>CM031241.1:310095597-311395964 GCA_018340775.1 Taxus wallichiana var. yunnanensis | reverse complement strand
GAAATTAAAAAACAACTCAAGATATGAAGTCGACGGTCTTTGGTGACATCAAGCTTCCCATGAAAGCAGGAGCTAACTCGAGTTTGGAAAAATTACTATGAACAATAGAGATTGATGGAAGATTGGATCATCTTCACTGACATGAAATCTCCCTCCTCGGTGATTATCACAATACACTTAAAGAAGAAAAGACCTATTGGAGAGCGTTCTCGAGCCCTTTGGATCGAGCGAGGATTGTAACACTAAATTTTTCACATCACGCTTATGAAGCATAAAGCTAGAGATAAGATTCGTGAGCTGGTGTCGTCCTCGGGTACCTTGTTAAGCTGCTGAGGTGATATATCCAACGAGCTTGTCTCCTTCTATTCAAATATTCTCGAGTGACACCCCCTCTGGAACAATCAATGAATGACATGCTCCAACATATTCCACATCACAGTGTCACCCTGAGATGAAGCAACAATCTGATCAAGCATTTTTACTATGGAGGAAATTCCTGGCAGTCTTTCAGAAGTGAAGAGGACAAAGCTCAGTCGGATGGCTTTCCTGCCTTCCACGTGTTCAGGAAATCATCAAGCGGGATCTCTTCAAATAAGTGAATGAGTTTTAGGTTAACTGTAATCTGCTAAAGGAATGGAATACCACCTTCATCGCCCTTTGAAATTGCATAGTTAAAGATGTATCCAATTTTAGGCCAATCAGTTTATCTGACACATCTTATAAGATTATCACTAAGATGTTAGCCTCAGGACTAAAACCTCTAATGAAGGATCTCATCTCGCGAGAATCGAAACAAGCTTCATAAAAGGACGGCTCATCCAAGGTGGTATAATTACAGTTCATAAATCCATTCACTCAGACTTTTCTCTCGAAGTCCCGGGAATGATCTTAAAATTGGATATGCAAAAAGTATTTGTGAGTCGGTGGCCTTTCTTAATTAAGGTCTGGAAAATTTGGTTTCGACAAAAAGTGGTGTAGCTAGGTCTTCTCTTGTATCGCGACCCCTTGCTTCTCTATTCTTATCAATGGAATTCAGCGAGTTTCTTCAAAAGCGGTAGAGGTATCGAGACAAGGTGACCCCTGTCACCTTTTCTTTTTGTCTAAAGCGAGACTCCTTAGCAGAGAATGTAGGCGGCTAAAAGTCAATCTATCATTTCCGGTATGAAAATAACCTCAAGTTGCCCATACGCCACACATAACCAGCTTGATTTGCTGATGACACTTTGCTGCTAAGTTTAGCCTCTGTAATTGAGGCCCGGGCTATAATGGATATCCTTTCTCTTTACCAATCACCTTCTCAAAAAAGCGTAAATTTCAACAAGAGTAGCATCTCCTTCATCAACACGGCTCTAGGACTCGAGAGAAAGATTGCTGATGCAATATTGTGGATCTCCCCACCTCATATCTCGGCATCCCCCTCTTCCATGGTAAGCAATCTAAAATTCTATGGAATCCCCATCATTTAAAAGCTATCAAAAAAGTGGCCGCTTGGAAGGGCATCTGCTCGGTCAGTGGCAAGCTTCAGCTGGTTAAAGCCACCCTTCAAAGCCTTCCTACTTACTTCATGTCCCTGCTCAAAATTCCCAATTCAGTGAGGGAGGTTGTGGAAAAAATTCAAAGGAACTTTCTGTGGTCAGGGACTGATGTAAAGAAGAGGATCCATCTGGTGGCATGGAAGGATGTGTGTAAGCCAACTTCTCATGGAGGGCTTGGTCTTCGAAAAATGGCTGACATGAATGGGGCCCTCCTGGCCAAACTTGCTTGGGAAGTGGCTAAAGGTGACTCTAATTGGGCCCATCTACTCAGAGCTAAATATCTGGCAAATAACGAAGATCTGCTCACTTCCAACCCAATTAGGGGTTCTGCCATCTGGAATTCTGTTATTAGCTCCCTCCCCATTATACGAGCTGGCACTAAATGGAGATTTGGGAATGGTCGTCTTATTGACTTACGGAGGATTTTGGATGGGGACGAGCCTCTTGATCTTAATCCCGATTGGGACCACTGTGAAAATAAGCATCATTAACAAGCGAGAATATTAGCTTGGAATTTATTGGAAGATTGTGAATTCCATCCCTAATGGGATATAAAGGTCAGGATGATATCAAAGTGATCTCGAGTAGGCTCCTGACTTCACTCAGAATGGTAATCTCTTCCATCTACATCCCTTTCTCCCAAAACGAGGACGAGCTTATTTGGCCCCTCTCCCCGTTTGGTTCTTTCTCGGTTAAGGCTGCTTACCTTTCGATGCATAGTGCTGACTCTGGTCCCCCCCTTTCCAAATTCTAGCCAAATGTGATCATTCCCAAAATTGGTTTTTTCTCTTGGCTCTCTTCTAAGAATGCTTTCCTTTCTGGGGAGAATCTGAAAAGGAGGGGTTTCTCTCTCCCCACTAGATGTGTGTTATGTGCTAAAGAGGTGGAGTCCTCTGCCCATCTTTTGATCCATTGCTCCTTTTCGCAAGTTATCTGGCAGTGGATTTTATCGAGGATGGGAGTGTTTTGGACCTTCCCTGAGTCCATTCAGGACACCCTCTCTCAATGGAGCTCTCCTTTCACTCATCCGATTTTGAATTTGGCTTGGAAACTTCTCCTCCCTCATGGAATATGGGGCATCTGGAAAGAAAGGAACAAAAGGATATTCAAAGAAAAAAGTCTTGAACCTGTTCAGGTGGCTTCTCAGATTGCTCTTGCTTTCTAAGAAAATCTCAACTTGATCATGTGGGCCAAATATCAACAAAAAATCCAAATCTGTAACTCCCAGGAGTGGCAAAAGTTGTTGGCCATTCAAAGTAAAGGCACTTCCACTACTAGGGAATTAGTTCGTTGGCTTCCCCCTCCAAGGGGTTGGAAAAAACTGAATACGGATGGGGCCTCGAAAGGCAATCCTGGAAATTCTGGTGGAGGAGCCATTCTTTTGCTCTTCGGGATATATTGTTACTGCTTACATTCATAACCTCAATTATGGTACCAACCATTGTGCGGAAACCTTGGCCATCCTCAAAGGCCTTGGGAGGCTATCAAATTTGGTGATGATCCCCTCCGAAGTGAAAGTGACTCCCTCAACATCATCAAGCTCCTGTGATCGAATGATTTTGGTCAATGGTCGTCTGAGAATATCATTGTTGATATCAGAATTATTCAAAGATCTTTCCAGCAAATCCAGTTCCAGCATGTCCTCAGGGAGGGAAATAAAGTGGCTGACCTCCTTGCTAATATTGGTGTTCTCCTTGAGAATCAGCAAAGCTGGACAGATAACTTCCCGGATGATCTCTTCCAAATCACTCAAAATGATATATCCCATTGCTGACTGGTGGATTGGAGGGCTGATTTGGGTATCGGAAAATTCTCTATGGCTTTCTCAAAGGGCGGTGGAATTCATGTCGAATTAAATTGATTTGACATTTAACGATGGGCATTTTGATTATGGTGTTGGGTAATGATGCGGGGATCTCCGCACGAATGGGAATTACCTTCACATTAATCATTTGAGGATATGGCGGGAGGGCAATGATAACTTGGCAGACGGCTCCCCCGCCCTGACTAGGCCGTTAAATGACCCTTATTGCTCTCACTTCTGCAATTATTCAAACATTCATACCATGGGGGGTCAGTTGAAGCGTCTCGAGCCTGATAACTATGATTCGATTAAAAATGATGGGGAGGTTTGGAATATAATGCTGGAAAATGGTATTGCTACCTTCCTGGAGAAAATGGCGGGTTACTCTGCGCTTGTTTCGTATGCGGTTACGGCTTCCTGGTCGAAGGGTCGGGTTCGGATTCGGCAACACTCACTTTACCATCTCCACAAATGCAATAGCTAATGCCATTCGGCCTTCTCTGCTATCGCGGAGACATCTACTTGGTGCTCATTTGCATGCGAAATTCAAGATTTTAATGCTCCTGGGGACAGACCGGTGAAATACCTCTCTGGTTACACTCGGGTCTCCCTGCCTTCTCCTTGGGACAGAGTCGCGGAGGTCATAATGTGATATTTTACCATTGACGGTAGATATCGGCTTGTTTACGGTCCTCACCTTTTCATCCTCTCTCATCTTCGGTGGGGGAAGAAAATTAATCTGGCGGCCTTTCTGTTTCAGTCCTTAGAACAATCGGTCCAGTTAGCTCGTGACGGGGAAGGTGCCATTCTTCACCAGGGTTTGTTATATCTACTCTTCTCTGTTGCTGCTTCTCATTCCGACCTTCTTCACTTCCCCCAAGTCTGGTCGCCACCGTGCTCCCCCTCGCCTTCCCCTCGCCCCTCCTCCACCTCCCTCCACTCTTCTCGGTGCCGTCATCATCTTCTTCTTTCTTCTAGTTCCGAATCTGATGTGGCATTCTGAGTCCCCCCTCATTGCCTCTCAGCCCCCTGCCACCCCTTCCTTCCCCACGCCCCTCTCTTGCTTGTTTTTGGAAGGCACTGACGCCAGCGGTCACGTTGCTTCCCCTATTTCTAGCCCTGATTCCTCTCTGGCTGCGGACATTTTGGGCCTAGCTAAGCTCTACCCAGACTCCCCGGACTCGGAACAGTTTGATAACAGCCAACCGGTGGTTGATCCCATCACTCAGTCTGCGGAAACAATACTCTCTTCGAGGACAAAGTTCTTACTGATGACACTTTTCATTCCTCGCCGATTCTAGATTCTACACTGCTGCGCCTGAGTCTGCTGACACTCATAGGGATGATCGCAGAGTCGACATGGTTTCTTCTATTCTAAACAAGCTTCAGCGCGCATTCAAGGCTTTGAAAGCTTGGGAGGCTTTCACTGAATCAACCAAGACTGCCATTGCAAATGACTGTTCGGAGCTCATCAATCTTGCTGAACAACTTGCAAATGACTCAGGCTCTCCTAGAGCTAAAAATGCAGTCTCTGAGCTGAAAAAGCTCTTATGATGTATCTCTTCTTTCTTTCTTGTTTGTCTTTTCGTCCTCCTTTTTTGGAATCTTCTTGGGTACTTTTTTGCTTTGCTTTTATTGCTAAATCTGGCCTGATGGGCTCTATTGTATAAGGTTGTGGGACCTTCTAAAACCCTCCTTTTACCCTATATATTCCAAAAAATCCACTTCCATTAGAAGGTAGCTACAAATGGATGTGGGGTTATAACAAAATGTCTATAGAAATGTATTTTTCTACCTTTGGATGTTCAAGCCCAAGTAAAGGTAATAAACATCAAACTAAAGCAATTCCTATCGAACATTATTCTCATCTTTTATTAAGGTGAGAAACAAGTTGTCTATAAAGTGACCATCAACCAATTGAGTAAATAGGAATCCAAATAGATAGATTCTATTTACCAAGCCATGTCGAGTGATATTTTCAAAGAGAAAAGAAAATTCTTAGGCTACTAACACATATAAAATAGGAGCCTAGGGTAGCCTTTAAGAATAGAGAAAAAGACAAAATGAATATGAGAATATATAATTGATAGTAAGATATTATAAGGAATGAGTGAAAATAATTGACATGGAGCTAATAAAGGTAATTCTAAATCCAAGTGCTTTGAACATAATCAAAATGAAGTTCTATTAGATCCCATCATAGGATGTCTCAAAATTAATATTCACAAAATTGGCATTTTGTTGAGACTTGTGATCCCCTACATACTTTCCTAAATTGTTATATATGTAAAAAATATTAGTTGTGAAAATATGAGAATTTTTTTTCTTCCATGATATAATATTTTAGAAAATACCCTAGATAGAGAAATGGATGGAAAGGAGAGAAAATGAAATACCTTCACTTACTAATGAGTACTCCCTTCATGATTTGGATATGCTCTTTATGGTGGATTGGATGTAATTTCTTAATATTTTAGAGACACCAGGAAGCACCTCCCATTGATTTCATTTGAATTTCTTAATGAAGATGATGATAACTTGATTGGATGATGATAAAATGGATTTATTGAGTGATTGAAGATAAAAATGGTATAGGTTTGCTAGATTTCTCACTACTTCACTCTCATGGAGGAGGAGAGATCAACTAATAGTTAATGGGTGGAGTATCAATGGCTAGGATGAAGCCATGTTGGATTTGTATTAATGGTCGAGAATTCATGCGAGGATTGAAGCATTCTAGAGTGGAAGGGTATAGAATTTGAATTCAAAATTCATGGAGGGAAGAAGCTTCTATTGAATTAAAAATTCAATAGAAGGGAAAATTAGATAGGCTTTTAGAAATAGAATCCTATAGATTTAGAGGTGTGAGGATGTGATTAGGATTAGGATTAGGTTAATAAATGATTATTAGGGGTTAGGATAAATGGAGAGGATAGGTGTAGGATAGGTGGGTAGGTGGGTGTAGGAATATTAAATTCCTAGAAAATGTTAGTGAAGGGTTAAGAAAATAAATAAAGGATATAATAGTGGATTAAAATGATTAATGGTGCGATGATGGAATAAATGATGATGATAACATTATAAAGTGTAAATTTTAAAAACCGGATTAATAATAATTAATCTTGTGATTAATTATTATGTGGATAGTTATGATGTTTTTGACGGGTAGGATTAATCTTAATTAAGCATGTTCACATTTTCAATGTCTACATTTTCCCCCTCTTTGAAGTGTTATTGTGGAGAAATGAAAATTCAAAGAAAAGGAGAGAAAATGTTATGATGTGGATATGATGCCCTCGATTGGGTAGTAAAGGAGGAATGATTTGGGTAACCACTCGAAAAGTGGAGAGGCCCAAGTTAGAAGATGAGAAGATTGAGGATTGAGAGGATTAGAAGAGTGAGGATTAGGATAGAGGATTAGGATTAGAGGATTATAAGATAACAAAATTTAGAGAATTGGTATAAGAGGATTTAAATATTTTAGGATAAAGAGGATTTGAAGATTTTATTATTTAGAGGATTGTGATTTTGTAGTAGGGGATGCTCCAGTCAATGATGTATGAAAAGGGTGAAGATTTAGGATTGGTGGATTAGAGGATTCTCTAGTTATGGTATTAGGATAGAATATTTGGGATTTATCTTTAAGGACATTGGATTTTATGATGTTATATTTTATGATTGATTGGATAGGGAGATAGAGGATTGGTTTATAAGATGTTTGATTTAGATGATTAGAATATTGAGGATGTTTGGATGAGAGAATAAGGATTGGTTTATAGATCAATTTGGATGAAAGGACATTAATGAGGAGAGGATTGGGATGATGATTAATGAAGATATGAGAAATAATTTCCATTTTGATTGATAAAGTATTTTAGAAGATGCCCAAGCCAAGGGGTGATGATTTTGTATGTTGGATGCAAGGGATAATATTGGATGTAGATATTCATTGATTAGTAAAGGACTGATTGAATAGGCGGTGATGATGTTAGATAATTAGTTAGATGATGATGAAGATTAGGTTTGGATTATAAGGATAAAATATGATCATAGAAGGTGATGTGATACAACAAAGTGACCTTTGTTATCATCATTAACAAGGTGATTAATGTGGCATAGAGAAAAATACATCAAGGTATAAAGACCATGATGATTGAATTTCCAAATTCTTATGTCTATATATCATTGGACAAATTAAAATAAAATACATGGTCCTCATGTCATTGGATCATGTTAAAGAAACAAAAGGAGCCTCACATCATCAGCCAAAATGTAAATGAAGATAAACAAGCAAAGACACATTAGAAAAAACATAGACATTAAATTTTTGTATTTTTTTGTTGGTGTTATTTTGTAATATTTTTATGGAATTTTTAAATGTTTTGATTTTCAGATGTTTTGATTTTTTTATTTTGAATGTTTATATTATGTGATGATAGATGTGGATATTTTGGATTTGAGATGGGGGAATAGTTGAGATTAGGTAAGATGAAAGAATTCGGGATGGGATAGCTCATGGGGAAATGGGAAGGTATATAAAGTGTGATGTGATTTTCTCCTCTAAGTCCTAAAGCATGTTTGGATAGGATTAATGGGAAAGATTGAAGGAATTTTAATATGTTGGATATGATTGGGATGGGTAGATTGATTATGATTATATGGGTTGTGGGATGGGAGATACATAAGATGAGGGATGTGGTATGGGATGAGGGATATGGAAGATGATAAGATATGCCCTAGGTATAGGGTAGGATGGATAGATGGATAGATGTGTTAAGCCCCTAAGTGTAAAGTAGGGAGGCTTATGTGGATGGATGAGTTCAATTTTCTCCCGGGTGTAGGGTGGGATGGGAAGTGAGATGTATATAAAATGGATGATTCCTGTAATAGATTTGTAGTAAGGTTGTCCCAAGTCATAATGATGATGTTCAAAAAGGGACATGAGAAGGATTGGATGAAAAGGAAAGGATTGTTAAATTGCCTGCCCATAGATGTTCAATCCAAGGAAAACATATGTGGATGTGATGGATGGAAGTAAAATGACATCAATGTTGAATAAAATATGAGCGTAACGATACATGTTATAAGACAAAAGTTGGAATAATTTTTTTGATAAAGGTCTAAACAATAGCGAGCAACATGTAAGCCCCATATCTCTGTGAGATTGAAGTGTATGAGATTTTTAATGATTAACTACCACTTGAACTGAATAATTAATGGGTATTGTGTGAAGACAAACTAGCTAATGTATAGGAGTGATTAAATAAAATACGTGAATGTAGGGTGAATAGAATTCTAATTCGTGCATTTCTTCTGCTACTGCCTAGTAGACGTATGTAGACCTAATGGAGATACATATGATTCTTGTCACAAAATTTCTTTACTGCCATCTAGGAATCCATTCCCTAATAGAGATGTTTGAAACACCCCTAAAGAGAGTCTTGAGGTGTATTTTATTTGATATTTTCAAGTTTACTATGATTTTTACTTTTTGATATTGTATTTTTGTATAAAGAGGTTCCAATCTCTAGAGAAATCTCAAGGGGTTAAGAATCAAAAGTGTCTTGATGAGGGGATAAAGATGAGTGTGGAGATGAAATCAATTAGAGTGTAAAAAAAATGCCCAAGGGTATTCACCACAAGTGTATTAAGTGTATTAAGTGTGTGGATATCTAGGAGGACAATTGTGCTTGAATGTTGGGGGTAATGATAGACCAAGTTCAAACGGTTGTAGTAGGTACTATTTTATTACAAAATGTTTGAGAAATTTGATCAAATTTTCAAATAAATATATTGAAAGAGGATATCAATGGATGTGATGATAAGAATGGCTTGGATGAAAAGGTATTTGGATGTTGGATGGAAAGAGGATGGGTGGGAAGGATATAATATCTATGCGTAGGCAACAAATTATGTGTTCAATCCATTTTTAGGTTTGTGGTCTTAGTAGGGGGATTAAATGAATTTTGAGAGGGTTGAGTGGTTGGGATATTAGGATCAAAAAAGAGGATTGATAGAAATGGGATTTGATGGAGTAGTTGGAGGGAAGATTTTAGTGGCCTAAACATCCTGGATTTGAATGAAGGGAGATGGGTTTGCGAATGTATTCTTCATGGATGTGTGATCCTTTACTTAGATGTTTCATATTAGAAAACTTATTTTTGACTATAGGATATGAATTGGATTGCGAATATGATGCCATGGGGTAATCATGAGAGTAAGGGTTTATAGTTTTGTCATCCACTAAGAGACTAGACTTAACAAAGGATGGGAGGTGATATTTTTTTGTTTTTGGTACATGAGGGATGTATAAATGTATGATGATATTTGGATGGGTGACGATGTTTAGATGTGGTGTGGGATTTTGATGATGGAGGATGGTTAGGGATACGATTGGGATGGAAAGATGGTGGATAGAGAGGTACAAGGATAAGGATTCCTTGATTAATGAGGTTTTAGACATAAGACTGAAATTGCATACAACGATTGGTCAAATGTCCATGGGTACGATGGAAGCCAAAATAGTAATGTTGACAATACCAAAGTGGTTTGGGAAGGTTTTTATGGTGTGATTTATTGGGGATGGAAGATCAGGTTGTATGCTTTTAGATAATGTAAGATAGTGGTCAAGGATTCTCCTAAAAGAGTGAAGTGGTTTGGGGTAAATGGTTTTGGGCTATTAGGAAGTAACTTAGGTGTGGGATTGGGTGGATTATGAGATGCTTATGTTTATTTGGATTTATGAGTTGGATAATATTTTTGGTATCTTAGAATATGAAGGGGATAGATTATGCACAGGGGCCTAAGTGGATGGTTTGGGATTAGAGGACAAATTAGATTTGGTTGATTTTGGATTGGTTAGAGTATGTAATTTTGAGGTAGATGGTTTTGGACTAGGTTTATATTATTTGGGATTGATAGATTTATATGAAGGGGATGGGGTAGATTTATATGAAGGGAAGGGACGTGATACAAGGGTCATATTGGATTTGGATGATGTTGGAAAAGATGGGTGTGGGGTAGCAACCGCATTAGATTTAGTGGATTTAAATGATAATGTAGATGATAGTGGCATATGAGCCTTATTATGTAGGATATGGGGTGGGGAGGGGTTTGGGAGTTGGTGATTTAGGATTCACATTAGATGTTTTAGGATTGCATGGGATGGTGGAAATGAAATAGGATTAGAGTATAGGAGAGTCTTAGATTTAAGTGATGAAGGGGAAGAATTAGGATTTGATGTGGATGAAGAGGATGGGGGTGGCATAGGAGACACATAAGATATTTTAATATTGGGGTAGAAGTGGATGTGGTTGACTTAGAAGTCATGATGGATGAGATGGTATTGGGCTTAAGTGATGAGGGGACAAGATAAACTTAGAGGTTCAATTTCATGTTGGATTAGGGGATGTGGGACTATCTAAGATATTTTCCATAGGATTGGATCATGTGATGAAGATGATGAGGATGGAGGACTAAGAATATATGTGGGAGATGATGATTTTGGATGAACTTGTTAGGGTTGTTGTGGATATGTGAATGGGACTCGATGATAGGTTTTATGATGATTGGATTTAGGATTTCAGGTTTTAGATGGTGGAAAATTATTCCTATGATTTTTATGGAAGGAAGGTGTAAATTATGATGATTGATAGGGGATTTGGAAGTTAGGGTTTGGGGTGGTGGTGTGGGTTTGGATTTAGTGGCTAAATTATCAAGGACATAAAGGAGGTCCTGGTCTATGTAAAAGTTAGAGAGGTAGTCAAAGTCGATGTAATTGGCTTGTGGGGATAGTTGTCTATGTTGATTGGGTCGAGGTGTTTATCGAGATGACTTTCTTTCCTCAAAGAAGAAGTCAATGGGGTGAGAAGTATGGATATTAGGAAGGGTACATTTTGTATGGGATTGTTTGGGGAAGATAGTGTTAGGAGTGATTGGATGATTAAATATTGAAGATCATATATTTGTTGGTTAAGTAGTTATATGGTTTTTTACGAGATTAGGATCAACATGGGATGGTTGGTTTAGATATGGGAGAGGGTTGGTTAAGGTAGGATGTTAAATTTGATATTTGTTTATTAAGGTGATGGATAGTGTGTTTGATTCCATGATCAAAACGAGATGAATGAATTTTATGGGTTGGGGAGGAAGGGATAACTTGGTTGATGGATTTAGAAACAAAATAGGGGTTTAGATGTTTGTTTACAAAGGATGGGGATTGAGAATCAAAGGCCATGGTTAGATAGGATGTGTGGAGGACTAGATTTTAATTAGGATTGTTGATCAAGGATGGTGATGGGATTTGGATATGTGATTAGGGATAGTTGATTATGAAGATGTTTGATTTTTAAAATTTTAATGTGATAAGATGTTAAGGGTGTTCACAAGAACAAAAAAATGCAAAACACACCCTAACTAGTCAAGTGGGATTGCAATCAAGTTATAGCCCACTTTCATACCACACACCAACGATGATGCCACAATTAGATCCCTACATAGGTGTAAATGTGGGGTCATCTAGTTAGTAATCTTGGGAGTGCATCCTCCTTGCACTTTATAGATCAATATGTGGTGAAGAGGTTTCATAGCCTAGGATGCATGAGTTAACTAGGGAGTTACCTTTATAGCTTGCATTATGTGGGCCAAATTCCGTGTTGAAAAAGGATTCTATATAATGCTTGGGTATTAGGATGTGCAATCCCCTCACTTCACGTCACTCTTAAAAAGAAAGAAAATGCTTAGCCAATAATGATAATTATCCAAGAATTTGTATACCCCACCTTAACATGCAAAGGTGTCTATGTGTGTGGAGATGAAGCCCATATTCGGGAGACCGCTAGGAATATGGAAAGTACGTTGATATCACTTCCATGTCATGTTTCCCCTACAAAATAAAAATGATAATGTTACCTACTTTTGATCCTCAAGATCGTCCTAGGTGTTATGTTTGTGGAGACTATTTTCATGTTAGAGTGTGGTACACCTTCTATGTGTTACACTCTGGGTATTTTTACTACGGTCTCGCTTCGGTGAGCGGGTCGAGTGGGGTTCAGGGGCAAAGCCCCGAAGCAAATTTTCATGGGTGGTTTATTAACCTATACACAATGGGTAACCATTATGGGCTGTTTTGGGCCCATGGTTTTTTGAGTACCATTATTTTGATACCCATGATTTTTATCAAACCGCATCAAGCAATTATGTATTTATATTGTCTTATGCATATGATACATAGACAAGAAAATGTATAGAAGATGTGATTTGAATTCGGGTGTGAATTTTGTAGATTTTGTTGAGCATAGCTCCAAACGGATCAGGTATTGTATTGAGAGAGTGGAGGCTTGTAATAAAATATGAGCAAGTGATTCTTGGTGGACATAGCAAAAATTGGGTGAACCATGTTAAATCTTGTCTCTCTGTGTTGTTTTATTTATTCTACACTTTTATTTGAGATTTGTAATATTTTTGCATATTAGTTTCTCTTTCATTGCGGATTCGTAAGGGATTATTCGCATATTTTATCTCTTATTTCCTAACAATTGGTATTAGATCCTGGTTTGGTTTATGAAGTGTTGAATCGTAGGAAAGTTTTTAGCTTGAGTGGGAGCTATGGCAGATGATGGAAGATCTAGGGTTGATAAATTCAATAGGTAGAATTTTAGTCTTTGGAAGATGCAGATGGAAGATTACCTTTATTAAAAGGATCTTTATACTCCACTATCTGAGAAGGTGAACAAACCCTCGAGTATGACAGATGTGGAATGGGATTTGTTGGATCGGATGGCACTTGGAAGCGATTTGGTTGTATCGTGTATCTTCAATATTATTTAATGTTTCAAAGGAAAATACTACAAAAGAACTGATGGATGCATTAGGGAAGTTATATGAAAAACCCTCTACCTCTAATAAGATATTTTTAATGAAAAATTTGTTTAATATGAAGATGTCTGAGAATGGTTTAGTAGTAGATCATTTAAATGATTTCAATATGGTTGTGAATATGCTAGCTTTTCTACAATAGAATTTGATGAAGAAGTTAGGGATTTATTAATTTTTGCTCTTTACCCGAAAGGTGGAATAGGTCGGTAATGGCGGTAAGCAACTCGGTTCCAGCTAACTCGAAGTCAAAGTTTGAGGATGTCAGTAGGGGTGATTCTAAGAAAGGAAATGTGAAGAAAAAGCTCTGGTGAATCTTCTACTTCAGGGAATGCTTTGATAAAGTGGAAACTAGAGGGAGACAAAAGAATAGAGGAAACCGTGAAAAATCCAAAAAAGCAAGATAGTATGTTGGTACTTTGTGGAAAGTATGGGCATACAAAGAAGGATTTGTTGGGAGCTTCAAAGATAAGAAGAAACAATAGGAAGAAAACAAGGAGGAAAATTTGGCATCGGGTAATGTATATCAGATGCTTTGATTCTTTCTTTGCATAATATTAATGAATCTTAGGTTTTAGATTCAAGGGCTTCTTTTCATGCTATTCCACATAGGCATTATTTTGTTGATTATGTTCAAGGGGATTTTGGGCATGTTTTTCTTGATGATGATGAGCCTTGCAAGTATAGTTGGAAAAGGTTTTGTTTAGGTTAAGATGTAGAATGGGAATACATGCTATTCAAGGATGTCGAGACATGTTCCTACATTAAGGAGAAATTTGATATTGACAAGGCAATTGGGAAGTGATGGTCAGATCTTGTGATATTTACAAGTTGACTCTTGGAAGGTCACCAAGGGTGCTCTTGTGGTGGTAAGAATTAGGATGGTTAGAACCTTGTATTTAACCATTGAAAGTACTAATGATTGTAATCTTGTGGATTCGAGATGAGATAAAACATTATGGCACTATAGGCTTGGTCATATGAGCCATAAGGGCATGGACATCATAAAGAAGAATTTTCCTAGATATACAAAAATAGGTTTGGATTTATGTGAGAACTGCATATATGGGAAACAAAATCAAGTAAGGTTTCTCAAGGTTGGACCTACGAAGAAAGAGAGTAAGTTAGAGCTGGTACATTTTGATGTGTGGGGCCGGCTCAGGTATCATCTCTTGGGGTTCAAGTTATTATGTTACTTTTATTGATGATGCAAAAAGGAAAGTTTGGTTTATTGTATTAGAAACAAATCTGATGTATTTGACACTTTTGTTAAATGGAAATCCTTGGTAGAGAATGAAATAGGTCTTAAGCTAAAATGTCTCAAGTTAGATAATGGAGGGGAGTATTGCAGTAATGAATTTGATGATTACTATTCTAAGAATGGAATCCACAGGTAAAAGATGGTTCCAGGAACTCCGTAGTAGAATGGGGTATTAGAAAGGATGAACAAAACAATAATGGAATGTGCTAGGAGCATGAGGTTACATGCAAGACTACCTCTTTCTTTTTGGGTAGAAGCGGTGAGCATAGTTGTGTACTTGATAAACAGAGGACCCTCAAGTGCCTTGGATGGAGGCATACCTGAGGAGGCTTGGTATGGTAAGAAAGTTGATTACTCATTTCTTAGAGTCTTTGGATGTGAGGTGTTTGTTCATATTGATAAGGATGATAGGACCAAGCTAGAGGCTAAATCAGAAAAATGCACTTTTATTGGTTATGGTGGTGATGACTTTGGATTTAAATGTTGGAGTATTAAGGACAAGAAAATCATTTAGTCTAGGGATGTGGTCTTTAATGAGAAAGTCATGTATAAGAAACAGTTATAGGAAAACAGGAAGAATCCAAGAAAGAATATGTAGTGGTAGAGGATCTTTCGGATGGGAAAGTGACCCATGAATCAGTTCAGGAACCTACTCAATAGGAACCCCAAACTCCTACAGTGAGGAGGTCTTCTAGGGTAAGAAAAGAACCTAAACATTTTTCTCCTTCTCTTTATTATTTATTACTCACTGATAGTGGAGAGCCAGAGAGCTTTGATGAAGCAATGCAGGTAGATGCCAGTAAGAAGTGGGAGCAAGCCATGGATGAGGAGCATAATTCTCTCATGGAGAACCAAACTTGGGATTTGGTGAAGCTACCTGGAAGGTAAAAGAGCATTGCAGAACAAGTGGGTGTACATAGTTAAAGATGAAGAAGGAGGAAAGAAAAGATATAAGGCCCGGTTGGTGGTCAAGGGGTTTGCATAGAAACAAGGTATAGATTTTGATGAGATTTTTCTCTGTAGTAAAAATGACTTCTATTAGAACTGTTCTTGGAATAGTGGCAATAAAAAGACTTGCACTTAGAACGATTAGATGTAAAGACTACATTTCTCCATGGTGATTTGGAGGAGGAGCTATATGCAACAAAAGAAGGATATGAAGTCAAAGGTAAAGAGGAGATGGTGTGCAAACCGAAGAAGAGCTTGTATGGCTTGAAATAAGATCCACATCAATGGTATAAGAAGTTTGATAGCTTTATGAAGGAGCAAGGTTATATTAGATGTCATTCTGACTATTGCATGTATAAAAGAAATTTGAGGATGGAAGTTATATTATCTTGTGTTTGTATGTTGATGACATGTTGGTTACAGGTAAAAACATGCAGGAAATAAAAGTACTCAAGAAATAGCTAAGTGAATCCTTTGATATGAAGGATTTGGGGGCAGCCAGACAAATCCTTGGTATGAGGATAACTCGGGATAGGAAGGAACGAAAGTTGAATTTATCTCAGGAAGAGTACATTAAGAAGGTATTGGATAGGTTTAACATGCAGGATGCTAAACCGGTTGGGACTCCTTTGGTGTGCCATTTTAAGTTATCAAAAGAGCGTGTCCCAAGACAAAGCAGAAAGAAAAATAGATGTCAAGGTACTTTACTCATCAACGGTTGGCATTTTGATGTATGTTATGGTGTGCACTAGGCCTGATATTTCCCATGCAGTGGGAGTTGTGAGTAGATTTATGAGTGATCTAGGTAAAGAGCATTAGAAAGTAGTAAAGTGGATCCTTCGGTATTTGAGAGGACCATGGGGACAGTTTTGTGCTACAATGGATCAGACACCACTTTACGTGGTTATGTAGATTCGGACATGGCTGGAGATGTTGAGATGGGAGGAGCATGATAGGTTATATTTACACTATGGGTGGGACAGCAAGTGAGCTAGATTTCACGACTACAGAAGCTAGTGGCTTTATCAACCACGGAGGCTTAGTATGTTGCTGCCACAGAGGAAAGCAAAGAGATGATTTGGTTACAATAATTGCTTGAGGAGTTGGGCATAAGCAAAAGGAATGTAAGATACATAGTGATAGTCGAGTGTTATACACCTAGCTAAGAACTTTTCTTTCCACTTCAGGACAAAACATATACATTTGAGATATCACTTCATCAGACAACTTTAGAAGAAGATAATTTGAAGTTGGAGAAGATTCATACTAGTCAAAATCCTACGAGACATGATGACCAAGGTGGTCACAAGGGATAAACTAAAGCTATGTTCAACTTTGGTTGGCCTTCACGGATGACAATGAAGGGTTGAGAAGCTTGCTTAGTGGAAATCAGTCTCCAAGTGGGAGATTGTTATGTTTGTGGAGCCTATTTTCATTTAGAGTGTGGCACACCTTCTATGTGTTACACTCGGGTATTTTTATGGTAGTCCCACTCACCCATGAGCAAAGGAGTTAGGGGGTTCGGGGTGAAGCCCCCGAAGAAAATTTTCATGGGTGGTTTATTAACCCATGGGTAATGGGTAACTGTTATGGGCTTTTTGGGCCCATGGTTTTTTCGGTACCCATTTTTTTTATACCGACAATTTTCAGTATCAAACTCGCTTAAGAAATTGTCTATTTATATGGTTTATGCATATGATACATACACAAGAAAATGTATTGCAGATGTGCTTTTAATTCGGGTGTGAATTTATAGATTTTGTTGAGCATAGCTCCAAATGGATCTCTGGTATTGTATTGAGAGAGTGGAGGCTTGTAATAAAATCTAAGCAAGTGATTCTTGGTGGACGTAGCACAAATTGGGTGAACCATGTTAAATCTTGTCTCTCTATGTTGTGTTATTAATTCTACACTTTTATTTGATATATGTAATATTTTCGCATATTAGTTTCTACTGTTGCGATTTTGTAAGGGATTATTCCGCATATTTTATCTCTTATTTCCTAACACTAGGATGCGAGAGGAGAGAATAGATAGTTTCTCCTTTGTGATGAATAAGAAAAAAGGAAAACACACAAAAATTATGATAAATTCAAGATAAAATATGATAAAATGAAATGATAAATATTATTAGTTTCATAATTCGGTCTTCAAGAGGAGGCCCTACAAAACAAAGATTAGTAGTTTAATTTTTGAACACAATATCTTGGACCGAATGCTACGAAAAAAAATAAAAAAAAAAAGGATTAGTGGTTTTCAATCATAAAATCATAAAAACATTAGATAAATGTAAAAATGGATGTAATATTCCCTTTTCTCGCAATAAAAAACCGCAAAAAACAAATGATAGACCCGTATAAAACCACTAATAACACTCGAAAACAAGGTTAGACTGTTAGTCTTAAGCTTGAAAATTGTGATTCTGAAAAGATGTTGATTGGCGGGCATAAGTGCTAAAGTATGAAAAATGATCCAAAGTAGAGCAAAGGCATCACTTTAGGCCATAAGAACCATTCTTTGTGCAAAGGCGCCAATGTATGAGAAAGAAGCTTGGAACACAAATTGACAAAAATAAGGTTTGAAACATAAAACAAAGGCTTTGACATATCCGAAAAGGTTCCAATACTGTGTCGTAGGTTCCACTTTATTAACATAGGTTCGTTGGTGTCGAATCACAAAGCACCCCGGGACTCGCAACTCGATGGTGAGAATGCGATTGCACAACATGGAGCTTTTCCCAAGTGTGGGACCTTGCGAAATTGGAAAAGCTCTCCTGATGAAGGCCGACTCCTATTCCTCCTGCTCGATGAGAGAGTCTACTAAAACCTAATCTAACTACCAAGGAGACTGGGGAGAGAAAATGCATAAAAACAAACCTAAGCTAAGGAGGTGATGCACCGAGGAATGAAGAACATACGTTTTGCCAATTTAACACGAGATACGTAAATGCAATGCAAAAATCATGCAGAGATAAACATATTCACAAAGTGAAAGATCGGGAGGATGCAAAATGAAACACATAGAGGGTTGAGAAACATCCATAACATGCATTTATTTTTCTCGAAGGTTGATACAATACACTCGCAAAAATGCCCGGAAGAGGCAAAGGTGCATTATGGAGTTTCATATGGGAGGTTTGAGCTCCACAACTCTACCGCCAAAGAGAAGAAAGGAGGGGCCAAAACAAGAATGTCCAACCTTTAGAAAGAAGCCCCTCCTTACAATTTATAGGAAGAATGAGAGAGATAAGAGAGAGAAAGTCCAAATCTACCCCAACCACCTCAAAGTTGTATTTAATTCATCTCATTATGGTGGTAGGTGAGGACCATATCAAACCCCAAAAGTGGCAAACTGTATTTTGCATTTTTAAGAACTTGTTGATTAAAGATATCTGAGTCGTAGTTAGGTAGAGGACACCGTAGGCTTTCCGAAAAGTCCAACCTTGTGTGAATCGGAACTCCCACCAAAAGTTATGGCCACTGAATATCTGGTCGTGGTGCCGCTTCTGTCCGCCGTAATGTTGCGCCTCCGAAGGCTGCGCCAAGGCGCATGCATATGCATGTTGACAATCCTTTTCGTATGCCAAAGGTAGAAATATGTTTATGTCGACCACCCTTTTTGTGCGCCAAAGGCGCATTCATTTGCATGTCAACACTCTTTCTCGTGCGGAGGCGCAAATATGTTCAAGGCCGACACATGTTTACGTGTGCCACTTTACTCCTGCGCCAAAGCAACTTTTCCGTGTCAACATTCCTTTCACGTGCGCCTAAGGCGCATCTATTTCTATGTTGACATCTTCTTCTCAAAGGGGCATTTACATTTGTGTCGACAAATGCGCGCAAGCGCAAAACTTTTTCCCCGCTGACACATTGTCACATTGCGAGGGTGGTATCCATTTCTGTGCCACTTTCATGCGCCTTGGCGCATACATTCTCATGGACACTCGTTATGCGCCAGGTGCGTGCGCCTTGGTCATGTCGGGCATTTGAGCTTCTTTGATTTCTCCATTCTCCAGCTTGGCCATATCTACCCTAAGGGGGAAGATATATACAACAAAGTTCCATTCTCAGTGAACATATGCACCATTCTATCACAAAATATGGAAATAGGGTAAAAAATAGTCAAAAATATGGAAAAAAGCAATTTCTCAAGGTTTTAAAGGCCAAAACAAAGACATTCAAGTATCTACGTAAAGGCTATAAAGTAGAACATAGATGTTTATTCAGGTCATGGGTTAAATTTAAATGAATAGGCTCCAATACATATAACATAGGTTTTGTTTAACGCTGAAATAGATATTGAGCCCGAAAATTACAAATTTGAAGGGGTAAATGACGACGAAAGTTCTTGAAACTTTGACAACCTATGCAAGGGATCAAAAATATTAGAAATTATCAAAAAATTTATGTAAGACCCATTGTGTGTGCAAAAATGTATATGTTAAAAATGTTGTGAAAATGTGAGAAAACAAAAATTTGCTTCATTATTGTAATATTTTAACAAATACCTCGAGATAGAGAAATGGATGGAAGGGAGAGAAAATGCAATAACTTCACTTACTAATGAAGAACTCCCTTTATTATTTTTAGTTTCTCTTTATTTTTGATTGGATTCACCGACTTAAAATTTTGGAGACAGTTGGGAAACACCTCCCCTTGATTGCATTTGAATTCATTGATTAAGATGATGATAGATTGATTGGATGATGATAGAATGGATTGATTGAGTGATTGAAGATAATAATGGCGGAAGTTTGATAACTTTATCACTAGCTCACTCTCATAGAGGAGATGATCTCAATTTATAGTTAATGAGTGGAGGATTTAATGGATAGGATGAAGCCATGTTGGATTTGGATCAATGGTGGAGAATGCATGTGAGGATTGCAATATTCTAGAGTGGAAAGCTCTAGAATTTGAATTCAAAATTCATTGAGGGAAGAATCTTCTATTGAATTAAAAGTTCAATAGAAGGAGAAAGTTAGAGAGGATTCTAGAAAAAGAATCCTATAGATTTAGAGGTGTGAGGTTGTGATTCGGTTAATACATGATGATTAGGGTGAGGTTACATGTTGAGACTAGGTGTAGACATGTGTAGGGTAGGTGGTTAGGTGGGTTTAGGAATATTAAATGCCTAGAAAATGTTAATGAAGGATTAAGATAATAAATAAAAGGATATAATAATGGATTAAAATGATTAATTATGAAGTGGGATAAAATATTAAATTAAGAGGATTAATAATGGAATGATGGGATACATGATGATGATAAAATGATAAAGGGTAAAAATGATAAAATGGTTTAATAATAATTAATCTTGTGATTAATTATTATTTGATATTGATGATGTTTTTTATGAGACAAATAAATCGTAATTAATCATGCGAGATATTTTAGATGTCTACAACTATAATAATATTTTCAAATATATACCTTGTTTGAATAAACTTATTTTCTCTATACTAATAATGATAGATAACATATGGTAGATTAATATAGATGAGAATTTAACACCGATTTTGTAGTATATGTTGAGTAAAGTATCATCCACAAATTATATATAAGGTCTCAATCCACCATATTAGGAATGAATTTAATGTGACAATGGTTAATGAAATGATCAAGCAAAGTTAGAGTGAAACTCTTCCAAGAACACTTCTAAGAAATAATTTCCAACCACATCCCAAAGGGTTTCATAAATTCACATAAAGAACGTTTCACGATCCAAGATTTTGACATTTGTCATTCAAGAAAAAATCTTCATAAAGATCCATGGGAAATAACATTCGATTTCAAAACATAATTTAATCTTGAGAAAACTTGCAAGGATAATAGAAATACATTTCTTAAGAATTGTTTGTCACTAAAGAGAATGTTCTTATTCATTGAAAATGTCTTAGAAATGGAAAATAAAAACCTACACCATCTATGAAACTTCAAAAATATTGTAAGCCATCCTAGATGGCTTCTATTTATTGGTGTGCATATTTTGATTTTGAAGAGAAAAATAATTAGTTAGAAAGACAATTTCCCACTTTTAGACAATGCAATCTAACTTTGATCTAAGCTCTTGGACCATATACATCAACACTTTGGATGTTTAACTGAAGATTTTCTACCTATCTCTATAATGGTTCAAGAAAAAGAGTTTGTTCTAGAGAAGCTAAAAAGAGTGGCTCAACTTTAAAGTTTTGGAAGAGTATGCATTACACCAAATTTGGATAAATTATCACCCAAAGATGTGCAATCCACCTTTCATGATACTTGGTCATGTTGACTCCACAGGTGTGAAGGATGGGCCCATTATAGAAAAGGGTGATATTGAGATTACATGGTATGGAATTTTGTTATAGAAACTCCATCTTGGAAAGACCATAAAAACTTCCACTAACAACTAAATACCACTAGAAAACAAAAAAATGACAGGATGGGATGAAATCATGTAATGATTGAGGTGTTCCAATAATTTGTTATATACTTAAACAAATTTACAACAATGTACATTTTAGTGGCTACTCTTCGTTAATTCACAAATATTTGGGTTTTTGAAATTTGGATTTGGCTAGTTTTGAGGTGTTAGGTCACTTTCTACTTTGCCTCATTTTTTTAGTAGAAGTTAATTTTTAGTTGATTTTCGTAATGTTTACACTAATATCCAATTTTTATATTCAAACTACTTTTATTGTGTGCAATAAACTAAAATTTACTAGATTGGTTGATAGCATAATACTTCCGATCGAGCATAACGCTATCATCCTATAGTTTCTATCAACTTACAACATTTCCTTTCAATTCATTACATTCACCAAGATTTCAAAAGTCATTTATAGAAATTCACCAAGTAATATCTATGGTTTATATTTGGGGGTCTTAAAATTTATCTTGATTTACAAAAATTGTGCCAAACAATTGAGTCAAAAATATGGGAAGAATTGGGGTCATAAAACCCAAATTTATTCTCGAAGTAAATATAGGTCTCCCTTTCTCCAACAATCAAACACAACGATAGTTGAATATTATTTTCAATTTCTTGTTCAACCATATTGAAGTCACCTTGCAACACCAATGGGCATCAAAGATCTCATTTGCAATCCACCACTAAATCACCATCCTTTCGTTTGCATCACTAGATGCAAAAATTAATTACTCCAAAAGATTGATTATCAATGTTAAAATACACATACAATACGTGATTTGTCAAGTCACATCTATAAATAACATTATGTAAAAACCATTTAAGGGTGATAAAATTTGTAGTTCCTCCATAAAGCAAAGCTCATGATTACTAATCATCGGTACACTATCTAACCAAAAATGTTTTTGACCGTGACTAGAAGAAATATTTCCATCTTAACTTCTTGGAGACAACAAATGGACATTTCTAGATATTGCTTTCGAATTTTTCACTATGTATTTGCATTTGGATTCTATAAGAATGTTAACATTAAATGAGAATAAATTCATTGATAGATAGTATCATGAGAGATATTATTTGAATTTAGGATAGAAAAGGATTCATAACTATTATGTGAAAAATGTTGTTGGTTAATAAGAAAAATCTCACTAGACAATGCTTTTTGTCGGTATGAGGTGAAAACTTTCATTCCTCGAGGTGATGATGAGGGATCTAAGAGCACCTTGTTTTCATTTAACATGATTAAATTGTCCTCAAATAATTATAAATAAACCATTATTATGTAAAACATGTAGAAAACCAATCAACTCAATAAATTCAAAAGAAGGATTTGGGGTAGTACTTTAGTGGTTTGAGACATCTCCTTCCAATTTGAGGTTAAATTAAGAGAAGACTTGCAGGGGATTTTCCCAATGGGCTCGGTAAGGTTTTTTCCAACTAAAAACAAGATAAACTTCATCTTAAAAACTTATAGAGTTCTGAAGAAGAATTGATAATACAACATTTCCTATAATTGTTTTTATGACCCATAATGGTCCCCCTATCTTCAATATTAGCATGAGAGGGTGCAATAGACAGATTCGAAAATATTTTTTTAGCTTTACAACAAAGGGCGATCCCAAATCTTGTGGTCTCTGATTGGCACCTCAAACATGTGTTGGGAAGGTTGATATCAACCACCCTTTGAGTTTCATGGGAGTCTCCCACCTCAATTTGAATGGTTTCTTTGAGGTCATAGGATAGGTCGACCTCAAATAGACCCACTCTGTGGTCTAGAAGAATAGAACTCAAGGAGCTCTTTTGTTACAAATTGACTTATTGAAGAAGCAATGATGTCTAAAAATTAGTAATGGGGCATGGTTAAGCTAGGAAACTCCACCCAAAATGGGACATTAAGAGTCGTATGCTCAAACAAAAAAAAATCATGGGTCCATGGGTATACCACAAGTACGGAATTTCAAACATACCATAGTGAAGATTTATTTGAATTTGTGGTGACATTGGACATGTCACAAAATGGAACAAATGAAATGCCTTATTCATATTGTGTAATCGAGTCAAGCTTAATGCAAAGCTGGGTCCAAGCCGTCTCGAACCCAAGATCATAACATGCTTTTAGAGAGAATCCTTTCAACAAAATCATCTATCATACGAAACTACTCAAGCTATTGAAAAAGTAAAGTTAAATTCCTTATTTGATAATAAGATATCAAGGGCATAATTGTTACCTTGTGAAATGCTTTATGCACAAACTTCTAATGTTGCTTCCCTAAAGGCACCATTATAATATGTCGTAGTTTCAATAACTAGATTATGCAAGTGAAAGACCATTATAGAAATGCTGCCCCAAGGTGGAGTTTCTTTTAAAAAACACAAATGAAACAATTGCAAATGAATGTAAAAAATATCCCATGAAGAGTAATATGACAAGGTCGAAACACCTAGTGATCGTAGTCATATGAATCATAAAACCCTACTTCAAGGATTTCCCCATAATATCTCTTCCAACTTTGAGGTGGGTAACTCAAACATTGAATAATCATTACAAACAAATTATATCCTAATTTTAATAACGGTAAAGAAAAACATAGAGACATGAAAAAATTAACTCTTACTTCAGATCAAAGTCATACAACCTGGTCTACATCTGTCAAACATTGTACATCTTATCCATTTCAAGATATTTCACTTTCAGCTAACAATGTATTGTTTTTCATTTTATTCCTCTTGTACTAGGTTCATGTAATATTCTAGTAAACGTTAATATCTAAATTAAAATAAATTAAATTAAACTTCAAGAATATTAAAAAGCGGCATATATTCAACGTATCTTGAACAATAAAGATTTTGGATATTTATTTACTTACGAAGTCTCACATCAATTGATGCTTTTGAGATGGATGTTTCAGTTGCGTAACATTAAAAACTTAGTCACATGTGAAACTTGGACTTATCATTTTAATATGATGCCAAGTTGATATTTTTTTGGGATGTGATATTGTGATATCTTACAAAACCAAGATACTCCCTTTTAGTTTTATGTATTCACAATCTGATCTGAATAAAAGCAGCAATTATATTATATAGTAATTTCAAATTTGCCATGTTCTCGGAACAAAGAACTTTTAAGGAGTTAGAGATTTTTTTATTCGTGGGCAATAAATATATAGCCAAAGACTTATTTAAATGGGAGGAAAAGCCCAAGCCGTGACGGCATCTTTGTGGCATGTAACTCTCTTATATTTTTGGTAATATAATGGGTAGTTTCAATAGTTAATGGGAGGAAAAATGTTTTAGCTGACACACATAAATATAATGGGTGGTAGTGATTTCATGTCTTCATCCTCACAATACCATTTTATCAAAATAAAGAATTTGAAAGATTAAAAATATTATTTCACAAATAATAACAAAAATAAGTATACATTAAAAATGTAATAATATGTATTATATTGAAATAAAAATTATATTTTCATTTACATTTTCTATATGTTGAAAGATTTTTCTTTAAGAATCAACATATATGAGATACTAAGAATGTCATATAAAAATAAAATAAAGTGGAATGCATTCTACTAAAAAAAAAAAAAAAAAAACAGTGTGCATTCCACTTCTTTGCATCTGTTTTTTCACTTTCTATTATCCCAAATATCTTGTTAGCTATGAAGATGGTAGATGCTTGAGGTAGATGATGTCACAACGACGGCCATTATATATAGTGAATGGTTATAACATATGTGCTTATCATAACATATATTTGGGTTAATGATAATATTATTTAAAACAAATAATTTCAACTTAAATTTTTTATTAAAAGAATATTGATAACTATTATTTTTAAGGTTTTCATTTTAAATTTTATGTATGTTATATTGATTAACAATTTTATTACTTTTTTATTGATATTTAATTATTGAGAGCGATAAAAATTACATCTATCTAGATATTAGTGTCACGTTCAAAAGAAAATTGAAAAATAAAATGGATTATATACTTCATTGTATTGTAAGATATTACAATTTTATGAGTTTGAGTTATCCAAATAAAAAGAAAACAACTTTAAATTTAAGATTGAATTTTTAATGTGGTTATTATCGCATGGACATCAAATTTCAAATCAAACTTCAAAATGAACATGATAACACCATTACACTCCACCCTATATATTGATTAAATTATTTTAAAATAAACTAATAAATAAAGTCTTAAAGAAACTATATAAATTAAATTCCAACCATTAATTCGATAACATTAATAATTTACCATTCTTATGGTGACATTGTTATCATTTAATTTTCTTTAAGTTTGCAAATCTCAACCTTCCTTCAAATGTCACATGAAATAGATATTCTCCACTTTGCAAATATCTTATAGACACCTAATTCTACTATGGTGGAGTTAATTGTTACATCATGTTTGTGTTTTGGTGTGTTTATTTATCATTAAATTAAGTTAACCTTTTGTTGACATGCATTCCTTGTTTCGTTCAAATGTTGACCTTCTCTTATACCTCCCGAATCTGTGTTCCTTCTATCAAATCCATATTTCTCCCTATCCTTCTATTGATTTTATCTTCTTCTACATTTTTGAATCTATTGTCAATTTTTTCTCCTCTCCTCATTTTCGCTAGAATTCTAGATAGTTTCCATAAATTTGTTCTTATATTTTTTTACTTTGATCTTTGTAGGATATTTTTCCCATTATTTCCATTTTTACTAGATTTTTGTATTTATTTCATTAAATTTTCCATGCATTGTATATCAAATTATGCACCAACGGGGTCTTAAATTTAATTTAAGAGTTATAACTAATACAAAAATCTTACATATATCTACATGAATAAAATAATAGAAATCAATCCTTATTTTGGATTTTTGTCTACAATATTTATTAACAAATCCGTTCCATTACCTTCTACGAAATATGACATCAATCTTACTACATGAATGTGTTTAGATCAATAGATATTTCTAAGGAAAATACTCCAAAGTGCACCATATGGAAAAGATATTACTTTTTTTCTATTGAATTCTCATAGAAACAAGAAATACCTTTTAAGTGATATTCAAATGGATGTTTTACACACTAAATCACACAATTTGGGGTACATTTCTAGGTTCTAGTCACATACTACTATTCATATGATTCCTAAGTGAGAAAACTAGCTATTGTCAACTATATTTGGCCTTTTTTCTGTGTTTCATATCTTCTTTCTATCCTCTTACACCCTCTGACCAAGTTGGTACTTTATTGCTATTTATTTTATGACTCTAAACACCAACACGCAACTAGCACACTAGCGTAAAGGTCGAGCCACCATCGTCCCCTCCGGGTGCCCTAAACATTTTTACTTTATTCACTCCTTTTGGGCACTTCTTTTCTTATGGCTTTGCGTTCTAGTTGTTAATTTGAAATTAAACATTGGGAATCATATAAATATAAATTTATGTGACCATAATAAAGGACTAAGCTTTAAGCATATAATATGACCACCTAAGGTTGTATTCAAAATTATGAATCTAAGATCATCAAAGAATCCATGTAGATTAATTAAAGGGACAAGGACTAAATTATTTAAATACACGCATAGGAGTGGAATTTTATTTTCCATCCACACATGTACTTACATTGCTACATCTAGTTATTGCTCGCTTTTTCAAGGGCATCTTGCAAAGAGCCACCTAGGGAACGATACTTACACACACACATGAGAACTACATGGATTCTGAAATGTAGTGTAGTGCTCGGTTGTAATCTCACTCAATCGTGTGTTTTAAGGGTAGTCATCCCAACTCCCCATTTACATATTTATTTTTTAGGATTTGATGTGTTTTGTGGTTTTGCAAGTTCTCTTTCTCTTTACGAGGTTATAGGTGAAGTATTCGAGAATAGCGTGAAAAGCAGGTGACAAACAACGAAGGTTAGAGATATCGGTGTTACACAAGGAAAATCAATTTTTGACTATTTTTCAGTCATAGGCACCAAGAAGAAGTCTCCAAGCACCCAAGCCCCTTCACCTAGTTTAGGAGCCCCGGTCGAGGAAGATCTAACATCTCCACTGATGTATTAGGACTACTTGTGATAGTCGCCTCCTATTTATCAATCCTCTAGTCTACACTTGGGGATTCATTGCAAAATCATATAAGTATTTGATTCCCTCTCTTGAGAAAACACATTGTACGACTATATTTGGGGTTTTATTTTTATCTAACTTATTGCTTAGGTAATATTTGTACTTCATTTCTTATTTATCATACATAACTCTAAAATATTTAGGGTTTTACAAACTCCATATTTGTTAAATAATTTAGTGAACCCATCTCTCAAACCCAACCTTGCTTCTAGGTATTATTTCATCTTCTTATCATGGATCAATCTTATTACACATTTAATGAAGCCCTCCTTTAAGAGCTCAATGATCATCTTTCATAAAATCCCCAAGATCTATATCTAATCTTATTCTTGCACGTGAGAAGGCCACCAATATTTCGAGCTTAGTGTTCCCACATCCATCCCCACTTGTATGCCTATTGCTACTAAACCCCCTACTTCTACTTTCCCTGTATATGTTCCTACTCTAACCAAACACTTCACTTTGCCTCTTGTTTCTCCCACATGGCAAGTCTCTTTTGCTAGCACTTAAGACCTAGCCTCTCTTTATCAAGATCTCCAAGTCCAAATCTATCAACTGCGGAGAGGCTACTTCTCCCCGCATCTCCATCCCTTGATTCCACATTACTACTTGATACTCCTTTTGCACTGTTATTTCAACTTATGGACTTCGCCAAAAATTTTCACTCCCAAGCTTCCTACCTTCAATGGCCATGGTTATCTGAAGAGCATTGCTAAGCATTTCATGTGGCATGTCTAGATTATGCATATCATCACACTTTATTATCAAAACTCTTCTGAAAAGCCTCCAAAATTATGAAATCTATTTCCATTTGGTAACATCATTTATGCATTTAGCCAATACTTTTATTGTACATTTTTCAATCAACATTGGTTCTAAGATATCCTATGCTCAACTCACACAAATCAGCTAATGAGCATTTAGTGGATTATGTTTTATGATATAAGAACAATTTATCTAAGATGTCTAATGTGCTTGCAGAATCGAATTACATGATCTATTTTTCCAAATTCTCTTACCACCTCTATAAGCAAGTGTCATTTTTATACCTCTCCATCATTTGATCAGCTATACCATACTCTTAAGCTACACGAAAGCAAATTAATTTCTGTCGGAAAGATTAATTATCATTATCAGGCTTCATCTTCTTCTCGATTTCAAAGAAAATCAAATTTCAAGCCATCTACTAATCCCATTGAAGAAAAAACAAGTGTTATCACTGTTACTAATCCCGAAAACCTTCAATTAAAACCTACAAAAAAATAATTTCACGATATTATCTTGATCTTTGCATATTTCTATGTCATGACTTTTTGAGAGAAATATTTTTATGCTTTCTCCTCCACCTAATATACATCTATCTCAACCTTAAGGACACAATTATAACAAAAACTTTAAATATATGAATATCATCAATGCATTTGTCATTCTATAGATTGATGTTTCAAACTCGACATCTTATTGAAGATGTCATCGATAATAATGCAATCAAACTTTTTGAACCTTCCTAAGAAAATAAAAATCTCCAAATATTTAATGATCCTCTCCCTTAGAATGAAAATAAAGTAGTTGATTCTTTGGATAATCATACATATCATGGTGTGCCTCCTTCTTCATCGAGGAACTTTATTTTCTAGAGCTAATGTTGATGCATCGCACCCTTCATTACATTTTCTAATCTCGACTATCATGCAACATTCTCTTCGACATATTACATATTCATGCTTCTATTGGACCTCATGTTATCAATAATACAATGATCAATCCATCGATTTATATGAGTGTGTGATTTATTACACTTATGTTTGCTATCAACTAACCAATATCTCATATTGCATATCCGATTCCTAATTCTTATGGTTTCATCAAGCTTTGTGTTACGTTAAGTCTCTCACCATACTTGTTTTATTCCTTGTTGCACCTTCTATCAAAGGTTTTGACATGCTCCTGTGTTTTCTTGGCTCCGTGTTTCTCAAGCCAACATTTTCAGAACCACTTGTAACTAAAATTCATTCACATCACCATCAAGGGTTTTCTGCTATGGACAACATTCAAACAACCTCCTTGAGGTCGTCATTGCACTAAATATAGTATCTAGGTCTCATGCAAATTTAAAGCACAATATGATTCTAGCTCTACTATTTTCACTCGACCTACTTAGGACCGATTAGTCAACTAGACCATCTCATCATTTTTGGTCCACTAGTCAAATGACTCCTTCACATAGGTTCACATCAGCTCCATAATTTCCTTCACATAGGTGCACATCACCTCCATAGTTTATTTAACATAGGTGCACATCACCTTCATGGTTTCCTTCACATATGTATACATGAACTCCTTGGCATCCTCTAGGTCTCATGTACATAGGTCTCATTCTTTGGTACATCATTTATCTCATACATCACTGATCTCATGAGCATTGTCACACACGTTTATCTTTGCTGACCATTGGGTGGAGGACCCTTGCTAACAAGTTTTTTAGATAGCTTCTACATCATTATACACTTGGGGGCATCATGTTTACTCCCCCCTCTTAACATTATCAGGTGTCTCGCACTTCTACTATTACATTTTGTGATTCGCATCTAGTCTTCTTCATGCATCATGCACATTGTGATAAAATTTATCATCACAACCCTATGTTGTACTCTCGTGCTAAGGTTCACAATTTATTTTGAGGGCATAGTACATTCGTGAACCTCACATCACACACATGACATATTTCACACTTTGCAGATTTATGAATCATCTTTCTAGCTTCACAATCTCACACATCACAATATCTTATAACCCACTCTAGTCACATGATTCATCTTGACGCTAAGGGTATAAATCAAAAATTAACCTCACCAAATTCACTCTTTATGCTTTATGCTTCACCGATCTATCTTTCTAATGCACACATTCAATGACAAACTCTTGTTCTTATGGTTAATTCTTCATAGTCGAGGGGTATTTTATAAATGACCCTGATCTCATGCTCATATACATCTACTTAGGGGATGCTTCTCCTATCACACTCACTTCTCATTCCATTCCATTTATAATTACATCATATTGTATATCTTGTTTGCACATTTTCTTTTTTTTCTTATTCAAGTTACATATACACTTTATTTTCATCCTAGACAAATAATTTGTATGTAATTATCTTTCTCATATGCACATGTGCATTCACTTGTTCTCTAGTCGTGAATGTAAAATTTATACATATCTTTACATGTAGCATGGATGTTTGAAATTGTACCTCTTACTAGTCCCATAGTAGATCCTAAGGGCATATAATTTTTACACAACAACGAGTGCTATTGTTTCAATTTATACTACTTCTTACTCTTACTAGTACACTAATTTATTGATATATACACATCTTGACATACAATTATCTCCTAATACACTAACGGGTGCTTCATGTGAAGCATTTTCTTTAAAGGAATTATTTTACACCATGGTTGTGTGATACTTTTCTTGCTCATTTTTGTCATTGTTTATTATTCTATGCTATTGTTTGTATTCCCTATGTCTTGCTTGTTCATTTCTTCTATTTTTTTGGATGATTTGACCCTGATTTTATTATGACATTATGAGCAATGTCCCATGTTTAAAACCATCTTTTCACATTATACATTGTCTTCCATATGTTTACTTGTATTGATTAGACTAACACATGTTTCCACCCATTTTGTTTGCATGTGCCTTGGTTTCCACCATGCACATTCCCTCCACTATAGTGCATCAATTTCATATCAACATCCAATCCACTCCATTAAGATGAATCACTCCTATCCGTGTTGTATGTACCCCAAATGAGGGGGAAATACATTAGGTGAAGTAGTCACCCCATTAAGTAGTACATAGTTACTGACTCAAATTTACATAGTATAGGAACAACATAGTATACGAGTAATAGAAAGGGCTCAAAACCTGACTTAGGTCCTCAAAGCACATCCCAAATGCCACCACCCAAATACATACATGAATGCTCGAACACTCTTGAACCTTCACGTGCGCTATGACTAGGGAAGTTACATAATTTGTTTAAGATAAACATAGTTTTCAGCGGTTCACATAGCAGTTTACATGGGACATGCATAATCCTCCAACAATAAGAATGCATTCTATCTTCGTTTTCTTCTTTTTCAACTTGGATCAAACTATATCGAGATAGGAAAAATAAGGATCAAACCACCTACATTGGTGTATACATTTCGGGAAGCAACTTACGGGTTTGATAATAACATTAGACTTTTCTCCCCAATAATTATTTTGTGGCTTGAGATAGCCCAAAAGATCATTTTGGCATGAAATCTCCCAAAAAAACTCTCTCTTGGTGTGATATCACCTAAATAACTTGTTCTACTATACCATTTTAAGGATCTTTTTATGTTTTTCACTTAACACAAATTAGGTACACATGTTTTTTTATTATTGGCAAATAGTTTTTGAAAGGGACTATACCCTTGAGTACAAATGTTCCTTTTTGCATTCTTACCTAATTTTACATACTTGGATCAAATTTTTTTCATATACACGACTTTGAATGCTCTTTTTCTATTCTTTTTAGCAAGTCTTTCCTTATAAGAAGTAATAATCTCAATCACAATACAAAAATGAAAATGACATCAGGTATAACATGGTACATATAATACACTTTTAACAACTAGGGTAACTTCTTCTTACCTAGCTTAGATTCCACACTTCATTTTTATCAATCCACACTTTTTCTTATCTCCTCGGCATGTTTTTGCCTTTGATCTACATGGTTATTAGGTATGCATATCTTATCTAATTTATCTTATCAAGTATTCACTCAACAACATAAAGTGGAGGAAAATGTAAACACTAAATCACACACTTTGGGTACATTTCTAGGTCCTATTAACATATTACTATTCATATGATTCATAAGTGAAAACTATCAATTGAAAACTACCTTTGTCCTTTTGTATGTGTTTCTTATTTTCTTTCGACCACTTACGCCCTACATACCAGTTGATACTTTACTACTTTATCTTTTATGAGTCTAGACACCAATGCCTAGACACCCTCATCCACTTTGGGTTCCCCTGACCTCTCTTTAGTTTACTCTCTCCTTTTGGTCATATTTTAATTTTTTCAAATATTTTTTTCTTCCAAGTCATCCTTACAAGTTATTACTTGTGAAATTCAAGCAATAGAATCATATAAATATAAATTTATGTGACCATACTAAAGGACCAATCTCTAAGAATCTATTATCACCACCAAAGGTTTCATTCTTAAGACATCTAAGAGCATCAAAACATCCATTTGGCTTCATTTAAGGAATAAGGGACAACATTTTTGCATACACACATAAGAGGAGAAGTTAATTTTTCCACCCACACATCTACTTACATTGCTACATATAGTTATTACTTGCTATTAAGTTCATTTTTCATCTTACATAGGGCATGATTATTGCACACAGGGCACACACACACACACACACACACACACACACACAACTACATGGATTCGCAAATGAAGTTTAGTGCTCGGTTGTAAGATCACTCATTCAGGTGACCATCGGGGTCATTCCAACTCCCCATTTACATATTTCTTTTTTAGGACTTGATGTGTTTTTAGGTTTTGCAGGTTCTCTTTCTATTTTAGGTTTCAGGTGAATTTTATGGGAATAGTGTGACGAAAAATGAAATTTAGTAACATTGGTGTGACACTAGGAAAATTATTTTCTGATAAATTTTGCAATCACATGTGCCCAGAAGTAATCTCCAGTTCCATGTACCCTTGACCTAATCCAAGCACCATAGTCCATGAAGATATGAGAGCTCCACAATTTATCGAATCAGTTATGACAATCTCTTCCTCTTGTTTATCGGTCTTGCATTCGACACACTTCGGGATTCATTGTGAAATTAGATAAGTATTTGATTCCCTCTCTTACACCTAGAGTTTAATTTTTATCTAGCTTCTTACTTAGTTCACATATGTACTTCATTAATTATTTATCATATGTCACTCTAAAATATATAGGGCTTTACAAATTTCATATTTGTTAAATCAGATACCAAATTACCATTGAACTTACTCTGTAAGTATGAAATAGATATCATTGACTACATATCTATAAAAATTACGATTACCACTGCAATCCCCAACTACCATTATATGATTCCTCTAGTGCCCACTTCCCTCCAAACTTTTGATATTGATCCGATACTACTGACTATATTATGGACATTATTATAGTTTTGATTTAGTATGGTGTTAGATGTTAGATCATGGATTATTGTTGACTTTGATTTATATATAATGCATGATGATTATTAGAGACAATTTATATATTGATGATGATATATTGTTTGACATGGTTATATTTATGGATATTGTTCGGACATGTGATACTTGGATATATTGAGTAGACCTAGAAATGGAATTTATTTGATGATGATATAGTTGTTGATAAAATTGTAAAATGATATTGTTGGTTGCTAGGATGTTGTTTTGATTCATATATATATATGGTTTTGGAATTTTATTTATATGTAGTTTGGATGTTCTGATGTGGCCACGAGGCCAAAGGAGGTATTGGTATTTTAGAGGTTCAAATATCACAACACACACCGGGGATTGGAGACCAACCATGTTGGAATTCTAGATGAATTAAACAAGGTCACCATGACAACTTATATAGTTTGTGTGTCTATGTGTTTGATTTTTGTTAGTGATTCCCATGGGGGGATCACCTTTAAATGTGACCAAGGGTTATGTTTTCTCTTATTTGGTTTCTTTTTTTAATGTTTGCATGTGTTTATTTAATGGTGTATGGACCCCTTTCATTATTTATTAAAAGGTGTGTAAATATTGTGAGTAATCATGTTGTTAAGTTAATTAATTAAATGGATTGTGAGAATGTAATTAATAGACTTGTTGGCTCTTGGTTTTAGTGTTGTAAGAGATGTGTAACTTAATTTTTGAGTGTGAAACACTCCACCTTCTTTGAAATTCGAATTTTTCCTTGGAGGCTGATTTTGGAGGCTTGTGGGACAAGCTAGACTTGTCCCACATGTCTTAAATTTTTTATCAACCATACTTATGGTTGGAGAGTTAAATTTATACCTTCTTTATGCATTTTTGTAAGTCAAGTTGAATGTTGTAATTGCACTTTTCTTACATGTTTTAATTTTAGTCCTTTGGGGTGTGGGTTTTATTTGAGTGTGTAAGTAAAATTTTCATATTATTCACCTACTTATTTATTGTGACTTGGAGATTGAATTTGACTTGTGAGTTGGAGTTGAGGATGTGTGATGTGGCATCCTACATAGATCCACCCCATCCTCCTCTCTCCCCCTTCTATATATTCAAATTCATTTGCTTGTTTTGGGGTTACACTCTTTTGGTTACTTCACCTTGTATTGCTTCATGGTGGGCAACTCCTTTTGGTTTTGAGAGGTCTTACAAATTTTGGAAAAAAATTGGAGATTCTTGTTGCTTGTGGATTGTTGAGCTTGGATTGTTTTTGCATTGGAAATATTTTTGTTTTTAAACTTGGAACAAACTCCATCATGGAGAGCTAAGAGCTTAGCTCTTAGAAATTATATTATTTTATTTGTATGCATATGTGAATGGTGGAATGTTTAAATGTGTTGTTTTTGGATGGTTGGGTAGGTGGCCTAGGAATGGTGTAGGAGATGACTATGGGGTATTCTTGTGGGGAGGTATAAGTGTTTTGGGGAGTTATGAGTGTGGGGGTTTGGGATTTGGGTTTGACCATGTAAAAAGAAATAGATTACATTTATTTACTCATTATGGGCTTCCATAAGAGGTTGGGGAGGCATAAGGAAATGGGAGTAATAATGGGGTACTTGGGGGAGGGATAAGGGCATGCCAAGGTTTTGAAATGATATATTTTGGTGGTTTGTTCTCAGTTAGTGATACCCATTTCCCTTTGGGAGGCATAAACAACATCCCCCATAGTTTCTTGCTCCTTTGGCTTGCATGATGAAGCCTGAGTATTGTTTGTTGTTTTGTTTCTATGGTTTAAAACTACAGTTTTGTTTTGGAATGTGTTTTGAATGAGAAATATGTCTTTGTGTTGTGGAAGCCTGTTGTTTCCATGTGTTGAAAAACATTTCTAATTGCATTATGGTTGGGGCTTGGGGGCCAATGAAGAAGGATGGCTTCTCCTTTTCATTGGATGTCTTGGTTGGGTGGAGAGCATTGCCTTTCCCCCTATTCTGTTGTGATCAAATTGAAATAAAGAAAATGGAGGATATTCATGTTGTTATTTTGGAGTAGAGAAAAAAAGACAAGTTGACAATCCTTGTTGAGATTATTTCTTATTGTAACCTTTTCCCACTTGAAGTGGATGACCTTGTACATTATTTGTGATGGAAAGATGTTTTGTATTGGCTATGAAAGTTGTAATTTGAAATGTGAAAGAGATATACTTTGTTTTCTGTTTTTGAATAAATGTGGAAGAAATTGTATACGTATATTGAAATTGAGGAATGAAAGAAGAAAGTTGTAAAGAAATCATTTTTGAATTAATGGAAGTTGTTTACCTTGTTCAAATAATTTGGTGTTCATTGGAAACCTGTGTTTGAAATATAGTATGAAATCTCTGTTTGGAAAATTGAAAAGTAAATACGCATGAAGAAATGTTATATTACTTTGTTCCTTTGAAATGTATGATTTGAAAGTTAGAGTTGTATGTTGGCCTTGGAATACTTGTATTGAAAACAAAATTAATGTGTTATATTGGATCTGGAATGAATTCTAATACTTAGAAGATGATAAATGGAAAATAGATCTTTTTGAATTTGATCTTTGTTAGATGTTTTCAAAACTACAAAATATTATTCAGAAAATGTACAGAATGACTTTGTAAAATATAGAAGACAAATGAAATGTCAAATTGAACCTAATATGATCAAAACGATCTCAATTAGAACTTAACACTTCAAAAATTATTATAGAATATTTCAAATTGGGAAAAGGCAAAATTATAGGATTTCTGCTTTGTGTAAACATTGGTAATTTTTGAAATTAAATCAAATGAACAAATATACCTTTATTTTTTCCCCACATTCTTAAAAATGCAAACCTCCATGTCTATTTGACATGTTGAAGGAGAAAGAATGACAAATTTGAACAAAATTTATAAGTTAAAATGACTAGTTCACTTTTAAGTGAGCAAGCGTTTTCTCAAATTTTATTCTTCAAAACTTATCAAAATTAAAATATTAATCTTCACGTGAAAAGAGGACTTTGAGAGCTTTCCAAAAGTCTTTGTTTGTCAAAAACCGAGCTCCCAATCGAAATTTATGGCCTTATGAATTTTTACTTCATTTCGGGCTCAAAATAATCTAACTGTCAAATTTAAATTATTAAAATAGTTCCTCTGGTGGACCCGCATGTTAAAACCTACCTTTTTCACCTTTTTCCCAAAGAGCACGTAAATCATGAAGTTCCCCTACTTTGCAGCATGGCCCAAACCTTCTTTCCTTGACAAAAATTTCTAAGTCCAAAAGTTCTTTTGAAAAAAATTCTCCGCACCCCCACATCCCCACATACAATCATTGGTGACACATGGCTTACAGAGGTGTTGGTAGAGGTGCAGATCCTTTTTTCCTTAGCACTTCAAAAGAAAATTTGGTAAAATTCCCAAAATTTCCTTGCAGGCCCACTGAGACACGTAGCTAATGGCTAGTGACATGTGCCTACACAACGCATTAGTAGAGGCGCGAGAATGTCCTATAGCTTTACGCTTCAAAAGTCAACTTTTCCCAAATCTCCCCACTGACCCACCGATTTGCATCCAATAAACATTTGACACATGGCATCGTGAAGCACCGATGGAGGCGGGTGGTTTTTAATACCTTACACCTTTTTAATCCTTAAGGAAAAAATTCTTGTTTCTCCCCACTAGCTCACTTCCCATGCATTGGCTTAGAACGTGTCATGTGTCCCATGCGGCCCGAGGTATAATTTCATTTTTGAGCGCAGAGTCTCGTAGGGGACTTTCGGGTGTGTGGGGGTAAAGTTCACTTTTCACCCCAAGCACCAAGAATCCAACTTTCCTCCCCAGCCCCACCGAACCAAACGCTCTTGGGAAAAAATCCCACATGCCTACCTTTGGGGAAAATTTTCCTCCCAAGGCCCGCGGCGCATAACTTGAGTTTTATAGGGAGTTAGAAGGACTTCCTTATATCTCTAGAAAGGGGAAGAAATTTCCTATCTAATGGAATAGTGTTTAGGAAATTTTGAGTATGGAAATATGATAAAAATCAGTTTCAATCCTTAACCGAGTTTGGGAGTGGGTAAGTCAAAATTTACTACGATAATTTTAAATATTTATTCTTTCCCCTTGTAATTAAACCTTGCTCTTGTCTTGGATCTTGTGGAATTCAATACCTTGAGTATTTAATTGTTTTGGTCCCTTAACCCCAAAATTTAATCGGGAATATTTAGCTAAAATGTCAATGTAATCAGCGATTAAATCAATTCCCAAGGAGATTTGAGCTATTTGTGGATTTTTACACTTATTGCTTTATAATGTGGAATTACTAATTGTTATAATGGGAAAAGGTATTAGTTGAATCTTGTAAGTCAATAACCAAGTGGGTAAATGGAAAATTTACCTAGGAATTTATTTGGTCTTGGCCTCAATGTTCTAAACTTAACTAAGATACTTTTAGCTTGTGTTAACCTAAGATTTTTGTTAAATATCATCTAGGGATTTGAACTTTTCTTGGAATAGCTTTGATAGGTGATTTTGTAATAGGGTGATAATAATTGTTAGAGAAAGATATATTTTTCTTAAACCTAAGCTGGTCTTGAGACCTTATTGTGGCCACACTTTTAAACAAAAAAAAAAAATCCATAATTTTTCTAACTAAACATAGGTTGTTCTTGGTTCTCAAGTGGGATATTTTAAAGGGCGTTATGCTTGGTATCGAGCCGTGGTTTCAAATATTGGACTCTTGGGCACACTAGGAAAATTGAGACATGAATGGTAAACCTAGCACACTTTTAAATCTAGAAAACAACCTTGTTTGAAAATTGAAAAGAAGAAATAAATACATATGAAGAAATATTACATTACTTTGTTCATTTGAACTGCTAGAATTAAAACAATAATAAAATAATAAGTTGTTTGAATTATTGTACTTTCTTAGTGGCATTTTGTCTAAACCGGGTAACTAAGAATGTCAAATTAAATTGATTTTTGTGAACTTATAGTGTAGTGGAAACTTGATTCCCCTTTGAAAATGTGTTGTATTACAAGTCCTAAATCTTGATTTAATTATATGATGCATTCATCGCTTTTGAGACCCTTCCTTATTGGAGTTATTGAAATGATAAATTATATGGTGTGATTCATGTGGTTGGAAAATAGTGGTTGTGTTCGGGGTGGGAAGAGTTAATTAGAAGTTGTTGAGAGCCTCCTTCCTTGATGGTTAGGAAAGATGGTTTGGTTGCCAATATTTCATTTTGTTACCCATATGGGAGAATGTACATTAATTTTGGGTGTCGTTTATGACCCAATCCTATGTATGTTTCCTTGGGCTGACCTTGAGGCGAGTACCCTATTAGGTGGCCATGAAGGGTGCGGAGTGAATGTGGTGTTAAATTTTGTGTTTTACATTCGTAATCTTGTGTTATTTTATCAAGGACCAACATCTTATTTTATGATTGATTTGAGAATCTCTGAGGCTCTTTTTATTTATATTTATTTTTGTGAGAATTTTCAGACTTTACAATGTGGCTACTTAGCCACTTTCCTTGATTGCCAATATTTCTTGGACTTTATTTTGATTGGTGACTCGGAGCTCATTGATTTTTTGGCTACTTAGCTAAACGTTATGTGATTCCTTCTTGCTTAATGATGAGCTAGTTTTACGCTATTTGTATTCAAAATTTTTGTCATATGGGGGTACACCATAGGTGTCTTGAATGTCCTCTTAGATGCTTAAAGTTATGTCTTGGTTTTAGATGTATGGAATCCGAGTGTATCTAGGATCTTAGAGTAACTTCTTTGTTTCTCGACCTTGTTAGATAGAGAGTTCATTGTTTTGTGCATTCTAGTTCATAGTTTGTTAGAGGTGGTGGTGATTCTCTTACAATCCAGTAAGATTTTTAACCTCGCCAAAGTAGATGTGTTTAATTGTGGGATGATGAATTATGTTAGGATCAAATTTCTTTTGGCTATTATGGATGATGGTGGAAAAGTATTTCTTTGGTAGTGGCTTCTCTTCGATGGCATGCTAAGTTTTATCAGGATTTCCTTATTTCATTATATAAATTAGTGACTTGTGGATTGTATGCATCTTGGTATTTATGGTTAGAATTAATCCCATTTGAGTATTGTGTGTAAATTAAGTGTGTTTGTTTACCCTCTTGACTTATTAATTTTTGATTGTGTGGAGGCACTTATGGATGCTTTGAGTATTTTGGACCATGACGTTGGTGATGATATTGTAATTAGACCTTCATAATTTAATCTCAGTGGTATTTTATAAAGTGATTCTTCTTGTGAAACTGTAACTCTTGGTCGTAAAGCACATGTTTAATAGATTAGCTGATTGACCGCTTGCATTTGACATTTTCTAGTGAAATGTGGTGTCCATGGAGTAAATACTTGTATTTTCATCTTGTTGCTTGGTTGGAGGTACCTTGTGGTAATATGGGTGTAGATTTGAAAACTTTCCTTTTCTTATCATGTGAGTAAAATGTTTTCGTCAAAACAACAAACATTATTACACCCTAGTAGATTAGTAAAAGTAATTATGTTTCTATAATGGGCCTTCCTTGTAACTTATTTTGAGAACTTGTAGTAACCCACTAGGAATATTTTATATGATACTTGTAATTAGTGGAAAAATCTGAAATATCGTTGTGATCCATTTTGGTTGATTGTTTCCTAGTTCTTAAAAAATTAATAATGTGTTTTCTACGTTGAATGTCCCTTGTTTTCTTAGAATTAAAAATGTGATGTGTTGATTTACCTCTCTCTCCCATAAAATTAATAGTGTGATATTTTTACCCTTCCTTCTCATTAAATTTTTAATTGACAAGTTGACTCACCCAAACATCATAAAACTATAATTGAGGAGATTTGGCCTTGAAGCTTAACAAATAAACTAGAACATAGAAAGAGAAAATGGTCCTTGCTTTAACCTTGGTAGATTAATAGAAGAAAAAAAAACCATGTAGAAGAACAAAAAGGGAAAAAAATTGTCCATCTACCTCCCCTAAGAGTAAAATAAATACTTTTTCTCTTTTATGCCTTTAGAGAACAACGAGATATCATTCCCCCTTAGTGGTCCTTATAACACAAACTTGTGATGTCATAATAGGAGGAAGTCTAATTAAGAAAACTCGTAAAGGAATGTGCTTAGTAAATGAAGCTACAATTTTGACTTAATTAGTTGAGTTATAAAATATGTAAGATTATGTGTATTGAGTGCAATGTATAGTTGAACTTGTAGTTTTGTCGCTTAACCGAAATTGTGAAACACATGGTGGTTAGTAATGTGTTCTATTTGCTTAGTAATTTCTTGTTCATAGATTTATGTGCCTTTCTTTGTGGGAGTTTTGGGTCATCATACCCTTATCATCCCGTAACTCGACAAGTGTGAGTTATGGTTTTTGGTTTTAGACTTATCTCTTGTTTAAGAAGCGAGTCTCCTTGTGTGTTGTCTTGTCCTTAGAGACCTAAGTTGTAATTTTAAGGCAACATATGTGAAGGATATGCCATAAATTTGGGAAGTATTCTTTTCTTCTTGTTCTTCTTGAGACACATTGTTGTTTTTGCCTCTCTTATCGGTGGGAAGGAAAGTACATGATGTTTTCGTAGTGTATTACTCACTTTTGATATGATGCACCCTTGGATTGTAGTTGGACCATGTGTTACTTGTTCTTTTCCCTAGTGATTTGAGTGCTCCTTGGTGTTTCTTGTGCTCTCTTTATGGTTAATCCAAGCTTGAGAAGGAAATAAGATAAATAAATCCCATTTGATATAGTGTATGGTGCTTCTTGCATTGTTATTTTAGTTCTTGGGGGGATATATATATATTTCTTTTTCTAAATGGTTGACGTCTCTAGATTTGGTTGGTGTGGTGTGTTCGATTCTTTAAAAAAAGTGTAAAAATCACACTATAGGAAACCTTGTGGTCATGAAATTTCTTAGTATTACCATGAAAATTTGTTTGTACCCTCTCAAGTTATATAAGTGCTTTCCATAAATAGTTCCTTAATATTAAATGTTTTGCTGATTTAGGTGTCCTTCCTTGTTGATTAACCTCGTCTTGTGTGATCCCCAAATTGTGAGACCTTGAGTAGACTTGTTACTCATGCAAATTTTGGTCATAGTTGATTTTTTTTGCTAGCCTTGTCTAAACAACGAACTCTGAAAACATAGCTTAACCTTAGTGGAAACCTTAACTTTTGTTATTGCATTATGTTGTGTTCCTTGGGAAACTATGTCTTATTTCTCAAAATCATGGAATTATCCTTATTATTCCTCTACTTGGTGGTTACTCTTAAGAATTTGTAGAACTCTTCATGTTATATTGTTATGTGTTGTATCTTGGTTGATAAAATAATGTTCATTGTCTAGATTTAAATGTTCATAGCCTCGCATGCGTAAAGTTTATAACTCATCCCTTACAATCTCCCTTCTTCTTGTTGAATTGCATTGGACCAAACATGGGTTTTGTGGACCAACACTTGTTTGAAGCAAGCAATCCCATAATGGGAGTGATCCTTTTTCTATTGCATTTTTCCTATCTCTCTTTCCAGTGACTTCCGGAAGGAAGTCGAGTCTAAGGTGAGGGGATGTAGTACACACTTACAAATCGACACTTTTGATATTGATCCTGATATTACTAACTATATTATGGACATTATAATAGTTTTGATTTAGTATGGTGTTATATGTTAGATCATGGATTATTGTTGACTTTAATTTATATACAATGCATGATGATTATTAGAGACATTTTATATATTAACGATGATATATTATTTAACATGGTTATATTTATGGATATTGTTTAGACATGTGATACTTGGATATATTGAGTAGACCTAGAAATGGAATTTTTTGATGATGATGTAGTTTTGATAAAATCACAAATGATATTGTTGGTTGCCTAGATATTATTGTGGTTCATATATATATATATATATTATATATATATATATTTATATGTATTTTAGATGTTGTATTTTAGATGTGGCCACGAGGTCGAAGGAGGTATTGGTGTTTTGCAGGTTAAAATATCACAACACACACCTGGGGATTGAGACCAACCACATTCGAATTCTAGATGAATTCAACAAGGTCACCATGGTGACTTGTATTATTCGTGTGTGTGTGTGTGTGTGTGTGTGTGTGTGTGTGTATTTGATCGTTGTTAGTGATTCCCATGGGAGGATCACCTTTAAATGTGACCAAGGGTTATGTTTTCTTTTATTTGGTTCCTTTTTTAATGTTTGCATGTGTTTATTTAGTGGTGCATGGACCCCTTTCATTATGCATAAAATGGTGTGTAAATATTGTGAGTAATCATTTGTTAAGTTGTCAAAAGGATCGGAAGTTGGTTATCCCTCATTTAATGGAGGATATGGAAGGATAGAAATGATATTATCTTTCATAAATAAGAAGCAAAACTATAAACTTAGTATTGGTAAAATTTCTAATGGTATCAAAGAGAACATTGCTAGATTTAAACCCCCAAGAACAAGAGATATCCAGAGAATGAAGAACACATCTTATCCAATGGTAGATTGGAGGCTGTCAATAATCGAGCAACCCCGGGAATAGCATTGATAGATCTTTGATTAAATGGAATCCTCTTGATTTTAATTGGTATAAGTTGAACTTTGATGGGGCCTCTAAGGGGAACCACGGGATTGCGGCAGGGGGAGCGATACGGGATCATAAAGGTAATCGATTCACTGCGTATCTTTGAGAAAATGGGAATTCAAACTAATCACTTTGCCAAAGCATTATCTACTCTATGGGGCCGAGAATTACCTAGACTCAAAATATCTAGAACCTCATTATTGAAGGGGACTCCTAAATATCATTAATCTCCTTAAACGAGTGCTCATTTCCAAGTTAGAGCATTAAGGATTTTATCTCAGAGTTCATAAGTATTTTTCAAACATTCAATAACATCAGGATCATGCATACTTACCGGGAGGGTAATAAATTGGTAGATGCACTGGCTAATTATGGCATTAATGTTAACCACACTATTTGGGATAATAATAGCATCCCTAAGCAGCTTCAAAACAACATTCATGCGGATTTCTATACGCACGCAATATCTTGAGCTGAGTTATGATTATTGGGTGTGGATCAGCATCAATAAAACTCCCACACGTGTTGACTTAAAAAATATGATTATGCAAATCATGTCAAATAATCAAGATAGTGTGAAGTATATGGGGAATTCCAAGTGGAGTTACATTGATTTGAAAATCGCGCATGCGGGCTGCACTGCGTCTGCTAAAAGTTGGATACAAGGCTCCACGGAAACCGAAGACAGTAGTAATGTGATTGATGACAGGGAGCGGGCTAACAAAAAGACCGTTATTCCCACATGTGATTTTCCATGAGGCTTAGATCAGCAGGCACGCAGACGTTCATGGGATAAGCAATAGCTCTCATTTCCAACATTATGTGGATTACAATACGGTAAAAAGTAGATTGGCTTCAACGCTCAAAAGGATTTGGGAATTTGTTGCAAATAGTCAAACACAGTGAAGATGGGGGGTCCCCCTTGCCAAATTGAGCCTAGTGCGGACTGGACTAGAAGGATAATATTGAACTATGGAGCATTCTCAGCAAGGGTGGCATCACCAACTTCATAGAGAAGGTTCAGGGGCATGATCAAAGCATCTCAGTGCGTTTTGCGAAGGATTGGAAGGAGTGGACTATGGAATATGGGGGACAGAAGATCTTGGTCAACGAGGAACTTATTGCTGAAGTGACCGGCCTTGGCTTGGAGGGCTACCATTTTTTTAACAAAAGGATCGACAGAGATGTTGAAGAGAGGAGATTTGTGGAGGGATCTGAGAAGTTGATCTACGTTACAGTGGGCCTGCTTGTTAGCTCGATCCCTCCGCCTTATGATGAGGTTACTCGCATGATGATTTGGTTCATTTCCTTGGAAGGAAGGTTTGTCACTATACCTGCTAAGCACCTTATCTTTCTTAACCACTTTCGTAGGAATCGCATGGTTTGTTTCCCCATTACTTGTTGAACTCTCTTGAGCGCTCCATTTTGGAGTTTCAAAGCATACCCAGGTGGTTCCTTTACACCGGGGCTTATTTTTTGCTGCTGCATAAATCTGTCTTCTTAAGTATCTTGGTCTCCTCATCCTCTCCTAGCTTAGTTCCCCTCTACCGGGTTCTGCTGCTGCTAGCCCCATTTCTCCATTCTCTTGTCCCGCCACCACTGTTGTCACCCCCTATGCCGGCCGTCTAGGCTTCTTCTTCCATTCCCCCTACTACTGCTCCCGCCCCCACTTCGCACTCCACCTCAGCTAGACCGGTCACCAGGGCTTCTAGAAAGCTTAACCTTGAGACTCTTGCTGTGGGGAAGGGTCCTCATGAAATTGAAATTACACATGACCTACTGAATATTAGTAGTGCCAGTCCCCAGGATGTGCATATGGAAAGCTCTTCAAAAAGGATGGAAGCCTTAGAGGCTGATATGAAACTATTGAAGGATGAGGTTAAGAACTTGGCAAAACAGAAAGGTAAGAGGAAGAAGGAGGAGGAGGTGGATATTGATAACAGCCAGATTGATGATATCTACAAGAAGCTGAACTCCTTAGACTCCGTCTAGGGAAGGCCAAAACTCGTCATGATTACAATATGGCCATCTTTAGTGTGATTGAGGAGTTCATTGAGCAACATGTCAAAAGTGTCTCCAATCTCAGTGGAGTTCCGACAACACTTTGGGGTAATGATAAGGAAAGCAAAAGGACCATTGATCAGCTGGATAAGACTGACGCTGCCCACATGACAACTTTGGGTATGTTCAAATCCTAGAAGAATATCAAGACCAACATCGACAAAGCTGCCAAGAAGTAGTTGTAGATGCTTTAGTTGTTCTTGTCTATTTTTATGTTGTTTTTGTGGTCTCTCTACTGCTTTTTTGCAGTGTTTTTGTTGTTTTGTCTTGTTTGGGTAGCTATTTTTTGGCTACTTTGGGCTTCATTGTCACATTTGGATTTTGATCCTTTTTTTCTCTAGTTTTCATTCCTATTCTGGCTCCTAGGCCATCTTTTGTACTCAAGGGTATAGTCCCTTTCAAAAAACTATTTGCCAATAATAAAAAAAAATAAATCATGTTGTTAAGTTAATTAATTAAATGGGTCATGAGAATGTAATTAATAGAGTTGTTGGCTCTTGGTTTAAGTGTTGTAAGAGATGTGTAAGAGATATGTAAGTTAATTTTAGAGTATGAAACACTCCACCTTCTTTGAAATTCGAATTTGTGCTTGGAGGATGATTTTGCAGGCTTGTGGGACAAGTTAGACTTGTCCCACACCTCTTAAATTTATTTACCAACCATACATATGGTTGGAGGGTTAAATTTAGACCTTCTTTATGCATTTTTGTAAGTCAAGTTGAATGTTGTAATTGCACTTTTCTTACATGTTTTAATTTCAGTCCTTTGGAGTGTGGGTTTGATTTGAGTGTGTAAGTAAAACTATCATATTATTCACCTACTTATTTATTGTGCCTTGGAGATTGAAGTTGACTTGTGATTTGGAGTTGAGGATGTGTGATGTGGCATCCTACATGGATCCACCTCATCCTCATCTCTTCCCTCTTCTATATATTCGAATTCATTTGTTTGTTTTGGGGTTACACTCTTTTGGTTACTTCACCTTGCATTGCTTCATGTTGGGTGACTCCTTTTGGTTTTGAGAGCTCTTACAAATTTTGGAAAAAATTGGAGATTCTTGTTTCTTGTGTATTGTTGAGCTTGGACTATTTTTTCATTAGAAAGCTTGTTATCTTGGAACTTGGAACAAACTCCATCATGGAGAGGTAAGAGTTTAGCTCTTGGAAATTCTCTCCTTTTATTTGTATGCATATGTGAATGGTGGAATGTTTGAATGTGTTGTTTTATTTGTTGGATGGTTGGGTATATGGCCTAGGAATGGTGTAGGAGAACAAGATGGGGTATTCTTGTGGGGAGGTATAAGTGTGGAGGGAGTTGGGATTTGGGTTCCACCTTGTAAAAATAAATAGTTTGCATTTATTTACTTGTTATGGGGTGTCATAAGAGTTTTGGGAGGCATAAGGAAACAAGAGGAATAAGGGGGTACTTGGGGAGGCATAAGGGCATGTTAAGGTTTTGAAATGATATATTTTGGTGGTTTTTTCAGGTGGTGATACCCATTTCCCCTTGGGAGGCATAAGAAGCATCCCCCATAGTTTCTTGCTCCTTTGGCTTGCATGATGAAGCTTGAGTATTGTTTGTTGTTTTGTTTATGTGGTTGCAAACTACAGTTTTGTTTTGGACTATGTTTTGAATGAGAAATCTGTCTTTGTGTTGTGGAAGCTTGTTGTTGCCATGTGTTGAATTTTTTTATAATTGCATTGTGGTTGGGGATCGGGGGCCAATGAATAAGGATGGCTTCTCCTTTTCATTGGATGTCTTGGTTGGGTGGAGAGCATTGTCTTTCCCCTTGTTCTATTGTGATTAAATTGAAATAAAGAAAATGAAGGATATTCACGTTATTGTTCTGGAGCAGAGAAAAAAAAAGACAAGTTGATAGTCCTTGTGGAGATTATTTCTTATTGTAACATTTTCCCACTTGAAGTGGATGGCCTTGTACATTATTGGTGATGGAAATATGTTTTTTATTGGCTATGGAAGTTGTAATTCGAAATGTGAAAGAGATATACTTTGTTTTCTGTTTTTGAATAAATGTGGAAGAAATTGTATGTTGTTTATAGAAAGTGAGAAATGAAGGAAGAAAGTTGTAAAGAAATAATTTTTGAATTAATGGAAGGCTACCTTGTTCAAATAATTTGGTGTTCATTGGAAACCTGTGTTTGAAATATAGTATGAAATCTCTGTTTGAAAAATTGAAAAGTAAATACGCATGAATAAATGTTATATTACTTTGTTACTTTGAAATGTATGATTTGTAAGTTAGAGATGTATGTTGGCCTTAGATACTTGTATTGAAAAAAAAACTTAATGTGTTAGATTGGATATGGAATGAATTCTAATACTTAGAAGATGATAAATGGAAAATAGATCTTTCGAATTTGATCTCTATTAGATGTTTTCAAAACTACAAAATATTAATCAGAAAATGTACAGGACGACTCTGTAAAACTATAGAAGACAAATGAAATGTCAAATTGAACCTAATATGATCAAAACGATCTCAATTAGACCTTAACACTTAAGAAATTATTATAGAATCTTTCAAATTGGGAAAAGGCAAAATTGTAGAGGCTTTTCGCTTTATGTAAACATTGGTAATTTTTGAAATGCAAATCAATTGAACAAATCGACCTTTGTTTTCTGCCCCACATTCTTCCAAATGTAAACCTCCATGTCTATTTGACATGTTGAAGGAGAAAGAATGAAAAATTTGAAAAAAATTATAAGTTTAAATGACCAGTTCACTTTTAAAGTGACAACAAAACGTTTTCTCAAAGTTTACCATTCAAAACTTATCAAAATTAAAATCTTAAACTTTTTGTGCAAAGAGGACTTCGAGAGCTTTCCAAAAATTTGTCGTTAGCCAAAACCCGATCTCTAGTCAAAATTTATGGCCTTATGAAGTTTTTACTTCATTTAGGATAAAAATAATCTAACTATCAAATTTAAATTATTAAAATAGTTTGTTGGCGTAGGTTAAAACCTGCGTTTTTCACTTTTTACCCAAAGGGAGTGAAAATCATGAAGTTCCTTGCCACCCCGCCGCCCCGCCGGCCTGAACCTTCTTTCCTTGACAAAAATTTTCTAAGTCCAAAAATTTCTTTTGGAAAAATTCTCCATGGCCCCGCATCCCCGCAACCAATCATTGACTAACACGTGGCTTACAGAGGCATCACGGAGGCACGGATCCTTTTTTTGCCTTAGTGCTTCAAAAGAAAATTTGGAAAAATTCCCAAAATCTCCCCATTGGCCGGAAAACCCATAGCTAATGACTAGTCGACACATGTCTCCACAACACGTCGGTGGAGGTGCATAGTGTCATGAAGCTTTACGCTTCAAAAGTCCACTTTTCCTAAATCTCCCAGCCGACCCACCGATCTGCATCCAATGAACGTTTAAAACATGGTTTCGTGAGGCATCGAAAGAGGTGTGATTTGTTTTTAATCCCTTGCACCATTTTAATTTTTAAGGAAAAAAATGCTTGTTTGTCCTCGCTAGCCCACTTGCCCCGCATTGCCTTGGGAACGTGCCACATGTCCCTTGCAGCCCAGGGTATAATTTCATTTTCAAGCATGGAGTCCGTCGCGGACTCACGGGAATGCGGTGGTAAAGTTATCTTTTCACCCCAACTACCAAGAATCCAAATTTCCTCCTAGTCCCACTGACCGAACTCCCTTGGGGAAAAATTTCTCCCGTACGCCCGCATGCCCTCCTTTGGGGAAAATTTTCCTCCCAAGGCCCACCGGCCCATAACTTGAGTTTTATAGGGAGTTAGAAGGACTTCCTTATATCTTTGGAAAGGGGAAGAAATTTCCTATCTAATGGAATGGTGTTTAGGAGTTTTGAGTGTGGGAAATATGAGAAAAATAATTTGAATCCTTAACCAAGTTCTAGGAGTGGGTAAGTAAGAATTTCTTGTAATAATTTTAAATATGTATTCTTTCCTCCCGTAATTAAACATTTCTCTTGTCTTGGATCTTTTGGAATTAAATACCTTGGGTATTTAATTGTTTTGGTCCCTTAACCCTAAAATTTTAATCAGGGAATATTTATCTAAAATGTCAATGTAATCAGTGATTAAATTAATCCTTAAGGAGATTTGAGCTAGGTGTGGATTTATTACACTTATTACTTTATAATGTGGAATTAGTAATTATTATAATGGGAAAAGTTTTAGTTGAATCTTGTAAGTCAATAACCAAGTGGGAAAATGGAAAATTAATCTAGGAATTTATTTGGTCTTGGCCTTGACCTTCTAAACTTAACTAAGATACTTTTAGCTTGTGTTAACCTAAGATTTTTATTAAATATCATCTAGGGGATTTAAACTTTGCTTGGACTAACTTTTCTAGGTGATTTTGTAATAGGGTGATAATAATTGTTAGAGTAGGATATCTTTTGCTTAAACCTAACTGGTCTTGAGACCTTGTTGTGGCCACACTTTTAAACAGAAAAAAATTATTCCATAATTTTTCTAACTAAACCTAGGTTGTTCTTGGTTCTCAAGTGGGATATTTTAGAGGGTGTTATAATGCAAAAAAATGCTAACACATGCTTGTACTAATGTATTTAGGAACAAAACACAATAAGAATAAAGATAAAGAGACGATAATGATTACATGACTTATATTTATATTTTCAAAGAAGAATTTATTATTTCAAAAACATATCAATAAGTTATTTGAAAATAATTATCGTATTTAGTAGATATAAGTTCTATCCATTTCGAAAGATAACAAACAATACAAATATTCATATATTGAGTTATTTGTTAACTTGCATTGAGGACTAATATTTAAATTATTCAAGAATATGACAATATAATTTACCTTAGAGATTCAATAACTATGACATTAGACATTCAAATAAAGATTTATTGTCAAAATAGGCATCCCTTTCCATCTTTAAAATATGGTAGGACAAAATCCATACTTATAGATGAAATTTGTCAAGTACGTTTCACTACATGTGTAGACACCCCTAAAAATACATTCATATTTCTATCCCGCTTTTGTTGAATTAAAACTAATTCTACTATAATACACACTTTTAAATTTAATTAAATCAATTCTATTATATAAATTATATTCCTATTCTTTAGAATTAATTCGTGTAATTCTATCATGCTCTTGGAACTAATTAAATTAATTCCTACACCCTTTTGCTAATATTATTAAACATTTATTTATTTAAAATGTTAAATATCTCCTCACAATTAATAACTAATTAAATTAGTTATTTAATTCCACCTATCCTAGTTAACTACACTTGAACTCCACTTCCATATTCCACTTAGACTCCACTTCTAGATTCCTAGAAAGGAGGGGGAAATTGAGTTATGCATACAACAACCTCTCCAAGTATAACTTCTACCATCAAGATGTCTACTATTCCTCTAAATTTGCAATTCCAGACTAATTCTACTTGTTATTCCAAGTCATTATAATTGATAACCAAAATCTTAGTCAAACTTTCATCTAGCTTTCATAGACTTACACTCATCAATAAAAGAATACTATTTCCTTGGAAAACTCATCCCTGAAAGATTAGGAAAATTATAGCCAACTTCTGCCAAATTTTCCTCCCACATCCTTATGTATCCAAGATCGTAACATTTACAAATCCACATTGGAGAGTCATATAAAGATCACCCACAATTAAAACATCTTAATATTTCACAAATCTTCTTGAGTTTTTCAATGAACTTACGGAGAAGGTATATTGTTGTGATTTATTTTGTTTATCTTGTAAATTTCATTACTCTCAACTTGATATTCCTCGTCTCACTTCACCAAATTTTTTTAGACTTATTTTCTTATGCCTAATATTGATACATGTATCATGTTATATAATATTAATACCAAATATTATCTTATAAAACTTGAATTCTTTAGTCTTTTCAATAATTTCAATTATTCGTTGTATTTTCAAGATTATTCTATGTACTAGACCAACCTTTATTTTTTGAATTAGATCTTATTTATGGATTTGTATTCGATTAATACGAGTTTCTATTAAATTTCATTAGTTTATATTTATTGTTAGTGTAAAAAAAAATTCCCATCTACATTTTGGTGAACTCAACTCAACATCTATTTAATCTAGAATATTCCCTTTGTGGTGAACCCAATTCAATATTTATTCAATCTAGGATTTTCCATTTTCTATGAACTTGAGGCAACATGAACCCAATAATTTAAAAAAAAAAAAAAAAAAACTAAACACAAGCAACATGCATTATTAACACTTCCTAGGAAATGCTTCATGTGGCCAATAAATTAGTGAGTGGAATCAAGTGGTTTTGTGAACCTCAAGTCTTCGATGGGTGAAAAGGGGTTGTAAACTAAGGGTTATAACTCTTGTTTTTAAGGGGACCCGATTACCATGTTATTTGAACAAATAATTTTCTCAAGCATCTCTTCAATTGGGAGAACAAGTTGGCTAGTACACCAAACTAGCTGGAGGCGAGCGATATGGATACTTAATGAGTTAGAACGAGTGAGCTTGAGACCAAGAAAGCAAAGACAAAGAAAGATGTGATCGAGTAGTATCAATTTTCAATTATGATAGAAGGGAAAATTTTCATGGTCACCTCTCCTTATTTCCCAACCTAGCCACCTAAACCAATCTAGCCATTTGCGGAGGAGGGTTACACCCAATGAAAAAGGGAGGACGTGGCTAAAGCCACAGTAAACATGAAAATCATGGTCTATTTTTATCTATCCATAACCCACCCCACAGAATATATGCGAATAAACCCACATGACACATGACTCAAATAATTTAAAAGGGGAAAAATCATCATGGAAGTGAGCATCTCGGGAGCTCAGAGTGGCAGCGACAATGACGACATGATTCAAAAGCCAAAATGTCATCCGCAACTTGATCTACTTAACCATTATACCAACGAGCCATGCTCTTCTTACCATTGTGGATATGGGGTACTAACCCATATCTCAGGGATGTGTATACTATATAAACCTCCCACCATTTCAGATCACTCAACCTTGGACTTTTAAATGGCTAGCCAAGCCTCAGTCAACGTAACACAAGCAAACAAGAGATTTTGTCAGAACTTTCCGAAAAGATGCCAAAGAGCACTCATTATTTACAAGTTCTCGATGATGGAGTTGGGTTCCTTAAAGGATATGTTTACCTTTTTCATTTTCAGAAGTCTACTTACATTTTAATACCTCGGGAAAACTCAAGAGGTATTCAAAATTTTGAGATGATTCTCTATAGAGTATTATTTTCCTGTTTTCATGTACATTTGACATCCTTGTAAGTTTTTGAAGTGACGTTTTGATGTATAACAGTGGAAATGCATTGTATAATTGATATGGGAATTTGGGAGTACATTTATGAGTTATATAATAGTCTTCAAAGCTCCTTAGGAAGAGTTTTGTAGGTATTTATAATCCCATTATGGTATTGTAAGTTTTTTTCAATTGATATTTGTAATAGATTTTTAATGGAATAGTCACATTAGTGGACCTAGAAACATAGGAGAATTCCTGATTTTTTCTATTAATCGTTTTGCATGGTGTCAATGTTTCACACATGCTATTATGATTTGTGATTTACAAGGTTATTTCTTGGAATTTTGTGATTATCATTTATGATCTATTTTGTAAAACAATTCAATAGTATGGGTCCTAATACAGTTTACATATCAAGTTTTTGGTATTAGAGATGGTGATTCTACTTCTTTTATGGGCCGAAACTTTGTTTAATTGGTTTGTTAGAGATGGATCCAACTCCATGTTGAATTACGAGGCCGAGGATGTTGGATACCCCCGCTTACTTTTTTTTAGCACGGTTATGGAGACGATGAATGTACATCAATGTGAAAAGACCAAAAAAATAAAAGCTTGAGAGGAGTGTTGATTCATTGCATTCTTCTTTGGGAGAATGATATTAATAAAGGAAACGATTTCAAGAGAAACCCCATAGTAGACTAGGCCATTTTGTAGCCATAGCTCTAGGAGTGGAGATGTTGCAGAGCATTGTGTTATTTTTTGAGATTGAGAACTACAATTGTTTCATCACAGAAATGAAACAAAGGGAAAGAACCCACCCTTTCGAGTGGTATCCGGTAGTTAGAGCCAATGGTAAGCTAAATTTTTTCTAGTTGATCCTCTTGCAGTTATACTACGTTCGGTAGAGGCATGTAGGAAAAGCGTTCTAGTGATTTCAGAGTCATGGCCATTTCGAATCGTGTTCAATTGGGAGGTCGGTGCGAGTTATGTTATAACTAATGCTATATTCCATTCGGGATTTTCCACTATACCAATGCCTCATTTTAGGACATTTTGGGACCGAGAGATGAAACCCTTCAATTTATTGTGATTGAATTTTGTACGTTGAGATTTTTCATAGGAGGGATGTTCTCATATAGTATCAATATCGATATAGTTCCATGGGATATCGATGTGATTGGTTTGGGAGGTTTTTACCTTATCTAGAGACATACATCCTTGATGAGGAAAGGAAATTGATTTGATTTGATTTTGAAACACATCTATAAAGTATAGTTTGGGACAAGTCTTATCACATAACCATGTCATAGATACATCAACGAGTGTTTAGATTCGTATGTACTAAGAGAATATTTTTAGTCCGATTGAGATGAAAATGGATACGAAGCATTATCTAATGATCCACGAGACAACCATTGAGGGAAAATCATACGCAAATTTGTTTTTTTGGAATATAGGGTAAAAAGAGGGTTTTAGAAGGTCCCACAACCTTTTACAAAAGAGTCCAAAAGGCTATATTTTTCCATGAAAATTACATATAGAAGATACCCGTAAAGATTCCAAAAAAGGACAGCGAGAAAAGTCAACAAAACAAAAGAGATAAAACATCAGATGAGCTTTTTCAGCTTAGTCACAACATTTTTGGCTGGGGGAGCCCGAATCTTCAGCAAGCTAGTCCACAGTGATAGTGAGGAGCTCCACACAATCTTTGGTAATTGTAGTTCTGGTGGAGTCAGTGAAGGCCTCCCAGGCCTTAAGGACCGAGAAGGAGCGTTTCAGCTTGTTCAAAATGGAGGAAACCAATTCCACCCTACGGTCATCCCTCTGGTTTCTAGCATCAAGGCTCAGCTGGAGTGACATCTTTGTTCGAAGGAGAATTCAAAATGTTAGCAGGGGGCTCACTGTCAGCAGAGTCAGAACTAGCATAATCTTTCTAGATTGAAGGGTCTTCGTCAGGTTGATCGTCATTCTTTTCCAAATTCTCTCGAGTCCGGGGAGTCAGGGTAAAGTTTAGCAAGACCCAGAATATCTTGAAGGAGGGGTTAGGACCGGATACAAGGGAGGATGAAAAGGTCCACCTACCAGCGAGGTTCGAGAAAAAACATGAATGGTCAAGAGGGTGGGTGGAGCCAGCAGGAGGAGCAGAGGGGGTGAAACCATCAAGAGAAAGCCCAGGATGGCCACCTCAAAGTCTAAATCGAGGAGATATGCAAGTGGTGATGGTGGTGGGCTGGAGGGGAGGGAGGCAGAAGAGGGGAGGGGGACGACGTGGGAGAGCGGCGGTGACGACCCGACTTGGGGGAAAATGTGTAAATTCAGCAAGCAGGGCAGTAGATTTGAACAACAAGTACAACAAGCCCTGGTGGAGGATAGCACCCTCCCCTTCGTGGGCGAGATGGATGGAATGCTCCAAGGATTGAAAGAGAAAGGTGGAAAGATTTATTTTCTTTTCCTAGTGAAGATGCGAAAGGATAAAAAAGTGGGGACCAAAGACTAGGCGTAGCGGCCATCAATGGTGAAATAACACATGATAACTTCTACAATTCTATCCCACGGAGGGGGTAGGGAATCTCGAATGTAGCTCGAAAGATACTTGACTGGCTTCTCTCCCTGGGCGATGAAATCCTGCACTTCCACTTGGAGAGAACGTTTATGATAGACATCTCCAGAAGCAAGGAGACCAATGGCCACCGTAATGGCATTGGTGGAAATAGTGAAGGAGGTGTTGCCGATGTGAACCCTTCCATGTGACCAGGAGGCCATGGTAGTGTAGGAGACTAGGGCTGAATGGCCCGCCATCCTTTCAAGAAATGTGGTAATGCCATTCTCTAAGAGGATGTTCTAGAATTTTGCATCCTCCTTGACTTCTTTGCTGCAGAAACGAGCTCGATACGCTTCATTTGTCCTTTAATGTTGTTGTTTTCTTGAAAATGAGTGTGAGGGAAGGGGCTCTGGGGGACTTTAAAAATCCCACCCAGAGCATGGGAGCTATCCACCTCATCATCATTACACTCCCGCCAATACGTGAAGTTTTTATGGGAGGAATGGCGCAACGCATGGAAAGATCCGCATGAGTGTGAAAAACCTCATCCTTTAAATTATGAATCACCAATGGTCTAGTCATATTAATTAGAGGATCATGACCACCACCTTTTGGATGCTTAATAATGGCAAAGCTGACATCTAGGACGTCTGCCCCCTCCACAAACTAACATGAGGAAGTAATGTCATTCTGGGTGATTTGAAGGAGGTTGGCTGGGAAATTATTGACCAATTTTGTTGATCTTCAAGGAGAACACCAATGTTGGCTAAGCAATCTGCCACTTTGTTACCTTCATGAAGGATATGCTGAAACTGGATCTGTTGAAAGTTCCATTGCAAGATATGGATATCCGCAATAATATTTTGAATGGACCATTTCCCAGTGTCAGCCGAATTTAGGAGATTTATGATGTTGAGAGAGTCACTTTCCACAAGAAGAGGATCATTACCGAATTTGAGAGTCAGCTCCAAACCCTTGAGGATGGCTAGGGATTCCACATGATGATTGGTCCCATAGCTGAAATTTGTGGCAGTAGCAGCAATAGGGACACCAGAGGAATTACGAAGAATGGCTCCTCCTCCAGACTGACCAGGGTTTCCTTTCGAGGCACCATCAGTGTTTAGTTTTCTCAACTAGGGGGAGGAAGCCAATGCACAGTCATGTGAGCTGAAACAAAGGCCTTAGCCAAAGGAAGAGTCGCCAACTGTAGATTCCACTCCTTATTGTTATAGAGCTAAAGTTTTTGTTGATACTTGTTCCAGAAATAATTGTTGATATTATCCTGGAAGGATATAGCGATTTGGTTGGCCACTCGATCGGGATCCATACTCTGATCTTTGAAAATCCTTCTGTTTCTTTCCTTCCAGATTCCCCATAGGCCATGGGGGAGGAGAAGTTTCTAAGCTAGCGCAAGGGTAGGGTGGGAGAAGGGGAACACCATTGGTTGAGGGTGTCTTGAATGGACTCGGGAAAGGTCCAGAGCATGCCCATACGTGACGAAACCAATGCCAAATAGCTTGGGAGAAGGGGCAATGGAGCAAAAGATGGGAAGAGGATTCCACAACATTTGCACAAAGCACACATCTAGTGGGAAGGGAGAAGCCCCTTCTTTTCAGATTTTCTCTGAAAGAAAGGCATTCTTGAAGGAGAGCTAGGAGAAGAAGCCTATTTTGGGAATAGATTCTTTGGGCTAGATTTTGCAGAGGGGGACCAGAGCTGGAGCGTGGCATGGAGAGGTAAGTAGATTTAACCGAGAAGGACCCTGAGGGGGAGAGGGGCCAGATAAGATCATCCTCAGGCATGGAGAAAGGAATATAGATAGAGGATAGCTCTAATCTTAGCAATTTCAAGAGTTGACTTTGATGTTCCCTGATTCCCATCCAATCCGGGATGCTCCAGGAGGGGATGGTGTTTGCCAAAGTCCAATACCCAGAGACTTTCCTGCCATGGTGATTGATGAGGGTTCTTCTAACATGATCCCAGGAAGAGTTAAGACCCAGCGGCTTAACACCAATCCAGTGATCATACCAGAAGTCAATAATTCTTCCATTCCCTAACCTCATTTAGTGTGCCCGGCAGAAGGGGAAAGGAGCTAATGATGGAATTCCATATACTCGAGCCATGGGGTGGGGTAGAAGAAAGAAAATCCTCATTAGGAGAAAGATACTTGGATCTAAGAAGTTGAGCCAGTGAGAGTTACCTTTCATGACTTCCCAACCCATTTTAGCAAGAAGGGCAGCATTCATGTCAGCCAACTGTCTTATCCCAAGGCCCCCTAGAGAGGGTGGCTTACAAACTTCATTCCAGGAAACAAGGTGGATCCACTTTTTCTCTTCCACTCCTAACCACAGAAAGTGTTTTTGAATTCTCTCCACCACCGTCTTCACTGAGTTAGGCATTTTGAGAAGAGACATGAAGTATATAGGCAAACTCTGGAGAGTGGCTTTGACCAATTGGAGTTTTCCTGCCTAGCTGAGTAGAGCCCCTTTCTAGGATGCAAGATTTTTCTGGTATCTTTCGATGATGGGATCCCAAAGATTTTTAGTTTTCTTACCCTTGAAGAGTGGGATGCCTAGGTAGGAGGAGGGGAGATCCACAATTTTGCATCCAAAAATATCAGCAATCTTCCTCTAAGTTGAGGGGAATTAATGAAGGAAATGTTGTTCTTGTTGAAATTGATGGTTTGCTGAGAAGCAGCTTGATAGAGAGTTAAAATTTCCAAGAGCACACGGGCTTCAATAATAGAGGAAACACTCAATCAGAAGAGTATCATCAGCAAATTGACTATGGGTGGCCGAAGGAATGTTGGAGGTGATTTTCATACGAGATGATAGATTGGCATTTAGCAGCCTCCAGAGCTCTACTGAGGGTATCAGCCATAAGAACAAAGAGGAAGGGGGACAGGGGGTCACATTTCCTGATCCCTCTACTACTTTTGAAGAAACCAGTTGGGATGCCATCTATGAGAATAGAGAAGCAAGGAGTCACAATACAAGAATATATCCAACTGCACCATCTTTTATCAAACCCATAACTTTCCAGCACCCTGATCAGGAAGGTCCAACTCCCTGATCAGGAAGGTCCAGCTGACTCTGTCAAAATATTTTTACATATCAGCTTGAGGATCATTCTAGAGGATTTCAAATGATGGGAAGAGTGGATTTCTTCATGGACCATGATGATACCCCCTTGATGAGGCATCCACTAATAAAACCATTCTAGTTCTAGGAGATGAGAGTGTTCATTAGGGGTTTAAGCCTAGAAGCTAGCATCTTAGTGATGATTTTGTAAGCAGTGTTGCATAGGTTGATGGGTTTAAAGTTGGAGACAACCTTAGAGCCCAGAAATTTGGGAGCAAGGGCTATGAAAGTGGTGTTCCATTCTTTGAGAAGGTCGTTACTCGTCTAGAATTCATTAACAACCTTGAAGAGGTCCTGCTTAATGATCTCCCAAAAGACTTGGAAGAAAAAACAGGGGAAGCCATCGGACCAGAGCTTTGTCACCTTTCATGGTGAAGACTGCCTTGTGAATTTCCTCCATAGTAAAGGGTCTGGTTAAGTTTTTATTCATCTCAGCTGACACCAGATGAGGGATATGTTGTAGCATTTTGGACATCGTTTGCTCAGAAGGGGGTTGCTCAACCTGAAGGAGGTTAGAATAGAAGGAGACTAATTCATTAGAGATGTCTATATCAGAGGTTAGTAAGTTACCAGAAGTAGACATCAGCTCTCTGATTTTGTCTCTGCTTTTGTGCTTGGAGGTTGTGATGTGGAAGAATTTGGTGTTACGATCACCCTTCTCGAGCTAGAGTGCACGAGATCTCTACCTCCAATAGGTCTCCTCTTCTTGAAGGGTATTGTGATATTCACTAAGAAGGGAGTTTTCTTGCTTATGAAGATGATCCAATCTTCCATCTGTTTCCATTTGCGCTGAGACTTTAGCAATTTCCTGTGACAACTTCTGCTTATGAAGTTTGATGCTGCCGAAAACCGTGGTCTTCCAAATTTTGAGCTGTTTTTATTTCCTTGAGTTTAGAGGAGAACTTAAACATGTCAGAGCCATTGACATTGATGTCCCACCAGCTTTTGATGAGAGGGGTCAGATGGTTATTTTGAGCCAGGCAAGCTCGAACCTGAAGGGGGGATTCTTGATATTCAAATTATTGTTTGTGCAGAGCAGAAGTGGGTTGTGGTTAGAAGTAGCACGAGGCAGGGAACTGAGGTAAAAGTCCAGATAGAGAGAGATCCAGTCCAGAGAACCCAGAGCTCTATCAAGTCTACTTTGAATATGGTTCCTACCCAATCTGTGTAGTTGGACCAAGTGTAGGAAGCACCATGAAGATCCATATCAAGAAGGGAGTTCTCCGAATAAAGTCAGCCAGTGCTTCCATGTTGGCAGGAGAAGCAGGGGTGCCCCCTTATTTTTGAAAGGATAGAGGGAGCAATTAAAATCCCCCATTATTAGGATGGGGAGATTTCCACAAGTGCTGATAAAATTTGAAATATCCTTCCAGAGTTTTTCTTTGAGACTCAGATTTGGAGCATAAACATTGATGGCAATCTAGGGGGAATCCGAGCCAACTTCTTGGAAGAGAATGCATAAGAAGTTGGGATGTTTAAAGAGACAACTACCTTTATGATTTCTGGGGTCCCAAAGGGTGCATAATCCTCCTAAATTCCCTGCCGAGGGTTGAGAAACAAAGGAAGTAGTAGGCCAAATTTTCAAGAGGCTATCATCTTTTTTGAGTTTTGTTTCTATGCAGCATTATGATGTCAGGAAAGTTCTGGAACTTCATATCTTTGATGACCCTCTATTTTTGAAGGAGTTGAGGCCTCTTATATTCCATGAGATGATCTTCATTTCTTAGATTTGGGTTTTCTCCCCACCACCATGGGGATGGTACTGATTTCCTTGAGCTACATTAAGGGTTGCCTCTTGTGGAGCTTGACACTACTCAGAATGCGCCCCCTTGCTTTCTCTATTCCAATATCAGGTTTCTTGTTGCAGCTATGGGTCCAACGTGGATTAAAACTATCATCAGAGGAAAGAGCGGAAGGGGAGAGCATAGAGCGAGGGGGAGGGAAGGGAGGGCCTAGGGGGTCATTCCAATGGGGGGATTAGAGGAAGGGATGGAAAGAAGTAGGAGGGAGATCTGGAGAAAGGAGGAAGGGGAAGGTGAAAGTGGGGAAGGTGAGGAGGGCACAACCACACAGAGGGAGGAAACCTCCACTATGGAGGGGGAGGATGAGCAATGGGGATCTCAGTGAGGATGGAAGACGTGATGGGTAGAGGATGGGGACCAGATGGGGAAGCCTTATCGGGTTCGGTGTTTATCTCACCTTCTTCTAGGAGAGCAAAGGGGTTGGAAGTAGTGATGGTCGGAGCCTCTTTAGAGGATGACTTTGGGACATATATTTTATTTTTTTGGGGGGATGTTATTTGGGTTTTGGGATTAGGTTGAGGCTTAGATGGGCATCTAGCAGCTCTGTGTCCAATGCTTTTACAAAAGGAGCAGGCTTGAGGGATATATTCATAGTTAATATTTTGCTTCCAGGTCCCAAAATCAGATAGGAGCTCTATCTCTTTTGGGAGAGGACAACTGACATCAGCGTTAACACAGAAATGGGCATGGATGAATCTAGTTTTTTCCTTAGTGGCTTGATCAATAGCTATTAAAGAACCCATAGTGAGAGCAATACCTTCTATAACTGTCGGATGCTGAACTCTAGGGGAGTCCAGGAGGTGAACCCATATTGGAGCCTGGGTCATGGTTTTAGTGAGTGGGTTGAAACCTGGGACCATTTCCTGAGGTAGAAGCCTCTTCTACCAAAGAACCAAGGACCACCCAAGAGAGCTTACGTGAAGTCTTCTTTCATGCTGAAGGAAAAAGAATGAATCTGTTAGGCATCGCTGCTATTTCAAGTGCCCCACAAGGATTCCATTTCAATCAGGGCCCATTTTTTAATATCCTCAAAGGGGTTTGGGACCCATTAGCTTTCCCATAAGAGATAGATCTCGGGAGGAAGCAACGGCCTCGTGATGGAGGGGATTCGTAGGAGAATGTCCCATCTGTCACAGCGTTGGAGAGAGCCTTTCGAATGAGGGAAAAGGTGGAACCCTCCACTATTTTATTCCAAGATTCGGGGGCTTGGGAGACAGATCCCCAGAGAGGAGAGGCCTCGATCAAGACTAGAGGGGTCCAAAGCATTAGAGCTAGTAGCAGAGGATGCCAGAAGTAGCAGGTGGAAGCCTTCGTGACTAGAATTAAAGATTGACAAATACATGCAAAGATTTCTTCTTACTAGTAACAAATCTTTGCAATAAATTAAAATTGACATAGTTGAATGTAATTTTATTTTGAGCATTTGGGTTTCTATGTTGTAATAAGGGAATTGATACCCATTTTTGGAGTTGAAGATATGGAAATGTGTTGGAAAATGTATTGCGACCCAATTAGGAAATGTTAGTAATATAATTTGATGTCTTGTTACACAATATTGAAGACCCATTTTTGGGCACTATTTGTAATTCAGATATACATTGTATTATAAGACCACCGAGGTGGGAAATCGATGTGGTGATTTACCAACACTATAGTTCTATAGTACATTATTTTATTTTTGAGTCATATGATGTCAGTGGGATGGATGCAAACCTTTTTATCTCACCAAAAATTATTAAAATCTAATAGTAGCAAATTTTGAATTCCAGGTGAAGCAATTTTCCAAGAGGAGATGACGTGGTCAAAATAAAAATGGAACCGTAGTCATTCAATGTAGTTTCAAGACTCGTATATGGTGTCACCTATGGGGAAGAGCTGAGAGATAGGTTTAACATACTAGATATTTTCTTCTCACATTTAGGCTTGACGATTTCCATTATGATTTAGATAATGATCTATAAAGATTTATTTGAAATTGTTAGGATTTTTAATATGTGAATTGTATATGTTATCATATTTAAGACCTAAATTTTTGCACATCATGTTTGTAAGTCACACCAAGTGATATTTTTCGGTATTGGAAGTTTCACTGATTCGGATGTAAAATAATTCCAGATAGTTTAGTTTCTAAATCGGTGAAATTACATGCAATTTTAGGGATTAATTCTAACTCTCATCCTCGTATGGGCATTTTCTAGTTTCATTTGTGAATCATTTCCATGATATATTACATTTATTAATTTTCATGATTGAAAATTTGACAGATCATTAGACATTTCCTATTGGTGGCATTTGGTGATCTATTTCATATTAATCCTCTTTTTGTAGTTACAATATTGGCCAATTCACAAGGGTTCAATCATGCATTGCCTCTTTAGAAGATACTTTGTGTGTATTTAATCTAATCCATTTTCTATGATATTATTGTCGTTTCAATAAATTTTGCAACCTTGACCACTATGTTATACTCTAGTTTCTATTCTTTGGGTTGATTGATAGATATGTGTAGTAGATTCAGTGGATGAATGGATTTTTTAACAAATTTTATGGATCAGAAAATAGCTTATCTATTTTTTGATTAGTAATATTGAAGACCAAAGAGTCCATTGTATAGATATCCATTGATAATAAAATTTTATTAGATCCATTTGAAGAATTTGGTGGAATAAAATCCTTCGTAGTAAGGGAGGTGTGATCCGAGGATATTTTTGGGCATCACATGTTACTAAGTTCTCCCTGAACTAGTATAGTATGGAAGAGAACCATGTTAACTTTCTAGTGCTTATTGGAATGCATGAAATGTACATCATATGTGCCACATACTACGGTATGGGATCAAAGCTTAATTGGTGATTCAGAGGTCACATGTGTCACTACCAAGGAAATATTCATAGTTCTTGGCAACGTGTTGTGTGGTGAACAAATTGGTGAGTGGAATAAAGCATTGTTGTGAACCTCAATTCTTCGATGGGAAAAAGGGGTTGTCAACAAAAGGCCCCAAATATTATTTTTGAAGGGGATCGGTCACCATATTATTTGGACAACTAATTTTCTCAAGCATATCATCGAGATACAAGAATGAGCTCACTAGAGACCAAATGACCTCGAGATCGGGAGAGATGGAGATTGAATGAGTTAGAAACTAAGTGAGTTTGATACCAAGAAATTTGAGACCAAGCAAGATGGGACCAAGTAAGATCAATTTCCAACTATGTGTGAAGGGAAAATTTTCATGGCCACCTCACCTTATCTCCCAACTAAGCCAAGTAAACCAAGTAGGCTATTTATGGATAAGGGTTACTCCAAATGAAAAAAGAGAGGACATGGCTGAAGCTATAGATAATGAAAATAATGGGATATTTGAATCCCATAATAAACATCCATGCGAATATGTAACACTACACCCACGTGAGACACTAATCAACCGAGTCAAAAAGGGATAACTTAGCGTAGACGTGGGAAGGGAAAATTTTAGTGACGATTATTCATTAAATCACAAATATTCCAGTTTTCAAAATTAGAAATTGTTGAATTTTTTTGGGTAGGAACAAAGATAGAGTCACAAAAAGTTTCTAGGTACTAGTAAATTTTAGGGGTCAGTTTTCTAAAGTATTTACACCAATAAAGAAATTGTTATCATTCAAAACGCCCTTAGTGAAAAATTAAAATATGCAAAAATCATCTCATATATATAGTATTTAAGTATTTTTAATTCAATATTCATAGTTCCAAACAACCAACTTCCCAAATCCCCTTACGTAAACTTTTGATTATAAAATATTATTACTCGCTTTGCAATTCCTTTCTCGCTTTAAGATCGTCATTATAGATACCTAAAATATGCTTACACTTAGCATTTCATCAATTTATTTAATTAATGACACTTCATTAATCAACCCTTCTCTACGATCCATTCTCAAATACCCATTTACAACACATTTATAGTTTTAGTCTTCTTATATTTAACTCATTTGGCTAATAAACCCCCTTTTATTAGCTAAATTATCTTCCTATTCCTCTCCATATCACTTCTATAAAATTTCTAGGCTATCTATCAGTCGCAAATGATTAAATAGACCCCTCCCAACTATCAATGAGTCTCCGATCAATTGTTAATTGAGATTAACTGCGTAATCCTAGCTTAACTAGTCTAAAACATGTTTACTTAGCTTCGATCCTAAATTTCTTTTTAGACTTTAGTCCCACATGTAGAAGAATTCCAAACTCTTCTAAACCAATATCTATAAATATAAGCCTAAGTGCATCCCTTCAAACCATGATTTTTCTACCCTTAGCATAAAATATGATATTTTAGGATATTGAGAATTCTTCCATTGTTTTTGAGCTATTTTCTCCACCATTGCACTATTTAATCAAGATTTGATTAAATGAGAGGAACCATATGGTCTTGTAGCCATTAATGGTGAGATCTCACTCTCAAATACCTTGAGAAACAACCAAAAATTTGATTTCTTAGAATCTAAACTAGGTTCACATTCATTAAGCTTTCATGGAGTAGAGATATTTAGATATGTTAGGGTTTGAATGTTTGTTTCAAGTTTATATATGCATGCAAATAGATAGTTTCTTGTTTAGCTCTAATCTTATGATCCATAGATGAGTTAGGAAAGATTTGATATTATTTGGCCTCAGTCCATACCCTTTGCTAACTCTTCCTTGTTCACATTTGGCACGCCTGGTGGGACTCTTAGTCCATACTCCATTAATGGAGGTATTTTTAAGCTTTTCATGTCCATTTCTAACCATTTTAATGCTTTCAAGATTTTTGAATATTGTATTTTAACAAATTTCACATTTTAAAAGAGATTTTTCTTCCTTTTGCTAAAGCATTTAATGGGTTTAAGCTAGAAATAGGCTTTCATTGTTAAAAACTAACTTGTTTTCTCTTTTAAATTTTTCATTTCGTGATTTTCGAGATTTTATAGGGGGTACACATAGGTGTCCTAGAAGGAGGCATGTCTGTCAAACCCTAGTACACCTATTTGAACTAGCCACACACTGTTTGGTTGTCTTTTTCACTAACATGACATTTATAAAGGGTCACATACCTGTCAAACTATCGGCATATCTGTTGATTGTCACACATACCTATGTCTCTGGACACATGTGTATTTCAACATACTGTGTTAATTCATATTTTGTCTTGCAAGTGTATCCGTCGAGGAGGTGTCTCTATTGAAACCCTAGTGTACCTATCTCTCTGACTGCACAAGTGTTGAAACAAACTATCATATTCTAATGCCACGCACTCATTAGTTGGGGTGTGCATTTGTCATTTTGGATATGCAAGTGTCTTTGTTTGATCCAGATTTATTCCGGTTATTTTTAGTTCTCCTAGTTTGGGTCATATCTCCTCACCCATTGACCCATTTTTCAAGTATCATTACTTCTATCATCAAACTCTCAAAATGCCCAGAGACCTCCGAAAATGTAAAATACTAAAAACCGCTGAAAATTTACTTAAAAGGGATTTTCGAGGATTTTTATTGTTGTAGTGTTCTAACTTTTTTGCAAGTTCTAACAATTGATTGCAGGATTCTTTTTTTGTTGGATAATGTAGTTTAAGTGTTTTATTTTTCTAAGCTAGAAATTGTAGGATTCTTTTTGTTGGACTAATGTAGTTTAAGTGTTTCATTTTTCTAAGCTAGAAATGGTTTTTTCGAAGTGTGTATGCTCTTCCCTCACACTTTTTAGGTGATCTTGGGAATTAAAAACACTTCCCAAACCTTCTTATTTCTTTCAACACAATTAATTTATGCTTCCTAATGAATTGATCTTGTAAATTTTTTTAAAACAAACTATATCTTTTTCAAAAACATGTAAAGAATTTTCCACAAAGCTTGTTTTAGTTGAGTTTCCATGTTGTGTATGTTCTTCTTTCACACCTCTTTGGTGATCTTGGGAATCAAAAGAAACACATAAAATCTCTTTCTTGATATCATTATCTATTTTGGAAAATTACTAACCCTTTGCATGTAGGATCTAATTCGATTGTAAAATAGAGTTGTAAACCTGAAACCCTCTAATACATGTTTTCATATAGGTTGTCAAACGTTCTGCTACTTAAAACCACATTAAGCTAAGCAAGATAAAAAGCACACCACTTCAAATCAAATCTGTATTGCAAGTTTTGGAATAGGGTACATCCCTATCCACTCAACTACAATGTAACCCCTTTAGCATAACACCTTAAGCTACAACAATGCGGGTGGTTCTACGAACCCTAAAGTAATACACCACTGAGTAACCTTGTGGATGAAACAAGAAGTGCTATAACTTACTCACTTGACTAGATTTTACATTTCAAGTTAGATTTAATGTTTTCCATATCACAGCCCCAATGATGATACAACTAAATGCACTAGTTTCTCATTCTATCTAAAGGGGGTAAACTAAAGCCGAGAAAATCCCAACTAGTCAGTGCAACTCTTTGGGTAAATATAGCTCACATTTAGACAACTTGTGACACCTAGTTGAGTGATCTTATTAGGAAAGCAATTTTGTCTTGGAGCCCACTTTGCAAAGTCCATTGTCACATCTTTCCATCATGAAGTGAGAAATTTCTTGGAATTAAAACCTTATTTTTCAAACATGGTAAATAGTCCACTCAAGTTAAATCTAAGTGTATCTCTTCATGAAATTAAATGATGTATTACTTAGCTTGGTTTCTTTCTTATCTTCGGACGAGGTGAAACTCTTCCCAAGTAACACTTAGTTTATTTTCATAAATTTTTATCTATACCTTTGTGTTCTTGTTTCCCATTTGGGAAAAGAGGAGGCATATTTCAAGAGTGTTGTCATAGATAGTGTTCACCACTTTTATGTCTATTTACACTCATCCATGTTTACGGATGAGTTGTTAAATGTCTAAAGAGTGTGGGTAATTTTTATATCTTGATATCCATGTGATATCTATTTCAATATCATCATCATAGTTAGGATTGATTTATCATTTGATCTCCCTTTGACATGTTACCTTGTTCGCATTGTATTGACACAATTAAAATACTTACGTCATGTTTCTCATAAATGTGATCTAAGTGTCCTCATTGTGTACTTACATTTCCCACATTTTAGAACATCCTTAGTATACTTTGACTTAGTATACCTTCAAACATTATCCAAAAATATTAAAGAGTGTTGCTTACCTTTTTGTGTCATTTCGATACCACTTTGGCACTAATATCTCACTTCTTCATGAAGCTTGATTAACATGTCCAATTGGTGTGCTTTATGGCTTACATTTGTAAATCCTTTCCCTTTGACATTTAGTCCTTGTTGGATGCTAAACTCATTTTTTATCCTTTGATTAGGATTCATGTCCACCCTTTTATTAATATTTACGTGTTTTTCATTTCGAGATTGATGTAAGTATTGACATTGTGTTGATCATCTTTGCATCAAAACTATCATTTTACACCACCACATTTTACACAGGAGTATTTCCTTCTTGATTGGAGTTTTTTTCATACTTGCATGATTGTTCCTTGTGATAATTCATTAGGAAAACTTGTTTTTAAGAAAATCCTTTTGATCTTAAAATCATGAACATATTTCCATACATACAAAACTTCTAGTTAGTTGTAGTTATGTTACCCAAATCGACATGGAACTTTATTCACTTTGAAGGAATTTGATCACATTATCTAGGTATAGGAATTCTTACCCAAACGATGCCAACAATGACTAATTATAGTGCGGTTTCTCACACTTACAAATTTATGGAACCTAGGTTTACGAATTCAAGAAAAAGGTTCCCATTACGACTAAAACTCATTTGGTTCTTCATGCTAAAGGTCCCATTTGGGAACCTCATTCACCACCTTCATCTCATATTTGGTGGTATGGTTTGGACTCTTCTGATCCAAATTATTATTCGAGTTCCCCCACTCTTCTTCGATTGAGATCCAAACTATTGTTATGATTCCTACTCTTTTCTCAAGATTCAGATCTCAACTATTGTTCGAGATACCCATAGATCAAATCCTAACTCACACTCCTCCCTTCCTTTTCAAGACCTTTATTCCAAGTCACCTCAATGATATCTTCCTCCTTTGAAGACTTGTGTGACTCCATTTTTTTCAATCAAACATCTAATTCAGTTCTTGAGTCATGGTCCTCCCTTCCTTTCGGAGGACCACCTTTATCATTCACCTCAACAACCTCTTCCTCCATTAAAGAGTTTAATGACTTGGATTCCCTCTATTTAATCATCCAATTAGACTCATACATCACAACTTAATGAATGGCTACGTGATCCTATATTACTTCCTCCACTACATCATCTTCTAGAAAAATGACCTAGGTCCAAATCAAAATCATCCATTCATGAAATGCCGGCTCGTGGCCTAATTTATCTCTTGATTCATCTTATGCTATTAGTCCAATTCAATCCCTCTTTGGCCCTTGAGCCCTTTTAACCATATTGTACCATTTCCTCATCCATCTTCTAAAGATCAATGTCTACAACCATGTCGAACCATTAGAAAGAAGCCATGTGCTAAGATATATTTTCAAAGTAATATCAAAGCTCTTCATGGGAGTGATAAGGTCAAATCTTCCCCTTTTCTACATAATCAAACATCTTCATCTTATTTTATCAACCATTCTTCCCCACTTATCGGAGCCATCTCTTCTAGTCAACCTCCTCTCGGGTTTGAAGAACAACAACTTTATTAATTGATTTATCTCAGGATGAAGGAACAATCACACTACATGATGATACCCCTCTAGAGGATTACAAACAAGGATTTTTTCTTGAACTTTATATGCTCACGTATTGGAGTAAATAAATTGATCCTCTTATCGAACATAAAGGAAGAGCCTAGAGTTGTGGAACTCGATTCTTCTTATGTTATTCCATCTTCACCTTCCTTTGATCATGATGAAATGTTGGGGTTTAACATTGTTCCATTACCTATTCTCTCATTGCAAAATCATTCATTATCTATCATCATTCCTCAATAATATTTTGTATCTTTGTTGAGCAACCCATCGTCCTCTTCTATCCTTGAGCCACATCTGGGTAGCCCTCCATTTTTACTTATGGGCCAATTCTTTGGTATCCCATTACCTTATATTCTTGGGTGACGTCCTAGTAGCCCTTCATCCTATGCTATCTATGGGGCACCTATGAGTAGTCCCTCCTCATCTATACTTAGGCCACACCCTAGTAGTCCCTTGCCATCCTCTTCTATTATGGGGCCACATCCTAGTATCCCTTCATTATCTTTCATATATGATTCACCTTAGGGTAACCCATCATCTTCTATTTTTGGGCCATGTCCTAGTATCTCTTCATCATCTTATGTCAAAGTGGTACACCATCATCTTCTGTTCTCTTTCCATGTCCTCGTAGCCCAATTTATTCCATCTTAGAGGCATATTCTCGACATCCCTTCGTCATCTTTTATCATTAGATCACCTCCTAGAACCCCTTCCTATTAAATTCTTGAACCGTATCCTTTTCACCTATCAAATTATTCTTCTATCAATGACCAAGGTATGACCACCATCATTTCTCTCATTCCTATCATCAATCATAAACATTCTCTTTTTCTCCCACTTCTTGGGATCGAAAAGTCATGTGTCACCTTATAAGAAACCAAAATAGTTTCTTAATCAAGCTCACTCAAAATTCCAAGAGCTCCAAATTTCCCAACACTTCCAATGTTCTTAAGGTTTAAACTCAAGCACGTCTCAAGAACGCACAACAATGTAACCATAAAGTATGGCACATAGTACAAAAACCTATGGATAGGGAACTCAAGATCCCACATGAACAATCAACATTTCAAGATAAATCGTAGTCATTTGTTGAGTATGAGCTCACCTCGATCATTGAGATCAGCGATAACGTAAGGCTTGATAAAAATCACGACTAATCTCCCTTATCAAGGAAGTCACAAACATCGTTGTTGGATCCTATCACATGGAGTGAATTTTTGGGTCTAACCTCCTAAAACTATATAAAATATAAAATAAAAACAATTTAAAAATACAAAAAAAATGAGAAAACAATAAAATCAAAGGTAGAAGGATGACATTACAATAAAGTTTTTTTAGAAATGGATGTTCTTTCTTCCCTTTATTTTATTCCTCAGCAACTCATCCACTATTTTCATCCCTTCGATGATATTTTAGTTAGCTCATTTGCACGCAATTTGTGATTATATATATGGTATGTATTTGACCTTGGTCTTTTATTACCTTGGAAAATTAAAGAATCACTGACCTCTTAGAGATCCTATCACAATCAACATCTAATAAAATTGTTTTGAAGAACGTATTGGACGTATTTTTAACACTAGTCAATGTCGTCATCGTAATCACTTCCATATCCTTCCATCAAGCCATTAGTGGTTCTTAACCCCTTGTTAAAAACAATCTAGAGAGCTGAAATAAATTTTTAGAAAGAAAAACCTAAAAGCTAAAAGCTACAAGGAAAAGAAAAATTATGTATAACTCTCTCTTGGGGTATTTCCAATAATCTCTATCAAGTATATGGATGCCTAGTTGGTAGTCAAAAATTTTTTGATTAGAATCAAATGCATCTCCATCGGGATATGGATGTCTGGTTGGTAGTAGAGTAATGTACAAATCTCCTTCCACCCTTCATTCACAAATCCCCTATCAAACTATATCATTCCTAAACATTAGCTAGTGTCTTCACTTATTTTCTATCAAATCTTCCCTTCGAGAGGTAATTGAACTCCATGTGCATACACTCGGATCTCTATGAGTAAAGATGATTAGTATTTTACCAAGTTTCTTTTCTTGGACCTTGTTAAAAATCTTACTCTAGTCTCTATCTTGTCTCACGATTTGTGCCTTTGACTAATCACTTTTTTTTCATGAGGATTATAAGCTACATTCATAAATTTCATTATTCTTATACTTCATTCGTAACATCCAAATGTATGGTGTTGCCTTTTTCTATGTTTGTGGACACCTTTGTCCCCTTTCAAAAAACAATCTTTCAATTTTGTTTAATGTACAACTTCTTGGCCAACATATGTTGGGGGCATCCTTGTTCATTCCTAGAACATCATTGGTTTACATTCATCATCATGATTAAACCTATCCATATTGGCCTTGATCTAACCTTTCGCACATGATGATTTCACCTTTGAATACTCCCACCTAATACCGGGAATTTTTGCATCTTCACTTCTTTGTGCATGCACGTGGCATTCTTCCCTTGTACATCCCATCTATTCCTAGGGGCATCCACATTTTTTTTTTTTCCGTACATAAATTTACAAATTTTTCAAAATCATCAAAAACATTCAAATATGTTAAAAATAAAACATTCAAATATGTTTCAAGAACCATCAAAAACAATATAAATTATCCTAAAAAACATCACTCTTTGGTTCTCACCTAATCATGTGTGTGACTCACAGATCATCTTGATATACCTCCAAAAACAAAATCTAAGTTAATTACTTCATCTGTACTATGGGGCACAACAAGTTTTCCGGGTATTGTCTTGTAGTGCACATTGCTTTTTCATCCAATCAAGTGTCCTCCATTATTCCCCTTGTAAGTAGAATTTTCTTGGGAACCATCATTAACCCTTTTTCTTAATTCAAATAGGTTGGAACTAAATCTTGATAACAAAAAAATTACATTATGTTTCTTTGTTAGGTTATCTTGTTTACTTTCTCGTATTGCTTTTCATTTTTATGTTGTATGGAGTCGAGTGCTTTTAGCAATGGACATTTTTTCGTATATGGATTTTCATGTCATACTAAACTTTTGGTCATTATTTTTTACAAGGACTAATGAAAAGTTGTTTAAAAGGAAATGAATGGATGTTGGCTCATTCCCCCTTCATCATTCTCCTTTTCTTCTATATCCCTTTTATTCTTCTTCACACTATTCTTTCTTTTGTTCTCTTTATGTCATCTTTTTATCATCAATCGATTTCTTTCATTATCCCATTTACAATCAAGGGAATCCTTCATTCTACTCATTTTTCCTCCCCTTTAAAAATTTTACTTGTTTATTCTTGTCTACTTTCTTTGAAGTTACGTTACTTACGCCATCCCAAAGAGGGGCAAATGTAGACAACTAAAATATGCTTACACTTAGCATTTCCTCCAATTCATTCAATTAATGACACTTCATTAATCAACCCATCTCTCGCTCATTCTTGGATGCCCATTTACGACACCTTCTTGGTTGTATTCTTCTTAGATTTAACTCATTTGGCTAATAAATCCCCTTTTATTACTTAAACTATCTTCTTATTCCTATCTAGATCACTTCGTAAGCTTGCTAAGCTATTTATCAGTCACAAATGATTAACCAAAACCTTCCCAACTCTCAATGAGTCTCTGATCACTTGTTAATCGAGTTTAACTAGCCTAATCCTTGGTTAACTAGTCTAAATCATGTTTACTTAGCTCCTAATCCTAAAGTAATTTTTAGTCTTTAGTCCCACATGCACAAGAATTCCAAAATATTCCAAACCAATATTTATAAATACAAGACTAAGTGCATCGCTACAAACCATGATTTTTCTTCACTTAGCATAAACTATACCATTTTAGGATTTTGAGCTATCTTCCATTGTTATAGAGATATTTTCTCCACCATTGCACTATTCAATCAAGATTTAAGTAAATGAGATGAACCATATGGTCTTGTAGCCATTAATTGTGCTCTCTCTCTCTCAAATACCTTGAGAAAAAACCAACAAATTTGATTTCTTAGAATCTAAACTAGGATCACTTTCATTAGTCTTTGATAGAGTTGAGAGATATTTACATATGTTGGGGTTTGAATGTTTGTTTCAAGTTTATATATGCATGGAAATAGATATTTTCTTTATCAGCTCTAATATTATGGTCCATTTACGAGTTAACAAAGATTTGAGGTTATTTAGCCTCATTCCATAGCTTTTAGAACTCTTCCTTGTTCAATGTCATTGACATTAAGACCGGTCACCAAATCATGAGATATTTCCATTATTATTTCAAGGTACTTTAATTTTTTCTATTTCATTTTAAGTGTGTAAATTTTCTACCATCGGATACATACTCCATGATAACAACCGGTAGGATATAGCATGTTATCTTGATCGGTAGCATATAGTGTACATCCTACAAGAACATGCAAGTATGCTACCATCCATTTGTAAACTATATGATACCTTAAAGTTACATCCTATCTCGGTATCTACATGTAATTTGCCAATAGCATACAATATTTTACAGGCATCGGCAAAGCATACTGATATGCTATCGGATCGATAGCATGTGATATGTTATCCGCCACTACCATACTACATTGTACCATCTAAGTAGCATACTAAATACTACCGATTGCTAGTAGTATACTATATGATAATGGTCGTTGGCATGCCGAATGCTACCTGTTAAGTAGCATGCAATGTGCTCCCAAATGGTAGCATAATTTTCATTTGAATCTAGATGCATTTGAAAATTTTAAAATACTGTTTATATTTTTCTTAAACTAATCTATTTTAAAATTTCTCATGGATATAATGGATTCTTTGAACAATCAAAAAAGGAAGATAAACAAAAATTTAAAAGTAACATATTAAATTTTTGATCCAACCAAAAAAATGAAGAGCCAACAAGATTCCACTAGAACATTAACACGGGTCTTGGTAATTTCTAATAGATTATTGTGCACTACCAAAACTATTGCAAGGCTAAATAACTATACTAGCACTAGATATTCTATTAGACAATCTAGAACCTTACAATAATAACACATAGATATTAGCTTATTAGAATGCTTAAGAAAACTCACCTAATATCGGTGAATTTAAGTTAAAGCATGCCTACTGAATTACTTATTGAAATGGACCTATGAAGAAAACTATAAAATCAAATTGGGTTGTTGCTAATTAAAAATGGTGAATGGATCTCTCTAATAATGGCTACAAAGCCATATTAGATATTCCTTTACTAACCAAGCATGAAGATTACGTATAACGATTGAGCAAGCTAATCCATCAATACAAGTAAGGCTCTTGATCATATGTCTTATATGATTAATAATATTCAAATTATTTGGGGAAAGCTTGAATCTTGTTGCATGTGGGACTAAAGGATAAATTAGATTAAGGCTTGTTAATATTCATTAGTGCAATTAACAAGTGATTAGCATGTGAAATTCCTTATTTGACAAATTAGAATCAATTAAGAGGCTAGGATAAGATTTTGAAGCCTTTAGAGATTTCTTGGAGGGAAATGAGGTGATTTTGAATGGTTGGAAGAGGTGTATTAACAAATAAGAGAGTTTATTGATCAAATAAAAGGGTAAATAGGCTTAATTAGCTAATAATCCCTAATTTATTTCCCGGAAGAGGATAATAACTAATGATATGTTATCAATTGGAATCCAGAATCGATAGAGGTTAGTTAATAAAAAACTAGACATTAATTAAGCAAAATAAAATGAAACTTTAGTTAATTAGTGGAAATCACTAATTATAATGAAAATGGTAAGAATGAGGGTAATTAGTGCACTTTTAGTAATAAAAATGTATATGCGGTATTTAGGTGTCTACCTTTTCCCCTATTTGAAGTGACATAAGTGATGTCACTTCAAACATAATACACAAGAATAAAAAGTAAATTTTGAATAAAAATTATTAGAATGAAGGATGCCCCTCAAGTGTCGATGGGGTGATAGAAGAATATAATTGACAATCAAAAATTTGATGGAAATGGATAGAAGAAATAGGGTAGGGATAAAAATGATTTTTACTACCCCAAGTGTTTTTAAAGAAAAATGAATAGTAATAAGACATGATAGTGGAGAATATAGGAATAGATTTTGCATCCAATTGTTTAATAAACAACTCTATTTCCTCATGTTGCTCGTGATCTACATCATCAACCCTTATAAAAATAAATGCATCCAACAAAAGTGTAGCATAACATGAAAATCTATAACACTAACATCTATTCATTGCTAAAACAAATGTGTAACTCCACGTAACATATAGAATGCAATGCAATACAAAAATTTAAACGAGTTAACCTAATAGAGAAATAAGTACAATCACAAATACTCAAACAAACAACATTTAAGATAGTGTATAATTTTTTTGGTTATCAAGCTTCACTTCCCAAATTTTTATGTTTAACAAAAAGGGTTAAAAATTATGCCCCAACCAAGGATACATGTGAGGGGAATAATGGAGGACACAAGTAGTCCCATGAAAAACATTTGTGCACTATGAAATAGTCTCTCGATAACTCGTTGTTGCACAAGAGTAAAGCCAAAATTAAAAATTAATACCCCCAAAAAAATCGTAAAAATTGTAGATGAATCGGGAAAATTGACTTTCACGGTAATGGAAAATCTAAGAAAATTAACTTTCACACTAATATGTTTTCGGTCAAGAGAATTTTTATCTTTGCCACTCGACAACATATATTATGTTGTTGGTTGATAGTATATGATGTCACCCAAAAATATATGTAATTTTTAAAAAAACATATTTTGACAATAGCAATTAAAATGACTGGCTCGACGAGAAATATGTCCTCCCAAAATATGGTGCAAACAAAAAAACTTATTAAAAAAAAAAAACAAATTTTGCTAATTTTGTATGGGATTTTTTTGTAATTGTTTTTGGTGTTAATAGTTTAAATGATCATCTCAATGAGAAAATTTTCCTCCCAACATATGGCGCAAGAAAAAAAAACCCATACTTTTCTTTTTCTTTTCTCGTCGAAAGGTAGCTTATTATATGCTATCTACGGTGGCATAAAATATGCTACTAACTGACAACATAATATATGTTGTTGACCATTAGAATATTTTATGCTATTGGTCGGTAACATATATTTATGCTACTCAGATGACAACATAAATATATGATGTTGGTCGCTAGCATTTTTTTATATTAGGTAAAAAAGAGGGATAGGATCTCAGAGGTCGTCAGAAGATAAAATATGCTACCGGCTGACAATATTAAGGTGAATATTGGGAATTTCTCTTTTGTAGGGATGGTGAATAACCCCTAAAATTAACTTTTAGCTAGAAAATTTTGGTGAACCAGGCCTACTCCCTTCTCGAAATTTTTTCCAATTTAAAAGTTTAAAAACTGGAATTTTGTGAATTAACTAATACTAGCCACGACAATTTCCCTACTACGAGACATAATGAGCAAACCGAATTTGTTAATGGAGGTAGATCAAAATTATCTATGAGTCATTTATGACAAGAACAAGAAATAACTTAAGAAATTTTTTGTAGGAAATATTTTTATGTTTCAGACAATAAATTTGATACAAAGCTTCATTTTCTTGTATGTCATTTACCAAACTTTGTTGAATTTTGAATTTTTACAATTTTTTGGATTTTTTAATGATTTTTACCAATTTTTTTGAAAATATTTTAATTTTATAATTTTTACAAATTTTGAATTGAATTCAAATTTTTGAGAAGAAAATGATCTAGAAGAATGACAATGTGATGGGACATCACCAAATAATGCTGGAAAGTAAAAAATATGCCCCAGGTAGTAGAAAGGGTCACCGGTAAGAAAAAAACATGCCCCAACGTAGCAAAAATGGGTGAAAAATGATTATTTGTTTAAAAGTAACCATCGTGATGAGTGCTAGAAGAAACAGGAATAAAATATGATTTTCTAATGCATTTAATGCACTTATTAGCCTGGGCATGTAGGCGAGAATCTCGGGCACACAAAGTGCTAAAAAGAATGCACAAGCATAGAGGATGCACATAGGCACAAAGCATGGGTGCGTAATTGTAAAAGTGGTCACATAGGCATAAAAAAGAGTGCACAAGAAATAAAAGAAGTGCATAGGCACTTGCACTTGATTGTGATGCTTACCAAAATGTTTATGGATTTTTATATATTCGAAAGATTTAGAATTTTCAAATTTTATGAGAATATACAAAGGAGAACTCTTCACACATAGAAGTTGGATTAGGGCCAATAGATAGGTTCAACATGATGATAAAGCAAGTTAATGAAGTCTTATAGAGAGAAAACACTCCCAACATAAGATGGTAAAGAAATACATGATAGAAAAGAAGTAGAATATTGTTTTTTTGAAGGAAGGATAAAGTTTCCTCAAACATGGAAAAAGGAAATCTTATACACATGGATGCTTTGAATAAAGTAGAAAATGAGGAATGTTATGAAAGGATTTCAAAATTGTTGATAAGATAGCAAGGAAAAATTGATTACCCAAAGGCACAAATAGTGAGACAAGATATGGAATAAAGCAAGATTTTGAACAAGGTCCAAAAAAATTTTTTGGTAACATACAAATCTTGTTTTCTCATCAATATCCAAGATGTGCACATGGAGATTTATTACCTCTTAGAGGGAATATTTGATAGACAACAAGTGAAGATGCCTTAGCCAATGTATAGGAATGAATTATCTTAAAATTTGATTTCGAATGGATTGTGGAAGCAGACTTATACATTATACCACAGTTGGCCATGCATCCATAGTCCCAACAAAGATGTATTTGATTCTAGTCAAAACATTTTTCTACTACCAGCCAAACATCCATAGCCCGATAGAGATATTGTAAATACCCCAAGAGAGAGTTATATATAGATTTTCTTCTCGTTTTTATTTTTGATTGATTTTTACTTTGAAAATTTATTTCAGCTCTCTTGATTTTTTTGACAAGGGGTTAAGAATCACTTATTGCTTGATGGAAGGATATGGAAGTGATTTTGATGAATACATTGGCCAATGTCAACAAATACATCCAAATGTTATTCACAAGAATTGTATTAGATTTTGATTGTGATAATATCTATATGAGGTCAATCATTATTTAATTTACCAAGGTGATGAAATATCAAGGTCAAACGGATACAAAAGAGATAAATGTCACAAAATGCATGTGAATAGACTAGCGAAAATATCATCAAAGGGATGAAAATGGTGGATGACATGCAAAGGGATAGAAATAATGGTAAGAAATAAAATCCATGGGTATACAATACTTGATTGCAATTTTTAATCTTTGTATCTATGATTTTCTTATACTTTTAAACTTTTTCTAATTTTTTTATATGTTTGAATTTTTTATTTTTTTTTTTTAGTAAATTGGGACAAATCAATGACAAAATGCGTGATAAGATCCCACAACAATGTTATCACTTTCCTTGATAAGGGATATTAATAATGCTTTCTTATCAAGAGTCATATTATCTTCGATCTCGATGATCGTGGTGAGCTCATACTCAACAAATGACTACGATTTATCTTGAAACATGGATTTCATATGTGGGAGGTTGAGTTCCCTATCCTGAGTTTTATTCAATTTTTTCCATACTTGATGGTTATGTTAATGTGCATTATTGAATTGCTTTTGATTATGAACTTAATGATTGCTTAAATTTTTGAGAGCTTTGAGCTCTCGGAATTTTTTATCTTAGATTGATAAAAATACTATTTGGGTTTTCTACAAGATAATATGTGACTTGATTGATCCCGAGAAGTGGGATAAGAAAGTGGATGTTTAGAATTGATGTGAGAAATGATGGTGGGCTTGCCACAATCATTGATATAAGGTTAATGTAATGGATGAAAAGGATGTCGTCCAAGAATGAAGAGGATGGATTACAAGAGGTGTCTCATAGAATGAAGATGAAGGGTGGCTAAAAGTGCACTAATTACCCTCATTCTTATCATTTCCATTATAATTAGTGATTTTTTATAATTAACTAATTTTTCCTTTATTTTGATTAATTAACTATGATTATTTGATAACTAACTTTTATCACATTAAGGATTCCAATTGATGACACATCATTAGTTGTTATCCTCTTATGGGAAAGTAATTAGTGATTACTATATAATTAAGCTTATTTACCCTTGTATTTGATCAATAAACCCTCTTATTATTTAATAACCCTCTTCTAATTATTCAAAATCACCCCATTTATCTTCATGACATCTCAAAAGGATTCAAAATCTTATCTAGCCTCTTAATTGATCCTAAATTGTCAATTAAGGAAACTCACATGCTAATCACTTGTTAATTTCACTAATCAAGATTAACAAGCCTTAATATACTTTACCCTTTATTCCCACATGAACCAATATGTAAGCTTTCACCAAATAGAAAATTACACAAAGGAACTCACATACTTGTTTACACTTTATACCATACTTTGAAAGGTATTAATCATATACGACATATGATCAAGAACCTTACATCCATTGATGGATTAGATTTCTCAATCTTTGCATCCAAATTTAATTCTCAGATAGTAAAGGAATGTCTAATATGGCCTTATATCCATTATTAGACACATCCTTTCACCATTTTTAGGAGCAATAACCCAATTTGATTTTCCAAAGTGGTCTTCATCGATCAATTTTAATTTTAGTTTTACATTGATAGATATCATGTTAGTTTTCTTAATCATTCCAATAATCTAATATCTTGATGTTACTAGTGTAAATTTATAACTTTGCTAATAGAATATTTATTTATTAGTCTAGTTATTTAGCCCTGCAAGAGTTTTAGTAGTGCACTATTATCATAACCTTTTTCCTCTTTTTCTTAAGTTCACTTTAATTTTTAAAATATATTTGTAATAGTAAAAAAATCATTTTTGAATACAAAAACATATACTATTAATTATATTTGACATGAAACAATAAAATAAAACATAACCCCTAAATAAAAAATTATTTCATTACATGAATATATAAATAACCAGACATGATAAAGCTAAAAGATTGTTCTTATTTCCAAATGCATTCAATAGATGGATGTTCAAATTAAAATATTATAGAAGAAGATGATATTAGCAAGACCCTTCAAAAAGTAAATCTGTGAGAAAGAAGAAAACATCCCGACAATAGGAAGGTCTTTTTAGGTAGATTGGGTAGAAAATTACCCTTTCATAGAACTTGTACAATCGATAATGATAGTGATACTCCCAAAGAATGTAGATGTACTATTTTAGATTTGGAAATTGGGTAAAGAACATATAATGCAACTTAAATTGGACACTACAAAGAAACATTGTGGCAAAGAAAATTACATAGTCACTTAAAATGATGGAAAAATAATGAAGACTTAAAGATATAAAACTATATAAAGGAACTCACATACATGTTTACACTTTACACCATACTTTGAATAGTATTAATCATATAAGAAATATGATCAAGAACATTACTTCCATTGATTGATTAGCTTGCTCAATCTTTGCATCTAATATTTATGCTTGGTTAAAAAAGGAATATCGAATATTCCCTTGTATCCATTGTTAGAGAGATCCTTTCACCATTTTGAAGTAGAAACAACCCAATTTGATTTTCTAGTAGTCTTCATAGGTCTATTTTAATTAGCAATTCACACTAATTAAGAATGCTTTAACTTAGATTGATTGATATCATGTTAGTTTTCTTAAGCATTCCAATAAGCTAAGATCTTGATGTTACTATTGTAAATTTGTAGCTTTTCTAATATAATATTTGTGTTAGTCTAGAAATTTATCCTTCGCAAGAGTTTTGGTAGTGTACAATTATCATAACCTTTTTCCTCTTTTTTTCTTGATTCAGTTTAATTTTTTAAATATCTTTGTAATTGTCAATATATTTTCATTTTTAATACATAAACCCTACTATTAATTGTATTCAACATGAAACAGTAAACCAAAACATAAACCCTAAAGAAATAATTATTTCATTAGATGAAGATATAATTAACCTGTGCATGCTAGAGCTAGAAGATTCTCCCAATTACCAAATGTTTTCAATTGATGAATGTTCAAATGAGAATATTCTAGAGAACATGATATTAATAGACCCTTTAAAAAACTAAATCACGAAAAAGTAGAAAAATCCCGAGATAATAGGAAGGTCTTTTCAGGTAGATTGGGCAGAAAAATACCCATTCATTGAACCTTTACAACCAAATAATGGTAGTGATACTCCCAAATAATGTAGATGTACTATTTGTGGTTGGAAATTGGGTAAAGAACATATAATGGATTTAAATTGGACAAAGTATAGAGAAACATTGTGGAAAATAATATTTCACAATCACTGAAAATGATGGGAAAATAACGAAGACTCATAGATGGAAAGCTACAAAAGAGCGCATGCATGTAAGATATAAGGGGAGTATGAAAATAAGATGAAAAACTCTCAAAAACTTGAGGAGAAAGGAGGAACCATTAATGCAAATTTTGGAAAAGATGCAAATGAAAATATGAAGGAAAAAACTACCCAATTTTCAACCATATTCTTTATTCTTAAAATGGGTAGACCAATTTCATATTTTTCAAAATATAAGAAAATTTTCAAGTTCAATGGGTTTCCAAACCTTCCAAATTCACATTGGTCAAAGAGAAATTCTTGGGAGATGGCGAGATGTCTTGTGATGATTGAACAAGAAGATTTGAAAGAAAACATAAAGAATCAAGTTTCATCTCTCTTTTCATTGATGAGGTTACAACTGTTGATAAGACTTCTTGGATTTGTATGCATGCAAATACTTTCTAGAACTACACAAGGACACCTCATCTAACATCTCGCTCATAAAAAGAAAGAAAATTTAAATGCTGAAAATCATTTCAATTTAGTTATATATAATTTTAAAGATATAACAAGAATGGATAATTATTCTAGATCTAGAAAGCTTATTTGCATTGGTGTTTTTTTCACAAAATCATGCTCTTTAGACATTTATTCATCCCAATCTCAAACTACTATTTAGAAGGTTCTTGAACGAAGACATAACTAATTAACCCCCATCCTTTTGGCCATCTTGTTTATTTTATTTTGTAATTTATAACCTATTCCACTCATATGCCCAACCATTTCTAGAGATCCTACATTATTTTAGCCTCGGTTGGGGCACCCGGATTTAGTATTGGGGCACTCATGGGCACCCTAGTCCCACCTAGGGATGTCTTGATCCCTCTTCCACTTTTTGGGCATCTTCTAGCCATTTTTATCTTTATCTTTCTTGTGGTCGGCATTTTCGGTGGTTAATTAAAAATTAGAGCAAGGGAACCTTATAAATATAAATTTATGATACCATAATGAGGGACTTATCATCATCTACTACTATCAATCCAACTATAGTTGCACCAATCTATTGCATTGGCATCCACATAGCTCCATCACCAAGGCACAAGATAGGACATTTGTATCACATTTCATAAGGGGGATTTTATTCTATTCCATGCAAAAATTCTTTTACATTTTCTACATTTAGATAGTTCTCGTTATTTCACAAAGTGTGGTGACACAGAAGAGAACCTAGGAGATGACATGCACAAAAAAAAAAGTACATCTAGGTCTAAAATGTAGTGCTACACTCGGTTTAGTAAGCCCACTATTATGGCAGCTAAGGTTAGTTCGACCCATTCATTTGCATCTTTCTTTTTCCATGGTTTTGATACCTCCTTTTGGGTATTTTATAGGTTATTATTCCTCTTGGAATAATTGGATCATTTGGTGTGGTACAGAGAAATTAATGTGACAAGAAGTAAAGGATAACAGTCATCTCCTAGACCTGTGAATATTATTTTCAAACCTTTTGTCAAGACCATGGTTCTAGTTTTATTACAAGATCTCCTGTTGCCACCCAGAGCCCTCTCCTAGGTGCTCCAATCCTACCACATCACCCATATTTTTATTTTACGGGACCTCAACACATTCATTCCTACTTTCTAATATTTATGTCATCACTACGACACATTCGATAGGATTCTATTATTGGTTGAGTTCTTTCCTCTTCCTCTTACACATTAGGGTTTAATATTTCATTTTATATATTTTCTTATATCATTAAGATATTTATTTACTTTATTACAATTATGTATAGCTTAAATTAGCTACCTTGGAGCTGTTGGTTGTCAAAATAGGACTTTTATGCAAGCAACAATCAAGGGTTGAAAGTCCCTCCTCTTTGATGGGAGAGGTTCCTTATATAAAGAAAGAAGCAAAACTATTCACAAATGTACAATTTTCTACTTCAATGAGGAACTCTGATATCATGAAAGTGTTTTAATGCCAAGATAGATTATCAATACAAAGGAACAAAAGAACTAAGGGAGGGAAAAAGGTAGAATATAATAGCACTCTTCAAGAAGTATAGATAGCAAAATAGTTCCTTATAAATGTTGAGCAAGGACAATATATAGAACAAAATCATTCATATTAAAACCACTAGATGTTATTTCATAGACACAAATTTCCAAAGATAACATCCACAAGAATACAAAGCTTCTTAATGCAATAAATTAATGATTCACAAATTTCAGACAGATAAGAGGGAATAAATAGACGCAGATAGAAATAGGAAGGGAAATCTTTTGTATTGATAGCTTTTAATTCTTTTACACTTTCAAAAATAATCAGAGTTCCTACCCTTGGAATGGCAAGGAGAGCTCAATATATAGCTTACAAAGTGGTTACATTTGGTAACCATTTCTTTTAACCAAAATATTAATTAAGGAAATGCACAATACAAAGTCCTTAATTAATTTACAAGGAGATCCAAACTATAGATAGAAAAGGAGAGTAAAGATCCAAAAGTAGAGACATCCGGTTGTGGTGGAGGAGGGCCCACTAATTTGAGAATCCAATTCTGAATCTCTTCAATGCTTCCACTATCTCCATGCCTCTTGGAATTGTTGTGTTAGTAGTAGCATGAGTCCATGTGCCGAGGCATTTTTCCATATCTTTTTAAACTCGGTATGCTCTAGATACTCCTTATTAGCCTCGCTATAGCTGAATGGAGAGAACAAATGTCCTTCATTTTCTCTTTTGTGATTGACTCTTCTTTGAACAAATCATCCTTGACAAAGGTTTTAAACTGAGCCTTGATTTCTTGAAGAGATAAGGATACACCTGTAGCTTCATCTAGAATATAGCAGTGAATATATTTGAAGGTAGATAAAACACAAGTTTTACAAGACTCCCCTTTTTTCCATACATTTCTTAATTCCCCAAGTGCTTCTTCTAGAACCTTTATTTTCCATTCAATGCTAAAGATCCATGTCCTTGACAGGTTATTCTTGACATCATCAAATACATCATTAGATAACAAGATCCTCTCATCAGTTTGACCCATTAGATGGAGATTTGCAATATACCACACCAAACCATCGGCTCCTTTTCCACATCTTTGATTGAGGAAGTGAGTTTCTATTATAGCTTGAACACCTTCTCATTGGTTTTTAAGGTATCCTCAATGAATTTTAAACCTACTATTATCATATCATCTACCATGGCCTCAATAACCTTCCCATAAGTAGAATACTTATGTATGTCTTTGATGCTTTGAACCTCATCTTGGCTAAGAACAATGGGAGGTGGGAGAGTAGCCAATGGAGTTGGATCCAAAACTTTATCTTTGGCCAATAATGATCTGATAAAGTTGGAAAGAACTTGGTTCTGTTCTTCCAACTACTCCATGGTTTTCTTCCTTTCTCAACCCGTTCAATAACCCTAGTGACGGTTTCCCAAAGGTTATGAACTTCACTCTCAGGTGTAGATTCTCCCATTGGAATCCTAGAAAACTCTAAGTCAGAGATCAAAAGATATTTTCCTCTTTGTCCACCTTGGGTTTTGTAACCTCTAAGAACTGTTGACCTAGAGCATCGTTACCATCCTCGAAGTGGTATTTTCTTTCTTTCTTTGGAGGGGGAGGGGTAGTACCAAGCAGAGCTGCCACAACATCAAAATCAGGCCTTTCAATCTGGAGGAAGATCTCCTTTTCCTGCTATCAACTAGGGGCTGCACCCAGGCAAAGGAAGAAGAAGAAACGGAAGAATCAAGGGACCCAAGTGCAAGTGAACTCATGGCACTTAAATTATGGACCACTATTGTCTCTAGTGGGGAAATGAATGGAACCTCAGGAATTTCCTTTGCAGAGGAGTCTGCTAGACTTGGAGGTTCAATTCTTGATCCTTCCTTCTCCACCTCAGTAGTGGTTTCAGTGGTTTCTTCTAGTTCTTTCATCTCCTCATCATCATCATCATTTAGAAATAATGTTCTCTGGCCCAATAGGCAATTTTGATTGCTCTAGAAAAGTTTCTTCCTCGACCGGTTCCTGCTTAACCTCTTTGATTTTCTTCTGATATACTCTGGTGGAAGAGGAAGGAGTAGACAACTTTGGTTCTTTCATGGCGAAGAAGGAGTTTTCTCAAGTACCTCAAGTACTAGGTGTATGTGCTTCCTTCCAAGGTGTAGAATCCTCTCTTGAAGAGGATCTACCTTGGTTCCTCCTAAACTCATGAACTTTCCTGTCAAACCAAACCTTAGTTTTGATGATGACAGGGGAAATTATCTCACTCAAATCATCTCTCTCCTTCACATACCAATCTAGGGTTTCTAGAGGAGTGTGCTTGATTGATATTTCATACTCAAAGGATTACAAGTCCTCATCATCATCCACAAGCCCTTTAGGCACCTGGTAGAGATTGAGATCTAAGATCTGTTGCAGAGACAATCTACCAAAATGCCTCCTCCTGGCTTCAAAATCATCAACACAATCAGCCCAAAGTAATCCTCAGTATTATGATGATGATGATAGGTTATCTTGAGGTTTTGATCAATGAATTTCTTCAGATAAAAGTAATTCTTGGGCCTAAAGAAATGACCAGTAAGAGGATCAATAGCCCTTTCTATATTGTGGGCATCTAGAGTTGTCCTGCATGTATAATTCCACAAAGTGATAGGGAAATGAAGACCAGTGATCTTCTTATCTCATTAGGTTTGATGATGTTTATCTAGATGCCTATACACCTCAACCAAAGCCATTTATGATTACAAAACATGGGAAGCTTGAGAGGTGTACTTTCAAAACAAGCCAGTTTGATGTATGAGAAATTTGAACTCAATGAAGAAAGCCCCATACTTATCTATTAAAGCCATAGCCTCATCAGGGAACCTTTTGTCAATGTCACCCTCTAAGAGCCTCACAATGTACATGGTGAAAGCATCATTTACCCTTATGAAATTGTGATTACTGGCCTTGAGGGTAAACTAAGGGAAATATGTGTATATGGGCTCATCCTTCTTTCCCTCAATGTAAGTGAATCGAACCACTCTCGAGATGCTACCAGGGTGTACATGAGATAAGAAGTCATGTAGAACTTCTTAGTTTGTTGAACATTTGACAATTTCTCATCAGTTTACGTAGATAATCTCAAGCTGAATTAATGTTTTTCCTACCCTCACAGATGATGTTTATAAAAGGGCACATCCAAAAATGGAAATCATTGGTAGAGGGCATTCCCATAATACAGGTGAGCAAGATGATGAAATATGATAGTTCTTCATTGAAATAAACCCTGAAAAATGCCTTGGAGAGTCGGGACGCTCCCTTCTTAGGACACTTCAACCATGACTTAGCTACTCATGCCTTGTATTTCTCATTGTCTTGATCAAATAGGGTTTGAGCTTGAGCAAGAGTGAGAACAATGGAGTCTTCTATCTCAGGAATGTGTAGGGAAGTGGTGATGGTGGCAATATCTAGTTTTGCAATCAATTCTCCATGCACATTAACAACCTCCTTGGTATCCAAATTGAAATGAGCTCCACAGGTGAGCACAATGTCAGCACACTACACAGAGATAGGAAAACCAACAGCATAAGTGATTCCACTGTCATTGATCATTTGGGCCATGGGAGTAGGATTATCGCATGCTAATCTGCCCCAGAAATCATCAAAATCTAAGTGTCGAACTTCCTATCTCCGATATTGGGTACAAAAGTCTCCAAAGGTGATAGATGCTCGTGCCCTTGAAACTTGATCTTCATTTTTATAGTGCATAGAAGAACGACCTTCAAAGAACAAATTCATGATAAAAATGCAAAGGGATACAGGAAGATGAACAGATGACTCAATTGCAAGAGTGCGGGCAAGAGATAGCGAGCAAGCAATGTGACAAATGCATAGATGGTAGTCCCTTTAAATAGTCATTCAGAGAGAGAAGATCATAAATATGCATTTAATACACCTTGCACCAACTAAAAAAAGGTGAAATTTAGGAAAAGTGGAAAAAATGGCCCGGATGGTCCATGGGACATTGGGACATGAGGGATGTGAAAAGATGATTCGATCGATGTGGGCGATGCAGGGAATGTGGGCCAAAGGAGCACGGGATGTCCAGGACACATAAATGTGAAGGACGTGAAGACCCGATTCAGCTGATGTGGGAATCGATGAGCAGGAGGCCTAGATGTACTTGGGATAGATGGGCTGAAAATTTTGATAAAGCCAATAGATAATGACTTTCGGGGAAATTAGATCGGTGAACAAAAGGCCCACCGGTACTTGGGACATGAGGGACAAAAATGTTCGACAGACCCACAAGTCACTAAAATGACCCCAATAAATGTAATTTTCTCCATCTCTTCAAATTTTTACTTCACTAGAACACTACTAAAGGGTGTTAACTCAAAATTTTCAAAATTTTCAACTTTCAAAAGAGGGGAATTTTGAGAGGACAACATGCACTACATAGTTAGTCCAAATTTTAGTTAATCATTTTGGTGAACTAACTCGACTGAAATACTCCTCAGATCCACATTATTTTTAGGGTTTCATCATCATGGATATCTCCATTCATGAATTGTTTCTTCTCCATCCTGAATTGTGATCCAAAATCATTAATATTTTACTCACTACTCCAATTCCCAACTACACCCATCGCGATATAGTCTGTATTAACTGCGGATGCATTTTATGACCATATTTTTCTCCTCTATTCCTTAGGCTAAGCTTTCTACCTTTAACAATGACCCATCATTGCATATCATCCATCGTATTAAAAATATAGGTGTAAAACACACCTTAATTGATAACGGATCTAATCTCAACTTGTGTCCTATGTCATTCCTAGAAGTTTTAGGTCTCTCCACTCATGACATTATCCCATCTAGTATTTCATTATGTGCTTATGATGGTTTTGTCTACCCATGTATTCCTCACATTACATTTCCTACTATTTTTAGCTGAAAAACTATCCACACTATCTTCTTTGTCATTGATTCCCCAGTCTCTTATAATTGTCTTCTCGGAAGACCATGGCTTCATGCCATGTAAGCCATTGCATCTATTTTACATCATTGTGTTAAATTCCTTCACGATGACACTAAATATACTATTACTTGTTACCATGACTCATTCCACTACTATGATTATCCACCTAATACTATTCTTCTTATTCCACATGTACTAATACTACCAATGATCTTCAACCTATGGAAAATTTACCTCATTTACCTCCACTTGATAGTACTATTTGTGTGATAGATGCAATTTCTTCTATGCCACCTACTACTACTACTACAATTATTCCTTATCAGGGGTCCATCTAGTCTATAGATGCCACTCTATCACATTCACCTTCACCTGCACCACGTACCTTAGCACTTCAATTCAATTGCACATTTTTAATGAATAATTCATAATTAAAGCACATTCCATTTTATCTCAAATGAGATGTCACTATTTGTTCCAATGATGATCTAGCTCATCTTAGTTTCACTTTTGAGGATCTTCATCCTTCCACTCACAACCCTCATGTCTACTATGACTTCATCACCATTACTGCTACTTATGGTTTTCGAGTATTTCATCTGATGGTCTAGTTATCACAAACCCCTTGTTCTTCTCCACTCACATTAGGGGACTCTTGGGTATCTTATATTTTAGGAACATTAGATCCAAGTCATATAGAAATTTCATTTCCTATGCCCTTCGATCATGTTATTATTTGCAATAGTTTTTTTCTTGGCTATTTACAAAATCTCACACGTTGGTATGCACATGGCTTCCCACTTCTACCATTCACCAATGAGGAATATGCTATGGGCATGTACAAGATATGGCTTAATGACTCATTGCATGATCAACTAGACACTATTATTTACCAGTTCACCAATTCTTATCCATACGAATTTTATGCAGAGGATGATGATCTTATTGATTACTTTACATGATATTTTTGGCACACATACTTGGGGGCATTACACTTCACTTTGCCCCCACTTTGTCTTACCATAGTTACATTTTTACATGTTCCATGTTCACACACTTGTTTTGAATACTATTCATATATTCTATCATCATTAATTGATGACACACTCATGGGCTTTGGTTCACACTTGACTGATGAGGGATTATTACACCGAACCCCACACAATGCACTATAGGCACAACACATTACACTTTATCACATAGTACACATCATATATGCTACAACATTTTGTCATTTGCATTTTTATAATTTATACATCAAGATAGTTACATACATCTACATCCCTTACATATTACATGGCGCATTTTCATGCATACTCTACATATCATACTAGTCTTCATCGTACGTGAATCTAGCATTATATCATCTTAAATTCTATGTTAGTAGTTAATCTATGAACAAACCAATTTATATATTTGACATATCTCACATTTACATTCTACACATAATATATTTACACATACCACTCATTATATAATGGCGAATTTTATCATTACTTACACGATACTATCTTTTACGCTTTGCACTCACTACCCGATTATGAACTTTATTTCCTCATTTCATACTTGATCGCCGAGGGTTTTAAAATCAAATGGACCTTACACTCATAACACATTTACTATGCCAACATTCATCATGTGATATTACTAGTATAGTGACACACACTTTAGACTAAATCTTCATGTATTCTATCCTTTTGTAGTGTTATGCAACTTAGGTTACATCACCACTCCCTACTATTCACCTTGTAGTGACATGTGCTTTAGGCTAAATCGTCACCTATTCTATCATTTTCTAGTTGTCTACACATTAGAATATAACACCATACCCTCCTTACATCTTATAGTGATATACATTTTGTTGTTAATCATCACTCATTTATTCATCTTATAGTGATATACGCATAGGGATAAATCATCACTCCAAATTTCATCTTATCGTGGTATATGCTTATGCTATAAGGTCCATGCAAATATATTCTACATGTCTCTTATCTTCACCACTATGCATATACACATTTCCTCACAATGCGCTAGACACGATACATACTACTAGATCATTTCTTGATGACACGCTCTGTTTACGGTTCGTTCTTGAATGATGAGGGGGAAAATAAAATGATCCTCAATGCATGCATTTCTATTCACTTGGGGGCACATAGCTCCTATTATTGCATCTCTCACTCCATTCCATTCATCCACAACATATTGCATTGTCTTGGGGGAATTACTCTTATTTTGTAGTGTTTTAAATGATCACTTGACTACACATTCTAGTTGGATTTATTATATGTATTTATATATACCATCCACACATGTGCATTCATGCCTTTGCTTAGTGTGATCACGGATACATGTCTCCTACACATGGTATAAATGCTCACCTTATACCCTTCCTACACTCGGTCGCCGGGGCAACCACATTCATCTCTTCCAGGTGGTATTGTTTCATTTTGGACATAACATCTTATATTACTTTATCATACACGATCTTTAAATATTAGCTATTTCTCTTAAATACCAATAGGTGTTCCATGTGCAACACTTATTTTGTAGGATTATATTTGTTCATGATTACTTGTTTGTTTTTGTACTTATTTTCCATTATTTTATATTATTTACGGGAATTGCTCTATGATTGGTGTGCACACTTGCTTTTTGTTTTTGTCCATGATGGCCTTGCACGCTCTTGCGACATCTTGAGTTATGTTGCATGTTTGCAGCCCATGTTTTGTAGCTTACTTTTTTTTTATGTGTTTACATTTACTACATTGTTTGTGTAGCTTACAATTTTTTCTATATGCATGCATTGTTTGTTTCTTTTTGTGTGTGCCTTGGTTTATACCAAGCACTTTCTAGGGTTACAAAATGCATGTGGTTGGTCCTCTTTTTGGGCAGCATGTCTCCTTCGTGATGTCGCATGTGTACCCAAAGAGGGGGAATCATTTGGTTGATTTACATACAAACACATTGTAATTACACCAGTTCGATTATACAAAATGATTGGGTTTAGAATAGTCTATGAAACCTATAAACATCAAATTTTACATGACATGTTGTCTTTAGCATTTTTGGAAGTAGTTACAAGCTTGAGGTTATATTGGGTGTGCCTCACTACACAAATTTGGCCGATTATGTGGATCACCCAAAAACATGGACAATATAGAGATCTCTTCACACATTTACTACCGGTCAGTAGCATAATATAAACTACTAGCCAAAAACATTATATATGTTGTTGATCAGTAGCATATTTTATGCTATCGGACGATAGTATACATATATTATACCATCCGGTAGCATATTTTATGCTACTCTGGCCGACAAATTTATAAATATATGTTGTTGCCCTTTAGCAAATTTTATGTTATTAGTGACAACATAAATGTATGTTGTCGGCTAGTAAGCATAAATATGATCTTGGCTGAAAACATATATTTATGTTGTTGGTGGTAGCATAAAATATGCTACTAAATGACAATATTAAGGAGAATATTGGGAATTTCTATTTTGCGGGTATTGTGAATAACCTGTAAAATTAACTTGTACCTAGAAACATTTTGTGACCCATGCCTACTCCCTTCCCACAAGATTCACCAATTTTAAATTTTAAATACTAGAATATTTGTGAATTAACAAATATTCTCCACTACAATTTATCCTTGTATAGACATAGTGAGCAAACAAAATTTGTTAATGGAGGTAGATCAAAATGATCCTCAAGTTGTTTGTGACAAGAACAAGAAATAACTTAAGAAAGATGTTTTGTAGGACATATTTCGATGTTCAAGGACAATGTATTTGATACATGCTTTAATTTGCATGCATGTTTTTACAATTTTTGTTGAATTTTGAATTTTACAATTTTTGGATTTTTAATGATTGTTACCAATTTTTTGAATAAAATTGAATTTTATAATTTTAATGGTTTTTTTAATATAAATATTTTTTATAGATTTTTGAATTTAAATTTTTTGAGAAGAAAATGATCAAGAAGAATGGCAATGTCTTGGGACATAGCCAAATAACACTTTGGAAAGCAAAAATATGCGAAGGTAGCAAAAATGGTCGGGGAAGAAAAAACATTCCCCAACGTAGTGAAAATGGGCGAAAAACAATTATTCATTTAAAAATAACCATCACCACGAGTGCTAGAAGAAACTGGAATAAAATTTTAATTTTTAGTGCATTTAATGCACTTATTATCCCGGGCATGTAGGCGAGAATTTTCGAACGTGGTCACTAAGAAGATAACATAAGTGCAATGGATCGCGCAAGTGCAAATCGGGAGCATGTAATCGTAAAAGTGGGTTTGTAGATACAAATAATATTGCACAGCACAAAAATAAGTGCATAGGCGCTAAAAAATAGTGTGCGGGTGCAACATTTGATTGTGACACTTACCAAAATGTTTTTGGATTTTTATGTATTTGAATGTTTTGGGATTTTCATAAGTTATATGGATGTTTGTATGATTTATGAGAATTTTTCCAAAGGTATGTACATAAAAATGAATAAATGTGGATGTCCCCAACGATAGATGGGATGTAAAAGAGTAGAATGTCACGCTTATGTGTAAGAAGGTGAAGATGTAAAGTTTCCCAAGTGTTAGATGGGAATATACAAAGGCAAAATCTTCACACACAAAATTTTAATTATGGCCATGACATATAGGTTAAACATGAGGATGAAATCAAGTTAATGAAGTATTAGGGAGGAGTAAGCATGTCCCTAACATAAGATAGCCACAAAACACATGATAGAAAATAAGTAGGATATTTTTTTATTAAAACAAGGGACAAAGTTTCCCTCAAATATGGAAAAAAGGAAATCTTATACACATGTATGTTCTAAATAAGGAAAAGAATGAATGGAAAATGATATGGAAAATGTTAATAGAAAAATAACAAGGAAAATGTAATTAGACAAAGGCACAAATCGTAAGACAAGATATGGACTAAAGAAATATTTTGAACAAGTTAAAAAAATAACACTTGGTAAATTACTAATCATATTTTCTCATCAAGATCCAGTTTATTCACATGGATTTTTATTACCTCTTAGAGGGAAGATGTGATATACATCAAGTGCGAGATAATTTAGACCAAGTGTAGAATGGTTTAGTTTAGAAGTTGATTTGTGAATGGATGGTAGAAGGAGAACCGTACATTGCTTCGCTTCCAACCAAGAATCCATAGTCCCGATGAAGATGTATTTTATTCTAGTCACAACATTTCTCTACTTCTACTAGGCATCCTTAGCCTTGTTCGAGATATTATAAATACCCCAAGAGAGAGTTATATATAAATTTTGTTTTTGTTTTTATTATAGATTGTTTTTTTGCTTTCTAAAAATTTATTTCAGATCTCTAGATTGTTTTGAAAAGTGGTTAAGAAGAAATTATGGCTTGATGGAAGGATGTGGAAATGATTGTGATGATGATTTTGGCAAGTGTCAAAAATACATCCAAAATTTCATCGAGAACAAGTTTATTAGATGTTTATTGTGATAAGATCTCTACGTGGTTAGTCATTCTTTAATTTAGCAAGGTGATGAAGTATCAAGGTCAAATAGATACCAAAGAGATAAATGTCACAAAATGAGTGTATATATACTAACCAAAATATCATCAAAGGGATGGAAATGGTGGATGACGTAGAGAGGTGGTAAGAAAGGGAGGAAAGAAAATCCATGTGTGTACAATAAGTGATTGCAATGTTTGATCTTCATACTTTTGATTTGTTTCTATTGTTTTAATATTTTATCATTTTTTCTATTTTTGAAATTTTTAAAAAAATTAGATTTTTGGAAATTGGGACCAATCAAAGTCAATTTGTGTGATAAGATCCAATAAATATGTTTTTGATTTCCTTGATAAGGGAGATTAATCATGTTTTCTTATAAAAGTCATATTATCTCCAATCTCGATGATCGTGTTGAGATCATACTCAACAAATGATTGTGATTTATATTGAAACATGGATTTTGTATACGGGAGGTTCGAGTTCCATATCCAGGGTTTTATGCACTTTGCGTCATACTTGATGTTTGCGTTTTTGTGTATTCTTGAATTGTATTTGATTCTAAACTTTATGATTGTTTAAGTTGTTGGGAGATTTGGGGATCTTGGAATTATTTATCTTAGCTTGATAAAGAAATTGTTTCGTTTCCTATAAGCTAATACGTGACTTGTCTAATCCCAAGAACTAGGAGAAGAAAGGGGATTTTTAAAATGTATGTGAGAAATGATAGTCATCTTACAAAAATCGTTGATAGAATGATAATGTGATGGATGAAAAGGATACCATCAAATGATTGAAGAGGATGGGCTACTAAGAGGTGTCTCATAGACTGAAAATTAAGGGCTACTAAAAGTGCACTAATTACACTCATTCTTATCATTTCTGTTATAATTAGTTTTTTCTTCTAAATAACTAATGTTTCCTTCAAATTTTATATTTAACAATGTTTTTTTGATTAATTAGCTTCTATCACATTCGGATGCTAATTGATGACACATAGTTAGTTATTATCCTCTTTTGGGAAAGAAAATAGTTATTATTAGCTAAAGCCTATTTAAGCTTGTATATCATCAATAAACCCTCTTATTGGTTATTAATCCTCTTCCAACTATTTAAAATCACCCCATTTCCTTCTAAGAAATCTCAAAAATATTCAAAATATTATCCTAGCCTCTTAATTGATCCTAATTTTTCAATTAAGGCTCCTCACATGCTAATCACTTATTAATTTCACTAATCAAGATTAAAAATACTTAATCTACTTTATCTTTTAGTCCCACTTGCACCAAGATGCAAGTTTTCCAAAAATAGAAAACTATATAAAGGAGCTCATAGAAATGCTTAAACTTTAGACCATACTTTGAATAGTATTAATCATATAAGACATATGATCAAGATCCTTACTTCCATTTCTTGAATAGCTTGCTCAATCTTTGTATCCAATATTTATGCTTGGTTAAAAATGGAATATCTAATATGGCCTTATAGCCATTGTTAGAGACATCCTTTTAACATTTTCAAGTAGTAACAACCCAATTTGATTTGTTAGTAGTCTTTGTAGGTCCAATTTAATTTGCAATTCACACTAAATAGGTATGCTTTAAATTAGATTGATTGATATCATGTTAGTTTTCTTAAGCATTGCAATAAGATAAGATCTTGATGTTACTATCATAAATTTGTAGCTTTTCTAATAGATTGTTTGGTGTTAATATAGTTATTTATCCTTCGCAAGAGTTTTCGTAGTGCACAATTATCGAAACCTTTTTCCTCTTTTTATTTAGTTTAGTTTAATTGTGTAAATATGCAATTTTTTTAATTTTTAAATACAAAAATCCCTACTATTAATTGTATTCAACATGAAACAATAAACAAAAACATAAACCCTAAAGAAATAATTATTTCATTAGATGAAGATATAATTAGCCCAAAAATGCTAGAGCTAGAAGATTTCCATGATTACCAAATGTGTTCAATTGATGAATGTTCAAATGAAAATATTCTAGCAAAAGATTATATTGAAAAGACAATGTAAAAAATAAATCTATGAGAAATAAGAAAAATGCCTAGACAATAGGAAGGTCTTTTCAAGTAGATTAGGTAGAAAATTAACCATTCATTGAACCTTTAAAACCAAATAATGGTAGTGATATTACTAATGAATGTAGATGTACTATTTTTTCTTGGAAATTGGGTAAAGAACATAGAATGGAGCTTAAATTGGACACTATAAAGAAACATTGTGGCAAAGTATATTACACAGTCCTTGAAAAATTATGGAAAAATAACGAAGACTCATAGATGGAAAGATGAAAAAGAGTGCATGCATGTAAGATATAAGGAGTATTATTAAAATAGTATGAAATGCTTTTTTAAAAATGAGGAGAAGTGAGGAAACATTAATGAAAATTTTGAAAAATATGCAAATGAAAATATGAAGGAAAAAAGTTACCAAATTTCAACCATATTCTTTATTCTTAAAATGGGCACGAATTTCATATTTTTACGAATATAAGAAAATTTTCAAGTTCAATCAATTTCCAAACCTAATAAATTCATTTTGGTTAGAGAGCAAGTGCTTGGGAGATAAAGAGTTGTCTGGTGATGATTGAACAAGAAGATTTGAAAGAAAACATAAATAATGCAAGTTTCATCTCCCTTTGCATTGATGAGGTTACAACTATTAATAACACTTATTGGGTTTGTATGCATGTATATACTTTCTAGAACCACAAAAGGACACCTCATCTTCCATATGTTCATAAAATGAAAGAAAATTACAATGTTGAAAATCATTTCAAATTGGTTATATCTAATTTTAAAGATATAATAGGAATGGATAATTATTCTAGAGCTATAAATAGTATTTGTGTTGGTGCTTTAGTTAAAAAATCATGCACTTTAGAAATTTAAGTATCTTGATATCATACTACTATTTAGAAGGTTCTTGAGTGAAGAAATTACTAATTAACCACATTCTTTTGGACATATTTTTTATTTTATTTTGTAATTTCTAACCTATTGCACTCATATGCCCAATCATTTCTAGACATTCCACATTATTTTAGCCTCAACTGGGGTGCCCATGGGCGACCTAGTCCCACCTAGGGGTGTTGCGGTCCCTCTTACACTTTCCCTCCACTTTTCCCAGGACTTTTCCCGTAAATTTTTGGTCGTCTAATAGCCATTTTTCTTCTTTATCTTTCTTTTGGTTTTCCTTTTCAAGGTTAATTACAAAATTAGAGCAAGAGAACCCTATAAATATAAATTTATGAGACCATAATGAGGGACCTAGCATCATCTATTACTATCACTCCATCTAGAGTTACACCCATCTATTGCATTAATGTCCACATAACTCCATCATTAAGGCACAATATAGGACATCTACATACAACTTCATAGGGGAGGATTCTATTCTATTCGATGCACACACTCTTTTACATTTTCTACATTTAGCTATTTCACAAAGTGTGACCTATCCAAGATCACCAAGGGTCAGTATGCACACACACACCAGAACTACCTATGAGTTTGAAATGTAATGCAACACTCAGTTTAGTAAGCCCATAATTGTGGAAGATAAGGTCAGTCTAACCCATTCATTTTCATATTCATTTTTTTAGTGTTTTGAAACTTCCTTTTAGTTATTTTGTAGTACGAGATAAATTAATGTGACAAGAAATGAAGGATAACAGTCATCTCTTGGACTTATAAAGGTCGGTTCAGGACTTTTTCCTAGACCAGAGTGTCGATTTCCTTACTAGAGTGCCCATGGGTGCCCGAGACTCTCCCACATGCTCCACTCCAGCCACATCACCTAGATCTATCTTCTACATGACCTTGACACAATTGTTCTTGCTTTCATATTTTATATGCATCACTACAACATAGTACGATACGCTTTATTTATTCAAATGAGTTATTTCCTCTTCCCTCTTACACATTAGGGTTTAATATTTCATTTTATATATTTTCTTAGATCATTAAAATATTTCTTTACTACATTTATTTACTTTAGTATAGTTGTGCATAGCTTAGATTAACTACCTTAGCACTACATAGTTAGTCCAATTTTAGTTAATCATTTTGGTGAACCCAAATCAACCTACATACTCCTAGGATCCTCATTCTTCTTAGGTTTTTTTCATCATGGCTATCTCCATTCATGACTTTTGCTTCTCCATCCTAAATTGCAAGCTAAAATCATTAATATTTTACTCACTACTCCAATTCCCAACAACACCCATCCCGATATAAGTCTTTAGTATGTTTTACAGATGCATTTTGTCACCATATTATTTTCTCATCTATTCCTCAAGATAATATTTCTACCATTGAAATGACCCACCATTTTATATCATTTTCATACTCAAAATGTAGGTGTAAAACACACCTTAATTGATAACGGATCGACCTCAAATTCTGTCCTATTTCATTTCTTGAAGTTTTGGGTCTCTCTTATTTTGATGTTACCCCATCTAGTATTTCATTACATGCCAATGATGGTTCTATCCACCCATTTCTTGATCACATTACATTTCCTATTACTATTGGCCCAAATACTATCCACACTATCTTCTTTGTCAATTATTTCCTATTCTCTAATAACTATCTTCTAAGCAAACCATGGCTTTAGGCCATGCAAGTTGTTTCATCTACTATACATCATTTTTAAAATTATTTCATGACAACATTTATGATACTATTCCTCATGACCGTGACCCATTCCACTACTATGATTATGCTCCTAATAACTAGTCTTCCTATTCCACATACTAATACTACCGATGATCCCCAATCTATGGACAAACTACCTCACTTACCACCACTTAACAATACCATTTGTGTGATAGATATAATTTCTTCTATGCCACCTTCTACTACTACTACTACTACTATGATTCCTTATGAGGTGCCTCTTAAGACTATGGACGTCACTCTATCACATTCACCTTAACTAGAACCATGTACCTTAGCACGCTTACTAATCACTTGCACACTTTTCATGAAGAATTCATAATTGGAACACATTCGATTTGATCCTACATGTGATGCCACTATTTTCTCTCATGATTTTCTAGCTCTTCTTTGTGTAATTGGTTAGGATATTCATCCTTCCAATCATGAATCTCATCTCTACTATGGCCTATCACCATTACTACTTCTTATGGTTTGCAAGTATTTCATCTTATGGTCTACTAATCATGAACCCCTCATTATTCTCCACTCACATTAGGGTAATCTTGGCTTACTTATATTGGAGGAACATTAGATCCTAGTCATATAGACATTTCATTTCCTATTCCCTTCGATTGTGTTTTTATTTGCAATAGTTATTTTCTTGGATATATATATAATCTCACTCTTTTGTATGCACTGACTTCCCACTTCCGGCATTCACTGATGAGGAGTATGCTATGGGCATGTACAAATTATGGCTTAATGGATCATTACATGATCAACCATACATTATTGCTTACAAGGTCACTAGTTCTTATCCATTTGACTTTGACAAAAAGGATGATGATCTTCTCGATCACTTTACATGATATTTTTGGCACACACACTTGAGGGGCATAACAATTAACTTTTCCCCCACTTTTTCTTAGCATAGTTACATTTCTATTTGTTTCATTTTCACACAATTGTTAGGGATACTCATTATATATTCTATCATATTTACCCGATACACACTCTTGTGCTTCGGTTTACACTTTACTTGTTGAGGGTTATTACACTAAACCCCACACACTTCACCATAGGAATTACACAATACACTTTATCACACATAACACATCATACATTATACTACATTTAATCATTTGCATCTTTAAAATTCATATATCTGGATAGTTGCATACATATAAATACCATACATATTACACTACGCCTTTTCATGCATACTCATACATATCATACTACTCTTTCATATATGTGAGTCTAGCATCATATCATCTTACATACTACGTTACTAGTCCATCTATGCACATGCCACTTTACATATTCGAAACATCACACATTTACATTATACACATATCATATTTACACATTACACTCATCATATGGTCATATTTTTATCATAATATACACAACATTGTCTTTTATACACTACACTTGTTACCCGATTATGCACTTTATTTCCTTGGTCCATACTCGATTGCCGAGGGTTTAAAAATCAAATGGAACCTACAGTCATAACACATTTACTATGTCACATTTCATCATGAAAATCACTAGTTTAGTGATATACACATTAGGATAAATCATCCCCAATTTTATCCTTTGTTTTGGTATACACCTTAGGTTACATTGTCACTCTCTACTATTAACCTTGTAGTGACATACGCTTTAGGCTACATAGACACCTATTCTATCATTTTATAGTGGTATACACCTTAGGATATATCACCACACCCTCCTTACATCTTATAGTGATATACACTTAGTGTTAAATCATCACTCATCTATCCATCTTATAATGATATACACTTAGGGCTAAATCATCATTTCACATTTCATCTCATCATAGTATACACTTAGGATATAAGGTCCATGAAAATATACTCTACATGTTTCATATCATCACCACTATGCATATACACATTTCTTCACAACACGCTAGACACAATTCACATTACTTGACCATTTCCTAAAGACACACTTTCGTTTACGGTTCATTCTTGACTCATGAGGGGGAAAAAATGAACCTCTTTTCATACCTCTCATACATTAACTCGGGGCACGTGGATCCTATCATTCCATATTTCATTCCATTCCATTCATCCACAACATATTGCATTATCTTGAGGTTATTTCCTCTTATTTTCTTGTTTTTGACATGATAAATTTACTACGAGATGTTAGTTTGATTTCTTATATGTCTTTATCTATACCATCCACACATGTGCATTTAAGTCTCTCGTGTAGTGTAATAGCAGATTGTAGTCATTATTTTACTATCAATACTTATTTCTAACCCCAAACGTGTTGGCCTATCATCAGGATACACTTGGTGCTCACTGTGGCATGTATAGGTGTTGAGCCCTCCTTTATGTGATCTTTACAAGATAATTCTTCCATTAATGGAGGATTAGCTGCGAGAAAAAAAAGTACATTCATATAATTTTAAAGGAAAAAGGTATAACTAACATATCGACACATTAATGCATCAAAAAAGCTAAATAACATTGTAAGAAGTATAAGAAAAAAGCCAAGTCATAGTAATCCATATAACATCAGATTTTACACACGTAATTAGTTTGTACTAAATAGATCCAAGTATATTTATTTAATAGAGTTCGGTAAGCATATTACATTAAAAAGGGACCATATGATCAAATCACGAGAGACTTAACTCCAGAAAACCTATATAATAAGAGATCCTAACTATAATTTTTACCATTCTATCCTTGTTACATATCCTAGTATCCATAAATATGCTTACTTGGTATCCCTTACAACCATCTACCATTAAGTACTCTAAACCCTAGCATCATAAAATCCCAATCCTTCACATTTCCTAACATTATTTGTAGCACTTAGTTACTCTCCTTCTCTTTCTCTACTTTCTCTATGCATTGTCTCTACATTCCATCTATGCATCTCTGTGTCTCTCCTCATGTCCCAAACACTTCTTTAAATAGGATCATCGACCACCACTATGACTTATCTTTTGATCACATTGCTCACCAACTATTTATGTGGTCATCCATTGGTGAATTCTTATTCTCTTTGCAAACCCTCCACTAACTATAATGATGTCTTTGGGAATATTCCATGCATGGGGCATCCTTTTCTTGACCTCTAAGGTTCCAATTTGGCATCCTGGAAACATTCTTCTTCCTCAAATAATAAAGAATAGAGGTATCAAAACAATCAAAGAATGGAAGGGTGAAAGAAATGGAAGAATACTACTACATGAGGAGTAGGAAATATTTCTTCACATATGCCTCAATATTCTCCCATTCATCTACTTCTCCCTACTCCTATTTAAGTAGGTCACCCACTAATGTGATTACTTCATGAAAACTAAGTTCCTTTCTCTTAGATTTCAGCATATCAACAATGCCTTCCACCTGCTTGAAAATATCTCCTAGTGCATCCATCGTGCGAGTGAATTAGGGTACAATTCCTTTAGCTTATTGTTAAATGAGCCCCTCAAGGTCTCAATTGCTTCCAGTTTTTTCTCAACTTCAGCCAAGATTTTGTCATGCTCTTCCCTATTTCCTTTGTGCTTTTCCTAAAATTCTTTTAGATTATCCTCATGTGTAGTAACCAATATACTTCCTACCCTATCCCTGTTGGCATAGTTATCATGCATGGATCCATTCATTTGTGCGAGAGATATTTATTGTGGAAAGGATCTTTGAGTATTGATTCATTTTCTCCCCAATCTTTATCTTTTCCTCCTTCTCGCATGTCATCACCTCCTCTCGCTAACTCTAATGCGAGTATTTTCCTTTCCATGGTGAGGATGTGGGTCAAGTCTTGAAGCATTGCATGGTCGAATCATATTTCTTGTCATGTGGTGAAAATTTGGGTGCTTAAATATTATGGTGTCTGAAATGGCCTCTATCTTCTTATGGATTTCACGCACCTTCTCCTTTTCATCCCTTAGCTCACAACTTAAATGTACACGATCAATTCCTTGTTTTTATATTTTTGTCCCACTTAATGATCTCTCATTTTTTTCTCAAGTTATTCTTCAAGACCCTTATTATGTCATTTCTTTTGAAGAGTATTGCTCCTCTACCTCCACCAATACTTTGTTCATTACATTACAAAATTTCTCATCGATAGTTATTGGAAATTTACTAGAGGGTTTATTCCTTTGGAATGGTATCTTCATCAATGAATCTTGGTTTAACTTTAATTTAGGTTCATCAATGTGGGACTCAAAAGCCCAAGATAGAATTTTCCTCATGCATGGGTACGCACCCTCTTCCTCGAAAGAAGACTAAGAAATGAGGTTATTTTTAGCACGATACTCTAGAAGCATGCAAATAGTACCATGTTAGGATAATTAATGTAAGTCATTTGTTATTCTGTGCCACTACTATACCCTTTCCACTTGTGCATGTTTCCTTTGGGAAGCTTCTATGCTAAGTTGGGGTCCCCGCCCATGCTTTCATACTCCTTTCCCACACTCGTTCTTTCCTCCATTTCATTTAGTACTTCCTAAAAACTTCACATCAACTTCATTCTCTACCAAGCTGTTGGATAATTCCTACTACTTCCCTATCTATAATATTATCCATCTACTAATTATTGGGTGGTTGGGGTCTTCTAATCCTTCATGTTTACTTCCTCGCTTTCCCCTTTTTCTTGAGCACGTACTTAATTCTCATCCTTCTCTTCATTTCCTTCTTCCTTTGACTCATGTACATTTTACATAGATTGATTTTTTGCCTTGTCATGCACTTCATCATCTTCATTTCCCTTATCGGCCACCTCCGTGCTTTCTATCTTATGTGATTATGACCATTTTGTCACCATTTGTTTCTTCTTCTTGGTGATTCCATCTTAAGGAACTTCTTTTTTCTTCTTTATCGGGTGACTCTTCCCTTACAGTGGCTCTTCCTTTTGTGTTGAATCTTATATAACGAGAAACTTCTTCTAGTAGATGTAAGTCTTGGTGCCTCGTGCTCGACTCGTGCTCCTCTTTATCGCATTGTCTACTCTCTTAATGACTTTTCTCAGAATTTATCCTTTATGTATTTTTTTCTTTGCGCAGTATTCTTCCACAAAGTGGGATATTTAGGAATACGAGACATTATCTTCAACATAAGCACCCTTTTCATACTTAGGCCTTATGCACAAATATACCCTCATTGTTTCCCTTCTTGCAATGGGTAATGTTACTTGGTTTAACATGTGTACGTCATGGGAGACATACTTATCCACATAGGAACGCTTCTTGGGGTATATTAGTTTTATGCATAGCTCACGATTATCTTGATCCACTACACTCAGATAAAATCTAAGTTTCTTCACCTCTTTGAAATGATTGACCCTTACTTGGAAGTAATGTGATGAGAAGGAGAAAGGAAATTTACACCAAGGACTCTGGTTCCATCTCAAATCAAATCTACTAAAAAAATGTTGGTATACAAAGTGAACTTAGCTTATCCTTGTACTAGTGAAGGCAACTATTCTCGGTATTATCTATTCATCCCTAAATGTGTCACGCATCTACTTATACCACTTTTCTAGGTGTGACTTATGAGCAATCGGCATGGTGTCACGGTTATATTATTCAAACCTCTTGGTGGGGGAGAGGTTCTCATCTAGGTATTCCCAAAAACTTATCTAGCCCATCGGGCACTCTAATATCTAAAAAGACAATGGTGAGGAGGACTTTACCAAACATGATCCTTTTTTCATGCATGACATCTATGATGTCCTCTACAATGAAAGATGAGAGGTTATAGATGGTTCCCTCTCGGTTCATGTGCCACACATTCAACTAGGAATTTTTATCTGTTTCCATCTCTCCTACCCATTCAACTTTATAAGCAAGCGTGAGGCCATCATCATCATAGGGTTAGTAATTGTAGAAATGTCAAAGTAGTGCAAACCCTTCTTGTAGTCATAAGCCTTGATGGTTTTCGTAATGGATTCTTTTTCTTCAAAGTCATTGTCAATGAATATTCTTCACAGATAAGCCCGATGAACTTAGAAATTAGTTAGGGGGTTATGCACATCCTACGGCCTACGAAATGTAAGTGGTATTCATGCACACATGACATCAACCATTACTATAGTCATTCGGGCTTTCCAAAATAGGGCAGCTCGTAGAGTTGCAAAACCCAACCTTCTCCTCGTTTTACCTTAACCTCATAATCATAGAGATGGGCATTCCATCTGGTGTCCTCATGTCTATAGGGAAAACCAATTCTAATGTCATTTTTTTCTCTTTGGTGCTTGTTCGATGGTTGTAATCAATGATGGAAAACTTCCTAATGTGAGACACTCATTCTTTACCAAGCAATACACCTTTCGGGTATTAAATTTCCACATACCATTATTCATTAGGCTGGTAGAGATAATTTTTTTCCCTTGCCCTTTCCCTTCTTTTGTGAAACATTTTCTACTTTCCTTAGTATCATTCCTTTGTCGGGTCCTAAAATTTTTTTCTTTCTCTTGATGCGGGATCCGATCAAATTTTTAGCTCCATTCCTTTGTAAAAATCCTTCAAATCTCGTGCCCTAGCTATGCAAGCCTAACATGGAGAACCCATTTTCCACAAGAGGGCATAACACCCACCGGATTCTTCCACACAACCTATTATCTAATTTTTCCCCTTAGGAAAAATTGGACAAAAAAGAGCTCATAGAGAGAAATGGAAGGATCAATTTGGCCATGAGAGATGTCATTGGCAAGTAGAGGCTATGATGAGAAGGATAATGACATGAAATGATCATAGGAGGTCAAGTTCGACTTAGTAATGACTCATTGAACTAAAGGCATGAAAATTCAGTAGTGTAAAAATGGTCGAGCTATGGAAGAGAGCTTAGAAAGGGACTCACCAAAGTTTGGGGGTCATGTTGGCCAAACAAGGAAGGAACAAAGGCCTAGGATCAAGCTGAGTAAGAAATTTGGAAATCACAAACACCCAAAGTATGAAATGTTTGAACTTTGAGGATCGAGAAATTTGGGGTTCTCACCGTACAACACACAAACAACTAGCTCGAAACCCCAAAAGTCCAAAGTCCGAAAGTGCTCAAGGGTTTTGGGGTTAACTCCCATTCGAGTTGTCAACAACATAGGAACATAGAGCTGACATTGGAGAAATCTGAATCAATGAACTCAAAAGGCCCAGAATCTTAAAACTCTAAAGTATGAAAGGGTTTTGTTTTTTTGGAGGTCATTGCCTTTTCCAGTCAACAATTTCAATGGTCATCTTCGTGAGGCACATTTTAGGAACTCGGTAGAATTGAGTCTGAAAATAAGAAAGGTCAAAGTCAAACACGAACTCCAAATTTCATAGTTCGAGATTTGAGAGGTTTGGAGCTTTCAAAGTGAGTTTGTAGATGAAAATTCCCACAAGACCAATAAGAAAAGATTTGAAACCATAATTCTAAATTTCAAACTTCGGGGTTTCAAATTTTGCAACGCATTTGGCTCAAGGGATGAAAATTTTCATACATACGACACAATTTCAAAGTTCAAAACCCAATGTCTGAATTTTGGATTTTAGGAGTTTTGGCATTTCAGAGGTTTCACAAGCTCATAGTGATGAACAATAATGGAAATATCTCGAAGTGCAAAATCTTGAAGGTCTAAATCCCAAAATTGTGAAATTTCCAATTTCGAGAGGTTGTGATGGATTATCATTGTCTAAAAAGAGGTAGATAACCACCGAATTTATTGTAGTATGGCACTTTCATCTTCATATGACCATAAATTTTGAATGAGAGATCGTATTTTGGAAAAATAAGACTTTTTGGAAGGATCTCGTCTCCTCTACATGACTTGTAAGTACAATCTAAATTTTTTAAGGTGGTTACATATTTATCACCTATCAAAAATGATGAGGGACTGGATCTTTTTCTTCCCCAAATAGAAAGGTACAATGGAGTATGGGCCTTTCAGACTCGCCCATCACTTTTGTAGGGACAACGATGGATTTTATAGGAGATTGGAGTGCATATTTTGAATTTCTTCTATCACTCTCCTCATTTTTTCTACCTCTATAAATTATAAGGGGTTTCATTGTGCAAAGGGTTGATCATCATTCTTCTCTCATGCACCCCATTTTTTTGGGGCTTCAAGCCTTCCTCTCAATATTTTTAATGGATTCATTTCTCTTTCTGCTACAACAATGTATTGTGTTTATCCATATGGAGAAATAAGATTATTTCTTTGTTAATCTCATTAACATCTCATGGTTTATAGTGTTCATCTTACCTTTCATTGTTCTTGTTTAATTTGTGCATTTCCTTGGTTATTACATGATTTTTGTATGTTGTACTCATTTGAAATGATGTATTGGATGTAATTTAGTTTGTGGTGTAGGTCCACCCTTTCTAGGTTCATCTATTCCTTTGTTTTATAGGTGGGAAGTGATCAAAACTCCTTTCTTGGTGTATCACCACTCTTAATATAGGTTTTCATTCTATGTATCTTTCTTCCTATCCTTTGGGAAGCATTAGATTAGGATTAGTTAGTAGTTTTACTCGCATTAGGAGTATTTAATGACATGTAGGTTAGGGTAAGGAACTAGCCTTCTCTTAAGAGCTATCCCATTTCACAATGTCCCACACTCAGGATAGTTCAAATTTATTCAATCTTGTCGAATGCCCCATCTCAAAATGGGATATTCAAGGGGTGTTGTGAAACTCGCATCAACGCAACCTTCTCCGCTTACGCTCATGTACTTCTTTCCACTCTAGTTTGCTGATCAAACTAGTTATGCACTAAAATCTTCACAATCTTATAAAAAAATTGTTAGTGCAGAATCACAAGACTTCGAATGACCTCATTGTGAAGTGAGGAATTCGGTGTGATTTCACAACATTGGACCATCTCTAAGCCGTGGGACTTGCAAACCCGAGATGGACCTCAAGAGAAGGTTGGTTCTACTTCCTAATCTACTTGCCACAAAATACTTTAGTGTAAGTATAAATTATCTATTCCTAATCTAACCATTCCAAGGAGAGGGAGAGAGAAAGAGAAAGAGGGAAAAGATAGCCTACACTAAATAGTGATACACCAAAAAGGAAGTGGCTGATCATAGATCCGAACTACTTGAAGTGGAGAGATGTGAATAGAGGAGAGGGTGGACAAGATGCACCATAGACTAGAGATGAAATAAACATGGAACACCACTTCAAAACCCATTAAGCACAACTTCCGATCCTCGTAATAGACATCAGAATATGCATAGTATACCCTGCAATGATGAGAGGTAAGAAGAGACAATAAAATGAGCCAAGGATGGACAAATGCATAAGGGAAAAAATTCTATTGCTCCAAAAGTTACATGGTACATCATCGTAGGCAAGGGGAAAGAAAATTCCATTACATAATCATGAAGGATGCTCAGACTCTATGTTCTATCCTAAGGAAGAAAGAGAGAGGGGGGAAGGGGAGAAACAATGATCAACCATTTGAATATGCCCCTTCTTTATAATATATAGAAGAAAGAGAGAGAAAGAGAGGAAAAATCAAACTCTATTCCAACCACCCCTACAATGCATTGAATTATGCCTCTAACAGTTGATGGGATTTACTACAAGACCCATCCCTATGTCATTATCCCTTACTGAACAAGAAAGAGCCCCATTATTCATCATGGAAGCATGTGAGAGACTTGATGGCCCCAAAACTATCGGTGAAAACATTAATGGAGGCGGTGAGAATCCTGACATCGAGATCTTTCTAAAATTACTTTCGCACCCAAATCTAAGTTTCCAGTCAAAAGATATGGTTTTCTAAAGATTAAGGTCATGGGCATGTAATGTTTAAAAGAGTCTATTTGTACTGGGTCCATGTGGTAGCCACGCACATATTGAAGATTCAAATCCTTCCTTTCACTTTTGAAATTACATTGGACTGACACGTGGTGGCTTGGCACTTGTTTGGAAACTTCCCCAATTTTTCTTTTAAAGTTGCATGGATGAGACACCTAGAGGCCTCCGTAGGCTTTTGGGATTTTCAATGGCCAACCTTACCCTTTTTTGGATCTAGTACATGTTTTAGGTTGGCGTTTGTTTTAGAACTACCTTTTGGGTTACACCTTAGAAATTACCCACTCGATGAGACATGTGGCGGGGCGGGCACATGTGTGGGGACCGCCTCTAGATTCGCTTCTTAAAAGTGCACCGAGGAGACACGTGGCTCTTTCCACTAGCATGTTCCTTTCTTTGTATCTTGGCTAAGTCCCTTTTTCTTGGTGGGGCCATATGTCTGACCCTTGACACATGGAGGCTCAATGCACATTTGGGAACCGCTCAAAATTTTACTTTTGATTACATTGTCTTTGACATGTGGCTCCTTTTCGCTTATTTTTTTACTTATCCCATTGACCATGCTCCCTTTTAGGCCTAGGACATGTGGAAGCCTACACTCATCCGAGTCTCTTTTTTTGGGTCGTGCCTTTAAATTTGTGCTGATGAGACATGGAACTATCCGTTGGCTCTCTATACTCAATCATTTTGGCCCGCTCTATCTCCCCTTTTTGACTCTATAGGACCCTTGACACGTGGAGAGTTGACACTCATTTGATTCTCTAAACTTTGGAGCCAGCCTTGAGTTGCGCCAATGAGACATGTGGTACCCTCCATGTGTCTCTGTGAATTTTCAATGGCCGATGGGACCCGCAAGCCTGTGGGCCTACACTTGAAAACTATGACATTTGCAAAAAGGAAAAAAAGTTTCTAAGACCCCCACAAACCCACCAACCTACATTCAAACTTGCAAAAATTTCCCCGTAGCCCCGCAGACCCACTTTTGGCAAAAAGTCATCCTTGGGCCCTTTGGTCCACATTTTTGGAAAAAAATACATCTAGAGCCATTGGCCCACTTTTTCCAATTTTCATAAGTAATCCTTCTCTTGCCCCGTGGGCCTCATAATTTATATTTGTCTTTTGCAAAAATTGAAAAATGTCAAAATATCTCCCGCCACCCCGCCATTCCACAATTTACATGGCAAAAAAATATTCCCTAGCCCACCAAAGCCCGCTTTGGTAACAAAAATCCTTCCTAGGCCCACCAACCCGTGAACTTGAAAAATATGAAGAGTTAGGACTTCTTACATATATCCGGAATGGGGAAGAAATTTCATATCCGATGGAAATAATTTTAGGGATCTTTAAGTTGCTTAAAATATGTGACAATTCATATTAAAGCAGAAGGGGAAAATGGTGGTTGAAAATGGTAAATAAGTGTGAGCTTATTTTGGTCAACAATTTGGCAACTCATGGGGATCACCTTCCTACTAGGTGAAATGATCGGTGACATTGAAGCAAACACTAAGCATGGAGTCTTCTGGTAAACAAAAATCTGATATGAGCTTTGAAAATCTGATCCCTAAGCTAGTTGGAATCATTGGAACTAGAGCTAACCCCGCACTCACCCCGGTGCTTCCAATGTCCTGTGCATGAGCAAAAAAACACCACAACACACTATGTACAAAATTGGAAATCATACATGCTCCAAGTGGAACATGCAGAGTGTGCACAAGCACTTATTCTATTGAAAACAAACCTAAACTAACCCTACACTAACAAGAGAGAAAGGGGACTCAAATAAATCCTGTAACTGGCAGGGAGAAGTAGCTTCCCTTTCTCAAGAGGGGTAGCCATGAAAATGATTTGACATTTAATATGGCTACTTGTATGAGTGAAAAAATGACAAGAGGTTGATCCTCCACCCATATCATCAAGGTATCAACATCAATCAAAAATACCTCCTCAATCTAATTGGCATTGGACTCCTAAAGGTGTTGATGGTGACCCTTGGTGCTTTGATACTCAACCTCATGCCCTGAAGTGGGCATGACTGGTTTTGGCTTCTCCTTGGCTCTAATGAATCCAAGTAATTGATTGGGCATGGTCTAATCTTTGAATGTGCCCCTTTCTTTGAATTTCAACTCCAAGAATGGAGTCTTCCTACTGACCTTCCTGGATGGATGGTGTGAGAGAGATGATGACATCCTCCTGCTCTTTCCCTTCCTCCTCTTTTGAAGAATATGGAAGATTCATATCTTTCAGCCTTGGTTCTAGAGAGTTGCTATGAAGTGCAAGTTGTTGTACTTGAATTCTCTCCTTCATGGCAGTAGGTTCATGTTCTTGGAAGGTGGATAATGGAGGAGAAAATGATGTTATCTCTTCAGGATCCTCTCCATCAAAGCAATCCTCGAAGTCTGATAGGTAGTATGCCTCCTTATTTCCCTACTGCACGTGCTCTACCTTCTCCATGGTGTCCTCCTGATCTAGAACTAGCTCACCATGGTTCCCTTCTTCTTCAAACATGAAGTTTGAAAGATCAAACTCTTCTTCAACATTAGAGCTTGAAGGGGATGAAGTGGAAGGAAGAACTGAAGGTTCTTCTGTGGCCTACTCTACACTTGGAGCCTCTGGAACTATATGGCCTTCCATCATGGGTTCATCAATCAAATTAGGCCCTTCATATGAAAGAAAAAAATCAATAATGCTTTCTTTAATAAGTGGCCTCAACTCGATTTGATCTCTCCTATTGCTCCTCTTCAATGGGACTTGGATCTAGTTGTTACTCATCCTTAACTGGTTTTGTAGTTTGGATTAAGTCAATATCCTCTTCTAAAAAAGTGACACTATGGATACTCCATTAAGATCAAATGAATTTTGATCTTCTCCTTTTTTTTCTTATTCTCCTTCTATCAGTAAACTCAGCCTCACCACCACTGGCTCTTCAACTTTGACCTCCTCTATTGGCTTAACCATCAAGGGGATCTTTGTAAACCCAAATGGCAGCCCAACTCTTCAGATTTTTTGGTCATTTCTACTCTATTGGGCTCCTCTTCTTGTTGTTCTCCTTGACTAGATTCTTGAGTCTCTTCCCAACATGGTCTTGGGAAAGCAAGAGGAGTGGCAGGTTGGGGTTCAACCAATTTTAATATTGTTTGTGGTGGAGAGGGGAGTGGAACTTCTTGTTTATTTGGATGGAATGAATGCTTGGGAAGGAAAAGGGTAGAAGAATTGGGATGAGATGGAAGATTAGGAGATGGAGAAGGGAAATCAACACTTGGTGCAGCAGATGGGAAGCTTGAATCTTGATCATGCTGAAATGATAAAGCTTGAGAAAGAGAAAATGAAGGATAAGGAGCCAGTAATCGACTTATGCATTGAAAGGTTGTCTTGTGTCCAACTCATAAGCCTTAATCTCCTCAATCCACTATGAAAGTTGAGGCAACACTTAACCATGAATTCAATCTTCTCCTAAGGGTTGTAATGTCTTGGAATAGGGCCAACCCATGGACAAGGTTCCCTATAGCCAATTTTGAATGCCTTCATATGTGCTGCAACTCTAGATCGCACCATGTGTGCCTCTATCCCTTGAATCTTCTTTAGCATATCATAATTTTCCATGTAGATGTCACCATTGTATGCATCCCTTTATTCTTGATAAGCTCCATGGCCAAACCGGCTTTTGACACCACTCATATGGGTAAGAATAGTGGTTTTGGATCTGATCATAATGTTGATCTGGAGGAGTTGGGAAATACATTGGAGGCGGACTAACTTGTTGTTGCTATAAGTGTGAGTTCTAAGAAGGAAATGAATTCATGATTACAAAACTTCATGAATGATAGAAAATGGGAGATATGGAATGAAAAGTGGGTGGCAATGGATGGGAGAAGGTATACAACGTCAGAGATGGGTTGTTCACAAGATGGAGTCTCTAGATGTGCTTTGAATGTGCCTATAAAGGTTGAATCTCACCAAGAACAATTAACTTGATGAAATGAAGGGAAGACCTCTTGGTCCCAATGGATGTGCCAAAATTGTTAGTGTGATCGCACGATGGCTTATGATTTGCTATTTGTAATGAGACACCTTGGAAAGATGAGAGAATCTAACCTCAATATCACACCAAACATGCCAAAAATATTAGTGTAGAATCAAAACACCCATGAATGGCCTGATTGTGAAGTGGATCATTCGGTGTGATTGCATAGCATTAGACCATCTCTCAAATTGTGGGACATGGACTCGAGATGGACCTCCAGAGAAGGCTGGTTCCCACTTCCTAATCTACCTGCCACAAGCTAATCTACTGCAGATAGAAATAATCTATTTCTAATCTAATTATTCCAAGGAGACATGGAGAGAGAGAGAGAGGGTGAAAGAAATCCTACACTAAGTGGTGATACACCAGAAAAGGAAGTGGTTGATCACAAATCCGAACTACCGAAGTGGAGAGAGGTGAGCTAAGGAGAGGTGGATAAGATGCACCATAGACTAGAGATGAAATTCACATAAAACACCACTTCAAAACCCATTAAGCATAGCTCCCAAATCCTATAATAGAAATAAGAGTAAGCACAATATACCCTACAACGATGAGAGGTAAGAAGAGACAATAAAATGAGACAAGGATGGATAGATACATCATGAAGTATATTATATTACATCAAAAGTTACACGGTACATCGTTAGTGGGAAAGGGGCAAAAAAATCCATTACTGAGAACCATGAAAGGAGGATTAGACTTCATGTTCTACCCTAAGGATGAAAGAGAGAGGGGGAGGGGAGAAACAATGACCAACGGTTTGAATATGCCCCTTCTTTGCAATATATAGAAGAATGAGAGAGAAAGAGAGGGAAAATCAAACTTTGTTTCAAGCACCCATATAATGCATTGAATTCCTCCTATAATAGTGATGGGCTTTACTACAAGACCCATACCTCCGTCGCTTTCCCTTACTAAACAAGAAAGAGCCCTATTCTTCATCATGGTGACAGTGAGAGACTTGACTGTCCCGAAATTAGTGAGCTAAAACATTAATGGAGGAAGGTGAGAGTTTAACACCGAGATATTTCTAAAATTTCCTTTCCCATCCAAAACTAAGTTTCTAGTAGAAATATATGGTTGTCTAAAGATTAGGGTCATGGGCATGTAATGTTTAAAAGAGTCTATCCATACCGAGTCCACATTGCAGCCTCACACATCTTGAAGATTCAAATCCTTATTTTCGTTCTTGAAATCATGTTGGTCGACACATGGTGGCTTAGCACTTGTTTGGAATCGCCCTAGATTTTTCTTTCAAATTTGTGTGGATGATACACATAGAGGCTTTGGAAGGATTTTGGGATTTTAAACACCCCAACCTTACCCTTTTTTAGATCTGGGACACGTGGTGGGTTGGCACTCATTCGGGATCTACCTTTTGGGTTGCTCCTTAGAAATTACATTGATGAGACATGTGGCAAGTGGCGTATGTTTGCGGACCACCTCTGGATTCACCTCTTGAAAGTGTGCTGAGGAGACACGTGGCTCTTTCCACTAGCTTGTTCCTTTCTTTGTATCTTAGCTAAGTCCATTTTTCTTGGGAGGGCCATATGTCTTACCCTAGACATGTGGAGGCTCAGTGCACACTTGGGAACCTACTCTAAATTTTACTTTTGAAGTTGCATCGTGCAGACATGTGGCTCCTTCCACTTACCTTTTATACTTAGTCGATTCGATCCTACTCCCTTTTCGGGTTTGGACACGTAGAAGGCCCACACTCATTTGAGTCTTCATTTTGGGTTATGACTTTGAATTTGTGCTGATGAGACACGTGGCACTGTCCACTGGCTCTCTATACTTAGTCATTTTGGGCCCACTCTGTCTCCCTTTTTTGACTTTGTTGGACCCTAGACACATGGAGAGTTGGTGCTCATTTGAGTCTCTACACTTTGGACCCAAAGTGTTGGAGTTGTGCTCATGAGACACGTGGCACACTCCGCAGCTCTATGACTTTTCAATAGCCGATGAGACCTCACGAGCCCGTGGGTCCACACTTAAAAATTGCACCATTTGTAAAAATGTAAAAAGTTTCCAAGTCCCCATAGACCTACCGACCCACATTCACACTTGGGAAAAATTTTCCCCATGGCCCAGCAGATGCAGCTTTGGCAAAACGTTATCCCCGGCCCGCTTAGTCCACATTTTCCCATTTTTGGGAAAAATAACATCTCCTGCCCACCGTCCCACTTTTTCCACTCTTCATATGTAATCCTTCTCGGGCCCACTAGCCCCACAATTTATACTTGTGTCTTTTGAGAAAAGGGAAAAATATCAATATTTCTCCTACCAACCCCATTGTTCGTAATTTCCATGGAAAAAAAAATCTTCCCTAGGCCCGCCGCCCATTCTTGACAAAAATATCCTTCCCAAGCCCATTGCCCGTAACTTGAAAAATATGAAGAGTTAGAAGGACTTCCTTACTTATATGGAAAGGAGGAGAAATTTCCTATCCAATGGAAATGCTTTTGGGGGCCTTAAATGCTTGAAATATGTTACAATTGAGATTACAACATAGAAGGAGAAAATTGTGTTAGTTGACCTATAATAAATGTGATCTTATTTTGGTCAACACTTTCTTCATAAGGATGCCCTAGTTTTGCGAGGGACTGTGAGACCTTAAAATGCAAGGTAGAAAATAATGCACCCCTAATCTTCTATTTATAACTTTTTCTTTTCTCTATAATAAATTCCATGCCACCTACTAATGTACTTTCATAATAAATGCATATTTTTTCTAATGTCATCCTTCAATGCTTTTCCTCCTTGTTAAATCCTATGTGAACACTTTTGCAACCTTCTGGCATGTAAATACCTTGACCATAGAGTTCTTTATGCTTTCTCCTGAGCTAAAGTCAATTCTTCTTATATTTCTTGGACTTAGTTCTTTCCGCTTCCTATCTCATGTTGCTCCTATGATTTTACCCTTGTATGTGGTTTCTCAAATCCTTTTGACACCAATATTCCCTTATCTTCACCTTTTCCACGCATGATCTTCCAATCCATGTGCTTTTTATTTTTCAATCCCGACCATCCATAACCATAGATTTCATTACTTGCCACATCACTCCACCCCATATAAAGATGGATGCATAGTCCTCTACACATAGAATTATTTTTAAAATAGTAAGTGGCTACCACTACACAAACACACATAACCTAAAGCAACGAGAAAGGGAAACACAAAGAAAGGAAACTGCAAAAAAGTAAAACCTAGGCTAACTAGAAATAATGCCTTATTTACAAACACAAAGAAGACTTATTTATAGGAGGGCTACATCCTACTCCCATTCAAATAGCATGGTACCCATGTTACATCAACACTTGTAATTGGAGAGCACTTGAATTAATTATATAGGATACAATCTACGGTCCCATCTAATGGACTTTGAATTTTCCAGGATGGCGCAAAACTTGGAATCATTCAATAGAAAAATATTTCCAACCTCAAACTATTAGTTCTTGATGTGTCTATCATGCCATGCCTTTTTCCTAGATTTCTCTATTTTCTAACTCCAGCGATCAATAACCTACCTCTCATCTAATAACATTAACTTATCAATCCTCTCTTCAATCACTTGTTCATCCTATAATCCTCTTACATGTACTATACACAATGATGGTAACATGAATTCAATAGGTAATTCATCTTCCACTCTAAAATTCAATTGAAAAGGTGTGGCCTTTCTTTGTATCTTATAAGTAGTATTACATGAACATAGCAGTAGAAACTTTATCATCCCAAACCTTTCTTCCCACATCAATTTTTTTGTTAAATTTTGATTCATAATTTTGTTAAACGCCTCAATAGTCCCATTAGCTTGTGGGTGATAAGGGGTAGTCTTGTGGTGGGCTACCATTAATTCTTCCAAAAAGATCATAACTGTCTCATTCAAGAAATTAGTACCCCTATCACTTGTTAAACTTAGCGGGCATCCATATCTGCTAATTATATTTTCCCACAAGAAACTAGTTGTTGTTACCACTATGAAATCCATTAAACATGCCACTTCTACCCACCTTGTAAGGGAATATGTGCATGTAATGATATAGCACAAACTTGTTGTTCGCATGGCTAGGGAAATAGGGCCTACAAAGTCAATTCGTTGACTTCTCGAATAGTTCCGCATTAGAAATCATTTTAATGGAATTTCATCTCTTTTCCCTAGTCTACGAGGGTACTAGTAGTGTCACATGTACCTCCTTAAAGACTCGATACAATATTTGTAGTTTGTTTGCCACCAAAATCTCGCTAGAAGGATATTGCGGTAATTTGCATTCCCTTCATAGTGTCCTCTTACAATTCCACCATGTGATTTCTCTATGATTGCAATGTAATCATGCATAAAACACACCAGCATAAAACCTCATCATGACCTAACTTGTAAAAGTATGCACTAATCGAATGTAGGGCGAATGCATATGGATAACTACTTTCTTTCCAAATTCTTCATTCCCTCTTGTGCCACACATGTTTTTAGAAACAAAACAATATCTTCCAAGTCGAGGGTGTGTGACACAATCTAAATATTTGTGCATCTAGAATTGTATCCTCGGTTCTTGGTGCATCTTCCCTTAGTCAATCATTGATAAATGGTTGTCCCAAATTACTCTTACCCAGTTTCACAACAGCCATAAACTCAAACTCTTAAAACAACAGGATCTAGCTACATATGTGCCCTTGTCCAATGAGATTTTTACTAAGTATTTCAATTCGATGTGGTCCATGTAGAATATAAATGGTGTTTCAAATATATAGTTCCTAAATTTGTGCAATGCGTAGATCATTTACAATGCCTCACACTTAGTAGTAGTATAGTTTTGTTTCATCGGGATTAGCTTCCCACTAAAAGAGCACAAAGGATGGTCAACAATTCCCTCTCTATATTGTGCTAATATTTCTCCAATCACCATCCCTAAAGCATCAACATTAACATGGAATGGATTATCCCAAGAAGGAAATCATAATATGGGAGCAGTGATAAGACTATTCTTCAATGTATCAAATGCCATATGTTATTTCTCTCCCATGTGAAATGTACTTTTGTGTTGTAGAAATTTTCCAATGGCTTATGGATCTTAGCATACCCATTAATAAATTTTTGTGATACCCCATATGCCCAAGGAATCTGCACACCGCACTGCGTGTGCTTGTGCAGGTTCCCCCAATCCCACAATAACAACAACTTTGGCAAGATCCACAAGCAATTCTTCCTTACATATGATATGCCCCAAGAGGGTTCCAAATGGAGTATCAAAATACATTTCTTAATGTTGAGGGATATCCTCAACTACCGATATCTTTCAAACATTAGCCTTATATTTTCACAATGGTCCCTCACTAATCCATATACTATCCAATCATCTAGGTAGACTTGTAGAAACTTGTGGATGAAGTCCTGAAATTCCTAAACCATAATGCGTGAAAACACAATAGGCACGTTATTCAGTCCAAAAGGCATGACCATGTATGAAAAATTCCCCATTCAGTGGCAAAATTTGTCTTTTCTTGGCCCTCCTTTGTTATTCTAACCTAATGATATCCTGAGAATCCATGTGTGAAAGAATAGATTTCACGCCCAACTACTCCTTCCAGGATATCCTTTGTGAAGGGGGCCGGAACATGCTCAATAATACATACCACATACAGATCCCTATAATAAACAAAAATCCTTATCCTCCCATCCTTATTAATGCTAATGACCATTAGAATTATCCATTTTGATTCTTTAATAACCTTAATGATGCTTGAAGTGATCATCTTGTCAATCTCTTCCTTGACCCGATGCGTAGATTTAGATTCATCCGATAAGGTATCTTCTGAATTGGGTGTGCACCTTCCTTTACCTTGATCTTCATTTCTCCCAAGGATTGGTGAATTCCTTTAAGCTCGTTGTACCCATGTAGAAACAAATTCTGAAATTCATGCAATGATTGATAATCTTTGAAACCTCATTTTTATCCAATAATCTCCAATAGTAACTTCTTAGGTTCCACTCCAAACCAATGTTAACTTTCTTGGTTTTAGGGGTTCATGGTAGGCATGTAATTTCTCATCATCACTATCCATAACCTCACATGTACCCACAATATGGTTAACATCCAATTTTTCCACCTCTTCACCAATGATTACATAGACCAACTTTCCTTTCTCTTTTTCAATGCATGCATGCTCAAGTTATATCTTTTTAATTTTGCTTTATCAAAGGACAAGTATAAGGTAGGTTCACCCAATAATTATTGTATTTTATCCTCTATCATGGTATTATCTCCCATAATTAGGCACTTGAAAACTGTAACACCTCATCTACCAATGGCTCAGTACTCTGATATTCAAAATCTTGAAGGAGATCATACGTTAACTCTTACCAGCTTTCCTTTCGATAGCACATCTCTCGAGTGAATTTACCATTCATGTGCTCATCCTTGTAAAGTGGAGTAAAGATTATGCACTCATAAAGAAGGTGGCAAGGCTTCTATGCCTTCCATCCAAACCTTCTCACATGCTTGGACGTGAAATGAGGAAGGTTCTTTCCCATGGTAATATTGTATGATAAAAGGTGCATTTATCTAGAAAAACCTAAGAGAGAATGTGATTCTCACTTCATTCCACTCTTGAGGGTTATCGTGATGGGTCACCCACTAATATGTCGTAGTCTCGAGAATGGTATAGATAGGCATCTTTATCCTTTCAATCTCACATCTCGATTGGGTCTCCATTTCTCATAGGAAAACATCAGGGTTGGCTCTCCCAGAATAACTTAGCAATTTCTTTAGTCCTAGGTGCTTGACTGATTGTTCCTTTATCACTCTCATCACAAAGCCTCTTAACTACCTTTTGACTAACTCATATGTCTCATGCACCCAATTTTTAGATGCCACGCTAGTTATATCACTTACATATTAAGCATATTCCCACCGAATAACACCTTCTTTTCTTTGGTTGGACAACTTCATGGTCCTAGATAGTGCACACATAAATTTGGTATAGGTATTCATCTCTTAAAGGCTCAAGTATAGGGCATTGACTTCCCATCCATTAAGGGAATGATAACATGTTCCTCTTTGTTCTCAAAAATTATATACCCCTTATTGAAATGTAATTCCACATTGTTCTTATAGCATAAAAGGTTCCCATGAAACATTGGAAAGTTTTATTCCTCATCATGCACTAAGATTTCGTGAGTCTCCAATGAATTTCATTCCTTGGATAGTGATAACAACATCCTCTACGACACCAATGGGAATTGCCTTTGTCTTATTAGCCATATACAACACATTTGAAGATGGTTGTAATGGAGGCCTTCCCATTTGGTTCCATGTCTAGGGTGAGAACATTGAAATCCACACACATTTCAATTAGAATATTACATATGAGCTATCCATCAACAATTGCATTCAAGGTAATCTCCTTATCATAGTTAAGGTTGTGGGGAGGAAGGTTAGCATGTAAAACCTACCTCTCGCACTCTCCTCTTGTGATTGGTATCTTATCCCTCAACCATTATCCTATATGATGAATGATATTTTATTAACACAACATCTCATACACTTCTCTAAAATCATATATATCTGATTGAGGGACCTCACCATTTTACTTTTGTTCAACTTCTTAGATTTCTATTTTAGACACTAAATTTTCCCTTGAAGACTTCTGATTACATCCATGGTCTCTTGTTAGAATTTCTTCGATGGGTAGGGTTTGGATACTTCCCATATACCAATTATTCTCTTATAATTAGTGGTATCTACTTTGGTATTTCCTTCGCACGTGCATCCTCATTTTGTTGTCACCATTAGAATGCAGAGTTCTAGCTCGATTCACCTGGCCACCCTTGGTATCCACTATGAGTATTCTTTCTTCACGCTTACCATCCCGGTGGCATTGTATTTTTTTTGTTGGCTCATATGTTCAAATAATTTGGGTACTCCTCATACTTGTGTTTCTTCCCACACAAAGAGCACTATAACAGTTAGGAAATTCACACTTTTAATGCTTTTGGACTCATAGTTATTAAAATTTCTAGAGGGAATTCACCTCTTCTACCTCTATGATTTCCATGGCCTTTAAATCCTCTATGAAATCCTCTTCCATGAGAACCTCCATCCATGTGTCCTTCATTGTGATGACCATCATCCTTGGAATTGTTTGTAATGCTGGTCTGGCACACACCAATATCAATGACATCATATGTCTGGTCAATCAATCTACAATCCTTGGTGTCATGACTAGTATAGGTTTGAATATTGCAATAGGAAGACACATTCTTATAGATTGCATCATGTAGTAGTGGAGAACTACTTGCATCATTATCTCCGTGGAAAATCTCACAGTCTACCATCATGGCACATACCGATCTCCAAGGAAAAATTTCCTTCGTATGCCCCTCTACCTCAGAATTTGTGCACCATAGGACACTCGAGTGTCATATGCCGAGTTTATAGATAACTTCTCCAGGTTGCTTTTCCATGGCAACAATATGAGCTTCAAGAAAGGGATTAACACTGGTATCTACACTTCCCATAGCCTCAGTGCACAGGGAAGCCTCCAAGGTCTCACGTGGGTCTTTGAAAGTTGTATGAAACAACGCTCTCTTAAAGGGAATTATGAATCCTCCAATAAAACATTAAGCATGTTGAGAAGGATGAATATCATAAGAAAATTTTGACAAGAGAGTCTTAAAGCACATGTCATACTCCTATACACTCTCTTCCATACCTTGTTGAATATCCTTTAGCGCACTAATGTTATTCTATTCAAACTCAAGAATATGGAATTCAACTAAGAAGGCATTCACACACTATGGTATGTTCTACTACTATCTGGTGAGGGTCATACTTATGGTACAACTATATGTGTACCCTTGTAACATCTTTGCAAACCGACTTACATTCCGTTCCGGGTAGTGATCCCCTTCGTGCACCATAGTAACTCACATTTGTGTACATGCTCTGCAACATCCTCAACACCTTTGTAATCTAGAAGATGCAAAGAAATTTCAAAGAACACTTACTAAGGTGGTTGAGGCCCTTGTCCTCTTGATCCAAAAACTAGATTCCTCCTGATGTTTCCTCCACCACCAAATCAACTAGATCCACCACCACTTGTTCCTCTTGACCCACCATATCCTATAGATCTTTAGGTCCACAAGGTGTGCTAGTTCCTACTCCACCTATCCCACCAGATCCATCTCCCGTAGCTGGTAAAGGTCTTGAAGTGGTCATACCTTGTGTCCCTACTATCATGATGAACTCGTGCACTAATAGTTTGTGATATTACATAACTACCAAATGTGTGTCCCACATCACTTCCAAACATGATACCTAGGCTTTGTGTACATGTAATTTGTCCAAACATTGTAATAGAAAATATACCTCACAACATAAAAATAATTATGTAGCCATGGATGTACTTGAATGAGAAATTATACATTCTAGGTGTTGATCCATTACTTCAACCAACACTAATTGGGTTAGTAATACTTATCTCTAGATTTTGAAAACTAAGCACTAAGGGTTTCACCAGGGGGATTCAGATGTATGCTAATGGATCTTCTCATTTATTCATATGAGAGCTCTCTCAATAATTTAAGGGGGTTTCTCTTTTGCATTTTCCAAGAAGGGGTAACATAGATTTCTCAAGTTCTATCTCCTCCACGTGAACCTCAAATCCTTCCCACAACATCTTCCTCCATAAATCCATCACTCCCGCATCTTGGCATTTACTCGTTAACTCCCTCTTTTGAGGTTCATTATACTTGAACTATCTCTCCTCTCTCTCTCCATTACTACACAAGGTCCATGCAATGTCATCTTCAACGAATCACACCTAGCAGAATTTAGCCACCATGGAAAGTCATAAAAACTCTAACTAATGACTAAGATCTTGATAGCTAGTAGAATAACATGCAAAAACAATCCTCAGGATCCCTCAAGATCTCAAACTCTACAATCTCTAGGTAAGAATACGTATAAATAATGTATTCCAAGGTATAACTAGTCAACACTCTTCTCCACTAGTGATCAATAGCATGGGTCCAATGTAGATCAAGATCATGCAACCACTAATATTCCTCTTGGGTCCAAACACAAGGTTTATAGTAAAAACTCATCCTTGATGCATATCCCGATAGCCATTCATATAACCCTATTGGTAAATAACAAAATAATGTCTCATATATTTTGTGATACATGTTCTCCTCCACCCATTTTTGTGCATCAAACTCAGATCAAGTAATAAACCTCTAATCAAACTCATCCTCCATGTTTTTGAGCCATAATTCAATAATATCCAAAGGTCAAGCACCCCTTGATCACACATTTCTCTCAAAATAGCTTAAAAAGAGGTCTTGATAATGAAATAAATATTTAATCATTATTTTACCCTTAATACTTCTTTCTAATCCCAAACGCATCGGCCTATCATCTGGCATAGGTTGGGTGCTCACCCAAGGCATGTGCAAGTTCAGAGCCCCTCCTTTATGTGAGATTTACATGAGAGTTCTGCCATTGATGGATGATTATTTATAGAAACAAAAGTACATTCATCTAATTTGAAAGGAAGAAGGTATAACTAACATATCTACACATTAATTCATCACAAAATATAAATAACATTGTAAGAATTACAAGAAACTAGATTTGAGTCATGATAAGCCATATAACATGAGGGTTTACACCCATAAGCAGTTTGTACATAATAGATCTATGTATATTTATTTAACAAAGTTCTAGTAGCCATATTACATTCAAAAGGGTCATCTCAAACCATATACATCAAATGATAAAGACTCAACTCCTGCAAACCTATATGATCAAAGATCCTAACTATGATTTTTCCCATTCTATCCCTTTTATCAGATCCCAGTACCCATACATATGCTTAATGGTATCCCTTACAACCCTCTAGCACTAAGTACTCTAAACCCTAGCACCATGAACTCCAAACCCTTAGCATTTCCTAACATTTTTGTAGCACTTCATTACTCTCCTTCTCTTTCTCTACTTTCTCTATGCATTCTCTCTACATTCCCTTTGTGCCTCTTTGTGTCTCTACTCCTATCCCAAATACCTCTTTAAATAGGATCATTGACCACCACCATGACTTCTCTTCTAAGTAGATCATGTGCCAAGTGTTGATGTGGTCCTCCATTGGTGAATTCTTATCCTCTTTGCAAACCTTCCACTAACTATAACAATGTATCTAGGAATATCCTTTTCTTGATCTTTAAGTTTCCAGTCTAGAACCTTATCCACTCATCACACCTAGTCGAGTCCTCACATTTTTCCTTAAGTGACTCCATGATGTCGGATACAACTAAGTCCTTTAAACCCTTGTTCTACCTCATGTGTGTGTCCCTGTTTCACTAAAACCCTTGTTAAACCCCTTTTTCTTGCATGTTTTCCCGAGTACCCTTCTATCTACCGATCCTGAGTGCACGCCTATTGGTACTTAGCCAATATTTAAGGTTCCACTATAGATACAAATATCCTACATGTGGAATGGATGCCCACATTCTACCCTTCCTACACTTGTCACCGAGGTCATCCATAATTGTCTCTTTCAAGTTCTATTGTTTCATTTTGTACTTAGTATCTTAAATTACTTGATCATACAAACTCTTGAAATATTGGCTATTTATCTAGTATAATAATGGGTGTTCCATGTGAAATAAATTTTTTTCATGACTACTTGTTTGTTTGTAATTATCTTCCATTGTTTACTATCGATTGTAGGTCTTGCTCTATGATTTTTGTGCACACTTTTTTATTTTTTGTGGCCATGATGGCCTTGTATGTATTGCAATATTGTGAGTGATTTCCCATGTTTTCATCCTACTTTGTGTCTCTTACTTTATTTGGTGTGTTTACATCTACTATATTGTTTTCATATCTTACACATGTTTTCCATATGTATGTGTTGCTTGTTTACACATGTATTTGGCTAGCCTTATTTTTTTCTATGCCTTGGTTTCTATCAAGAAATTTCCAAGGTTATAGTGATACATGCAATGGTCCAATTTTGGGGCCACATGACTCCTTTCGGTGACTTCACATGCACCCCTAAAGATGGGGGCATCATTTAGGGGTTTTACACACTAACACAACATATTTATACTAGTTTATTTACACACAATGAGTGGTTCACAACATTCTATGAACTTCATACACAAGATTTTATAGGACATAGTGTCCTTAGAATTTCAGAAGTAGTTACAAAATTGGAGGTTACAAATTGGTGTGCCTCTCTACACTATTTCAGTTGGTGGCATTAGCTCACCCAAAAACTAGGACAATACAAAGATCTCTTCACTAATATTAACTAGAGTGGTTAGAGCTTGGAGGAAATAGAGCATTTCCTTCCTACACTTCTCTAGTCGGTGGTGGCATCATATTGCCCAAAAAAACTCATAGTACAAGATATGCTTCTAAATTTTTTTCTCAACATGGATTAGGTGCACATGTTCCACTTTCCTTACATTTACATTTTTATTTACATTAGCATATTTTACATACATATACATCTTTTACATAACATTTTTTCACTTACACACATACATATTTGAATACTTGATAATTTTATCCTTGCAAGTCCAAAGTCATATGAGAAACAAGAGAAACAAATTGGGTCAACAAAAACAACAACAATGTTCTCGTAGAAGCACATGATTTACTAACTATGCAGGGTACACTACACCGTGTGGTATCTACACACACACGCTCTTCCCTAGGTTCACTCTCATCACTTTTTTATTTGCACATTTTTCATCTAAAGTTTCCATGCTCCTCCATCATTTTATCATTCCATTATTCATCTAGTCCTTTGGCGCATTTCTACAACACTCTTCATCAACATCAGGTACACATCTCTATCTACTTTATGTTACCAAGCTTCCACTCACAAAAATAAAGTGGGGAAAAAATGTAGACACAAAATAATGCACTTTAGACATTTATTTATCTTAGTCTCATACTACTATTTAGAACGTTCTTGAGTGAATAAGTACTAATTAACCCCCATAATTTTGGTCATCCTTTTTATTTTATTTTGTAATTTTTGACCTATTTTCTCATATGCCCATCCATTTCTAGACATCCCACATTATTTTAGCTTTAGTTGTGGCACCCAGATTTAATACTGGGGTGTCCATGGGTGTCCTTGTCCAACCTATGGGCACCCCAATCCCTCTTCCACTTTCCCACCACTTTTTGGGCCTCTTCTAGCCATTTTACATCTTTATCTTTTATGTGGTCAGCCTTTTTGTGGTTAATTATGAAATTATCACAAGAGAAACCTATAAATATAAGGTTATGAGACCATAATGAGGGACCTACGATGATCTACTACTATCACTCCATCTAGAGTTTGCACCCATCTATTTCATTGGTATCCACATAGCTCCATCATCAAGGAACATGCTAGGACATCAACATCACACTCATAGGGATATGGATTATTCTATTCCATGCACACATTCTATTCCATTTTCCACATTTAGCTACCGATCACTATTTCAACAAGTGTGACTGTCACAAGAGAACTAGGGAACGACATGAACACACACACACACACACACACACACACACACACACACACACACACACACACGATCTACATCTCGAGTCAAAAATGTAGTGTAATGCTCAATTTAGTAAGCCCATTGTTGTGGCAACTAAGGTTAGATGACCCATTCATTTGCATCTTTTTTTTTTTAGGGTTTTGATACTTCTTTTTGGGTCTTTTGTAGGTTATTCTTCCTCTTGGAATATTTTGAGCATTCAACATAGTACACATAAATTAATGTGACAAGAAATGATGGATAACAGTCATCTCTCGAGACTTGTGAAGATCAGTTCTAGGCCTTTTTCGAGACCAAGGTACCTATTTTCCTTACCAAAGTGCACATAGGCACCCTAGTCCTCTCCCAGGTGCCCCAATCTAACCACATCACCCAAATTTGTCTTCTATAAGACCTCGACATAGTCATTCGTGATTTATAATTTTCTATTCATCACTCTGACACAATCCGACAAGATTCTATTATTCAGCTAAGTTCTTTCCTCTTCCCTCTTACGCATTAGGGTTTAATATTTTATTATATATATATTTTTAGATCATTAAGATATTTCTTTACTACATTTATTTACTTTAAATACAGTTGTGTGTATCTTAGATTAACAACCTTGGCACTATATAGTTAGTCCAAATTTTAGTTAATCGGTGTTGATGGTTCATCAATGATGCAGGTCATAAAACAAGTCCATGTGTGAGTCTCTAAACATATGTTTCTCCTTATATGATTCTTATTCATTTCATGGCTCACAAGATGAATCTTGCATACAAGATAGTAAGCACATTTGAATGTGTTGAAAAGTTTGAAGATCTTGTTCATGAACTTCATGCCTATACATGTTAGTGATTCCAAAGGTTTCTAGAGTTTCAAAAATTCATTCGGGGTCATAGATGGTGAAAAAGTATAAAAGGTTTTGATTTAAGATGTAGTTCTATTTTTGAGCTTGCATGTAGAATTTTGAGTATCCATCATTAATCTGGTTTCATGTTTAATAACCATAGGAAATTTAATAGGAAAATGATTTTATTTACCGCTTAAAATTTTTGGAAACATTGTTTACACTCTGTGGGGTTCTTCCAATGTTGCATGAAATGAATTTTTAGCAAATATTTCTCATGCATGATCCATCTATATAACGGACATAATTAGCTTCGGGAAAATGGTGTCTTAGACTCTAGATATGTTATACAACTTTGATGAATGCTTTCAAGGACATGTATTCAGTAACTAGAAAACTATGAAAAATTTAAAGGATCCTAACAACTACTTCAAATTCAATATATGTGGTCATCTTTGTATCTTTGTTAACGGGAAAGAGATTCAAATGCACACATTCACAAAACAAGTGGATATTTCTGGATCAGAGCTTGAAGAAGTACCTATTACACGTAATTTATATGAATCTCTTATATCTCGAAACAAGAAAAAAATTGTAGAAAATTTCACAATGCTTATCTAGTGAGATCAGAGATCGCTTTTAAAAAGGTGAGATTCTTGAGGCCATGGGAGTGGTCAATCCTATCTTTTAGAATCCTATAGGTGGTATAGTTGATTCGTTAAAAGACACATGGGTACTATCATTAATCATTTTGGAAAATTAGTTGAATGAAATGGAGTTTTTCAAAAGGAATCACTTGCATTGCAATCAATTTATTTTGGCCAAGTAATGAATGAAAAATTTTAATCACAGAGTGAGATAATAAAGAAAGCGTAATTACACTTCTATTGAAACATTTGTATCCTAGTACCATCCTTCATGAAAGAATTCTTGAATATTTATGATTGTATGAATTTTGTTAAACATTGATATTGGGCTTAGTTGAAGGTGAAATATTTTTCAACCCATTAACATTTATAAAATAAAAATATGGGAAGAGACTGGATAAAAATATTGATAGTTTATTGAGATTATATGTTTAACAATATTACATGGATGCATTTCCTTATGATCGATAATGCTAGTATGGAATTCTCTTGTAGAGAGGATAGGGTCAATAATTCTAATACAGAGAGGATTGTGGATAACAAAGAAACTATGACTAAAAATCATCATGTGGATAACAAAGAAACTATGATTAGATAACATTGTTGGGAACCAAAACGATAGGTTTCGGTTTGAGCTATTCGATATTGAGTAAAGAATAATCAAAGTAAATTTTAATTTTGGAATGAAAATCTCATATCATAATATAAGTATGTATATTGTTATTTTTGTTATACGCATGTTCATTATTGAAAAATATTTTCAATATTGTAATTTGTTTAGAGTTTTAAATTGACAAATGTCATACTTATTTTTCGTTGTCTTTTAAATGATAATAATATCATTCCATTTATAGTAGATTTTTTATTCTTAGGCATGAATATAGTACAAATACAACAACATATAATTTTTTAATTGCCGATATTTTCGAGATAATTTGAATGTTTGTTCTTTGAAAAATAATTTCAGTGTTTGGAAATAAAACTTGTAGTTATTTCCATAGAAAGTATTTTCAAGTGATAATAATCAGTAATGTATTATGTAATAGTAATATCAAACACAATTGAGAATAATAATCACATTAAGAATCCATTTTAATAACTTATGCACTAATATAACAAAATTAAAATTAAAACACCACATCGATTGAAATTTGAAACTTTCAATATTTTCATTAAAAATTATATATATTTATACGCTAAATTTGATTTTTTTACAAAATAATCTAAAAACAACAATTACAATTTCATAATTTTTGTTACAACATCATATTTGAGAAGATTCTTCTCTATGTGTTTTGATTTGTCTCGTTTGCAACAAAACTTTCTTTTCTTACACCCAATCGAACAAGATCCTTTTTTGCAACTTCGATATTTGAAATAATTTCTTGTTCAGAATTTTTTGCATCACCAAAGAGACAATAATGTTAGATCCTATTCTATTTTATTCTTCAATAGTATCTATGGATCCATTCCATGTGCCTTTATTATCCATCTCAATGTATTATTTTACTTATTTAGTATAACAAGCTTCGCTTCAATTCAATTAATGCATTTAAAATTTTTCCAGCACTTTTTAAATGCACATAAAGAACTTTATCCTCATTTTAAAAAAAACTTACTTTAATCTGCATTTTTAAAAAATATTATTATTTATGTTTTTAAAAAACCAAATAATATTTCAAAATTTAGTAAGACTTACCAATGCCTTATCTCATTCCGCATTTGCAATAACTACAAGGCACTTTTCTCTCACCATATATTGTGGTAGGCTTGAGTTTCTACATTTAAATTCTCAATTCTATTCAACATAATGTCCAACTCTTCATCATGATTACTATTTTCAAAAGATACAGAACCAAACATAGCTTGATTCAACAAACTATCAAGCTTTTTTGGATCATTTTGAACTAAAGAATATAATATATGTCTTTGGGAGTGATTTTTAAATCGTGAATTTATTTCTTTAATAAGAAATTTATCCCTAAACTCCCACAATTTTAATTGTTCAATATCCTTCAATAAAACATCAACATTGGACTCACAATTGTCATCCAAAAGAGCATCAAGTGCAAAAGTAGTTTTTATTCATAAGTTAAGGCAATTTGTACTGGAGAAGGTGTGCTTGATCTATCCAATGTTATTAGAGAAGGTTGCCTTGCCCATGAATCATATCTTGGGGATTATAAGTTCCACTTGTTCTGAACCACGCTTTCAATACCTAGATATTACTCATCCAAATAAAATTCATTCAAAACTGAAACACCCCTTCCAATACGAACATTTCCCAACAAAAACGTTTGAAATTTAGATGTAAAATTGAGGGTACCCCTACTTGAAGTTATAGGAACAAATGAAATATGCTTTCCACTGCATCTGGTCCTGATATTTTGTCATGGAGGTCGAAGGGTGGTATCTACCTCTTCATAGTAGATGGAATTTTAATTGGATGTGGAGGAGGCCTGAAACAATAAAATATAATTTTGTAAATAACATAAGAAAATTCAAAATACAACCATATTAGGATTTAAATAGTAATATATGTAAAATTATATCATATATGTTTATAAATTTTAATTTTTTGAGTGGATTCAACCGACGTGCAAATTGGGCCTATTGCGGTTTGTGTGGTTGTTGAGAGAAGTAGACTTAAATGTCTAATAGTTATCTTCGGTAGGTGTTATCTAAATAACTATTAAGCATCAACACTTGACAATATTGTGAATTTTTTTGTTTAAAAATTTGAAAACAAAAATTAAATTCATAATTGGAGCCAAAGAGTGAGGTACCAAAGATATTTCTACATCTTGTGTTTGATCAAATTCATATACATTTTTGTTTTGATACCATGATCCTAACGATATAATCTTGTCTTCTTGGAGGTTTTGAAGCAAAGGAATATAAGTTACAAGAAATATTAAAAATATACGAGTTTTAAATAATTAATTACATTTATTTTTAAAGATATTGGAGCATATGTCATATATAAATCATAACCCCGCAACAATAAAATATAATTTTGTAAATAACATAAGAAAAGTAAAAATACAACCATAATAGGATTTAAATAGTAATATATGTAAAATTATATCATATATGTTTATAAATTTTAATTTTTGAGTGGATTCTAGTGACGTGCAAATTGGGCCTATTGTAGTTGATGTGGTTGTTGAGAGAAGTAGACTTAAATGTTTGATAGTTATCTTTGGTAGGTGTGGTCTAAATAATTATTAAGCATCAACACTTGACAATCTTGTGATTTTTTGTTTAAAAATTAAAAACAAAAATTAAATTCATAATTGGAGCCAAAGAGTGAGGAATCTTTGTCATCACCAATCCGGCACTATGATAATTCTTCACCTGGGAACTCCTCGTCTATGATTATTTACTAATGCACTGGCCTTTAGTTTGGTGGATGTAATCACGGAAACAAAACAACAACATAACACAAAAATACCATCGACTATGATAAGACGGAATGATGACAAATCTGAAATATCAAAGTAAATTATAATATTAACATGAAATTGTTCTGATCACCCATGAGGTACTTCAACAAGACTATGGGAGAAACTTTACAATTACACCTTTCGATGGCTTCTTCAACACACCTTTAACCGATGGCTTCCTTTGCACACTTCCTACAATATTTCTCACTACTTCTTTCTATGCTAAATGAGGGGGTGGCCTCTCTATTTATAGAACTTCTAGGCTTATCCATCCTACCCCCAAGATAGGATAAGAAATCCACTACGACGAATCATATTCCATACCTTAACTCTTATACATACATGTAAGCTTATCTCTTAAGATAAGATAAACCTTATCATTTACATGGGTTCCACATTTTTAGACTTTTTACAAATAAAATACCCAAAATATTTATGACCTCACTCCTTGTCCTTATTACCAATATAATATTTCTAATTCCTAATCATGTAGACCCTACTTCTCTAATTACCCAAACTTTGACATTTTAACATTCTAGGACCACTTATGACAAATATTTACTTTTACAACATTCCTATTGTACTTTGATCTACCGTACTCCACATTATTGGCGACACCGTACTGACGGCGCCGTTATCTTCTATTAGACGCTACTACTAATTATACTTAACAACATCCTATTCCTAATACATACATTAATGAAATAGAAATTATGGAGGAAAATTTTAGTGTCGACATCCGCCCCTTCCTAGCTTCTACTCCGTCCTCGGAGTAGACTATTCTGGTGCTTGGAAAATCTTCAACTTGTCGTGGTTGACCCATTTCGTAATGGGAGTGCCATCCAATTCCTCCAGTCGGTACGTACCATTTTCATGCATAGCTGCTATTTTGTAGGGCCCCATCCATTTTGGAAGAAATTTTCTCTCTTCTTTTTTTTGTATCTGGAATCATATACTAGGACCAAGTCATTCACATGAAATGGAGACCACCGGATCTTTTGATCAAAGTATTCCTTCTGCTTCATTTTCTTCTTATGGCTTGTATCCTTTGCTATTTCCCTCATTTCCTCTAGCAAATGAAGATGTACCAACCTTTCTTTTACTGAATCACTTTCATCCATCCTTTCATTTTTCATAACTCTCACAGTGGGAATATCAAACTCAATAGGAAGAATCGGATCAATGCCATAGGCCAAATCGAAATGGGGAGTATCCCTGTTGCTGACTTTGATGTTGCCCTATATGCCCACAATGCTTTGCATGAATCCTTTTATCCCATTTATGTACCTGCAAGGTTGCATCTTTTGCTAGAATTTGACACAAAGACAAAATTTGTTCGTTCCACTGTCCATTTGTGCTTGGCTTCAGCGTTGTTTCCTTCCTATGCTTAATAGAAAACTTATTGACTAGGGCTTCTACCACCTCATTAATGAAGTGACTTCCTTGATGCATTACAATTTCTAATGGACAACCAAATCTGGTGACAATGCGTTCATATATGAACCTTGCCACTTCATCCATGGAAGTTGTTTTCAATGGCCTAGCTTCAACTCACTTGGTTAAATAATGTGGCAACTACAATATACTTATTTTGGCGTGATGTAGTTCGAAGTGGACCACAATGTCTATTCCCCACTTTTCAAAGGGACCAAGTGGAAGAATAGGACATAATGGAGCTGATGAAGTCTTACGGTTACCATGTGTTTGACAAACATCACATGTCTTACAATAATTATAATAATCTTTAAAAAAGTGGGCCAGTGATAAACCTCGCATCCAAGATCCTTCTTCTTTGTAAGTTGTCCGAGAAGTGCCCTCCACATGTACCATTGTGGAATTCTTCTAGCAGCTCCTTTCCTTGATCACGTCCAATCGCCCTCTTTGACTATCCATCAGGTCCTATTCAAAATAATGCTCCATGCAGAATAGAATATGGACGATTGGCTTGAGTAATCTTTCTCTTAGTCTTTGCATTGGCACCATCAGGAAACTTGAATTCATTCAGATAATTCCAAATATCTATGTATTCACTAGGGATTGTGTCAAGGGAGAACAATCTTTGCATCGGAAAATCATCATCATCACAAGATGATCCTAAACCATCATAGGCTCGAGAGAGTGCATCTGCATTGACATGCTTCTTTCCTGGCCTACCTATAATATCAAATTCAAATTATTGTAGCAAAATTATCCATCTTGCTATCCTCCCTGATGGGTTAGGCTTATTGACAATATATTTGAGCTCGATGATGCATTACAACTATAAATTTTTGCCTAGAAGTAATTTATGAACTTCTTTACAACAAAAATCATAGCGAGCCTATTTTTGAAGTTTCTGATATAGTTTACCTCAGACCTTTGCTCATTTATGCGCTCCCAAAGTAAATTGGATGTTCATTCCCATTTTCATCCTTTTGGCTCAAAGTACTTCCTAGTGCTGCATATGAGGCATCGGTATACATAATGAATGGCTTGCTCCAATCTGGATTCTTCAAACAGTGAAGACACAGGGCTTCCTTGATTGTCAAAAGCTTCATGCACCTTATTTCGGTTCATAAGTAACATCCTTCTTCAAGAATCAAGCTGGGTTAGTGGTAATTTTTGAGAAATTCTTGATAAACCTTCTATAGTAACCCACATGGCCTAAAAATGATCTCAACTTACTTCTATTAAGAGGAAATGGTAAATCTTTGATTTTTGAAACTTTATCAGGATCAGTACCAATACCATCTCTGGATACAACATGCCCTAACAAAACACCTTTAGAACATCCAAAGACACACTTTGTAGGGTTTAGTGAGGCTTGTGCTTCATCTAACCTTTGAAATGTTGTCTCCATTTGGTGCAGGTGGTCCAACTTGCTCCCATAGATGCAAAAATCATCCAGAAATACTCTGATGAAGGTCCCAATGTAGGGTTCGAACACCCTATTCATCAAATGTTGGAATGTTGCTGGAGCATTACACAATCCAAAAGGCATAACTCTATAGGCAAACGTTCCCCAAGGAGTGGTGAACATGGTCTTCAACTGATCTTTCTCTACTATACGAACTTGGTTGTAGCCGCTATATCCATCACAAAACTATAGCACTCTGGCCAGCCATTTACTTCGTCAAGATCTGATCTGAAAATGGAAGAGGGTAATGATCCTTCTTTGTTGCCTTATTGAGCTTCCTGTAATCAACACAAATGCGTAGCTTCCCATTCTTTTTTATTGAGATCACAATGGGAGAAACCCATTCTGAATTCTCCACAACAAATATGAATCCTACATCAAGCAACTTATCTATTTCTTCTTTTACAGTCTTGGAAAAATTAGGATTCATTCTATATGGCATTTGCTTTATGGGCTTAGCACCATCTACCAGCTCAATACAATGTTCTACCCAACTTACTTGACGGAGTTCCTTGTAATCAAAAGTGAATAGGTGTATGTACCTTCGAAAGAGCTGGAGGTAGGATTCCTTCTCACTCTCCATCACAGCATCACCAATCTTTATTTGTTGGAGACGATCATCAACTTCTTCTTCAGATAATTTTATGGGGTCATGAGTTGGTGTGACTGGAAGGATATCCATGACTGAAACATCCACCTCGCTTTCTTCATCTTCAGTGTCCACTTCACTGGTACTAGAGTAATCAGAGGATGTCCAATCATCAGTTTCATCACTTGAATCCACAGGTTCTGCTTTATGATGTCGAGGGATCACATTTATCTTCACCCTCTCTCTACCACGTCCAAGTGTCATGAAACCTTCATTCCAGTAGTTTCTTGCATGAACTCTCCTTAGCCATGGTCTTTCCAAAGAAAGACATTGGGTACACAACGCATACCGATTTTCATCACCGAAAGTCTAGCACACATACAACACCCATAATGAGATATTGCCACATTTGAAACTACACCTTCGGTTTAGTTTTCCCTTATTTAATGACCTTAACATAAGTGTTAAAGGGCGATCAATTTTTAAACCCAACATATTCATTACGGACTCGGTCATTACATTAACTGCAGCACCTCCATCAACTAAGACATCATGAATTGAAATACCATTACATAATACCTCAGCTTGGGAGCATAGGGATTTGCCTCTGCCTCTAAAACCAGGGACCTCAACCTCCTTCCTTCTTCGAGCATTGAGTCCACCTCGCAACTCCCGCCTCTTCTCAGAAGACATAGCCAAGAGTTGACCATATGTAATATTTGCAAGCCTTTTGGACAGATCTTCCAAGATGGAGTATGGTCCTTGCCCCTGTGAAATCAGAAAATCCTACACACCCAACTTTCTTCTCCTATGTTTCTTACTAGTTTCTCCTTTCATCTTCTTAGGATCAGTTCCATCTTGATTATCTTTTTCTTTCTTTCTTTTTGTTACAAACACATCTACTTCGTTATTTATACTCTTATCTACTACATCAAGAGAATTCACAGGTGCTTTTCCTTTATCATTATCTCTTGTACCAGATGTAGAAGCTCTATCTGGACAATTATACTTATAATGACCCTTTTTATAACAACCATAACAAACAACTTCAGAAATATTTCTTTTTGGACCTCTATCTCCTCCCTGAGAACTAAATTCCTTTCCTTGAAGAAGATTAATAGTTAATTGGCCCATCTTCCTAAGCAGATCTTCATACTCAGTAGATGTACTAGGAGAAATATTTGTGCTCACCGGGAGTGGTCAGGATTCGGACCAAAGGTGTTGGTGTAGGCTCTACTTTAGCAACAATTTCTTTGGGCTCCTCTTCCATGCTTTCTTCTTACCTTCTTGCAATCTCCTTTGCTTGTTCAATGGTAGCTGGGTGGTCATACTTCACTCGTTGCCGATCTCCGCTTCATCCCAAGAATGAAGTGCTTACAGAGGAGATTATCCACGCCATTCATCAACCCATCCGCTAGTCCTTCCTTCCGGATCTAGCCATCGAGCTTCCTCCTTAGCTCTAGAACACGAGTACGATAATCCCTTATCTTCTCCTTCTCTCCTTGGGATAGCTTTGTGATCTCGATCATGAGATCTGCATATTTCTGTTGTTCACCAAATTCTTCAAGAAAACTTTTAGTTAATAAATCCCATGAATTTTTCATATTATCACCTAGTGTTTCAAACCACCTAAGTGCTGAACCATCCAAAAAGGTAGGAAAAAATTCAGTCCATTGTTCCCTTCTTATAAGGCCATTACAAATACAAGATCACTTAAACTCTTGAATGAAAGAAGAAGCATCTTCATTAGATTGAGTTGAAAAAACATGAATCTTTCCCATTTTCAAAAGTAACCACCGTGAAATACCAACCCACAAGTACAATCAACAAGACTTATGTGCACAAATAATTGGAATTACTATAGAAATGACCATGGTAAACTATGGTAAAACTTGACTTACTGTGGTAAACACTATTCACGGTAAAAAAGTGAAATTCTTTGCGGTAAATACTATTCACGGTAAAAAGTGACTTTACTGTGATAAATACTATTCACAGCAAAAATGACTTTGTCATGGTAACTACTATTCACGGTAAAAATGACTTTACCACGGTAACTACTATGCACAGTAAAAACAAGGTTATCCTCCAATTGATTTTTGACTAAGTGGGAATATCTCTCCGGAAAATCCTAACGAGGAATGGTCCCCTAAAACGGAACCAAAATGTCATCACCAATGCGACACTATGATAATTCTTCACCGGGAACTCTCTCGTCTTTATGATTATTTACTAATGCACAGCCTTTAGTTTGGTGGATGTAATCTCTGAAACAAAACAACAACATAACACAAAAAATACCATCGACTATGATAAGACAGAATGATGACAAATCTGAAATATCAAAGTAAATTATAATATTAACATGAAATTGTTACAATCTCACCCATGAGGTACTTCAACAAGACTATGGGAGAAACTTTACAATTACACCTTTTCAATGGCTTCTTCAACACACCTTTAATCGATGGCTTCCTTTACACACTTCCTACAATATTTCTCACTACTTCTTTCTATGCTAAATGAGGGGGTGGCCTCTCTATTTATAGAAATTCCAGGCTTATCCATCCTATTCCTAAGATAGGATAATAAATCCCTACTGACGAATCATATTCCATACCTTAACTCTTATCTATACATGTAAGCTTATCTCTTAAGATAAGATAAACCTTATCATTTTACATGGGTTCCACATTTTTAGACTTTTACAAATAAAATACCTAAAATATTTATGACCTCACTCCTTGTCCTTATTACCAATATAATATTTCTAATTCCTAATCATGTAGACCCTACTTCTCTAATTACCCAAACTTTGACATTTTAACATTACCGGACCACTTACGACAAATATTTACTTTTTACAACATTCCTATTGTACTTTGACTATTACCGTACTCCACATTATTGGCGACACCGTACTGATGGCGTCGTTATCTTCTATTAGACGCTACTACTAATTATACTTAACAACATCCTATTCCTAATACATACATTAATGAAATAGAAATTATGGAGGAAAATTTTAGTGTCGAAAAGATTCAAAGATATTTCTACATCCTGTGTTTGATCAAATTCATATACATTTTTATTTGGATACCATGATCCTTACGATATAATCTCGTGCTATTGGAGGTTTCAAGCAAAGGAATATAAGTTACAAGAAATATTAAAACATATACGAGTTTTAAATAATTAATTACATTTATTTTTAAAGATATTGGAGCATATGTCATATATAAATCATAAATTAAAATACATGTGATTAATGACTATGGAAAGGTAGATGTTTCAATTTGAGGGTTTAAGGAACCCCTCATCGGTTTGAATGATTGTGGAGTGGTTTCCTCCTCATATAGATCATCTAAAATAGTAATTGAATCTCCTAAGCTTGGTGGGAAATGACCTCTTATAGGTGCTTCTATTAACAATGCAGCCACACCAACTATTTTTTTATACTTAAATAGTAAACTGTTTATTAATCCCAAATATAAATTATACTAGATAAATATTGCAAAAAAGAATAATAATTTAAAACCAAATAATCAAAAACTGGGACTCACCTCCTACTCTTGAAGTGTTAACGATAAAACTGATAAGCTTGCATGAATTTTTGTTAGGAGTGGTGTCATGTAAATTATAGAGGGATTCATAATATAAACCAAGAATAAAATTTGTGGAGCTTATGGTAATATTTTCATTCAAATGAATGTTGGCCAAATCACCTCTTATCTTAGAGGATAAGTAATAGCACTATCAAAATTTTTCCCACATAAGATGTGAATGATATAAGCCAAATTACACCACGGAATATTGATATATTAACCTTGCAATATAATTCTCTCCTCGAAGAACTCGCACCAAATCCTCAAGAAATGGGTCACCAAATCCTTAAGTTAAATTCCTCTTTTAAAGGGTTTTGAGAATCTGCAAGTGTAAATACAAGGAGACACATTTTTAATACTGAAATGAAATGAAAAATTAAAAAAATAAAAATGAAATGTTAAATTGAAAATAATCATAATAAAATGTAAAATTAAAAATAAACTTACTAATAGTACAAACTAGAATCGCATCAATAGATAATTGAAAATGAGACTCCAAATACTTGCAATATTCATTTGATATAACAACCTTCATCCCGACAGGATCCACATCATTTTGTGGTAGTCGTATCGATGCTCAATGTCCTCGGATGAAGTTCCAAATGATGGTGCATGAGATGGGAGTTGATAATGAAAGGTGAAAGTGGATGCGTCATAGTTGAGTAGAAGATTATTAAGTGTTTTCTTGTTAGTCCAAAATTGGGGCATATACACAATCCCTATGAAATAGATCACTTGATGGATTGGGAAAACATATTAGGATCCTCTAGAAATGTGTATAGTTAAGGAAAGATAAGGATATTGAATGAAAATTTCTGCATATTTGTTGTTGATGCAATTGGGCTCTTGGGCTATGTGCAAATTGTCTTTCTTCTTGAAATTTTCAATCTATTATAAAATTAATTTGGAGTTCTATTTTCTTTCTATTTGTATTCTGTAGATCACCTTTTCGCTAAGTTTTTTTCCTTGTATGATCTAGCTTCTCTCATTTGTGTAGAGTTAAAATGACTACCATTCATGTATATATAGGACTTTTAAAACATATACCAACAGGTTGCATAGAAATCAACACCCTTTATGCCACCTTCTCAGTGGCAAGCATGTAGAATACTACCGTCAAGTAACATTCTATATGCTACTGACCAGTAGCATTTAGGATGCTACTAGCTAGTAGCATGTAGAATACCACCAGCTGGTAACATGATACATGCTACCAGCCAGAAGCATGTAGAATGCTACCAGCTGCAACATATAGAATGGTATCGGTCGATAGCATATAGAATGCTACCTGCCGGTAACATGTAGAATGCTATTGGATGATAGCATGTAGAATTTTGGAAGCTAGTATAATTTTTCATGCTACCTACCGGTATCATTATACATGCTATGAGTCGCCAGTATTATGCATGTTGTCACCAATAGTAGTATCATGCTACCAAATGGTGGCATAATAAAACTTTAACATCTGTTACTTTTGCTGCACCAACCTTGCCTAGAATCATCTTAGAAAATTTCCATCCACACAAAACAAATTTTTCTTCGATTTTCCATACATGTGAAAGTGGTTTTACCAATATTCACCAAATATTTTCTAAGGCTATTTTTTGAGGGAACCTTAAAATTTTACATGGAAGAGAGAAAATTTGGAGCCCATAGTGGCAATGGCAAAACAACGGGATTCGGACTCCCAACTTCCCATCCCAAACTCAAGCGACTTAACTATTATATTACCAAGCTACACTCTTCTCATTATAACTTATATGTGGTATTAACCCATACTTAGGGACCAAACATACTATATAAACCACCACCACACCATTTGGATCACTCAACCTTAGAGTTTGAAAGGCCAAGCCAAGCCTCACACCAAGAAATAGAAGGAGCTCAAATAGTTCATGATAAATCACCAAGGAGATTCCAAATATCTCGTGGAGTTGTTTTCATTTTTATTTCTCGAGGATGGATTCATGTTCCTTAAAGGTCCTATTTTCACCTTTTGTCATTTTTGGGTAGTCGGACCACATTTTCAGACCTCGGGATAAACTAGAGAAGTGTTCAAAATTTTGATACAATTATCCCGATCCTATTATTTTTCATTTTAGTATTCATTTGATGTCCTATTAAGTGGTTGAAGTGAAAATTTGACATAAAAGGATGGGGAAGTGATCGTGCAATTGTTATGAGAAGTGGGATTACATTGTTGAGTTATATCAAGGTCTTCCATAGGTCTATGGTTTTTATTAAATTATACTTGCAATATATTTTTAATGGAACGGTCACATTAGTGTACCCGAAGATGTATGCATATTTCCAAACTCCGTTATGAATCATTTTGCATGGTGTTCATATTTCTTGCATTCTATTATGATTGGTGATTTACGAGTTTATTTCAGAATTTTTTATTATAACTTACGATCTAATTTTTTAAAACTATTCAAAAGTAGGGGTCCTACTAAAATATACCAATCATAAGTTCTATAAGGTGAATCACAAATATTTTAATGCTAGTAACATGACTAAACACATACTTAAACAACTTACAAGTTTAAAATTTGTTCATTTCTCATATTTCTTCCAACATCAGTCCACATCTTTATTCTCTTATTGGTTTTGTTTCTCTTTCCTCCTCACCTACAAATAAATTGATTATTAAGTTAATGATCAATGTGTTATAAATTATTTTCCTACTTCTCACATTCCTTATATTATTTATAATACTTTTATCTCTACTTATATAATTAATATTTCAATTCCAACATATACTACTACTCCTTTCAATTTTCTCAAAATCCATTTAACAACCATTTAAACACTACTCAAATCTTCTACTTATTATGTTATTAGTTACCCTTTCTAAGTTGATTCCAAAATTTATACACAATTGGATTCATATGATGGGAAAGGAGATTCATTTCACCACCTTAGGGCATTTAATTTTATGTTTCTAATTTGGTATTTTCTTAAAATGGTAGGTTCTTAAGTAGGATATTTAGGATATTTTTACATGTTGAATAACCTTTGAAAATAAATTTAAGGAAGCCCTACTTATTGGAATTTTATCATTAGAGGGTTAACTCGAGTATTCCAACTTAGTGATTTTTCATTGAGGAAATTGATTTTACCACACTAAAGAATAAATAAGAATGATTCAACAAATAGTTTGGTAGTCATATAGATAATGGTTTTTATCATATATTCATAGATGATTCCACATGATTTATGATGAATAGTGGGTTTAATTTTCTATTCTAAAGAGATACATTATGAAATCCTTCAAATTCCATGAAAGTGATGTAAAGAGTAAGGTTTTTATCCTTAATTAAGGTGTGGATGGGAGGTTATTGGTATTATGTTACCCAAATATTGTAAAGGAAATAAGGATTTAGTGATTGGATTATTAGGTCCTAAAATAATTTGAGAAGATTAACATGCCATTTTAAATCTTTGGTGTTGACTTGGGATATGTTTTGTTGAGATGTTGATTGCATCATTCATGCCTCCCCAATAATTGAACCATCATGAGGTTGGTTTCAATTAGTGAGGTTTGGATAAGGAAGTACAAGGATTCATAGTATTATTTTACGGATTTTAAATTCAATTCAACGGATTATAAATGTTACAAGAAGGATTAGAATTCGGACATGGGGAAATTGTATGAATATAAGAATTATCCCCGATGAGAATTTTAAAGGTACCATTACGATATTTATGTAGATGATCTAAATTTATTTTATGGGAGGTCAATTCCATGCTCATCTCATTTTGAGATAATTATACCACGGATCTATCCTTGTTTGAAATGATTACATCCCATGCATAAAATTTCCTAAAGATAAGATTATGATTTGTTTCTTTGACTTAAACTAAATTTTACTAAATGTTTTTTTGTTAGTTATGATTTAGAAAAGCTACACCAAGAATTATTAGTACCAATAGTGGGGATATAAGGGAGAAAGGAGAAACCCACATAGAATTTGAATAGGTTAGGCCTATGTAGAAAAAATTTAAGAGTGAATAATACTATCATATTATGGTTATGATGAGACAAAGATAGATTGTTATGAAGGTTTAGGTATATAAGGTAATATTTAAAAGCTAAGAGAGATAATAATATTTTAAATACAAAGAGATAATTTGATATGTAACATGAAGTATACTAAATTAGGGATTTAAAGAAATTTAAATCTTTATAAGAAGATTTAAATATGTAGACATAAAATCCATGCATTTGGGTACATTTTTAGGTCCTCAAGAATACTAATGTGTACATGATTCCTAAGAAATAAATATAGTGGTTAAAAAATCATTTTGGACTTTTAGTTTATTTATCTCTTACGCTTTAATATTTATGAGCTTGAATGAGGATCATTTTAGAAAATACATATCTTACAGTTGTGTTGATAATTGAATGATTGACCTTTTGAAAACCTTGGACACTAGCACTCGTTAGCACTTTGAAGTGCCTAGGTGCTCCTATCCTCCGAGGCACTCATCTCCTTCTCTTTATTATTATTACTCTTTTGAGTCCCTTTTTCTTCTTGGAAACATTTTAAAACTTTTGGTATGTCTTTCAATTGTCAATTATGAAATTCAAACCAGGGAATCATATATATAATTAGTTACTATTGACGATTATTTTTGTGGTTGAACTATCAAATTCATTGGATACCTTACATTAGTCAGGACATGCACCCTAAGGTAACCTCCATATTTTAAAGAAGATGGCTCTTCTCTGGGGTGGCATAGGGTTAGGAGAAATATTTAAAAGAAACATAAAACTAAATAAGGCGATGTGCTAGAAGAATATGCTTTAATAAAAAAAGATCGCTGAAAATGGGAAAAGGGTGAGTAATGAAAAGGGTAGGCAAAATGAACCATAGTCTAGAAAATATTCACACAGAACAAAACTTAGAAATACTAAACACAACTTCTGAAACCAATAATAACATTATAAGCATGAAAAATATACCAACATCAAAATAAAGGCTATTAGAGATAATAAAAATATGTAAAGGATGGACAAAATGCACCACATGGCATATTATATTACTCGAAAATATTTACGAGTATAACAAGAAATAAGAGGAAATAAGAGTGTTATTGCAAATCTCGTAGAGAATGCTAGAGCTCTAGACCTCTTCCTCTTATAGAAGAGGAAATCAAACATTAAAGAAGAATTGACTAACTCTCGATATGTGTTATGAAGCCTCGATTACAATATATAGGATGAGAAGAAGATAAGAAGATAATTTGGAACCATCTTCCAACTACTTGTAAGTTATGGTAAATGGTGTGAAGTGACAGAAATAGATTTGTGAGATCTATCTCACACTTCCCCATGATTTTTATTTAAGGAGTGAGAGCCATACCCATTTAATACATATTTAACTATTTTACAACTGAATCCCTTGAAGTGGACTCACTTTTTAAGGAACATCCTTTCAAATATTTATTACATATCTAAAATTCTCAATTGTTATGCATCGAGTTATGGGCTTATGATTCCAGTGGAACCTATTTTTATGTTGTTCTATTAAAATGACCCTTTGAGTGCAGGTGAAAAAATTGAGTATTCATAGGTTTTCTCTCTTTACACGGAATTGTGCATTAACTCTATTTTTGAAAAGACAAGCCAAATGACTTTTTTCCTTTTACCTTTTGAAAATATCTGAGCATTTAAAACTTCTAGATGGGTTTCATAATTTCCCATACATGGTATTTGGCCTGTCACCAATCTTTCACAACCTACTTCAAACTTGGAGTCCATTTTTCACGAGATCCACGTGGAAGCCAAGCGCATCTCTAGGGTCTCTACTTTTCTTCGTAGCTTTTGGAAGTGTATTGAGCTGACACGTGACACCTTCCGTGAGCCCTCTAATCTCTCTTTGGGTAAGTAATGGACTTGCCACATATTAATGTGAAGACCATTTTTAGGTAGGACCCTTATATTTTAGTCCATGACTAATCCCTATGAGATTGTAAGGATTCATTCCACCCTTTAATTTCAGGAATTGCACTAGGTTGACACTTAGCACAATCTATGATCCCATTACTCATTCTCGAGTTGGGTTTCCCGACTTATGTTTTCATCATTGATTTCGACTAAGTATTTTTCCCTAGATTCCCAAAGGCTTGACCCCTGGTGGGTCTCGAATCTACAATAGTATCAGAGCTCACTTGGTCAATCCAAAGCAGGAATCTGGTTGTTATCTAATTTTAGTGGGTAGTGGAGGAAATTAGATAACAATTTGGTGACTCACGGGACCATTAGCCTGCTAAATGGAATGAACCCACAATATCCCACTATTCATTGGGCCCAAAAACTATGTTATGAGCTGATCTAAACCTTGGTTTGAAGTATTTGAAGTGTCGTTGAGCTTCTGTAGCCACTAGTTGATCCTTGTGCCCTTCTACTCTCATAAGGAAACTCTGAAACTTGTTTTGTGAGAGTAGAAAATTGAAAATCAGAAAAATCACCTCCTTGACTGATTTTAGTTTCTCTACATTTGTTTGAAGTGAAGTTTACAACTGTTATAGAAAATTATGAATTCCCTTGTTGTGAACATTGGAGGGTCTAGTGCATTTTAATTGGAGTAATCTGACACGAGCTTATACAAAGATAAATCATACATGCCTCAAGTGAGACATGCAGAGTGTGTGAAAGCACTTTTATTCTAAAATCAATCTATACCTACTCCTATGCTAACAACACTTGGGAATTATAAGCAAAAACTTGAAACAATAAGGGAGAAATAAATTCCCTTTCTTATAAAGTGCATCCATGTAATTAATTTAGCAATAGATATGACCTGCGATAAGAGTGAAAACTTACCTTCCACTCTTTTTCCCACAGTATCAACAAACAAAATGAATACCTCCTTTCTTTTTTTATCATTTAGTTGGAGGTGTTGTAGCTGACCCCTAGGACTTTGAATACTATCCTCATGCTTTGAAGTAAGCATGACAGGTGTTGGCTTCCCCCTTGATTCTGATGAGGCCCATCCTATGGTGGGGCCCGGTTTGACCTTATATTCTTGCCTATGTTTTGAATTTTAACCTTTGAGATGAGGACTTTTTATAAAATTTCCTCAATGGTGTCATCCTTATCTTCTTTCTCCTCCCCTTTTTTAGTAGCTTCACTGGAAAATCCAGACTCTTGATGGAAAGAAAAAATATTTCAATGATATATCTTTCTAGGGCCTCTGAATTTGATTCAGGGGGACTGTCATGAGTATCAGGACTACTTTTTGTGGGGTTGATGAAGCAACAAAGGTTGTAATTTCCATGGGCTCTTCTTCATCGAGACATCCCCCAAATATGATAAGCAATCAAGCTTATCATCATCATGTTGTGCAAAGGTCTCCCCTCTTGTATGATGGTTTTTGAGTCTGAAAATTCTCCATCATGTATAACTCCATCTTGAAACATGAATCCCGTTGGCCCAAAATCTTCCAGAAACTCTAATTTGTGGAGAGGATGAATGAGGGAGGGATCCACAGTCTCTTGAGCACCCAACTCATGATTCAAACCCCCTGAATTTGATTCACTTCTCACCATATGCTCCTCTTCTTTTGGATTTGGAGTTGTTCTTTGTTTGTATGGGGGGTATATCTGCTCAAAGAAAAGGGGGGTGGGATGGATGGCTTGGAGATGGAGAAGGGAACTTAGTATTTAGAGTGGTATGATATGGTAAAACTTGGGGTGGGATGGGAGATGAACAAATAGTTGGTGATTGACCTACCCATTGATAAGGTTGTCTCATGATTTTCCCATATGTTTCAATACCTTCAATCCACTGCATAAGTGGAGGAAATTTTTCTTCTAAGAAGCCAAGCTTCTCCTGTGAGCTATAATGCCTAGGAATAGGGCCTACCCATGGACAAGGTGCCCTGCATCCTGTTCTGAATGCCTCCATTTGTGATGTAGCCCAAGATTGAACCATGTCTGTCTCTATTTGTGTTATCTTCTCTAGTAGACCAACATCCTCCAATTGATTGTAGTCACCAAATGCGTACCCATGTCTTTGATTGGTTTCATAGCCAAACTGGTCTTGGATTTGCTCATCTGGGTCACATAGTGACTTTGAAACTAGTCATGTTGTTAGTTTAGAGAAGGCGTGAAGCTCAAATTAGATATTAATGATACTGCTAAAAATGTGAATTCCATTATGGGAATGAAGTCATAATTGCACAACTTCATGGGATGAAGGGAAATGAAGGACGTGGAAAGAAAGATGAATGGAGATGGATGAAAGAAATGCCAACTTGATGAAATGATAGGATGTTTCAAACTATCCCACCGGGCATGCTAGGAAAAATGTTGATGATTATCTTTGTGGATGAACCGTTAGAGTCGTTGGATACCTTAGGTTAGTGGGATATGCGCCCTAAGGTAACCTCCAAATTTTAAAGAAGTTGGCTCTTCTCTAGTGTGGGATAGGGTTAGGAGAAATATTTAAAAGAAACATAAAACTAACTAAGGCAATGTTCCAGAAGAAGATGCTTTAATCAAGAACCTGACTTCCTAAAATGGGGAAAAGGTGAGTAATGAAAAGGAAAGAAAAATGCACCACAGTCCAGAAAATATTCACATAGAACACCACTTAGAACTATAAAGCAAAACTTCTAAAACCATTGATAACATTATAAGCATGCACAATATAAAAACATCGAAATAAAGGATATCATAGATAATACAAATATGAAAATGATGGACAAAATACACCACAGGGCATATTATATTACTCCAAAAATATGCAGATTATAACAACAGATAAGAGGAAAGAAGAGTGTTATTACAAAGCTCGAGAGAAGGCTAGAGCTCCGGACCTATGCCTTTTACTAAATAATAACTGAGACAAGAAAGAATAATTGACTTTTTCTTAATGTGTTATGAAGCCTCTTATTACAATATATAGGATGAGAAGAAGATAATTCGAACAATCTTCCAAATACTTCTAAGTTATGGTAAATAGTGTGAAGTGACTGAAATAGATTTTGAGATCTATCTCACACTTCCACATGATCTGTTATTTAAGGAGTGAGATCCATACCCATTTAATACATATTATATTATTTTGTAACCGATTCCTTTGAAGTGGACTTTTTTTTAAGGAACATCCTTTCAAATCTTTATTACATATATGAACTTCTCAATTGTTATGCATCAGGTTATGGGCTTATGATTCGGTGGAACCTATTTTTATGTTTTCCTATTAAAATGAAAGTTCAAGTGTAGGTGAAAAAATTGAGTATTTGTAGGTTTCTCTCTTTACACGAAATTGTGCATTAACTATGTTGTTGAAAAGACAAGCCAAATGACTTATCACTTTTTGGGTTTCATAATTTCCCATACATAGTACTTGGATTTTCACCAATATTTCACAACCTTCTTTGAACTTGGAGTCCATTTGTCATGAGATCCACGTGGAAGCCAAGCACATATCTAGGGTCTATTCATTTCTTCGTAGATTTTTAAAGTGCACCTTGGTGACACATGGAACCTTCATGAGCCCTCTAATATCTCTTTGGGTAAGTAATGGACTTTTTGCATATTAATGTGAAGACCATTTTTAGGTGGGACCCTTATAGTTGACTCCACGTGTAAGCCCCGTGGGATTTTGAGGCTTCATTTCCCCCTTTAATTTTTGGAATTGCACCATGTTGACACTTGGCACCATCCGCAAGCTTCGCTACTCATTCTCGAGTTGGCTTACCTCATTAGTTTTTCATCATTTATTCGATCGAATCTTTTTCCCCATATCGCCGAAGGATTGACCCCTAGTGGGACTCAAATCTGCAGGAGTCTCAGAACTCACTTGGTCAATCCAGTAGGAATCTGCTTGTTATCTAATTTTAGCGGGTAGTGGAGGAAATTAGATAATTGTTACCTCTTCAAGTAAAGGATCAAGCATCATAAACATTACTTATCACAACCTAATATTGTACAAAGGCACAAGAGGAGTGTATAATGTACATATATAACACATCCATATAAGGGTCGGGATTAATTAGTTTGCATACACTATATAGGAGAGGAGTATCCATCACACACATTTTGCATATTTGAGACAATGTAAATCTATCCCGCTATCATTGTGTAACTTATGAAGAGAAAACTAGGGCATGAGACATGAATAAAAATGCACATGGAGAAATAGATGGAGTATGAGATGTACTTCAGCTCACAATGGTAAATTTAGTCTTTGGGTGACCTTCAAGGACAGTCCAACTCCCCATTTTGCATATTTTTATTATATTTTATGTGGTTTAAGATTATACACATATATTCATTTGCATGTTATATGTGAACGGTCTAAAAATTAAACCTAAGCAACAATGAGAGACAAACAATGAAGTCCATATGATCCAAAAAGATAAAAAGCTAATAATTTTAGTAGAAACATGTGCCCTTATCAATCATTAGTTCATAAGGCATTCCTTCCCTTCTACGGGTTATTCTATCCTATACATTTCTATGGTTTAAAACCCTCATCTAACCTTTTCAAAATTGTTCCCATCCTATTCCAAAGAAATACACAATTATGATCACACTCAAGTTAGACAATATCAGCTAAGTCATCATCCCTTTATCATTTGCTTGGGGTTTTACATTGTTGAATGATTATTTCTTTCATATTACTATACTTAATCATTTGAATATCATTTGTTACAGTAAGTTACTCTAAAATAATATTTAATTATAATTATATTAAATCATTTGATGAACCTGATTGATCAAGCCCTACCTTTTAAACATGAATAGATCTACTTTGTTTCTTCTAAATTTATGGACCAATCCTCTTCCCCATCCTATGCACCCACAAAAGTTTCTTACACGGTTAGAATCACTATTAATTTTATGCAAGTCCGTAACTAACACCCTCCCCGCTTTAACCCTCCAATTCCCAACCCAACTATTAATGTGGTCACCACTCAATGCAATAGGAAACCCATGGCTCCACCCATATCTATTCCACCACCTATCACCTCTATAGTTCCTACCTACACCTCCAAATGTTATGATACCATTTCACAACTAAAGAAGACATCGATTAAATGTATCTTTATGATGTTTTATACAATTCACTAGATTATTCCATATAATAGAGGCTACCCCACTTTCCATTTAGATTGCAAGTTATAATTCCCCTATTTCCTTTTCCCATCTTATCCAATCCCTCAAAAACCTACCACATGCCATATCATTCAATAATGAGGATATCCCTCTTCATCTTGTCATTACTTATCATTCATCACCTTTAATTATTATAGATACTATTGCCTCCATAATATCAAGCATATACTAATAGACATGACAAATCCTCTCTAAATCTATGTCCCCTATCATTACTCATGTAGTTGCAAATTCTTGATAGTCAGATCACCAAATCCTCTACCCTTTTTCATGTCTATGATTCTACTACTCAAACATGCATCGACACCATCACCTTACCTTTACAAGTTGGGCCCAAAATCCTTCCTACTTTTTTCTATATCATTGATACATAATTTCAGTTCAATTGTTTACTTAGTAGACCATGGATCTATGATATGCATGTTATTATTTCTAGGCTTCACCAATTCCATAAATTCTTACATTATGGATATGATCATACTATTTCCATTTACCCCAAACCATTCAATTTATTTTGAATAGAACGAGTCACTTCCATGCCTATACCCCCACTTAATCTAATTCCCTACTATACTATCAATACATACGATGTTGGTGAATCTAGTGCTTTCATTACCTCTTCTACCTCCACATTCACCCATTCCATCCCTACACATACTACTGATCTTATTTCCCCTACCATATCTCCCTCCATCACTACCACTATTCCACCCTTTACTACTTCTCCTAGTCCTACATCCACCACCCCTCCTCCTAATATCCTTTATAGTGCTACATAACAAGCTAATGCCAATGTTGAATATTTTGATGATGAGGTCGATGTCATAGAACTTAATGATGAAAATTTACACAACCTCAAATTTACTCCATTTCAAGTAGATGAATCCTATTTCAATGACACCTTCTTTGTTATTGTCTTGAGTGAGTATCAATTCATGAAACCTCCTCCCTCTACTAAAATTATGATTCCTTTCTAGGAAATTATACATACACTTGACCTCATGCCACCTCATCTATCTCCTCAAAGTTATCTCGGGCCACAAATTGATCCATTCACGTTAACCTTACTCATACACGAATCTTATTGGATGTATATAACTTTCAATCACACTTTTCCGACACTATTTGAACAAATGAAGGATTAGAAAATTAAGATTCACAATTTCCGATCTCCTTCCCCCTCGTTATCCCTATCTATATCATGGATTTGCATTCATTACTATAGGTTATGGCCACCATGTCTTCAATTTATTGATCTTCCATGAAAATACACATTGTTCCTCTCCACTCAACCTCTGAAAATATTGGCTTGACTATATTTGTTGTAACATCGAGCCTACCCATACTATTATTACCTTTACTATGCATTTTGACCACATATTTATTTTGACCACATTTTAGTGATGAAGAATATGCTATAGGCATGCATAATTTATATTGCACAAGATATTTTTATGATCAACCTCACATTATCATATATTATGTCTCCAATCCAAATCCTATCAGTTATGACCCTTACATTGATAATTTTACTTGACTCCCCACCCAATGCATAATCAAGGGCACTCATCTTCCCCCTAAGTAATCACATCTCAGTTACTTTATCTCTATTTATCATGCTCGTGCTTCATATCTACCTTTCGAGCATTTCCACATCTCCAAAGTACACATAATTTACCATCGTTACACCGTGACACACTCTTATTCTACAGTTCATATTTGACTATTTAGGTAATAATTCTAAATTAATGTCATGTCACACAAATTCATAAGGGGGAAACACAGATCTCATTATCTATATATCTTTTATATTATAGTTCCCTTTCACTTTCACACAACATTTACACATCTTGGTTTCCTTTTATCTTGTTAGCTTCTACTACTTACATGTTGCACTTTATTTCCTTTTCTAGTTGGACACTTAGTATGTCATTATCTTTTTTTGATACACACATGTGCATTCACATGGTATCTTAAGGTGAATGCAAGACTTTTACAAATTTTTACATGATGCATGATGCTCGACTATACTCTTTACAAGTCCTACAAAGGCTCCTTGGGGCATATAACTTTACTATTCTACTACTCCACATCACAGTCCTATATCTACATTATTAACTATTTTTTTCATTATTGTTACCTACTTTTAAATTCAATATATACATTCTTTGATATATTATTTATCTTTCTAACATGATAATTGGTGCTTCATGTCTAGCATTTTCCTTGTAGGATTATATATTACCATGGTTGTCTCTTATTGTTTTTGAACCATTGGTTTCTATTGTTTGCAGACTATGCCCTATGTCATCCTTTATCATTGTTTGTTTATGGCTAATTCAACCTTTATTATCTTGTGACATTATGAGTGATGTCTCGTGTATGTAACCCTCTTTTTGTGGTCTCTCTTGTCTTCATAGTTGATTGATACATTTTATTCTATTACATGTTAGCTCTTTTAGACTAAGAATTATTTCTATCGTATATTTTTACATGTTCCATGGTTTCTACCATGCATATCCCCTCCCCATATATATATATCTAATATATGATATGTATATCACTTTATGGTCCTCTTCTTTGGGCCATATCCTCCTACGTTTATCACACACACCCAAAACGAGGTGGGAAACTATTGGGTGAATAAATCACCCTTCCAGATAGCACAAAGATATAGAATAACATAGAACATAATTGAAAAAGGCACACACAGTTACATATTTTTCCACAATCGACTTGGACAAAAACACACACCGACACTAGCGTCTAGTAGTAGAGAGGAATAGTGGACACTTATGTGCCACTTGGGAACTTGTGTCCTAGGGGAAAAATAGATAGTTTCTTAGTTCACCAATGTTTCCAGTAGGTTACAATACAGATCTAAAGTACCAAGTACTTTCCTTGAGTTATAAAGTTCATTGAGTCGGCTAAAAATTTCTACGACTATGTTACAATTCGATTACAACTTGGTTACAAATTGGTTACAACTTGGTTATAATTTGGTTACAAATTAGGACATGCCAATCTACAATGGAACATTTTATTTGAGAAGTTTCATAGAAGGAAAGAAAAATCTACCTCTCTCCCCAACACTCATCTCTTGGCATGAGATCACTAGAAAAACTCATCCTTCATATGATATCACCCAAATACCTCACTTTTGGCATGACATCACCCAAAAACCTTACTCTTAGCATGATATCACCTAAAAATCTCATCCTTGGTGGAAGTATGCTCAAATCATGGCTCAACACTTTCATGGTTGGGAATTGAATACTCCCAACCCCATCTTCCAACATCTTTGGAAGAAAAACATGACCATTTTCTATAACTTACACTCTAATACATCAGGTGCACTCTTTCCTTAGCTTCTAATTTCTACTACTTTTACATACTTATACATATGTTACTTTGATCCTTCAAATATGGGACATTGACTACTAATTTTCTCTTCTTTTCTAGGTCCTTCCTTATAAGTAATAAAAATTAACTCACATCAACAAGAAAATTCTCAAACAACACATTACTAACATCGGACCACCGAGTAACCAAGGAATATCCCTTCATCACATCTTGATTCAAAATTTCCCAAGTTATCTTCATATCTTTTGATATAGCATTTACTACCAAATAATCTTATGTGCTTCACATAGTCAGGTATCTTCTTCCATAGTTCATAGGGAGTCTTGTCACTATTTATTCTAAGTTGAGCTCTATTCAAAAGATAAACCGTGGTGTAAACTGCTTCACTCCAATACTTATCGAAAGCTCAAATTTATTTAACATGGTTATTGTTATCTCTTTAATAGTCCCATTTTTCCTCTAAACAAATTCATTTTTTCGAGGTGTTCGGGAGGCGATAATTATCTCTTGATTATATTTTATTCATAGAATTCATCGAACTCAATTGACAAGAATTTCTCTACCTCTGCTCTATCTTAGGCATTTGATTTTTTTTCTCATTGTCCACTACTACCTTGAATTTCTTGAATATGTCTAAGGCTTCTAAATGTTGCTTTAAGCACTCTACCCATGTCATTCTTGTGTAATCCTCTATTATAATCATAAATTATACTTCACCATTTATACCTCACTTCTGGTGGGTTTGCAGAGGTCTGTATGAATCAAATCCAGTAGCCTAGTTGTCAAATATTCCTTTGATTTGAACTATCTCATTGTTTTTTTAGTGCAAACATTCCTTGCGTAGAGTATCTCGCAAGTTTCAAAATGGTTGGCATGTCTGATGCAACCTTTTATACTTATCTTTACAAGATTTTAAAAATCACATGCCCCAATATTTTGTGCCACATCCAGCTTTTAATCTATCTTCCTTGTGAATAATTTCTCTTTGTTTATCTAATTTAGAACATAGATGTTGTTGTTTCTCCTCTTTGCCTTTCCTACTTTGCTTTCATGTTTTGCAATTTATAATATCACATCCTTTGTCATATAATATCACATTATATCCACTCTTTCACACTTGACTCACATTCCAAAGATTATGTTTAATACCTTCAATATATAATACATTTTCATTTATAGTCTTTCCATTTTATAGAATCAAGCTTCATTTTCTAATTGTGTTTGCTAAGTTTTTATCACCAAATCTTAGAGCACTAGATGCATTGTTAGAAAGAGTAATAAACTTAGTTTTTTCACCTATCATATGACTTGAGCATCCATTATCCAAGTATAAAATTTTATCTTCATTTTGCACATGAAATGTTTTCTATACAATTGAGCATGATTGTTTTCTCTTTTTATCATCTTTCTTTTCCACATATATCCACTTATTTTGCTTAGGTGGCTCTTGTTTTTGGATAAAACCAAAGTACTCATCTTATATCATATGTTTTGGACACCATTATAGTTTGAACTAGTCTAAAATGGGCCAAAGGTTCTTCTATAGCCTCCAAAGAATTTCCTACACTTGGCAGTCTTATGTCCAAACTGATTACACGAATAACAATAACCATAAAAACAATGTGTGTACCTCATAGCATATGTGAGTCTTGGAGGAGAAGTCCTTATCTTTGTGGCATTTATGACCTTCTTGTGTGTGATGGATGAGGTTTTAGTTGTTGATGTTGCATTTTTCTTCATTCTTTGCATGCTCCTTTACTTTTCCTTCCTTTTTGAAGCCTGATCTAGACTTGTCATTAGCATGATGTTGGCTACTCAAGTATATCAGTTAAAACACTTGAACACTTTTCAATTTTTCATACACCTTTATCTTGTTTCTCATTTTTTCCATCTCAACTTTCAATTTCTCTAGTTCTGAGTTCAGCTTTGTGCACTCATCCTCCTTTGATTTGTAGGAGTTTGAAATATTTTCCAATTGTGTTTCCAACTCCTTGAGCTCATTTTCCTCTTATTCTTCTCTTTGAGATTGTCTTTCTTCAAAAATATAGATTTGTTCTTCATAATTATTTAATGTGCATCTCATCTTATGATTCTTTCTTCTACACAACTTCAGTTATTCAAGGGCACATACTAATTCTGCTTCAATATTTACTTCAACTTCTTCTTCATCAGAGTCTTCAACATCAAATGTGTTATTCCCTTTGGAGCTACTTTCTTCTGTTGCATCCATGGCCATAAATAGACATTCTGATTCATCTTCACTATTTTCATTTTCAGAGATACCAGGATTTCTTAATTCAGAGTCACTTGATTCTTCCTTTGAATAGAAGTTCCTTTTATTCTTGATGAACTATTTCTTTACATATCCAGTCTCTCTTTTGTTTTGTTTATGACTATCTTCTTGATGTTCAGACTGATTATCTTTATTCTTATTTGGACACTTTCCAACAAAGTGACCTACTTGTCTACATCTAAAACACTTAAATGGGAGATTTCCTTTATACTTACTCCGAATCTCTTTTTCAGTCTTTTTGACAAACATTGCTTCAATATTTTCATCATCCAACTCATCTCCTAAAGTCTATTCTTCTTTCATGGGTTGGATTTATTTCTCAAACTTAAATGATACATATTTCTTGGAAGCTTTGGATCCAATAGTCCCCATATCATAATATGACAAAAGAGTGCTCGTAATTCATCCATCGTGATATTCTTCATGTCTTTTTATTCCTCTATAGCTGATACATTTGCATCATAATTACCACATCGGAGATATCAAAATCTTCCGCAATATGAAAAATTCTTCTAGTTACTCTCCTAAACCTATGATCATATTTATGACTTCACCTATTCTTTGCATGTAGGCCACTATACTCTCATCATCCTTCATCTTCATATTTTCAAACTGAGCTCTATAGGTCTATAGCTTTTCTAGCTTGAACTTTTCATCACCATCATAGACACTCTAGATTTTATTTCATATCTCCTTTGTTTTTGTGTAGCGCATAACTTTCACAAACTCTATCTCAATAGGCTTCCTAGAATTTTGTTCATTGCTCTTGAGTTACATTCGTATTCTACCTTATCCGTAGAATTAGTAATTGGTGTGGCTGGAGAGTTGTATCCTTTCTCAACATATTCCCAGATGTCAAAACAAAGTGATATCAAATGTATCTTCATCCTTACTCTCATGAATGTATAATTTGTACCAGTGAAGAGAGGTGATCTTGATAGTGACAAATTTCCTTGTTCCTGATTAACCGTCATTCTTGTGATAAGAGGATCTCAATGAAGATGTTAAGCTTTGGTTAAAAGGAACTCACTATGATACCAATTTTTAGAGCTCAAAATCATTGAGAGGGGGGTGAATCAATGCAAGTTAAAACTTTTCACTCTTTTCCAATTTTAAATCCTTTAAGTGATGTGCATCTTTAAACTACGAGCACCTTTGAATCCAACATATGCCATGCACAATAACACCGAACATAGAGATTACCATGGGAAACACTTTTGGGGAAAAAACCCAACTAAATTTTTTTCATATATTACACAAAGCAAGGACTCACAAGAATATTACACATCCTACAAGATTTGTTTAGTGAGGCTCCAACCCCACAAAGAGCACCAAATCCTTATACCTTTGATTATATTACTCAAAAAAGGACTCAAGTGGATATAATGCATAACAAGAGATTTTTAGTGAGAATCCATCCTCACAAGGAGCGCCAACCCCTAAATATGCTAAGTTACAACTTAGAATTAATTTACATATATAATTTGATCATCTAGTTACAATAATTTATTTTACAACAAATTATGATCATCTTTCAGATATCTGTATTTGTTCTTCTTTTAAATCTCCTCTTCTCAATAAATTTGTCACCTTGATGCTCTTTTCATCGATGAATCTTTTCTTAATCGATCTTCATACTACTTTTCTCTCTCTTTTCTTATATCACTCTTTCTTAGCTTGATTGCATTTCATTCTCTCTTGTCCAGCTCTTAGTGATCTTGAATACTTCTTTTCTTACTTGAGAAGCACTTAAAAATATCTCTAAGTGTAAATTGTATTGAAAATAGACCTAATTATTCACTTTGAGTTGTGTATCGTACACCTTCCTACTTAGTCATATAAGAATCCAAATTAATAAATGCATGCAACTAACTCTAGATATTGTTCCTTTTGTATTTGGCTTGATTACACCACTTTCCATGCATTTTTAGAAGTTATTTATTAGCCATTTGCCAAAAATATATTTTCCACATTTGCAACGTGACCTAGATGAGCAAGCAATTTTCTTCTTCAATATTTTATTCCTCCTTGAAACTCAGGATCTCATAGAAAATGCAACAACATTTCCATAAAGTCAATACACATTAAATGCTGATAGCTGGAACAATGGATTTCTTCATATTTATGGAGTTCAAGTCCTATCCTTAGCCACAATGATTTTAAAATCAAATAACCATAGATTTCGGATACGACTTCAACTTCTTCCATTTTAAATTCTATCTAATTGTCCTTGATCCATCTCCAATTTATATTTTCTCAATCTAATGACTTCCATTTTCTTCTTTGAAATTTTCCTTTATATCATGACGTCTCGCTTTATTTTGCGACATTTCTCCTTCTTTATTGACTTTTTATTTATTCACGGCTCTTCTATGCTTCTTATAGCTTTTCCAATGTCACATGGCATTCCTTCTTGTCTGCTTCCTTTTACTTCCTTTTCACAACTTTGTTTCTTTTACTTACGGATTTTATAGTCTTCCATAGATATCTTCCATCCTTAATGGCTTTTCCTTTATCTCGTGGATTTTCATTCACCTTTGTGGCTATTCCTTCACATCCATAGATTCACCTATCTCATTCATAGATTTTCCTTTGACTCCATTTTATGTCATTGATTTATCCCTTTTCTTTAAACATTCAATTACTGTGGTACTTCAAACTACGCAAACTTTGACGGGTACTCTAAGTCTTTAGTGGCTATCTCTTGACTATTCTAGATATCTCCTCATCTCTCGTAGCATGAACAAACAATGACTAAGTCCCTCAACAATTATCTTTAGTCATCCTAAGCCTCTATGTGCTGAAACTACCATTTCACTTATTTTGTCTTCAATTCAGTTGACATCAACTAATCGAGCTTGACATCAATGATAACACATATGATAGATGACAAAGGTCCAACATGGATGTCAACCTATTTTTGAAATAATTACTCTTTATTGATGAAAAGTTGAAGTACAATACAAAAAATGGAAAATGTGATCAATTGTTATCACTTATTTAGGTGATTACATACATAGGATGATAATGATGGAAAAAAAAGACTAGAATCCAAAGTCAGAATCTAAGTTAGTGTATAATTTCTCAAATAAATTTGAGCCTATGGAAAAAACTAGATCCTCTTCTTCAGTGAAGTAGGATTAGGATCAGAGATATAATCCTCTACGAATAAGTCAGATATTTCTTCCTCAGTATTGTAGGAGTGTGCAACACTAGTGTTAGTATTTGGAATGTTGACATGGGTGTTCATTTTGAACTCGAGTTTAGATGCGGTGTGGTAGTCCTCTGGTATGTCTAAGCCAGCTTCATAATTGTATTCAAACTATGTGAGGTCAACTTGGATCCTTTAAACCTCATAATACGCCTCCCAAAATCTTTGGTTTCTTCACGGATGCGTTGAGTGGATGCGAATATGGTCTCCAAATGATCAAAGAGTGCAATGTGGATGGCATAAATTTATAGAACATGTAGGAAATCATATTCCTCCTAATGCAAAGGATGATAGATGATGGGTAGTGAATCAATGCCAGTAATAGGATAATTGTCACCTCCTATGGCCATCTGATATCATCATGCTTGAAAAAATGTTATAAAATGATAGAAAACAAGAAAATATTGTTAGGAAGAATACATGAAATGTCAAAAAAGAAAAAAATATGTAGGAATCAGGTGATTCATGCAATCTCCAAAGTGATTTGTGTTAATCATAAAAGGCTACAAAAATAGAGATTATAACTAATTATTCTATGATTTAAATGAATTTTAAAGTGTAACGAAATAAAATTTAAATGATGATCAATGTTACCTAAAAATAGGAATAGAAACCAATAAAAAATTACCTTAGATGATTGATTGAATTGGATGTTGAATGAATAAGGATGGCTTGATAATAAAGATGGGCTATACGATGATTGTGTTGATTGATCTCGGTGTAGTGTAACAATAGTAGAGCTTTGTTGAAGGTGTTATATTTCTGAAATGCCTATGAATGAATGTAATTTACTTGTAAAACATGAAAAATCCTCCCACGAAGAGGCTAGCAAACTTGTTTATATAAATCATCGACGATCGGGATAATCCCTGGAGATTTTGGAAAATCCGAGTTAGGGGATAAAATGGAGTGATTTTCTTACTATTTTGGTGTTGATTTGGGAGGATTTTGAAGGAATTTGGGATGTTAAGTGGGAGAAGCTCAAACTAAGACTAGGTTAGTTAGGATGAAGATAGAGGTTTTTTTAGAAGGTTTTTAATTTTAAGTTAGTTCTAACTAGTTAAGTGTGGGAAGGTGGTTAGGGATAAGCTAGAGGTAGTTAGGTGTCATTTATAGAAATTTGTTAAACTAACTAGTTATAACTAGTGAGCGTAGGTAAGTTGACATGGTGAGGTGTGAGGTTTTATTTATTTTATTTTAATTAATCTAATGAATTAATTAATTAATTGATTAGAGTTAGGGATGTGGTGGTGTGTAAATTAAATGAATTTTATTAAAGGGGAAAGTGGGTGACCTAGTGTCATGTAGTGTCATGTGGTGTGTTTTGATCATGAATGGGATTGAGACATTGATAGTGAGGGAGTGTATATTTTTGGTGTCTACATTTGTCACTTTTTCCGACTATTTTGGAAAATCATTAGACAAAATTGATGAGAAGGTTGTGTTGGTATGGGTGATTCTAATTTAACGTAATATAATAAAAAATGATACGTGTTGTTTCAAATGGATACCCATTAAAAGGGAGTATAGAGTGGGGGAATCTGGAGAATCAATTGACAATGTGGCCAAAGGGATCAATGCTTGTAAATGTATGACTCTTTACTAGGTAAAAGATGAACAGAAAAACCAAGCGATAGGGGAAAAAAGGTTCATCTCCCATAGATGAATGGTAAATCCCAATGTAAATTTTGTTTGATTCAATATTTCAAGGGCCAGGATTTATTGATAACTTGGCACACTTGTGTAGAAATGATTAAAATGCAATATTTTTAGAGCAATGTGGGCATGAATTCCTAAAGAAGGTGAATTATTGGTAATTAGAATAATCATCGACGATTACATTATGTTAAAAATGGGGTTACAAATAACCCAAAGGTATTTTTATTTTACCTTATTATGACTGTTGGTGAAAGTGACTTGTAAAAGTGACTGTTGAGTGTAAAAAACATGTTTTGAGGTGAAAGGTTGTCAGAATGGCATCATCTAGCAGGAAGCAAAAACCGGTGATGGCCGAGGTAAGTTTTCAATCCATTTTTGTTTTTTTTATGATTTTTGTGGTTTTAGTGGGTTTGATGCCATGTTGGGGCATGCGGGTGCCCTAATTTGGAGTTGTAAGAATCAATAATGATTCTACCAATCATTATTGATTGAGGTGAATTGTCAATGATTCACCTGTGAAAAAAATAGTTTGAATGTTGAATAAAAGGGCCAGGATTTTAATAAGTGTTTTTGATCTTGGGGAGTGTTTATGGTTGTTATGTTAATTTTTTTATGTTGGAATTAATGATGTTTATTTTTTAAGGAGATTTTTGAGACATTATTTTTTCTGTTTTAATATTAGTGTGAAAATATTGATGTTTGTTTTGTGTGTTTGTGTTTATCGGGTGAATGACTCATTCACTATCCATGAATGCATACCTTTTATGTTAGATGAGGTGTGGGATAATTTATATGATGAGGATTGGGAGCATCAAGAGGAAGTGGTATTTAGTGGTGTGAGATTATATTGATGGGTTAATAGATGTCGTAGTCTGATATTAGCATTGTTGGAGAGGTGATATCCTTCCACCAACACTTTTGGCTTCCTACAGGGGAGATGACCATCACTCTTGAGGATTTTCATTAGATTAATAGACTGCCAGTTCATGGATAGGCCATTTATTGTATTACAAAGGATGAGAGGGAAGACACCATGCAAAGGTTATATGGAGGTGATGCTCGGGATGTGAGATACTAGTTAGGGGCCTCTGATTACTAAGCATTATGTGAACCTAGGAGAGATGGTATTCTAAGAATGATAATGATGATGATAGGTATTTCATTTTTTTCCTTACCACATTCAGGAGGTGGGAATTTCCCTTAGATGATGACTGGTGTTGTTGAGGAGATGATGGAGCACCACACAGTATTTGAGTGGGCACCTACTTTGCTAACACAAACCTTAGAGAGTTGTGGGCTTGGACAACCCACAAGTGTTATGGTATTGACATTGGATTTTTATTGCAGTGTTGGGCACATGAGCATATTATGATTTATCATCCATTGGGGTTGCCTTGCAAAATTGATGTGAGACATCTTTTTTTTTTATGAGATGGATCCATATTATAGGTAGAGTGAGGAATGCAAAGGGCCTATTTATTGTAGAAACTTGATATTAGGGTTATAGGTGGGGGACATGATATGGAGGCTATACTTATATTTTCATGATTGGCCTACATTCCCTCTAGAATTTCTGATTTTATAGAAAGATATTTGGATTCATAGCCATAGAGATGGGGAGGATGAGTTGTTACATTTTATCCGAGTCAAGAGACAGTTTGGTCTAGTCCGGGGTATACTAAAGAATATAGTACACTATAGACAAGAAGATGGAGATACCAAAATCCATAAGCTATTTTAGTGATACTTGCAATTATTGATGAGTATGCGCAGGGATATGGGACCTGATGAGGAGGGACATGAAGTATCCCGCTTGATGATGTTGGGTTAACTCCAGACTTTACTACGGCGGTGGGCTTGATCATTGAGGACTTTTGAGAAAGCTAGGGAAATAGAGAAGGCAGCTCAAATAGTCATATGAGTGTGTGATTGGGAGGTAGGAGAAATAATGGTACCAAAGGAGGAGATAGGTGAGGGTGATGATTTTATTGTTGTAGCTATTGCGGTAGTGATGACCAAAAAGGACGCGGTAGAGACGAGAGAGAGATGCCAATCGGAGAGAGTGAGATGATCTAGCAGGAGTTTAAGATACCCTCATCGAAGAGAGGGATGGATTGATTGTTGAGCTTGATAGCCTTAAGGTGTAGCTTGTACAAGAATCTTCTAATAGAGATAAGTACAAGAGACATAGAGATACACTAAGGAAGGCCTTGGGGATTGGAGGGCCTTACATATTTGATGTGAAGTTGTAAGCAATGGATTGATAGAGTGGGTCATCTACATTACCTAACTCCGGCATGATTTTAGTAGCACACTAGGAGGATGTGTGAGCAAGAGAGAGAGAGAGAGAATACTAGGTGGAAATGATCATCAAGATATTTCTTAATGCCACTTTATATATCAATCATGTAAGCGCCAAGGGATAGCCATAACAATAGTAAGGCCTAGTGATATTGTGCTGTGAGCATGGTACTTTTACCTCGGAGGCCGAGAGAGGGGGTGATGGTGAGGAGGAATCCCCATGGCAGAGCTATTATGACGGGTGATCATAGAGATACAGTATAGCTGGAGGTACTCCTGCTCCTAGAGGAGATGGTGGTACCCAGCCACGGTGTTAGCAGATGTTGACTTTACCACATGATTATATATGATATTATAGGCTTGTTGAAGCCCATTTCTAGTTTAGACAATTGTGATGTATTTTTGATGAAAATTGTAATGTGTGTGTGTGTGTGTGTGTGTGTGTGTGTGTGTGTGTGTGTGTGTGTGTGTGTGTGTGTGTGATGATGGTTTATGATTTTTCTTGTGATTGATTTTTACATGTTTTGTGTTGTATTATAGATGGATTTTGATGGATGTGGTATATGTTAGGATGTTTGATTAGACATGTTTCAAATGTGGTTTTTGGTACTTGATTGATTTAGATGTCTTTAAAAAAGTGATCCAATAATCATGCCAAATCAACAATGTAACTAAATAAAATAGAGTAAAAATGGAAAATTTGGCCCCACTATGAAATTGGTGTATGTGATGGGTTTCAAAAAACACTTTTTGCACTTGTAGCCTTTCAAATGTTAAATAAAATTATCAATGGGTAGTTATGAAAGCTATGATAGGAATGAGGGTTTAAAGCTCTATGAGGATGATAAAAGGGATTTTTTGTGTATATAGGAAAATGTGGGGAAAAGGGTTATCTTGTTTAATGATTTATAGGAAGTTGATGCCTTGATCTTTGCATATTATTTAGAAGGAAACTAATCGATGTGAGAAGCTTGCTATGATGGGAAATCTAAGCAATATGAGAAGCTTTCCTGGATGCTCATTATTTTGAAGGTCAAGTTAATACAGAGACCTTATGAATAACCATCCTTCTAGGGTATGGTCTATATTTTGATTTTTGAATGAATGGTTGTCCTTCAAGTGACCAGTCCATAATTTTGATGGGTAGTTGTCCTTTGAGGGAGCAGTCTACTTTTTTGATAATTTTGATAATGATTTATGCTCTGTGAATAGATGTCCTTCAGGGGATCAATCTATTATAACTTGATAATATAAGCATCTAATGAATTATTACATATATTTTTGAGACGAGGGAAAAAAACCTAATAAACCATATTGAAGAGGGTACAAACATGTTTGCGTTGTACACATACATGCCCCTTTTCATGGTTTGGATGGATAGGTGAAATGATTTTAAAGAACTTATGCAAAGGAAGGAAATCATTGTAATAATGTCATGGTGTGATAGAATTTGAATCTAACTACCATTATGAAAATTGATTATTTAACATTAGAAAGGCCACAAGTGTGAAGCATTCAAAGGTTACGCCTCGGTTTCCCCATCAAGAGAAGTGAGAAGATAAGATCTTGACCCATAATTGTGTGTGTTAATATATGGACCAATCTAATTGGGGAAAAATTTCCATGTTTACTCCATTCTAATGTAGTGACATTTTTATTCTCTTGAGTACAAGACCACCAATTTTAAAATTACGTTCTTTGACATGTTTGTTGTATGCTCTATTGATTCGTTCTGATAAATTGATGGTGTTCAAGGGATTTTAGATGATTTTCATCTACCAATTCCAATTATTCTAAGTGATCTTGACGATATCCTTCATCAGGGATGAAATATTTGAGGGATACACGTAGTGATGGAATTTTATTTTGAGAGGTATGATGGCTTTATAGCCATAGAAAAGTTAGTATGGTGTTGTGCTTGCAAGTGTGCAGATGTTAGTTCCATAAGCCCAAAGATAGAACATGATTTTGAGATGTTAGTTCCTTCCCGCATCATCCAATATATTCATGAGGATTTTGTTAAGTGTTATTTTAGAGTCCTCATCTTGTCTATTTTCTTGACAAAAATATGGTGACAAAATTTTATCTTGATATTAAAAGTGTTAGAGAGTTGTTTAACTTCCTTGTTTTTAAAATATTTTCCATTATTTGTGATGAGCTTGTGCGGGATGCCAAAATGACATATGATGTTTTGATATATGAAGTTGATGATGGGTCCATATTTTGTCAAGGTTAAAGGGATGGCTTCAACCCATTTAGTGAAATATTCAGTTGTTATGATTATGGAATGATGTTGTTGGGATGATTTTGGATTGATTGTGCTAATGAGGTCTAACCCCATTGAGAGAAATGCCATAGGTCATGAGTGGGTTGTAATGCTTGACTAGGGATATGAATAAGATCTAAATGGAGTTGGCATTTGATGCACTTCTTTACATATGCACAACAATATTTAGCGATAGTAGGCCAATAATACCCTATCCATATAGCTTGTTTAGCTATGGCATTGCCACTAAAGTGACCACCAAAAATGCCATCATGGACCTTGATTTCTCTAGTAGATTCAAATGATTTAAAAACCATATTAATATACCATCAAAACTATGTTTTTAAAGGATCTCCCTATAATAATGAATCGGGTGACACGTTGAAGGAATGATCATTTAGCGAGACTATGATAGATCCGGGGATTCACATTCGATGAGATAGTCAAATATCTGTATGTACCATAGATCAGGTGGATTATTATAAATATTATTGATGGAAGGTGGCTCATTTTTATGTGAAGGATGATCTAAGCATTGAAAAACCATAGAACTATTTTTTTATCCTTTGACCTTTCTATTTCAAAAGGGATGAGGGATCCAAGGGATGCCATAGTATCCAAAAACTATTGGAAGATCATGGGATGGATTGAATAGTGTAATGATGAAAGGTACCAAATAGAAAGTCAATGACAACTTTGTATTTTTGTAGGATTTCATTCTTGCATTGATATTCTCCTTTAACATCACTAATGGTGAGTTATGAATATCTATAGATTTCCTAGATGTGGGCACCTAGGAGAATGGTGGTGTTTAGACCCATGATTAAGGCTTCATATTCTCCCATGTTATTAGTACATTCTAATTTTAGTTTAAATGATAATGGGAGTGGGATGTTCAAATGTGGTATGATGATGAATCCAACTCCTCCTTCGCACATAGCACCATCAAAGAAGAAGGTCATTTTGACTGGGATGAAATCAAATTCATCATTATTAGATTCATTGATGTTATTAATGGATTCTTCAAGAAAATGTTCATGAGGTATTTGATTATCTGGAAGGGGTCCATCATAAAGATGATCAATAATGGTTTGACCCATAATAGACTTATGAGATATAATTTTGAGGTCAAATTCAGTCATGAGCATAAGCCATTAGGTTATGCAATCATTATGGTAAGGTTTAGCATACATGGCCTTAAGTGGGTTAAAACTGGTGATGACATATGTCTTGTGATTAAGGAGGTAATGCTGAATTCCATAAGCTACAAAGTATAATGCACAACATTTTTTTCAGCTTCAGTGTAGCGTGTCTCATATTCATGGAGTGTGTGGATAATGTAATATATAGCTTGTTCCAACCTTGATTATCATAGTGGGTGATTATAGCTCCTAGATCATTCTCGAAGTGGATATGTATTAATTAAATGTCTCCCCTTCACAAGGTGGAGTAAGCACACGTGGTGATAATAGATATTGTTTGATTTCATCAAAGGCTTTCTAGTAATCATAATCCCTATGAAATTATATGTATTTGCAGAGCAAGTTGTGAGATGGTTGAAAACACTTAGAGATTTTCAATATGAAATGTCAAATGGACTATAATTTACCCCGTAGGCTACATAGTTTATTAAGATTAGATGGAGGAGGAATTTCAATGGTTTCCTTGACTTTTGTTGAGTCAACTTCAATACTTCAGAAGGATATGATGAATCCAAAAAGTTTTCCTGTAAGGACACCAAATACACACTTTGTAGGATTAATACAAAGACATAATTAGATGAGAAAAGTGAATATTGACTTAAGTAAATCAAGATGGTTTTTACATGATTTGGATTTCCCAAAGCGATCATCAACGCACTCTTTAAAACTTTTGTGGATAAGATCATGAAAAATGTATGTCATAGAGCGTTGGTAAGTGGATCCTACATTTTTAAGACCAAATGGAATGACATAGTAATAAAATGTCCCCTAAGGTGTGATGAAATTATTATTTTGTTGATCTTCAAGAACGATGGGGATTTAATTATAACCATAGAATCCATCCATGAGGAAAATCATTTCATGGCATGTTGTTAAGTCGACAAGCTAATCTATGTTTGGGAGAAGGAAATCATCCTTTACAAAAGAAAGATTCCTATCCTTAAAGTATGTGCAGATGTGTATTTTCCCGAGGATTTAGTTATGGGGACAAAATTTCAAACCCGTTGTGGTTAGTCAATGGTTATGTTAAATTTAATGGCTAAAAGGGATTGACACTCTTCATTAACAAGGAGAGCTATACAGGATGCATATTATGGATTTTATTTTACCATCTTAGTATTGGGATAAATGACTATGTTGTGTATGAAAATGTAAGGATTGATTCTAGGTATATCATTATAAGACCAAGAGAAGTCTTGTGATATTTTATTAAGAATGAGGTGAAATAATTTATTTCTTTTGGATTGAGATATTGACCAACCTTAACTATGCAAGGATCCTAAGGAGAGCCTAAGTTAACATCGAGGGTGGATTCATTAAGGAGTGTTGGTGTTTTGGATGGTAGGAATTTCTAAAGGAAATGATCTTCAATTCCCATATGGGAAAGGATTTCTTGGTCATCATGATACTAGAGGATATCTAAGGTAGGTGAATATTATTCAACCATTTCTGGCCAAACAAGTAGTAAAAATTTATTAGAATGGCTGGATTGATAAGTGACCCTAAATATATAACATTGATTAACAAAAATGTTTGGCGGGACTAGTACAATGTCTTCGCATCCATGGGATCTTTATGCTTTGTTGGCAATGGTGGTTCTATTTAAAAATAGTTAGGGATGTAGAAAGCTCTAACGTAGTGTCTTTTCACATGTAGGAGGTAAACCTTTTATAGCCCAATCCACTTTTATCATGAGCTTTAAGGGAACCCAAGATGGGTAGATCATGGGTTCCTTTTTATATACGCATGAGGAAAAACTATCTCCATGTGCAACAATGAAGATACATATGGGAAAATTTCAGATTATGAAGAGATTCAAAGTGTAATTTGAATGACATAGCGTTGTGTGGGTTATTGTTATGGGATGGAGGATTTTGAGTCCCCATAAATGATATTTGTTTTGAGATAAGAAGGACTATAGGAAATAACATTTCCTACATTTAGGTCTTACATGGGTTTCTTGTTAGGGTGACCATATGCTTTGGGTGAAAGGATGGAATTGAGCATGAGAAGATGATATTCCCTGAGCATTAGGAATTTAATGTCCTCACTAAGAGAGGAAACATTTTGTAATTTTGTAGAAGGAATATATGCACTTTTGGATGCCTCATTAGATGACCAAAGCTTTGATTTAGGTACAAGGATATTGTTTGGGTAGTACATCATGTAACAAATTCAATAACGGATTTGGATCAAAGTGGGAAAAATGAAAGTTTATCCTTCATGTTTTTATTCGATAAAATGATGGAGGGTTGAAGGAACACAATGCATGGTACATATCCATGGGTTTCAAATAACATGTTGTATTGTAATTATCCTTTAATAATGTAGAAGAGTATGAGTAAGTTTTTGACTCCAACTTTAAGTAGAGGTATGATTGTGCCTAGTGTTGGTGTAATAATGTTCTTATAGGATTATTAAAGAACTAGTTTTTGAGTGATGACAATATTTGGTAGGTTAAGTTATTCAAACATGAGGGATGATATGATGTTTATCTAAGAACGACTATAAATTATGAATCTCTAAATAGAGATGTCATTGATCGAGTAGTGATGAAGAGTGGTAGGTCATGGTCTTCTGGTGTGAGAGAGGGAATTTCAGATGGTCCAAAAGATATAGAGGTAGATGATTTGAGAGCACCCATGAAGTTTTTGAATGGAATTGGATCATTGAATGGTATGCTTGTATATTGGAGTGCTTTGATCATAGCTTTTTATATAGAGAACTGATCTTTGAACTAGTTCATAAAGGTACATTATGACAGGGATTGATGTAATTGTTTTTTAACAATTTTTTTACCATGGTGAAAGGGGGTGTTGCTGATTGTATGGAAACTTTGGCTTTTGATGGGGGTTCAATTACACTCTTTAGGAGCGAGAAAATTGACACCTAAGGCTTATTAGGTAGTGTTGATAGTTTAGGAGGTGGAGATATAATGACAAAGGTTTTACCTTTCTTAGGCTCCGATGTTTCTTTTTCATAGTTTTGTGAATGGGTGGTGATGTGGACAATGTCAATTTGATGAGAAGTATTTTCAGACATATTATTTAGACCTTTCTCGATAGGGACATTGATTTTGACATCATATTTGATTACAAATGTAAGAGGAGTGGATCTAAGTGAAAATCCCTATAGGTTTCTATGGAGTGGCCACATGCCTTGTGGTAGTCACAAAAACATTAAATTCATACCAAGTCGGTTTCCACCCATGATGATCTGACATCTTAGGGGGTGGTAGTGTAATAAGTGATCGCTAAAGGAGGTCATATAACATGGTGGTGTAATGCTCCTTAGGTGTAGATGTAAATGGAGAGAAGGTGGAATTTTTATTTGTCACGAGGAAGTAAGATGGGTTGGTTATTTGTTGGGTGTGGAGGATTTCTAGTTGTTGTAATGAGATGAAGGGTGAGGATCTAGTATGGGTGGTTGTTTTAGAGTGATGGATTTAGAATATGGACTCAATGTGGAAGCTTGATGGGTGGTTTTGTACCTATAGTAATAGGGAGATTACCTGGTATAAGGGAGTGAGGACCATGCGAGGGATTTTGACATTCAAGGATATATTAAGGGCCCTTAAAATATTGAATGGTGTCTTGTTTAGAAGGTCTCGTAGGCCTTGGCCTTGTCATGACAAGAGGGTCTCCCAGAGTGGGAATGCCCCTTATAGGAGGAGGTGGATGAAAAGGTGGAGGGCCATGGAAATGATATGTTTCATCATAATAAGGACTTCTAAAGACCTAAATGACACCCTATTTGTTAGGCCCCTTTGAGGTTTTAGATGAACTAGGTGTATTTTTGAAGTTGATGCTAATGAAGGAAGAGGAGTTTAGATGATGTAATTAATGTATTCTAAATGATTTATAGGTTTTAGATTGTTTATTTTTGTAGATTGAGGATGACTACAACCCATGGTTGGATTAGGTGGAGGTGGTTGTGCTAAGAATGTTTCAAGAGGTATCATAGTTATATTTACAACCCCCAAATGAAAGTTTCGGTGCGCTTATATTAGAGGATGTGGGAAGAGGTTTGGTAGTGGCATGTGACAAGGGCATATGAATAGTTTTAGTAGTCTTCTCAACACGCAATGGTTAAACCACTTTGAGCTCATTAGATTCACTTATTGATTCTATAGGTTTTAATTCGGTAAGTGGAAAGGATATTGGAAGGGTTTTAGTAATGTTGTCAATAGATGGAGGCTCTATAGTCATAATTTTAGGCTCATTGGTTATTGGTGTTGATTCTACAAATTTTTTTTCATTAGGTGAGAAGGTGGATTGAGGGATAGGCTCAATTTTTGTTATTGTATTGATGGTGTGGACAACATTCATTTGTGGTTGATCAAAAGTCGAAGGGTGATTTGGAAAAGGTTTCTTAAATATGTCAAGATTTTGATTCGGAGGTGCGTTTGGATTATCTAAGTGAATCTCACCTTTGTCGATCAAATCTTGAAGTACGTTACAGAATGTACGACACCTTTTAATGTCATGTCCATTGACCCTATGATACTTACAATAGTCATTATCTCAAAGTACCAAATGGGCTTCGATATTGATATGTAAATCGGTCAAATAATTATGAGAGATATTATATTTGTGGCAAGAAGTTTATCAAAAATTCTATTGTAAGTCTCTCCTATAGTTGTATAGCTACGTTATTAACGAGGGAACTCGATAAAAGTTTTTTTTGGGAGCATATTTGACTCTACAATGATATTAGCAGATGTTTTTGAATTATCGAGAATAGACATTTACTTGGATGGGAAATCATATTTTGGATTCTTAGGACAAATATTTACCCATCCATATTTTAGAACTCATAATTTTAGTTTACGGGCCATCATGAAAGCATTATCAAAAGTTTGAAATGATTGGATTTGGAATGTAGAAGAAATTTGTTAAGCGCATGCTTGAAAAAATACCTTGACTAAATTTTTATGGTAATCTAAATAATAGCTGATTAGTCATACCCATCCAATGAGTGAGGAATTCAGCAATAGATTTGTCTTGAATTGTCTGATGGCATATAGGTCATTGATAGTGATTTTGTGGGCTATGTTGATGGAAAAGTGATCTAAGAAAAGTTGGGAAAGCTATATAAAGGAGAATAGGGAATGTTGTGGAATGTTGTTGTCCCAGTGTAAGATGGGACCAATGAGGGACATGTGAAAGGTCCTCAACATTAGATCTTGATCATAAGCTATTAGATAACATGTGTGATAAAAAGCATAGATGTGTTGTTAGGGATCTTCTTTGCTATTAAATTTGATAAACTTGGGAAGATCCCATTGGGGTGGGTACGATTTATATGGTAGTCTAAAGGGTGAATGGGATTGTTTCAAATTTGATCATAAGAGAGAAAACTCTTGGATGAGGATGAGGAAGCTTCGAGACTAGATATGCAACTTAAAAGGGTTTGAAGGGGATCGGTTTGAATATTTTTCTATAAAGATTATAACGTCCACTTTTTATGACTTAGAAATAAGGGAATTTTTTTTACATAATGTTCTCTATTCTAAATTAATATAATTCAAAACACACATTCCATTTTCAATCCATCTCTTAACAGAGATAACCACATACAACTTTAATGAATTGGTGAAACACTGATATCTCATTCATTGACTCGGTATTAAACCAATCTCAAATGTTAACTTGTTTAAGTGTATATTATGTATACTTGAATCTTTTACCTTTAAAGGTTCACTCATGTGTTCTGTCTAAGATTCCTATCTGAATATTTGTTACCAATATTCATCTAAAATTCCACAACATAGACTAGGTGACATTAGACATAGCGCAACTAGTAGCTTGTGATACTTTGGCCAAAGTTTAAACATGTTTTCCATGCTTACATTCCAAGATGGAAAACTCATAGAAAGTAATATGTCTTTAACCACACTTTTACTAATTATCTAGATTGTTCATCCTTGGCTACTGTCAACAAAACCCAAGTAAATTTTTTATACTAAACAAGGGCTTACATGCACTAGTGTGGGAGACTAGTCATGAAAAATAAGGATACATAGACATAATCAATTGAATTACATTGATTTGATGTGTTTAGTTACCCTAAGTCAACATGATTTGATGACTACACTATTCCATGTGTCTAACTCTTGTTAAAGTAGAACTATGAAATGAATTTCCACTTAAGTAAATCAAGTTAATTGAACTAAGTAGGGTGTTGAAGCATAGTTGGTTGTATAAAAGTATCCTCATAATGAATTCTATCATTATGAGGGTACTCTGTTCAAGCCCCTATATTACAAAAAACCAACTGATTTCCTTAAGAACATTAGATCATTAACCCATCAATTTATTATCTTGTGTAATTTATCGTCAAACAACGCACCTAAGTGTTCACTATGTACGACCCAAACAAGGATATGAAATGTAATTTTACATTAATTATGAACATTTAAATCTTAAACCATTATTTTAATTTATCAATATATCTTAATTTGATATTAAGTGAGTAAGATCATTGAGTTTTCTTACTATAGTTTTTCATTGCAAACAAACTTGATTAAAAGCTTATACATTAAACTTAGAGATATCATAAAGTCTAAACCTTCCTATTAACTCTTTTAAGATTTCCTATTTCCATTTATTGTTTACATATAAGGAGCATACATCCAATCATCCTTTATGATTTAAACATAATCACTTAACAAGATAACATAAATAGTTCTTATTTAATGATAAAAGGAAGCATCCTTTTCTTTCTTATTAAGGACTATTTTCCTATTAATGAATTTAAAAAACATATGGTTTAGTTCCATAATAAGAAAGCCACATTATTCTATATAAAACTATCCTTATTCCCTTTTTTAATATGTATCTATCATTCATAGTCAACATAGTTATACACTTTCTCAAAATGAAAGGAATAAAAACTATAAGTATAGATCCTTATTCCTAGTATCATTTTATACCTTAGAATCCATTAAATCATGTACGTTATTATTTAAGTATATCCATAAATTCCCATCATGCATGTTAATATTTAGGAATATTAAACAAATCCAAGTCATAGAATACTTTAGAATAAATTGGAAATCAACAACCCTTCACAACAATTCATTAATCAAAAGAGAGAGATCACTTTACTCCCAACTTAATTAATATTCCATAAGTTTATACAAAACATATTTCACCATTACAAAACTAATTTTAATACATCTTCATAGTTTTTCCAACAAGTAAATTTTGAGAAAATTTCAATACATAAAGTATCTAAATGAAGAAAAATTGATTCCATTAGTAAAACAAATTCAACTTTCTATAAGTTTTTATCCTTTCACTTTTCACGAATTCCATGTGCAAAACTATTAGCATGAGTTAGTTAAAAAGAACTGAGCATGATAAGCATTATAACATTAAAATAATATGCTTTTATCTAATTGTTTCATAAAAGGAACTCCATTGTTAATGAAAAGGTTCCAAGTACATGGTAATAAGGTCAATAAGAAAGACTTCCCTAATAGTCACATAATCAGATATATATAAGAGTCAACAAAGCTATATGAGTTTCATTGTTCATAAAAGAAACTAATTAAACCATCATAAATTAATTCCATCTAAATCACAGTTATGATAATCATTTCAACATGATAACATTCCAAACTGCAACCAATTAAGAAAATAATTAATTAAAATTGTGATTTTTCCTCAACGGTTCCAATGTAATTCTCCAAAAAAAATTCCTTAATAACATAGTCAGATCAAAATCAATCAAAAGAAAATGAATTGATCTAAAACATACTGACTTATCAAGAACATAATGTTGTTCCTATAACAATCAATTTTGTATCAACTAATAATAAGATTTTATATAAAAATATGAAAGATCTAAATTGGGTAACAAACCTTCCTAATAACCCTACTCTCATAATCCCTACCTTCATTCTAAGAGGATAACTTTAAGCAAAGAACCAACTTGACAATACAGATAATAATCACTATAAATCATATAGTAGATTTGGCTCAAGCCTTCACAAAAAAAATAAACACACGATACAGAGTTCCAGAAGGATCTTTCATCCACAAGCTGAGTTCAATACTTATTTGAACAAAACATAGCCATCACAACCATACATCTCAAAAAAATAATAAATTGAATACTCACTATCTCAGCATACAAGCTACTAAAGAAGCAAATCAAAACTGTTTCATAAAAAAAATGTAGAGTATGGTCTTACCCAAAAAGACCAAGATATAAGTTGTAAGAAATGAAAACATCGTGACAATAATCAAAGCAGACATCACATTGTCTAACCTATTGAAATGAACTCCAATATGAGTAAGAAATACAGTCAAAACTTATAAATAACCCAAATATGTGAGTACAGTCTCAAGGAGATGTTTCAAAGGATCAAACAAAACATGTAATCATTGTCAAGGAAACACGATGATCCAAAACAAGAATCACAAAAGATAAACAAGATCTGCAACCAAAACATGATACCCCAACATGATGCTCAAAGCTTAAAGTTCAACACAGGAACCTATATCTAAAGAAAACAAACCCAAATCGAGAGTATAACAACCCAAGATCATTTCAAAAATCAATCAAGTTCCATAAACATGAGCCAACTCGAGAAGGGTATTCGAGAAATGAAAAACAAGCCCACAAAAGAGAGGGAGACAAAGTATTACCAGTCCATGTTTCTCATACAAGACCACCCAAGAAGGGTAAATTCAACAATGATATAAACTGAAATTGGTAAGGACAAATACTTCATCCTTCACCAATACAATATGCACTTGCAGTACTCAAAAACAACCTTCGAGAATACCCAATATGGGTCAAAACAAGATCTCCATAAAAAAAAAAAATATCAAAGTTTGGTTACCAACTTAAGCCAAATGAAGGATTAAGAACTGAAACAAGAATCCCAACAGGCATTCAAGAATGATTTGACCAAAAAACTGAAATAGAAGTTCCATTACTAGCCACTCTTTAATATGGAAAACAAAGTCAATCTCAACTAACATTAATCATAAACCCGTTTTAGTACTACTAAGAGTTCCAAGGTTCAAGATATTTCCATAGAATCCCTGCAAAAACGTTTAAATGCTACAAGGATACAAAATGAGGAGACATATGTATATCAAAACATAGAATCCCTTTGAAATTCATACCCAGTATTCTAAATAGGCAACACATTTGTTTTTCCAACTCCATTCAAAACTTGAATTCATTAAAATATTCTATTTCAAAAAACTATTCATATCCAAGAAACCATGTTCAAAAGAAACACACACAAGAAAAAGAACAATCAATCATTCAAGAAGACATTCTCAAAGACATTTTCATGAAGAGAAGTGTTATTTTAATGAAAATATTTAAATTTAAGTAAGATATTTTAATTAAATAGGGCCTATCATGCCTACTAGAGCTCCTGCCTTCTCTTCCCTACTCTAAACCTTGAAACCAAGCTTCCACAAGAAATATTTCCAACAAAAATTCAAAAAAATCCTTTGAAATGCTTCATAATTTCCTCTTATATCTTCCTTGATCAGATTTTTCCATTATTTTTTGCCATGCAAGACAAAATCATGCATGTAAAGATTGAATTAGAGGTTCGAAAAATGGAAACTACATGAAGCTCAAAGAATAAAAAAATCTAAATGAACCAATAAAAACAAACTGTTTATTTTTCCTCCAACCTCCTTACTATTCCTCAGGAGGTTTTGCTCTGTCAATGATCATAAATACAAAAGGACTGAAAATGTCCCCTCTAAAAACTCCTACCAGCCTTATCCTATGTTAGTCATAACTAACAGATTAAAAACTTCAATTCCTAGAATAGTAATGTTTCCATCTTGGCAACTTTATACCTTCCCCAAACCTTGGCCAAGTTTGGTGCTACCATATTTTAAATCTCCCATTGAAAACTATCAATGCATTTGAAATAGTGTCACCATCATCCCAATCTACTTGCAACAATGCCAACCCCATTTCCTTAGGTTAGGTCAATTTCAATAGGTTAGGTCCCCTTAATAATAGGTTAGAAACCTTAGTTTAGGATCTTAGGTATAGTTCATTAGAGCTTAGGATTATTTAATGTACAAAACTTAGGATAGTCTCCCATTAGGATTTAATCAATAATTAAAATAATCACATTAGTATAGGTTTAGAATAGATCAATAATCAAACCCTTAGATTAATTAAGTCCTAATTAATTAATCAACTAAAGTTACCTTTCCATATATCATTAAAATGACGATAAGGTCACCAAGAAGGGTGGAGTCCACAAATGCTACAAGATGCCCCGTGACCCCAGTGCAAGCCTGGGTGTAGAGATTAAATATTCTGACCAATTCAGCCAAGATGTTCAAAACATCAAAAAATCCTAAACATGCCTTGGATCATTGAAATTGATCCAAGGTGATTAATCCTAAACTTTGCAAACATCAGACTGAAAAAAAAGTTCAGTATTGCAAACTAGGAAATGAACCCTTTAACATGAATTTATTTCCTTCATCCATATGCAGATTACAATAAAAAGTTCAGCACAAAAGTATAAGAATACTTCATTAATAAATTTAGAATTGTCATGATATGAAGTTATCCCATTTTAGAAGATATAGTATATCCCCTACAACAACATGATTTATCTATTTTAAAGAGTACACCATCTTCAAAAGAAAATCACCTATCAACATTGTTACTTCATTAACAATAGTGATCAAAGATAACAACCATGGCAGAGGTATTACATACCTCCCCTCTAAAAGCATCACCATTCCCGATGATTAACTTAATTTGTATTTATAATCAAAAACAATAATTATACTTATAGTTCTTTGATCCACAAATGTTTTTAAAAGAAACCAAATTTGTACAAATTTTAAGTTTTTCATAACTTATTACAACATCATAATTGTTATCCATGTACTTAAAATTTATAGTACTTGCCCAAAACTAAGAGAAATTAAAGATACTTTTTAAACAAAGTCTTTACTTGTATATAAAAAATTAAAATTAATTATGTTCAAATGAATGAGGAAAAACAGTTTTCATATCCTCAAGGTTTTCCCATGTTGCACTTTCTTCATTAAATTGGTCCCACTAGACCTTGCATTGACTGATTTCATGATTTTGCAAGTACAAGATGAGAGTTTCGAGCACTCTTATGGGTTCAACCATGATTATTCCTGGGTCTTGGACCTACAAGGAATCCCAATTTAATACATGTGATAAATTTGAAATGTATTTCTTAAGCAAAGAAATATGGAAAACATCATGCATTTGTGACAAGGTGGGAGGTAATGCTAAGCAATAAGTTACAAGGATAATCACTTCAACAATCTCAAAAGGTCCCACAAAATGAGGTGATAATTTGGCTGCCTTGCCAAAGGTAATAGAGATATTTTTAGACTTAACACATAAAAAGAATTTTTCACCAAGTTCATATTTCTTATTGATCCTTTTTAGATCTACATAACTTTTCTGCCTATCAACAACTTCTTTCAATCATTCACAAATTATTTTCACTTGTTGTTCCATTTTAGTAAGCATTTCAGGTCTAATTACCTCTTTATCTTCAATGTTATCTAGACTAACCCAAGTTCTACATTTCCTTCCATACAATGCTTCGAAAGGTGCCATTTTTAAAGAGGAATGATAAGTATTATTGTAAGCAAATTAAACTAAACAAAGGTATTCTTCCCATTTTTATAGGTGATACATACAATACATTCTTAACATATCCTCCAAAACTGATTTACTCTTTCCATTTGACCATTTGTTTCTAGATGGTATGTGGAACTAAATTTTATTTTTGTTTCTAAGGCTACATTTAGCGTTTTCCATAAATGAGATGTCATTCTAGGGTCTCTATCATATATAATCAATTCGGGTATTCTATGTAATTTGAAATTTTCATGCACACGTATTTTTTCTAAAACATGGGAATCATCTTTAAGATTACCAAAAATAAAATGTGCTACTTTTGTTAATTTGTCACTACCACAACTAAAATTACATCATGTTTATTTTTAGCCATATGTCTGAAAAAAATCCATACTTATTATTTTCACATATATTGGTATCTATGGGGATACAGTAATAAACTAGATAGTTGCATATGCTCATCCTTAACACGCCTGACATTCTAGGCAATGTGAAATGAAATAAGTTATGTCTCTTTGCATCCCTTTCTAAAAATATTGTTGTTTTACATAAGAAAGCATTTTTGTAACACGAGATGTCCTAAGTAAGGTGAATTATGAAATTCCATCATTAATTTTTCCTTAACTCATTTCCCGAAGGTACATACACTCGCTTTTCATATCTTAAAATTCCTTCATTATCAAAGTTGAAACCTTTGTATCTTGTATCATTAGGATCTGTAACAAGTGTTGTTTTTACTTGCTAAAAATACAAATAAGAATCCATGATACACTTTACTTCATCCTTAAACTAAGTTCTCAATGTTACAAGTGCAAAAATATGTTTCCTACGACTTAGTGCATCATCCAATCTATTTTATTTAGCTTTAGTGTAACTTAGTCAAAATCATGTTATGACAAAAACTTTAACCATCTTGGCTATCTTACATTAAGATTTGGTTGAGTGAAAATAAAATTCAGCCCAAGGTGGTAAGTTTTTAACTCAAAAGGTATTCCTAAGAGATAATGTCTCCATACTTGAATTGCATGAACTATGACAACAAGTTCTAGGTCATGAGAAGCATAATTCAACTCATGTATCTTGAGTTTCCTACTTTCATAGGCTATAACATAATCATCTTGTAACCTAATACATCATATTCCCTCTTTGGAAGCATCTCAGTAAGAACTGTAAAGCTCCCATTTGGATCTTGTATAGCCAAAATAGGTGTAGAAGTTAGTTCTCCTTTAGAGTTTTAAATTTTGATTCACATTTATCACTCCACACAAATTTTTTGTCTTTCTTTTGTAATGAAGTAATCGGGGCAATGACTTTTGAAAAGTCCTTAACAAATTTTCTATAATAATCAGCAAGCCCCATGAAGATTCTGACTTCATGTACATTTTTAGGTGCAGGTCATTCAATTATGGCAGAAATATTTGATGGATCAACTACTATTCCATATTTTCTTATGACATGTCCTAAATAGTGCACTTTTGTTTCATAAAAAGAACATTTGGACAACTTACCATATAATTTTCTCTTTCTCAAAATTCCAAGTACAATTTTCAAATGCTCATGGTGCTCATAAATGCTCTTAGAATAGATGAGAATATCATCTAAGAATACAATTACAAATTTTTCTAAGTATTCTTGAAAGATATTATTCATCAAATTCATAAAATTTGAAGGTGAATTTGTGAACCCAAAAGGTAACACATTGTGAATTCATAATGTCCATACCTTGTTCTAAATGTTGTTTTAGAAATATATTCATCCTTAATTCTCAATTTATGATATCTAGAATGAAGATCCATCTTTGAATATACCGATGCACCACATAGCTGATCAAACAGATAATAAATTAGAGGAAGTGAATATATGTTTTTATTATTTATTTGTTTAACATCATGTCATCAATACAAAGTCGAAAGTGTTCCATCCTTCTTTTTATAAAAATTATTGGTGCTCCCCAAGGTGAGACACTCGGTCTTATCAAATCATTAGAAAACAATTCTTATAATTGTGCCTTAATTGCTACTTCAATTCAATTTTAGTCATTCGATAAAGTACCTTGAAATAGGTTCGAGTTCTGTGTTTAATATCTATTGAGAAGTTAAATTCTCGTTTAGGTGGAAGACCAAGTAGTTCTTCTAGAAACACGTCACTTAAATATCTTAACAACAAATGCTTTTCAAAGAAATTACTTCCTTCTTTTGTTGTTTCAGATATTTTTAGTGCATATAACATGCATCCTTTTTTTTTGTCCTTGTCTTAGCTGCATAGCCGATAATTTCCTAACTGAAATTTCTCATTTTACCCCTTGAATGTCTGTTGTTTTATGCAGATCATCAAGGCATCTAATGTGTTTTTCAAAATAATCAACTTTTGATATATGACCAAGAAGTTAGTTAACACCAATTATGACATCACAACACCCCAAAGGAGAAACATAAATATCTACTTCAATTGAAATTTTTGGTAACTCTAAAACTACTCCAAAAAGACACTTACTAACATAATGGACAACATTATTACCATAATGTGTGCAGTCCAAGATTTCTCCATTAATCCTAATTTTATTTTTAATTTTTAACTAATTTTACTAGAAATAAAACATTTTATAGCACCATTATAAAAAGTATCTGTAACAAGTGTACAAAATAATTTACCTGATAATTTTATGGGCGTAACTTTCTTTTCATCTTGCTTATCAACTACTTTAGCATGTATCTTATGTTATTGGTTGATGTCATAATTTTTAGAAGGAAATGATTTGTGTAGTAATCCTTAACACCATTAAAAAATCCTCCTACATGTCCTCTTTTTGGTTCAAACTTATTTCCAGTCTTGAAATTACTGTTTTGACCTCCATAAGATTTCTACCCATTATTGTTATTCTTCACAAAATTGTTTCTAATATTTTCAGAAGGTTTATTTGTTTTTGTTTTCTTATTTTTATCATTCACAAACTTGTTTTTGACCCCAAACTATTTCCATGCTACCTTCTTAGACCTATGCAAGTGAGGAAGAAGAGCTTGAAAGTTTTTTTTTGATTCTCCTCTTTATGTGTAGAAATCACCTTCATATTTTGTTCTTTCCTTATGGTTTTTTCTATAACCCCTTATATGGTGGTTAGTTTGTGCACATATACCTCTCCTCCTATGATAGGATTCAATCCCATAATAAACTTGTGTATCCTAAATTTTTTGTCAGTTTCAAATAATGGAATGTACTTAAGAAGTTTGGTAAACCTCTCCCGCTTTCAGTTTTAGTTAACTTTCCTTAAACTAAATTCTGAAATTTTGTCATTTTCTTATCATAATAGAGTTATGGTATCCATAATTTCCTAAATTATCCCTTAAATTTATCTCATGTAATTCTTGTTTCATCAATATTCAGTTCACCCTTATGGCTGTCCCACAGAGGATGCCTCAAGGAAAGCCGGTAAGCTCCCCATAATGCTATTGTTTCTTCCAAGAAGTTTCTTATATAAAATTAATTCTTTCATTTCATTGAGCCAATTCTCATCCCCATCCCCTAGTGTAGTGCCATCAAACTTTAGTGGACTTATCATTTTTATGTCATTAGTAAGTTCATCTACTAATTTTGCCTTTTTATTTTTAGGTTGATTTGGTAAATTTGCATTCACATTTACAGAGTTATTATTGACATTTGCAGCATTGATATTTGCTGCATTATTAGTATAAAAACTAAAATTTTAGGCATTGACATTATTTCCTGGAGGTGGCTGATTTTTATTATGAGTATCATCTTCTTCCTCCTCATTACCCATTACTTATTGTTCAAGTGCAACAAGACAATCTCTTATGTCTAACAACAAGAATCTCATCAAGTTTTTTGTGTTGTAGCTTCCTCTTCACTTGGAGGTGGTTTATTTATAACACCTCCTTGTTCTAACCATTTTTTTTTAACAAGAAATTTTTTTATCGATATAGAGTCAATAAGTCCAAAAGCTATAACCTTCAACTCTTATACCAAAATGTAACATCCACTTTTTTGACTTAGAAATAAGAGATTTTTTTGTTACATAATGTTCTTTGTTCTAAATTAATATAATTAGAACACACATTCCATTTACAATCCATCTCGTAATAGAAAACCATATACAATTGTAATGACTCAGTGAAACATCGATCTCTCATTTTATGATTTGGTATTAAATCAATCTCTCGTGTTAACTTATTCAAGTGGATAATATGTATAAGTGGTTCTTTTACCCTTTAAAGGTCACTCATGTGTTATGTCTAAGAAACCTATCTTAATATATGTTATCGATATTCATCTGAAATCCCACAATTCAGACTAGGTGACATAATACAACGCAACTAGTAGCTTATGATAGTTTGGAAAAGTTTAAAACATGTTTACCATTCTTACATTCTAAGATAACATACTTTTCGAAAGGAATATGTCTTTCACCACAATCATACTATTATCTAGATTGGTCATCCTTAACTACTATCAACCAAACCGAGTCAAAGTTTCATAATAAACAAGGGTAGCTTACATGAAATTGTGTGGAAGACTACTCATGGTGAATAAGGATACATAGACATACTCAATCGAATTCCGTTGATTGGGTGTGTTAAGTTACTGTTATCCAAATATATCTCCTAGCGATTTGGATAACTTGTATACACATTCTAGCTCTAAGTTACTCATTTCAAGGTTATGTGAGCTCAAGATAACTTGACACATTCCCTAGGTCACATTTTCCCTACACACCCCATTTCTTTCCTCTCCTTCCACTTTCCCCTTACCACCACATTCTATGCATTCTCCTTCTTTGTAGTCAACTTCTTCCTTTCAAAGACGGCTCGCACTTTCTTCAATCAGCTAAGTCCATCACCCTATCGCATGTCGCACCCATTACTTTGAAATAGTTGTACCTTCACCATAAGTTCTCTACTCCTAGTTTGCTTCATTTTCCCTCTATGCGTGCCCTTGTGCACCTTCATTCTGTCTTGTTCCACGCATGTCCCTACACCCTCCTTTGCACCCTTATATGTTAGGTCATCTTCCGACATAATTTAGTATGCGGTGCACAATTGAATCAAGGGTGCCTATAAGGCACCCGAATCCTTCGAAAAATAAGCAAGTGACACGTGGTAGAAATGATAAATATGTGTACAATTGATAATAATTTAAGCCAATCCATGCACGCCACATGTTTGTGTTTGCTAACAACTATGACATCTTATGAAAACCGTATCCTTTTATATAGAGCTCGGATCAACATGCACCTAGACTTGTCGTGAAAAAGCTACGATATTAGCTATAGTGATATAAATTCAAATTCAAATTCTTGGTGGATTTGGTGGGTGAGAAATGAGAAAACATATTTCTAAGCATTAATGAGCAGATCTATTTTCTCCAACCACCCAATTTGATATGTTCTGCCCCCTTTCTTCTTCAACATGCCAAACAAGCTTAGGGAAGCATATTTCATAGATATCTAGGTGAATTTACAAGCATTAAATGCTTCTTGTTTATGGTTTCATTTCAAATTCGAGTGTTCCCCACCTTTTCTCTTCTTCCCCATGGATTCATCTATAAATGTAAGAGATAGACTCATTTGTTATGTTGGATACTACGGATCCTTACACATTTTTCTAAGGACTGCATACTTTTTTATTTTGAGTTACTGAGACCTCTAGATCTCACTCTTGCATCTTGATATTGGCCACCTTCATCATTGTAAAAGATCTCGTGCATTTCAAGAAGTAATATAAGTATTGTTTTGTGACTATTCTCTCTCCTAATGTGTTCACATTCCTTCTTATTTCCTTTTCTTGTGTTTTGTGTTTGTTGTGATATTTCACGTCCCTCAGTTCTTTATTTAATTGTGTTCCATGAGGATGATCTAGTGAATACGTGTTTTTCTCTGCTATTTGTGCATATCCTCCTTTAATTCATTTCCTTTCATTCTCACTCATAACAAATAGTGTTCATCCCTCTTTTAAGTGCTATCACCTTTTAGTGTAGTTTCCTTTCGTGTTATCCTTCTATCCTCAATCGCTTGGCATCATTAGTTTAGTTTTCCCTTCCAGCACTAGGAGTAGCAATAGTGGTAGAAATAGATAGAGGAAGCAGCCTTCTTTGGGGATCCGTCCCAAGCATGCAAGATCCCACAACTTAAGGATGGTCCCCATTGTGGCCTCAAACACTTCGGATCTTCCGAGATCCAAGACGCGTGGGTGCATGTTTGAGAAACCAATAGTTACCCTAAGTCAACATGAGTTGAACACTACATTATTCCATGTGTCTAACTCTATTTAGAGTAGAACTATAAACTAAATTTTAACTTATGTCAATCGAGTTAATTGAACTAAGTAGGTGTTGAAGCCTAGCTAGATGTATCACAATATACTGATAATGACTCCTTCATTATGAGGGTACTCTATTGCAATCCCTATACTACGACAACCGACTTGGTTCCTTCAACTAAACTAACATACTTAAGAACATTAGATCATTAACCCATCAATTTATTATCTTGTTTAATTTATTGTTAAACAATGCACCTAAGGGTTCACTATGCATGATTGACCCAAATAAGGATACAAAATGTACTTTTACACCAATTGAAGGTATGCAGATAAAATATGTGTTCATGCATATGAACATTTTAATCTTAAACCATTATTTTCATTTATCAATATATCTGAATTCGATATTAAGTGAGTAAGATCATTAAGTTTTCTTACTATAGTTTATCATTGTAAACAAACTTGATTGAAATCTTATACATTAGACTTAGAGATATCATAAAGTCTAAACCTTCAATTAACTCTTTTAAGATTTCCTATTTCCATTTATTTTTTACATATAAGGAGCATACTTTTGATCATCCTTTATGATTTAAACATAATAACTTAAAAAGATAAGATAAATAGTTCTTATGCAATGATAAAAGGAAGTATCCTTTTCTTTCTTATTAAGGACTATTGTCCTATTAGTGAAATCAGAAAACATATGGTTTAGTTCCCTAATAATAAATCCACATTATTCTATATAAAAATATCATTAGTTTGTTTTTTGAATAAGGATCTATGAATCATAGTCAACATAGGTATACACTTTCTCAAAATGAAAGGAATCAAAACTATAAGTATAGATCCTTATTCCTAGAATAATTTTATACCTTAGAATCCATTAATTCATGTACGTCAATATTTAATTATATCAATAAATTCTCATCATGCATGTTAATATGTAGGAATATTAAAAAAATCCAAGTCATATAAGACTTTAGAATAAAAAGGAGATCAACATCCCTTCACAACAATTCTTTAATCAAAAGAGAAAGATCACTTTACTACCAACTTAATTAATATTACATAATTTTATATGAAACATCTTTCACCAAAGATACAAAACTAATTTTAATACATCTTCATAGTATTTCCAACAAGTAAATTTCGAGAAAATTTCAATACATAAAGTATCCGAATGAAGAAAATTTGATTTCCTTAGCAAAACAAACACAATTTTAGATAAGTCTTTCTCCTTTCACTTTTCATGAAGTCCATCTACAAAATTGTTAGCATGAATTAGTTAACAAGAAATGAGCATGATAATCTCTATAATGTTACGACATAATTCTAGTATCTAACTATTTCATAAAAGGAACCCTATTGTTAATGAAATAGTTCTAAGTACACAATAATAAGGTCAATAAGAAAGACTTCCCCTAATAGTCACATAATCAGATATAGAGAAGAGTCACTAAAGCTATATAAGTTTCATTGTTCATAAAAGAAACTAATTAAACCATCATAAATTAATTCCATCTAAACCAAAATTATGATAATCATTTCAACATGATAACATTAATGTTATCACCAAATCAAACCCTATGTTTATAAGTGCATATACTTGAACTCACGGTGTGATTGGATAACATGGGTACTATCTCCAAGTTGTGGGTCTTTACTTGAGATAAGAAATCTGGTTCTTGCTCCTAAACTTCAATCTACTCTAATAGATAAGCTAACTATAATCTAAATTTCCAAGGGACCGGGGGAGAGAGAGTGCATAAAATGAAATCCTACACTAAAGCGGTGATACACCGAAAAGGAGGGTGTAAGTAGTTCCAAATGTGAATATAGAAGCAAAGTACATAGAAGAGGTGATGAAAGTTCTCCATAATCTAGCAAAATGCATTCAAAACAATATTCCAAGCATACACAATGATAATGGATCCCTACAAACATAATAATAGACACAATATTCTTGTAGAAAGATTAAAAGGCAAGAAGAATGCAAGAAAACATAGCGGGGAAGATATATCCACAAACCGATATTTTATTGCTTCATGATATGCACAGTTCAATCTATTACATGATAAACGGATCACCATGCAAGGAGTCCACTACGGGGCCTGCTACACATTGGCTTCACAAAACAATTTTGATAGAAATTATATTATGAAACACTGATTTATAGAAAAATGAGAAGGGAAAGAGAAGGGAAAATGTAAATCCCAAAATCTTCCTTCAACCACCTGTAAGAGACATTAAATGGATTAAATGATTATATATTACTTGCAAAAGGCTCCCCATATAGAGAAAGAATGATGACCATGCCTCTTAATTGCACTCCCAACCAAAATGAAACACTGTTATGAACTCGGCCACGTTTTATAAAAATCTCCATTGATCTCTCACAAAATCCAGAATTTATTGATTTATGTGCATTCTCGGAGCCACGATTCCAATGGTACCAATTTTGTGCGATTTCACAAAAATGCAAAAGTTATGGCCTTCGAGTGTGGGCAGCTAATCATTTGACGGGAATGACATTAACTGACTGGAGCTGAATATGTTTCTTTTATTTAAATATAACGCCATTAAAAATAAGAGGACATCGTGCTCGCCCAGGAAAAATTTTGTGAAAATCAGCTCGGAGTAAAAGTTATGGCCGTTTGAAGTTTCAGGGTCAAATGACTTTCTTCTTTGCCTTCGGCCGCTTCGGCTTTTCGCATCCCTCACGTCATTTCATCCCAAACTTCCCCTGGGTGGATTTTACGATTCGCGCCCGAAAATCCATGACTAGGACTTAGCTGATTTTCTTCATTTTTTGGCACCAAGCTTGGCTTTTGCAATTTTTTCACATTTTTAAAACTTGTTGGGTTTTCTTCTTGGACAAGAGAGTTAGAAAGAAGCCGAGGGGACCCCAGAAACACGATTTTTGCCTTAAATCAATCTATTTGCTTGGGACTAAATAATTTGATGCATGTTATCAAAATTACCTAGAGGGGTGAATTTTGGATAACAGAACCAATTAAGAAAAGAATTTATTAAAGTGTGATTTTTCCTCAAATGATTCAAATTTAATTCTCCAAACAAAGTTCTGAATAATAGAGTAAGATAAAAATTAATCAAAATAAAATGAATTGATCTAAAACATAATGACTAATCAAGAACAAAATTTTAACTTTTTAACCATAACTAAAATAACATCATGTTTATTTAGAGACATAGGAATCCCACGAACAAAATCCATACTTACTATTTTCCACTTATATTTTGGTATGCTTTATGGGGATACAATAGACCAAATGGGTGCATATGATTAGACTTAACACGCTGACATTCCAAGAAATGTGAAACAAAATAATTTATGTCTCTCTTCATTCCTTTCCAAAATATTGTTTTTTACATCAACAAGCATTTTTGTAACACCGAGATGTCCTGAGTAAGGTGAATTATGAAATTCCATCATTAAATTTTTCCTTAACTCATTTCCCAAAGGTACATACACTCTTTTTCATATCTTAAAATTCCTTCATTATCAAAGTTAAAATATTTGTATCTTTCATTATTAGGATCTACAACAAGTGTTGTTTTCAATTGCTAAAAATACAAATCAGAATCCATGATAGATATTACTTCATCCTTAAACTAAGTTCTCAAAGTTACAAGTGCATAAATATGTTTCCTATGACTTAAGGCATCATCCACTCTATTTTCTTTACCTTTAATTTAAATTATTTCAAAATCATATTGTGACAAAAATCTAACCATCTTCATTGTCTTTCATTAATATTTGGTGAGTGAAAATAAACTTCAACCCAAGGTGGTCATTTTTAACTCAAAAGGTTTTCCTAAGAGATATTGACTCCACACTTGAAGTGCATGAATTATGACACAAATCTCTAGGTCATGGGAAGCATAATTCAACACATGTATCTTGAGTTTCATACTTTCATAGGATATAACATGATAATATTGAAACAAAATACCTCTTAGTCCCTCTCCGAAGCATCCAGAATTACCACAAAGCTCCCATTTGGATCTAGTACAACCAAAATAGGTGTGGAAGTTATATATTCCTTTAGAGTTTTAAATTTTTATTTTAGTTTCTCTCCTCCCTTAGTTAAGGAATGAAATGAATATATGCCTCTAACCCTCTCTTGTTGTGTGTGTATTTTTATCATCATGTAAATGTAACACCAATAACATTAATTATGGTAGATTTAGGTGGATGTCATTCCAATGATTTATTGTTGATTTCATGCTGACATGGTTTTGTAGGATGCAAGTAAGATGGCAAAACAACGTGGTTGTAATTCATTGTGTATTATTGTAATTTATATTTGAAACAATGTAATTATAGAGGTTGAACCAACTTTTTGTAATGTATTGAAAGACTTATTATTGAATTTTGGTAGTATGTATGAGATGCTAGTTTTAGGGTGCTTTGGGAAATGTGCATTTAACCATATGTGTCATTTTGATTTAGATATATGTATGGAAACAAAAAAAATGGAGGGTTGAATATATATGTTAAATGAAATTGAATTTAATATCTTATAGTGTAATTCCAATGTGAAATTGATGATTAATTAATTGGTGTGTTGTGTTCCTTACCTTGAAAATGTAATAAAGAAATCTAAACAAACAATCAACCCTAGTATTAATTTTTGCATAACTATTCTTCATGTGTGATTATTTTTAGCATAGGAAACTAAAACCTTAGGATAAAATTAAATATTTACACTCGATGACACCTTCTAGTTAAGTAAATAAGATCCCAATTTGATATTTTCCATCCCATCCCGCATGATTTGTGATAGTGTCGTGAAGAGACAATTGGTAACCACATGGTAAAATGTTTTCTTGGGTATGTGGTCCCCTCCTAGGATTGATAGTTGTGTGTGTAGTAAGGAGAATGTGATTACCTTAAGTTAGTACTCTATGGGTAACCAAACCCCAACATAATGTAAAACCCTCTTAGTTGAGCACATGTGTAGAGTGAAGAGTGTTAAGTGAAAACGATCACCAACTACCCAATCTCATTTATCGTTTGGGTTTTATGGATCAATACTAAGAGTTAATAGTGAAAATTAGGAACATTTTAGTGTACATTTAGTTTGAGAAAACATAACCATAAGATGATTTACTTGGAGAAAGGTGGAATTTAGGTCATTCTCTTATCATTTTAAAACCATCTTGTGGTGAGAAATGAGACCCACATTGTGTAAACTCTAATGTGAACCTTACCCCCTTAAAACAATGAACTACTCCATCTTTCTCTTCCACTAGTCCTTTTAGGTAATGGATGACCGATGTGAAACTAGGTGATCATGTTCTTAGAGGAAAATCCCCTAAGATAGGGTTTAGTAGTCTCATGAGGATACAAATGCTCATGTTAACAAAGAGGCCACAAAATTCATTACCAAAAATCATATCAACCTAGTTAGGGAAAAGCCTCTTACGTTAGACGTAAAATGATACATAGGAAACAAAATATGGAAACAAAAAAAAGGGAGTATGTTGTCATGATAAGAACCTTTGAATCCTTAACTAATTGTTGGAGCATAACTAGAGTTAAAATTATAATTGACGCTGGCCCTGGGAAGTATAATTGTGAGATGTTATTCCAAAACAAGTGAAACATGATCTTCCTTGTAATGTGATTAAACCCTTTGGTTGTGGATAAAGATCCTATTTCGTATATAATCCTTAGTGGGTACTAAATAAACTATCAATTATAAATGAGTGAAAGAAACATGACCCTAAATCCTTAAACAAACAAAATGTGAACTTCACATCCTTTGGACTTACACTTGTTCTGTTGTGTAATGGAGGTATGATATAAGATCAAGATGCATGCCCTTAGGAGTGAATCCTAGGGATAATACCTAGTAGCCAGTGTGTATGTAAATAGCCCTATGTGTAAATAATTATCTTGTTAACAAATGAATGAATTAAATAAGTAATTGAAATAATGTAGATGATCCTTATTGAATGAGATATACCGTAAGTTAAATGTTAAACTGTATAAATGAAATCTAGCAAAAAGGAAAAGAAATGTATGAATCACATATTATGATTCTTTCTAGAACTTAAATTAAGATTGTGTAGACACAAAATTATGAACTTTACACATAATTTGGCCCGGTCTTATACTACTATTTAGAATGTTTGCAAGTGTACAATGTAGTAATTAATCCCACCTTTTGGCCATCTTTATTTGATATTTTATTTTGTAGTTCCCATGTATTTTCTAACACTTATCTACCCATTTCACAACTACCCTAACATTATAGCCCTAAATTAGGGCACCCTAACCTATACTGAGGTGCCCTGGTCCACTCTAGGTGCCTCGATCTATACAAATCCCATTTCACTCCTTTTTGGGTAATTTCTAGCTATTGGTCATCTTTATCCTTTTCTCAATTGCCTTGTCAAGATTAATTAAAAAATTAAGCATGAGATACCTATAAGTATAAATTTATAAGACCATAATGAGGGTCCTAGGTCATAGCATTACACATGGTTGTCATTCCATCTAAGGTTGTATCCATTACATCACTTGAATCCACACATTTTCATTCATAAAGGCTAGGATATCTGCATCACACACACTTAATAATAGGGGAGGGATTCTATTTTATTCCATGTACACATGTTATTTACATTTTCTATAATTATTCTTTCTCACTTTTTCACAAAGTGTGACCGACATGAGATCACCTAGGGCACAACATGCACGCACTCACCGAACTAGATCCAGTCCGAAATGTAGTGCAACATTCAAGTGATAAGTCAAATAGCTTGGAGGTTGAGGTTAGTTTACCCCATTCATATACATCTTTTATTTTTATAGGGTTTGATACTTCTCTTTGCATTACAGGCCATTTTGCATCTCATCCAACAAATTCAATGTGACTAACAAGAAAGGTTTGGAACTAAATTTGACCATAATAGTTGAAGTTTTTGAGCATTTACAGTGTTCAAAGCACCCAAATTTTAGACCAGAGTACCAAAGGGTGCCCTAGTACACTCCAAAGCACCCCAATCACTTCATTTCTTCATATGTGTCCTTCGCAAGGTCCTTGAGTGTTCATCTGCACTTCTAATTTTATTCTCAGACCCGCGAGAACATACGATAGTCACTTCCATTTAGCTAAGTTATTTCTCTCCCTTATCTTGCACATTTAGGGTTTTATTTCACTTAGAATAGTTTACTTGCATTTATTTCATATTGTTTTAGTCTTTTATTACAGCATTTTAGTCCTCCTAATTAGATTAACTAGGATTACCACTTCCTTGCATTCAATTCCAATTTTAGTTAATCATTTTGGTGAACCGACTTCCATTTTTTGTTTATGCCCATTACTCATAGCGGTTTTGGCCCTCTCCATTATTGTGAGCTTCCTTCTTCTCTTTCTTATCCCTCTAGATCCATGGCTGACATACCTCTAGCTATAATTAATAACCCTTAGACACCTCCACCAAGGTTCTTCTTCATGAAATTGAAACCATGGTTAGTGAAAAATCCTATGACAAGGACACCAATGTTGACCAAGAACAACTTGATACTCTCATGGATTTTTCCAAGCTTTACGTGAGAATCCCACTCATCTCCCTCATGTTTTGCATGCTCTACTTACGGCTAAGAGAGCTCATGAGGCATCCCTACCTGTTTCTTCCACTCTTATGGTCTCTACACCACCCATATCTACTCTACCTATTACAACTACTACCCTCCAACCCATCAAGGTGCTTCTAGTATCCCACTTGGTTCCTCCTCTAATTCCCCAACTATGCATCATTATACCAAGATCTTCAAAACCAAATCCACTAGTTACAAGTTGCCACTTCTAAAGGACCCCTACAACTCAATTCCACCTCCTTGTTGCATTCTCCATTTGCACCATCCATCTCTGCTTACCCATTCCCATATAACTTCATCTCTCCCAAACTACCCATTTTTAAAGGCCACGGTGACCCATAAGAGCATCTTTGTGCTTTCCATGTTGTTTGTCTCAACTACGCTGATGATCTTACTATCCTCACCAAATTGTTTCCACGTAGTCTATAGGATTATGAAATGCATTCATTCTATAACTTACCCTCAACTCTCGTGGTTTTGTTTACATATCTCGGCCGATGCTTTTCTCACGCACTTTTCTATCAATATCAGTTTCACACTCTCCTATGCCCAACTCACTCAACTTAAACAAGACCCCACTAAACGCTTCCTTAATTACATCTTACGATATAAAAAATGTTTCCTAGATGACTAATATCATCATCGACTCGAACTACAAGATATATTTGTGTATAGTCTTTTTCCACCTCTCCACGATAGCTGTGCTCTTTGAAACTTTTAAATCATTCCACCAAATTTTCCATGCTATGAAACTATGTGAGACTAAACTAGTCTTTATCGGAAACCTCAAATATTAGGATGCCCCTTCTTTCTCTACCCACATGCCAAGTAATATAGTCTTTAAGGCACCAACACATCAATCTAGTAATTCACACAATATTGTTAACGTGATCTCCATTCCTAGTGAATTGCACCCTCAACCATACCGACATCCTTTTACTAAACTTAGTACCTCGTTAAGTGTCTTATTACCACAACTCATTGATAGTAATCTCCTTAATCTACTGAAACCTTTACAACTTGACCCATCTTGACCTAAAGGGAATACCTTTGACAACCACTCTTATTGTGATTATCATCAATGTTTTGGGCATTCCATTGATCATTGTTTTAAGCTCAAACATCTTGTCCAAGACATGCTCGATAGTGGCCATCTTGAGCTCCTATAGTCCCCACATCTTTCCCTACCAATGATAACCACAAACTCCAAATATTTAACAACTTGCTTCCCAAACATGATACTAAAAATGTCAATTGATCCTATAACTATGTTTTTATATATTTTCTTATCCCCTTGGCCCTCTCGACTTTCTTATTGATCACACTACCGCTTCAACAAAAGTTAGTTCCTTCTCTAATATAGACTACCGCGCTACATTTGTCTCCAACCATTTATATATATAGGCCTTTATCAACTTATCCTTTATCAACAACACTAGATTTTATTCCTCTTCCGCCATTAACACATGCTCCCTATCCTTCTTACAATCTCTCAGTTACCCTCCATCACAAATCCACTACCCATTTAATGACCCTATAGTGTTGTTAAGTTACATATCACAATTGGTCCTCTCACTCTTCTCCTCCCTTACCTTATAAGTCAAAGTGTTAATGACTATGACTTACTTATCAGCCTCAATTGGATTTAGAAAACACAATATATTATTTCTATGAATCATTTATGCCTCAAATTTGTTTAGAAAACCATATTATTTCAATTGACGATGTTCCTCCTTCATCTCCACTATTAATGTCTCTTCTTGTTTTGATATTGTGTGTCTTCCCCTCTTACTCATATAGCTCCTTTGACATTTCCCACAATGCATCCGATTCCTAATTCACCACCTCGATTGGCCTCTACGCAACCATGCCACTCCATTAGTCCCACACACCAGCATAGGCCTATTCCTAATACCATTACCGCATCTTACAATTGATCACCACCTCGCTTTATCCCACATGGATCATCCTCCCCTTCACACAAGTCAGTTCATGAATATCCATCACTTACACACTTTATTACATCCCCAATATGTCTTATGTGAACCCATCACATGCATATTAGCTTCATTCCCCCGTGTAACATTTGTCTCCCATACCACCCTTACTCAACCATCATCCTCAAGTTTCATCATCCTAGATACCCATCGTCAGGCCTCCATCCCTAAATGTTATTGTTTGACCCATCCTTTCGACACACGAGAGGGGACATAACACATTATATCCCCCCATCTCTATCCTTGTGTACTTCTACATGACCTTACACTATATGCTTTATCCATATCATTGTAATTTCTATCTCACGCGTCATAGCACCCTCACTACCCAATGGCGTACTCTTGTGTTTTAGTTCACACATGATTGTTGAGGGATTACCATTACACTAAACCCCACACACTGTACTATAGGTCCTACACATTTACATTCTACCATCCTACACCTATACATCACATATCTTCATAGCGTTCATCATCCATATACTACACTAGTCATCATTACATATGAGCCTAGTTTCACATCCCATCTTTACATTCTACATTTACACTAGAGTACATTATCTATGAGTCTAGCTTTCTATATCACCACTACCCATTCCATTTTCTATCTATGCCTACTACTACATCTTACACACCCACACCGCATCCATGCATCCTATATATTCTACATGCTACACTAGATTTCATTATACATGAGTCTAGTTTTACTGTCATCCTTACAAAATCTATTTCTATCTACACACTTATTACATTTCACACATTACACATTCCATACCCATTACACATTCTACATTTCCTTTCCCACAACGCACATTTACATACCCTACCCCTTTACATGGTCATTGATACTATGTTGTCTTCTACGCGCTGCACTCATCACCCTATGACACACTCTAGTTCCTCGGTCCATACTCAACTTCGAAGGGTTTACCAATTAAACAAACATTACCTATATACAACATGTCATCACATCATGTAGTGGTATACACCTTAGGTTACATCACCACTCTTTTCATCCATTTCTCATTTATCCTCTTACATCCTATCATCACACATTCTATTATCCTATCCTATGTCATTCTACTACATCATCATTTATCTTACTCATCACTTAGTGGTATACGCTTTAGGATAAATCACCACCTCATTCTTATTCATCACATAGTGGTCCACGCTTAGTGCTAAACCACCACCTTCCGTTATCCACTATATACTCATTTACGCTCCATCCGACTTCATCACCCATCTCGTAGTGACATACGTTATAGGATAAATCATCACCTTCTTATTCCATCATGTAGTGATATATGCTTAGGGATAAATCATCACTCACTCGTTCAACAAGTCATGATATATGCCTCAGCTATAGGGTTCACACACATTCACTATATAATCACATACTTCATCACCACTTACTACCGCTCATCCCATAGTGATATACACTTAGGGATAAATCATCACTCCTCTATTCAACCAAGTCGTGGTATACACTTATGTTATAGGGTTCACACACATCCTCTCACATGTCATATTTCATCACCACTACACATAGACACTCATCACAACATGCTAGACAAAACCAATACTACTCGACCATTTCCCGATGACGCACTCTCATTTATGGTTTATTCTTGGTAGCTGATGGGGAACACAAAATGAACCTCACTGCATACACTTTTATACACTCAGGGGAGCACGTTGCTCCTATCATTTGATCTTGCATTCCATTCCATCCATCCAAAATATATGCATTGTCTTGTCGCATTTACTCTTGCTTACTAGTGTCTTTCATGATCACTTTACTAAACCTTTAAGATTTCTTTCTTCTATGTCATTATCATGCACACATATGCATTCATGCCTTTGATTAAGTGTGATCATGATACAAGACATTTACATGTGAGATGGATGATTTCCTTGTACCCTCACCATATTGGTAATTGGGGCATCCATATTTGTCTTATTTAGGTGTTATTGTTCCATTTTATACTTAGCATCTTATACTACTAGTTCATACACGCTTTAACATATTGGTTATCACTCTAACATGCTAATGAGTGTTCTATGTGTAACACTTGTTTTGTAGGATTACATGTTTCCATGACTACCTCTACGTTTCTGCTTGTCTACTTTGTTTCCTTTATATGTGGTATTTTCCCTTTTCTTATGTGCGTACTTTTCTATTTTTGTGCCCATGATGGCCTTGCATGTCTTACTGACATTGTGAGTGATGTCCCATGTTTATAACCATCTTTTTGTAGTCTTCTTTGTTGTTGTTTCTTGCTTATTTACACTTCTATGCTTGGTATTTTTCTTACTTTGTATGCATATTTTACCCTTATTGCATGCATGTGTTTTTCAAACTAACACTTGTATTGTCTATCCATCCCCTTTTGAGCACACCTTGGTATCTACCAAGTTTTTTCCCTTTCCCCCTGTAGGAATGAGTTATACTGATTAAGAGTGTGATTGGTCCTCTTTTGGGGCACATTCTCCTTCCGGGGTCATCGCATGAAACCCCGAGGGGGAATCATTGAGGCTCTTCTACAAACACAACATATTTACACCGGTTCGATAGTGTGAGTGAGTTCAAACTAGTCTATGAACTCCATACACAACATCCTTATAGGACATGGTGTCCTTTGGAAAATTCCATGGAGTGGTTATAGGCTGGGATTACAATTGGTGTTCATCTCTATACTTCTCAATCCATTAGTGTGGGTCATCTTAAAAATAAGGAAAATATAGATATTTCTTCAACAAATTTCAGTGAAGCGATTAGAGTTGGAGCACATAGAGCATTTCCTCCCAACACTTCTTGACTAGGGTGGTGTGAAATCACCTAAAAATAAGAGAGACAATAAGATATCCTTCACACCCTTTTTCTCAACATGGATTAGGTGCACATGTTCCATTTACATTTTTTTCTAGTATATTTTACATTTGCGTACTTTACACATGCATATTTTACACAATGTTTTTACATACATACATATTTGACTACTTAATTGTTTTCTCTTACATGTCCATTATATGAGAAACAAGCAGTCAAATTAAGGGCAACAACAATAACAATAACAAACACACTGTGATAATACTTTCCATACTAAGCATGTAGGTACATTACATATCAAAACAACTACACATGTGTTCTACCTAGGTTTACTCTCATCACTTTTTATGTGCATTTTTCATCTTTAGAATCCATGCTCCTCCACATTTTTGTTTTTTCATTCCATGTTTGAGTCTAATCCATCGAAATGTCTTCTTCTACACTCTACATTGATAATATGTACACATCTCTATGTAATTTATGTTATACTTTATGTTATCGAGCTTTTTGCTCACCAACATAAAGGGGGGCAAATGTAGACACAAAAATTATGCACTTTACACATAATTTGGCCCGATCTTATACTACTATTTAGAAGGTTCTCAAGTGTAAAAGTTCTAATTAATCCCACCTTTTGGCCATCTTTATTTTATATTTTATTTTGTAGTTCCCATGTATTTTAAGAACTTATTCACCCATTTCATATCGCCCCAACATTCTAGCCCTAAATCAGGGCAACCCAACTGTACTAGGGCACCCCGGGTGCCCTGGTCCCATTTAGGCACCTCAATCTATGTAATATCCCCTTTCACTCCTTTTAGGTGATTTCTAGTTGTTGGTCATCTTTATCTTTTTCTAAGTCGGCCTTGTTGAATTAATTACAAATTTAAGCTTGAGAGCCCTATAAAACAAAATTACAAGACCATAATGAGGGTCCTGTGTCAAAGCATTACACACTACTATCATGCCATCTAGGGTTCCCTCCATTGCATCACTTATATCCACATAGTGCCATGCATAAGGCTAGGAGATCTACATCACACACACTTCATAGTGGGTGGGATTCTATTTTATTCCATACACACATGCTATTTACATTTTCTATAGTTACTATTGCTCACTACTTCACAAAGTGTGACTGACATGAGAGCACCTAGGACATGCCATGCACATACTTACCATAACTACATTTGGGTTCGAAATGTAGTACAATGCTCAATGATAAGTCCACTAGCTTGGTAGCTAAGGTCATCCCAACCCATTCATATGCATCTTTTATTATTCTAGGGTTTGATACTTCCCTTTGTATTGTAGGTTATTTTTGAACTCATCCGATAGATCCAACGTGATAAATAGGGAAGGTTCGGAACCAACTTACGACCATATGAGTTGTAAGTTTTGAGCATTTATAGTATTCATAGTGCCCAAATTGTAGACCAAGGTGCCCCATTACCGGGTGCCCAGGGTGCCCCATTACACTTTGTCCCGGTCACTTTAGATCCTTCAAATCTGTCCTTCGTAGGGTCCTTGAGTGTTCTTCTGCACTTCCAAATTTTATTTTCAGACATACAACAACTAGTGATAGTCACTTCTAATCAACTAAGTTATTTGTCTCCCTTATCTTGCACATTTATGGTTTTATTTCACTTACTTGCATTTATTTCAATATTTTAGTCCTCCTAATTAGATTAAATAGGATTACCACTTCCTTGCATTCATTTGAAATTTTTGTTAATCATATTGAAACATGTTTGTAATAAATGTGGAAATGACCCTATCTACAAGTTTATTTTGTAGTTGAATGATTATGTTATGAATCATTATATTGTGCCTTTTCATTTGAAAAAAATAGGTGGCCTTGATGTGCATCACATGTTTTCATGTTATCTATGTGAGTTAGTGTTTTTGTAAACATATTGTGTGTTGTGTGTTGTTCTAAGTGATCTCCTCTAGTGTCGTGTAAACTTCAATGTAAGTCAAAAAATATTCCTATATTTTTTACTATTGTATTTGTGTGTGTAAAATGTGGGCATTACATTTTTACCTATGAGATTGCTAGAATAATTTTACCTTATGCATGAATAATTTCCCTTATGGTTAATTTATTATTGATTACTTGGGGCACATTCTCATTTTCATTAGAGAAAGACCTTGATGTTCACGGGATCCATTAGATCCACGCGGTTCACTCTCACTTAGTATCATAGTTGTGTTTATTTAGTAGATGTGCAACTCATTATTGGTTTTTTCTAATTAGTTATGATTTTGAAATTTTGAACTTCTTATACAAGTTTCATTAATCATTAATTGGTTTTCAGTAATTGGGTTAATCTCATTTTGGAGTTATTTTATGGTATTTCTTTTGTGTTTGTGCAAGTTAGGAATTTCTTTGCAAAATCAACTGGTAGTTATAGCTATCCATGGTGGAAATTTATTTTGGATATATTTATGTTTTGGTTTTTAGTTTGTTTTTTTATTAATTTTAGTTTTGAATTTTTCTAATTTCCTCAAAAACATGGTTTGTCTCTTCGCTTTCCAACTCACTCCAAACCTCATCTACTCGAGAGAGATTCCTTAGCTTTTATGCTAGCTCGATGAGCTCCCATGGAGATCTTCTTGGGTTTCATGAGTTCCCCAAACTCTTTGATCCTATTTCCACCAAGAAAATGTGGTCAAGCCACCTCATGCTCATCCCTGGATCACTCGCCCCCATTATACTCCCGTTCCATTTCATTTTTATGTTTTCCTCATTATGTTCCCATGTTGCAAACCATTTCTATAGGATTCCCACTTGGTCATGTTGTGTTAGTGTCCCCGAGATCCATTTTTCTACTCATCAAGCTTCCCTCATCTGATTTTTACTCAACATCAACCGCACTAGATTTGTCAATATCACCTTCATGAATCTGTTGTCATTTTTTCCGATCTTATCGTTGACTTGATCTTGTATTCATGAGCTCCTATTTACCCTCACTCGGCTTGGTCGTGAGTTCATTTTCACTTTCTGGACCATCAACCACATTTATGGCTCTTTCGAGCCATCCTTATCTCATCGTGGACCTCGATTTAGCTCATCATTTGAGGGGAATTTGTGCAGATTGGTCTTGCTCAGCTATAACCCTAAAAACCCTACCCTACCTCAAGCTCACCCCTAACCTTGGATTAAATTTTAAACACCAACCATTGCCTCCTATTTCTACCTTGGAAATTCCCATCTCGCTTGCCAATTTAGTCCACCCACTTTCCTATCTCAAGCCAGCCACCCGAGCAACGTGGACCTCTCTGCCATTCTTTGACCAATTTAAAATATTTTTCCCACCATTAAATATTCGAGCCCTCCCTTTTAATTTATATAGGACTTTTTTTATAATTTTTATCACTTAGGTTATTTTTCTTTAACTTAGCATATATTAAATTTAATCTAAGGGTTGGATTTTTAAAAGGAAGGAAAATCAATTCATTAGTTCAAGTATTTAATCAATATTAGGTCTATGATTATGGACTTTATTATAGTATGATGTTAAATGTTAGATCATGGATTATTGTTGACTTGATTTAGTTATGATGCATGATGATTATTAGAGACATTTTATATGTTGATGATGATATATTGTTGGACATGGTTATATGATGGATGTTGTTCTTGGACTTGTGATATTTGGATATTGTGAGTAGACCTAGAAATGGAAAATTATTGGATGATGATATAGTTGTTGATAAAACTATAAATGATATTGTTAGATTGCTTTGATGTTGTTGTGATTCATATATCTAGATGATTTTAGAATTTTAATTATATTTATATTATTTTGGATGTTCTGATATGGCCATGAGGCTGAAGGAGGTATTTGTGTTTTGTAGGTTAAAATATCACAACAAACATCGGGATTGGAGACCAACCACATTGGAATTCTAGATGAATTCAACAAGGTCACCATGGCAACTGTATTTGTTTGTGTGTGTGTTGTTTGTGTTAGGGATTCCCATGGGGGATCACCTTTAAATGTGACCAAGGGATTTTATGTTTTTCTTTTATTTGGTCCCTTTTGTTTAAATTTTGCATGTGTTTTATGTGGTGCACTTACCCTTTCATTATTTATTTAATGTGGTGTTAATATTGTGAGTAATCATATTGTTTAGTTAATTAATTAAAAGATGTCATAAGAATGTAATTAATAGAGTTGTTGGCCATGTTTTAAAGTGTTGTAAGAATGTGTAAGTAATGTGTAAGTGACCTTGTAAGTGATGTGTAAGTTAACTCTTGAGTGTGAAACACTCCACCTTCTTAGAAATTTGAATTTGTCCTTGGAGGCTATTTTGGAGGCTTGTGGGACAAGTTAAACTTGTCCCATACCTCTTAAATTTATTTACCAACCATACCTATGGTTGGGGAGTTGAAATTAGACTTTTATTATGCATTTTGGGAAGACTTATTGTAGGTTTTAATTGCACTTTTCTTACATGTTTTAATTTCAGTCCTTTGGGGTGTGGGTTGGATTTGAGTGTGTAAGTAAAATGTCATATTATTCACCCACTTATTTATTATGCATTGGAGAATGAAGTTGAATTTTTTGGGGTTGGGGTTGAGGATGTGTGATGTGGCATCCTACATGGATCCACCTCATCCTCTTCTCTTCCCTCTTCTATAAAATTTGAATTGTTTGCCTTGTTTTGGGTTGCTTCACTTTTGGAGACTTCATTTTGGGTGAATTTTTCTTGTTGTTTTGGGAGCTCTTGCTTGGAGAAGTTTTGGAAGATTGTTGCATGCTTGTGCTTGGCTATTTTGGATTGCTTGCATTGGGATAAAGCTTGTTGTTTTGGAACTTGGAACAACTCCATCATGGAGAGGTAGGAGCTTGGCTCTTGAAATGCTCTTCTTGTATATATGTAAATGTTCTTGTGTGAATGTTTTGGTATATATTGTGGGTTGTTGGGTAGATGGCCTAGGAATGGTGTAGGAGAAGACTATGGGGTTATTTTGTGGGAGGCACAAGTGGTTTTAGGGAGGTATAAGGGTGGAGGGAGTTGGGATTTGGGTTCCACCTTACAAAGAAATAGCTTGCATTTCTTTACTCATTATGGGGTGCCATAAGAGGTTGGGGAGACATAAGAAAATGTGAGGAATAAGGGGTACTTGGGGGAGGCATAAGGGCATGATAGGGTTTTGAAATGATATATATATATATATATATATATATATATATATATATATATATATATATATATATATATATATATTGGTGGGTTGTTCTCAGGTGGTGATACCCATTTTCCCCTTTGGGAGGCATAAGCACATCCCCCATAGCTTCTTGCTCCTTTGGCTTGCTTGATGAAGCCTTTGTATTGTTTGTCATGTTTTAATGTAGTTGTAAACTACATTCTATTTGGGACTGTGTTTCTTTATGAAAATGTTGCTTGTATGTTTGTGGAAGCCTGTTGTTGCCATGAGTTGGATCACATATTTTATTGCATTGTGGTTGGGGCTCGGGGCCAATGAAGAAGGATGGATTCTCCTCTTCATTGGATGTCTTGGTTGGGTGGAGAGCGTTGCCTTTCCCCTACTCTGTTGTGATCAAATTGGAAGAATGAGGAGTATGCATGTTGTTGTTTTCTAGAGCTAAGAAAAGATAGTTTGATCAGTCCCTTGTGAAATGAAATCTCATTGTAACCTTTCCCACTTGAAGTGGATGAACTTGTAAATGGTTGTAATGGAAAGATGTTGTACTGATTGCAAGTTGTATATTGAAATGTAAAAGAGTTATACTTTTTCTATTTTGGAAAGAATGTGAAAGAAAGATACGTGTTTTTGTATGTTGCATTTTGAAACCAAAGGGAAAGGAAGTTGTAAGAGTTCATTTAAATTAATGGAAGTGGTTTTTTTGTCTTGTCCATATGTTGTTATTCCATTGGAAATATGTGTTTAGCATTCACTATGAAATCCCTGTTTGAAAAGTGGTAAAGTGAAACACGTGAGAAGAAAATGTATTATTTTTTTTCTGTATATAATATATGTTTTGGAAGGAATAAAAGAAGAAAGGTTGTAATGTTGTATTTTGGAATCAATAAAGGATTGCATTACCTTTTTCAATCTGTATTGTTGTATTGAAATTGATCATCCATTGTGTTTTGAAATCTCTGTTGAAAAGAAGAATTGTGTGTGAGGAAAAATATAATGCTTTGTTTCTAAAAAAAAATGTTAAGATTGGAAATCAGAATTTGCATTTTAGCCCATAGATGGTTTGATTGAATCAACTAAATGTATTAGGCTAGGATTAGAATGAATTTCCACACTTGGGAGATGGAAAGTAATTAAATAGATCCTTTAAAAATTTCCCTCTGTTTTATTCTTTCAAACTGGCAATTATCTAAACAAAAAGCACAGATCAAACCTGCAACAATAAAATAACAAATTAAATGATTAAATTGAAGTAGTAGGCCCTAAAAAAACTCAATTAGACAAAAACACTTAATGGAAATACTTCAAAACTAGGAAAAAAATCGAGTCAAAAAGTTTTCACAATTTTCGTTTCTTTGTCAAATTTGTAAATTTGAATTGGAATTCAATCAAAAAATCTATCTACCTCAAAAATTATCCTAATTCCTCCTAAGAAAAACTCTCCATGTCTATTTGACATGTTGAGAGAGGAAGAAGATCAAATTGAATAAATCTCACAAGTTAAAATTTACCAATTTTCACACTGTGTAAATCCTGCAGGCCATTTTCTTAAAATTGACCCCTTAAAATTTATCAAAATAAAAAATTAATGATCTCTGTGCAAAGAGGACATTGAGATATTTCAGAAAGTCCTTGTTTTCCCAAAACCGAGCTCTCTATCAAAATTTATGGCCTTATGAAGTTTTTCTTCCTTCGTAAAAAAAAAATGGGAAAAATTTCCTTGGTGGGCCCGTGGCCCAAATTTTCCCTTAAGCACTTAGGAAAATTTTTGGGAAAATTTTCCAAATTTTTCCCCAGCCACCCCCTAGCTACAGCCAATCAGAGGCTGCCATGTGGCACCATGGGGTGTTGGTGGGGGGGGTGGACCCTTTTTAAACTTAGCGCATCCGAAAAAATTTTGGGAAAATTTTCCAAGTTTTCCCCCACCCCGCCTGACCCATGACCAATCAGGTGATGCCACGTGGCATCACGAGGCATCGGTGGAGGAGGAGTGGGTCCCTTTTTCATTTTTTTTGTTTTGAAAAATTTTGGGAAAATTTTCCATGTTTTCCCCTTGTGCCATCCCGCTGACCCACAACCAATCAGGAGTGGCCACGTGGCATGAGGAGCGGCGGAGAGGCATGGGTCAATGTTACCCTCTTAGCCCTTTGGGGCGTTAAAAAAATTTCTCCCCACCACCCCACTTTCCCCACATTGGCTTAGGTGATGCCACATGTCCCTTGTGGCTTGTGAGACTTGTGGGTGCAATGTTGGCTTTTCACCCCGCGTGGGAAATTTTCCCAAATGTCTCCCCGCCGCCCCGTTCTCCCCGCGTTGGCTTGAGAAGTGCCATGTGTCCCTTGTGGACTTGTGGACCCATGTGGGTGCGTGGGCGAAAAGTTATTTTTTTTCCCCACATGGGAAATTTTCCAAAAGTCTCCCATGGCCCCTTGCCAACCCGCCCTTTGGGAAAATTTTCACCCCAGGCCCACAAGCCCGCTCTTGGGGAAAATTTTCACCCCAAGGCCCGCCGACCCATAACTTGAGAAATATGAGGAGTTAGGAGGACTTCTTTATATCAATGGAAAGGTGAGGAAATTTCCTATCCAATGGGAATGATTTAGGGAATTTTTGAATGTGTTAAGTGTGAGAAAAATCAAGTTGAAACTTTAAGCCTGTTAGAGAGTGGGTATGGTGAGATTTACCCTCTGAACCTAATTGAACCTTCTAACCCTAAATTTTGGACCTTATGACCTCTAATAATTGTTAATAAAAGAAAAGTATGTTCTAGTGGATTAGAATTGTTTTGGAACTTGTTAGTGATAGTTGTTGCCTTGTAACCTGGTTGTAGACTCTTCTTAAAAAAAAAAAATTATTCCATAATTTTCCTAACTAATCCTAGGTTGTTCTTGGGTCTCAAGTGGGTTGTTTTTAGTGGGCGTTACACTTGGTATTAGAGAAGTGGTTCAAAATCTTGGACCATTGGGCACACTAGAAAACTTGAGACATGAAACTTAAACCTATCACACTTTTAAATCTAGAAAGTAACTTAGTTAGAATTACATATTTTAGTAAACATGGAAATTGAATAAAACTTAGAAAAATGAACTAACTCTCACCTTGGTCTATGCAGGAGGCACAGATGGGATGAGGGTATTTTCACATAGACCTAGACTTACCACCACTAGATCATGTTGTAGCAGCCATCCTACCCTAGATTTTGTAGACTCTTCAGGATGTTAATGCCGCTCTACGTGGAGGATCAGTAGGAGGACATGCAGACATGATAGAGTCCCTTCCATTGAGGGTCATTTATCTCCTCGACCCCCCAAGGAGGAGCATGGAGGAGAGAACTCCCATGCAAGAGTCAGCCAGGGTAGAGTCACCACAGAGGGGATAGGGTGACCGAGTTTAGGACATAGAGAGAGGTCTCGGAGCCCTAGGCTTAGGGATGAGCATGCTAGAGAGACCTAGAGGCCATCAAGACCACATAGCTGCAGATCACATCAGGGAGATCTGAAGCTTTGCCATCACATTATTCTAGTGACATAGGTGGATTTTAGGTAGAGGCCTGGTTGGTGAGCTTGAGCGGATGCTTCAAGCTCTATCCTTGTTCTAGCAACATGAAAGCTCGTGTTGCGATCCATCTACTGAGGGATGGAGTTGGTGTCTAGTGGAGGCAGAGGAGAAGAAGCTCCATGTTGATTAGAGATAGTTACCTAGGAGCTCTTTGAGGAGCATTTTTAGAAATAGATATTTGTCATGGAGGTTCATATACAATAGTGGATAGATGAGTTCCATGACCTCCGACATAGGCATCTCTTATAGTGGCTGAGTATGAGAGTAGATTTCTGGATCTACTCAGTATGTTGGTTAGGATAGGATGAGCAAGGTGTGGATCACAAGGTTCATCGGGGCTGAATCTAGACATTGGAGGTGCAGTGTGGATCCATTGTCCATAGACATTAGTTGAGGCCATCGAGAAGGCCTATATAGCAGAGGAGACTTGGGGAAAGACCCAACAGGCTAGAGACCGAGTCTCAGAGCCACATACTGATAGATGTAGGACAACAGATCGAGGGGGTCAGTACCTCTTCCTCGTGGTGGATAGGGTTCAACATAGTCATCTTTTAGACCCCATAGTAGCAAGCAGTAGTCCCACCCACCTTATAGACCTCCACAGAGATTTGATGCACATAGAGAGGTGGAGTATGGGGCCTCCTCCTAGGGGTCCCATCAGGACACAGGGTGCCAAAGAGCTCACTCAGGTAGGAGCTCGCCAGTAGAGACCTTAGCAGACCACAGCCGGATCATCAGGATCCACACCACAGACCTCTAGAGTACCAACTGGACTGCTACACAGGGGAGAGGATCAGGCGGTTGTTTTGGTTGTGGTGTTACTGGACATTTTTGGAGAGACTACCCACAGAACCCTAATAACAAGGGTAAGACATAGATCTCAGAGCCTATTGTTGGTGATATGGGGCATAGTCATAGGATGTATGCAAGTGGTCGAGAACCATAGGAAGAACATCAGAGTATAATTATTGAGACCACAGGTAGCATTGGTGGTATTCCTACCTCCATCTTGTTTGATTTTGGTTCTTTGATTCTTTCATTACACCATCTTTAGTAGAGTGATGTAGGCTAGTGGTAGTTAGGTAGGGTCATAGTTGGGATGTTGAGATGGCTTTGGGAGCCAAGATCTCTGTAGACTCCTTAGTTAAGGAGTGTGTGGTGGATTTGGGACCTTTCACCACTACCTCGGATCTTTGTATCCTTCCTTTGGGCTCTTATGGAGTCATCTTGGGTATGGATTGGTTGTCTACACACAAGGCTAGAGTGGATTGTTACCACAAGATTATATCTTGTGTTAGATGATTTGGGAGTTGAGTCGGTGATTTCGGGGGTCAGGAGACCCGTTTCTATTCACACCATCTCTGTTATGTAGCTTAAGCGGTGTGTGTGATGGGGTTTCAGATGTATGTTGTTATGTCAGTGATAGATCAGAGGATGGGTCTAGTGGACCATCGCTAGATGATCACCCCATTTTGAGAGAGTTTGTAGATGTCTTTCTGGGGAGCTACGGGGTTACCACCCCCACGTGAGATTGATTTTCATATAGACCTGGTTCAGGAGTAGAGCCTATCTCACGAGCACCTTATTGAATGACCACACCAGAGCTCTGTGAGCTCAAGTTATCAGCTTGAGGGCCTTTTGGAGAAAGGCCTTATCCATCCTAGTGTATCCCCTTGGGGTGCACCGGTGATTTTTGTGAAGAAGAAGGATGGATCCTTGCGGTTGTGTATTGATTACCACCAGTTGAATAAGGTAACGATTAAGAATCGTTATCCCCTTCCACGCATTGATGATTTGTTTGATCAAGATGAAAGGAGCCATGGTTTTCTCTAAGATTGATCTTAAGTAGGCTACCATCAGCTGAGGATTTTGGAGGTAGACATTCATAAGACCCGCTTTCCATACGAGATATGGCCATTATGAGTTCATAGTGGTGCCTTTTGGTTTGACTAATGCCCCCGTAGTATTTATGAGTTTGATGAATGGGGTATTTAGGACCTTCTTAGATCACTTCATGCTCATCTTCCTTGATGACATTTTGATTTACTCACATACGCATGAGGAGCATGAGGGGCACCTTCGCTAGGTTCTTCAAGTGTCTTTGGGAGCAAAAATTTTTGGGAACTTGGAGAAGTGTGCATTCTTTTAGATGGAGGTGTAGTATTTGGGCCATATCATTTTTGGGGAAGGTATCACCATCGATCCTTCCAAGATTAGAGCTATTATGGATTGGCCAACACCCACTACTGTGACTGAGGTGTGCAGACTTCATGGGATTAGCAGGTTACTACCGGAGATTTGTTTCAGGACTTCTCTCGGATTGCACACCCCATCACTTCCCTATAGAGGAAAGGGAAGAAGTTTTTTTTGGTTGGACAGTGAAGCAAGGCCTTAGTACACTGAAGGAATGCCTCACTACAACACCTATTCTTGTAGTGTCGGATCCACAGGGTGAGTTTTTCATTTGCACGGATGCTTCTTTAGTAGGGCTTGGAGGTGTGTTGATGCAGGAGGGTAGAGTAGTGGCTTTTGAGTCTCACAAACTCAAATATTATGAGCTTAATTACCCGACTCATGATCTTGAGCTTGCGGTAGTTGTGCATGCTTTGGTTCGATGGAGGCATTTTTGCTTGGTCGAGAGATTCACACTTAGGATAGATCACTTGAGTCTTCATCACCTCTTCACGTAGCCCAATCTCAATGCTCGTCAGTGGCGTTGGATGGAGTTTCTTTGTGAGTATGATATGGAGATAGAGCATGTGAAAGGGAAGGAGAATGTGGTGGTGGACACTCTCTCAGTAGATGGAGACATGTGGCTATGGCCACCTTAGTGAGCACAGATTTGTGAGAGTAGGATTCTTCAACTTCCTCTTGACAGCTTCTACATTATAGTTGAGAGTAGAGATCGAGTCTCAGAGACCCCTCGAAGGGAAGTTTGATGGTTTTTCTTTAGAGGTAGATGGTCTTCTCGGCACATAGAGGTTGGATTTATGTTCCCAGAGATGGAGGCTTGAGGCAGGACATCTTGGTAGAGGCACATCATGCACCCTATTCAGCCCATCCCAGGGTGAAGAAGATGCACGCCACCTTGAGATAGTTGTATCATTGGAGAGGACTTTAGAGAGATGTGGCCTAGTTCATGTCATGATGTTTAGAGTGCTAGAAAGTGAAGGCCGAGCATCAACATCCAGTTGGCCTTCTCTTTCCTCATGCTATACCGGAGTGGAAATGGGACACCATTTCCATGGACTTCATTGTTGGGCTACCGATGTTGAGATATCACCATGATGCCATCATGGTCACGGTTGATAAATTGAAAAAGTGGCTCACTTTTCTCTAGTAAAGACCACTTATACAGCTAGTGTAGTGGCATGGGTATACTTGGATGAGATTTTTAGGTTGCATGGGATTCGTGGAAGATCATTAGTGACCACGATCCTTTGTACACTTCCCATTTTTGGACTACCATGCAGCATGCCCTCGGGATGAAGATTAATTTCAGCACAACATATCACCTTGAGACAGATGGATAGACTGAGTGGGTGAATCATATTTTAGAGGACATGCTCAGGATGTATGTGATGGATCAATAGTCTAGATGGGAGGAGTACTTGTACTTAGTGGAGTTTTCCTACAATAATAGTTTTAGAGTTCTATAGGCATGGCTCCTTTTTAGGATTTGTATGGTAGAGAGTGCAGGACACCTCTTAGTTGGGACAGAGATAGAGGACAGGGTTTCTCTTGGACTAGCTTTGTTGTAGGACATGGAGCAGTAGGTGATTTTGATCAGACAGAGACTATAGGAGGCACAGATAGGTAGAAGAAGTACGTAGATCAGCATAGGACCGACCATAGTTTTGATGTGGGCATGAAGGTGTTCCTTCGTGTCAGGCCACACAAGAGCCCTATCCATTATGGAAAAGGTTCTAAGTTAGCTCCTAGATTCGTGGGTCCTTTTGAGATCTTGGAGCGTATCGGCCCTTTGGCCTACCATCTAGCATTGCCACCTAGCTTGTCTCACATACATGATGTGTTTCATGTTTCGGTTCTTAGGAGATATGTTGCAGATCCTTCTCATGTGTTAGATTGGACATCATTGCAGGTGTAGGATCAGGGGCAGGTGATGGTGGAGCCATTCACATCCTAGATCATAGGACCCTGGGCCTTGAGGATAGAGAGGTTGATCAGGTTTGGGTGTAGTGGGATAGATATGATGAGACTGCAGCTACATGGGAGGATGCTACTTTGTTACGAGTTCAGTTTCCACATTTGTTCAGTGACTTCTAGGAGGAAGTCGAGTCTAAGGGGAGGGGGATGTAGTGCCCACTTCCCTTTGACACCTTTTTGATACTAATCATGATACTATTGATTATATTATGGACATGATTATGGACTTTATTATAGTATGATGTTAAATGTTAGATCATGGATTATTGTTGACTTGATTCAGTTATGATGCATGATGATTATTAGAGACATTTTATATGTTGATGATGATATACTGTTGGACATGGTTATATGATGGATGTTGTTCGGACTTGTGATATTTGGATATTGTGAGTAGACCTAGAAATGGAAAATTATTGGATGATGATATAGTTGTTGATAAAACTATAAATGATATTGTTAGATTGCTTTGATGTTGTTGTGATTCATATATCTAGATGATTTTGGAATTTTAATTATATTTATATTATTTTGGACGTTCTGATATGGCCACGAGGCCGAAGGAGGTATTTGTGTTTTGTAGGTTAAAATATCACAACAAACATCGGGGATTGGAGACCAACCACATTGGAATTCTAGATGAATTCAACAAGGTCACCATGGCAACTAGTATTTTTTTTGTGTGTGTTGTTTGTGTTAGGGATTCCCATGGGGGATCACCTTTAAATGTGACCAAGGGATTTTATGTTTTTCTTTTATTTGGTCCCTTTTGTTTAAATTTTGCATGTGTTTTATGTGGTGCACTTACCCTTTCATTATTTATTTAATGTGGTGTTAATATTGTGAGTAATCATATTGTTTAGTTAATTAATTAAAAGATGTCATAAGAATGTAATTAATAGAGTTGTTGGCCATGTTTTAAAGTGTTGTAAGAATGTGTAAGTAATGTGTAAGTGACCTTGTAAGTGATGTGTAAGTTAACTCTTGAGTGTGAAACACTCCACCTTCTTAGAAATTTGAATTTGTCCTTGGAGGTTGTTTTGGAGGCTTGTGGGACAAGTTAAACTTGTCCCATACCTCTTAAATTTATTTACCAACCATACCTATGGTTGGGGAGTTGAAATTAGACTTTTATTATGCATTTTGGGAAGACTTATTGTAGGTTTTAATTGCACTTTTCTTACATGTTTTAATTTCAGTCCTTTGGGGTGTGGGTTGGATTTGAGTGTGTAAGTAAAACTGTCATATTATTGTCATATTATTCACCCACTTTATTTATGCATTGGAGAATGAAGTTGAATTTTGGGGGTTGGGGTTGAGGATGTGTGATGTGGCATCCTACATGGATCCACCTCATCCTCTTCTCTTCCCTCTTCTATAAAATTTGAATTGTTTGCCTTGTTTTGGGTTGCTTCACTTTTGGAGACTTCATTTTGGGTGAATTTTTCTTGTTGTTTTGGGAGCTCTTGCTTGGAGAAGTTTTTGGAAGATTGTTGCATGCTTGTGCTTGGCTGTTTTGGATTGCTTGCATTGGGATAAAGCTTGTTGTTTTGGAACTTGGAACAACTCCATCATGGAGAGGTAGGAGCTTGGCTCTTGAAATGCTCTTCTTGTATATATGTAAATGTTCTTGTGTGAATGTTTTGGTATATATTGTGGGTTGTTGGGTAGATGGCCTAGGAATGGTGTAGGAGAAGACTATGGGGTTATTTTGTGGGAGGCACAAGTGGTTTTAGGGAGGTATAAGGGTGGAGGGAGTTGGGATTTGGGTTCCACCTTACAAAGAAATAGCTTGCATTTCTTTACTCATTATGGGGTGCCATAAGAGGTTGGGGAGACATAAGAAAATGTGAGGAATAAGGGGTACTTGGGGAGGCATAAGGGCATGAAAGGTTTTGAAATGATATTTATATATATATATATATATATATATATATATATATATATTGGTGGGTTGTTCTCAGGTGGTGATACCCATTTTCCCCTTTGGGAGGCATAAGCAACATCCCATAGCTTCTTGCTCCTTTGGCTTGCTTGATGAAGCCTTTGTATTGTTTGTCATGTTTTAATGTAGTTGTAAACTACATTCTTTTTTGGGACTATTTTTTTATGAAAATGTTGCTTGTATGTTTTGTGGAAGCTTGTTGTTGCCATGAGTTGGATCACATCTTTTATTGCATTTTGTGGTTGGGGCTTGGGGGCCAATGAAGAAGGATGGCTTCTCCTCTTCATTGGATGTCTTGGTTGGGTGGAGAGCGTTTCCTTTCCCCTACTCCTGTTGTGATCAAATTGGAAGAATGAGGAGTATGCATGTTGTTGTTCTGGAGCTGAAAAGATAGTTTGACAGTCCCTTGTGAAATGAAATCTCATTGTAACCTTTCCCACTTGAAGTGGATGAACTTGTAAATGGTTGTAATGGAAAGATGTTGTATTGATTGCAAGTTGTATATTGAAATGTAAAAGAGTTATACTCTGTTTTCTATTTTGGAAAGAATGTGAAAGAAAGATACATGTTTTTGTATGTTGCATTTTGAAACCAAAGGGAAAGGAAGTTGTAAGAGTTCATTTAAATTAATGGAAGTGGTTTTGTCTTGTCCATATGTTGTTATTCCATTGGAAATATATGTTTAGCATTCACTATGAAATCCCTGTTTGAAAAGTGGTAAAGTGAAACACGTGAGAAGAAAATGTATTATTTTGTTCTGTATATAATATATGTTTTGGAAGGAATAAAAGAAGAAAGGTTGTAATGTTGTATTTTGGAATCAATAAAGGATTGCATTACCTTTTTCAATTTGTATTGTTGTATTGAAATTGATCATCCATTGTGTTTTGAAATCTCTGTTGAAAAGAAGAATTGTGTGTGAGGAAAAATATAATGCTCTGTTTCTTAAAAAAAAAAATGTTAAGATTGGAAATCAAAATTTGCATTTTAGCCTGTAGATGGTTTGATTGAATCAACTAAATGTATTAGGCTAGGATTAGAATGAATTTCCACACTTGGGAGATGGAAAGTAATTAAATAGATCCTTTAAAAATTTTCCCTTTTTTATTCTTTCAAACTGGCAATTATCTAAACAAAAAATGCACAGATCGAACCTGCAACAATAAAATAACAAATTAAATGATTAAATTGAAGTAGTAGGCCCTAAACGAACTCAATTAGACAAAAACACTTAATGGAAATACTTCAAAACCTGGCAAAACCGAGTTCAAAGTTTCCACAGTCGTTTTGTTGTCAAATTTGTAAATTTTGAATTGGAATTCAATCAAATAGATCTACCTCACAAACTTATCCTAATTCCTCCTAAGAAAAACTCTCCATGTCTATTTGACATGTTGAGAGAGGAAGAAGATCAAATTGAATAAATCTCACAAGTTAAAATTTACTAGTTCACACTGTAAAAGCCTCTACAGAAAGACGTTTTCTTAAAATTGACCCCTTAAACTTTATCAAAATAAAAAATTAATGATCTTTGTGCAAAAGAGGACATCGAGAGATTTCAGAAAGTCCTGTTTTCCCAAAATGAGCTCTCTATCAAAAGTTATGGCCTTCTGAAGTTTTTCTTCCTTGGCAAAAAAAAAAAATGGGAAAAATTTCCTTGGTGGGCCCATGGGCCCGAATTTTTCCCTTAAGCACTTAGGAAAATTTTTGGGAAAATTTTCCAAATTTTTTCCACCACCCCACCACCACAGCCAATCAGAGGCTGCCACATGGCACCATGGGGTGTTGGTGGAGGGGTGGACCCCTTTTTAAACTTAGCGCATCAGAAAATTTTGGGAAATTTTCCAAGTTTTCCCCCTGCCACCCCCCGGCCCCGACCAATCAGGTGATGCCATGTGGTGTCACGAGGCATCGATGGAGGAGTGGGTCCCTTTTTCCTTTTTTTGTTTTAGAAAATTTTGGGAAAATTTTCCATGTTTTCCCGTCGTCCCGCATTGACCCATGAGCCAATCGGAGAGGCCTGGCCACGTGGCATGAGGAGTCGGCGGAGGCGGGTCAATGTTACCCTCTTAGCCCTTCGAGGCATTAAACAAAATTTCTCCTGCCACCCCACTTTCCCCTGCATTGGCTTAGGTGATGCCATGTGTCCCTTGTGGCTTGTGGACTTGCATGGGCACAATGTTGGCTTTTTCCCCGCGTGGAAATTTTCCAAATGTCTCCCACCGCCCCCCTCTTCCCGTGCTGGCTGGAGAGAAGTGCCACGTGTCCCTTGTGGACTTGCGGACCTGTGGGTGCGTGGGCATAAAGTTGTTTTTTTCCCCATGTGGGAAATTTCCAAAGTCTCCCATGGCCCTGCCTTGACCCACCCTTTGGGAAAATTTTCCCTGGGCCCTGAGCCCGCTCTTGGGGAAAATTTTCACCCCAAGGCCCCGGCCCATAACTTGAGAAATATGAGGAGTTAGGAGGACTTATTTATATCAATGGAAAGGTGAGGAAATTTCCTATCCAATGGGAATGATTTAGGGAATTTTTGAATGCGTTAAGTGTGAGAAAAATCAAGTTGAAACTTTAAGCCTGTTAGAGAGTGGGTATGGTGAAGATTTACCCTCTGAACCTAATTGAACCTTCTAACCTAAATTTTGGACCTTATGACCTCTAATAATTGTTAATAAAATAAAATTATGTTCTAGTGGATTAGAATTGTTCTGGAACTTGTTAGTATGTTATTTCTCACACACGACTTAGTTTTTCTCTTCCTTGATTTCTTGAAACTTATTGTGGTCTCCACACTTATGCATTTTTATGCCAATTACAAAGTGAGTGGCCAATTGTTTCATGATGTATAGTCAAATCATATTGTAATAATTACACTAAACTATAATGTTCCATAAACATGGGGTAATACTATTTGTCCTAGGATGTTCTTCTCATCATGGATTTAAAATTTCATCATTTTGTTTTTCACCTACGTTTACAAAACTACTTTTCTAGGAAGAATAAGATACATGAGATCACCGCATCATGCATTACTTGTATAATCTTCATGGAATTTATCTTAAACCCACTCATCACATAAAAATAATTATTAGTTGAAAAAAATGACATGGCATATCGGCTTACTTGTCTAACCATATCTAAATACCTTCAACATAATCTTGAGTTCTTTGAGTGCCCTCACACAACATGGAACATCATGTTTTACCTACACGGAGATGTTAATTAATCATCCGAAATTGATGGCTCCTTAGATGACCTCTCCCCTATGGATGATAGTGAGTTTTCTGATATGTTATCTTATTCTATGGTGGCACCCAAACATGATGCGTCATCAAAATTTAGTGTTGTTCCCTTCATAACATCCCTGAAATTTTCCTTCACATGATTCAAGATTTGAAATATCTCCTAAGTCATACATGTAGCATCATATAATCATGTTTCTCCTTCAACAAGAGCATCCATAACTTCCATTTATTATAGTGTTGAGATAATTCCATCATCCATTCATTTAGTAAAATTAAAGTGTTGGTTCATCAAAAGCATCCTAGAATCCTCCGTAATATGATATCGATTTCTTTGACTTAGATTTAGATGAAATGTTTACGGATACGATATCACCTTTCAACATATTCCTCCTCCTACTGTAATTCCCTAGATCGGAGTTGCTTCACCATGGGATTCCATGGATTCTCAACACCAACATGATCATCCACATCTTTAGGATCCAATTCCTCCCGAGGTTCATCTACATGAAAATGCATCTATGGTTGCACACTCTCACCTTGTAGAACTTGATAGAATTATCTCCACATATCAAGTGATATATTTCCTCCATTATATGTTGAGCCACCTTTTAATAAATTTCATGTTCCCCATCCCTCTACCACTGATTGTAGACTTACAAGTCCTTCATATTTCTTGGGAGTTCATTGGAAATAGTTTTCTAGGAGGGATACATAGTTTCTCTTCTTCTTTGGGATTTCTAGTCCTCTTCTCTTATTCTTCTTCTTCTAGAAAGATTACAGTTTCTACATGGGTACCTCATCAAGAATTTAGTTTTTACGACCCATATGACACATTTTTCTTAGTTGTCTAGGGAGTCATCTTTCGCTTTCTATCTTTTCATGCCTCTACCTATGATTTGGTGAAGGGGGTGTCGGTGTGAGGTTTTTTTTTTTTCCTTATATTATTAGGTGTTTTTCCACCTCACACATGGTGATTCATCTCACTTAGGTGAGTCATAGGTCTTTTAGGGAGTTATATGACATATGAAATATTCCGTCATAGAATTTGTCATAATGTCATATGTGTCATTGTCATATGGGAGTTACATGCTATTCTAATATTATAACTCCTCACTCCATCATGGGAGTATCACATGACTAGGAATGGAGTTTACACAACACTCTTACTTATACTCTTTTTATTCTATGAAAATTCTTGATTGATTTTCCCTTATGCATGAATAATTTGGCTTAATGCTAATTTCTTATTTATTACTTACAACAGATTACCATTTGACCTTAATGTTCACGGGAACCGTTAGATCCTCATGGTTCACTCGAGAGTGGGTTAAGGAACAACTACAATTTTTGAATGTTCATGAAAAGAATAAGAAATCAATTGAGAGGAGGTTAGCCATGGTAGGCATTTATATCCAAGTGAAGAGTGTAATAATACTAGGTTAGGTTCTTAGAAAATGAACACTAGATTCTATCCAAGATGCATGAGAGAGTTGTAATATCCATAAATATTATTTGTATGTAGATGTTGTGAAGGCCATAGGAAGAATATAATAAAACTATGAGTTTAACTCCAAAGTGTGAAATATGCAAATAACTTGGGGTCATCTCGACCCTTGCATCACCATCAAAATAATTTACAAATGTGAATTAAAAAATCTATCTATTGAATTCTATTTTCAAAACTCTTATAACATTGAATTTTATAGCCTATAAGTAAATATATTTATCCAATTCAAAACATATTCATTCAATTGTTTCTCAATTTTCTAAATTTATGATTACATTACCTTTTGATGATTTTATCATGTCATGATTAATATCAAAAACTTATGATGAACGTCCAAGCTCACTATCCATGTATATTCTTATGATGTTATTCTAACTGTGCAATGTTTTAAAAGCTTTTGATGTTTTTTCATGCATGAAATACATTTTGATTTATTCAATGCTTTTACATTGTTTGTTATTTTTTCCCAAAAGTGTCATGATTTCTAGCCCTATGATGTTATACTAACCCCTACAATGATTTTGTAACATCGTATCATCTAAATATTTTGTGGTGTTTTCTAGGCACATGTAAATAAATTTTTTGATTATGGATTCATCTCGATAATAAAATAAAAATCCTCCCCTTAAAATTTTTAACTAACAAAAAATGATAAGGAGATTGAGAGTTGGAAACACCATCTATAACATGAAAATTTCATCTTATTTTGATAAATTATATGTATCATCTCATATGTGGCCAACATTTTCATAGGATGATGATAACAATCAAAATGAAATCTATAGTGAATTTGATTGTAGTTTAATGACTAACATTGTCACTAATTATGAGAATGAAATGTCTTCGCTTGAATACATTCCATTGAATGAATTTTATTTTATATCATTGGAAGGAATATATTTAAAAACTAACTTTAGGATTACAAAATATACCCCATTAAATGTTAGAAGTAGAAAATATAATAGTTAGGGAAATCTTACCACCCAAAAGAGTATAGTATGAAACTATGGACATGAAGAACACACTTAATGTAGATTTTATAACAAGAAAGGGATACATGCAATTCTATACAAATTTTAATGTTGGAAGTAGAAAATATAATAATAAATTATCTCAACAAAATAGAATTCTATACAAAAATTGAATGTTAGAAGTGGAAAATATAATACTTTGGAAAAATATCACTACCCAAAATATTATGGTGTGAAACTATAAACATGAACACCACACTTAAGATAGATTTTATAAAAAGAAAGGTACACATTTTTCTTGTAATCATGCCAAAAATAACCAAAAATTAATGAGTTAAGAGTACATCCATCTAGAACTATGTTTTATTATAAAAACATAGAAAACACACTCAAATTTGCAAAAAGACATGATGAATGAAAAAAGAAGAATGCAAGCTCAGTAACCTATATCATTTTATTCTAAAATGACATTCTCGATAACCCTACAACATATAATATTTGGGCATTTCTTTCTTTTAATATATTTAAGTATTTCTAGAGAACATAAACTAATATTGTCAATCTAATCTTTTAATCGAATGTTGCAAATAAAGTACATATTCCTATGTAGTGTGTAATTTTTCAAAGAAAATATTATTAATTTAATGCATATTCAATACATAAAATAAAATATATATTATTCAATATCTCAAATCAAAATGTGAAGGAGACACATGCAAACGTGTACTCCATGTGTTTTTATTCTAAAACAAGGCATGCTTTGTTCATATCCCATAAATGAAAATACAACTATTATTTTAACATGATAAAGTGAAATACAATTTTCAATCTATAATTAATTATTTTATGTATTGTCAATTACGAAGAGATGGTTCTTTAGCATAATATTGTTTTATTATATACATAAATAAACTTACCTTTCATCATTTTCATTATTATATACATACATAAAATGAACATGCATTATCTTAGTGTTTAGATCCTTAATTTTAATTGTATCACTTTGTTATTAACACAAGTGAGTAAGTTTTAAAAAATTAAACTTATAATATGTTTTTTTTAAACGTAAATAGTTTTGAAGGGACTATACCCGATACAAAAAAGGTTCAACAACCAGATATACAAAGAAAGAATCCAAAAAGGATCGGAATCTAGATAATTCATCAAAAAGCCAAAAAAGGAACTATAATGAAGTAGCAAACTAAGAACAAAAGCGCTAAGAAACAATAATTAAATAACAAACTCATAGCAATAAAACAACATCCTTATCACAACCAGACTACACTAAAGAAGTTATTTCTTTGAAGCTTTGTCTATTCTTGATTGAATAGTCTAAAGTGAGGTAAATAACACTAGAGTGGTGTTATGTGTGGGGTAATTTGGATCCAACTAAGAGATGACTTGCTTCCTTTCATCTCCAGTGCCCCAAATGTTAGCTAAAATTCCATAGAGCATAGTGATGCATCTGACATGTTGTTCAATAAAATCATATATAGCCCTAAAAATTGTAATGTTGTGGTCATGTCGATCCTTATATTTCCCAAGTCTATTGTCCAGGGAATTCAGTTTCTTGTAAATTTCACTTACGATCAGACCCAATATCAATATCCTCATTTAATTTCCTTTTACCCTTTTTATTTGTTAGCTGATACATTTATTTTTTGAGGTTTTCCAATTCCATTCTCGTGAATAAGATTCTCCTTTTGTGTTGATTGTCTTGCCTGCAAGGTCTTTGATATGCAACAAATTATGGGAAATTTAAATATCCTTGTTGCTCATGAGGACTCTTCGGAGGTAGAGGGGTTCAATTTGGAGAAGGAAGGGTTTTTTGTCTTGACTTTCCTTTGACTGGAAATGGTGATCAAGGTGACAGTAGGGATAGGTTTAATGGGAATGGGTGGGGTGATAGGGGTAACATGTATGGTAGGGTAATGGGTGAGACAATGTTTGTGAAGGAGAAATATAAGACCCTGATGGAGGGGAATGGCCCTGGTGTGGTTTTGGAAATCATGAATGGAGCACTCCATTGAATTAAGAAGATAGTGCGGGAAACAAACAAAGATATTTCTCCTGAAGTGGTTAAGAAAAATCAGGTGTTTGATGGGGATAGTGATGTTTCTTCAAAAGAGATAAAACGAGCCATCATTTTAGCTATTTCATCATAGGGTTCTAGGATGGAATTGACCTTTATACCTGCCATTACAAAGAAGAGCTCCTCCCTGTTTCCACAAACTTTTTGGTTTTTACATTTTTATCCACCCTTTTGCTGAAAAATTTGATTCCATCCAAAGTGAGGCCCATTACCTCAACAATAAGCTCCTCTGTTATCAACACTTTTTTCCCACCATAAGTTACCTTCCATTGTTTCCATTCTGCAACAAACTTATAATATGTTTAGAAAACTTGTAAGTCATCTTTATGAATATATTATTTTAAATGTACCCACTAATATGTGATAATGAATTAATTGAAAAATTATTGAATAAGTGACCTTCATGTTGATGTTCATACAAAGTGAGAGAAACCTATTTACTAGATTAGTAAAGGTATGTATAAATGTAACATGTGTAGAGGATAATATTTTAAAATATTCGAGAAATGGTTAGGTTAATAACCTATCGTCTTTCGAAAAGTCTAAAAAAGAATGGATAATGTTTAATGCCTTAAAAGGAGGTGAAATGGATCTCCTTTCTCATTGTAGAGTATTGAAATCAACTTGAAAAGGGTAAATAAGCAATTCATAATCCAAGGTTTTAGTAGTATTATTTAAATAGAAAATACTTTGATTATATGGCTTTAGAGAATATTTAAATTAGTAGAATATGTTGGCATTTAAAAGTTAGGTGTAGAGATAAATTGATAAGTGTTATAAATAATAGAATCAATACGAGAAAAAATTGAAAATATTTAAAATTAACTTAATAATCAAGAGTAGGAGGTGAAGAGGCAAAATAAACATAAACACTATGAGAAACATGATGCGAGAATGAGGTTAGATGAAATATCATAAATGATCACATTTGAATACATAAGGTCATGTTTAATTATGTGTTTGGTCATTACTAGCATTCAAATATCCACGATTAACCTTATATAAGATATATCTTGGAAAAAATGTGCACTAAGTTTTATTTTCTTAACCTTGAGTTTTGGATTGAACACCCGATATCATACTCAATGTTTTATTTATTTATTTCACTAGGATGTTTCAAGAGATGTTCTTTAATATGTATTAATAATAGTTGAAATTACATTTTGATCTTCAAGAGATATGTCTTTCCCATGTGTTGGGTTTCAAATTTGTACTTTAGGTGAAACCACAGTCAGGGGACAAACAATTCCCTCCTCTTTGATGGGAGAGGTTCCCTTATTGAAAGCCAGAAACAAGATTATTTACAAATCTACAACTTTCATCAAATGTGGTCTTCTGACATATGAAAATGTGTTTTCTTCAAGGAAAAACACCAACACAAGAGAATGGAAGAATGAAGGGGAAAGAGAAGGAAGAAGAAGGCAATACTTTTAGGGAAAAGAGATTGCAGAGAGAACCCCTAATTACATTGGATAAATGAATTACAGAGAAGAATCATTCACATTTTTACCAGGTGTAATTACACAGACACAAAGTTCTCAGAATTGCATTTTGAAGAACACAAAGTTTCTTAGCTTCTATTTGATCAAATGATTCACAAAACAAAGTAGAGGGAGAGAGGGAAATAGAGGAAAAAGAAAAAGAAGCTCTTGTATTGATTTTTGGTTCAAAATTACAGTCTCGACATATCAGAATTTCCAACCACGACAATGGCTTCCAGAACCCATCAAATAGCTCACGAAAAGTGGTTATAACTTCCTCCATGAGAGAAAAATAGTTTGCAAATGGATTTCATCCTTTTTGACCTTCAAAAATCATCTAATCGTGAAGAAAAACCATGGTGGAAAACCAATTTATGCAAATACATAGACATTTCATTTTATTTTCTAGTTTTAATATGAACCATTGATTTGTTATTAAAACATTCAAATCGGATAGTCCATGTGGAAGGAGAAGATTGGAGTGGGTGAGGGGGAATCCCCTTTCCATTTTCATGAATTTTTTGTTTTGGCACTTTGGAACAAATTGCCCCTGCCCCGCTCTGCTCTTTTGGACTTGGACACATGGTGGGATGTGATTGGAAATGGGCTCATGCAATTTTGAACATTTTCACCTTTTTTGCAAAATGGAAAAAAATATCATTTACCTCCACCAGCCCATAACTCGATTCAAAGTGTTGACACGTGGCATAATCTAGTTGGAAATGGGTGTGCGGCTCTCATTGTAACATTTTGACCTTTTCTACAAAATGGCACAAAATCTCATTTACCTCCCGCCCGCTGCTTCACTTTGGCTCTTTGGACATGTGGTGCCCTTAGATTCACTACGGGTTATGGGGAAAATGAATTACCTTAACACTTTTTAACCTTTTGGAAAAAGGTTCAAAACCTTGAATTCTTCCATGGCTCCATCGATCTGATCCTCCCTTTGGGCACGTGGCAGCCTTTGATTCATTGCGGGTCCTTAGGAGCTTTTGTTTCAATTCTCCCCATGGATTACGGGCCAAATCTTACCAACTTAGATTTTTGTCAAAAGAGAAATGTGCACAAATACCTCTGCATCTCTCGCCAATCTGCAAAGGGAAAATTTTCAACTTAGGCCTGCCGAGCCATAACTTAAAAAGTACAAGGAGTTAGGAGGACTTCTTTACCTTTTTGGAAAGGGGAAGAAATTTTCCATCTGATGCAATTATTTTCATGAGTCTAAAAGTCCTTGGAAGTTCCAATTTTCAAAATGCCTCTTTCGAGCATACTTTAAGGGCACCAACTAAAACATTTTGCAATTTTAGACTTAGAAATTAAAGCAAAATTTGAGGGTGAAAAAAACCATGACTATTTTTACCTTTGATGAAAATTGAGAAATGTTCGAGAATAATTCATTCATAGAAGTCTCAAGATATCTTGGTCCAATTTGTAGGTTATAAGGAGGCTGATTGAGGGTAACAATTTATTTTTCAAAAAAAATGTAAAATAAATTCAAGATTTATTTTATAAGATCAAATAAATTAAAATTTATCCTAGTCCTTCATTTGCTTTAGGTCTTAGGTCTAATCAATTTTGATGTCATAAAATCTATAACTTGTAAATAATTAATGTAATCTAATATCAAAATCAAAAAATTGTGTTAAACGCTTGAAATTTTTAAAACAAGGAAAACAAATTAGATCAATAAGAGCCCAAGGAAATTCCAAATGATGTTACAAGAATTTTATATTTAGACATAAATAAAAAACCATAGATTAAAGGTTGAATATAAGTGTGAGTTCACCATAAATTTAAAACCGTAGATCGAGTACTTTACAAGTTGAATCAAATTCAACAAGGAAAATCATAGATTAGGATTATTTTTAGTTTGTTACAACAAATAATAAAATATTTTAAGTGAATGTTGCATCGAATTCCTAGAAAACACAAATCCTAGGCCAAAGTTAAAGTTGAGTTACATTCACTAGAAATGGAATTCTTCGGATTAGATGCATCTTGAGTCAAGCTCACAATATTGTATATGTGAAAAGTGGGCTTACAATGATAATATTATCAAATTAAGTACATTAAATAGAAACTATGATTAATCTAATAGAAATCCATAAATTGGAACTAATTGCAAAAAAAGAGTTTAGTACAGAACATAAATAATCTTGAAAATATTTACAATAATTGAAAGTATTAAAATATTATAGAATTATAGTTTAATATGCTAATAATTGTTATTTATTCTATACTGACTTGATATTTTTCAACAAAATAAAAATAAAAATATCTTTCTAAACATCATTTAGTGAATTGAGATGAGCAATATGGAGCATTGAAACACACCTTAATATTTTCATATGAGTACGGACTCGCCTACCACATTTCAATGAGTGTGGAAAGGATGCCTACTTTTACTAAGAATTTGATATGGCATGAACATTTCCCTTGTTCTAAAATCCATAAACCATAAACTTGTTAGTTTCCCTTGTCTTGAAAATATTAGAAATTAGTCATCGATGACGAGTTAAAAACATCTTAGTATATAATACTTCTCTCGACTTTTATCTTTTCCAATGTATGCAAAAATTAGTAAATGTTAACTTCTTCTAGTTAAATAAATGAACTCCATTTTGAAACATGCAAATACTCTTCAAACAATATATTATTCTCTTACAACCTCAATAGAACTCTTTTATTTAAGCCATATTGTGAAGAAAACTAACAAGATTTATATTGTTTTCAAAGAGTTCACATAGTAATAAAATAATTATGTTTTTATTATATTATTAAATTTCTCAAATACATACAAATAACTACTAAATGCAAGAATTATTTTTAAATTATTGAACTATTATTTCTGAAAGTTTGAAGATGTTCTTCAAATATTAAATTCCTCTATTACGTAATATCAATATAAGTCCGTAATAATTAGTCTCTCTTTATCTTCTTCTTTTCTTGGTATTGTTCCTAAATACACTAATGTAATTATGTGTTTACATTGTTATAGGAATCATACAATGCTAGTTGGGGATGGTGGTGGAGAATGTAATTTTTTTCAATACATAATCAATGATTTCCATTTTGTTGGCATGGAGTAATTTCAACTTGACATCTACTTGAAACTTCTTTATAATTTTTTTCATTTTACTTTGAGAAATCAATCAAAAACTCTTAATATCTTTTCTATATGGTGAATATTTGAGAAATGATTTCCTAGAGAGATATTTTGAGCCAAAAATTTGATGTAAATAGATTTATGTCAAATGTTACCTTTAAATACAAAACTTTTAATGAATGTAATTTAATGGAGTTGTTAATAAGTATTGTATATGAAAAATCTGAAATAAGAACCTTGAGATTGATTTCTATCAGTATTTTCATATAGATATAATTAAGAAATTTGTGTTGGTTATAAAAATTTTAAATTTAAATTAAGGTCGTATTGACAAACAATGGATGGAATAGTTAATGAAAGAAACATAAACTCTAGAAAAATTAAAATATGGGGAAAATGTGTCTATTAAAAGAAAGAAAAATGTACAAGAAAAAATATGGAAACTACGAAAGATTGCAGACACCAAAAAAAATAAGGAGATGATAGGAAAATAGAGAATAGATGCAATCAAATACAAAAGAAGATAGAAAAGTAAGGATATGGAAAAATATGGACTCAATAAGAGGAACATAGAGTCAAGAGAGATACACGACAACCAAAATTTTAAATAATAAATACGAACAAGAGACTAACTCAAGATTTAAGAATAAATAAACAAACCAACACAGTAACATATAAAAACCACTACCATTATACTGAAATACGATATCTACAAGGAATTTAAATTCAACAATCACTATTTCATTTTAAAGGGTGGATGTTATTTTCAAACATACAAAAATTTAGATGAGGCCAACGTCACTTTTGGAATTGTAATATTTTAATGCTTTCGAATCAATTCTTGAAATTTAATTGATATTGTTTCTTTAAGAATTTATTTATTACTATATTCAAAAATAGGATAGTCAATTTAATACAACTACAATGAGGGGTGGAGAGTGATGATGTGCATATGCTCATTGTAAAGTTTGACATTAAAATTAGTGTTTATTAGACTTTTGGTTTCCAATTTCAACCTTAAATTTGATTATCACATAGATTTTCAATTTATTTTTGCAAAAGTCAATCAAAAAATAATAATGTCTTTGAAATATGATTTATTTTTGCAATGTATTTTTTCAATTTTATAGAAATTAAGGAAAAAAATTAATAGAAAAAATAATAAAATAATTAACCAACATAATATGTATAAATTTTGAAATAACAACTTTAAAATTAATATTGATCATTTTTTTTTCAAATATAAATATTTGAGATGAAATATTTGAACTAATTTATTAACATTATTTAGATGAAAATAAACTAACCTTAAATTAGATATATAAGCTAAATACATTTACGTCGAATGCATGTTTCTAGTCAAAATATATATGGACCGAGCCTTGCTAACTCTAATGATCTTTGTGTCAATGACATAATAATATAATATATGGTGGTAAATATGTGAAGGAAGTATGTGACCCTGTCAACATGGGAATAAACCCACATGGTGTATGTGGTGGGACTAAATTTATGCATGTGGCTATCCTAGCTATAAGATCATATGACCGTGCATCTGTATTCATGATGGCCTCCCGTATGCCCCATATAATGCATCATGTGTTTCCCAAGATTTTCCTACCAATGTGGCATATTAGTGCTGGACCAAATTTTTCATCACCGGATTTGGATGAATTGGCACTTCGCATGCGCTTTTATAAGAAGCAAAGGATGCTCTAGATGTTACAACCTTCTCGAGTCACTTTAGACTTTAATTTTGACTTCACCGTTCAAGTCTTGTAGACAATTTGGCCTCCCATGTTTTAATTTTCCAGCATTTTCATTTGCGTATGAAGTTTTTCATTCTCCCTCTTGCGGAAGCTCATCCCCTCGCAAAATATTGGAACCCGGTCACATTTGTCTATCCAAAATCCATTCGAGTATTTCTTCTCTTGGCTCCAACTTCTTAGGAAACATTTGGGTATTTTTTTGTAGTTTATTCTAGTTCTATTCAATTGTTTACAATTTTTGCCTATATATTTTGTGTTAGGGTTTAAAAAGAATAGAAATATTTCCCATAGTGAATCCCTCCGTCAATATACACCATACATATTCAATTTTTAAAAATATTCATGTTTGTGAAAAAGTTTATACAAATATTTGTTGTACCATCTACTCCAAATCTCATCTAGCTTCGTAAATAAATTCTGAGTTCCCAATTTTGGCATCATTTGTGGTGAATCCCAAATGCTATTTTTTTATGAAAAACATAAAACCCACATTTTTGTACCTTCTACTTTGAATCTTGTCAAGATTTTGCGATTAAAGATGCTAATTTCATAATCTTTTTTAAGATCTAATGTTTCTCCTCAATTGTGCGCAGTATACCTTCTCACCAATTCTACCAAAATCATGTGAATATAGTTGCAAAGCTCCTGGTTTTGGGGTAAATGGTTTTGTGCCATCCACAATGAATCCTAAATTTTTAAAATGTTTATATAAAACATAAAACCCACCGCATGCATTCAAGGATTCATTCTTACCAATAGTTTGATCTTCCCAAAAGCTCTAAAATAAGTTTGATTTCTTACCATGATCTCTTAAAATAGGGTAGCCTATGTAGATATGTGCAATCCTTGTGATCCTGCATACAACCTAAGGTGGGAAAACTCTTATTTTCTGTTGCATCTATGGTATTGAGTAGATGCATATGTTAAAAATTGACAGGAGGAGAATGAACACTTATGATGTTTCTGTTCATTGTATGTACACTACTATCTGGTTGAGGTGAAACTTTGTTTTCAATATTACACTTCTGAATTATTTCCACAATTGAAAGTGGAAGAGAACTTATTTCAGAGCTTTTGGGAAAATCAAACTATGGGCGTATTAACTTTCTTCTTTTTTGATTATGAGTATTAGGTTCTTCATCAATATGTTTCTTTTGGCCTTCATTTTTTTGCCATCTTTGCAGACTTGACTCCTCCACTTGAAATTTATTGTAATATCATCCACGACAAGTGGTTCATCACTAGCCTCTGTATCTAGCATATTATCACCTAAATTGTTTGATACTTTTGGTTCATTGATTGTAAGTGAAGGATTCATATACTTTTGGTATTTTTTTATGGTTTCTTCCATTTTTGTTTTGTTATTTACAAGTGGAGGATACCTACTAGAATACATAAACATTCCTATATATATGTATACATATGCACACGTGTGCGCATGTATGTGCAGCACACACACACACACACACACACATTTTAGTATGTGTGTGTAATATATATATATATATATATATATATATATATATATATATATATATATATATCTATGTGTGTGTGTGTGTGTGTGTGTGTGTGTGTGTGTATGTATGTATGTATGTATGTATGTATGTATGTATACATACACACACATATATATATATATATATATATATATATATATATACATATATACATACATACATACATACATACATACATACATATATGTGTGTGTGTGTGTGTGTGTGTGCATATGATATGATTGTTTATACATGCATATGCATATCCATATACATACACATATGTACATGTATATGTCTCACATACATTGTATTATCATTTGGTAGTTTTGTATGTGGTATACACACTATGTGTATACCACATAAGGGAGATAAAAAAATAGTCCATAATCTTGACTTTGTTTGCTAGTGAATGAATGTGTTGCAATAAATACTCAAATACATACACATACCTATACATGTGTATACCTATGTATGCACATACACACATGTATGTATGAGTATACATGTACATATGTATATGTATATGTCTCACATACCTTGTATTATCATATGGTAGTGTTGTATGTGGTATACACATTGTGTATACCACATAAGAGAGATAACAATAGTCTATACTCTTAACTTTTTCGGTATTGAAGGAATCTTTTGTGATACCTACTCGAATACATATACATACCTATACATACACATATATATACAAGTACATACACCCACATACATTATACATGTACATATGTATATGTACATGTCTCACATACCTTTTATTATCATATGGTAGTTTTGTTTGTGGTACACACTGTGTGTTTACCATAGAAGGAAGATAAAAAAATTGTCTATACTCTTGACTTTGTTGGCTAGTGAATGAATGTGATTCGATATCTACTTGAATACATACACATACCTATACATACATATACATATGCACGTATATACATGTACATACATACATACATATATATATATATGCATTTGTATATGTATGTTTATACACCCATTTGCATATGCATATACATATATATGAACACGTATGTACGAGTATACATATACATATACATATATACATGTATATGTCTCACATACCCATAAATTTATATTAGCATATGGTATTGTTGATTACGGTATAAACATTATGTGTATACCACATAAGAGAGATAAAAATACTATCTATACTCTTGACTTGGTTTGCTCTTTGAATGAATGTCTTCTTTATACCTACTCTAATACATACCCATACCTATACATATGTATAAATATGCACATATAGAAAGATACATATGTATGTATATGAATTTGTATATGTACGTTTATACACCCATTTTCATATGCATATACATATATATGTACATGTATGTATGAGTATACATATACATATGTACATGTATATGTCTCACATACCTAGATGTTTGTATTATCATATGGTAATGTTGTATGTGGTATACACACTGTGTGTATACCACATAACGAGAGATAAAAATATTTTCTATACTCTTGACTTTACTAGGTTGTCGGGAATATATGGTGATGCATACTTGAATATGTACACATACATACATACATATATATATATATATATATATATATATATATATATATATATATTATATATATATATATATATATATATATATATATATATATATGTGTGTGTGTGTGTGTGTGTATAATTGCATGTTTATGTTTATACATGCATATGCATATCCTTGTACATGTATATGCACACGTATGTACGAGTATACTATAGACACCAAATTTGGGTCTTACGACGCCCTGTACCCCGTATCTCATCCCGCAACCTAACCCTACCTCACCACCTAAACCTTACACACTTAATTATTTATTAATTACCTTATAATTAATAAATCCACATCTCCAACCCTGCCACCTCACCTCGCCACCTCACCATGACCTAGCCCTAACCCTAAACTAACTTAATTAAGACCTATAACTTGGTCTAAACCCACACCCATGACTCATCACCCCTCACCCACATCAAAACAAACCTAATAATGACTTGACCAAGCCCACAACTGATCCCTCGGGAGAAAAGGAGGGAAGGTTGGCTATTTTACTAAAAATAGCCAACTTTGACCTAACCGACATCGGTTCCTACTCAATGCCATCGGTTACGTAACCACCATCGGTTCCCTGTAAATGACCTCCCCCAACCAAAAACAAAGATCCGAGGAATTCATTTGCAAGACAGAGACAAGTGAAGAAAAGAGAAGAGGTTGCAGAGAAGAGGATCGAGCCGAAGACTGCAACTGAGCCACTGGATCGCTGTCACCCTCATTCAAGCATTGGAAAAGACTGAGGATAGCTTCATCAGCTCACTTTCCAATACCGGATCATCCCAACTGAGCCTTACTGTCACCACCACATTCCTTGGACCTGAATCTTCATCAAGAATGAGTAAGTAGTGTCTTGTATGTTTCTAAACACCATTTCTTGAACTTTTGATTGATAGTAATTATAAGCTCACTCCTAGATCTACCACCTGCCAGCACCCTGCACTTAACCTTCATCCATACATCCTTGTATTGCCCAGAAGATAGTTTTATCACTCTCTGAGTCTTCCCCATCATCTCACTATTCCCCTCAACCATCCACCAGTCTTAAAAACCCCACAATCACCCTACAATCAACCTCTACCCGAAGCACCTAGATTACTGACCCTACCGGTGTCGGTTATCCCCTACCAGTAGCGGTTCTCTAACCGCGGTCGGTTATCCAGTGACTGGCATCGGTCACTGTGTGACCCATACCAAAACCAGCCTTTTACCTATTCACCTCAAAACAACCTCAGATTCAGTCTGGTCTATCCCGGTAACTTGAGCTGAACATGTCAATAACCAGTGACCAAACAAACAACATGACATTTTATTATTGGTAGTTTAGTCTCTATTGCTTTGTGACGAGATACCTAAATCGTGAGTTCGCAATAGCTTCTTTATTATCATTTACATCAATTTGTATTAAAAGGGAACTGACCACCTTGAAAGGAAGTCTAATATTTCCTGGGCCCAAGGCAGTTCCCTCACCTATTTTCTAACTAAGATCGGTGGTCTTTATTGCTTACTTACGAGGTAGTCCTTCCCAGACAAAAAGGAGTTCTTCACAATCGATCTGATCTCTCTACGGTATGCGCACACCTTCCCAACATTCAACAGGTATTCCTCCTAGCCCTAACCCTTATCTGTTTCTCAAGAGAATGAAAGGATAGAAGCAACTCTATTCGGAACGGAAACATTCTGTGCGAAACATTTTGGCATGCCCGGTGGGACCCATTTCGGGTTTCTTTCTTTCTTGCTTGCTTTCATATAGGGAGCATACTTGTTGTTTCTTTCTTCTAAATATTCACAAAATATTTTGTCATTTTGGTAAAAGAATTTGTCTTTCTTTGGAATCTTTGAACTAGTGAAAGTCATCTTCTTTGCTTCATCGAATATCATTTTCGATTTGGGTTTAAAACACGTGCATCACATTCTTGCTGGCTGTTTTTAATTCTAGTGAACGTAGATTAAGTAACAGGTCGTACACGTGGGGGTGATATCCACGGTATTGATGAGAAATTAATCTTACTCTCACTGCACAACACATACCAAATCACATCATAATTAACACAACAACTCAAACATCCCCCTTTCCGTGGTATTCCTCCCGATTGAGGTAGCCTTATGAGCCAAAACAAACTTGACATCTCCCTTAGGTCTCTTGTTTAGGATTGACATCATCTGACATCTAAGGCATAAGCCCAAAGTGATTAAAACTAATCCTAGGGTTAGTCTATTGATTTGCTTGTGCATCTTGCTTGTTTTTAGTTCTGTTTTTCTGTCATACACTATTTTAGTGATCACTTCAAGACAGTTTGGTAGGTATATTAAGCATTGTTATCCCCAAACCAGCAGCTTCTTACATCCTCTCTTTGCTTTCAGTGACCGACACCGGTCCCATACTACCGACATCGGCTAGCTAACCGACACGGCTACATTCTCACCGACATCGGTTATCTGACCAATATCGGTTACTGTGTTTAACAGTTCTTGACAAACCAACAACCTATCAATTCCAACATTTTGTTGTTGTTTCTATTCTTGATTGATTAAATCCTACTGTTGTGTCCTCTTGTCCATGGTTGCTATTACCCAGAAACAAGCTGCAGCCATGGTTTCCCATGCATGTTCCGTGCCTTTTCTGGGTCACCCCCTTCCCATCTTATGGGGGATCCTACGGATACCAGCAATTTTCCCAAGATCCCTGTAGGAGATAAAGAATTTGCCAAATTTTTGGATGCTAATCCTAGCGCCGTACAATACTATTTGTCTCATACCCCTGACCGTGCACCCGATGGTCAGCTCCTCATTGGTATGCCTATTAGTATCGCCACTCACTTAGCCCCTTCCCCACCTAATAACTCCGCCTCACCATCTTCATCCTTAGCCCCATCTCCCAGCTCAGTAGCTTCGGTGGTTCATACTGCACCACTTGGTTTTCCTTTGGTTAATCTGGGACCCCACATATCACTACCGTCCACTGCCCCTACCTCATCTCTCTCGCAGGTTGCCTCTTTCATAACTTGCTCTCTGCCACCTATACACACATGAGCTTTCCCTCACAAGTTCCGCCCACCTTTTCATTTCCACAAATTCATCGGTGGCCTCAACCTCTTATATAGGACACCCTTATTCGGCTGCCCCAACACATTCATCACCATTATCTTATCAACATTCAATCCCACCACTGTCTAGTAGTGGCTCTTGGACCAATCCTCCTCTGTTTACAATGACAACATCATCATCTAACCCAACCAATGACTTAATCAAATAGATGATGGACAAGATGTAAAATATTGAGGCTTCTATTTCAGGAAGTCGTAGCACCCTGACATACGAGCAAGTTTGTCGGGAGCCTATTCATCCTTCTGTCCCCCTCCATACATATCCTCCTCAATGGGAATTACCAGAAATTTACTCGCTTTAATAGTAAGGAGGACCCTCAACAACACTTGCGATCGTTCAGACATGCCTGCTATCTGATTGCTCATGACGATGCCTTACTACTCCGTACCTTTCCCATGTCCTTATCAGGACCTGCCTTGGAGTGGTATAGTGCTTTAACTTGACATTCAATCTTCTCCTTTAACCGATTAGCCCAATCTTTATTGGATCACTTCTCCATCAATATTGCAAGAAAGTATCCATTACCGATCTCTATGCCATCCGACAATTTGAAGACGAGTCTATCATAGATTTCGTTGGACGATGGCGGGGCCTCATCAACCAACTTACTTATGCCTTACCTCAGGCCGAGCTCATCGAACTCTTTACGTGGGCTGTGCTAAACACATTTCCCCCACCCTCCAAATTCAAACTTTCCGCACCTTTGATGAGGCCTTTACTATGGCTCGGAAACTAGAGATTCGAGCCTTAGAGGAGGAGAAATTGAGGTTACGCAACAAAAGCTCAAATTTCCGGACTCAAGACTCTACCACCAAACCCAACACCACCAACTCTCATGCATCCGCTGCTTCGAAATCAAAGAGTGCAGTACACGCGGTGATGGTCAAATCCCAAGCACCGTCTAATACCCCGCCAAAAGCCACCTATAAGTATAAAGCCGAGCCCATCAACTACACTCCCTTGGGAGAAACTTATGGTGTGATCTTAGACAAATTGCTTAAAGTAGGAGTTATCACCTTGCCTCCTGTTAAACCTCACTCGGGTTTGATTCCACCCGCATGCCATACCTTCTTGGTATAAAGAAAATGACTTCTGTAACTTCCATCACGTGAAGGGACACAGTCACGAAAACTGCAAGATGTTGAAAAACATAGTGCAGGAAATGGTTGATGTAGGGGATATAACTCTCGATAATCCTAATGCCCCACTAATCGAAATTTAAAAATCTTCAACAAACCATTTCCAAACCATGCATCTAACAGTAACACAAATCAAGACACCTCAGCCGAGGAGAAGAGTGTGCATGAGATCCATGCGATTTTCAACTCCCAACCTAGGGCTTCCATTGAGGAAATTCTGAATCAAGCTTCTTCGCCAACGCAGGAATTTTGCCCCCTTCTCCTTCATCAGGACAAGAGGACAGTCCCGCTATTCCTTTACCCATAAAGGAATTAACCACCCAGAGTTCTCTTCTCACAAATGAACCTTCTTACACCACATCCCTGCAAGATTGTGAGCGGATGTTATCTAACTTATCTATTTCCCAAACATCTCCTTCCACCACTCTTGCTGCAACAGAAGAAGGCTTGCCACTTTTTCTGTCACCCTTAGAGGAGAAACCCCTTGAGCCTACATCACCAAACTCCTCAATCATGATGGATCCCCTCGAACATGCCCTCCTACCTATTAGTTCTTCATCACCTAAATCTTTCCAGTGACCGGTTGACCTCTTAGCACCCATTGATACAGTGCCTCATTTACCCCCTGTATCACACCCACAGTGGACCGGAATCACAACCCACCTCTCTTCCATACCAAAGTTCATGTTCACACGTGAAGACTATTATCCCCCAGAAGATAGATGAGTCTTATGGGAGCGCTTGAGTACACCCTGCTCTACTCAAATGCAGATGACCGATCCAGACACCTCTACCATATACCCGAGGTGTTTACAAAAGCTCAAAATGCCTATGTCCTCATCTTCACCCCCCTCATCTCTACCGAATACCTCATCCACCTCTATTAACCTAACCAAACCTTCCCCTACGCTTGGGACTTCACCAATACCCAGCCTAACACACCCACCTACATGGTTAGATTTATCCAAAAATAAAGTCGTCCATCCACCTAGGAGACAGACCCAATCTCCTCAAGTCCAATCTATGCCTCTGTCACAACTAAAACCCTCGCCGTCACACCTACCTTCTATATTGGGACCTCACCCCTCCACCTTGCCTCAATACATCATACCTCCTGCGTTTTCTTTAAAACAACTGCACCTTCTGCACCCATATAGAGATCCACGGGTGTATCAACACCGTCACCCCAAGTATCCTGTCCACCTACCAACCCTAAACAAACTCCATCATCAAAGGATTTGTTTGTTGTCACTCCTCTTTCCCCGTGGTTGTTTCCTGCCACCACGTCATCTGTGGCCTCATCATCTAACCAGCTAAACATGACTTATGTGCTGAAGAAGCCACATTTAGTTAAATCCAATTATCAAAACCCCTTGTCTAAACCACCACCCATATGAACCAACCATACCCAACCATTACCAAAACCCACCCAATCAATAGCCTCATCTTCCTCTGACTTTGACCCACTCAAAGGATCTTACGCCAAGATCCTTGATATGTTGGTGGAGAATGCGACCATTTCCCTACCCCCACTCAGACTCTATGATCCATCTAAACCTCGACCTATAGGTTATGATGAGTCTAAAATCTGTGCTTACCATCACACTAGGACATGATGTAGAAGGATGCAAAGCTTTGAAAGCCATCCTTCGTCAGTCACCTATCTCGGATAGACAACCTAAGAAAGACAATTTACGGAGAGAGAAGCCCCTAGCTTCGATTCCTTCTCCTATACCACCTGTCCCCGCCTCACCAAAATCTATCATCATTGCAACCCCTCTCGAGAATAATGACTTATCCCTGCCATCTTCCTCCTCTCGTATCCATGAGATCAACATGATTAACATTGCTACTCGAGGTCAGAAAAACAATGGAAAAGCTAAAGAACGCATACCTGCGGCCTCTCTTTCTCCTTCTGCCATCCGATCGCACCACCACCAAAAGTGGTCATTCGATGGACCTGCCTATCCCATCTCTGATGGAGTTGCCCACCGCACCATGATCAAACAACTTCACCAATCTCCTATCAAAATGACACTCTATGATCTCATTCAAACATCTGAATCACATCGACAAGCTTTAATTGAGATCCTTGAGGATAGAGGGTCTACCTAATGAAACCTTTCCGTCGCTTCCATTTTAACACCCAACCACGTCGCTTCTCTCACCAAACAACCTACCTCCACAACCACTTTGGTCCCCTATACACAAGCGGCTTTATCGGTTTCTCCGAAGATGAAATTGTCATCTTTGGTGCAGAAGAACCTGATCCCGCTCTTTTCATCTCGGCTTATGTCCGGGACATCCGAGTACGTCATGTTATGATTGGGGGTCTTAGCCTAAACATCATCTCTTCAAAGCCTTCCAAAAATGAATATCCCTTTTAGCTACATGTGTGTGCCAACCCCACCATGTTGCGTTCATTCAATGAAGCTATTACTTCTACCTTAGGCACCATGATCCTTAACATTCGTGTAGGGCCATGTACCTTACTCGAACTCTTCTACGTCCTTGAGGGAGAGTTCCAATACAACATGTTGCTAGGCCGCCCTTAGATCGGGCTATGGGATGTGTTCCCTCCACCTTACATAGATGCATCAAATTCAAGTATGAGGGGAGGTCATACACCGTCAAAGCTGACGCTTCCCCCTTCAAAACCTATAATATGTTATATCACCCTAATGATGTGCTTGTACCAGTCAAGGCACCCATTGATCCAGCCCAACCATCTACTTCAAACACGCCTCCACCATCCACCTTAACCACACTCATACCTTTGACCAATGAATCCACCGCCATGAATACCACTTCTTTCCCCGCGGACAACATCCCAACTTCAGATCCCTTGGTAGATGTTTTTCAACGCCTTACACTAGGGGAGTATTGCCTATATAACGTTAGCACTTTCCATACCCCACAAGAGTATGGACAGTTACATGCACATCCTACCCTACTGTCCGTCGTGTGGGGAGGTGATCTCCTACGGACCACCTAATTGCCGCACCAACCTAACGTATGGGGGTGTCGACGCACCCTCCATTACCCCTGAACCTACCCTTGGTGTGGTTCCCTTCCAATCTGATTTTCAATATCTAACAAATTATCGTTTCACCCTCACCTTCTTGACTCGCTGTGCTTGGAAAGGTTTTGGTTTCGGTCTTTATGAACAAGGCCGACATACAATCATTCTTGTGACTACACGCAAACACAAAGATCATAGTGGTCTTGGATTTTCTGAAACACTTATACCAAAGAAACCTCATGTCAGTTGTATCGGGAAGACAACGACGTCACCCCTTCCGAACCATCATCGCTCATTTTTCCATCTTCACCCATGAGTCGATAGACCCGGAATCTATCCCTCCTAACTTTTTTTTTTCATGAATTCTATCTTCCTGGGTCCTCTCACTTATCAACATGATAATGAGAACCCATCTTCTCTTCCCCTTCGTATCTAGACATGATTGAAGAAGACTCACCTTGATTAATGTTGTTGAGTGCGGGATGATGACTCCATCCTCACTTACCTTGGCAGTGCGGATGACTCTTATATTCAACGCACCTTACCATTTGAAACTCAAACCATGTTGAATGAATCGACTATAGAAATCAACATCCACTGAGAGGACGATCCTCACATTGTGAAGATCGGACAATCTCTTAACGCATAGAACAAAGCGCCTTCACTACCTTCCTCCGTGCATGACCAAGCTTTCGCTTGGTCTACTGCTTGACATGCCGGGAATCGATCCACGACATTGCTGTCCATAACATTACTCGAAACCCGACTCAAACCGGTTAAAAGAAACCGAGAAAAATGCATCCACGCATTGCCCTCTTGGTCAAAGAAGAGCTTCAACGACTCCTTTCTATTTCCTTCATCTTACCTATTGACTATCCTCAATGGGTTTCTAACATCGTACCTGTCACTAAAGTGATGGGGGACTTCGGATATGTACGGATTTTCGGGACCTTAACCTCGCTTGCCCAAAGGATGACTTCCCCCTACCTAGTATTGATCAACTTGTTGATCTCACTGCAGGCCATGAGATGCTTTCTCTCATGGATGGCTTCTCGGGCTACAATCAAATTTTGGTAGCCCCGACCGATCAACATAAAACCACCTTCATTACTCCTTGGGGAACCTTCTACTATCGTGTCATGCCATTTGGCCTTAAGAATGCTAGTGTGACCTATTAGCGGGCTATGACTTACATTTTTCATGACATTATGCACACTATCCTTGAGGATTATGTCGATGATCTTCTTGGAAAATCTAAACATCACAGTGAACATCTCGATGTTTTAACCATTATTTTCGATCACTATTACAATATTGTGTTCGTCTTGACCAAAGAAATGTGTCTTTGGTGTCCTTTTGAGGAAAACTCCTTGGTTTTATCATCTCTTTGCATGGCATTGAGGTCGACCCAGCTAAAGTCCAAGCAATCCTAGAAATGCCCCCACCCACTAACCTCAAACAATTGCGTAGTTTGCAGGGAAAACTCCAATCTATCCAGCGTTTCATTTCACAACTCTCGGACCGATGTCAACCTTTCCATCATCTCCTTAAAAAAGACATTGTCTTTCAATGGAGCGAGGAATGCCACCAAGCCTTTGAGGCTCTTAAAGCCTATCTCTTGCAGCCACCCGTGCTTGTTCCACCTCAGGATGATCACCCTTTCTACCTTTACCTTTCTGCCACCGACCATGCTGTAGGAGCCATGCTCGCACATCGTGACTCCGAGCATCGAGAACAAGCCGTTTATTACATAAGCCGTACTTTTGTGGATTACGAGACTAGGTATACACATGTAGAAAAGTTGTGCCTAGCCCTATCATTCGTGGCCACCAAACTCAACATTACCTCCTGAATCACAAAACTTTTGTCATCACCAACACTGACCCCATCCATTATATGTATGCCAAACCTCATCTAAACCAATGCATCACCCGATGGCTTATGCTCCTCGCCGACCTCGACCTTGAGTTTGTACACCAGAAATTAGTCAAAGGACAAACTATCGCTTGAGACCAACTCGCGGACAGCCCCTTTACAGGGAACAATTTACCAATTTTACTTTCCCCTGACGAACTCATCACAACTCTTTCACTCGGTGAGGTGTCAGTATCAATGACCCTCTTCTTGATGGATCCAAATGCCAGCGCGGTGGAGAGGGGGCGCATTGTTCTCATTCCTCTTGATGCTGAACCTATGCCTCTTTCATTCAGCTCGATTTCCCCTGCACTAATAATACAGTGGAATATGAGGCCCTTGTTTTGGGTCTCAGGTTGCGTTACACTTAGGTGTAAAGTCTATTAACATTTTCGGTGACTCTCAATTGGTATTCAATCAAGTTACGGGCATCTACCAATGTAAAAATGAGGAACTTCAAAAGTACAAACATTACGTGGATTCACTTTTGACCTTATTTACTCATTATTCTATCCAAACCATTCCCTGCTCAACTAATAAATTTACAGATACTATGGCTTGCTTGGCCTCGCAAATTCTGGCCTCACCAACTGACTCGGACATATTTGTCTTGGTCCAACAACTCTTTGCCCCATCTTACTTAGTTAGGATGTTTGTATGGTAAATAATGTATCTGCTGATTCGCAGGATACCTGGTATCACCAATTTCATGACTACCTTACAACCCTCTACTCTACCGACTTTGACCTTACTAGTAATGGAAAATGTGCTTTTCTTAAAAGTGTTTCTCGTTATGTCATCATGGGGGACTCCTCTATAAACGTGGAGCCGATGGTATCCTCCTTCGCTTTATCTAACTAAGTGCTTTGAAGTCACTCATACCACCCAACAAATCCACGACGGACTTTGTGGCGGGCACTTTAGTGGCCTCGCCATGGCCAAGCGGATCCTTCGCCTAGGATATTATTGGCCTACTCTCAATAAAGACTGCTGCAAATATGTTAAGCGTTGTGTTATGTGTCAACAACATGCCAACCTTCAACATACTCCTAGCCACCCATTACAGGTCATACGAGATCTTTGGCCTTTCTCACAATGGGGTTTAGACCTTATTGGCGAGATTCACCCGCCTTCTTCGCAACATCACCGTTGGATCATCACGAAACCGAATATTACACTAAATGGGTGGAGGCCATTCCACTCATTTCAACCAAAAAAGAAAAAAATCGTTGAGTTCATCAATCATCACATTATCTGCCGTTTTGGTGTTCCTCATCACCTGATAACAGATAATGGAAAATCTTTCAAAAATAAGTTGTTACAAGACCTTTGTGACAACTTTGGTATCAAACTTAGCTTCTCGTCACCCTACTATCCACAAGAAAATGGACAAGCCGAATCTTCTAACAAAACCTTAATCAAAATTCTCATGAAAGTTGTTAACGATTCTAGAAACAATTGGCTTGATCACATCCCCTTTGCCCTTTGGGCTTATCATACCAACATTCATACCTCCACTAATGCCACACCATTTTCTTTGGTATATGGTACCGAGGCTGTCTTTCCTCTCGAAATACAAATCCCCTCCCTAAGAATATCTCTCCAGGATATTCTCACCAATGATGATTTCCGCAAGATCGGTTAGCCCAATTAGAGCTTCTTGACGAGCGTCGTCTTACAGACTTTACCACCTTCAAATCTATCAAAAGCACATCAAGCGTGCTTATGATAAGTGAATTCATGAGCGTACCTTTCAGATTGGTGATCTTTTCCTCAAAGAGAATCAACATGTGACCAAACTAGAAAAGAGAAAACGTGGAAAATTTGCTCCTAATTGGATTGGGCCTTACATTATCACTCACACTTACGGATCAGGCACTTACCATTTAGCTTCACTTAATGGTAAACCTGAGCCTGAACCCCTTAATGCCTTGCATCTCGACCATTCTATTGTTGAATTTAGTGTTACCTCACTTCTTATCTACCTTGCGCTCGTCCCTTGAGCTCATTTACCACCTCATACAGTTTGTTTCGTGCATCTCAAAGTAGAATCAACCTCACGTGGTTTGATCATCACCTCCTCTTAAAGATGCCTTCCCCTTTTTAGTCTGGTCCATGACTTAAAAGTATCAAAATAACACGTTCTCAATTATACAATTATGGGATATTCTTGAGTCAAACTTCCTGCAAAACTAGATGCTTCATGCCAAACGGACATCTAGACCTCTAAGTTATACATAGACTGCTCCCTCGAAGGACAGCTATGTGCAACGCCACATCTGCTATTATAAATAGACTGCTCCCTCGAAGGACAGCTATACACAAAATCCACATCTGCTACTATAAATAGACTGCTCCCTTGAAGGATAGCTATACAAAGTCAGCCTCTATCAGAAGCTTCTCGCATTGATCAGCTTCGTGAAGACCTCAAGAACAACAAAATGCATATCCCATATAGACTTCCCGCATCGATCAGTCTATATCTAGAAAAATAAAAGTAATATTCAAAAGCACTTTTGAGTCATGGACTTGTCTATTCAGGTTTGGTTCTCTTTCGTCAGAATAATCACCTTATAACAAGTTCTCTACGCCCTGACTATACCATCCACCTCACCTCACCATTCTTCAAAACAACAAAACTCAAGGGACGTGACGTATATCCGATATATTGTGATTATACAACTCTTTTCACCTATCGACTTCTCGCCTATGCAAGGTACCTAGGGATTCAAGCTCATCCTACGATAATACGTGGTTTGTTTTTCTCTTTTCAACTACGGGACACTTTTGCCTCTTTTACCTGAATCTAGGATTATGTGTTGACCTTAATCAGGACACGATTCCCTATGCTTGGGTAAGCTCAACCTCGCTTCACCTATACCCACACCAACACCGCCAATACCTTACCAACACCAACAACATTACCCTACCAACATCAAACTTTTTACCAACCAACAAATTACCTAACCACAACCAAATTGCTGAATTCACCTCTCCCTGGTCATAAGGGAGAACTACATCGGTCTGAGGCCCCTCCTTACTTTGTGCAATGGGCTATGTAGGTAGCACTTAGGAGACATGGGGTCTCCCAAGGTTAGCTCGACCATCCCCTACCATAACCTATCATGTGTTGTTAAAATATACATGATTTTGCATATTTTGATAACACTCACCTTGGTCTTTTATCAATTCAAAACATTCGAAACACAAATATTCTTATTATTATCATAAACTCAAAATCAACATACATATTTAGTTTTATTTAGATGTTAAACAAATACATCTTCTCTATCATCGACACGCAGGTCGGCATCCTTATTTATTCTTCTACCCCTATGAAATTCACTTAGACCCTTGCGCCTCATCCCGAACCAGGTGGTGATCGTGATCGTCGACGCCACTCACCTGGCCTCTCCATCCTCAAAGGTGCCACTGCTATTGGTTCCTCCCACTGATCCACCAACATCTCCTGTAACATACGAATACGCCCTCTCGCGTGGAGGAATCTTGCCTCTAGTCTCTCCACTCGTAACTACGAAACCTCTAACAATCCCGTTGTCTCATTCACCTGTGTTTGAAGCTGGTGAACTAAACCCTGCAGGTGGTCTCTCTCCGTTGTAATCACAGCTATGTCAAGATGATCGGCCCTCTCACGTGCACCTCACAACTCTGCTACCCACCATAATCTATAAGCCTCTGTCACTCCTGAATCCATTACCCTATGATCGGTTCTTTGTCTCTTGGTCCTTCTGGAGGTGTTGGTGGGGAGGTGAGAATAATGCCTCGGCATCAATCCTCATGTATGGTCTATAAGCCATGGGTATATCCTGAACAAATCCAAATTGTCACCGCACGCGATCTAGAGGAATCCTCTCGTACTCACCTGGCCTGTGTCCCGCAATCCACCTTAATCACTCTACACCCCTCAAATCCTCGGCTATGTTCTCCGTCACCATATAGTTCCGTAAGGCCTCCAATGGATATCCATAATCGTCACCATCTCCCACATCTGCCTATAATACTCGCGTCATCTATCACGGTCTCGGATCTCACCTCTTGCTCTGTCTGGACCCATCATCTGAATCCCAACCTCTGCACTCCTGTCTCTCCTCCCTGGATTGGTCGGCCTATTGGTCACACACACACAATGTGCTCATAGGCCCAACAATGTAATAGGTATGCACAATCCAGTGTAGTCCTGTGATTTCACTTGCAGGCCCATAAACCCCTGTATAGCTCCGCCAGATATGTGGGTGCCCATGTGAAAGTCATGCTCCTTTCTATCATTTCCCAAATAATACACATCAATGATTTTGGAAATCTTCCCCCATCACGCCTCGGTAATGCATAATACCCCCGCTATCATTAATAACCCTTTGCCATGACCTTGTTGCCTCGGGGTGTCTACTGTAAACATTACACCATAAGTGAATGTCAAACCTCATTGTGTCAAATCTCGTGCAATTTGGACCAAATCTTTGTTGTTATCACTCCCGCGCATGTTGCGCTTAGGCCCTGCCACGATACTTTGGTCTTCCTGTAATTGGGAGTCTCAAAATTTGGAACACATCTTCTAACGTCACTGTCATCTCCCTTGTTGGTAGAAAGAAGGTATTCTTTTCTGGATTCCATCTCTCAATCAACGCCTGCAACATAGCATGATTGCGTGTGATTTGTGAATAATAGCGGATTCCACTTAACCCCACACGGTTTATCAATGCCCACTCAGCTGGTGTTACATCCTCGGACCCGTGACAACAAAGCTGGCACCCTATCATTCATCCTCAACCCTGCCTCTGCTGCATACATCAAATCAACAAACAACAAATCAATAAATAAAATCCCCAGGTGTTTTTTATCACATTCTGGAATTTTACACAGTAACCGATATCGGTTATAGATAACCGATACCGGTTACCTAACCGATACCGGTTATCTCTAAACGATATCGGTCACTGTCAATTCTATACACCCTGCTTAAAAACACCACCTATGATAATTATTCACTCGTTTACCCCTCTCTGTACCTACAAACATACCCGAAACCCCTGATCACCTACCCCATAACACTCACCCCATCCCGAACCCTTGCCTATCACCTTTTCTTTTTTTACCCACTTACCTTCTCTCATCCTATTCATAAACATGCAAGAATTGAATTCCAACCAAAACTTATACCTCTTGGGATGCAGCAGCTTGAGGTGGAACCTATCTTCCCTCTCTTCTCTACCCGCTGGATGCTTCTCCTTGTTCAGCCATGTTCACCACCCTCTTCAATATAACTTGCCTTTCTGCCTTCTTAATCTAAGCCCACGATTACTTTACCTGTCTCTTTCCTCCTTATCACTCAATTCTCTCATGCAATTACCTGTATAAGCCATCAACAGCGTCGCATTCTCGTATTTAACTTGTTGCATGACTCTAAAAATAAGAACTTAAGTTACCTCCCAAGCTTTTCTATTTTTAGAAAAGCTCGTTTTAGCATAACCGATATCGGTTACCTAACCGGTATCGGTCGAATGACTACCGACATCGGTTACCTAACCGATATCGGTCACCTCTCTCCCTTTGGTTATCCTAGGCCATTTCTTTGTTTTTTGCAAATTTTTGGTGGCACCGCCTCTTTTCCTTACATAATGACATAGTTATCAATATCTATCATCAGAATACCATCAACACATATGCAAAACTTCATCAACATCATCTATATATGCATCAAATTTCAATACCATTGACAAAACACATGAAACATTCTAATACATGAATCAAATTTTACACACCATGTGGAGAAAACTCATCTATATATCATCATCAAATCAATGTCAACATATACAAATTGCCCTGCATGGGGCCTCTGTGATCTAAAAATACAAAGTCAACACACGAGCCTTTGTCTCTGTCGAAATCTCTCGGCTCGGTCTCTCATGTCAAAAAATACTTGGCTCGCTCAGCGGTATCAACTATACAAAATGTACTCGGCTTGCAGGCGGTATATACAACAAAAATGAATAAATAAATCCTATGTGGGCACGCAGGCCTCTATATACACACTCGGTTCGCAGACCGGTGTCTCTATCAACAAATACTCTATATACCCATCTCTGCTCCTGGGGTGCCTCAGCTCTCTCCCCCTCCCTCGGCTCATCTCTCAACTAGCCCCTGTGCCGGATCTTGCCTCCTATCCCGTCAGCGACTCACTTTGTCATTTGTGGCCCCCTGTGACCTGTGACTCCGGGATGTCTCCACCCTGTGAGCCGCATATGGCTGATAGTCGGCACGGTACCATCTAGCACATCCTGATAATATCGGGCCTCCGCTCTCACCTCCATATATCGGGCCCGTGCCACCATGGCTGGTGGGGCTGGTCCCCGGCTCCTAATAGAAGTGGCCCCTGACCTGCCTATACACTTGTGCCTATGTGGTGCTTGTGCTTGTGCTCGTTTTTGTGTTGTGCTGTGTGGGTGTGGTGTGCTTGTGACTATGCCTATGTCGGTGCACTGTGCTGTGCCTATCCCCGTGCTCGTGTGGTGCTGTGTATGGCACTGCACTATGCCTATGCTTGCTTGGGCTAACTACCCTGTAGCACCCCAATCTATGTCTGTGTAGCAGCAAGCTGCCCCTGTAATAACTGCACCTGGCCCAAGAGACGATCCCTCTCGCTATAACAGCCGCCAAATCTGGTTGTGCGGGTTGTGCTCTCATGACTGCCCTCTGCCCTGCCCACCACACCAAAAATGAACCTGTCACCCTGGCATCGTCCACCGTATCATCGGCCGGCCTCTCTGCTACCCAGACTGGGTCACATGGCTGCGGTACAGGCAATGGTGCCTCTACATCCTCCCTCCGATACTGTGGGAAGGGAGGTGGCTCATCCTGCCGTAGACCCAACTGTCAGCGTACCCTCTCTAGGGGAATCCGCTCATGCTCCCCGGGTCTCCGTCCAGCTATCTAGAAGATATACTGGATCCATCGTAGCTATGCTCGGGCTCCTCCTCGGGGTGATGGCCTCTGTATGGCCTCCATATAATATCTAGTGCGGTCAGGCCCTCTAACATATGCCTGTAGTACGTGACATCTCACCTGCAATAACCACTCGTGGCTGGCCCACGACCCCCAACCACCTCTGAAACCCATACCGATACACTACCTATGGCCCTGGCTGCTGGGGTAGCCCTACAGTCGTAAACACACAATGTGCTCGTAGGCCCAGTAGTGTAGCAAGAATGTCAAGCATATCCCGAATCACCTCATACGGTGATAGCCCCAGAGCTCTCTGTATAGCTGCACCAAATACACTGGTGCCCATGCATAGCAGGTGTGCTCCTCCACCATCTCATGCAGTACTCCCATCAGTGCCCATGGGAAGTGACCTCCCTCTGAGTCCGGGAGGGTGAAACAGGTGATGCCAATCATCATCAGCATGGCAAGCCATGTCTCCTGTCGATGTGCGCGATACATATCGCCGTAGCAGATGCTCGCACTATGGTACGTAATCAATGGGGCTGCATCCGAATACCTGCGTAGGATGCTGTCCATCACTGTCTCGGCATCCACCTGGAACACCACCTCACCTATGATCGGTAGTCTCAGGATGCGATACACATCCTCTAGTGTGACTGTCATCTCTCCAGTAGGGAGATGGAAGACATTGGTTGCCGGATCCCATCTCTCGATGAGGGCAACCATCAGGTTGTGGTCCCTATCCACAACCCTATATCTCTGGACTCCACCGAGTCCCACCTCCCGCATGACTGACCACTGCGCTGCAGTCACATGTGGCCACATCCACCCAGTAGAGGTGGCATCCTATCCCGCATCGTCAGCTGCTGGCGTGCCTGCAAAAACAACCCACTCCATCAGGCCTACTCTTTCCAAAACAACTACCAAATAACCCCAATATCACTAACCCCACCCAACAAAACACCTACAATAACCCCCTTTTCTCCTTTCACCCCACAAATCTATCCTACCCACCTACAACAAACCAACACCACAAAATTCACACCCTTTCCTCCTACCCATGGCGGTACCGGTCACCCTCGACCGCCATCGGTCCACCACCCATATCTATACCCTACTTTTATGCACCGACATCGGTCGACACATGACCGATGCTGGTCTCTGAACCCACTAAATCTAAACAGCTTGCATGGTGACCGATGCTCGGTCGCTTAGTGACCGCCATCGGTCACTATGGGATTTGGGGCCGGATCAAAAACGGCCCCCAAATCCCCTTTTTTCTATTTTTAACCTATCTTTGAGCCCAATTGCCTAAAAACTTACCCACCCTGCCGTGTTGACTTACCTAACATATCTACCCACTCCATTTTATGATTTATCCTCATTTATTCATTATTTTATCACATTTTAGATTCCTACCCCAAAACCCACCTCCTAGCTAAATTCATCAACTTCACACAAATAGGGATTTAGAACCTACCGGTATGACTACATGTCATCGTGGTGGGATAGGTGGTGGTGGTCCAGCTCCTCCAGCACCTCCTGCTCCTCTAGGCTGTGCCATAGCTCCAAATCTCCTCAGCAGGGTCCTCAACCAATCAAACTCTACTTCCTGATCGTTGGGGCCTACCAATAACTCCCTCCTCCACTCAACTAGTGCCAACTCAGCCCACAAACTCAACAAAATCAATTCAAAACTCAGACAAGCAAAAGGTTGGCACTCAAATTGACAATGTGAAAATGACACGCCGTATTTTTCTTTTTATAGGTTTTGACCTATAACCGATATCGGTTATAGCGCGCCCTAAAACACCGATATCGGTCATTTAACCGATACCGGTCATAACTTACCGATATCGGTTACATGCCTAGTGTTTCCTAATTCCTGCCCTTATCCACCAATTTCCATTTCTCATCACATCACCTACCCAAAGCCACAACCAATCACTTGGCCCGACCCAAGGCCGCAACAAACCAATCGGCCCGACCCAAGGCCGCAACAAACCAATCGGCCCAACCCAAGGCCGCAACCAATCACTTGGCCCGACCCAAGGCCGCAACCAATCACTTGGCCCAACCCAAGGCCGTAACAAACCAATCGGGCCCGACCCAAGGCCGCAATGACAATCACTGGCCCGACCAAGGCCGTAACAAATCACTTGGCCCGACCCAAGGCGCAACAAACCAATCGGCCCGACCCAAGGCCACAACAAACCAATCGGCCCGACCCAAGGCCAAAACAAACCAATCGGCCTGACCCAAGGCCACAACAAACCAATCGGCCCGACCCAAGGCCACAACAAACCAATCACTTGGCCCGACCCAAGGCCGCAACCAATCACTTGGCCCGACCCAAGGCCACAACCAATCACTTGGCCCGACCCAAGGCCGCAACCAATCACTTGGCCCGACCCAAGGCCGCCACAAACCAATCAGCCCGACCCAAGGCCGCAACAAACCAATCGGCCCGACCCAAGGCCGCAACAAACCAATTGGCCCAACCCAAGGCCACAACCACCAAATCGACCCGACCCACGGCCGCACCAATTAAATACCTCGACCGAAGCCCGCAAATTACGATTCTATCCACCCATAACGTAGTTGTTTGTTCAATCGAGCTCACCTATTCATGTTTTAGCATGACTAGGATACTTGAATTGATCAGCCCACCAGCTTTTCTTAGACCGAGACCGTGACATTTATCTCAACCAAACCAACCATTTGGTACTGCCGAACATGCCTAAACGTTCCGGTACCTTACCCATTATATCCCCTGGAGCTACTTCCTATGCCTTGGATACCAGGATTATATCAGCCTTGTTTGGATAAACTATCGACCTTTGCCTATGAATTGCTTGTTTGCTCTTCAAACCATGTACCCTGGTCGCACTACTACGTTTTAACGTGCATCTACCTCCTTGAACTTACCCCACCATCTTACCATCATCTCATCATAATTCACCCTTTATCAACCCTATCCCTGATTTCACGTCGCCTCAATCTGTGATAGATTTGAGGGGGATTACCTATACCCTTAACTGGGGCAACCACTTCTTATTATTGTCAATGCAGCTTTACAATACAAGCTACATGACAACAAGGGGCAAATGTAGACACCAAATTTGGGTCTTACGACCCTGTACCCCGTATCTCGTCCCGCAACCTAACCCTACCTCACCACCTAAACCTTACACACTTAATTATTTATTAATTACCTTATAATTAATAAATCCACATCTCTAACCCTGCCACCTCACCTCGCCACCTCACCATGACCTAGCCCTAACCCTAAACTAACTTAATTAAGACCTATAACTTGGTCTAAACCCACACCCATGACTCATCACCCCTCACCCGCATCAAAACGAACCTAATAATGACTTGACCAAGCCCACTGACTCCTCGGGAGAAAAGGAGGGAAGGTTGGCTATTTTACTAAAAATAGCCAACTTTGACCTAACCAACATCGGTTCCTACTCGATTGACGCGTCGGTTACGTAACCGCCATCGGTTCCCTGTAAATGACCTCCCCCAACCAAAAAAAAGATCCAGGAATTCATTTGCAAGACAGAGACAAGTGAAGAAAAGAGAAGAGGTTGCAGAGAAGGATCGAGCCGAAGACTGCAACTGAGCCACTGGATCACTGTCACCCTCATTCAAGCATTGGAAAAGACTGAGGATAGCTTCATCAGCTCACTTTCCAATACCGGATCATCCCAACTGAGCCTTACTGTCACCACCACATTCCTTGGACCTGAATCTTCATCAAGAATGAGTAAGTAGTGTCTTGTATGTTTCTAAACACCATTTCTTGAACTTTTTGATTGATAGTAATTATAAGCTCACTCCTAGATCTACCACTTGCCAGCACCCTACACTTAACCTTCATCCATACATCCTTGTATTTCCCAAAAGATAGTTTTATCACTCTCTGAGTCTTCCCCATCATCTCACTATTCCCCTCAACCATCCACCAGTCTTAAAAACCCCACAATCACCCTACAATCAACCTCTACCTAGAAGCACCTAGATTACTGACCCTACCGGTGTCGGTTATCCCCTACCGGTAGCGGTTCTCTAACCATGGTCGGTTATCCAGTGACCGGCATCGGTCACTGTGTGACCCATACCAAAACTAGCCTTTTACCTATTCACCTCAAAACAACCTCAGATTCAGTCTGGTCTATCCCTGTAACTTGAGCTGAACATGTCAATAACCAGTGACCAAACAAACAACATGACATTTTATTATTGGTAGTTTAGTCTCTATTGCTTTGTGACGAGATACCTAAATCGTGAGTTCGCAATAGCTTCTTTATTATCATTTGCATCAATTTGTATTAAAAGGGAACTGACCACCTTCGAAAGGAAGTCTAATATTTCCTGGGCCCAAGGCAGTTCCCTCACCTATTTTCTAACTAAGATCTGGTGGTCTTGTATTCTTACTTACAGGTAGTCCTTCCCAGACAAAAAGGAGTTCTTCACAATTGATCTGATCTCTCTACGGTATGCGCACACCTTCCCAACATTCAACAGGTATTCCTCCTAGCCCTAACCCTTATCTGTTTCTTAAGAGAATGAAAGATTAGAAGCAAATCTATTCCGGAAAGGAAACATTCTGTGAAACATATACATATACATATATACATGTCTCACATACCGGAACTTTGTGTTATCTTATCATATGGTAGTGTCGTTTGTGGTATACACACTATGTGTATACCACATTATGGAGATAAAAATATGGTTTATACTTTTGACTTTTTTTGGTAGTGAATGAATGTGTTGCGATACCTACTTGAATACATACACATACCTATACATACATATACATATGCATGTATATACATGTACATACATATATATATATATATATATATATATATATATATATATATATATGTGTGTAATTGCATATGTATGTTTATACATGCATATGCATATCCATATACATGTATATGCACACGTATGTACAAGTATACATATACATATGTACATGTATATGTCTCACATACCCGGACCTTTGTATTATCACATGGTAGTGTTGTTTGTTGCTTTTTTAATCAATGGAACAATGAAAGTTTTCCAAAGAGATGCATTAAATATCGCCACCTTCTCATGAAGTCCTTTCCAAACAATTATACATACATGTAAATATGCACGTACATACACATAAGAACGTACATACATATGTTTATATATGCATTTGTATGTGTACATTTATACACCCATTTACATATGTATTTGTATATGTACGTTTGCAAGAGACTCTTGGGAAAAGTGTGATGCATGTGTATGGGGCATATGTGGGGCCATCATGAATATGGATGTGGGTTGGGAGTTGGCTATCTTGGCAACATGATTGTATGCACCCATAATAATGACAATAAGATTCCATACTGAATGGCATACATGAATAACTCTATATGGTACCCACATCATCCTCCATGTCATCCAGTCTATCAACCTAGTCACCATTCTCTTAAACATCCATGCAACTCCATGTACGAGTATACATGTACATATGTACATGTCTCACATACTCAGACCTTTGTGTTATCTTATCATATGGTAGTGTTGTGTGTGATATACACACTGTGTGTATACCAAATAAGAGAGAAATAAATTATATATATTCTTGAATTTGTTGGATATTGAATGAATGTTTTGTGATACCTACTCAAATAAATACCCATACCTATATATGTGTATACATATGAGTGCACATACATGTAAACATATGTATATATATGTGTAAGTGCATATGTTTTTTTATACATGCATATGCATATCCATATACATGTATATGCACATGTATGTACGAGTATACATATACATATGTATATGTATATGTATATGTCTCAGATACCTGAAACTTTTAATTATCATTTGGTAGTGTTGTATGTGGTATACACATTATGAAGGAGATAGAAAAACCTTCCATTCTCTTGACTTTGTTGGCTAGTGAATGAATGTGTTGCAATACACACTCGATTAAATACACATACCTATACATAAGTATACATATACACACACATAAAAGTACACATATGTATATATATATATATGTCTCTCTCTCTCTGTGTGTGTGTAATTACATATGCTTGTTTATACATACATATGTATATGTAGATTTTGGCACTTAAATTCTTTGTTGCTTGTTTAATCAACAAAATCGAGTACCGAAAAAGAAAAGAGATGACTTAAATGATCACTACATCCTCATGTCCTTTCCTCCTTTGATTTATCATCCTTTATATGGATTGTATTTTCCTTGGGATGAACCTCAAGAATTGGCATGTGTTGCTGATTGGATGGTGAATGGGTAGTGAAAAATAGATGCAACAGAGTAGGATGTGGGTTGCATGATGGGAAATTCATGTATGCCATTGTGTCTAACATATTATGGTCATTGTTATGGGGTTCATTCGATCCTATCTCTAGGATAGAAAACTCTAAAAGGGATGTGACACCTACTTATATATACACATACATATACACACATATAATATGTTGGTACCCAAATTTGTTCTCCTTTTCAAACCAAGCAGCAACACAAATTCAACAGGGAGCTTAGAGGTAGATAGATCATAAATATATGTCATTTTGTAGCTGGGGAGAAATCTAGTTGTCCCTTTGTTACTTGGATTTTTGGAGAGATGGATAGCACCTCAAAAGGATATGATCTTATCCTAACTATTTTAGGTTGTTCCTTTCAACCAAGGTAAGAGAACCTATTATGTAACCTCTGTCATTTGAAAGGAGATACGGGTGCCTTTATTTTACACAATTTTCTAAAGAAGACCTTGGGGAAGATATGATCAACACACTTTGGATCGACTCTCATGAGTTGTCACTTCCGGATCATGGATATATCTTCATAACAAGGCATTACTAGAGACATTTGAGACCCTGTTTGCATCTCGTATGTTTAGGTAACAAATATTATGCATTTGTGTACACACATGACAAATAAGGGAATTATGGGTAGGATTGGTTGTTTTAAATATATTTTTTGTGGGAGGGGAGATAGGTTGGAATTGACTCACCAGATCCTTGAGAGCTTATGCAAAATGGAAAGATTTAATCAACAAAATGCCACAAAAAGTCAAATTGTTTCCTCAACTAGAATATGTGCTTTGATGGAGGCCAGATTAGCATTATTTCACGCAACTGTGGGATTTTTTCACAAAGGCTCAAGTCAAAGGACCCAATAAATCACCAATATTTAAACCATGTTACACCCGAGGTACACCTAGAGGCTTACATATAATCTCTATCAACAAAATGAAAGAAAAGTGATTTTAAACCATTTATCCCATTCCCAGGATGAAGGCTCTTCCGAGAAATGAAATTATAGATACCACTAAACTATCATAAGGGTGAGACCTCTATGATTGGACTATATTTTTCTACAATATTGCAATAGAAATAAGAAAAACTACTTGCATGCCTTCAAAAATGAAATAAATATACTTTATTAAAGATTGACACAAAATAAGTCAAAGTTTGATCAAATTTATCAGCAAGAGAGAGTTTCTAGAACAATATCAAATATTTTCAGTGGTTGTACACTTGCAACCACCTTGAGAAGATAAAATTTGACACAAAGAGAGATATAATGGCTTCTCAGAGAGCTTCTCAAAATTGATGGGCTCCATCAAGCTTTCTCTGCTAGAGAAAATCAGTCCTAATCTTTCCAAAAACTCCCAATGATTTGCATGATGAATTCGTGTCATTTATAGTATTTCCAACAAGAGCCCCTTCCTCCCAAAAGAAAAAACTCTAAAGGCACCAAGTGTTTGCCATGACTCTTTCGTGATTTACACAATAAACTCTGTAAAATTCTCTAGGTACTCGAGGAAAATCTCTTCGTTTTCTTCCCGCATTCAACTCCTTTCTCATGAAAAATACATATCCATCCATTTACCAACCAATTCTTCCCCATATCAATCAAATCGGCCCCTTGCATGCTCGGGAGAAGAAAAATGGAAAACCAGATCGGGCTCGAGAGTCATATTGTTTTAATGGCGAAAGATGTCTCCGGATCTCTCACACCAAACTCTAGATATAAAAATTAACTCACTCCTTTATTTGGCATGTAGAAAATAATAATAAATCATGAAGACTCACACTCCTAGAATTTTTACAAATAAAATGGAGGAAAATCAGATTTAGACACTCAATCCTCCAATACCGTTGATCTTTGATCTCGAATGTTGGTCATCCACGTGGAAGATGAAAAAAATAGGATCATGGGCTTCCTTTGACCTTTTTGACCCTTTCTAGAAAAATGGAAAAAATCCCATTCTTCTTCTTTTTTCTCAGTGTTGTAACTCTACTTCGAAAATGGGCCGGACATGTGTCCGAGGTGGGTGGGCCCTAAAAGAAAGCGCGGAGAAATTCTACCATTTGACTCTCTTTTGGAAAAAGGAAAATTTTCCAAGTTTTGCCCTAAAAAAGCATGACTCCACCCTATAGAAATACTTTTAACACGTGTCCCAATGTGGGTCCTAGTGGAACTACACTCCCCCTTTTACTTTTAACTCTTTTTTTCTCAAAAGGAAAATTTTCCAATTTTCCTCCGCAGTCCGCACCTCCCTCCGATACCACTTGTTGGTATAAATCAGAAAGGCAAAACATTGAGTATTTCCCATGGGGCTTGCAAGCCATTTTTGATATTTTAACCTTTATCAAGAAAAGAGGCAAAAATTTTGAATTTTCTCCGACGGTCCGCCTCCTGTCCCCTATGACTTTTCAAATTGCCATGTGTCAAAATGGTGCACCTTGAGGAAGCCCCAAAATTTGATACCTTGAACGAGAGTGGGCTCGCCATGTGTCTGCTCCACGGAAAGGTGATCATGTCGAATGTTTGAAATTCAGCGGAAGGTTCCACGTGTCCACGTGTCAAAATGGTCCTGAAGCCCCAAAAATTTGATACCTTGAACTCGCCATGTGTCCTGCTCCTAGCGAGTGCTGTCGTGTTTGAAATTCAGCATGCTTCGAGGTAATCTCCTTTTAGCCATTTAAAAGTCTAAGTAAAATGCAAAGTGAGCGGAGGCCTCCACATGTCACCCTGGCTCTTCTTTAAAATGAAACTCAAGGGCCAATCCTTGAACATGCGCAGATTTCTCCACTTGTCCCCATGGCGCAATTTCAAAATGGTGCCCAAGGCAGAAACCCTAAATGAACGCAAGCTCGCCATGTGTCCCTATTCCACCAAACTTCTCTAATGTCGCATAAAATAAAATTTTTCTAAGTATGAGAAAGCAATGGAAGCCTCCACATGTATCTTTCTTTCCAACCCTCCAAGTGTCCTCCGGTCTTCTGCTATGCAAATCCAAACCAAAAAGTTGATTCTCAAACAAGAGTCATTCCTCCACTTGGAAAATTTTTAAAAACAAGGCTATTCACAGAATTTACGGAGTATTAAGTTGATCCGCATCCAACCAAGATGTGCCACATTTCCTGTCTCTTGAATGATGCAAAATTGGCAGAGAAACCCTTTGGGAGAAATGCTGTCACAAACCGTAAAACATAGAGAAACATCCATTCAAGCCAGAAAATGAGGTTTTCTTCAAGGACAAATATTTTAGAAATGTTGCAAGACTCAAATACATTCCTCGGGGACACATCAATTCATTTCTCTTTGAGTATTTAGGGAAAAAATGGTAGGGACAACAGATCTTGACTATGGAAAATGGAGGAAATAGGAAAATGTAAATTTTGAAGGAACAGAGCATGGGAGACCCAAAATATAGAGCTTTTTCAAAGGAACAAAGGAACCATGAGACAAATACAGACCCACACATGATCCTTGACCCAGAGCAAACTAAAAATGGCAATAAAACCAACCAAACACCATACAGGGAAGGATAAAATGACAGAGGTCATGAATGAATAATTTTTCAAAGGCACAGATGGGGCAAGACAATTCTGAGCACCAACATTGGCTCCGACTCGGGTATGGGCACTCCCTATGAGTGCCACAAGAACAATAGTAGACCAAGTGCCAAAATATCTATTGGGAATAGTAGTCATCTTTTAGAGCAAATAAATGAAGCCATCTCAAAAACAAACAAACTTGAAAAAAGCAGTCACCAGAGGACCAGAACAAACCAAAACACAAAACAAGAAACAAACAACCGACTATACACTATACAAAAGGTGTTTACCTTGATTCAAAGGAATCAATCCAAGAAATGCTTTAGATGCCTGCCATTACATGGTAGCTCAATAAATTCACCATCTTAATCCTTGAAGAAGGTGTGTTCTGATCGATGTCAATGGAGTAAGGGCCCATCCCCAATGAATCAAACTTGTCATGCTTGCCTTGATTCTCATGCCTGCTTTATCCCATAATAGCACAAGATCTCAAATGTTGAAGTCTCTAGGAGTGACCTTCTTATCAAATAGTTTCTTTAGCTTTTCTCGAACCTTATATGCCTGCGGTGAGATGTCCTCCTCTCTTCATCAATCTCAAGCAATCTAGTTGATGTGGGCATCATGAGGACTCACTTATTGATCTTCCAATTTTGAATGAACTGATATGAAGATATTTACATATACAGGTGCAGTAGGGCCTGATTCCCATATACCAACTCATATGGACTCTTTCCAGTGACTCTTTTGATAGTGATCCTATCAGCCCAAACAACAAACTTCAACTGGTCACCCCATTTTATCTTGTTCAACTCCAAGGTTCTTGATAATCTTTAGCAAATTCTTATTGTTGGACTCAACTTTTCCATTTCCTTGGAGATTATAATTAGATGCATATGTCTAATTTATCCCATATCCTTTACACATTTCCACCATATGTCTAGCTCACGAAACTCATGGCATTATTAGCTATGATTTTGATTTGGTACTCCAAACCTACAAATAATATTGTTTAGCAAAAATACATGACAACTTGGTGTGTAGCCTTCTTGGTTGGGATTGATTCCACCCACTTGGTAAAGTAATCGGTGGCTACAAGAATCCAATTATGGCCAGCAATTGAAGGGTTTGAAATATCACTAATGAAGTCCATTCCCCATTGCTTAAATGAGGCTTTAATTGATACAAAATACAAAGGTAGGGAGCATGAAGCCTTTAGCCTTCCGGAGAAACATTGGCAACTCTCACATCTTCTAACCAACATTTTTGCATCCTTGAAAGGAGTTTGCAACCAATAAACAACCCTTAGGATCTTATGTGTTGTGACTCTTGTAGAAAAACTCCCCCACAAACTCCTCCATGGAGATCAGAAATTATTTTGGGGCTTCATCTTGATAATGCATCTTAAGAGGAATCCCTCAGGTTCTTCCATGCCAACCCAAAATTAGTAATGACATATTTTCGGGAAGCCAACTTAAGAGCTCTTTTCATGTTCTTATTCAAATGCTCGGGATAGTTTAAGTGTCCGAGATAGAACATCACATCCATGTACCACTCGAGAACTCATCAATCTTTCAAAAACAACTTCCCTCTCTTCCTCAATCTCATTTACCTCAATGATCTACAAGTTTCTCTTAGCCATGAGCTTAGCTAACCCTAAACATGTCAATAACTTCATGGTTTCGATGTCCATATAATACTCTTGCAATTTGTTCACCAATATACATCTTTTACTTGAGACTTCCATTTTAAAGCGAGATTTATTTTACCATGGTATGGGGAACATAAGCAACAAATTTTAAACTTAAAATATAAGGCCTAAAAACCTTTATTGCTTTGACCAAGGAAAATGCCTACTTTTCCATGATGGTGTATTTCAGTTCTACTCCTTGCAAAGCCTTACTAAAAAAGGCAATGGGCCTCTTAGCCCCTTCATCATCCTTCTATAGTAGGAAAAAAGTAATAGTGTTCTTAAAAAAAAGAAAACATCTAAAAAGGTTTCTTATAATTTGAGGCTACTAAAACAGGGGCATGCTTCAATGCCTCTTTTATTCCATTGAAATCTTGGATGGTAGCCTCTTCCCATTTGATGATTTGATCCTTCTTTAACATAGAAGTGATTGCAATAGTCAACTCAAGCAAAGCTTGATATAAACCTTCTAATGAAGTTTATACGCCCAAAGAAGGACTGAATTCCTTTCTTGGTTCTTGGAATTGGGACCTTGCTTTGATGACTTCCACTCTTTCTAGATCAATCATCACTACTTCTTATGACACAATGTGACTAATAAATTTGGCCTTCGCACTCAAAATGGAATTTCTTTGGATTGAGTGAGATGCCGATTCCCTACATCGATCAACATCTTCTCTATGTGCAACAAATGGTCACTTCTCCTTCTTGAAAACACTTTGTTACATCATCTTGGTAAACAACAATAAAGTCATTGATGTAACTAAAAAAAGAAACATCCATTGATCTCGAAAAGTGGCTCCAACATTCATCAAACCAAATGGCATCGACATATAAATATGTTACCCATGAAGTAGTGAAGGTTGTCTTGATCCATTTTTATTATTTTACCATGACTTGGTTATAACTAGGGAATCCATCTAAAGTAGAAAGAAACTCGGAACTAGTCACCAATTGAAGCATGTGCTCCATGTTAGGTAAAGGATAGTTGTCCTTCATTAAGGCCTTGTTTAGATTCATGAACTCTACACATAACATAATGTCACCATTCTTATTTCTTCTGGCACTAGGTTGCAACCCAAGAAGAATACCTTGTGGGCATGATAATTCTTCCATCCCTTAGCTTCTTCAACTTCTCTTGCATTTTGAGAGATAACGAGAGGATTAATTGGTCTTCGCTTCTTCTTGAAGGGTTTTGACCTTTGGGCTCCAAGTGAATCTCATGCTATAATAGGTCTTCTTTGTATGCTTTGAGCTCGGGAATAGGTCAAGCCATGCAATCTTGGTATTTCTTCAACAATTGGATGTATGACTACTTTTCATCTTTTCTAAGACTGCTACCCAACCAAATATTCCTTGGTTTCTCCTTTGTGCCAAGGTCATGCTCCTCAACATCCCTCGAGGCTACCATATGCCTATTAATAATGCGATTAGCATTATCAAAATTTGATTCAAGAGCAACCATCTGTCTAGGAATGGTGTTGGTCTTTATTTGGATGATGTCTTTACCAAATAAGGTTTCCTTCCCCTCTATTGTATAGATCATTGGCTCCCAATCAATGTTTTGATCAACAAAATATCCATCATTTTTCGGGAAGCTTCGACCTTATCCTCATCATCAAAATCGCCAATGTTTTATATGTCAGGGACAAAGGGTCTTCTCACCACCTCCACCTCATATTCACAATAAGGGGATGTTCTTTGAACTTTCACAAATGAGACCCCAACACTGCAAGCTTTTCTTCCAAGTCATTAAACCTCCTGTCATGATGCACAATGTTGAAGGAGTCAAACATCTCAATGAAGTCACAAACTGATTGTTTGTACTATTTCGATCACGATTCTTTGTGGCATACAATTTTCGACTTGCTTGATAATTAGCTCGAGTCTCCTTTAAAAATTATGTCCTGAGACCATAATTCCAAGCAATTCTTAAACCTAACAACAATGCTTCATACTTAGAAATGTTGTTAGTACACTCAAAGTTAAGCTTAAAGTAAAAAACAAACCTTTCCTAGCTTGGAGAAATTAGGACAGCATCGACACCATTTCTAAATTTGGAGCAAGCTCCATCAAACCATAAAGTCTAAGGATAGCCTTCTTGCTCAAGACACTTACACTCCTCAATCTTGTGCTCTTTTCCCTCAACAAATCCCAAAATTTGTTAGCATTAATATTTTTAGATAAACTTCATAGGACACATTGTTGGGATCCTCAATAATGTGCAACATTTTCTTCTCCCCATATAACCTGAAAAGGCTTCCCTCAACTAGGATGGTGGCATAATACATGTCCATTTGGACACTACTACCAACACTTGCAGCCCGACTTTCTTGTGCAACATACCCCACTTGGTTGGGTAATCAACGTAATGACAACATCAAGATTTAGATTTTTACCTAGGTAGAGCAAGCTGCACCACAAAACCCTTCACACATCCCACTATTGGAACCTCTCTAGATTCCATGGCAAAGTGCACTTCCCATATGTTGTTGTTACTTTAATATTCAGCTCATTCATGACCTCTAAAGGCATGACATTGCATGATGCCCCCGAGTCAAATATGCGGTTATGGAGTAACCTATCCTTGATGATAAAAGTAGTGAAGAATGGATCCACATTCAACTAAGATTCTACCAAAGATGTCCCCAAATAAACCTCGGGTGGTTCAACTAGCTCTTCGATCTTTGATGGTGTCTCAAAATATTCAATGGCTAGAGGATTCTCCACAATGTTAACATTTCTCCCAAGGCAATCCTATCTTCACTCAATCCCAAGTATTCAAATGCTCTCCTCTTGTGCTCAGGGATCCTAAGCAACTCAAAAATTGGGACAAAGACTTTGATTTGACTTAAAACTTGGGAAATTTCATATGGGACATTCTTGGGCAAGGCAACATTGGAAGAAAGGCTAATACACTCATTGGGTGGCACAAGATTCTTGATCATTTGAGCATGAGGAGGTGTATTTTTTTGCTTGGAGGCTGCGGGGCTTTTCGTAGATGGATCTTTCGTAGGAGCCTCTTTACGAATGTTAGAAAGTAAGGGAGCTTTTGGCTTGGCTTGAGGACCTTCCCTTTTGACAACCTTACTTCTTATGTTATATTCCTTCTCTGGAGCCCTGATAACATTCATTAATAATTGCATGTCCTCCTCAGATGGGATTCCTCCATCATACTTTTTTATCATTAAAGCCCTTAAATATTCAAAGTCATTATTGGGTAATTCAAAAGCTTGTACATTATCTACTTCTAAAGTATGAGAAGGAGGAGAATATGTACTCTATGAATGCAGTCCTAAAAAGTGGTAGAAGTTCTAGCACTTATCACCTTAGTTGAGGTTGCCCTTTTTGTGAGCTAGTGGAGCATCCCATCATGCAAACATCATCATCACTCTTATCATCAGCTACATTTTCTTCTTGTTGATCTTCTTCACAAGGAGCATGGGGCATGAAACATCTGTCACACCAATCAATGACTTCTGTTTCTTCCACAACAACAACTCTAGCAGCCAAAGGATCAAGCACCATTCTATTTTCTCTACCTTGGGGCTTCCTATTCCCAAATCCAATAGCTCCTTTTCCTTTGTCATCAATTCTTTGATGATTTGTAAATATTTCTTGGCCTTGTTTCTTGTGTTTTCTTGTGAGCTCTACCCAACTCCTTTCTCAACTCGGGCTAATTTGTAGGAGATCTCCTTGACATCCCCTACCAAAGTTTTCACAACCTCTTCCAAATTAGTACCCTTGCCTGTCTGAGGTTTTTCTAGGTTAACCAAGTTTGCACCTTACCTCTTTGAAGGTTTTCCAATTGCCATGGTGATTGCTTCCCTCAAATTAGTGGGGTTTTTAACTCTTAAATAATATGCACCCGTTTTATCAAATGCATTAGTATATTTGATTAAGCATGACTCATCACATAGCCTTATCTTGATAATAAATCTCCTCGAGGTCTTATTGAACCTTGTATTGAAGTCATGTACTAACTCATTGGGATTCTTCTTGATGTTTTCAAATTCTGATAGAAGAAATCTAGGGGCAGTCTTATCACCATATTGTAATCTGAATGCATTGTTCATATAAGCCCAAGAGTCAATAGAGTTAGTTGGAAATGCTTTATACCAGTCCCTAACATCCTCCTCTAGAGTGTGAACAAACAATTTAATGTACACATCTTTATTCTCAATCTCAAAACCTTCCATCATATTGAGGAAGATCTTAAGATGATGGTCACCGATTATGACATTGTTTCCATGGAAATTATAAATTTTGTTCCTCACATCTTGAGGCACTACATTTGGATAACTAGCCATCCCCAAAAAATTTATAGGTCCAAAAGTATTTAAAACAAAAGGGGGTATGGGTTGAGCCATATTGATTAGAGGAGGTGATCTTGGAGGGGTGAAAAATTGATAAGGGGCAGAGGGTCCTTGGAACACAGGAGTGTGGTTTTCAAAATGGAGACTCCCCAAAGGCCTTTCTTCTTGGAAATCTCTATCACTCTCGGAAAAGACGGCAGTGCGAGTGTAAAGAAAACCTTTCAAAATCAAATGAAGGCCCTTCTCCGGTAGGAGAATTCAGTTCCATAAGGAGGCTACTTGATTGAGTCACTTGAATGTTGTCTTCAATGATAGGCTATTCACTTTCATCAATGGAGATCCCTCTTCTTGTCTGATGATCTCCCATAATTCTCCAAGATTTTCTTCCTTCGATTTTAATTTTCCTAACTCATGAAACAATGTCCTAGCAAGATCCCTAGCAAAGAAAGATCTTCTTCCTTCCATATTTGCAAATATTAGTAACAAATCTTACTTGACATAGGTTTAAGACTTTGGTCCTTATTATATTCCAATCAATAGGGAGTCACCATTGAGGATTTTAACCTTATTTGTGAAAATGCACTAAAATTTTTATGTCAAGTGTCATCGGCATTAGAATATGGAAATGAAAAATCTGACCTTTCTTTACCAAAATTTATCAATAAATACCATTGCAAAACTTGTGGAAACTTGAGAAGTTGCATACACCACTTGGAGCATACAAGAAGTGCTTCTTTAGGGCTTGAATGTGAGATGTACTAGCCAAATAGATATGAACTGGCAGTGAATCAACAAATTAGTCTAAACAATTGAAAACGGTCCCCGAAAATGGTGCCACTAGTGTTGGTACCAATTTTTTTCTCCTTTTAAACCAAGCGGCAAAACACAGATTGAACGGGGAGTTTAGAGGCGGATAGATCATAAATGTATGTCATTTTGTATTTGGGGAGAAATCTAGTTGTCCTTTGTTACTTAGATTTGTGGAGAGATGGATAGCACCTCAAAAGGATATGATCTTATCCTAACTATTTTAGGGTGTTCCTTTCAACCAAGGTAAGAGAACTTATTATCTAACCTCTGTCATTTGAAAGGAGATAAGGGTACCTTTATTTTGTACAAATTTTGTAAAGAATACCTTAGGGAAGATATGATCAACACACATGATCTAGCGTCACGAGTTGTCACTTCTAGATCATGGAGATATCTTCACAACAAGGCAAAGGTTACTAGAGACATTTGAGACCCTTCTTACTTCTACATGTTTAGGTAACATAGATTATGCATTTGTGTACACACATAAAAAATAGGGGTATTATGGGTAGGATTGATTGTTTTAAATAGATTTTTTGGTGGGAGGGAGAGAGGAAGGACTCGACTCATAAGATCCTTGAGAGCTTATGCAAAATGGAAAGATTCAATCAAAAAAGCGCCATCAAAAGTCAAATTGTTTCCTCAACTAGAATATGTGCTTCAATGGAGGCCCAAATCAACACTTTGTTTCACACAACCTATGGGATTTTGTCATGAAGTCTCTAATCGGACCACCCAATAAAGCACTAAGATTTAAACCAAGTCATGTTTGACGTACACCCGAGAGGCTTCTGAGATAATCTCTATCAATAAAATGAAAGAAAAGTGATTTTAAACCATTTATCCCATTCCCGGATGAAGGCTCTTCGAGAAATGAAATTACGAGATGCCACTAAACTATCAAAGGACTGAGACTGTGTGATTGGAATATATTTTTCTACAATATTGCAAATGTGAGAAACAAGAAAAACTACTTGCATGCATTCAAAAATGAAATAAATACACTTTACTCAAGATTGACACAGAATAACTCAAAGTTTGATCAAATTTATCAGCAAAGGAAAGTTTCTAGAAAAATCTCAAATCTTGTCAATGGATGTACACTTTCAAGAACCTTGACATGATCATATTTGACACAAAGAGAAATATACATGCTTCTCTAGATGGCTTCTCAAAATGGATGGGCTCTGTTAAGATTTCTTTCTTTGGAGAAAATCAGTCTGATCTTTCAAAAACTCCCAACCATTTACATGATGAATTCATGCCATTTATATTATTTCCAATGAGCCCCTTCCTCCCAAAATACAAAACTCTAAATGCACCGGTTTTTGCCAAGACTCTTTCGTGATTTGCAGAATCAAATCTCTAAAAGTCTCCAGTGCTCAAGGAAAATCTCTTCGATTTCTTCCCTCATTCAACTCCTTTCTTGGGAAAAACATGCCTCCATCCATTTGCCAACCACTTCTGCCCCATATTAATCAAATCTAGCCCCTTGCATGCTCAGGAGAAGAAAAATAGAAAACCAGATCGGGCCCGAGAGTCAAACTATTTTAATGAAAAGACGTCTCCAGATCTCTCCAACCAAACTCTAGAATAAAAATTAACTTGATCCTCTGTTTGGTGTGTGGAAAATAATAAAAATCATGAAGACTCACACTCCTAGGAGTTTTACAGAGTAAATGGAGGTAAAATCAGATTTAGACACTCAGCAACCATTGATCTTTGATTTTGAATGTGGGTCGTCCATGTGGAAGATGCAAAAATAGGCTTGGGGGCTTTCTTTGACCTTTTCTGACCTTTTTAGAAAAATGGAAAAAAATCCCATTTTTCGCCACACATTCTCTTATGAAAATGGGTCTGACACATGTCCTGAGGTGGGCCCCAAAAGAAACGGGGAGAAATTCTACCATTTGAATCTCTTTTGGAAAAAGGAAAAATTTCCAAATTTTCCCCACAGCTCTGCCCTTAAGAAATACTTTTGACACATGTCCCAATGTTGGTCCCAGTGGAACTACGCTTCCCCTTTTACTTTTAACTCTTTTTTCTTAAAAGGAAAATTTTTCAATTTTTCTCTAGGGGTCCGCACCTCTTTGCCATTAACAGGGTAAAAACATTTACTATTTCCCATCGGCCTCATGGGCCATTTTTGATATTTTAACCTTTATGAAGCAAAGAGGAGAAAAGTTTGAATATCCTCTGATGGACCGCCTCCCCATCTCCTATGACTTTTCAAATTTCCACATGTCACAATGGCACACCTTGAGGTGGCCCAAAAATTTGATACCTCGAATGAGCGCGTGGGATCACCATGTGTCCTGCTTTCTGGGGAGGTCTGTCTGAATGTTTGAAGTTCAGCAGAAGGCGCCACGTGTCATGCTCCGAGGCAATCTCCTTTTGGCCATTGAAAAGTATAAGTAAAATGCAAAGTGAGCGGAGGCCTCCACGTGTCACCCCAACGCTTCTTTAAAATTAAACTCAAGGGCTGATCCCGAAAATGCGTGGTTCCTCCACGTGTCCCCATGGTGCAATTTCAAAATGGTGCCTAAGGCGGAGACCCTAAATGAATGCAAGCTCACCACATGTCCCTGTACTGCCAAGCTGCTCCAATTACATAAAAATTTTCTAAGTATGAGAAAGCAGTGGAAGCCTCCACATGTCTCTTTCCTGCCAACCCTCCATGTGTCCTCCCGATGCTACTTCAAAGCCAAACTGAAAAGTTGATTCTCAAATGATCGTCGTTCCTCCATGTGGACACATTTTTAAACTGATGTTTTTCATGGAGTTTCCGAAGTATTAAGTTTATCCACATCCAACCAAGAGATGCCATGTTTCCCTGTCAACTGAATGATGCAAATTTGACTAGGAGAAACACTCAAATCGTAAAACACGGAGAAATGTCCATTCGAAGCGAGAAAATGAGGTTTTCTTCAAGGATTGAGATTTTATAAATGTTACAAGACTCAAATACATTCCTCGTAGACACATCAATTCATTTCTCTTTGAGGATTTAAGGCAAAAACGGTAGGGATAATAGATCTTGACTATGGAAAATGGAGGAAACAGGAAAACGTGGGTTTTGAAGGAATAGAGCACGGGAGACCCAAAATACGAGAGATTTTCGGAGGAACAAAGGAACCATGAGACAAATACAGACCCACACATGATCTTTGACCTAGGAGCAGACTAAAAATGACAATAAAACTGACCAAGCACCATACATGGAAGGAGAAAATGACAGAGGCCGTGGATGAATAATTTTTCAAAGGCACGAGATGGGGCACAAAAATCGAGCACCAACATAATATACACATACATACATGCATAAACATATATATGTACCTTTATGTATGAGTATAAATATACATATGTATATGTAATTACATTTGTAATGGTTCCACATACTTGGAGCATTGTAATATCATATGGTAGTGTTGTATGTGGTATAATTGCTATGTGTATACAACGAAGGAGATAAAAAACAATGTCCATGCTTTTGAATTTTACGGCTAGTGAATGAATGTGTTGTGATACTTACTTGAATATATACACATACATATACATATGCACATACATACATATGCATATATATGCATTTGTATATGTACGTTTATACACCCATTTGCATATGCATATACATATATATGCACATGTATGTACGAGTATACATATACATATGTACATGTATATGTATCACATACTTGGACCTTTGTATTATCACATGGTAGTGTTGTATGTGGTATAAACACTATGTGTATACCACATAAGAGAGATAAAAGTACCATCTATACTCTTGACTTACCTGCCTAATTAATGAATGTGTAACACCTACTTGAATACATGCACATACCTATACATACATATAAATATGCACGTACATACATATTTATATATATGAATTTTATATGTACATTTATACACCCATTTGCATTAGTATATACATATATATGTACAGGTTATGTACGAGTATACATATACATATGTACATGTATATGTCTCACATACCCGAACCTTTGTATTATCATATGGTAGTGTTGTATGTGGTATACACACTATGTGTATACCACATAAGAGACATAAAAATACCTTCTATACCCTTGAATTTGTTGGCAAGTGAATTTATTTATTGCGATACCTACTCGAGATAAATACATATGCACGTACATACATATGTATATATGCATTTATATATGTACGTTTATACACCTATTTGCATATGCATATACATATATATGCACATGTATGTACAAGTATACATATCCATATGTACATATATCTATCTCACATACTGGGACCTTTGTATTATCACATGGTAGTGGTGTATGTGGTATACACACTGCGTGTATACCACATAAGAGAGATAAAAATACCGTATATAATCTTTAATTTATTGGATAGTGATTGAATGTGTTGCAATACCTGCTTGAATACATACACATACCTATACATATGTGTATGCATGTACATACATGTACATAGATATGTATTTATATGCATTTGTATGTGCATGTTTATTCACCCATTTCCATATGCATATAAATATATATGAACACGTATGTACAGTATACATATAGATATGTACATGTATATGTCTCACATACCTTGTATTAACATATGGTAGTGTTTTTTTGGTATACACATTGTGAATATACCACATAAGAGAGAAAAAATTGTCTGTACTCTTGACTTTGTTGGGTTGTCAAGGAATATTAGACTTTGCCTAGTTGAATACTTACACATACCTTTACATATGTATACATATACATGTACATACATGTACACATATGTATTTATGTGTGTAATTTCATATGTATGTTTATACATGCATATGCATATCGATATACATGTATATGCACCTCTATATACAGTATACATATACATATGTACATGTATATGTGTCACATACATGGACCTTCATTTTTTTATGTGGTATACAAACACTCTTGCTTTGGTCTATATTCATTTTCTTGCTTCATATTGTTCATTATTATTCTTGTTGTGTTTATCCTTTGGTTGAGTTTAGAAGAATGAGGCATCAAAATTACTCTAAAATGGAGTCCGCATCAATTTTATTGTGAGATTCATGAGTTGTAACACTATTTAAAAAGGTAGGATGGTTGGAATTCATATAGAAATTGCAAGGATATACAAAAGCGGTGGTGGAATAGTTCATCGGAAATTTCAAGCGAATATCTTCAAGGGTAAGAGGCAAAAATATTAATATCAATAGTAATATCATTATTAAAACTTGAGGATTCCTGTGAAGGGATGCAAATTGCAAGAAGGTCTACATATAAATACCTAACTCAAAATTTTCATGGCCATGGAGAGCCTTAACCACAATTAGTCCTAAATAATGTAAAACATGTTAAAGGCATTAGGAGAGATAAAATTCTTAAACCCTATGGAGAATCTACCTTTTGGATAGGGAAGTATTTTACTGCGAAGGAGAATACAATCTCTAGGAGGAAATACAATGTAGATTATTATTCATTTGATATAGGGTTTTCACAAACTAGGGCATCGAGTTAATTTACCTTAAATTTTGTGTGACAACATTTACAATATGCTCACTAGATATAAAGAGAATAAAGGAGCACTCAAGCACCAAAGTCTCGTTTACCTAATTTTTAACACTCCATCAAAGAGTAGAAGGGTAAAAGGGCTTGGAAAACATTGTTGCAGGAGATCGGTAAAGCTCTAAAAATAGAGACATACTCTCTCTAAATCTATTGCACCTAAATCAACTCCATCCCTCGCTAAACTTGACGGAGAAATGGTGGCACCTAGCACTGAATGAGGCAAGATATCGGTGCCACGTTTGTTGGAACAATTGGTAAAAGAAAGCAGAAAATTGAAAAAAATTGGGAGAAGTAAATGTCAATGAAACCCCAAGTGGAAAAAGAAAAATAAAAAATATTATTCTAGAGGATGAAGATGTTGAGGAGGTAGTTGAAATTTTGGGAAGCATAAATTTAGATGCAAAGGACTTTGCGAAAAAAATCATCTATCAAACATGTAATTCTCATCTGTGGGACCCGCATCCTCCCTTGTGGTGTATATTGATATAACCTATTCACCATCTATTCAACAACTCATTTTAATTCCCGAGGCTAGTCCCAAGGCATAGAAAGGTGCCGGAGGAAAGGACATGATAAGGTGGCTTGAATTTAAATCAAGCATTTTAGTTTTTTACCCCACTCCATCGATTAAACAAGAAAAAAATTAATCACCAACACTCTATAACCAAACCTAAACCTTTTCGTGACCTTCTTCTTCATGTAAGGAAACATAAAAGGACAACCTCCACTTATAGAAGAATAACCTTTATCTCCCACTTCACTAGGTCAGGGTATTTAATTAGATCAATTGCATCATGTGTTTCTCCTCTCTAAGCAAGAAATAATCATCAAGAAGCAACAAGAAGAAATAGGATTTCTAAAAATAAAGGTACAATCAAAAGAAACCTATATTTCTTCTTTACAATTGAAAATTGAAAAACTTGAAATTAAATGTGATTAAAAGGAAGAAACAAACCTTTCCAACACTAAACTAAAATTTTACAAGGAAGTTCAAACTTCCCTAAATGTAGAGGAAGTTAGAAATGTGTGGGGTATAATTTGTAACAATTATGAAAAATTGCATTCTCAAAACGAGACATTGAAAAAATAGTTGGAAGAGGAGAAGATGGAAAGGACAAAAATAGAAAAAAAAGGAAAAGATAAAAAAGGACTTACAGGATTCTTGTGAAGTAGGGGAAAAATTACTTGCATGCAGAAGACCTTCATCAATATACAGTGCTTTCTTGGAAGAATAGTTCTACAGGTGGCAATTATCAAGAATAGCATGTGAATTTCCATTTGAAATAAACAATGACATATAATTTTTGAAGGCATTTACAAGAAGCTCCACTGAACATCAAAATATCATGTGTGAATTCCACTTGTGTAATCTTCTTTTGGGTCACATGTCATATTTTCAAATAAATCTCTTCATAGGGGAGTCCCAATTAAGAGCCTTCGCTTCTACCATGCAAAATCAAATAGAATGGGATCAAAGGAAAAATGAATATTTTGAGAAAGTGAAGGAAAAAGGTATATGCATGAGGCATCAATATGTAATGGTCTCACATACCTAGACATTGCTATGGGAAACATATTCAGTTGTTATGGGAAACTTCATTAATTAAAAAACAAAAATATAAGTTCCAAAACTATGAAACTATTTTCTTTTAAGGTTGATTGCGTGAGAATTCCTAAAGCACAGCCCAATCACTATCCTATCCATGGGTCAAGACAATTTTGAAGGTCGATCCCAAGGTATATAAATCGGAGGAGAAAAGGATGTGAGGAGGAGGGAAACATTTAATGTATCTCTTTGGAAAACATGTTCTATTCCATCGATTAAACAAACAACTTGAAACATTTAGGCCACAAAATAGGGAGCTTTGCAACTATATTCGCATAAGGTCAATTGTATTTGGAAGAGTTTACAGGAGAAGGAGAATTTGTGAGAAGGTCCATTACACGTAATTGGAGAGAAACATTATACCTTAAAAAAATATTCAAGTGGATGAAACTACATAAGGCTATGCGATTTAGAGATTTTAAAATATTTCACAAATAGAAATTTTAGTTTTTTTTTTTTCTATTCTTTAGAGTTGTGAAGTATTTTAGAGGAAACATGTACTTATAGTATCAATAACAATACTTATATATGGTATTGTAGATTGTCTTATACACATTGTGTCTATACCATTATGTCTATACAATTGTCTTGGCTGGCTAGTCAATGAATGTGGTGAAATAGAAATTAAGGATAATAATAATAGGATATACTAGATTTATAGATGTCTTTTTTTTGTGTATGATCATGCTTTGTAAATCTAAAATAAAGTGGGCACAAGATGCAATGATTACCTTTTGTTCTCATTGTGATGCCACATGGCACATTCAAACAATAAACAAGTATGACATCTATAATCATGTTTAAATCAAAACATCCAAGAGAAGAGTATAGACATCGTATTGAATGGCTAGCCAACCAAGACAAGAGTATATACACTAGCCAAAGTCACAACCCAGTCATTTATTTGCGATCGAAGACAAGATCATCCATTTCTGTCTTATGTGGTATACACACAATGTTTATATAACAAACATAGTTTTCATACCACTAATAATAGACAAAAAATAACCATGTATAAATATCAAAATATATAGATATGCATATGTATTGTAATGCAATACTTGCATTGGAAAGTTCAAATTTATAGTGTTGAATATTAAAAAAAAAACATGTTATATCTTATCGTTTATGATATATGCTTGTCCATTATAAATGTAAATATGGTTTCCATTTAGAGATTGAAAATTCATGGAGTGTCTAATACTTCGCTAAATATTTCATGTTTATCATTCATATTATATGATCTTTGATGTCAACAATAAATTAAAGAGAGGCACCATTGTGGGAAATGCTAGTATGACCATCCACCAGGCTAAGTATAGGGCCTTGATAATGGGTCTTGAGGAAGATTTGCATCAAGAAATTTGGAATATTTTAGTGATTTCCTAGGATATGGTTGTTGTGAATCAAATTAATGGTTTATACCAATGTAACAATGTAAACATTTATGTTCTTTGAGTTCAAGCACTAGATAATGTATCTCAATTTATGAATTTTTCATATAAAGTTAATAGAGGTAGGTTGGATGTATGTCAAGTGTCTAGGGCCACAATAAATGAAGAAGTGGTAGCATTGTTAGAAATTGTCATGGATGACATTGTAATATGATATATGTACACACCGTATTTCCTTTTTGTGTTATGTACAAGTATGTTTCTAATTATTTAATGGCTTAATACCTTCTATCTGTGATGCATTTGTGGAATGGTAGACATAGATTTATTATCGCAAGAATAATATGACCTATTGGAGATATAATAACAAATGTGATTGCAACATAGTTAGACCTTGGAGTCATCATACTCTGCTATGGTGTGTACTCTTAGAAAAATACATGTAGGCACTATATTTGTCTAAATTGTTATTGTTAAGATACTTTATGATTGTTTGTGATTCTTTTTATTTAACCATTATCACAGTTGAATTTTCCAAATTTACATTTTTAGGCATTGTGTCTTTATTTGCAGCTAAGAATACAAGCTTTTCAATTATGTTTTCCATTGTTGCAATTGAAAAATAAATAATTGTATTATATTTTATGTTGAAAAATATTTTTAAGTAACTAACGAAATCTTATTTTAGACACTGAGCATGGGCATCCAATCATAAGATCAAAACAATGAAGGAAAATATTGAACCTTTAGATATATCTTCTTCGGTACATGTGTGTAGTTTTAATTAACTAAAAGTAGGGTGTTATTATAGTCTTTACGACCCAGTGGAAGTTGTTTTCCTTGTTATTGTGGTAACAGGGTTTAACTGTTAACTGTATACAATATTGAGATATTTATATTTTATTTGAACGACTCAGTGGAGTCCTCTGAATGAGTCGTATATTACTATCCACTGCTGAGAATATAGATTCATCCTTGAGTTTTGTTAATTGAATTTCGTGGAAGTCTTGTAGAGGTAACAGGTCTTTTGACCTCTGTTATTTGTAATAAATAATGGATATAGACTCCCTTGGTATGCATTTGCATTTCTTTTGTGTAAGCTGTTCGAGAGTTTTGACGAGGCTCAGTTGAATTCCTTGCTATGAAATGGGTATTTGATTTGCTTACACTTGATTTGTTCTGAATGCTTGCCATAGATGGCATAGAAGGATTCATCAACTAATTTTATCTTACACTGTTGTTGGGTTCCTCGGTTATGGGTATAAACCCGTTAACAGTATGCAATGTGTATATATAGATTTATAATTGTTGTAACCTGAACGACTCTGAGGAGTCGATTGAATGATTTATATTTATATTTGAACCACTGTTCAGGTTGAATATAATTGAATGATGGTAATTGTTGTGCCAGCGACTTAAGGGAATAACATGTATTTCGATCTTTGTTATTTTGATAAGATTCCTTAAGCGTCGCGAGGATTTTGTGATCTGATTCTTTAGGAGAATATTTAGGTCTTCAATCTGTGCAAATTTGTGTAAAAGATGGGCAAGGTACAGCCGGATTTCTTGTTTTGAATTCGGTAATCGGATTTGCTTGCCTGATTTTTATAAAGCTCCGTTGATGGGCTCAGATGGAATCGTATGCAACTATTTGACTTATTACTGTTGTTCGGATTTATATGAACTCTTGGAAGGTATCCTGTATTGTTTGAACCTTATTGAATCTGATTTTTGGGACACTGTCGTTTTGTCACTGTTCCTTGAGTATGAATGATTATCTTGTATCCTGGCTCTGTTGAAGTGAGTCGTGAATACCATACTTAGGTTTGAATGCGCCCTGGTGAGAATAGATATGCTATGTTCCTTTCCGTTTACTTCAGTCCGATTGAGACTGAGCATGTTTCGGAATTACTGTGTGGTCGTCTTGGCATAGTCTTTAGGAAACCTCAAATTGCTTAATGCAATGAAGTCTCATTGTTCTGACATTATGCTAAAAGTTCCTTGATTTCAACTTGTGTCGAAAAGCCATTGTGTATAAAAGGAACTAGTATTGGGCTTAAGGTTGATATATGGGATTGTTGATGTGTTAGGCTAGCTGTACAGGAGTTTTGCTGTGTTTTATTTCTTGATTTAAAATAGTGATTCTTCCTGTGGCTTGTCGGACTTGTTCGTATACATACTGGATGAATGTTTTCCATAAGTGGAGACGGTACAGTAGTGAACTTGTGTGAAAGGAAGTATGAATGATATGTTTCTTTCTCTTCAGTTATTTAATATTTGTTGATATCTGTCTAATAGTGGGAATTGTTTTGTAACATATTGGTAGAATCACGAATTGTTATGATATTTTCCTTTTTGGATGAATGAAACGATCTGTCCAATGTTGTGATTTTGGATTCAATGATTGTTTGTGCACATTCGTTCCTTGATTCTTAATATTCGATGAAATATTTGAGAAGTGTTTAGGACTATTCGTGTATCGATGATAAAGTTACATATTTGTAGTCATTTTGGATTACAAAGGCATAGTCTGAATCATGTTTACTTGTTTGGATTATTGATTTCATTTAAACAGGGTGTTTAATGAAAACAATTGATGGATTGCAATTGTTTTAAAAGTTAGTGCTTATCATGCTCAGTTCATCGAACTGACTCATGTTGACTATTTTTGCAGATGGTTGCCGTAAGTGGTAAAAGCAATGCAGATCTGACAGGATGATCAGATTATTTAATTGTTTATAATGAATTACAGCTTGATTTTATAAATGTACTATATGTGGAAAGAGGTTTCTTTTCCGTTAAGCATTGTATCAAGTATGTTGTTTGCATAAAATGTAATTGTATAGTTCTGAAAGGAATGGAAATAAGTATTTGATACTTGTGTTGTATTCTTATTCTGATAGTTGACCTTTTTCGGTTTATATACCTGAGTGGCAAGGTTATCTTTGTGTAATTTGGATGTTTTTGTGATTGACAATGAAAGCTTACAAGAAAAGCGGTTGAATTCATATGAGTGTTTAGCAGATCTTATTGTTCTAGCAAAAGCAATTTTTAATTTAAACAATTGTCTTTCTAAAAGATAGGTTAAAATGAACCTAAGCAGAACGCTAAACAAGTTGAATTAAATTACTGATCCCTAGTCTTGAATATGACAGGACAACACTTATTTGGATTCTTAATCATTTACATCCTTATACTAATAAGTATGATATAAATTCAGTTAAGAGAACTGATATAATCAAATGGAGTTCAGATGGCAATCTCATGTGAAGGTTATGAGATATTGTCCAATTCTGTTGTTTTAGAATCAGGTGTATTCTAATGACTCCTTGATGAGAGCTTGACCTTAATACCTCTACCATGTAATGGGCTTTATAGAGGAAGGTCGTCTTAAGACGAAGAATCCAGGGATCGGGAAAGGCTAACCTTAGGGAAAAGTCTTTAAAGTAATTTAAACTCAAGTGCGTAACGCATGTTTTTAAGTAGATCTTTTCAAGGCGGATTTAAAGGTTGATTTACACAAGTCAATCAGTAGGGTTCAGCACCTCAGAAGATTAGGATCTTCTCGAAGATACAACAATGCAGGTGACTTATGGCGACACCCTTTGCATTGATCGCTAAGATTTACACTTTGATCTCGCACGAGTTACTCAGGGTCCGATTAAGAACGTGGTCATGTTATAAGGCTGCCTAGGAGATTCGGGGTATCATGACACACTGGTTGAACTGCAAGGTTGAACCAGTATGTCACCATATCCCTAATCCTCGTGGGCATCCATATAACATTATCACCTTGTTAATCTACCTCCGAGTGATTCAGTTGTGAAAGGAAGGACTGACAGTAGTCAGTGTAGGACATTCTATATAACATAAGAATGGGGTGAAGGGCGTATTCCAGATTGATGAGTATGCCGTTAAGGAATACGAGACATAAACAGTATGTTTCAAATCTTTGGCCAAAGTATCGCAAGCTGCTGATTGCGTTGTCCTAATTCACCTAGTCTAAGGGATGAGATGCCGATGAATAATAAGTAACGATTATTGATTAGGTTCCTTGGAATGAGCATTCGAATCCCGAGTAGGGAAGAGAACCGCAAGAGTAAAGTGTTATCTAAAAACACCAACTCTTTTTACACATGAATAGATCGGTAGATTACCGAGTCATGGAATGAATAGATCGAAAGTAATCCGAGTCATTATAAATGCATATGGTTGTCTGTTATATGAATGGTTATTTGATTTGTGAGTTCTAAATTATGTATTTAGAACCAGAATGCATTTATCAAAAAAAAAAAAAAAAAATCGACTTGTTCTATTGTCTAAAATGAGGATGTTACATCTTGGTATCAGAGCTGAAGGTTGCAGCTCTTGGACCTATTGAGTCCATAATCTGATAAAAACCTGAATTTTTCTTGTAACAGAAAATGGTTAGAACAAGGGGAACGTTAGGGTAATGCTCCACCGAAGGAGGAGCGGCAACAACCCAAAACTTGATGAGATCCTGCTGCCCCTGTTGGACACAAGAGATCGCTTATGTATTGGAACAAAGGTGATGGGAAATCGGGAGGATGAAGAAGCTGATAATAATAATCAGCCACCTCCTGAGGACAACCCCAATATGGGTGTTGATGTTAATGCTGTGAATGCACCTGTCCAACCAGAAAACAAAAAGGCCAGATTGGCAGCAGAACTCACTAATGATATAAAAAGGATAAGTCCACCTAAGTATGATGGCACCACATTAGGAGATGGAGATGAGAACTAGCTCAGTGAAATGGAGAAGTACTTTGTAATAAGGAACTTTTCAGAAGAAACCAAAGCTATTTGGGGAGCCTATCAGCTTTCCCACGAAGCATCTTCGTGGTGGGATAGCCGTAAAGCTGAACTAAACATTGATGAGACCAATATTACTTGGGATCAATTTAAAGGCTATTTTAGGCAACGTTGGCTGCCACAACTTTTCTATGATCAGAAAATGACAGAATTTCAGAACTTAGCTCAAGGGAAGCTAACGGTAACTGAATTCTGGGAGCGGTTTACAAAACTCCTTAAGTATGTACCGCAGTATCAAACTGACGAAAAGTTCAGGATACGGAAATTCATCATGGGATTGAATCCCGTGATAGGGGGAGAGGTCGATGTTCACAGTCCAACCACTATGGAAGGAGTTGTTGAAAAGGCCATTAGGCAAGAACAGAAATTAAAGGCTATTTCTGCTCATAAGGAGGAAGTGCGGAAGAAGACTGCAAACCCTTCTTCAACCTCTCTTGCACCTGAAAAGGACCATGGAAAAAGTTTGGAAACAAGAGTAAGTTTCCAGGAGATAACAATAAGAAAGCAGTAGTAAATAAGCCTGCTGGAAACGTAAAGGATAATTTTGCTAAAAATAATAATAATGGGCGTAAGCCCTATGGAGGATAGCGTGACAATTACAAACCGGGAGGTAACTTTGAGCCTAAAAAGGGACCTGTAGGAGGCTGCTACAATTGTGGTAAAGATCACTACGCAAATCAATGCCCTTTGAAGAAGGATGATCGTAATCAGAAGCATAAGATACATGCTGCAGTAGCGGACAAGCAAGCTGAAAAGCAAGTGACACCTATAGAAGTTCTGGGTAAGTTATTCGGCATACCTGTCACTATTCTTTTTGATACGGGAGCTACTGAATGTTTTATTTCTAATAAACTTGCTTCTAAACTTAAAAGAAAAGCTGGAAAATGGATAAATCTTGGACTGTAGAGTATGGTAATAACTCTGTTCATACAGTGAGTGAGTGTCTTTTTGGGGCAGTCCTTGACTTACCTAACTTTTCCACGGAAGTTGATCTCTATGTTGCACCTTTGGGATCGTATGACATTGTCATCGGTGTCAATTGGTTAGCTGACCATAAAGCAAAGGTAGATTGCTATGAAAAGAACATAAAATGTTTAGATGATCAGCTAGAATCAGCAGAGATTCAAGGTGTGAAACGGGAAATTTCAGTTAGAAGACTGTCAGCTATGCAGCTTAAAAAGGCTAAAAATAAAGGATGTACCCTTTATGCGGTAAAGATATCTGAATCTTCAGAAGAAGATGATGATTTAATGAAACAGATTCCCTCTTTTACAAGGTTTCAGGGATGTTTTTCCTGAGGAATTACCAGGGTTACCACCCAAGAGAGAATTTGACTTTACCATTGAAATCAAGCCTGGAACGGAACCTATTTCCAAAGCGCCTTATCGGATGACTACTACTGAGTTAGTCGAGCTTAAGGCACAGTTACAAGAGCTTTTGTCTAAAGGATTGATTAGACCAAGTGTTTCACCTTGGGGAGCGCCTGTAATATTCGTGAAAAAGAAGGATGGAACACTAAGGCTGTGTATTGATTATCGGATGTTGAACAAAGCAACAATCAAGAACCGATATCCACTTCCAAGGATCGACGATCTGTTTGATCAGATGCGTGGAGCAGCAGTTTATTCTAAGATAGACCTTCGATCTGGTTATCATCAGTTAAGGATTAAAGAAGAAGACATTCATAAAACAGCTTTCCGAACAAGGTACGGACATTATGAATTACGATTCTACCCTTCGGGTTAACTAATGCACTGCGAGCCCTTTATGAATTTAATGAACAATATTTTTCAAGAATACCTGGACAAGTTTGTACTTGTATTCTTGGACGATATTCTCATTTATTCTAAAAGCGTTGAGGAGCACAATGAGCATTTGAAGATAGTTTTGGGAATTTTGAGAAAGAGGAAGTTGTATGGTAAGTTATCCAAATGTTCTTTCTTTGATTCAGAAGTTCACTATTTGGGTCATGTCATAAGTAAAGAAGGAATTGCTGTAGATCCTTCAAAAATAGTGGCAATAACTGAATGGCCTGCGCCAAAGAATGTACATGAAGTAAGAAGCTTCATGGGTCTTGCAGGTTACTATAGAAAATTTGTAAAGGATTTTTCTAAAATAGCTGCACCAATAACTTCTTTACAAAAGAAGGATAAGAAATTCATGTGGAATGACAAGTGCGAAGCAGCTTTCAAAAGTCTGAAGGACCAGTTGACTTCTGCACCTATTTTAGCTGTACCAGACCCTAATGGGAATTTTACTGTTGTAACGGATGCTTCTGGGGAAGGCCTTGGAGGTGTTTTGCTACAAAATGATCAAGTCATTGCTTATGAAAGTAGAAAACTTAAGATACATGAGCTGAATTATGCCCCTCATGATTTGGAACTTGCTGCCATTGTTCATGCACTTCAAGTCTGGAGACACTACTTACTTGGGAAACCTTTTGAGTTGAAAACTGATCACTTGGGACTGAAATATATTTTTACTCAGCCCAATCTGAATGCCAGACAGAGAAGGTGGTTAGAATTTTTATCACAATATGACTTTGATATAAGCTATATCAAAGGGAAGGAGAATAGAGTAGATGATGCTCTAAGTCATAGGAGGCACATTTCTGCTCTTATAACATTAAGAACTCAGTTTAAAGACGAGGTAAAAAGTGCCTCAGAATCAGATGCATACTTTCAGCAAGTAAAAGCAGCGCTTGCTGCAGAACCTAAGGATATAAGGTATAAAGGTTTTCATTTTGATAATGAAGGAATCTTGTGTTATGAAAACAGGGTATATGTACCTATGCAGAATGAATTGAGAAAGAAGTTGTTAGTTGAATTTCATAATTCACCTTTCTCTGGACACCCAGGTATCACAAAAATGCTAGCTGATTTGAAACAGCAATACTTTTGGAAAGGTATGAAAAAGGATGTGATTAATTTTGTGACTCATTGTCTGGAATGTCAGCGGGTGAAGGCAGAACATATGCACTCTGGGCAATTGGATCGCTATATCCTCATAAAGATACCGCAAAGATACAAATGGCAAGTAATAACCATGGATTTTGTACAAGGACTACCCATGTCCAGGAATAAACATGATGTTATCCTGGTAGTTGTAGATAAACTGACTAAGGTAGCTCATTTCATCGCTGGAAATCTAAAGGATGATTCACCAGTGCTAGCCAAAAGATTCGTGCACGAAATTTTCAGATTGCATGGTGTACCAGAATTGATTATATCTGACAGAGATCCAAGAATGACGTCAAGGTTTTGGCAAACGCTTAATACAGCTCTTGGAACAAAACTAAACTTCAGTTCTGCATATCATCCGGAAACGGATGGACAAACTGAAAGAGTAAATCAAGTGTTGGAGGACATGTTGCGGATGTATTGCATGGATCAACAGTATAAATGGGAAGAGTATCTTCCATTAGTTGAGTTCGCATACAACAACACTTATCATTCATCTCTCAAAATGGCACCATTTGAAGCACTTTATGGAAGAAAGTGCAGAACTCCTGTTAGTTGGGACAGTGTTGAGGATAGAGTGGTAATTGGACCAGAGATTCTCACAGAAATGGAACAGCAAGTTAAGCTGATTCGTGAACGATTAAAGGAAGCAAATGGATAGCGTAAGAGCTATGCTGACCTTAAGCGGGTTGATAAAGGTTTGAGCTTGGTGATAAGGTTTTCCTTCGTGTTAAACCCGTAAAGATTTCTATAACTTTTGGCAAGGCGCCAAGTCAGTTGTCACCTCGATTTGTGGGACCTTTCAAATTATCGAAATAATCAATCCCGTAGCTAATCGCTTAGCATTGCCACCGCTTTATCTCGCATGCATGATGTTTTCCATATTTCTTTGCTTAAGAAATACGTTTTCAGATCTATCACATGTTTTAAATTGGAATTCCTTGCAGTCCAAGACCCAGAATAATCGTGGTTAAACCCACACGAGTGCCGAAACTCGCCATTTGCATTTAAGAAATCATGATACATAGCAATGTAAGGTCCAAAGGGGACCATTTTAGCTAAGAAAGTGCAACTTGGGAAAATGCTGGAAGAGATGAAAATTGATTTTCCTTCTCTTTTTCAACAGAATGAAATCTGTTGACAAAACATACTTTTATGAACTGATTGTTTTTAAGTATTTATGAAAGCCAGATGAAGGCAGACTTTATTCAGGTTGAATAAAATGTGTTGTGACATTGATTTTTGGAACTATTCAAATATGAAATAGGCACATTATTTGTGTACTGATAAATTGATTGACCTGAAGGTTAATTTAATATGTAATTCATCGGGACGATGAATCTTTTTAGGAGGGAAGCATGTAACACCCTGAACTGTTGTTACTTTCTCCTGAGCATACAAGTGTTGATATGTGATTTCTTGTATAAGGATGTGTTCCTCGATTTAGAAATCATGCTTGATATGTACTGTATTGTCTTTGCAGATTGCAGATCTTGACTGAGTCAGAATGTGATTAGACTCTTTTATCTATTTCATTTTGTATCTGAGTTTAATCTGATCTCGGAATAAATTATAGAGTTATCCATCTATAAGATCTAGTCTTGGATCAGTGGAATTGATCCAAGTAATGCTTTAAGTTTGTTCATGATGAATTAAAATCACAAAGACTTGAACAGTCAGTAAGGTTTAGCAAAGATTGAATAAGCTAGTCAGGAGTATGACTCAGGCTGATCAAGTGAAATGGATTGGTTCCCGATATCGAAGAATATCTGGAAGGTCTCGATCGTGGACCAGGTAATAATTCGGTTACATACGATTCTGCAGCAGAACAGGAGCTAACCCTGTTCAAGAAGGTATGATATAGGTCTTTTCTGAGTGTACAGAATGTAGACCTAACTGGAATTATTAAATGATTAGTAACCTAAGACTAAACCTAACCTAGGGGTTAGATTAGTGTCAATCTAACCTAGACCTAGGCTATGTGTTAATGTCCTAAGTTAGTATCTATGTTATGGAAGTTAGATTAGGTATTAACCTAAATTCTAACCTAAGATACTAACCTAACTATGAGCAAGAATGTAAAGGGGCCTATGGAGGGGTGCGAACCATGGGCGTTTTCTATGACATTTAATGCATGGGATAAGGATGAAGGACAGGTTTTGGCGGAGGTTTTAGCAACAGCTAAACTAAGCCGACGTGGCAGTTCGCCAAAACTGGAAATGGACTTGGGATTTTGTTTGACTATCGCCAATTCTGGCGGTCGGTGGAAGTGGAGTTTTAGCGGGAAAGTTGGTTTAATTGCATTCAATATTCTCGGTAGTCGAGCTCGGAACTCGCGAGAAGGCATGCAAACAGGAAGTTTGTTGGTTTGTTTGGCTTGTCGCGATTTTCGGGTTTCTCTCTGCCTGTTCACTGGTTCTTCGCACCAGTCTTCTTTGTGTTGCATGGCAAGTATGAGATTATCTAGCTCTTTTCTCTGGCAAGGAGAATATATATGCCATGGAGATAGCAAAATTTTGTTGGTCGCTCTAACTTGGAAAAGGAAAAGGAAGTCTGAGCTCTTCCAGTGGTCTGCTTCGGAAATTTGAGCAAAAATCCAGGCATGTTAGGCCCTAACCTTTAAAAATCTTGTTGTCTTTCAAGTGATTTCATTAGAACAACTCTGTTCAAATGTTTTGAGAAAATAGATGATTTTCTATGGAGGTCTTGTTTGATTTTTGGTACTGTATCTCTTCTGGTTCGATTTTTCAATTTCCCCTTGATGGGTGTTTATTAAATTCGAATTGTGGCTCTATTTCTTTGTGTATTCATTCTGGCTTAAATATGTGAGATATATATATATATATATATATATAAAGTATGAATGCTCGGCCTGTTCGGCGAGAGCCCATAGAATATACCTGTGTTAGGTATAGGCCACTGTTATGTTGTCGATTTTTGGTCACCGTTTCTTGTTGTGGAAACTGTATGAAGGGATACTGATGGATATTGTATGATTGATCAGTTATATTGATCCTTTGGAAGCTCTGTCGTGGTTTTTGGTGACAGTGGCTAATGATACTTTTTGGGTTTCGTTTTGTCTTCTAATTTGTTTGGGAACAGGTAACTATTGTGTTACCATAGTCTTTACGACCCAGTGGAAGTTGTTTTCCTTGTTATTGTGGTAACAGGGTTTAACCGTTAACTGTATACAATATTGAGATATTTATATTTTATTTGAACGACTCAGTGGAGTCCTCTGAATGAGTCGTATATTACTATCCACTGCTGAGAATATAGATTCATCCTTGAGTTTTGTTAATTGAATTTCGTGGAAGTCTTGTAGAGGTAACAGGTCTTTTGACCTCTGTTATTTGTAATAAATAATGGATATAGACTCCCTGGGTATGCATTTGCATTTCTTTTGTGTAAGCTGTTCGAGAGTTTTGACGAGGCTCAGTTGAATTCCTTGCTATGAAATGGGTATTTGATTTGCTTACACTTGATTTGTTCTGAATGCTTGCCATAGATGGCATAGAAGGATTCATCAACTAATTTTATCTTACACTGTTGTTGGGTTCCTCGGTTATGGGTATAAACCCGTTAACAGTATGCAATGTGTATTTATAGATTTATAATTGTTGTAACCTGAACGACTCTGAGGAGTCGATTGAATGATTTATATTTATATTTGAACCGCTGTTCAGGTTGAATATAATTGAATGATGGTAATTGTTGTGCCAGCGACTTAAGGGAATAACATGTATTTCGATCTTTGTTATTTTGATAAGATTCCTTCGCGTCGCAGGGATTTTGTGATACAGATTCTTTAGGTGTATATTTACGTCTTCAATCTGTGCAAATTTGTGTAAAAGATTGGCAAGGGTACAGTCGGATTTCTTGTTTTGAATTCAGTAATCGGATTTGCTTGCCTGATTTTTATAAAGCTCCGTTGATGGGCTCAGATGGAATCGTATGCAACTATTTGACTTATTACTGTTGTTCGGATTTATATGAACTCTTGGAAGGTATCCTGTATTGTTTGAACCTTATCAATCTGATTTTTTTTTGGGACACCGCTCGTTTTGTCACTGTTCCTTGAGTATGAATGATTATCTTGTATCCTGGCTCTGTTGAAGTGAGTCGTGAATACCATACTTAGGTTTGAATGCGCCCTGGTGAGAATAGATATGCTATGTTCCTTTCCGTTTACTTCAGTCCGATTGAGACTGAGCATGTTTCGGAATTACTGTGTGGTCGTCTTGGCATAGTCTTTAGGAAACCTCAAATTGCTTAATGCAATGAAGTCTGTTGTTTACAGCGTTATGCTAAAAGTTCCTTGATTTCAACTTGTGTCGAAAAGCCATACTGTGTATAAAAGGAACTAGTATTGGGCTTAAGGTTGATATATGGGATTGTTGATGTGTTAGCTGCTGTACAGGAGTTTTGCTGTGTTTTATTTCTTGATTTAAAATAGTGATTCTTCCTGTGGCTTGTCGGACTTGTTCGTATACATACTGGATGAATGTTTTCCATAAGTGGAGACGGTACAGTAGTGAACTTGTGTGAAAGGAAGTATGAATGATATGTTTCTTTCTCTTCAGTTATTTAATATTTGTTGATATCTGTCTAATAGTGGGAATTGTTTTGTAACATATTGGTAGAATCACGAATTGTTATGATATTTTCCTTTTTGGATGAATGAAACGATCTGTCCAATGTTGTGATTTTGGATTCAATGATTGTTTGTGCACATTCGTTCCTTGATTCTTAATATTCGATGAAATATTTGAGAAGTGTTTAGGACTATTCTGTAACGATGATAAAGTTACATATTTGTAGTCATTTTGGATTACAAAGGCATAGTCTGAATCATGTTTACTTGTTTGGATTATTGATTTCATTTAAACAGGGTGTTTAATGAAAACAATTGATGGATTGCAATTGTTTTAAAAGTTAGTGCTTATCATGCTCAGTTCATCGAACTGACTCATGTTGACTATTTTTGCAGATGGTTGCCGTAAGTGGTAAAAGCAATGCAGATCTGACAGGATGATCAGATTATTTAATTGTTTATAATGAATTACAGCTTGATTTTATAAATGTACTATATGTGGAAAGAGGTTTCTTTTCCGTTAAGCATTGTATCAAGTATGTTGTTTGCATAAAATGTAATTGTATAGTTCTGAAAGGAATGGAAATAAGTATTTGATACTTGTGTTGTATTCTTATTCTGATAGTTGACCTTTTCGGTTTATATACCTGAGTGGCAAGGTTATCTTTGTGTAATTTGGATGTTTTTGTGATTGACAATGAAAGCTTACAAGAAAAGCGGTTGAATTCATATGAGTGTTTAGCAGATCTTATTGTTCTAGCAAAAGCAATTTTTAATTTAAACAATTGTCTTTCTAAAAGATAGGTTAAAATGAACCTAAGCAGAACGCTAAACAAGTTGAATTAAATTATTGATCCCTAGTCTTGAATATGACAGGACAACACTTATTTGGATTCTTAATCATTTACATCCTTATACTAATAAGTATGATATAAATTCAGTTAAGAGAACTGATATAATCAAATGGAGTTCAGATGGCAATCTCATGTGAAGGTTATGAGATATTGTCCAATTCTGTTGTTTTAGAATCAGGTGTATTCTAATGACTCCTTGATGAGAGCTTGACCTTAATACCTCTACCATGTAATGGGCTTTATAGAGGAAGGTCATCTTAAGACGAAGAATCCAGGGATTGGGAAAGGCTAACCTTAGGGAAAAGTCTTTAAAGTAATTTAAACTCAAGTGCGTAACGCATGTTATTAAGTAGATCTTTTCGAGGCGGATTTAAAGGTTGACGACACAAGTCAACTGCAGGGTTGTACCTCCGAGAAGATTAGGATCTTCTCGAAGATACAACAATGCAGGTGACTTATGGCGACACCCTTTGCATTGATCGCTAAGATTTACACTTTGATCTCGCACGAGTTACTCAGGGTCCGATTATGAACGTGGTCATGTTATAAGGCTGCCTAGGAGATTCGGGGTATCATGACACACTGGTTGAACTGCAAGGTTGAACCAGTATGTCACCATATCCCCAATCCTCGTGGGCATCCATATAACATTATCACCTTGATAATCTACCTCCGAGTGATTCAGTTGTGAAAGGAAGGACCGATAAAAGAGTCGGTGTAGGACATTCTATATAACATAAAAATGGGGTGAAGGGCATATTCCAGATTGACGAGTATGCCGTTAAGGAATACGAGACATAAACAATATGTTTCAAATCTTTGGCCAAAGTATCGCAAGCTTCTGATTGCGTTGTCCTAATTCACCTAGTCTAAGGGATGAGATGCCGATGAATAATAGTAACGATTATTCAGCTTAGGTTCCTTGGATGAGAGCATTCTCAATCCCAAAGTAGGAAGAGAACCGCAAGAGTAAAGTGTTATCTAAAAACACCAACTCTTTTACACATGAATAGATCGGTAGATTATCGAGTCATGGAATGAATAGATCGGAAGTAATCCGAGTCATTACAGCTGCATATGGTTGTCTGTTATATGAATGGTTATTTGATTTGTGAGTTCTAAATTATGTATTTAGAACCAGAATGCATTTATCAAAAAAAAAAAAAAAATCGACTTGTTCTATTGTCTAAAATGAGGATGTTACATAAGATGAGTGTTTTTTTGTACTCGGGCACCTTGGAGGATCTTGGGGTGCCCTGGGGTTCCCTTGTCTAATATATTGGCACTATAGACTTCAGAAAAAGCTCGAACTTGAACTTAGAAGTGTCACAATATCTATGAAATACCTTCACTCCTATTGGACAATTGTTGTAATAATGTTGCCTTTGTCATTGTGAATCTTAATTGCAAACCCCGATCCAAAGCATCAACTTCTAAAAAATAAAAATGCATATGAATAGGTTAGACTGACCTCATCTTCCAAACTAGTGGCCTTACGATTTGAACACCGCACTACAATTGGACCCAATGTAGTTCTATGTGTGTGTGTGAAAATTTGTGCCTACGGTGCCATAACACCAATGATACAAGATAGTAGCGGGCAATAAGTAGATGTAAAATGCATATGGTGGATGGAATGGAAATAATATAACCTTTTTCCCCTATGCTTGTTATGATGCGAGATGAAGAAGATGTCCAAATGCAATCCCTTTCCTTAGTAGATAGTTTCCCTTGATAGTGAGATGTCCTCTCATAATGTAGTGATGATGTTATGTGTATATAGGGATATCTTGTACAAACTTTGGCACTATTGACCGAATGTTCTAACTATGACCTAGGGTAATACGGGGGTAAGCTGTTAGGACCTGACCTCGAACAAATAAGTTAAGATCACAAATTAAGACAACACATACACCTAAAATCATAGAATGGGGCACCCTGGGAACCCTATTGCAACCCTAGGTGCTCGACATAGACCTAAATATGACAAGTGAGAAAATTACAACACTTGAGACACCCTAAAAGACACCAAAAATTATAGATACAAATGACGAATGAACTAGACAAACAACAATGATGCCTGAATAACTAACAACAAGACCAAAGGATGGGTCACTAGTGAATACTTTTACCAAGCAAGATCCATATATAAAATAACATACCTTATGATATTAATGTAATAGCAAGTTCGTGATTTTGTGACTACATTTTCCCTAACTTTATCTTTGGTGAGCGGAAGCTCAGTAACATAAAGTAGATAGAGATGCATACATGAGAAAAAGCCAAAGAATCCCAAGTTATAGAAGAACATGCAGTTGTGTAGTAGAAGCATGCCGATAGAGCTATAGAAGTATGTCGAACCATGGATCAGTGAGTTGATCCATACAACATATTAAAAAATGTAAATATTTTGACGAGGTGTATAAAATGAAAATGATGATTAGCTGATTTTGAATGAGGTTTAATAATGAATAGGTGGGTAGGGAGTGATAAGTTCCCAAACCAAATGCTTTTATACAAATGGAATAATGGGGGGATTTTGGTGTCATATTTGCTAAAGGAATAGTGTAGGCTGAAAAGTGTGTTATTCTCCAAACTTTAACTACATCATCAAGATCTAGCCATTGCAGACAGATCAGATCAAAATGTTGAGATTTTGGATCCAAATGATTTTGATTAAATAGTTGACCCATATAAGAGTGGTAAATGGAAGACACTCTTACCCCCACTCCATGGGTGTCTCTATAATGTAAAGGCATACATGTTAGGTCATCTACAAGAAAACATGATAGAGAATGAGATGGATTCCAAGTTAGGTCATCGAAATTGAACGTGCAAGAAATAGATAGATTCAAGTTAGGTCACTAGGAAGTAAATGTTGAATGAACGAGACAACTTCCAAGTTGGTTCATCTGGAAGCAAACGTAGAATATATAATAAAATCCCAAGTTAGGTCATCGGGAATAAAGTGGTGAATGTAATTCCCAAATTAGGTCAACTAAAAGAAGGCTTATAGGTTTGAATGATATGATTTGATTTGAAGCGCGTTGATTGATCTATTTTGATTGGTTACTCATACGAGTTTTTCGCTAATTACCCGTATGTTAGGTCATTAGGGGGAAGTTTCTATAAATTTATAAGATGTCGCGTAAAATTATTTTAAGTCACTTGTTTCCCTGAAGTTATGTCATTAGGGGGGAGTGATAGGTTATAGCGTGTGATCGTGTTTGGGAGGTGTTAAACGATTGTTACCCCAGACTAGGTCATTAGGGAGATCGTTGATTAAATTTCTTGGTATAAATTGCTAAGTCTTGGATTTAGAATGTTTGAATGCATGATTTCATAAGGGGGATTATATGGGGACCCCCAATAATATTCCCCCTTTTGGCGAAAGAGGGAGTGATGAAACAAACAAACTCTAAGCCAAATGTATAGAAAAGAGGTTAAAATGTGTATGTAATGAATAGTAAATAGAGGTAAGGAGATATAATGTGCGTGAACTATGTATAATACGGTGGTAGGAAGAATTATAAAAATAATTCCACAAACGAGGTGCAAATCGAAGTAAAAATGCTCAAGATATGAGTAAAACGGTGTAGCGTGTATTAGTCATGGTTAGGAGTGCTAAATATAGACAATAATAATAGTCAAATCTATAGTTTGATTATAAATAGGAAAGTGAAAAGGTAACTTATCACTTCATTTTCTTATACGCAAGTGCGAGAGTGTATAGGAAGTGAGCAGAGATGCCTCAAGAGAGACCATTATGTCATAGTTTGTTTGAGAGAGTGATGACTTTGGTGGCAGTGCGTCTTATGACAGAGTTGGTAAGTGTATTATTTTTGTAAAAATGTAGGGTGTACTAGGTATTTGAGTTAAAGTTCTATAAATTAAGGGTTTTTTATTTTCTTAGCATTTGGTACACATACCGAGAGCGGTGGACGGTTCTAGTGACCCATGGGATGAAGTTCCTAGAACCAGTGCTAGTGTCTTGCTTTGGGGCGCCCGACCCCGCATCTAGGCTCCTTCGTCCATAAATTTTTGATTTGATGGAAAATGCTAGGGAATTTGTTTCTAGTATGTTGAATTGTTGTATTTGATTGTGGGAGGTGTGCTAATGTTTCTTTTTGCTATTTGGTGTTGTGCATAGGGATATCCGGTCAGCGAGTTTCGTGGTGGTTGTCACTTGAGTACATTACTGGGATTGGGTTTGTTAGATGATGATTGGGATGTGATGGACTATGCCGGCCTATGGCATATAGCATGGATGGGGATGTGCCCCATAATATGCCCATGTTGATTGCATTATGTGATAGGTGGTGTGTCGATACGTGCACATTTTGGTTTCCACTAGGGAGATGACATTGACACCGGAGGATGTATATCGCATACTACAATTACCCGGTGGTTAGAGAGAGAGTACGAGTTATGGAAATAGTAGATATGGAGTGCAAGATGTGCTTGACCAAATGATATTATTTGGGGGCTCGGAGTGCGAGATGAGGCTCATATTAGTTTAGATCACGATAATACAGCCTAGGGTTCCGTGGTTATGGATGTTTATCAAAATGGTAATAAAATCATGTATAGCAATGGAGGGAGGAGGAGTCAACATCTTGTATAAAATGCACAACATATAATCGGCGGATAGAGGAGGATGGGATGAAATAAATGTAGGTGTGGTGTGTGTTGGCCCATTTATACAAGGATTTGTGTCTATTCATACACGATGAGCATGGTGGGGGTATAGCGGCCACCACACTACTACATGTATGGGCATATGATCATATAGCCATAATGGGATGAGATCACGGGGCCACGAGGAGAGTGGGATTCACACTGAGATATTTTCTCAATGGTGGGTTGATATCTATAGTAGAAATATGGACATAGATAGTTTTGAATCTCAAATAGATAGGATGGGGTCGAGTTAGTGATATGGAGGCCATATTGGGATTATGGGGAATGTCTTGAGTATGCTACTGATTTTTATGTATTATAAGGACAGTGTTGTTAAAGGAACTATTTCCAGTGTGGCGGAGTAATTTCGAGGTGGAGAGCGTATCACGATAGTTTGGTATGGAACAGGACATGCCCCCAAAGACATACATATGGTTACTAGCTGTTAGGGACCCAAGAAGGGAAGGTGCGAGGTCAAGGCCCATAACAGAGTAGTTGATACCACCACGACTAGATGTGGTAGACCCAATGATAATAGTTGTAAGTGAATATGATACAAGGTATATGAAGGATTATCAAGCATGGTATGTTGTGCATCGATGGGTGTTGTTATATCTAGTATTTGTAGGTGCTATGGAGTTTCTAGTAGGAGGAGCAGGTGAGGGAGATGTCTCGACCATGTAGTAGTAGATGTGGTAGATCATAAGTACTTGTGGACACTTAAAGTTTTTCAATGAATTATTGATGTTGTTTTTGTACACGGTGAACTAATATGGGGTTGTATGTTGTGTATGCAGGAGATGCTTATTGGTCATTGATAGTAGACACATCGATTCACACATTGATGTGGAATGTTCCTAGCAATGTGCTATGTAGAGGGATACTAGAGTGCATGGAAAATATTGCAGGCGAGCATGCCCATTTGTTTGAGCCGGTAGCCATAGTAGTTGTGACATTTACGGTGAGGCTTAGCGAGAGGGACGAGGCACATGAGGAGTCCGAATGCCTGTAGAGGTGGTAGGTGGTGGTCCCTTGGCCAGGATGTGTTTGCATGATATGTAGATTTACAATGCCGGTTCTCTAAGAAAAACATGGAGATTACAATGTTATGTAGGTAGGTGGAGAAGTTTCAGGGCCATGAAATATGGCGTCACGTAGGTGGTAAGGCATCTAGTTCTAGGGATCTTGTGGTACACGAGAGTGATAGTGATGATGAGGTTTGATAGTGATGATTGTATATGATGTAGGGGAATTTCAAGCAATGATGGAACATGTTGTTGAGATGATGGTTGTATGAACGATATATGTATGAACACCTATTTTCAATATATGTGAGATTGATATTTGAGATGTTTTTCCATTGTGATGTAATGGATATCGTATGGTTTTATGGTTATTGTTCTAGCATGTGTATATTATTGTATGTGATGAATATAAATTTTTATGATGATGTTAGTAATTGTAGATAAAGTAGCCATGTTGAATGATAATGTAGATAACCAATATAATTGATGAAGTATGAGATTAATAAAATAAGTGGCACGTATACAACATAATGGTGATAATAGAGTGAATGGGGAAATAGATAAAGGTATCATAATGAATATGTAAAAATTTAATGTAATGGGATAAAGTGATGAAAATAGGATGGGAGGAGAGTAACAATGCTCCCTAACATATGGATGAATATGCTCATGCGATAAGACTCCTCAGTAGTCAAGCATGAGCTACATAAGCAATAACGATTCATGAGGAAATGAGTGTAGTGCTCTAGATGAATGATGGAGCATGTGATGAAAGGTTCTTAAAACCAAACCTTTAACAATTGAGTAACAACCATAAGAACACAAGTTCTTCATCGAGAGAATGACGTGATAATGATCACCTACCAATGACCATGACAATGGGTGGGGGTGGAAGTAGACGAGATCATCATTGGGTGTAAAATTCATTTGGTTCATCGTATCATGACCCACAACTTCTGTTGTGGGGCATGACATTGTGGAACGAATAACCCCACACCCACCTTGATGATCCTTCCTAAAACATGATTAGGCCTTAATCATAGGTAAAACGGTTCATAAATGATAGTGAATCTTTCGGTTATTTGTATTCGGTTACTTTATTTTAATCGGTTTGGTCATCTTTTGTTTTGTTCGACTTTTGCAATGACCGTGATGAATATTGCCTCTGTTTTATTTGACAATGCTATATCAAACCAACTTTATGAGAATATTCAAATTATTATTTACGGACTTGGTGATTTTCATTTGTTTGAATGTTTTATATGGAACATGGGAATTTGAATAATTATTACGATAACATATTGTTGGCAATATGTGGACTTATATTATGATGATTAATTTTACCATTAAAGTTAGGTATCAATTAAAATAAAAAAAATTAAAAAAATGCATTATTAATTTGTGAAATTATATATTTAAATCCTAAAAGGATTTGGCATGTAAATCAAAAGTTAAAAAGAATAATAATAATAATATTTTAATATTTAAAATTTGAGAGTTTTGAAAGGGACACGCCTTCATCTGACACCAAGTATGTGGCATGCATTGACGCATGAAGCAACATTGGGAAGCCCAAAAATTCTCCATTATAGTATAGTTTCTTCATTATATTTTCTTTTATTTCTCCTTTTTTTTTTTTCATTCTTCTCTTCTGGGATACCTGTGTGAGTTTTGGAGGAAGGAAGGATTCAACTTGTTGGAGCGGGAAGAGTAAGAGGTTGTTGATTTTGGGTTTACTTCAGGCATGAATATCTTCTCCCTTCTCTGCAACATTATTTGTAAATAATGAGGAAATACACATTCTGTTTTAAATGGCAATTAAATGAATTTGTGGACAACTTTTGATTTAATTGCTTGGAAATGAAATCTAAAAAGGAAATTGATGGATTATGTATTCTCTTAAGTTTCCTTTGTGTGGTTTTAGCTAAACCTAGAAAAAAAAACAGATGGGTGTTCCTAATCAATTTTTATTTTATTTTATTTTCTATTTAAATTTGATTTTTGGAAACCCAAATCGATTTCTGCCTCTGGGTTTTATTACAGTCAAACAATAATTTATTTGTATGAGCAAAGCGATTTTTGGGTAGTGTGAAAAATGTTTTTACCAGGTATTTCATCATTTTGCCTGATATATTTGCTTCGGATTCTAATAATTTCTAAACAGAAAAGAAATTAATGCTAGAATGAACTGATTTGGATATGTACAAGTTGATTTGCCTGTAGGTATAATTTTATTACCTGATTGAAAAATAAATTAGTGTTAATAGTCTATGTAAGATGACTTAGTTTTTCTTAAAGGATTTTTCATTCTGGAAGTGTTAGAAACTTATTGTTGTTATTCTATGCAAATAGACTTCAAAATTATCATCTTGTGGTATGTGGGTCAATTTGTTTTGTTGATCTGTCGGTTACCTGAAAGAACATGTTAAAATGATTTAATAGAGGTGTTTTTACATTGTTTAGTTGGATTGTTCCTATAAATATATATAAATGTATTTTGATTGTTTGAAATAAAGTTATTGTGCATTTTATAGAGCTGCTCATTACCTAGAGGGAATATGTCTAATTGGTATTTGGAAATGATGATTTTAGATAATTTTGTTAAGTTGTTTGTTGATTGGAAGGTAAGAAAAATAATAGTTGAATTTGTACCATGTGAAGCATGATTTGCTTGTGGTTTAATCAGAATTGGATGTTGAATGATTATGGTTTGATTATGTCTTGATCCTTGTGATTAGAGTGAAACATGATTGCTGAAATAGAAATTGGTTGTTCTATTTGTGTACATTCATAGTTGTATCTTGATGAAAAACATGTAATAATACATCCTCCATTGTATTACCATATGTTTGTTGATAAAATAACTTGTATATCATTTCATATTTTATTAAATAATTGCATCAGAAAATGGAGGCAATATTCATGCCAGTTCATTTTGAACTGACAACATACCACTACTCCAGTCTTGCAGGACAATTAGCCATCACGTTCGGATATGTGGAAACTCATGTCTTGTGAAGTTTTATCGTAGCATGGATCTAAATGAGATACTTGGATTTCAATTTGTAGAAGGATGATATCCCAGAATTTTGACTAAATTTATTGGGATCTTGGACCCATTGTTAATATTCAAACCTCACTATGTGAGAGTTACCGTAATAGTTATATATTTCACCTTAACGACATATGTAATTTATGATTTTAATAAAGAGATGATTACCTTGTATGAAATAATATCTTAATATGAGTAAATGATAAATATTAGAAGTGAGAAATCTTACTTATCATAAATTGTTATATTTATTTATTTGATATTTGTCAATGTATGAAGCCGATAATTGGGCAATTATTATAACAATCAATTGTCTTTAATTTCTAAATTAAATAAGCTATTTAGTGGTGTAGCTAATCGAAGGAATAATTAAATATACATGTTTTAATATATATTTAATTCAGCCTTTCGGTAAACTTGGTATTAATATGATAAGATTGTAAATCTGTTGTATAGAGAATGGAAGAGTATCATTGTAAAAGGTAATTTAAGGTTAAAAAACCAAGCATCAGGAAAAGAGAGACTAAATGGGATGGTAAATAGATGAAAAGATCCATTAGATACATTTCAGCGTAACGAATGTACTTATCTCATGATGATCCTAGTTGGCCTTTGGCATTTATCTCGATATAAACTCTTGCAAGATAGGTTAAATTGGAAATAAAGTAAATACAAACTATAAGATCTAGATAACTGTGAAAGGGATAGTTGTGAGGTGGCGGAAGACTTAAACTCATAAGACTAGTGTGTTGTCTTGAGTTTAGCCATAACCTGCATGGTGGAAAACTTTGGCCAAAGTAATGCATTGATGGTTGTGCATTGTTTGATCACCTAGTCCTCCAATTAAATTAAAATTGCCAGTAACCTGATCATGGGAAGTTGAACACTGAACATGAGGTAGGAAATGGTCGGATACCAGAATACGAAGTTAGAAAACTAGCTTCGTGGTAGACCCAAGGACTTTCACATGGTTCCCATGACCTGAAAAAGGTTGAGCCAAAATGCTAGTAAGCATTGTCACTCAAAGTAGTGGCGAAGGGAGATCGTGGAGATCTGGATACACCCTTCTCAGCCACACATGGCTTACATGGATGTTATCAGATAGATCAAAAGAACAAATTTGATTTAAAGAATTTGATTAAATAAATTTATATGATTGCAAGTTGTGTAATCTATTTTTATGTATGTTTAAAAAAAAATCCTCATTTTCAGTTCTAGTAATTTTGAGCGTTACATTTTGGTATCAGGAGCAGAGGCTCAGACACTTGGACATTAATGGGACACACATTCTAATAAAAAGTATCCTCTTTTATAAAAATAGGAAACTTTGGCTAGGCCGGCAACAAGAGCTAATATGGCGAGTGACAAGTGGGGTAAATAATGATGACGTGCCGGATAATACGGCTGCTAAGTTAGAAGAAATCCTCAACCTTTTGAATGACACCCAAAACCAAGTTGCTGCCATAGAACAACAAGGTCAAGGTGGTGAAGAAGATGAGGATCATAGGGATGATGAGCAACATGATGATCAACCGAGCACCTGAATGAAAGGGAAAATAAGAAAGCAAGGTTGGCTGTTGAGTTAGTGAGGGACATTAAAAGAATATCCCCACCTAAATTTGATGGTACAACTCTTGGGGATGGCGCTGAAAATTGGCTATCCAAAATGGAAAAGTATTTTGAGATTAGGGACTTTTTCAAGAGGAGACAAAAGTAGTATGGGGAGCCTACCAATTGTCCCGTGAAGCATCTTCTGGTGGGATAACTGGAAAATGGAACTAGGAATTGATTCTTGTATGATCACGTGGGAGTAGTTTAAGGCCTACTTCCATCAAAGATGGCTACCTCAGCTATACTTTGACCAAAAGATGGTAGAATTCCAAAATATGACTCAAGGAAAGTACTCAGTTATAGAATATTGGGAACGTTTCACTCGATTGCTGAAATATGTTCCTATGTATCAAAAGGATGAGAAGTTTAGAGTGAGAAAATTTATAATGGGATTGAATCCTAGCATTGGTGGTGAGGTAGATGTTCATGGACCTACCTCGATGGAAACAATGTTTGAAAAAGCTATCAAGCAAGAACAAAAGTTGTGAAGTATTTATGCCTCTAAAGAGGAAAATAGAAGGAAAAATAGTAGTTTTCAAACACCAACCACAAGTAAACCAACATGGAAAAGGGAAACAACAAGTTCAAGCCTATCAATAAAAGAGGAATAGTAGGTAGAATTGTTGTGAATAATAAAAATAATGGGCAACAAGGAACAAGTTTTAGCCAAAATAAGATTGAGAGAAAAGGACCTCTGGGTGGATGTTTTAAGTGTGGTGGTGATCATTTCGCTAACAACTGTCGCAAAGAGGACAATGGAATAACCAAGAAGGGATCTACTACGTAGTAAATAAAGAGGGGCAACAACATAAGATTTATGTTGCAGTCCATAATAAGCAAGCAAAAAAAAGCAAGCGACTCCCATTGAAACCTCAGGTAAGCTTTTTGGAGAACCTGTTTTTGTTTTATTTGATTCGGTTCAACAGAATGTTTTGTTTCATCTAAAGTAGTTGATAAACTCAAAATAAGAGTTGGGTACATGGAACACACTTGGACTGTACAATATGGAAATAATGTTGTACATAGAGTGAAGTAGTGTTTGTTTGAGGCACCACTAGAATTACCTGAGTTCACAACAAGATTAAACTTGTATGTGGCACCTCTTGGATCCTATGATGTTGTCATAGGTATAAATTGGTTAAGTCAACATAATGCAACCTTGGATTTCTTAGGAAAATGTGTAAACTCTACTGCGATGATCAATAGAAAACATCGAGTGTTTAGGGTGTTAAAAGAGAGTTTGTCACTAGGTAGATTTCTGCCATGCAGCTGAAAAAGGCAAAGTGAAAGAGCTGCCATCTATATGCTGTAAAAATATCAAATTCGGGATAGGAAATTGAGCCTAAAATTGAAGCATTTCCCATCCTAAGGGAATTTAGAGATGTGTTTCCAAATGAGTTTCCCGGACTTCCACCTAAGCGTGAATTTGACTTCACAATAGAGGTCAAACCAACAATGGAACCAATTTCAAGGCACCATACAGAATGACAACAACCGAATTAGTTGAATTGAAAGCTCAATTACATGATTTGTTGTCCTTGGGTCTGATTAGACCAAGTATATCACCATGGGGTGCAATCGGTTATCTTCGTAAAAAAGAAGGATGGGACCCTCAAGACTTTGTATTGATTACGAATGCTCAACAAGGTAACAATGAAGAATCGGTACCGCTGCCCCGAATTGATGATCTATTTGATCAAATGGGGGTGTAAAAGTGTTTTCCAAGATAGATCTTAGATCCGGTTATCATCAACTATGAATCAAGGATGAAGATATCCATAAAACCACTTTTAGAACAAGGTATGGGCATTACGAGTTTACAGTTTTTCCCTTTGGTCTAACAAATGCACCTACCACTTTCATGAACTTGATGAACAATGTGTTTAGGGAATACTTAGACCAATTTGTACTTATCTTTCTCTGATGATATATTAATATACTCCAAGAATGAGGAAGAACATGATGAACATTTAAAGATTGTGCTAGGAATTCTTAGAAAACATAAATTATATGGAAAATTATCTAAGTGTGCTTTCTATCAATACAAAGTACAATACTTAGGCCACATAATAAATAAAGAGGGAATCTTGGTGGACCCTTCAAAGATCAAGTGCCATCATGGAATGGCCAAAACCGAAGGATGTGCATGAAGTGAGAAGTTTTATGGGTCTAAGAGCTTATCGGAAGTTCGTAAAGGACTTTTCTAAGTTAGTGGGACCTATCACTTCTTTGCAAAAGAAGGGTAAGAAATTCATTTGGGACATCAAGTGTGAAGAAGCCTTTAAGGAGTTAAAAGGTAGACTCACAAGTGCTCCGGTGTTGAAGATTTCGGATCCAAATGGGAACTTCTCGGTGGTAACCGATGCTTCAGGGGAAGGTTTGGGTGGAGTACTACTACAAGATGGGCATGTGGTAGCTTTTGAAAGTAGGAAGTTGAGGGTGCATGAAGTAAATTATGCACCACATGATCTTGAGCTTGCTGCGATTGTTCATGCGTTGCAGGTATGGAGGCACTATTTTCTTGGGAAACCTTTTGAACTCAAAACAGATCATCTTGGGCTCAAGTACATCTTTACACAACCGAATCTAAATGCAAGGCAATGAAGATGGCTGGAGTTCCTAGAAAATTATGACTTTGATATAAATTACATTAAAGGAAAAGAGAATAGGGTGGTTGATGCCTTAAGTCACAGAAAGTATATTGCTGCTATAATTACATTAAGAACCCAGTTCAAAGATGAAGTCAAAAATGAGTTAACCAATGACCCCTACTACAATCATGTTAAAAAAACTTTAGAAAAAGATCGAGAGACAAAAGGTATGATGGTTTCAAGTTGGAAACAGATGGGATTCTACGTTATAACAACAAAATATATGTACCAGAGGGTAAAGAGCTTAGAAATAAAGTTATGAGAGAATTTCATGATGTTCCCTACTCGGGACATCCAGGAGTAACAAAAATGATGGCGGACATCAAAAAGCAATACTTTTGGAAAAAATGAAAAATGATGTGATTCTTTATGTCTCACAATGCCTGGAATGTCAGCAAGTAAAGGTTGAACATTCACATCCAGTAGGATTATTATATCCTCACAACGTGCCAGAATATAAGTGGCAAGTTATAAGTATGGATTTTGTCCAAGGTCTACCTATGTCCCAAAATAAACATGATGTTATACTTGTAGTTGTAGACAAGTTAACTAAAGTGGCACATTTTATAGCAAGTAATTTAAAGGATAATTCACCCATACTGGCAAAAAGGTTTGTGCAAGAAGTTTTCCGATTACATGGAGTTCCAGAAATAATAATTTCAGACAGGGACTCAAGGATGACTTCCAGATTTTGGTAGACTTTGTATGTTGCCTTAGGGACAAAACTAAACATAAGTTCTACCTACCATCCTGAAACTGATGGTCAAACTGAAAGAGTAAATCAAGTGTTGGAAGATTTACTAAGAATGTATTGCATGGATCAGCAATACAAATGGGAAGAGTATCTTCCCTTGGTTGAATTTTCCTATAATAACACCTACCATTCTTCCATTCAGATGGCTCCTTTTGAGGCCTTATATGGTCATAGGTGTAGAACACCAATAAGTTGGGATAATCTTGAAGATAGAGTACTAATTGGACTGAAATATTTGTCGGAAATGGAAAAAAGGTTAAATTAATCCAAGAAAGATTGAAAGAGGCCGCAAATAGATAAAAAAGTTATGCAGATTTAAAAAGAATTGATAGAAAATTTAACGTGGGAGATAAAGTTTTTCTTAGGGTCAAACCTAAAAAGAGTTCCATTTCATTTGGAAAGGTCACCAAACTATCTCCTAGGTTTGTAGGACCATTTGAAGTCCTAGAGGTCATTGGACCAGTAGCCTACAAGCTAGCACTACCTCCCGCTCTATCCAGGATGCACAATGTATTTCATGTTTCCTTGCTTAAGAAATATGTACCTAATTTAACACATGTACTTAATTGGGATTCATTATAGGTTCTGGATCCAGGGGTAATCGCGGTTGAGCCTATAAGGATACTAGAAACCCGTAAGTTGCACTTGAAAAACCATGAGGTTTCACAATGTAAGGTCCAGTGGGACCAATATTCTAAAGAAAGTGCCACTTGGGAGAATCTGGAAGATATCCAGACTACTTTTCCTACATCTGTTTGACTGATTTTTAAGAATATATTTTTGTTATAGTGCTAAATTCATTTTTTCTATAAAGAGGTAGATAAGAAAATCTTGTAGATAAGCTTACAACTGAATATTGGAACTAAGGTACTTTTTGATGAGTAGTTATTGTTGAAGATTTTGTAATGAACCTGGAAAATATGTCATTTAAGTAGTAATGTGTTATGTCTATAGATTATGTGACTGATTTTCTAGATATATAAGGAATGTTGTGACCTTTATGATTCAGCTGAAATGATATTGATACAAATTTTAAGCTGATTTGAAATATATTAATGCAACAAATGAATGATGGGTTTAGTTTATCTATTTATCTGAAATCATCGAGACGATGATTATTCTAAGGGGTGGAGTATGTAACATCCCAAAATTTCTTGTAAGTTAAATTAACTACGGTTAAGTCTAAACAGGATTAGACGAGATCATCATTGGGTGTAAAATTCATTTGGTTCGTCGTATCATGACCCACAACTTCTGTTGCGGGGCATGACATTGCGGAATGAATAACCCGCACCCACCTTGATGATCCTTCCTAAAACATGATTAGGCCTTAATCATAGGTAAAATGGTTCATAAATGATAGTGAATCTTTGGTTATTTGTATTCGGTTACTTTATTTTAATCGGTTTGGTCATCTTTTGTTTTGTTTGACTTTTGCAATGACCGTGATGAATATTGCCTCTATTTTATTTGACAATGCTATATCAAACCAGCTTTATGAGAATATTCGAATTATTATTTATAAACTTGGTGATTTTCATTTGTTTGAATGTTTTATATGGAACATGGGAATTCGAATAATTATTACGATAACATATTGTTGGAAATATGTGGACTTATATTATGATGATTAATTTTACCATTAAAGTTAGGTATCAATTAAAATAAATTTTTTTAAAAAAATGCATTATTAATTTGTGAAATTATATATTTAAATCCTAAAAGGATTTGGCATGTAAATCAAAAGTTAAAAAGAATAATAATAATAATATTTTAATATTTAAAATCTGAGAGTTTTGAAAGGGACACGCCTTCATCTGACACCAAGTATGTGGCATGCATTGACGCATGAAGCAACATTGAGAAGCCCAAAATTCTCCATTATAGTATAGTTTCTTCATTATATTTTCTTTTATTTCTCCTTTGTCTATTTTCATTCTTCTCTTAGGATACTGCGTGAGTTTTGGGAGGAAGGAAGGATTCAACTTGTTGGAGCTGGAAGAGTAAGAGGTTGTTGATTCTGGGTTTACTTCAGGCATGAATATCTTCTCCCTTCTCTGCAACATTATTTGTAAATAATGAGGAAATACACATTTTGTTTTAAATGGCAATTAAATGAATTTGTGGATAGCTTCTGATTTAATTGCTTGGAAATGAAATCTAAAAAGGAAATTGATGGATTCTGTATTCTCTTAAGTTTCCTTTGTGTGGTTTTAGCTAAACCTAGAAAAAACATAGATGGGTGTTCCTAATCAATTTTTATTTTATTTTATTTTCTATTTAAATTTGATTTTTGGAAACCCAAATCGATTTCTACCTTTGGGTTTTATTACAGTCAAACAATAATTTATTTATATGAGCAAAGTGATTTCTGGGTAGTGTGAAAAATGTTTTTACCAGGTATTTCATCATTTTGCCTGATATATTTGCTTCCGGATTCTAATAATTTCTAAATAGAAAAGAAATTAATGTTGGAACGAACTGATTTGGATATGTACAAGTTGATTTTCCTGTAGGTATAATTTTATTACCTGATTGAAAAATAAATTAGTGTTAATAGTCTATGTAAGATGACTTAGTTTTTCTTAAAGGATTTCATTACTGGAAGTGTTAGAAACTTATTGTTGTTATTCTATGCAAATAGACTTCAAAATTATCATCTTGTGGTATGTGGGTCAATTTGTTTTGTTGATCTATCGGTTACCTGAAAGAACATGTTAAAATGATTTAATAGAGGTGTTTTTACACTGTTTAGACTGTTCCTATAAATATATATAAATGTATTTTGATTGTTTGAAATAAAGTTATTGTGTGTTTTATAGAGCTGCTCATTACCTAGAGGGAATATGTCTAATTGGTATTTGGAAATGATGATTTCAGACAGTTTTGTTAAGTTGTTTGTTGATTGGAAGGTAAGAAAAATAATAGTTGAATATGTACCATGTGAAGCATGATTTTCTTGTGGTTTAATCAGAATTCGGATGTTGAATGATTATGGTTTGATTATGTCTTGATCCTTGTGATTAGAGTGAAACATGATTGCTGAAATAGAAATTGGTTGTTCTATTTGTGTACATTCATAGTTGTATCTTGATGAAAAACATGTAATAATACATCCTCCATTGTATTACCATACGTTTGTTGATAAAATAACTTGTATATCATTTTATATTTTATTAAATAATTGCATCAGAAAATGGAGGCAATATTCATGTGAGTTCATTTTGAACCGATAACATACCACTACTCCAGTCTTGTAGGACAATTAGCCATGTCACGTTCGGATATGTGGAAACTCATGTCTTGTGAAGTTTTATCGTAGCATGGATCTAAATGAGATACTTGATTTCACTTTGTAGAAGGATGATATTCCATAATTTTGACTAAATTTATTGGGATCTTGGACCCATTGTTAATATTCAAACCTCACTATGTGAGAGTTACCGTAATAGTTATATATTTCACCTTAACGACATATGTAATTTATGATTTTAATAAAGAGATGATTACCTTATATGAAATAATATCTCAATATGAGTAAATGATAAATATTAGAAGTGAGAAATCTTACTTATCATAAATTGTTATATTTATTTATTTGATATTTGTCAATATATGAAGCCAATAATTGGGCAATTATTGTAACAATCAATTGTCTTTAATTTCTAAATTAAATAAGCTATTTAGTGGCGTAGCTAATCGAAGGAATAATTAAATATACATGTTTTATATATATATTTAATTTGGCCTTTCAATAAACTTGGTATTAATATGATAAGATTGTAAATCTTGTTGTATAGAGAATGGAAGAGTATCGTTGATAAAAGGTAATTTAAGGTTAAAAAAAAAAAGATCATTAGGAAAAGAGAGACTAAATGGGATGGTAAATAGATGAAAAGATCCATTAGACTTATCTCATGATGATCCTAGTTGGCCTTTGGCATTTATCTCGATATAAACTCTTGCAAGATAGGTTAAATTGGAAATAAAGTAAATACAAACTATAAGATCTAGATAACTGTGAAAGGGATAGTTGTGAGGTGGTGGAAGACTTAAACTCATAAGACTAGTGTGTTGTCTTGAGTTTAGCCATAACTTGCATGGCGGAAAACTTTGGCCAAAGTAATGCATTGATGGTTGTGCATTGTCTGATCACCTAGTCCTCTAATTAAATTAAAATTGCCAGTAACACTGATCATGGGAAGTTGAACATTAAACATGAGGTAGGAAATGGTGGATACCTGAGAATATGAAGTTAGAAAACTAGCTTCGTGGTAGACCCAAGGACTTTCACATGGTTCCCATGACCTAAAAAGGTTGAGCCAAAATGCTAGTAAGCATTGTCACTCAAAGTAGTGGCGAAGGGAGATCATGAAGATGGATACACCCTTCTCAACCACACATGGCTTACATAGATGTTATCAGATAGATCAAAAGAACAAATTTTATTTAAATAATTTGATTAAATAAATTTTGTGATTGATTGTAATCTATTTTTATGTATGTAATCTATTTTTATGTATGTTTAAATTAAAATGATGATAATTATAGTAATACTAATCATGTTGATGTTATAAATAGTGTGGAGGGTGGTGTTGGTTGGAAGGAAGTTGAATTAATCACTCATCAAGTAATACACACAACACATCATGAGGTCGAGCATTAGGTGAAAAACATAGAGGCTCATGGTACTGAGGTGAAATAGTGGTAGTAGTATATGTGGTGGAGCCAAAGAAACATGTGCAGGAGGTGGAGAAGGGGAACGAGGTTGTTGCCTTTGCACTTTGGGTTGAGATACGGGTTTCTTTTGATTGTTGCTAGGAGGTGGAGTAGGAGGAGCACACTTTGTTTTAATTTTAGCCAAGGGTGGAGGTTTCTTAGGATGTACAACTGGAGGTGTAGGTGGAACAATAGAGGACATAGTAATCAGAGAAATGTGAGGAGGCTCTACTAGAGGAGAAGAAAGAAGGTCCTGTTCTAGATCGATAACCTTGTAACACAAAAGTATAAAGGACTCACAAGTATCATACTATAAGCGTTTCTTTAGAGGAGGAATAATACCATGACAGAAGATGAACTACTTTTCCAAGTCACTAGGGTGAAATATAAGTTGATGTATACATGCATTAAAGTGTAAGATGTAATCTGAATAGGTTTAGAAGATCCCTGATGCAAAGTAGGAATGTGATCGTATGTGACCCTATGACCATTATTGATAATAAAATGACAAAGGAATGCATCCTCCATGTCATAGAAAGTGTTAATAGAACCAAAAGGGAGATGGGTATACCATTGTAGTGCATCAACAACAGTAAGACTATAACAGAAGGCCTTAAGCAACAAGTGATCATTAGAGTAGTCAGCCATAAGTGTGCGGTAATGTATAACATGGGCATGAGGATCATTGGTACTATCAAAGCATGTGAAATTAGGCATGAAAAATTCTTTGGGAAGGCAGAATTATGAATCTTTTTAGGGATGGGGTTTCATGTAAAGATTTGTTATCAATGGAGGCATAATATGCTCTACTTTCTAAAGTAAGAGTATGAACTCATAATTGGATTTTTCCAACAAAATGCATGAGAGATAACTTGAGATCCTAGGAGGGGGATTACAGGTGATGGAAAAAGTGTATTAAGTGGTTGAATTTTTCCATTATGAGTGATCATGGGAATTTTAAGAGGTGATAGAGTGGAATTAGATTCTAAAGGTGTAGTGGTAGATGTGGATGTAGGAGTGGTAGTATGACTAGTATCAATGTAAGCTCTAGGAGGTGTAGTGAGCAAGAAAGAAACCTCAATTGGTGAAGATATGGTAGTAGAGGTAAATGATATCGGAATAGAAGGAGAAGAAGCAAGAACATGGGGTGACTCATGTGTAATAGTAGATACAACTTCAGGAGTGGGAGAGTCACATGCAGTAGTATGGAAAGAAGGAGACCCATGATGTTGATCAATAGAAGATGGGGTTCCTGAAAGAATGGTATGGTCATCACAAGAATCAATAGGATCATCAATGTAATAAGAAGGAGAATGCAAGCTCAAAAGAGATGTGTGAAGAGGGCTATCAAAAGTGGTAGAAGACATAGGAGTAACGACAGGGGTGGTGAGAGGAGAGGTAGGAGGTACACCAAATTGTGAATCAATTCCTAATAAATAATCAATGATAGAAGGATCTAAAACATTGGGTGGCATATCAAAAGAAGAATAAGAAGGATCACATGCAATCGGATGGCATGACGTGCAACGAGTGAAAGCAATAGGGTCATCAAAAAGGAATATACCTATAAGAGAATTAGTGGGATTGGTTGGCACATGTTGTTGGCCTTCTAGGAGGGCTTGTTGAATATCATTAGGTAAAACCATAGGAGCACTATATAAATCCCTAAGTTCATCTATGGCAGCCTCATCATAAATAGGATTGATACTAAAATGAGACATGATGCAGGGAAAATAAAACTATGCTAACCATTATAGTATAAAAGAGGATCCAAAACCAAAATGTTCATAACGTAGGGTTCACATAAAGGATTAACAAAAAATAGGGGTTTTTGGCTATTTTATAAGTTAATCTAAATAGAAACTAAGTGCTATATTGAAGTGCTAGATCTAAATATTTTTCTTTAATATTTGAATGAATTGAAATAATGGAAATAAGAGGGATATGGTACTAACCTTGAATTAACTTACCTCACTATGTCTTGGACTATAACAGATCGATATACACACCGGGAATCGTGACTAAATGGCCTTGGGAAGGTAAGAAATCGACTATTTATCTATACTAAGGCACTTGGGAGGACAATAGGGCACCCGGTGCGATATCGGGTGTTGTAGACTTTAAAAGATCGAAATTGAATTCGTTAGCATCACGATATCTCTATAATACCTTCAATCTAGTCACATGAGTGTCACAATAAGGTCACCTATGCTAATGTGAATTTTACCTGTAAAACCCTATCCAAAACATCAATTCCTAAAAACTAAAAATGCATATGAATAGATCAGACTAACCTCAGCTACCACACTAATGGCCTTATGACTAAGTTTTGAACTACATTTCAAACTCAATATAATTCTATGTACGTTTGTGTGCAATTTTTTGCCTAGAGTTCCCTAGCACCAATTATGTGGTAGTAGGGGGAAATAACTAGATGTAAAATGCAAATGGTGGATGAAATGGAAAGAATACAACCCTTTCCCCCTATGCTTTTGTGTGATGTAGATGTAGAAGATTCCCAAATACAATCCCTTTCCTTAGTAGATAGCTTCCCTTGATAGTGAGATGTTTTCCCATAATGTAGTGAGTATGTTATGTTTATATAGGGATCTCTTGCTCAAATTTCAACACTAGTGACCCAAAACTACCGACTATGACCTAGGGAATACATAGGATAACCATTAGGACCGACTTCAAAAAAATATATTAATATCACAAATTATGACAACACAGGTGCCTAAAATCATGGACTAGGGCTGCCTAGGGTGCCCCAGTGTAACCCTTGGGGCCCCAACATAGACCTATAGATGACAAATGAGAAAATTATAACACCTGAGACACCCTAAAAGATGCCAAAAAATGCAGAGACAAATGACGACTGAACTAGAATAAAAATAATTGACACGGGACTAAATGAAAACAAGACTAGAGGATGGGTCACTAATGAATACTTTTATTACATAAGATCCATATATAAAATAAAATACCTCTCGATATTAATGTAATACTATGTAAATAATTTTTTGACTACAACTTTATGTACTAATTGTTCTAACATTGCTTTTTAAAAATTTGTTGGACTTTGGTATTATTTATTATGTTGGTAACAATTTTTTATATTGTATGGATTGGTGAGTAAAGGATGTCGAAGTGGTTAAAAAAACATTTCTTAACCATCACATGTACAGGCTGGTATAGCTATAGAGGAGGTAAAATTACCTTAATTTAATGTTGTATTTGTTATCTTCATTTAATATTATTTGATTATATATTATTGTGTATGTTCGTAATAAGTTTGTGTTAGTGAAAAATCACAGCACCCCTAAATGTCTGCAAACCAAATGGGTTGAGACTCTCAGTGTGATAGCATAACATGGAGCATCTCTCAAAGTGTGGGACTTTGAAATCAAGAGATCTCTTTGGATGAAGGTCGGTTCCTATTCCTCTGTTCAGGTGCACACAAATAAATTGCAGAGGATCTACTCTAAACCTACTCTATCTTATCAAGGGATAGGGTTGAGAAGATGCGAGGAAAAATAAACCTAAACTAACAAGGTGATGCACCAAAGGAATGTTAAACAATCATTTTACAACTTTAACACAGACCATAGAAATTTAATACGAGATATCATGCATGAGATAACCAAACTGCAATGAGAGATCAGAAGATAACAATGAACACATGAAAGGGTTGAGAATCACCCACAGACATATATTATTACTCTAGAGTTGATACAGTACATTATAGTAGCCAAGAGGCCAAAAACTTTGTATTACAACTTGAATGGGAGGTTTGGACTCCATGAACTTGTCTGCAGACTAGAGGAGAAGGGAGGGTGTAAAAAAAATGTCCAACCCTTTACAATGAGCCCAACTCCTTCTTTATAGATGCAGTGAAGAGGGAAGAAGAACTGAGGCAAACTTGATTTTGAGCTCAGCTACTGGAAATAAATTCCCCTACAAATCCACCCATAATTTGTCGAGTCTTCCTCTCTATGTCTATTTGGTGTGTTGAAGAAGGGAGAACGACGGATCGAATCGAATCCGATCTGGTTGTTGGGGAAGATTAGATTGCATATTAATGGCATGAAGAATTTTCCCTAATTTTTACCAACCAAACCTCCCTAAAATTAATGTTTCAGATTTCTATGGCATCGAGGAGGTCGAGACCTTTCCAATGATGAAAATTTGTTGAGTTTCGGGCATTGGGTCAAAAGATATGTCCATTTGAATATTTTGAGTCAAGTCCATTCTAAAATGGAAAAAACCAATTACGAGAATGGGTCCACGGCCAAAATTTACTTTTCTCCTTTTGGCACACAAAAAATATACAAAATGTAAAAATTACCCCGCAGCCCCATAATTCATTTTGTAAAAAAATCATCTTTGGACTGTCGGTCTACATTTTCCATTTGGGTGAAAATTCCTCCCCAGACCGCCTTCCCACATGATATTGAGTTTTGACACGTGGATCCTTGGGCATCGGTGGAGGTGTGGATCATTTTTTCACTTTACATTTTGTCGGGGAAAAATTTCAAAATTCCTCGACAACCCGCCTTCCCACTTTGACTTTTCAACATGGCCACATATTGAGTCGGCGCTAATTTGGGGACCGATTTTGCATTCAATCTTGGAGGTGGGTGAAGAGAAATGTGGCACCTTATGTGGCTTGCTCATTTCCTTTTCTTTTTGGCTAAGTTCTTTTTCTTGATGGAGCCATAAGTCGGCCCTGGACACATGGAGGCTTCGCACTTGTTTGGAAGCCCGCTCCAAATTTTACTTTTAAAGTAGCGTCATGTTGACACTTGGCTTCTTCCACCAACCCGCCTCTACTTTAACTATTCAACCCTCGACTCTTCCCCTTTTTTGGACCTAGGACATGTGGAGGGACCACGCTCACTTGAAAACCCGCTCAGGATTTTACCTTTGAAGGAGCGTTGTGTTGACATTTGGCGACTTCATATGACACATTTATACTTAGTCATTTTGGGCCCACTCTCATTTTAATCCCTTGACATGTGGAAGCCTCACGCTAATTTGAGTCTTCTTCTTAGGATTTAACCTTTGAATATGTGTCATTGAGACACTTGGCAGCTTCCATTGATTCTTCCATACTTAGCCAATTTTGGCTCTGAATCATTTATGAAGCCCAAAACCTTTGATTCTTTCTCTGTTTCTCTCCTTTGAGCCTCTGGTTTTCTTTGACACTATTTTCTCCTTCCCGAACCTGCTACTCCATTTTAGAGCCCGTCTGCAACCTATTTGTTAGATTTGAAACGTGGGCTCATACAATGGAACTGTCTCTTGGATTTCTTCCTACATAGGGTTGTGTTTGATCAATTTTTAGGGGTAAAATTGAGATAACAATTTGGTGACTCGTGGGGTCGTCTTCTTGTTTAATGAATAGAATAGTTTCCTTATTCTATCCATTAGACATGGAGTCATGGGTGGTGATTTGATACTGGTCTTGTTCTTCAAGTTTGAATCTGATGTTTGTACTAGGTGACCTAGAAACTTCCCGTTGTTCTAGAGATGGACCCTTCGAGACCCAACTTTAGATGCTTTGTACTTGTTCTATTTTAAAATTAAAAACTATCAATAACTATGCGTCTCCCCGATGCAAATGTTGAAGGTCTGGTGCATTCACTGGAGGCACATCAAACCACATAACGATGCAAACCTAGAGCAAAAAAACTATGCCGAGCACTTAGAAAAATAAAACCTATGCTAGAAAACACAATGTGCATAGGCACTTAGGGAAATTAAAGTCCTATGTTAATATTTATAAGGGTGAGGAATTTTTTCCTTTTAGTAGCAATGATATTTGAGGTAGATCCCATTGATTTGGAATCGATATACTTTGCCATCCAATCTATCCAACTGGAAGGCATTGCTACTTGTACATCTTATGACCATGTAGGGCCACTCCAAATGGCATCAAACTTGGAATGCTTTCCTTTTTTTCCCGATCTGCATCCCACTTTAGAACTAAGTCCCCCTCTTGAAAGGTCCTTGTTCTTACTTTCTTATCAAAGGTCTTCTTGATCGATGCTTGATCTTTCTCCATGACCTGTATTGCATGCTCTCTTGCCTCTCCTACTTCCATCAACTTTGCATACCTGATTTCCATAGGTTTGAACTTGGCTAGCTCCAATTGTTTCATGACCTCCAAAGCGGGAAAATCAATGATATGGGAAATATTGCCTCTTTTCCATATAAAATCTTGTATGGGGAGTTGCTTATGGAATTTTTGGATGTGATCCTATCATCCCATAGGGCTGATTTGAGATTTGTATGCCAAGCTCCCTGATTTTCATCAAGATTTTTATGATAATCCTTAATGAGGTCTTTTTGTTGACTCTGCTTGGCCATTACCCTAAGGGTAATAGTTTGATGAAGTTCCGAGGTATACACCATTTTTACATCCCATTCAATGATTGTTGTACCAAGGAATGATAATGCATTATATGATATAATAGTGGTAGGGACTCTAAACATGGTGGTTATTCCTTCATAGAAACCCAAGATGTTGGAATCATTTACCTCTTTAAGTGTCACTCCTTCATTCCACTTATTGAAATAGTTCATTTCTTTGTAAGTATCCACTTGTGGCCCTGGCTTGAGTTTGGGTTAATCACTCCAATGAAGTCTAGTCCCCATTGCATGAATGGTTGATCCACTAAGATTGGACGAAGGGGCAGGGCTGCTAACTTTTCCTTCCCTATGAATAATGCACACTTCTTGCACTTCTTGATCCATGAGTAGCAATCCCTAAACATTGTAGGCCAATAATAACCAACTTTCATGATTTTGAGAGCTATTTACTCGAGGAGCAAAGTGGCCTCCTACTTCTGCATCATGGAACTCATGCAATACCTTTTCAATTTGGCTTGTCCCAATGCACCTCAATAGGACACTATTGATATCCTTCTTAAACAAAACACCATCGATAAGTACATATGGGATGGCTTGTAGTTTGAAGTATCTCCTTTTTCTTTGTTCCATTCTAGAGGGCACAAACTTATTTGGAGATAGTGCACCAAGGCTTGAGTCCAACATGGAACATGTGCATCATTAGCTAGCTACTCTTGATCATTCTATAGTAACAAGATAGCCTCTTCTTCATCCACTCGGCTTGTTGCTTGGAAGCGAGTTACTCACATGAATCCTTTCCAAAACTAGTTTGGTCAATTTGATCTCAATGTCATATTCCATTACTTGAGTGATCCAACTTTCTCTCTTCTCATTTAGGTCCTTGTTTAGGATAAAATCCTTAACACTAACATTGGATACTAGCAGATTAAATATTATTTTTCGAGACTAAGTTTATGACCTTCTTCAAACTCCCGATGATGGCAAGGACCTGCTTCTCAATGAAAGAGTACTTTACCTCGTAATCCTCTAAGATTTGGCTGAAGAAGGCTATGGGCTATTCTAAACCTTCTTTTTAGGCTGAACCAAAATTGTTGAGACCGTGTCTGATCCTCCAAAATCATACATCATGAAGTCTTTAAAAATTCAGGTTAACAAGAGTTGGGGCTTGTGATATTGTGAGCTTGATGGCCTCAAAAATATCTTTTCCTTTTGTTGTCCATTTAAATGCAAGACTCTTCTTTAACATCATTGTTAAAGGCTTTACAAGAGTGGAAAAATCAGGCACAAACCTGCAAACAAAGTTTATTCTCCCAAGAAGATTTGGAGAGACTTTTTGTGTTGTGGTAATGGAAGTGTTCAGATGGATTCAACCCTTTCAAGATCAATTGTTAACCTTTCTCTTGAGATAATGTGGTCCAAAATTTCCTCTCATGTCCCCGAATACATAATTATTTGGGTTTAGTGATACTCGAACCTTCTACACCTCTGAAATACATGTCTAAGGTGGAAGAGATGGTCTTTAGCATTCTTTGAGAAGATAGTGATGTCATATAGATACACCATAACAATATTGTTGATTAAGAATTTGAGTTCGATGTCCATATCTCATTGAAATCTTACTCGGCATTTGAAAATCCAAATGGCATCTTCTTATAAGCATATGTACCCCATTTGGTGGTGAAGGTTGTCTTAAATTGATCTTCCTCTTTCACCATTATCTGATTATATCCTGATTATCCATCTAGCAATGAAAACCTCTTAGATTCAGCTACAACCTGCAAGTTATGTTCCATTGATGGAAGTGGGTAATGGTCCTTGAGTGATGCTCTATTCAAATAAGGAAATTCCACACACAATCTAATTTCTCCACTTATTTTCCTCACAAGCACCAAGTTTGAAACCCAACTTGAATACTTTATAGCGAAGATGATGCTGACCTCAATTAGCTTGTTTAACTCTTTTCTCATGAGAGGCTCAATGTGAGGGTTTACTAGCCTTTGCTTCGTCATCTGAAAGGCTTAGATTCTAGATCTAGCTCGATAGTATGTTGTGCCAGATTTGGGTTGAAACCTCTTAAATCTTTGTAATTCCAGGAAAATACATTTGGGAATTCTTGACAAAGTTGAATGAATTTATATTTTTCTTGTTGAGTACTTACCTTGCCAATCCGCAATGTTTTTCCTTCGTCTATGGAAATGGGTTCTAAATCTTCACTCTTTACTTGGATATTTTCTTTCTCATTTCAAAATTGATCATTTGGTTTGAAGATTGAATCTAAATTTACAAGACCTTTTGGTAGTTTGTTGGTTCTCACTACATAACTTGGTCACCATAACGTTGTTCCAACTTGTCTTGGTTTCTAGTGGGGAACTTAGCTTCCTCTTGTAGAAAGTTGACAAATTTTTTATCATCCTTTGTCAAAGACTGCCAACTTGTGTTATTACCTCGAGACAGTTTTTATCACAACCACCTTGATATGGGGCTGATATTTCTCTTTCTTGATACTCTCTACAACATCAAATGTTGCCCCAATCATTGTCGGTTGTCTAATTCTTCATTCGTCTTCCTTGGGATGGAATTGATGTCGAATGCTTCAAAATATTTGATGACATCCCATACCCGGTTCTTGTAGTTCTTTAACAGATTGTTCTTGATAGCATTTTTTCCTTGTACTTGATTCACAACCAGCTCACTATCGCCAAACACTTGAAATTTTTAATCCCTCTTTTTTTTACCCAATACATTCCATGGATCAAAGATTCATACTCGTTGTTTTGTTTAAGAAAGCAAATCATACCTTGGGGAAAACAATCACAACTCCTCCTCCGGCTCCTTGTCTACTCCTCGAGCCATCAAAGAATAACCGTCATACCTCATTATTGTCCTTGTGGTGTGGTTTAATGATATCGGGAAGAGGATATTTCTCCTCATGAAAAAATTAGACTCTAGCTCAGATTCCTCCATCTTTTATAGGGGTCAAAAGCATGCCTCTTGTTTACCCATTCATTGAGAGTCATGTTTGAAATACATCTAACCTTGGTATCTCGCCTCACAAGTGCTTGGGAGATCCTCCTAATCAAAATTTTAATAGTTCACATTGATTGGGATGGGTACATGAGGCTCAATATGGTAATCCACAATGGGCTCAGATCTGATCATAGCCTTGGCTCCATACCTTGTTCTAAAAAGCATGTGCGACCAATCAACAGAAAAATAGCCTCCAATTTTAGTAGTGAAGTCTCTTGAAAAATACAATGTAAAATGTGGTGGAAAGTCTATGACTGATACATTTTGCAATACAGTCACATTGGGGTATGCATGTAGTGTGAGGCTCAAATCCTTTATGACTCCAACCATTGTTACCATTGTCCCATCCAATTGCACTACACCCTTGGAGATGACTTTGTATTGAAGACCCAGTTGATCGACTATTTGCTTTGGCATTACATAGCTACTTGCTCCCGAATAAATCATGTAATTATGTACCAATTTGTCCCCAATGATCAATGAAACATAGAAGGGAGGGGGCTTCAGATTATTACCTTTTTTTCTAGTATGGGGATAAGTGTAGATAGAAAAATAATCCTTCTTCTCTAGTTCTTGATCTGGTCTTGATTCTTCTCATGAATCTTCCAAGATTGGGCTATAAACTAGTGGACTCTGATCTTTTGGAGTCACCAAATGTGTAATTTCAAAGCTTCTTAAAAGCTAAAAACTTACAACAAGTGCACATCAATCTTGCTGCAATAGAGTTGGAGACCTCTTAGTCTCACCGAGTGTGCCAAAACTGTTAGTGAAAATCACAACACCCCGAATATCTACAAAACAAATGGGTTAAGACTCTCAGTGTGATAGCATAACATGGAGCATCTCTCAAAGTGTGGGACTTTGAAATTGAGAGAGCTCTCCGGATGAAGGCCGGTTCCTATTCCTTTGTTCACACAAATAAATTACAGAGGATCTACTCTAAACCTACTCTATCTTACCAAGGGGACAGGGTTGAGAAGATGCAAAAAAATAAACCTAAGCTAACAAGGTGATGTACCAAAGGAATGTTAAACACTCATTTTGCAACTTTAACATAGACCATAGAAATGCAATACAACTACCATGCATAGATAACCAAACTACAATGAGAGATTATAAGATAACAATGAACACATGAAAAGGTTGAGAATCACCAACAAACATATATTATTTCTCCAGGGTTGATATAATACATTACAATAGCCAAAAGGAAAAAACCTTTGTATTATAACTTGAATGTGACATTTAGACTCCATGAACTTGTCTACAGACAAGAGGAGGGAGATGAAGCAAAACAAAAATGTCCAACCCTTTACAATGATACCAACTCCTTTTATAGATGTAGTGAAGAGGGAAGAAGAAACAAGGTAGGGAACTTTATTTAAAGCTCACCTACACCATAAGTTCCCCTACAAATCCACCCACAATCTGTCGAATCCTCCACTCTATGTATGTTCAGTGTGTTGAAGAAGGGAGAGTGGAAGATCGGATCAAATCTAATTTGATTGTTGGGGACAATCAAATTGCATATTAATGGTGTGAAGATGTTTCCTAAATTTCACCCACCAAACCTCCTTGAAATTAAAGTTTAAATTTTCTATGGCATAGATGAGGTCGAGACCTTTTCATTGGTGCCAAATCTATTTAGTTTTGGAGCTAGGTCGAAAGATATGTCCATTTGAATATTTCAAGTCAGTCCATATAAAAATGGTGAAACTGAGTTAGTAGAATGGGTTCATGGTCCCAAAATTCACTTAGCTCCTTTTGGCATGAAAAAATAACAAAATGTAGAAATTTCCCCATAGCCCCATAATTCATTTTGCAAAAAATCATCTTCGGGCAGCCGGTCCATATTTTCCATTTTGGCAAAAATTCCTCCCAGGAGCCCACCTTCCCACATGCAATTGAGGTTTGACATGTGGCTCCTTGGGCATTAGTGGAGGTGCGACTCATTTTTCACTTTACGCCTTCTCGAGGAAAAAATTTCAAACTACCTCCAATGACCCACCTTCCTACTTTGACTTTTCAACATGGCCACATGTCGAGCTGGTGCTAGTTTGCGGCCCACTTTTGGATTCAATCTTTGGAGGTGTGCCAAAGATTAACATGGAACCTTCCATGGATTTCTCATTTTCCTTTTGTTTTTGGCTAAATCCTTTTGCTTGGTGGGGCCATAAGTCTGACCCTAGACACATGGAGGCTTCACGCTTGTTTGGAAGCCCACTCCAAATTTTACTTTTGAAGTAGCGTTGTGCCAAAACTTGGCTCCTTCCATCAGAATACCTATACTTTGACTATTCAACCCCGACTCTGTCCCTTTTTAGACCAGGGACATGTGGAGGGCCCACACTCATTGAAAACCCGCTCAAGATTTTACCTTTGAAGGAGCGTTGTGTCAACACTTGGCTTCTTGACACCTTTATACTTAGTCATTTTGGGCCTGCTCTCTTTTTCTTCCCTTGACATGTGGAAGCCTCACGCTCATTTGATTCTTCTACTTAGGATTTAACCTTTGAAGATGTGCCATTGAGACACTTGGTAACTTCCATTGATTCTTCTATACTTAGCCAATTTTGGCTCGCTTTGAATCATTTATGAATCCGAAACATTTGATTATTTCTCTGTTTCTCTCCTTTGAGCCTCTAGTTTTCTTTGACACTATTTGCTCCTTCCTGACCCTGCTCCTCCATTTTTACACTGAAAAGAGTTTGCGAGAATCGAATAAAAAATGATGCACCACGAAGTAGTTGTACTCCAATGGCATCTTGATAGCTCTAGTGTTATCACAAGGAAGAATCGATCAAAAATGGAAGAAATTGTTCAATAGAAACAAATATGCACACATAGAGGAAATACAGTGGAGTGTCTTGGCATGCTCATAAATGAATAGTGAAGGGGTACATATAGGGTGCTGAGTACCCTAGTACATGAATCAATATCAAACCCTATACCTAACCCATGTTAGATGACCCTCTAATATGAGAGGAGGACACATAGGATAACTCTCACTAACACCCCCCTTCATTGAAGCTGGGGTAGTAGCTATGATACAGATGGAAAAATAAGACACCCCTAAACAACTAAGAAAGAGGTGTGAATTGGGCCTAAGCAACTAACGGCCCGATAAGGTGCCCATATACAAACACAATCTTCTTAGAAGAAGAAGAAGGAAGGAAGGACTACATAGCCTGAAGAAGATGAGAAACTACGAGAAGACCTCACCTTAAGAAGAGACCGTAAGTGAAGAAACTTGGTAAATAAATCTACAATCGATCAGCTTTAAGAATGTATTGAATGTCGATGACACCATCATGAATAAGCTCCGTATGAAGTGCATATGGATCTCAAGGTGCTTCATCCATTGATGCTAAAATGGATTTCTATAAATAGAGATTGTGCTCATGTTATCACAGTAGATAATGGTAGGCCGCAAAAGTGGATGCCAAACTCTGTCAGAATACCCTATAGCCAAATAGCTTCTGTGGTAGCGTTAATTGCTCCTCTGTATTCTTCCTCTATAGATGATATTGAAATTACATTCTACTTCTTACTAGACCAACTAATAGGACCCGAACCAAGAGAGAAACTATAGCCAAAAGTAGATTTCTAATGATCTAAGTCACCACCTAATCAAAATCTGTGAACCCAATCAAGTCAATATCTACCCCTCCATGATAGTGAATGCCATCAGCATAAGTGCCATGAACATAATGAAGGATCCATTTAGCTGCTTTCCAATGTAGCTCATGTGGCTCCTACATGAATCTAGACATGATCCCAACAACATACGATAAATCCAGTCGAGTGTGAGTCAAGTAAATCAAGCTCCCCACCAACTATCGATAAAGAGTACCATCAACCAAGGGAGTAGAGAAATCTGAAACCAACTTAACCCGGAAAGAAAAGGAGTAGGAGAAGACTTGTAATCAGACATTTGAAAATGAGCTAGAAAATCAAGAGCATACTTAGGTTACGAAATCAAGATTCCCGAGTCAGATTGTGAAATCTAGATCCTAAGGAAGTAATGAAGCAGACCTAAGTTAGTCATGGAAAACTTGTTGGCCAAGGTGATCTTCACATAATCAATAATAGAGGAAGAGCTACTTGTGATCAACAAGTCATCAACATAGAGAACAAGAATGAGTATGGAGTCATCTTTTCATAGAATATAAACATTTGGATCAAAGTGACACCTAGTAAACCCTGATGTAAGTAAAAAGGAGTCCATCTTGGCATACCAAGTCCAAGGGGCTTGTTTAAGGCCATAAAGAGACTTCTTTAACTTACAAACAAGGGAGGGATCTTGGACATAACCCGAAGGTTGTTCCATATATATCTTTTCCTCTAGGTCACCATGAAGGAAGGCACTCTTAACATCCATTTGATGGAATTTCCATCTATTATTGCGGCAATGGATAGGGTCAGTTGAATAGAAGTCATCTTCGCAACCAAAGCAAAGGTTTCGTATAATCAACCCCAACTATCTAGGAGAAACCCTTAGCTACTAATCGCGCTTTAAAATTTTTGACATCTCCATCTACTCCATACTTTGTTTGGAACACCCACTTACACCAAACAATTTTTCTTCCTTTCGGAAGAGTGGTGAGATCCCAAGTATCATTCTTCATGAGAGAGGAATACTCCTCATCCATGGAAAAATCCCACTCAGGAATACCAGAAGCCTCTCGGAAAGATTATGGATCAGAAGTAGAGGTGAAGAAAGAGTGGGGTCCAATGAAATCTGAGTGAGTACGTCTCATATCCGAAGTATCTCCAACTAAATCTCTAGCACTTTGCAAAGTTTTCCTGGCCCAAAGAGGACCAAGAAGATCAGGCTTAGAGTCAAAAGATTCTTCACTTGAGTGAGAAGGGACATAGTCCTCATCATCACTACTGTCAGAATTAGAAGACTCAGAGGTTTGATGGTCGGGAGGATCAGGAAGAGGAGCACACTCAATAGTATCATCATTTGATAGGAATCCAAATCAATGAGCTGAAGAACCTCAATAGGTGGAGAAGCGAAGTCAAAGAATACTCATCGAAATTAACACTTCTCTCAATATATAGCTCATGAGAAGTAGGATTCATCAATCGATATCCCTTCATGCCATCAAGATACCCTACAAAGATACAAGGTTTGGATTGTGGTTCCAAAGCCTTGCATTTCTTCTTGGGAATTCGAGCCATAGCCTTGGATCCGAAGACTCAAAAGTGCTCAACATCAGGCTTGCGTCCAAACTAGGCTTCAAAGGGTGTCATCCCTCTTACTACCTTGTGTGGAACACGGTTCTGAATGTAATTTACACAATTCACTACTTCGGCCCAATACTGTGGAGGAAGAGACTTCGAGTGAATCATACAAGTGGCCATCTCCTTAAGAGTACGGTTCTTTCTTTCTGTGAATCCATTCTACGAAGGGCTATAAGAAATTGTATGTTGCAAAGAGATCCCTTCAGAAGTACAGAAATCCATGAACCTATTGTTTACATATTCACCTCCATTTTCAGTTCAAAGAACCTTGATAGACCATTCTATCTTTTCTTAGCAAGAGCCTTAAAGTCCTGAAAATGTTCAAAGACTTCAGACTTAAGCTTAAGAAAATATACCCAAGTATATCGCGAATAGTCATTAATGAAGGTTAGCACATAAAGAGCTCTAGTAAACGAAGGAGAAGGAAATGGACTAGAAAAATTGTTGTGAACAAGATCCAAAGGACGAGTGGCTCTCCAGGATTTTCCTTTGTCAAATTTCTTTTCAAGATGCTTTCTAAGGGTACAACCCTCACAAATACCCTTAGAAAACTTGACGTGAGGTAACCTGTTGACCATTTCATTTTGGCTCAATTGTTCAAGGTAGCGATAATTTAGATGTCCGAAATGCTCATGCCATAGTTTACTAACCTCATTTGCATGAGTGAGCAAGGAAGTGGGCGTAAAATCAGAAGTAAAGTGGGAAAAGGTATATAACCGTGAATGGTGATCAACCTTTCCCTCAGCCACTATAGTGTCATTGTTAAGCTCACGAATAATCACCGAGTTATGACAAAATTTTGCTCAAATTCCTTCACTAAGGTGAGTAATTTGGTAAACTGATAGGAGATTGGTAGAGAGATTAGGAACACGAGCAACACTTGGTTAAATGTTCCCCCATCCATCTCTAGTGATCCACTACCAGAAACTGGCATTGTCGTGTCATTACCCATCGTGATTTGGGAAATTCCACAAGGTTCAATGTTGGAAAAATCAACATGTGAAGAACCCATGTGGTGCAAGGCATAAAAATCTATAATCCATGTCGATGAAGGAGCAACTCTGGCTATAAGGGCCTTTCCTTTATTCTTATCATTTTTAGCACCTTTTGTAGTAGAAGACTCGGCCTTGAACACTTTGTTTTATGGATTCACGAACACTTATTTTATTCTTCTCAAGTAAATGAGATAAGTGATCAATCTATTTCCAAAAATAGTGTTTCTCATCGTGACCATACTTCTTGTAATAGGAACAAAAAAACTTTCTTTTCTGTGCCTTAGGCTCAGAAGTCGAAGTGTTTGTGTCATTTTTAGGTTTGGTCTTGGTTTCTTTCTTAGGTTGATCCTTTGTTTCTTTCTTCTTTTTAGTCTTCTTTCCCTTGCTAGTACTTGCTATAAGGGCATGTGGCTTGGACTTGAGAGACCCCATTTGGGTGAGTTTGTCTGTTCTCGAATGAGTTAGGATGAAAAATAGTCAAAGGAGGGCATAGTCCAAGTATCGCCCAAAGCAGCTTTTGTAGCGTAGAAAGTTGACACGAAGACAAAATATTCGGGACCTAGCTTAGAGAGAATCAACAAGATTAGTTGACAATCTTTCTTCTCTACTTGAAATCCTTTTAACAACACTCTAATGTGGACAAATTTCAAGAAGAAAGCTTGTAGGTTTTCAAAGTCACTAGGATTTAACTCTAGTAGTTCATTTTCCAACTCATGCGCTCTCATGTCATCTAGTTGTCCAAACATTGCATCCAACATTTTCCATATAGATTTAGGTGTTTTAGATGCCTCAATGTCGAAGAGAAAGTTAGGAAAAACAAACATGCAAAGAATACCTAAAGCTTCATCATTATGGTTTAACCAGTTAGATTTTTCAAAGTTCGTCATTTGGTTTGGATCTCGGTTCCCATGGTGATGCGGGATAACCCTTTACCCATTAGTTTCATTATTATTTTCGATCTCCATTCGAAAAATTTCAATGGCATAAGAAAAGGAATTGAAAGTGCATCCATAGTGAAGAGAGAGAGAAAGAAATGTAGAAAAGAAACACAACCACCCAGGACAATATAACAACCCCCTGCTTTCGGCACTTTATAGTTTAGTGCATTGATTACAATCAGGTCCGTGCGTGCGGTTGGAAACACTTGGTAACTCAACTTGCAATCAGCATAATAACGTGCAAGAGAGGAGACCACAATAGTGTTTCATGGAGCATAGCAAAATAGGACACCGTAAACAAGCACAAAGCAAAAGACAAGGAAGGAGGTGAAAGAAAATCCTGGTTGTGAGAAAAAGCGTCTCACGTCGCAAAGAGTACCCCCTTGCTGCAGACTGTGGCGGACGCACTCACTAGTCGCAAGTAATAATAAGGGTAAAATATAATGTTTTTAAATGAACTCGAAGGAGTTTAGAGGTCTTCAGAATGCCAGAAAACGCTCAGAAGGGAAAAAATGTCAAAGTGTCACTACACACTTGAGCGCACGATTAGTAAAAAAATCGACACTAACGCCTAAAAAATTATCGTTTAGAAATGCCCAGTTTAGCTAAATTGAGAGCTTTTGGAGTTTAAAAATGATATTTTAACGTTAATTTAAAAGACGATTTTTAAAAATATTTACTAAACATAAATTAATCGCAAATAATAATAAAAAATTTAATTAAGCATGATTATTTAATATCTAATTAAAAATAATAATTAAATATTATGAATTTAAATAAGATTTTAAAAACTAATTTAAAAAAAGCTTTCCCTCTTTAAAAAATAAAATTAAATTAAATAAATCTAATTTAAAAAGTAAAAAAGCTTCTTTTTTTTTTTAAATTATTGGTAAATAGTTTTTTGAAAGGGACTATACCCTTGTATACAAAGAGGGCCTAGAAGCCAGAATAGGAATGAAAAACATTATAAGAAGGATCAAGATCCAGATAAGACATAAAAACCTAGGGTAACCAAAGAGCAGTTACCCCAAAACATCAAACTAGTTTGAACACTGCAAAAGAGTAGCCAAAAAATAGCAAAAAAATAGCAAAAAGCACGATGGAAGGCAACAAGAGCAGCATGCAGATCCACAATTACTTCTTGGTGGCTTTGGCGATTCTGGATTTAATAGTCTACTAGGAGGTGAACATAGCCAATGCTTTGTCATATGAGTAGGGTTAGTAATATCCATTGCTCAATGGTTTGTTTGCTTTCCTTTTCCATGCCCCAAAGAGTTGCTAGTATTCCACCTTGAGATTAGAGACGCAACGGACATCTTTGCTCAATAAATTCTTCGATTGCACTAAAAATAGAGATATTATGGTCATGGCAAGTCTTGGTTTTCCCTGACGGTTGTCCAAGGAGTAAAGTTTTTGTAGATATCTTCAACTCTTTATTGTCAATATCAACCTCCTCCTCCTTCTTCTTACCTTTTTACTTAGCCAAGTTATTGACTTCTTCTTTCAATAGTAGCATGTCTATTTCTAAGGCTTCCCTTTTGTGGAGCTCTCGTGTGTGTCTCCTATGAACCTATATCTTAATATGAAGGAGATTATGAGCAACCTCCAAGTCTTGAGGAACATTCCCCGAAACAGGGGTATCCAGGTTCATCTTTTAGAAGACCTAGTTATAGGTTTGGTCGAAGTGGAGGTGAAGGGATGACAGGGGAAGCTGAGAAGGAAGGAAAAGGAGTAGCAGCAATGGTGATGGGGATAGAAGGAGAAGAGATGGGGGAGCGGAAGTGGTTAGGGGAAAGGATGGAACATAGATGGGGGAAGTTGGAATGCCAGGAAACTTAAGAAGAGAAAGTTTAAATGTAATAAGAAAATGAGACCTTGATATAGAGGGACCACACGAGTATGCTTTTGGAACTCCAAAATGGATCGCTCAAGAGAATTAAGCATATAATGAGGGAAACATACCGTGAAACTAAGTGATTGAGGAACACAAGATGTTTTAAAGGAAATGTGAGAAATCTCCCCTCTAAAGAGATGTAACGCATTGGATCATACGGGTGACCTCATCAAAATGTGGAGGGATAGAGCTGACCTGTAAAATCGCCATGATGAAGACCAGTTTCTCATTACCCTCAACAAATTTCCTCTCCTTAGCAGGCCTATCAATCCTTTTACTAAAAAAGTGGTACCCATCCATTCCAAGGCCTGTAGCTTCGGTGATTAACTCTTCATTGATCAATTTTTTTGTCCGCCATATTCAACTTTGCGGTCCTTCCAATCCTTTGCAAATTGCATGGAAATTCTTTGGTCATGACCTTGTATCTTCTCAATAAAATTTGTAATGCCTCCCTGGTTGAGAAGATTCCAAAGCTCTTCATTATTCTTCCACTTCGGGTCTGGCTAGGCTCGATCTGACAAGGGGCTCCTCCCATTTTCACCATGCTTAAGTGATTTAAAGTATAAATTTCAAAATCCTGAGGAGGAATTCTATAATAGCCAAAATTTCCAATCCACCTTTCTCTTTTTTCTCACATTATGGGAATAATGAATAGTGTAGCCGTTGTTGTCATAACACTTCCCACGAATGCCTGCGTAAATTCTACTACTGCACCTATGAGATCCCGCATGCATGAACATCAGTCCCCTTAGAAACCCACTCCAAATCATCATCAACCTTACAACGAACTTGAAAATCCATAAAAATTCTTTAAAACTTGTTATAGGCACAATATTTCCCACATGTGTGGCTTTAATCTTGAGATAAATCCACTTTAAATCATCATTATACTTTTTATATCCTTGATTTCCCATCAAGATCTACTTGAGTGTTGTTCTTTAAAGCTTCTTTTTAAAAAATAGAAAGAATTTTATATTTTGTTTTAAAAACTTTAAAAAAAAACTTTCACATTTTTTTTTTAAAAGTTAAAAATTATGTGAATTAAAATAAGAATTTAAAAGGAAGATTTTTGAAAAAACAAAAATTTTTAAAAGGAAGATTTAATAAAATACAAATAAAAAAAGAAACGTACCAAAGGAGGAGCTCGTTTTTTTTTTGCAGAGGAAAGAGATTAAACGTAGGTTTTGAGGGTCGGTGTGCACAAGAGGGAGGGAGTGGCCAGCACATGGGAGGGGGAAACATGGAAAGCAAATAGGTGGGGCCAGGAAATCATACACGCACAAGCTAAAAAAATTACGGCTCGGGCAAACAGTCTTGAAAAAATAATCCACACACAAAAACAAGAAGCTCGGATAGCGCACAACATGAGGAAAAAACTACGCATAGGCTAAAGCATTCAAAAGGCAAGAGAGGTCGAAAGATAGGCAAAAAAAACACAATTTTTAAAAAAAATTATTAATATATTTTGGTAAAAATCTGAATAAGACCATAAAAAGAACCAACCTCAAGATAACGTTTTCCACTAAATACGATTGTAACCAGTGAAATCCAGTGGTGAAAAATACAAACCTACATACATGCACAAACCCCAAAAAAATGCACTTCCAAAAGAACAACTTGTTAAAGAGATTAGCAAAATAATTCCACAGTAGTAATGATCGAAAAACTTGCACGAGGATTAAAAAATGAGACCAAGAGTAATCACAACTCAAATGACGAATGCATGTTTACCCGATCTCAGCTCTGATACCATGAAAAGATTTTGTGAGAATCGAATTGAAAATGATGCACCATGAAGTAGTTGCACTCCAATAGAATCATGATAGCTCCAGTGTAATCGCAAGGAAGAATCGATCAATAATGGAAGAACTTGCTCAACAGAAACAAAGCTTGCACATAGAGGAAAGACAATGGAGTGTCTTGGCATGCTCATAAATGAATAGTGAAAGGGTACATATAGGGTGCTGAGTAACCCTAGTGCATGACTCAATAGCAAACCCTAAACCTAACCCTAAACCTAACCCATGTGAGATGACCCTCCAATATGAGAGGAGGACACATAGGATAACTCACACTAACATATAGTTAGTCATTTTTGGCCTGCTCTCTTTTTCTTCCCTTGACATGTGAAAGCCTCACACTCATTTGAGTTTCCACTTAGGATTTAACCTTTGAAGATGTGCCATTGAGACACTTAGTAGCTTCCACTGATTCTTCTATACTAAGTCAATTTTGGCTCGCTCTAAATCATTGATGAATCCTGAACTATTTGATTATTTCTTTGTTTCTCTCCTTTAAGTCTATAGTTTTCTTTGACATTATTTTCTCCTTCCCTAACCTTGATCCTCCATTTTTGATTATGTCTGCAACATTTTTGTTGGACTTGAAATGTGGGCTAGTATGACAAAACCGTCTCTTGGATTTCTTCCTGCACAAGGTCATGTTTGATCAATTTTGTGGGAAAAAATTTAGATAAAATTTGTATGGATCATAAAATGATATTTGGAATGATAATTGTAAGAGGATGCACCTAGTGTCGCTTCTCCATGTCATATGGAGGATTATATCATTGTCGATGAGGTAAAATTGACAAATTGAATTTTGTAATTTATTGTTTTCATTTATGTCCATTAGTGTCTAACTGTTTATATGATGTTGATGTATAGGATCCTCTTCACTATAGGATGGAGACTTATGGGGATCACATGCTTTACTATTGCGAGTACCCCAGTTGTGACAAAAAAAATTACACATTACGGATGTTAAACATCCACAGGAAAAATTCTCATTCCCTCTCTCAAGTTTCCCTTGAGACATGAGGGAGAAATTTTACCATCAAGTATCCTCGGTGGACCTCCAAAAATTGAGGAGATACAATGAGCAAAGAGAGGGAGACATTGAGTGTGTGTTGCGTACGCACTCTATATTGCAGAGGCGACGCATGATAAATTAAATTTTCATGAGGGATGGCAAGAAATCATGAAAAGAGATTATCAAAACTCAAAGAAAGAGGTTTCCAATGCCATGGGGGACTATGATGGGTAAGAGGAGGGCAAACATATTGGCTTTGAGAGAAAAGAAGAAGAAAATTGTATTATTTTTGAGTAATGATTTCATTTCACTTGTTTCATGTTCTTAGTAAGTAAGTATTATAATTTACATGTCGGTTTCTTCAAAGGGTGAGGAGGGTGAGATGGATGCGGCTGCGGAGGGGGATCTTCCGGAAAGAACTAGTGAAGGTATCTACGATGTAAGTTATCCATTTTATATTTATCTTGGTAGTTAAAAATTGTTCATGAATCATTCATTAACATTTATTGATACAATATGTATGTAGGAGGATTAAATGTTGCTTTTTCATCTATATGAAAAATGTAAAAAAAAAACTAGTAATGAATCCAACCAACATAAAGGAAACTGAGGTAACTAAAAGCGTACACAAAATCTATGAATTGTAATATTTAGTTTTGGTTATAAAAACATTGTAATAAAAAATATGTTATTTTTTAGGTTGGTTCATCACGAGTGGGCGATGCTACGCACCATTTGAGTTGATCATGGATGTGGTGGTGTAAGCAATGTAGAGCATGGTAATTCATGGACCTCAATTGAAATCTAAATTTCAAGTTATATTTTTTTCCTCCATATGTAAAAAATATAAATTTGAATTGTAATAAAGAATTTTAGAATTTGTTTGATTTCTATTTTAAGTATTTTCTTTAAGTGAATAAGTACTTGGTTGATTTCAAAATATTTACTTAAATGATATGTAGATATTTCCATCTCATTACATATCTTTGATAGATAATTATGAGATAAAGGTGTGTCGATGGTAATCATTCTCGATAAGAAACTAAAAATTATGGATAAATATGTGTAATAGACATTTAAATATGCACAAAATTGCATATGCTTAAACTCTTAGATCCTTTATTTGACATTGTAATTACTTAAGACTCCTCTCTTTATCTTCTTGCTTTACTATCCCTACTGGACTATATCTTCACCTATAGTTTGACATGATTTCAATACTCTACAACATACATAAGTGTAGAGTACTTAGAAAAATCCCAAAATAACAACCCATGAACCCGTAGCAACAACCCAAGAGACCCACAACAACTAAAAGTAGAGCCTACAATAGTAGGTTTTTCTTGGTTTAGGATAGACTAGAATATCTTTGCATAAACTAGAAATGATCCTCAAATTGAAAAGTAGGTAGAAGTGATGTTTATAAATATCTTGATATCTCGATAATATGAATGATATTATATGCTTTGGTCTACATCACTCCTAAGATATTTTCTTTCCTTTAGGATACCTTCTTGCTTCTATACCTTGTTCGACTACTTCCCTTTTACCTTTTCTGAGTTCCTTTTAACCTCTATCATCTATGATATGTTTGTTTTAAAAGTGGTTATGATGAATATTGTGATTTTACATCTTTATGATTTTGTAACTTAGATTTTCATTTAATTCATCACCGAATGCATATCTCGAGACCCATGAGAGAGAGAGGAGAATGAGGAGTTTTACATGCATCCCGATGAACATGTACACAATTAAATATCAGTTGATTACATTTTTCACATATACACAAACATTTAATTATGATTTATTTTTCTACTTACTACAACTAATTTAATTTGTAATGATTGAGGCATCTTCCAATGGCCTCAAGAGAGAAGGGGAAGAGCATATTTCATTACATGAGGATTCATATGTAACATTTACGTGAAGTGGAATCGAGATTCTATATTGTGGATCATTTTATTATATAAATAGTATTAAAAATAGGAATAAATTTATAGTATATAAATTTATTTTTGTTTGGACTAACTACCAAAATTCTTTCAAAAGACTACTAAATGTTCCTATAATGCAACCCTCCTCCACTCTTGCTACATCCGTAGCTTATTCCCAAAAGGTGTCATCTATTGGTAATGCAAAGGATGTCGGATGTATGGAGAATTGGTGGGCCATGGAAAAATTCACAATGTCGGTGCTGATGCAACTTGCCACGAGAGGAAAGTTCCATCAGATTGTGTCATTGTTAATATCCTTAGTGTCATCGATCCTGATTGCCCTCTACTATTTCCTACCTCTTTCATGGACATATTGGTAGATATTATCAATAGCTATACCATTTGGCCACTTTCTGAAATGCATCTTAGCCAACCACCTCATTAGGTAATATCTTGTTTGGAAATGTTTTACATGCAGTTTTGGCTTTGTGGTATTCTTAGTATATATGAATTATAGTAACACAAATCTGTTTAAATTTCGTATGAGGATGATGCAAGATCGCCAAAATAACAATGGGAAACCAAGTAAAAAAGTGACACCCAAATAAATACATAAGATGCTAAATCAAAAGAAAAAAATCATATTTCGAAAGAATTTTCTTCATTGCGTGCACTAGAAAATGGAGGAAAATTGATTTCATACGATTAACCAAATTATTTCATAACATTAACATTAATTTATGAAAAAGTTTTAATTGATAAAATTGTGGCTTGTTTTAATATAATAACAATAACATTAACATGTGTTTTAATTGTGTATTTTTGGATTTAATCATGATTATAGTTTTCATAAGTGTTTTTAGTTTGAATGTGCCATGATGCTTCACAATCGATGCATTATTCATGATTATAGTTGTCATAAATGTTTTTTGTTTTAATGTGCCATGTGGCATTGTAATTTGTTGATTATTCATGATTATAGTTGTCAAATTTGTTTTTTTTTGAATGTTCCATGTGGCATCACAAAGGATTGATTATTCATGATTATAACCTTTCACAAATGTTTTTTTGTTTGAATGTGCCATGTGGCACCACAATGGGTTGATTATTCTTTTTTTTTTTGTATGTGCCATGTGGCATCACAATGACAACCATAGGTAATCATTGCATCTTCTCCCCACTTTATTCAACCATCATGTGATTTTGCAAAATACTTAACATGTGAACCTATTTTTTACTCTATTTATAACAACAGACTAACATTGTTTTTATTTGTATTGCAGGTGAGATTTGAATCCATTTTTTCCATCCATCAATCTTAGTTAAGGTAATTTCATATTTTTACTAGTTCATTTATCACATCTGCAAGTGAATGTGATGTTTCTTTCTACAAGTTCATTTATTTTTACTAGTTCATTTATCAAATCTGCAAGTTCATTTATCAAATCAAAGCTTTTCATATTTTTAGGCAACAAAAGGAAAGATTTTCATATTTTCATAATCATCGTAACAAACTACTTTTTGTTAGATAATATAACCTATGAATTCAATTTTAAAAATCTCTCAACACCATTGTTTAAAAATTATGTTCTTTGTATTCCATGCATTATGTATCCTGTTACCGATCTGATCATGACATTTTCTCAACAAATATAATTATCTTATAAGTAATGCACTAAGGACTAGTTTTCTTTTTTTTTCTTTTTTCTTACTTACTTCTTTTTATATTCAATGACTCTAATTTATGAGGAATAAGTATGAAATTAATAAGGGCCTCAATTTACATGGGACTTGATTTACAAGTATAAGGAATAGTTAAAATGGGCCATTTATTAAAATTGATAAAATTACAAACTGCCAAGAAAATAAAGCGTTACTTGTATTTTTCAACCTCGTAAACACAAATGTAAGGATAAGGTTTTGGAATTTTGATGGACTGATATGCTTCACCAATGATTTACACTTACCCTAATCCATTTTATTGGGAATATTATGTAGATGAAGAAAATAAGAATGGTGGACATCGAGTTCATCTTTTCTATCATTATACCACACTCTTGTTTTCAAACAAATATATACTTGCATAAGATTACATTCGTTATTTTTATAACATTTTATAATCTTGTAAGTTTTATGATTCGTTTCAACTTTCACAAGGAAACAAGATCTTATCTTGTAAGTTTTCTGATTCGTTTCCACTTTCACAAGGAAACAAGATTCAACAATGAAATTTGAATGCCCAATCATGTAAGCTATAAAATTATTAATTTTTCAATATTATAGGAGTTTTTGTGGGATTTTTTAATATTGTAGTAGTTTTTGTGACTCAATGATCTAACGTGGACATGAAAAAGATAAGGACATAGTTGTTTCAACATTTTCCATACTCCTAGGTCTTGTGTAAGACTACAAGTGTATTATTGAATACATTGTATTGTTTCTTCTCTATTGTTTCTTCTCTATTTTGTTTTCCTTGTGCATCTCTTTCAGGAACAAGATTGGTGACAAATATATTTTATGTAGGGGAAAAATGGGGATCTAAAGTACTCTTATTTTCATCACTAGATTAAAAGGTAAGCCTACAAGATGTATAAATGGTGTTTCATTTTACTCTTACCACCCATAAACCTGAACACTGCCAAAAGAAACTCATAAATTTACTATATTTTTCATCTATGTTGAGACTTCCTTCAATTCAATCTAGCTCATGATTTATTAGTAGCTAGTAATGAATTCAACCCCATTTAGCAGTAATTCGTGACATGTAAAATGAAGAAATGGAGAAATTTTTATTCTTACATTATCTGGTTGGACAATTGTTTAGGGACATAGTAGGTTGTAACATTGTAATATTAATCATTATTCATATTAGAGATTATTTCTTTGTGGGAAATAATTCATCTTGTCTATCACATTTCTAGATTCACACCATCAATATGATGGATCTTGGTCTAAAATTATGAGTAATGAGAGAAGAAGCTTCACAAGTCAAAGATCCATTGGAAAATGCCAAAATTTTGATAGTGACATTGTTGCCTCCAAGAAGAGAAGGGATGAATTTCATAATAATATATTTGGAGGTAAACAACGTAAAAAATTATTCACTTTGAGAATTTGTTTACATTGATGTTACAAATGTAAAGACCATAACAATATAATGTTTTACCACGATTTATTCATCCAAAGGAATACTTTTAGAAAATTCTGAGGAGATGGCGGAAGTTGACAAAAAACATATAAAGTTTTGGAAGAGAAAATTACATTTTATGAAAAAGAGAACAAACAACTACGAGAAGAAAGAAAAGTTGTAAGGATGAAGCTCATAGATCTGCGTAAGTCAAAGGCCAATATAGAGATGGACTTGCTTCAACTACATATGGAACATAAAGGCTAGAAACAATGAGTGTGGAAAAGTTGTAAATGCCATAAGTTGCCTTGGCCAAGGTTCAAGAGATGATCACTATTCACGATCGGGAACACAATCATCTAAAAGAACTATTCAAAAGCACGTTGGGATTTCTAAATCAATGTAATGAGAAAAAAACTAAAAATGTGGCATTGACACATGTTTGTAAAACTATTTAATGTTATAATTTGTAACACATAAAATGTTATTTGTTGTGTAAATTATATTAATTATATTTGATGATATTTTAGTTTTTTTTTGGATCCACATGTTCTTATTATAATTGTATTTTATTTTTAGTTATTTTATGGATTTATGTCTTTGTTTCAATGGAAGAAGGTTGGGAAGATAAAATAATATGGTAACGATGACTAAAATCTTACACTATGTTACGAAAATTTGTAAGTGTGACATTAGTTTCTTGAATGGATTTAGTTATATTAGTAATATACCTCAATTAGAGTAGAGAAGAATTATTTGGTTTCTTTGTATCTATTTTTTTAATCAATATAACTCTACTTTGAGTTGGGCTTTGTAAGATTTATAGATTTCTTCACTATAACCTTTATTTGTCTCCTATCTAGATAGATCTAGTGAATTAATTAAAAATTTATGTGAGAAAATTTTGTTCTTGTCAATATCTTAAAGGTATAGTAAAGAGGAAGCTTTTGCATACCAACTAAAGTGGATTCCGTATGATTTAGGTGTAGATTGATTGGTATTAATATCTAGACACTTTATGATAACAATTTTTGACCTAGAAACATCTTTTAGTTAAGTGGGCCATTTTTCTTAACTTTTCTTTGCATTTGTGTTATGCACTTTCATGCTTGAACTGTGGTCCTCTTTTTCTTATTTGATATTTCACCCATATCATCTTCACCATTTAGGCTTCTTGATTCTTTAATATTTGTTACACTATATTGGATCCTTGTATGGTAAAAAGATTTTTATTGATCCTTTTAAACTCTTAAGAATAAGATTCGACATGAGATTAATTTTATCTTGTCTACAACATTTGTGGTTCTTTTGAAGTATATTCCGAAAAGTTGTTTTTATTCAAACCTTTCTCTTGATTTTTCTCTTCACACTTTATTTTCTCTATATCCTTATCTGATATCGTCCTCCTCTCATATGTCAAATATGGACTTGAAGTAGTTGTCTTCAATTTATCCCAAATTTTGGGTGTATGAGAAGGTATTACCCTAATATTGGATTCAACAATGTCCACCTCTTATCTCTTCTGTGGTATACAAAAAACAACGCTACCACATGATAATACAAAGGTCCAGGTATGTGAGATAAATAAAATACCAATATATTTACATAATTAACGAATGATCATACATTAATAAATGAAACAACGTTATGGTATGACTATTTCAATTTATAATTAAATTTAGCACAATGGACAATGGATTTTGATTTGGGTGGAGATGGATGAAAATGGGTTCATTTTCCTCAAAGATGAGGTATTATTTTACATAAATGCACATAATCCACAAGATTATTATCATTGACTATTTAGTATTTAATGCGTAAAGTGATGTTATCAAACGTCCTTCCCAAATTTTTTACCTTCTTCACATTCAATACTATACTCAGAGAGAAGGTAGCTAGCACTCCAAAACAAGTAGAATATACTCCGAAAGTATCCAACACTCGATGCAAGTAGACTATAACACAAGTAGCCTACGCAAGTAGACTATAATCTAGAGAAAGTAGACCATACTCCGGTAGCAAGCAGATTACCAACTCTGAAGCAAGTAGACAACTATTAAGAGTGAATGAAGTTTTTTAACACATCAATTAACATCTGAATAACAAAACATGTAAATAGTAATAACATAAACTACAATATTAAATAGTAAATTTTGTAGCATTATTCATAACAATTAAATTTTGTAATCAATTGACATACCGAACATCTCAATAACCTAACATATCAACTATGGTGGACTATATCCAAATATACTAGACTACACTTTGAACAAGTTGACTATACTACGAATAAAGTAGACTACTCCGAAGCAAGTTGACTATACTCCGAACCAAGTTGATTAAAGCACCTATGTCCTATAATACATGTATCCTAATGAATTATTGCATACATTTTTTCCTTTTTACGTATGAGAATAAATAATTGGGCTTTACAATTAATTAGGAGTGAATAAAGTTTTTAACACATCAATTGACATATGAACAACAAAACATGTAAATGGTAATAACATAAACTACACTATTAAATAGTAAATTGTGTAGCATTATTCATAACAATTAAATTTTGCAATCAATTGACATATTGAACATCTCAATAACCTGACATATCTATGTTCGTGACATATCAAATATGCTAGACTATACTGCGAAGTAAGTAGACTAAACTCCAGAAACAAGTAGACTACTCTCCAAAGAAAGTTGACTACAATTTCTAAAGCAAGTTGAGTAAAACACGTATGTCCTATAAGACATGTATCCTAATGAATTATTGCATTTTTTCCTTTTTATGTATGGGCATAAAGAATTTGGGAATTACAATTAATTGGGAGTGAATAAAGATTTTTTAACACATCAAATTATAACACATCAATTAGTAGGTTCATAACGCGAGTTTATAATGCATCGCCTATAGGCATCATTTTCCTTCTAACTAAATAAGAACTTTCTTTAAAGAATATTGCTTCCCATGCTTTGAATTATTCCTAAATAGTCTTCCTATGGTCTATATTAAGTCTTGATTTAGATTATTCTCGAATTGTTCGCTGTCATTCTAGCTTTGGGTTTATCCTTTGCTTTGGTTTAGAAGAATGGGATAAAAAAATTTAGAACCAGAGTCCGCCTCCATTTTATTGTGAGATTGACAAGTATCAGAGTTATTTTAAAAGGAAGGATGGTTAGAGTTCATAAATAAATTCAAATGTTATAAGGAATCAGTAGTGGAAGCATTTAAAAAAATTTAAAGGAAGCTCTTCGAAGGTAAGAGGCATGAAGATTATTATCAAAAGTAAGATCATTAGTGAAATTTCAAGGATTCATTTTGAAGGGATGTAGACTGCTGGAAGGTCTACATGTAAAAAGACCAAATTTATTTTTTTTCATGAACATTGGAGAACCGAGCCACAATTTACCCTAAATAATGCAAAACAAGTCAAAAAAGTAAAGTAGTAGAGATACAATTCTCAAACTTTATGTGGGGAAGCCTCCTTTTAAACAGAGAGTGAAGTATTTCACTGCAAAGGTGAATACAATCTCATAGGGACGTGATACAATGTGGATTCTGATTCATTTAAAATAGGGTTTTGCACAAACCAGGGCATTGAGTCAATTTACCTCAATATCTGTGTGACAAAATCCACAATATGGCCACTAGATATAAAGAGAATAAAGGAGCACTCAAGCACCATAGTCTCATTTACCTAATTTTTCAATACTCCATCAAAGAGTATAAGGGTAAAAAGGGATTGGAAAACATTTTGTAGGAGATGGGAAGCTTCTCAAAAATAGATACATACTCTCTCTAAATATATTCCACCTAAATCAAATTCATCCCTCACTAAACCTGAAGAGAAGTAGAGGCACCTAGAACTAAACAAGGATGAGATATCTAATGTACATCATCTACTAAAACAATTTCCAAACGAAAAACAAAATTGAATAAATTGAATTGATTCTTTAAGAGGATTCTTCAAGAGGATTAAGACGTTGAGGAGGTAGCCAAAAATTTGGGAAGCATAAATTCAAGTTGAAGGAGAAATGGAATATCACTTAAGAAAGGAGTCATGACAATTTTTCATGGCCTTCTACTACTAATATGGAAACAAAAAAGGAAAGGCTCCTTTTATAGAAGAAGAACCTATATCTCTTGCTTCACCAGGTGAGGGTATTGAAGAAGATCAATTGTAGCATGTGATTCTCCTCTCTAAGAAAGAATCAATCATCAAGCAACAATAAGAAGAAATAGATTTTCTAAAAATAAAGGTACAATCAAAAGAAACCCTTATCTCTTCTTTACAATTGCAAATTGAAAAACTTGAAATGCAATGCAAGGAAAAGGAAGAAACATCCCTTTCCAACACTAAAGTAAAATTTGATAAGGAATTTTAAACTTCCTTAAACATAGAGGGAGTTAGAAATGTGTGGGGTATAATTTGTAACAATTATGAAAACTTGCATTCTCAAAATGAGACATTGAAAAATCAGTTGGAAGAGGAGAAGATGGAAAGGATAGAAATAGAAAAAGAAAAGGAAAAGATCAAAAAGGACTTACAGGCTTCCTATGAAGTAGGGAAAATTTCTTGCATTAAGAAGACCTTCATCTATATATATAATGCTTTCTTGGAAGAACAGTTCTACATGTGGAAATTATTAAGAATAACATGTGAATTTCCATTTGAAATAAATAATGACATAGATTTTTGAAGGAATTTACAAAAATCTCCACTGAACATCAAAATATCATGTGTGAATTCCACTTGTGTAATATTCTTTTAGTCACATGTCATTTTTAAAAAATCTCTTTTATATAGGAGTTTTAATTAAGAGCCTTCACTTCTACCATGTAAAATCAAATAAAATGCGATCAAAGGACAAATGAGTATTTTGAGAAAGTGAACTTAAAATTTTTGTGCATAAGGCCTCAATTTCAAAAACCAGAAGATCAATGTTTTCCATTTAGGGCTTTGTCCTATTAGCCCAATATTCAAGACCATCATATTTCTAAGCTAAAAGAGAGCATTGCAAGTGTTCACAAATTTCTTCTTGAAACAAAGTTTGCAAAATCATTGGCAACATGCAACAAAAGGTGGGATACATTGAACCTTCCCTTGAAAAGGAGGAGGTACTTCTACCCAAAAATATAAGGTGGTCCATGAGAAGGGCAATGGAAATTACAAGGATGATTCCAAAAATTTCAAACAAAAGGAAAAAAATGGATAGGAATGTGGTTTAGACCACCACTTATTCTTTTCCACATGCCTTCTTAGAAATAGTCATCATTGAAAGCTATGACTCATTGAGAAATGGAAAATAGAGGTTGAAGGAAATTAAGGATTTTTGTCTCATTAGAATTTGCATGGGCACGTCACACAAGTGTTTTTGACTTGAGAAAATATATGGAGGACAAGAATTTAGATCCATATTTTAAAGCACCTAAGAACGATGTGGTTGAGCATCAAGATAATGCATAGAAGTAGAAAAATAGTTTAACACCATTTGTTTTTCACCCATGTTTAATGACCTTAATCTTTTTAAGTTCTATTAAGTTTTATTGTTTTACTGATTGATACTATATGTCCTAGGTTATCTAGCATGCTACCTTTGAGTGGAGAAAGTCACACATTGTTAGTGAAGCATAAAACTCTACAGGTTGTTTGTGTACAAAAGGTTTTCTTAAGTTAATACTAGTTAAAGGTGTTTTATATGCTCTTGTTCATTTTACATATGTTTTAACATTTTGTTGAAAAATATTGTACTTTTTTGTTGGCTAAATATGATTATTAGAAATTGTTCATCATTCTCATAAATAATAATTTTTAACTCTTCCATTACATCAAATTTTTGTTGTTAATAGAATTATGGTTGTAACAGGACTGTAGTCCAGATTATGGATCTTTTCCATAGCTTCAAAGATAGTGTTAATTTTAACATGTAGATGTACTACTGATTTTTAGCATAATTTGAATCTACTTGCTTCGGTGTATAGTCTCCTTTAGTTGGTGTATATTCAACTTTCTTTGGATTAAATTCTACTTGCTTAAGAGTGTTGGATACTTTCTTTAGAGTATAGTCTACCATAGTTGATATATAGTGAAAAGAGATATGTCAATTTTTAATATGTTAGTATAATATTCTTGCTTCCAAGTGTAGACTACTTACTTCAGAGTGTAGACTATTTGCTTCGGAGCATAGACTATTTGTTTTGGATTTTAGTCTTCCATAGTGTTGATGTTTATGAAGATTTAAATTTTTTTTGTGTGTATCATAACTTCTGTTCATTCTCTTGAAAAAAATTTTTAGTGATTTCCATTAGCTAAGAAATGTATGCATGAGTGACTTCTTGAGTGGTCTTAAATCCTTAAAACCTTCAAGTTATCCTTTATTATGCTTATTAGATGTTATGTACCAATTTCCAGAGCTTACTTTAAAGTAAAAGTCTTAATTTTCTTATTGAATGTACGTGTAATGTCTCCAAACTACCTTCATCTTACAATCCCTAAGAGGGTTTCTAAATTGCCTAAGAAAATGATTTTTGGTATAAAATACAAAATACTTCAACAAAAACCATCAAACTTAATGCTCAACACCTTCTTCACCTTTGATATAGATTTCTTCTAGTAGTGGGATATGGATAATTTTATAAACAAATACAACTTCTCATAGGTCACTAACTTGTGCGTATGAAAACAATGTTCTTGCTCTATGTATATCCTCAACAAATATGAAATTCAAGAAAGTTGTGTTCAAGACTTATAACTTTTACTAAGGATTTGTATTACTCATAGCCCCATAAAAATATAAATTCAAATATTTAAAGAGGTTTCACATGTGAAGACCATACTTTGTGCATACGAGGTTTAAACCATTAAGAGTCTAGATCTTAAAAATAAATAGATATAATATATCCTTCCAATCATGTAACTTAACTATCAACAATTCATCCTCTTCAATCTAGTGCCACAACAAAATACCTATCAACCATCCCTCAAACCTTTCAAAATTTCTTTCCATGTGGAAAACAAAATAAGAAGGGTGAAGAATTATTTATAGCTAGGATATTATTGAAGGATTGAAAAATGGGTAAGAGTTGCAGCAAGAGAGGAAAAATACTTTACACATAAGATGCAATACTAGGGGAAAAAATTATATAGTGGTATTTTATTGCAGGATTAAAAACAATTTGGTGCATATGGCTATGGTGTGAAATGAAGGATTATAGTTCATAACACATTCAAATATTTATGAGGTTACATGGTTATTGCAAGGACATGTAGGTGTTATGAAAGAAAAATTTGAAATAATATTAGAAACAAGGACAATATGAAGGATTTAATAAAGGTTAAGAGTTGTAGAAAGAGAGGCATTATAGTTTAGAAACAAGATGTAATATCAATGGAAAGAAATTAATAGCCACAGAAACTCCCTTACTCAGTTCAATATGTCCTTCTTTCCTCTCCTAGCTCTTCTCCTTATACTAGCACCTTATGGGGCTTCAACCATCATTATATCCCCCACTTCATTGTTCCCTGTTAGTCACTTCTAAGGAAACTTCTTCATTTTCTATGGGAAACTTCTTTAGTTTCTACAGGAAACTTCTTCAGCTACTACGGGAAACTTATTTAGTTGCTATATGAAACTTCTTCAGTTTCTATGAGTAACTTCACCACTGCTACATTTTTATAAATAACCCCAATCAGCAACACCATCCAAATACTATAGACATCACGTGACTCCAACTAAAGTAAAAATAAAAAAGGTACAAACATGTCCATTAAAATTAATAGGCATTTTTATTTCCTAATAAATGTGTATCTAGTTGGATATACATATAATCATTTTTATTCTAAAGTGACGTCATGAAAAGTAGGTCCTTACACACTTAATTAATGCCCTTACCTGTGTTGATGGAAAATTATTGCGGGAAGATGAGACTACTAAAGCATGTAGAAATAATGACATTCCATCATGCCATATTGACGCTAAATGAATGATGGGAGGAAATTAAATATTTCTCCCATCATATTTCAAAAAAATTTGCAAAGTGGAAACCAAGGACAAAGCTAGGGTGCGAAGCTACAAAGAATCAAAAGAGAGAAAAAAAATATTTCCAGGCTAACAAAAAAACTAGACCCATGGGAGGATCGGTGGTAAGAAGGGATCCCGCAGACATTACCCCATTAAGAAATGATCTGGATAGTTGGAGGATCTTTGAACAAGCGAGATGGACAACTACTTATAGAATTTGGGTGAATATTATGAAGTTGTATCGATGTAATTTTTCATTACATTTGATGGCCAACATGTAACATTTCAGGGAATCAGATTTTCTATCACTAAAGAATTAGTGATCCAGGTAACTGGCCTCCCAGAAACATGGGTAAAATAAGAAGAAAGGTCAAACGACTGCTTAGTAAGGTAGCATTTTTGTGGAGGCAGTGAATAGCTGATCTTGATGAAAGGTGGAGTGGAGAGATTAATGATCTTGATGAAATGTGGAGTGGAGAGATTAAGCCTTCCTACAACATGGAGAGACATAGCCTCCTACATAATCAAATACCTCACCTGTGAGGGAAGATACTCCATGGTATACACAATCCAGTTCAAATTCTTAAATCACCTACGGCATGGGAGGCTCATAAACATCCCAAATCACCTGTGGAATATTCTGAAGAAGATGGAAAAATAATACCAGAAGGGGGAAGAGAAGGCCCTATCACACCATTTCCTAATTTGGTTGGTAGCCAAACAAGGGATCCAAATTTCCTAGCCTAGAATCAACTGGGATCAACTGATAGAGAATCCAACTCCCCAACCTCAAGGAGAGAAAGAAACAGGTGAAGTTGAGGCTAACCCTAATGAACAGCTAGAGGAAAAAGAGATACATGAAGAAAAAGGGACACAATTCATAATACGGGTCCCAAGGGGAAGAAGATACATATGGCATAAGTGATCCCGTAGTAACAAGAATGGTCACAAGAATCTCTACTACTTAGAGGAGAAGAAAGATGAAACTCGTATTGGCTCCGAATAAAAGGAGAGGAAACATCACCCAAAATAGAAGAGGCTTCAACCAACCAAGCTAGCCCTCTAAGGAAAAAACCTATATCAACCATATCTCTAAAAATCCAATAGTCCAACCTTTAATAGGAGAATGACTCCAAGGAAAAAAATACCTCCTATCCTAACAATCTCTCATAAAGAGGAAACCATAAGAATATTTAAACCGAGGAGGAAAAGGTTTGTTCTCCACTAGTGTTAGTTATAGAAGAAATAATTCCTTCACCACTTGTGGAAATGAAAGAAGAAGGGCCCACCGAGGAGACAAGTATCTTTATTACTCTTGCATCCAAGGGAAAACAAAGACTTCATCAAAAAGGAAGAAACAAACTCCAAGGAGGTCCCACAGATTAAATAAGAAAAAGGTCACATAAACTAAATCCACCTCACACATTGACATAAGTGAGGATGAATTAAAGGGGAAAAATAAATGTAGGAGCTACATCATGAAGGATTGATTTGAAGTTGTAATATAGCCCACTACCTTAGATGATTATGAAGGAGTGCCATATGAACCAAAAGGAGAATAACAAAGCCCTAGGAACTAGGATTTACAAAAAGGGGAGGAAGGAACCCATGATGCACCTGAAATGGAGGAAGAAGTACAAGAGATAGGATAACCAACATATGAGAAGGAAGATAAAGACAAGATGGCTTCATTTGATCATTGATCATCTCCCTATACAAAGTCAAAATTTTGAAATCTTGAATAGGAAGTAAAATAAGTAAACTGCTAAGAGGTATAATAAGGGAGATAGAAGGAAGAAAAGAGAGGGAAGGCCATAATGGAGTACATGAAGCCATAGTAGGATCTTTATAGGAAGGATGCCAATAATAAGTAGCTACGGTAAAGGTCTCTAAGGTTCTTGTAGCCACAAAATATCATCATGAACATGATGAAGAAAAATATGAATTTCTACTCTAAGTTTTCGAGGTGCCTTTAGAATGCAACCACCCAATGAAGAAGAGGTCCTCCATATTGATTTGACCTCCATGACTGACCATTAGCTTGGTAAGAATGATGAACTCCTAAATTTTCTTGAAGAGAAATTTGGTCAAAATGAGGAATACTTTTAGAAGTTGGTTCAAAAGTTTAGGGTATAAATAAAAGAAAAGGACTAGCATGATACCTTGAATAGAAAAGTCAAAGAAGGTAAGGTTGAAATTGAAAGACTCAAAATGAAGGTAAAAGACATGTATGAACTATCCTCATAAATTCTAGAATGTAGATCCCCCTCTAGAGTGTATGTTGTGTATCTATAAGAAATATGGGTCAGGTTCAAATATGAGAAGATCTATAATGACCTGCCTTATGAAGTATATGATCCTAAGTCATTCTTTGGTATATATAAGCATTCAGACCCTAATACACAGGCCCAACTAAGTGAGTTCTACATCCATCAGTATGTTGTCCCAGCTAATGTAAACTGGAACCCTAATATGTATATGGGAGATATTCTCCTCAATGCATTTACATATTATTTGATGAATGAAAGGAGGAGGAAGGATGAGGCAGATGAATACCAAGAACTAGAAAAAAATTAACCTTTATGATTGGAGGACAATGTCATGAACCATAGGTAATACTAAAAGAATGGGTGGAATTCATACATGCTAAGAATACGGATTACTTGGATAAGGCAGAGAGAGATAATGTCCAAAACCACTATATGGAATATTTTAATAAGGGAGATAAACCATTACTTCATGTAGATCAAGGTGGGGAATTCATAGAAGCCACTAAAAAATGGAACCATACTCCCGTATAACCTAAAATAGGCCATGCATAGAGTCTACAATTATATAGAGCTAGTAAGAAAGAGGAAGCATAATTGGTTGGGACTAAGGTTTCATCCACCCATATTTTGGTTTCTAATCCCAGATTGGAAAGGGGAGATTCCTATAAACAAAAGGAAAGAAAAATATCTATGGGAAGAGATAGATACAAGAATATGCTTCTATGGTTTTGGCCAAGTAGGCAATGTAAGACCCTATGATTTCAGGCAATATTGTGCCTTTAAAATGAAGCAGTAGCTCGGGATGAGCAATAGGATAAGTAGGGGGGTGTGATGATCCCCACATTTTGATCTATACTTCTCCATGATAGTTATAATAGAATCAAGTTTTTGACTATGTGTGTGTTCATATGTCATTTTAAGGATTTAATATGATTTTTATTTAATGAGATAGTACTTTCTAATGCGTCAATGAATATCTTGTAACCATTGAGATCATGTTGCGAGTCAAACCAAATCATGTGGAAATGGTCCCCAACCCATAGCCACCGCTTAGGTTACTCATAGAAAATGGTTGGCCACCTACGGTCTTCCCTGTAGTAGAGAAGGATTAACACAAAATTCTTGCATGAAACCCTAACTATCCTTGTTTCACTCGGAATGTTTCGTTCCTTTTAGAAAAAGATAAGGGTTGGGGTAGGAGGAATACACTGTAGAATGTCGAGATGGTGTGCGCGTACAGTAGAAAGATCGGGTTAGTGCGAAGAACTCCTTTTTGTCTTGGAAGGACTACTGAAATAAGAACACAAGACCACAAGATTTTAATTAGACAATAAATGAGAAAGCTGCCTTGGGCCAGGGAAATATAAAACTTCCTTTCAAAGGTGGTCGGTTCCTGCTTAATATGAATTAACACAAAAAGGCGTAAATTATCAATTAAGTTGCTTTGTTGAAACCGAGGGGAAAGGCTGATTTTGGTTTTGAACCAAAATAACCGATGGCGGTCGATAACCGATGCGATTCGATAATCGATACCGGTGGGGTCTAGGATCACATGAGGTTGGTTGTTTTATGGGGTGGTTGTGTCGTAGGGTAATGGTGTTGTTGGTAAGGCTGGTATATGAGTGATATTAGGTAATGAGATGGTGAGAGGTAAATGAATGATAGTTAGATGCAATGGCTATATTTGGGTAGTGGATTCGAAATGGATTTATGAGGGTGTGATTCAAAAAGCATAAGAAATGTTATAACGAGAGGACATGCAAGATGTTATAACGAGAGGTGATGGGGATTTATCAATTACAAGGTAATTAATAAATAATTGTGTAAGGTTTAGGTAATGAGGTTAGGTTGCGAAATGGGATGCGGGTCACAAGGGTCGTAAGACACAAATTTGGTGTCTACATTAGCCCCTTATTGTCATGTAGCTTGTGTTGTAAAAGTGTGCGGACAATAATATGAAGTGGTTTCTCTGTTAAGGATATAGGTAAAAGCAAAGCAAGTTCTTTTATCAAAATAATACAAAACCTTTTGAATATCTTTTTAAAAGAAGAAAAAAAAAAAAACAAGCAAGTATACTTCCTATATGAAAGCAAGCAAAATGAAAGAAACCCAAAATGGGTCCCAAGTCGTGCCAAAATGTTTCACTCGGAATGTTTCGTTCCTTTTAGAAGCAGATAAGGGTTGGGGCTAGGAGGAATACACAGCAGAATGTCGAGATGGTGTGCGCGTCACAGTAGAGAAGATCAGTGGCTGCGAAGAACTCCTTTTGTCTTGGAAGGACTACTGTAAATAAGAACACAAGACCACAAGATTTTAATTAGACAATAAATGAGAAGCGCCTTGGGCCAGGGAAATATAAAACTTCCTTTCGAAGGTGGTGGTTCCCTGCTAATATGAACTAACACAAAATACGTAAATTATCAATTAAGTTGCTTTGTTGAAACCGATAGGGGAAAGGCTGATTTTGGTTTTGAACCAAAATAAGCGATGGCAGTCAGCGATAACCGATGCTTGTTCTGCGATAACCGATACCGGTGGGGTCTAGGATCTAGGTTGGTTGTTTTATGGGGTGGTTGTGTCGTAGAGTAACGGTGTTGTTGGTAAGGTGGTATATGAGTGATATTAGGTAATGAGATGGTGAGAGAGGTAAATGAATGATAGTTAGATGCAATAGCACGTTGGGTAGTGGATTCGGGAATGGATTTATGAGGATTTGTGATTCAAAAAGCATAAGAAATGTTATAACGAGAGGACATGCAAGATGTGACTTACTGGTTTTTGACGAAGATGCAAGTTGATCTCCTTTCTTTGCAAACTATTCTGGTTTTCCACTCATCTCTGCTCAATCAAGTGAAGATCGAACTCTCTTGATCACTCCCGAATGATTTCTGTTGATTCAAAATCCTTTCCACGATCCAAAATGAAATTCCGATGCTTTGTTTTTGGTTTGGGAGCCCATTTACTGAGGAACCGATGGCGGTTACGTAACCGTGCATGATCGAGTAGGAACGACATCGGTAAGGAAAAAGTAGGCTATTTTTAGTAAAATCGCCCACCTTCCTGCTTTTCTCCCGAGAGATCGGTTGCGGGTTTGGTCAAATGACTAGAAGGTCGGTTTGGGTGCGAGAAAGGGTTATTAGTTATGGGTGTAGGTGTAGACCAAGTTTTAGGTTTTAATCGGAGTTACTTTAGGATTAGGGCTGGAGTCATGATGAGGTGGTAAAATGAGGTGGCGGGTGAGGTGATGGGGATTTATCAATTACTGAGGTAATTAATAAATAATTGTGTAAGGTTTAGGTAATGAGGTTAGGTTGCGAAATGGGATGCGGGTCACAAGGGTCGTAAGACACAAATTTGGTGTCTACATTAGCCCCTATTATTGTCATGTAGCTTGTGTTGTAAAGCTGCGCGGACAATAATATGAAGTGGTTTCTCCTGTTAAGGATATAGGTAATCCCCCTCAAATCTATCACGGATTGAGTGAACGGGAAATCAGGGATAGGGTTGATAAAGGGTACATGTTGTAGAGAGGATGGTAAGGTGGTGGGGGAGGTCCAAGGCAGCAGACGCATGTTGAAATGCAATAGTGCGACTAGGGTACATGATTTGGCGAGCAAACCAGCAATGTATAGGCAAAGGTCGATAGTTTATCCAAACAAGGGTGATATAATCCTGGTATCCAAGGCATAGGAAGTAGCTCCAGGGTATATAACAGGTAAGGTACAGGAATGTTTAGGCGTGTTCGGCAATACCAAATGGTGGGTTTGGTTGAGATAAGCGTCACGGTCTGGAGGTCTAGAGCAAAGTTGGTCGACAGATCAAGTCAAGGACCCTAGTCATGCTAAAACACGAGCAGGTGAGCTCGATTGAACAAAAATCTACGTGATGGGTGGATAAAAGTGTATGTTGTTGATGTTGGGCAAGGTAGTTAAGTGGTACGGCCTTGGGTAGGGCTGATTGATGAGTGAGGGCTGTGGGTCGGGCCAAGTTGTTGGGTTGTGGCCTTGGGTCGGGCCAAATGGTTGGGGTGTGGCCTTGGGTCGGGCCAAATTGTTGGGTTGCGGCCTTAGGTTGGGCCAAATGGTTGGGGTGAGGCCTTGGGTTGGGCCAAATGGGTTGTGTGAGGCCTTGGGTCGGGCCAAATAGGTTGGTTGCGGCCTTGGGTCGGGCCAAATAGGTTGGTTGTGGCCTTGGGTCGGGCCAAGTGGTTGGGTGCGGCCTTGGGTCGGGCCAAGTGGTTGGGTGCGGCCTTGGGTCGGGCCAAATGGTTATGAGGGGTTTGCGGCAAAGGTAGATATTTGTGATGTTTGTGAGTCACGGCGGAGGGACTAGAGGCTAGATACCTCCATGCGAGAGAGCGTATTCACATGTTATAGGAGAGATTGGCGAGATCGGTGGCGGTACCAATAGCCGTGGTACCTTTGAGGACGAGAGGCCGGCGAGGCGTCGATGATCACGATCATCACTGGTTCGGGATGAGGCGTGAGGGTCTAAGTAAATGTTATCGAGGTATAAGAATAAATAAGGATGCCGACCTGCGTGTCGATGATAGAGAAGATGTATTTGTTTAACATCTAAATAAAACTGAATATGTATGTTGATTTGAGTTATGATAATAATAAGAATGTTTTCGTTTTGTTTTGAAAAAAGGATAAAGAGGAATGTGATTAAATAGAAATACACCAAAAATATTTATATTTACCACACATGATAGGTTATGGTAGGGGATGGTCGAGCTAACCTTGGGAGACCCCATGTCTCCAAAGTGCTGCCTACATAGCCCGTTGCACAAAGCAAGGAGGGCCTCAGACCAATGTAGTTCTCCCTTATGATCAGGGAGAGGCGGTTGAGGCAATTTGGTACGGTTTAGGCAATTGGTTGGTTGGTAAGAATATTGATATTAATATTGGTAAGGTAAGGTTGTTGGTGTCGGTAATGAATTGGTGATGTTGTAAAAAGGTATAAGGGAAGTGAAAGTGAGCCTACCCAAGTAGAAAGGTAACCATATCCTGATTAAGATCAACACACAATCCTAGATGCGAGACAAAGCGGAAAGAGTGCTCCATAGGTGAAAAGAGCTAAACAAACCACACAACGTAGAACGAGCTTGAAGCCCTAGGTACCGTGCATAGACGAGAAGTCAATAGGTGAAAAGAGTGGTATGATTACAACCTATCAGGTGTACGACACGTCCCTTGAGTTGAATAAATAATGAGGTGAGGTGAATGGTATAGTTGAGGTACGGAGAACTCATTACAAAGTGAGTGTTCTGACGAAAGAGAACCTACCCTAAATAGACAAGTCCATGACTCAAAAGTTCTTTTGAATGAGGCTTTTATTTTATTGAATGTAGACTGATCGATGCGGGAAGTCTACAAGGGATATTGATTGTATTATTCTTGAGGTCTTCACGAAGCTGATCAATGCGAGAAGCTTGATAAAGGCTGGTGTGTATAATTTGTCCTTCGAGGGAGCGATCTATTTATAATAGCATGAGATATGATTTTAGTGCATAGCATTGTCCTTCGGGGAGTAGTCTATATAGAATAGCAGCAATAATTTGGCATATAGCTGTCCTTCGAGGGAACAGTCTATATATAATTTAGATAGCTAGATGTTCTTTTGGCATGAAGCATCTAGTTTGGTAGGAAGTTTGACTCAAGAAAATCCCATAAGAAGGTGGTATTTTAATACTTTGAAGTCATGGACTAGACTAAAAAGGGGAAGGCATCGTTTAGGTGAGGTGAGAATCAAACTATGTGAGCTTGATTTTTATTATGAGGTGTAGGAAACGAAGTGTATGTGGCGGTAAATGAGCTCAAGGGACGAGCAGTAGGTAGATAAGAAGTGATATAACACTAAGTTCAACAGTAGAATGGTCGAAGATGCAAGGCGTTAAGGGGCTCAGGCTCAGGTTTACCATTAAGCGAAGCTAAACGATAAGTGCCTGATCCATAAGTGTGAGTGATTATATAAGGCCCAATCCAATTGGGAGCAAATTTTCCACGTTTGCTCTTTTCTAGTTTGGTTACATGTTGATTCTCTTTGAGGACAAGATCACCAACCTTAAAGGTATGCTCATGAAGTCGCTTATCATAAGCACGCTTGATGCGTTTTTGATAGATTTGAAGGTGATCGAGAGGCGTAAGATGTCGTTCATCAAGAAGCTCAATTGGGCTAACCGCTCTTGGCGGAAATCATCGTTGGTGAGAATATCACGAAGGGATATTCGAGGGAGGTATTTGTACTTGAGAGGCAAAAACGGCCTCGGTGCGTATACCAAAGAAAAGGTGTGGCATTAGTAGAGGTACGAATGCTAGTACGATAAGCCCAAAGGGCAAAGGGAATGTGATCGTGCCAATTTCTTCCGGATTCATTGACAACTTTCATGAGGATTTTGGTTAGGGTTTTATTAGAAGATTCAGCCTAACCATTGGCCTGCGGATAGTAAGGCGATGAGAAACTAAGTTTGATACCAAAGTTGTCACAAAGGTCTTGTAACAACTTGTTTTTAAAAGATTTACCATTATCTGTTATTAGGCGATGAGGAATACCAAAACAACAGATAATGTGATGGTTAATGAATTCGACAATTTTTTCCTTTTTAGTTGAAATGAGTGGAATAGCCTCCACCCATTTTGTGTAATATTCGGTGGTTGTGATTATCCATCGGTGGCGTTGTGAAGAGGCGGGTGAATCTCACCAATAAGGTCTAAACCCCATTATGAGAAGGGCCAAAGATCTCGAGTGACCTGGAGGCGGGTGGCTAGGAGTATGTTGAAGGTTGGCGTGTTCTTTGACACATAACACAACGCTTAACATATTCGTAGTGATCGTTATTGAGAGTAGGCCAATAATAACCAAGGCAAAGGATTAGTTTAGCCACGGCAAGCCACTAAAATGTCCACCACAAATCCCATCATGGACTTGTTGGATGCTATAGGTGACCTCCGTGCGGTTAGGCGGCGAAGGAGGATACCATCAAAGCCACGTTTATAGAGGAGTCCCCCCATGACAACATAACGCGAAACACTTTTAAGAAAAGCACGTTTTCGTTACTAGTAAGGTTAGGTGGGAGAATAGAGATTGTAAGATAGTCGTGAAATTGGTGGTACCAGGTATCCTGCGAATTAGTAGACACAGTATTTATCGTAAAAACAACCCAGGGCTGAATAAGATGGGGCAAAGAGTTGTTGGACCACGATGAATAATTGAGTCGATTGATGAAGCTGGAATTTGTGAGGCTAAGCATGCCATAGTATCCACAAATTTGTTAGTGGAGCGGGAATGGTTTGAATAGAATAGTGAGTAAATAAGGCTAGAAGTGAATCCACGTAGTGTTTGTACTTTTGAAGTTCCTCATTTTTGCATTGGTAGATGCCCATAACTTGATTGACTACCGATTGAGAGTCGCAAAAATATTGATAGATTTGATACCTAAGTGTAATGCAACTTGGAGACCAGGACAAGGGCCTCGTATTCCATTGTATTATTAGTGCAGGGAAATCAAGCCGGAATGAAAGAGGCATAGGTTCGGGCGTCAGAGGATGAGAACAATGCCGGCTCCTCCGCCCTTGGTGGCATTTAGATCCATCGAAGAAGAGGGTCATTTGATACGACTCTTCCCCGAGTGAAAGAGTGGCGATGAGTTCGTTGGGGAATGTAAAATTGGTAAATTGTTCCCCAGGTAAAGGGGCTTCTCGCAAGTTGGTCTGCGATGGTTTGTCCTTTGATTGATTTTGGTGGACGAACTCAAGGTCGAGGTCGGCGAGGAGCATGAGCCATCGGGCGATGCATTGGTTTAGATGAGGTTTGGCATACATGTAATGGATGAGATCCGTATTAGTGATGACGAAAGTTTTGTGATTCAGAAGGTAGTGTCGGAGCTTGGTAGCCACGAATGATAGGGCTAGGCACAACTTTTCTACATGTGTATACCTAGTCTCATAATCCACCAAAGTACGACTTATATAATAAACGGCTTGTTCTCGATTTTCAGAGTCACGATGTGTAAGCATGGCCTACAGCGTGGTCGGTGGTGAAAGGTAAAGGTAGAAAGGGCGGTCGTCTTGAGGTGGGATAAGCACGGGTGGCTGCAAGAGATAAGTTTTGAGAGCTTCAAAGGCTTGGTGGCACTCTTCACTCCATTGAAATTCAATGTCCTTTTTAAGGAGGTGATGGAAAGGTTGACATCAATCCAGAGAGTTGGGAGATGAAACGTCGGATAGATTGTAACTTACCTTGTAAGCTACGTAATTTTTGAGATTAGTAGGTGGGGCATTTCTATGATAGCTTTGACTTTAGATGGATCGACCTCAATGCCACGCAAAGGCGATAAAACCAAGAAGCTTTCCCGAAAGGACACAAAGACACATTTCTTTGGTTGAAGATGGACATAATATTGTAACAGCGATCAAAAATAATGGTTAAAACATCGAGATGTTCACTGCGATGTTTAGACTTGCCAAGAAGATCGTCGCGTAATCTTCAAGGATAGTGTGCATAATGTCATGAAAAATGTAGGTCATAGCTCTTGATAGGTAGCACCGGCATTCTTAAGGCCAAATGGCATGACACGATAATGAAAGGTTCCCGAGGAGTTATGAAGGTAGTTTTGTGTTGATCGGCGAGGGCAACCAAAATTTGGTTGTATCTGAAAAGCCATCCATGAGAGAAAGCATTTCATGACCCAGCGAGTGAGATCAACAAGTTGATCAATACTTGGGAGGAAGTCATCCTTAGGGCAAGCGAGGTTAAGATCCGAAATCCGTGCATATCCGAAGTCCCCGTCGCTTTAGTAGCAGTGCGATGTTAGAAATCCATTGAGGATAGTCAATAGGCAAGATGAAGGAAACAAAAAGAAGTCGTTGAAGCTCTTCTTTGACCAAGAGGGCAATGCATGGATCATTTTCTCAATTTCTGTTTAATTGGCTTGGAATCGGGGTTTAGAGTGATGTTATGGACGGCAATGGTAGGATCAATTCCTGGCATGTCAGCGTAAGACCACGCGAAAGCTTGGTTGCGAGCACGGAGGAAAGTAGTAAAGGCGACTTGTTCTGATGTGTTAAGGGATTGTCCGATCTTCACAATGTGAGGATCCTCCTCCGTGTGGATGTTGATTTCTATAGTAGATTCGTTCAGCATGGTTTGGGTTTGAGATGGTAAGGCTCGTTGAATATAGGAATCATCGCGCGCGAGGTAAGTGAGGATGGAGTCATCATCGACACTCAACAACATTAATCAAAGGTGAATCCTCTTTGATCATGTCCGGATCTGAAGCGGAAGAGAAGATGGGTCCTCATTATCGCGTTGATAAGTGAGAGGACCTATGAAGATAGCATTTATGAAAAAAAAAAAAATGTTAGGAGGGATAGATTCGAGGTCTATAGATTACGTGGGTGGTGATGGCAAAGTGGGTGATGATGGTTTGGTAGGGGTGACGTCGTCTTCTTCCGAATACGGTGACACGAGGTGTCTCTGTGTAAGTGTTTGAGGAAAACCGAGACCCTTTGTGATCATTATGTTTGCGTGTGGTGATGGGGATGAGCGTATGTCGGCCTTGTTCATAAAGACCAAAACCAAAGCCTTTCCAAGACTGTGAGTCAAGAAGGTGAGGGCGGCGGCGATTTGTCGGGTATTGAAAATTAGATTGGAAGGGAACCACACCAAGAGGAGGTTCGGGGTAATGGAGGATGCGTCAACACCCCCATACGTTAGGTTGGTGCGGCGATGGGGTGGTCGTAAGAGATTACCTCCCCACGCATGCGGTCATAGGTGGGATGTGCATGTAATTGTCCGTACTCTGCGGGTAGGAAAGAACTAACATTATATAGGCGGTACTCCCCAGCGTAAGGCGTTGAAAAACATCTACTAAGGGGTCGGAGGTTGGGATGTTAGGCTGCGGGAAGGAAGTGGTTTTGCGATGGTGGTTTCATCGGTTGAAGGCGTAGGCGTGGTTGAGGTGGATGGTTGAGGTACATTTTGAAGAGGATGGTTGGGTTGAATGTATGGGTGTCTTGATTGGTATAAGCACATCGTTAGGGCGGTATAACATATTGCGAGGTTTTAAAGGGGGAGGATCAGCTTTTACGGTGTAGGACTTCCCTCGTACTCAAATTTTATGCATCTATGTAATGTTGAGGAACGCATCCCATGGCCGGATCGAGGGCGGCCAAACAATATATTATATTGGAACTCTCCCTCGAGGACATAGAAGAGTTCGGGTAAAGTACGTGGTCTACCGAATGTTGAGGATCACGGTGCCTAAGGTAGAGGTAATAGCATCATTAAATGACCGCAACATGATGGGGTTGCACACATGTAGCTAGAAGGATATTCATTTGTTGAAAAGATTTTGAAGAGATGATGTTTAGGCTAGCACCCCGTCAATCATAACACGACGCGTACGAATGTCCCGGACGTAAGCGAGATGAAAAGGAAGGAAAGTCGGGACCTTCCGTACCAAAATCGACAATTTCATCTTGAGCGGTGCAGCGGCTTGTGGTACGAGAGACGAAGTGGTTGGGGCGGTGGGTTGTTTGGTGAGAGAGGCGTGCAGGCGGGGTTTCATTAGGTAAGACCTCGATCCACGAAGAATTTCAACGAGAGCTTGTCGATGAGATTGGAAGTCCGAATGAGATCATATAGTGTCATTTTACGGGTGATTGGTGAAGCTGTTTGATCATGGCTCGATGGGCAGCTCCATTAGAGACGGGGTAAGCGGGTCCACGAATAACCACTTTGGGTGGTGGTGCAATCGAGATGCTGGACGGAGAAGGAGAGGACGCAGGTGTGCTTTCTTTCGCTTTCTCATTGTTTTTCTGCGCTCGAGTAGCAACACTAATCATATTAATCTCGTAAACCTGAGATGAGGAAGATGGTTGGGATAAATCATGGTCTTGAGAGGGGGTTGTAATAATGATAGATCTTGGTGAGGCGGGGACAGATGGTATAGGAGGGAATGGAAACTAAAGGTCTCTCCCTTCGTAAGTTGTCTATCTTAACCTTTCTATCTCGGGAGAGGTGGCCTGACGAAGGATGGTTTTAAAGCTTTGCATCCCTCCACATCATGTCCTGGTGTGCGGTGATAAGCGCAGATCTTAGACTCATCATAACCTATAGGTCGAGGTTTAGACGGGTCATAAGGTCTAAGTGGGGGTAGGGAAATGGTCGCATTCTCTACTAACATAGCAAGGATTTTGGCGTAAGATCCTTTGAGTGGGTCAAAATCAGAAGAGGATGAGGGTATTGATTGCGCGGGTTTTGGTAATGTTTGGGCGTGGTTGGTTCGTATGGGTGGTGGTTTAGCCGAGGGGTGTTGACACGTGTTTTTCACTAAACGTGGTTTCTTTGGCGCAGAAGCTATATTGGATGATGAGGCCACAGATGGTGTGGTATCAGAAAACAACCACGGGGAAATAGGAGTGACCGAAAACAAATCTTTTGATGATGGAATTTGTTTAGGGTTGATAGGTGGACAGGATACGCGGAGTAGCGGTGTTGCTTATACCACAGGATCTCTGTATGTGTGCGAAGGCGTAGGTCGCTTTAAAGGAAATGCGGAGGTATGATATATTGATGTAAGGTAGAGGATGGGGTCCCAATATGGAAGGTAGGTGTGACGATGATGGTTTTAGTTAGGATAGAGGCATAGGTTGAGAAGATTGAGTATGTCTCTTAATGGGGTGGACGGCTTTATTTTTAGATAAATCAAAAGCTGCTTAGGTGGGTGTGTTAGGCCCAGGTATGGGTAAGGTCCCAAGCGTAGGGGAAGATTTGGCTAAGTTAATAGAAGTGGACGGGGCATTTGGTAGAGGTGAGGGGGTGAAGGTGAGAACATGGGCATTTTAAGCACGCAAACACTTCGGGTATATGGTGGAGGCATCAGGATCGGTCATTTGCATTTGAGTAGAATAAGGGGTACTCAAACGTTCCCATAGGATTCGTCTATCTTCTGGAGAATGACAGTCTTCAGGTTTGAATTGTAAATTTGGTACGGAAGAAAGGTGGGTTGTGATTCCAGTCCACTGTGGGTGTGATACAGGGGGTAGATGAGGTACTGTATCAATAGATATTAAGAGGTCGACCGGTTGTTGAAAAGATTTAGGCGATGAAGGACTAATAGGCAGGAGGGCATGTTTGAGAGGGTCTGTCATGGTTAAAGAATTTGGTGATGTCGGTGCAAGAGATTTCTCGTCTAAGGATGTCAAAAGGAGTGGCGTACCCTCCTCTTGTGCAGCAAGAGTGGTAGAAGGAGAAGTTTGGGAAATAGATAGATTAGATAACATCCGCTCGCAGTCTTGTAGGGATGTGGTATAAGAAGACTCATCGATGGGAAGAGAAGTCTGGGCAGTTAACTCCTTTATGGGTAAAGGAATGATTTCGCTTTGGTTTGATGGTGGTAAAGGAGGTTCGGGCTCCTGTGTTAGTGAAGAGGCTTGATTCAAAATTTTCTCGATAGAGGCTTTGAAATTTGGTATCAAAGCTGCATGGATTTCATGAACACTCTCCTCGGCTAAGATATCTGGTTTACGTTCTTTGTTGGAAGAGTGATTTGGGAATGGTTTGTTAAAGATTTTCAAATTTCGGTTGGTAGGGGCATTAGGATTATGGAGGGTTATATCCCCACATCAACCATTTCTGCACTATGTTTTTCAACATCTTGCAATTCTCATGATTTGTGTCCCTTCACGTGGTGGAAATTCTGAAGTCATTTTCTTTGTACAGAGGAAGGTATGGCGCGAGTGGAATCAAACCCGGAATGAGGTTTAATAGGAGGTAATGTAATGGCTCCTGCTTTGAGCAATTTTTCCAATATCACACCATATGTTTCTCCCAAGGGAGTGTAGTTGATGGGTTCTGCTTTATACTTATAAGTGGTTTTTGGCGGGGTATTAGACGGTGGTTGGGATTTGACCATCACCGCGTGGACAGCTCCTTTTGATTTAGAAGAAGTGGACGCGTGAGGATTGGTGGTATTTGGTTTATTGGTAGAATCAGGAGTTCGAAATTGGGGTTTTGTTACGCTGTGACCGCAATTTCTCTTCCTCTAAGGCTCGAATCTCTAGTTTTCGAGCCATAGTAAACTTCATCGAATGTCGAGAAAGTTTGAATTTGGAGGTAGGAGAGATGTGCTTAGCGTAGGCCCGCGTAAACAGGATTCGATAAGTTCGGTTTGCGGCAAGGCATCGTAAGTTGGTTGATAAGGCCCGCCATCGTCAACGAAATCTGCGATAGATTCGTCCTCAAATTGTCGGATGGCATAGAGGTCGGTGATAGATACTTTCTTGGCAATGTTAATGGAGAAATGATCCAAGAAAGATTGGGCTAGTTAGTTAAAGAGAAGATTGAGTCTTTGGGTTAAAGCAACTGTACCACTCTAAGGCGAGTCTGATAAGGACATGGGAAAATGCGAAGAGTAACAAGCATCATCATGAGCAATCAAATAACAAGCATGTCTAAATGATCGCAAGTGTTGTTGAGGTCCTCTTTCTTGTTAAAGCGGGTAAATTTTGGTAACTCCCATTGAGGAGGATATGAATGAAGGGGACGAGAAGGGTGAATGGGCTCTCGACAAACTTGCTCGTATGTCAAGCGCTACGACTCACAAGCAGAAGCCTCCGAGTTTTGCATTTTGTCCATCATTTGTTTAATTAGATCGGTAGTTGGATGAGATGATGGTGTGGTTGTGGTAAACGGAGGCAAATTGGGCCAAGGACCACCGCTAGACCCTGGTGGGGTTAATTGTTGATAAGGTGTGGAGGATGAATATGTTGAGGCAACCGAATAGGGATGTCCCATATAGGATGTTGAGTCCTTTGGATACGTGTATGGGAATGAAAAGGTAGGCGGAGCTTGAGAAGGAAAGCTCGTGTGGATAGGTGGTAGAGCAAGTCATGAACGGAGCGAGTTTGCAAGAGAGATGAGGTAGGGGCAGTTAGCGGTAATGATATGTGGGGTCCAAGATTAGCCAAAGGAAAGCCAATCGAGTCGTATGAATTTGAAGGCTGTCGTATTGGGAGATGGGGCTAAAGGTGCAGGAAGCAAGGCGGTGTTATCAGGCGGAGTGGGCGCTAAATGAGCAGCTATACTAATAGGCATGTCAGCAAGGAGCTGACCATCGGGCGTACGGTCGGGGGGCATGAGACAAATAGTATTATGCTGACACTAGAATTAGCATCCGAAACTTGGCAAAGTCCTTATCTCCCACAGGAATTTTAGGAACCTCATTTGGTATCCGTAGGATTCCCCACGAGAATGTGAAGGGGTGATTCGAGCAAAGAAATAGAAAGCATATGAAACCATGGAGGCGGCTTGCTTTGGTGATAACAACCATGGACAGGAGTTCGAGTAAGGTTTCAATCTATCGAGAATGTAAAAACGAAGCTTAGAATGGTGAAATTGGCGGGTTCTTTGGTTTGTCGGGGGTTGTAGAAGACGATGGCAATCGATATCGGTATAATAACCGATGTCGGTTATACTATAACCCGGCGTCGGTCAGATAACCGATGTCGATGTAAAATGCAGGCTAACAAGATATAAAAAGGGTACATTAATTTTATTTTTAACAACGTTTAGTATACTTGTCCAATTATTGATCGAGAAGGCAGTATGAGAAAGAAAACAAAACTAAAAACAAGCAAGATGCACACACAAATCAGAGATTAACCCTAGGGTTAATTTAATTATCGTGGGCTTATGCCTTTAGACGTAGAATGATGTCGAATCCTAAACAAGAGACTTAGGGAAATTGTCAAGTTGTTTTGGCTTATAAGGCTACCTCAATCGGGCGGAGGAATACCGCGGAAAAGGGGGGATGTTTGAGCTGTTGTGTTAATTGTGAAGTGATTTGGTATGTGTTGTGTAGTGAAAGTAAGATTAATTTCCTGTCAATACCGTGGATATCACCCCCACGTGTACGACCTGTTACTTAATCTATGTTTACTAGAATTGAAAAACAACAAGCAGGAATGCAATGCACGTGTTTTAAACCCAAATCGAAAATGATATTCGATGAAGCAAAAGAGATGACTTTCACTAATGCGAGATGTAAAAGCAAAGCAAGTTCTTTTATCAAAATAATACAAAACCTTTTGAATATCTTTTTAAAAAAGAAAACAGCAAGTATACTCCCTATATGAAAGCAAGCAAAATGAAAGAAACCCAAAATGGGTCCCACCGGGCATGCCAAAATGTTTCACTCGGAATGTTTCGTTCCTTTTAGAAACAGATAAGGGTTGGGGCTAGGAGGAATACCTGTAGAATGTCGAGATGGTGTGCGCGTACCGTAGAGAAAGATCAGGCTGACTGCGAAGAACTCCTTTTGTCTTGGAACCACAAGATTTTAATTAGACAATAAATGAGAAAGCTGCCTTGGGCCAGGAAATATAAAACTTCCTTTCAAAGGTGGTGGTTCCCTGCTAATATGAATTAACACAAAAGACTGTAAAATATCAATTAAGTTGCTTTGTTGAAACCAAGATAGGGGAAAGGCTGATTTTGGTTTTGAACCAAAATAACCGATGGCGATCACTTGATAGCGATGCGGTTATTGATAAGCGATACCGGTGGGGGTCAGGATCGTAGGTTGGTTGTTTTATGGGGTGGTTGTGTCGTAGGAAGTAGCGGTGTTGTTGGTAAAGATTTGGTATATGAGTGATATTAGGTAATGAGATGGTGAGAGGTAAATGAATGATAGTTAGATCTGATAGCATGTTGGGTAGTGGATTGAGAATGGATTTAGAGACTGTGATTCAAAAAGCATAAGAAATGTTATAACAGAGGACATGCAAGATGTGACTTACTTGGTTTTTTAGACGAAGATGCTAGTTGATCTCCTTTGCTTTGCAAACTATTACGGTTTTCCACTCGTCTGCTCGATCAATCAGTGAAGATCGAACTCTCTTGATCACTCCCAAATGATTCTGTTGATTCAAAAATCCTTGACCTTGATCCAAAATGAAATTCCGATGCTTTGTTTTTGGTTTGGGAGCCCATTTACTGAGGAACCGATGGCGGTTCACGTAACCGACGGCAATCGAGTAGGAAGGCCGGCATCGTGAAGGAAAAAAGTAGGCTATTTTTAGTAAAATCGCCCACCTTCCCTGCTTTTCTCCCGAGAGATCAGTTGCGGGTTTGGTCAAATGACTAGAAGGTCGGTTTTGGGTGCGAGAAAGGGGTTATTAGTTATGGGTGTAGGTGTAGACCAAGTTTTAGGTTTTAATTAGGTTAGTTTAGGATTAGGGCTAGGTCATGATGAGGTGGCAAAATGAGGTGGCAGGTGAGGTGATGGGGATTTATCAATTACAAGGTAATTAATAAATAATTGTGTAAGGTTTAGGTAATGAGGTTAGGTTGCGAAATGGGATGCGGGTCACAAGGGGTCGTAAGACACAAATTTGGTGTCTACACCTTCCTCAAGTGCATTCACCCTTTGATCCTACACAGTGTAGTTTTCATCACATAAAAAAATATAATTCCATACTTAGCTATTATTTATTACTCATTACCTATAATATTATTTCTTTGAAGTATAGTCTACTTTCTTTGGAGTGTAGAATATCTCCTTCACGAGTGTAGGATTCCATGGTGTTGATGTTTATGCATTTTTCATAATTTTTTTTGTTTGTAGCATAGCATCGATTTGCATTAAACAATTTTGTTGTATGATACCATATTTATTGTTGAATAGCCTTGAAGATCATGTCATCATTAGTAGTACAAATTTCCAAGGCTTAATTCCATGCATAGGTTTTTTTATCACCCATTCCCTATAATCTTCTTTCTTCAAAGTATAGTCTACTTACTTTGGAGTGTAGACTATTTTCTTCGTAGTGTAAAATTATATGGTTTTTCATAATTTTTGTGTGTAGCATAACTTGAATGCATTGAGCGAGTTTATTGTATCATACATGCAGATTTCTTTTTGAATAGGCTTGAAAACCATGTCATCATTATTAGTACAACTTTCCACGGATTAATTCCATGTATAGGTATTTTTATTACTCGTTACCTATAATATTCTTTCTTTGAATTATATTATACTTTCTTTGGAGTGTATACTATTTTCTTGAGTCTAGCATTCCATAGTGTTGATGTTTATGTAGTTTTCATAAAACATTTTGTGTAGCATAGCTTGAATGCATTAAACAAGTCGGTTGTATCATACAAGATTTCTTGTTGAATAGGTTTGAAGGCCATATCATCATTATAAGTACAACTATCCAAGGCTTAATTCCATGCATATATATTTTTATCACTTGTTCCGTATAATCTTCTTCCTTTAAAGTATAGTGTACTTTTTTTGGAGTGTAGACTATTTTCTTTGGAGTGTAGCCTTCCATGGTGTTGATGTTTATGAAGTTTTCATAATTTTGTGTGTGTATTATATCTTGAATTCATTGAAAAATTCTATTGTAATAGTGAAGATAGTTTATTAGATATAATTAAAGGAAAAATATGAGTGAGGATTATATAGTAGTAATCGTATGTGTACAATGCTGATGTGAACACCGAATAGTATATGTTATTTGATTTAGAGGGATAGTTATTACTTTTATTGAATATATCTATCATCCATCCCAATAAGAGAAAATTCTATTTAAATTGGGTTTTTAATTTAAACCTAATTGTTAGTCTAATTTCCAAGAACCTATCCCATATCATTCCACCCATTGAAACTAATGCAAAAAGATTGTAGGGAATATTGAAATTTTGGAAGTATTTATAAGGCATGATATATTTGATATAATTCTGAACCTTTGCCAAAAATTTTTAGCTTGTGTCATAATGGGAGATTTAAAACTGGTATTGGTAGTTGGTAGAGCCCTAGTTAATGTGTATGCAAAATGTGAAATCATACACAAGGCACAAGAACTATTTGATAACCTCAAAAATAAATGTAGCCACATAAACTAATATTATAGTAGGATAGGCAAAAAATGGGTTTGTTGAAAATACCTTGGGAAACTATTATTCTATATTAACTCATTTACTTGTTTTAGAAGCATTTCAACAGTAATTGTTTTTGGCATGACAAACCAAAGTCCGAACAAAACCAATCAGACCAAAGAGTTCCACTGCCCTTCAAATTTTAAGCATCTACAACATGAGGTGAATTTATGAAAGACAATACCAAGATGAAGTCACTCTTTCCATACAGATTAAATTATAAAAAATGATGATAAGGTGACAAAATCATTTTGTGATCATTACAATTACCCTTTCTAAATTTTTCCCACTTTGTTTCTCACTCTAGCATACCCTCTAAAGCATAGGTCCTTAGCACCAAGAAAATGAAAGACCCAATGACATATCCTCTACAACTATGTGTGTGTAAATTTGTATTTTCACTCTTTAAGATACACTCCTGCATTTATTTAAACTAGATATTTGGACTATTTGTCTATCTAGGGACATTCTAATAACAATTTTTCAAAGTAATTAATCGGTTTATCTACATTTTTATATTGAAATACTGTTATATCCTGGAAGAGCCTAGTTTTAGTGATTTATTTACCTTAAGTGACTATCGTTAGATCTCCTAAGAAGACATGTACTACTCGCTACTTTTTGGGATCTTTGCTAAATCGATCCACACGATTGAAAAAGAAAACTAAAATTGATAGCATAGAATTTGTAAAAGTAACATCTCACATAAACAAATCCAATAACAATAAGATAAGTGCAATTAATTACCCCCAACTATAAAAAACTTTGTTTAAAGTGGTATGGGTTATAAAATAATGGAGTCTTGATTGAAATTACTAGTGAATACTGAGACAATTAATTTGTTAGATATTATTACTAATCTAAAACACAACAAAAATAATATGTACATTATTCACATTAATCTAACCATTAAGGTTGGGATAAAATCACAAAATCCATATCCATGTTAGGTAAAGATGTTGTTGTTCCGAAATGGAATGGATCAGAAAAGAATACACAATGGAAAGGAAATGACGGGAACGTATTTTCTTTCAAGAAAACACAGATCACGAAATAATCATACGAGTTCTAGATAACAAATGTAATGTAATGTTTGAAATGATTAAAATGATTGAGAATGCTAAACAAAGAATAGCTTAAGATCTGAACATAAGAACAATATCTTAAGAGAGATGAATCTCACAACACAAAGTTTTGCAAAAATAACATCGATTTTATTCCTCAAATGATTAAAAGAAAACACAAAGTTTTTCTTCTTCACAATAGTTCTCAATATTCCAAAAATATCACCCTTTGGAATGCATAAGCATCCCTTATTTATAATAAAAGGCGTTGAGAGAAAATAGGATAAATCCTAGAAAATAGTCTTTTAAAAGAGAGTCCTATTTTTCTTGACTCTCATGCAGGAGACCAAGTCAAAATTTCTTCCTATGTGATGAAATAGAAATGAAAAAGACATGTCAATTTCAAGATTAAAATGACATGTTACATTGTCCCTATTATTATGTATCATCATCTTTATCTTCCTCCAAAAAGCCTTCTTGTCTCGAAATTCTTGGAATTTTTTGGATTATACCCGCATCTCATTCTATCAAGTGCATAGTGGAATGATCACTAGAATTTCACATGTTTCTGAGTATCACTAGCATTACCAGAAGCTTTTCAATTCTCTTGTTGAGTTTCCTCAGGGTCTCCAAAGAATGTTCAATTTTCACAAACCTGTCAATTATTTCCATGCCGAATCCATAAGTTGGTTCATGTTGAATTGATTCTTGGATCTGTTTGTAAAGATCATCAACAGGTAGGATACCCGAGCCTTCACTCAACACTTTCACACAAATTTTAACCAACTCTTCTTCTAAGTCATTCTTGCCATCAACCAATTGATCTCTTGATTCTCTCAATTTGCTGCAAGCTTCATTGAGAATCTTTATTCTAAATCTGATGGCTTTAGTCAGCTAAAAATGTTTATCCCCATGTGGAATGATGCCCTCCTCAACCAAGATATGGGATGGAATCTGTTTCAGCGTTTGGAGAGCTTCGAAAGTCAACTCTAGGTTCCCGATTTCTGTTGAAAACTCATCATCCATTTTCTCTCCATCTTTCTTTATATCCTCTAAAGATTGATAGACTTCCATAGTATCTTTGATGACTTCTTTTCCTTGTAGGAGCAGCCTTTGGGTCCATTCATCGACCGCTCTCCCCTTTTCATTAATCTTCTCAATCATGGGTACCGATGAGAAATCAAACCTGATAGGAGTAGAGGATGATGGTGTTGAGTCAAGAGGATTTGAGAGCTTGAGTAACACTTTGGTCAACTACTCCACTTTCTCTTTAAGCTCATCCCTACTTTCCTTTGTTTCTTTTAATTTTTGACATAGCACATTCATAGCATAGCATCTCAGATCTTGTTGTGCTCCTTCTACCTTCACCTTCCCTAGATCGACCCTAGTTATCTAATAGTCAGAGGAAATTATGTCTTCTCTGGTCTTGTTAGCTAAAGCAAGAGTGGCGATCTCTACAAATTTGTGCCCCGAAGCATCCACTAAAACCCTTGAAACTATTTTGGGTTTCTTGGCTGATTTAACAGTAGAAGCCTTGAGTGAACTGAAATCAAAGGCTGGTAGGGGAACTACCACCTTCCTCTTCCTCGAAGTCTAATCAAAGCAACCATTGAGGCATGCTAGAAGAAGTTTCTACTATTGTAGGAGTTAGGGTCGCACTTTAAGTGGAGGAAGACTCACTGGTGGAGTGGGAACAACCACAAGTGTGGTAATGGATTTAGTGAAAAGAGGTGTAGAAGGAGGAGGCATATCTATAGTCACTTTGGTTCCAACAGAGAGAGGTGAGAGACCGGAGAAGATGCTAGCCATGGCTGATGAAGAAGATGGAGAAAGAGGAGGTGGAAGTGGTTGTAAAGGAGGAGGTGCAGATCCTAAAGCCAAAGCCTGAGAAGTGAGAGATAAACTTACTTCTATTGGGAAATCAGCAAAAGGTGAAATTAGAGGTTGACTCACCTCTACCTCCAAAGATATTTCTCCTATTTCTAGTGGGGTTGGTGAATCTAGTATGTTCACCATCTCAGCTGGAGTGGCAGATGAAGGGGTTTTTGTTCTCCTCCCTTCTTGAAAAATTTGACCTTTATAGGCCTCTTAGAAGAGCTCTTGTCCTTTTCCTTTCTGGAGGGCCCCGCTTCCAAAGCAACCAACTTTGAAAAACTCTCTTCTTTGTAACTCATTCCCCAAGAAATGAGCCATGCCTTAGTGTGTGAGAATCGGAGCTGATCTATCCGCAATAGAGGATTTTTCACCGATAGACCAATCAATAGCTGGGAAAATGTATTGATCCTCATTCAAGTCCATCGTATGAAGCATCCAAAACACTTTCATTATCGCCAGCACCCTCTGGGATGTCAACAAGCTCAAGTGTCTAAATCTCTTCAAGTGTTAACCTGCTATGATCCTTTCTGTGGATAGCAACTTCATCACAAAGATCAACCCAAATGTCTTCTATGCTAGGCACATGTAGGTACAGGGTTCCATATGACTTAAGAACTCCTCGAAAGTCAAACCCATCCCTATGCTTCATGTGCTTCTTTAACTTCTCTTGAAGCTCATGCACTACTATGTTCTTGGATTTTACCACCATTGAGCAGGTATACCTTCCAATAGAAATTGGGAAGGATATAATGGCCTTGTGCTTACTCTGTTGGAACTTGTGGAAATCCAACAATTTCCTGACCAACTCCATCAAGATCAGCTTGTCTCCTGGGTATCTGGGAAATTGGAAAGGATCACCTAGGTACATGACCACTTGAAGGTATGTGAACTTCTTAAATTACAAGAAGACACAACCCCATTTTGAAACTTCAGCCCATGCCTCATCAGAGACTCTTATTTTCCTCAGTTCGGGGTTCATCCTGTAGATGTTCTTGTAAAAGAAAGCATCATTTACTCTTCTGAATTAGTCCTCGGACCCCTTCCTTGTTAGCTAAGGAAAATACCGATAAATGTGTTCAGTTGCCTTGTTCCCCTTTGTGTCCAATCGGGATAATTCCTCATACCAGCTGCTACATAGGTGACATATGAGGACATATAAAACTTTCCCGTAGACAAGACTATTTTCATCTAGGAGTCTATCTCATCACTGATAAGACTACCCCAATCAATCCCTTGTTCATTCTTCTTCATGATCACCATGAATTGATACATCCATCCTTGGAAGTCCCTTGACTCAGGGAGTCCAAATACTTGACTTAGCAAGGTGATGATGTCATTGATCTCAAGGATGAAATCACTCTGGGAAAAACTTGGGGAACCTTGAGATGGCTAGCTTGGCCTTGATCAAGAATTTCCTATTCACATGCCTGATGTAGTCATCTTGATCCTTGTCCCAGGATTTCTATGTTGACTTGAGGTCTACATCCACATACTCCTTGAAGTTAGGCAATTTGAGAAGGTCATCAAAGTAACCTCCATCTAACTTAACTATGACCTCTCCCACCTGATTTCTCACTGAACGAGAAGCGAGTCATAATTTGAAGCACATGCCAAGATGAACTCGGGGCACTGAGCAGACATGGGGAATCCTACTGTAAGAGGGAGGCCACTACCAGCTATTGATCTCATCTAGGGGTTTGGGAAGAATCCTTGATTCTATTCCAAAAATCTTCCATGTCTATATTTCTAAGTTATGTATCCCGGATGTCATAATTGCAATCAATGTAGGAAGGAGACTCCACCTTCCTGAATTTTTACTTCATCTTCCTTGACTTATCTGACTTATCCTGTGATGGTCCAGGATCGACATGAGGAGTTTCAGAGGAGGAGTGCACTGATCACTTCTGGTTTGGATATTCGGGTTTGAGAACTTGCTAAGCAACCCCATAGACCCGATGCACTGTGGAGTGTGTGGATATTAGACCTTGTCGGACACTTTGAAAGTCCCGACAATCAGCTGAGTGTGTCGAGAAAATATTAAGTGTTTGACACTTGTCGGTGAAACTTGACACATTCAAGAAACCTAGAAGGTGTCGAGTACCTCGAAGCACCACAAAACCCGAAACACTGGAAACTAGATGTCGGAAGATGTTGGATGCCCGACACTTAGGACAACCGAAACTTTGTGGAAATTGGAGAATGTAAAACACCCCACAAAACCTAAAATACAGGGATCGGGTTTTTGAGATGTCAAGACATGAAACTTTTTGCCATTTCAATAATTAGGATTTTTATATTCTTCTCTTTTTCTTTGAAAACAAAAAAGGTATATTCCAAGGATATAAAATAGGAAAACACCCTAAGGGTGAATTCTAAAACACATTTCTATTGGAATGAAACCTAAAAATGAAGAACACAATCTAAAAACCCCAAACCTAAAGGAAAAATCAAGAAAGGAAGAAGAACATCAAAAAGGACTATAAAAACATATCCAAAAGACCTCACAAGAAGAGGGCAGGAAAATACCTTCAACAAGTCAAAAATAATGAAAATGAGTCAAGAAATGAGCACAAGATCAAATCGAGTTTGAAGGTTGAAGGAACATGCATGAGAAAATCCACGCAACAAAAAGTATGACTGGTAAAAATGACGTGTAAATCCAACTATTTATAAAAATCCCTACATTTATTACACCTCACTTGACATGTTTTCCAACTACCTGACAACTCAAGCATTAATGCCATGTCATCATGCTTGGAGTGTCCGAAACCCGACACAAAGGATTTCCTACCAATTTGGGTTTCAGGTTTTGGGAAACATGTGACATGAAGCATGGTATGTTTAGATGTTCGAAGGTTTCGAAAACCTGACACAAAGGAACATATTAGGTTTTGGGTTTCGAAAGTCATGTGACATGAAGCATGTTTTTGATAAGGCATGTTCCGATGCTTCAAGGTCCCAAAACCCGATGAACTAGCTTGTATTGGGTTTCGGGTTTCAGGAACAATTTGCATGAAGCACATATAAAATATGTGATCATGTTGTTGAAACCTGAAAACCCAAAAATCTCCTCAAAAGGGCATTTTAGGAGATTTTTCTAAAAAAATTTCTATGGTTATCTTAATTTTACTGGGAATCATTAAAATGGGATAACAACTGGCTCTAGTTGGGGACTTTCTTTGTGACATCAAAGGAAGAGAACTTAGAATCTCTGGCTTTATCCATTGGGCTATAGAGTCTGAAAGAAGAAAACCAAAAACCAACAAAGAAAGAAAGAAACAAAAAGAAAACACATGATAGAAAAAAAAATATATACAATGCAAGAGAGCATCTTGCATTACTGATGGAACAACTTTAGATGTTGACCACTAAAAGGTAGAGGAAGAAATCTCCATCGAGATATGATAGACAGAAGCTATTTTCACCATTCAGCTGATGGATCTTAAAAGGTCCTTTCCACAAAGAATCAAACTTTCCATGCATCCCCTTCTGTTCCCTTCTCTTATCCCAGAGAAGTACTAGATCTCCAATTTGGAAATCATGTTGCCTTGATTTCTTATCGAACATCTTCTTTACCTTGCTGATGATCTACAATGTGATCAACCACTTTCTCCTTTCCTCTTCCAACCTGGCTAGGTACATAACCCTCTTCTCAACAAAACTTTGAAAAGTTTCATCTTCAATTACTTTGGCCAACCACAAAGCTGGAAATTCTACAGAGATAGGGATCTCAACATTAATCCCATACAACACCTAGAATGGAGACATCCCAATAGCTCATTTAGGAGTAATCCGATCAGCCCACAATGCATCATACAATGCTTTGTGCCATGTCCTTTGATTCTCATCAACCAACTTTTTGATTATGGTCACCAAGTTTTTGTTGCTCGATTCAACTTGGCCATTGCCTTGAGGGTAGTAATCGGATGAATGAGCCAATGTGATCCCAAATCCGTAAAAAAATTTATCAACTCATGGGATGAAAAATTGGAGGCATTTTCAGAAACAATCTTGTGAGGCATGCCAAATCTGACAATTATATTTTCTTTAAGGAAGTTATGAGATAGCTTCAGAGGTTGCCTACTTGATGGGTGTAGCTTCCACCCACTTGGTGAAATAGTCTGTGGTAGTGAGCACGTAGTTGTGTCCCGCACTAGAGGTAGGATTCAATACTCCAATGAAATCAATTCCCCACTGGTGAAAAGGTTCTTCAATGACCACAGGCTTCAGGGGAAGAGCTGTTAACTTAGGGTGACCAACAAAATGTTGACAAGCTTCACATTTGGATACCCATTCTACCGAGTCTCAAAAGAGAGTAGGCCAATAGTACCTAGCCCGTAGGATCTTATAAGCTATCATAGAGGAGGAGAAATGTCCTCTGCATGCTAGATTATGGAAGGACTCTAGCAACCTCACCTGTTGTGACTTATCAACACAAGCGCAGAATACACCATCAATACCTTTCTTGTACATTCCATTATCCCACAGAATGTATCTTGTGGATCTTAACTTAACTATCCTCTTCTCCTTTTGGCTTAAATGTGGGGGGAATTCACCATAAGTTAAAAAGAAAGCAATATCTGTGTACCATTCATTGGTTGTGCTCACAAAAAGCACCATGGGAAATTCCAAAGAGGTATCTTCAATTTTTTCACATTCTATCTCAACATTATTTTCTACAATCAATTGGCATAGGCCCCTTCCTCATACCAACTTGGTAGGTCTGATGTCCAAGTCATACTCTTGGACTTTAGCTATCCAGTTACCCCGTTGACTACCCAACTCTTGTTGAGTCAAAATGGATTTAACTGTAGTATCAGGAATGAGAACGAGGGTATGAGAACTCAACACATAGTATCTGAAATGTTTCACCACTCGTACCACCACCGCATAAGCATGCTTTTCAATCTGTGACATCTTTAGTTCATGTTCCTTTAATGGGCAGCTCATGAAAGTGATGGGAGCTTCAATGCCTTCTTTGTTCTCCTGCATTAGGATGGTTGACACTGTATGTGTGGAAGCATAACTATACATGATGAAATCTTTTTGAAATCTGGACATACTAGAACAGGAGCATGAGAAATTGCCTTTTTGACTTCATCAAATGCAAGCTTCCCTTTAGTACTCCATTGAAATGGAGTTTTACCTTTCATCATCCCAAGGATATCCTTGGTTTTATTAGAAAAATCAGGTACGAACCTCCTTAGGAAATTGAACTTTTCGAAAAAGGAATGAACTCCAGTTTTACTTGTGGGTAAGGTAAGGCCTTGGATGGCCTTCACCTCACTCTGGGTCAATTTTAGTTCCTTCTCTAGTCATGATGTGACCCAAGTAATTTTCCTTCAGTTACCCAACATAGATTTCTTAGGATTTAATGAAATCCCATGACGCCTGCACCTTCAAGAGTACCTAGCTCTAAGATGATCATAATGATCACTCACTTTTTAGAGAAACAATCAAGTCATCCAAATATACAACTATAACTTTTCCCATCAGATCTCTGAAAGCCAAGTCCATAGCTCTCTGAAATGTGGCTCCCAACATTGATCAAACCAAAAGGCATCCTCCTGTAAGCAAAGGTCCCCCATGGGGTTGTGAATGTCATTTTATGTTGATCCTCAGCAGACTACCTCAACTTGATTATATCCTAAAAATCCATTGAGCATGGATAGCATCTTTGATCTAGTAACAATCTGTAACACCTGATCCATGATCGGCAAGGGGTAGTTGTCTTTTAATGAAGACTGATTTAGGTTCCGAAAATCAACACAAATCTAGATTTCACCATTCTTCTTCCTGACAGGGATGATGTTAGCAACCCAGGTGGAATGATGGATTGGAAAGATAATCCTTGCATCTAACATTTTCTAAATTTCTATAAGAATAGTCCTTGAGATCTTGGGGTTGTAATGTCTTTGCTTCTACCTATGGGGTTTAACTTCAGACTTCAAAGGAATACTATGTTGCACATCTTTGGGCTTGAAGGATTTTAAATCTGCATAGGACCAGGCCAAGACATCCATGTATCTCTTCAAGAGTGAAGTGAATTTTTCTTTCTCCTTAGGGGAACAACATTTCTGATATTCACCATCCACGGTTGATCAGGAGAGCCCAGATTAACTTGGTCTACTTCTGATGAAGAAGTGCCTTTAGTCTGCCTTTTATTCTAGATAAAACAATCATGCTTATCAAATAGACCTTCCAGAGAAACCAATCCCTTGGGAATCTTATTTCCTTTTAGTTGAATGAACTCACCATCAACCTCTTGATATGAATTCAAAACAGATTCACGAAAGCTGATTCTGACCCTTCAAAATATAGTTCACTAAAATTATCAGCTTTTTCTAGAAAAGACAATATCTATTGATCATCATTAAATACTTGCCAATGTGCTGAGTTATCCGAACACTAGGATGATATACAATTTCAATGGTGTACGTGTCCCATTTGAACTGTGGATGAGGAAGGAGAAGAGATGTAGACACGGCTAAAGAATCGGCTTTGTCATTATGATCCCTCAAAACTACCTTGATGGAAAAAGCATCAAAGCATTCTATGTTATCCCATACCTTATTCCTGTAATGTCTTAGGTGATCATTTTTCACTTGATAGATCCCTTTCACCTGGTTAACAATCAGCTCCACATCTCCTTGAACCTTGAGATTTCAAATTCCCTTTGTTTGGCCATTTCTAATCCTAATAACAAGGCTTCATACTCAGCTATATTATTAGTGTTATCAAACTGCAGCTTGAAGGTGAAGGGAAAGATTTCAGAATCTAGAGATATAAGAACTACACCAGCTCCGATCTAGTAGTTGAACAGCTCCCATCAAATTCGAGGGTCCAAATAGCATTAGAATCCTCTTCTTTGACATCTACAACTGGTACCTCTGATGTCATGAAGTAATTTCCCAAGCCAACATCTTCGAAAAGAATTTGAGCCTTGGGGTCGTCTGATTTAGTGACCAAATACTTCGCTTGAGGTTCAGGATGGAGAATGCGAGAAACTCCATTAACTGGGATTTTAGCCTTAGTCCAATCCATGTTGATCTCTCCTCCAACATCTTTACAAAAACCTCTTCCTAAGAGAATACCATAAGCAGCTAGAATATCAGAACCAGAATGGTCATTTTTACTCTCTTCTCAGGAAGGCGATGAATGCAAATTGTGCATCTTTGATTTGACCAATCAAGGGAACTTGCTTGGTTTCCATGGAGTAACACCATCCATATGATTTAGTCAAAGTAATTCCAAGGGCATGGGCTACTTTTGTGGGCATCACGTTATCGGAGGCTCCTGAGTCAATGATGCAATTGTTGAGTTTGAATCCATTTATGAGTAAGGACAAATAAAATGGTTCAATCTTCCCTGAAGAAGAAGCAGAGGTCATATTGTTCTGAGGTGAAGGTTGAATAGGACTAGACAAAATTCCTTTCAAAGATGAAGGAATAACAACCTTGCTTCTAATGAATTTGGCAAGTTTCTCAAATTGCTCGAGTTTGATTGAAGGTATTCTGCTTCTGACATTTGGATCTTGGTTCTTTTTGCATGGTCAATGATGTCAAAAGTAGTGTATGAAGGAGTGATGGTAGGTTCAGTTCTAATCACATGGGCTTGAGTTGAGGTATTGGTCTTAGGAGCAGGAGAAGGAGAATAGGAGGAAGTTGTTACTTTTTTAGTCATCTCCTTTTCAGTTTGTGTTGAGATAGGAGAGCCTCTCTTAGCTATGACCGTGGGAGCTTCTTTACTCTTCTCCTTGGAGCTTTCAACCAGTTTTTGGGATTCTGAGATTGAGATCGAGTGAAGACCACAAATGACTGACCATCAGGTTCACATCCATCTTCCTCGTATTCCAAATACCCAATGCTGGAGTCACTAGCTGAATCATCATAAGACTCATCAGCATATCCTGAAGCTTCAAAAGCTTCGTGATAATCTTCTTTTGGTTCTTCATCTTCTTTGACTATCTCTACTGTTGCATTAACAGGAGGAGCTTGATGGCCAGCCTTGGTTGAGCAATAGTTAACCGTGGTCTATCTCTTATGGGCACACCATTAGTATTATTGAAATTCCATCTAGGGATATCCCGATATGGAACATTGCTCACCTATTGAGACATTTTCTTTTTCAAAGCGATCAAGTCATTAGCCATCTTTTGAATCATTGGATTAGTAGTACTTTGAGAAGAACTCTGATTTTTAGGCTTGGATGATTCTTTTCTAATCTTTCTAGCCAAAATAAGATCATCTTCTATTTCGGTGGCCGTAGCTTGAGTGATGTCCAAATCGGGGATAACAGATCTTCTTAACAAGAAGCTTACATCCGAGGTTGAGTGTTGATAAAGAAACATTTCTGATTCTCAAGAGTAGGAACATCACGATCTGGAATCTTGTGAATCAACTTGTTGAATTTGGCTATGAAGTCCCACATGGGTTCGTAAGACTCTTTCTTCATGTGGGTAAGCTATGCCAACAAGGCATGAGAATCTTCAGCTGGTTTGAACCTTACTTCAAATATAGATCTCATGGTAGCCAGTTGGTAATGCATGCATTTGGGAGATGATAGAACCATTCTGTGGCTACGCCATGCAATGTTTCAATGAAGAGTTGAATAGAGACATCTTTGTGAGAAACCCCAAGAACACCGCATGCAACAAAGAATGAGGCAATGTGTTCATTAGGATGTTGTTTCCCATCACCGTTGAACTTAGGAATATTCTTCCGTGATCCATGAGGTAGGTCATGTAATGGTGGAGTAAGGGAAAGAGGACCAATAGCTGCGCCCCAAGGCATATGTTATGCTACCATTCTTCTAAATGAAGTGTGAACAAGAATCTAAATATCCAATAAGAATAATGCATGACAAGTTACAGAGACTTCTTGTTCTTAAGGAATTCGATTCCTTGGATGGGTGAAGAACTTCTTGCCCAGCTAGATGCAACATTGTTGGGTGAAAGCCTGAAATTATGCTATTGAAGCAGATCAAAGAATGGATTAGTTTCACCCTTGGCTCGGCTTAACCGAGTGAAGATATTTCTGGCCAGCTTGAACTAGAAAATGGATCTTCTTGAAAATAAGGAAAATACGGAGTCACCAGACACCAAAAGGATAAGCTTAGTCTTATCAATCCATATTTCCCCAGTGGAGTCACCAAAAACTGTTGGTTAGATATTTTGTCATGCCAAAATATGAGGTTCAACCATAGTACATGGGATTAAATCCCTCCTCAAAGACAAGTGAGGCTACCTGTTTATTACTAATCTAAAACACAACAAAAATAATATATACAATATTCACATTAATCTAACCATTGGGGTTGGGATAAAATCCCAAAATCCATATCCATGATAGGTAAAGATGTTGCTGTCCGAAATGGAATGGATCAAAAAGAATACACAATGGAAAGGAAATGACGGGAACATATTTTCTTTCGAGCAAACACAGATCACAAAATAATCATATGAGTTCTAGATAACAAATGTAATGTAATGTTTGAAATGATTAAAATGATTGAGAATGCTAAACAAAGAATAGCTTAAGATCCTGAACATAAGAACAATATCTTAAGAGAGATGAATCTCACAACACAAAGTTTGCAAAAATAACATTGATTTCTATTCCTCAAATGATTAAAAGAAAACACAAAGTTTTTCTTCTTCACAATAGTTCTCAATATTCCAAAAATATCAACCCTTTGGAATGCATAAGCATCCCTTATTTATAATAAAAGGCGTTGAGAGAAAATAGGATAAATCCTAGAAAATAGTCTTTTAAAAGAGAGTCCTATTTTTCTTGACTCTCACACAGGAGACCAAGTCAAAATTTGCTTCCTATGTGATGAAACAAAATGAAAAAGACATGTCGATTTCAAGATTGAAATGACATGTTGCATTGTGCCTATTCTGTATCATCATCTTTATCTTCCTCCAACAAAGCCTGCTTGTCCCGAAATTCTTGGAATTTTCAGATTATACCTGCATCTCATTCTCATCAAGCGTAGTGGAATGATCACTCATAACTTCACATGTTTCCTGAGTATCACTAGCATTACTAGAAGCTTTTTCAATCTCTTGTTGAGTTTCCTCAGGGTCTCCAAAGAATGTTAAATTTTCACAAACCTGTCAATGATTTCCATGCCAAATCCATAAGTTGGTTCATGCTGAATTGATTCTTGGATCTATTTGTAAATATCATCAATAGGTAGGATACCCGAGCCTTCACTCAACACTTTCACATAGATTTTAACCAGCTCTTCTTCTAAGTCATTCTTGCCATCGACCAATTGATCTCTTGATTCTCTCAATTTTCTGCAAGCTTCATTGAGAATATTTATTCTAAATCTGATGGCTTTAGTCAGCTGAAAATGTTTATCCCCATGTGGAATGATGCCCTCCTCACCAAGATATGGGATGGAATCTGTTTCAACATTTGGAGAGCTTCGAAAGTCAACTCTAGGTTCCCGATTTCCTTGAAAACTCATCATCCATTTTCTCTCCATCTTTCTTTATATCCTCTAAAGATTGATAGACTTCCACAAAGTATCTTTGATGACTTCTTTTCCTTGTAGGAGCAGCCTTTGGGTCCATTCATTGACCGCTCTCCCCTTTTCATTAATCTTTTAATCATGGGTACCGATGAGAAATCGAACCCGATAGGAGTAGAGGATGATGGTGTTGACTCAAGAGGCTTTGAGAGCTTGAGTAACACTTTGGTCAACTGCTCCACTTTCTCTTTAAGCTCATCCCTGCTTTCCTTTGTTTCTTTTAACTTTTGACATAGCACATTCATAGCATCTCATGCATCTTGTTGTGCTCCTTCTATCATCACCTTCCCTAGATCAACCCTGGTTATCTGATAGTCAGAGGACATTATGTCCTCTCTAGTCTTGTCAGCTATGGGAGTGGCGATCTCTACAAATTTGTGCCCCGAAGCATCCACTAAAACCCTTGAAACTATTTTGGGTTTCTTGGCTGATTTAGCAGGAGAAGCCTTGAGTGAACTAAAATCAAAGGCTGGTAGGGGAACTACCACCTTCCTCTTCCTCAGAGTCTGATCAAGCAACCATTGAGGCATGCTAGAAGAAGTTTCTACTATTGCAGGAGTTAGGGTTGCACTTGTAGGTGGAGGAAGACTCACTGGTGGAGTGGGAACAACCACAAGTGTGGTAATGGATTCAGTGAAAAGAGGTGTAGAAGGAGGAGGCATATCTATAGTCACTTTGGTTCCAGCAGAGAGAGGTGAGATACCTAGAGAAGATGTTGGCCATGGTTGATGAAGAAGATGGAGAAAGAGGAGGTGGAAGTGGTTGCAAAGGAGGAGGTGTAGATCCTAAAGCCAAAGCCTGAGAAGTGAGAGATAAACTTACTTTTGTTGGGCAATCAACAAAAGGTGAAATTAGAGGTTGACTCACCTCTACCTCCAAAGAGATTTCTCCTATTTCTAGTGGGGTTGGTGAATCTGGTATGTTCACCGTCTCAGCTGGAGTGGTAGATGAAGGGGCTTCTTGTTCTCCTCCCTTCTTGACAAATTTGACCTTTATAGGCCTCTTAGAAGAGCTCTTGTCCTTTTCCTTTCTGGAGGACCCCACTTCCAAAGCAACCAACTTGAAAAAATCTCTTCTTTGTAACTCATTCCCCAAGAAATGAGCCATGCCTTAGTGCATGTAAGAATCGGAGCTGATCTATCCACAATAGAGGATTTTTCACCGATAGACCAATCAATAGATGGGAAAACATATTGATCCTCATTCAATCCATCGTATGAAGCATCCAGAACACTTTCATTATCGCCAACACCCTTTGGGATGTCAGCAAGCTCAAGTGTCTGAATCTCTTCAAGTGTTAACCTATTATGATCCTTTCTGCGGATAGCAACTTCATCACGAAGATCAACCTAGATGTCTTCTATGCTAGGCACATGTAGGTACAGGGTTCCATATGACTTAAGAACTCCTCAAAATCAAACCCATCCATGTGCTTCATGTGCTTCTTTAACTTCTCTTGAAGCTCATGCACTAAATTCTTGGATTTTACCACCATTGGTATACCTTCCAATAGAAATTGGGAAGGATATGGCGGCCTTGTGCTTACTCTGTTGGAACTTGTGGAAATCCAACAATTACCTGACCAACTCCATTAGATCATCTTGTCTCCGGGTATCGGGAAATGGAAAGGATCACCTGTGCATGACCACTTGAAGGTACGTGAAATTCTTAAATTGTAAGAAGACACAACCCCATTTTGAAACTTCAGCCCATGCCTCATCAGAGACTCTTGTTTTCCTCAGTTCGGGGTTCATCCTGCAGATGTTCTCGTAAAAGAAAGCATCATTTACTCTTTTGAATTGGTCCTCATGGACCCCTTCCTTGTTAGCTAAGGAAAATACCAATAAATGTGTTCAACTACCTTGTTCCCTTTGTGTCCAATCCGGGATAATTCCTCATACCAAGCTGCTGCATAGGTGACATATGAGGACATATAAAACTTTCCCGTAGATAAGACTATTTTCATCTGGGAGTCTATCTCTTGTCATTGATAAGACTACCCAATCAATCCCTTTTTTTTCTTCTTCATGATCACCATGAATTGATACATCCATCCTTAGAAGTCCCTTGACTCAGGGAGTCCAAATACTTGACTTAGCAAGGTGATGATGTCAGCTGATCTCAAGGATGAAATCACTCCGAGGAAAACTTGGGAACCTTGAGATGGCCGGCTTGGCCTTGATCAAGAATTTCCTATTCACATGCCTGATGCAGTCATCTTGATCCTTGTCCCAAACTTTTGTGCTGACTTGAGGTCTACGTCCACATACTCCTCGAAGTTAGGAAATTTGAGAAGGTCATCAAAGTAACCTCCATCTAACTTAACTATGACCTCTCCCGCCTGATTTCTTACTGAACGAGAAGCAGAGTCATAATTCAAAGCACATGCCAAGATGAACTTAGGGCACTGAGTAGACATGGGGAATCTTGCTGCAAGAGGGAGGCCACTGCCAACTATTGATCTCATCTAGGGGTTTGGGAAGAATCCTTGATTCTATTCCAAAAATCTTCCATGTCTATATTTTTGAGTTCTATATCCCGGATGTCATAATTGCAATCAATGTAGGAAGGAGACTCCACCTTCTTAAATTTGTACTTCATCTTCCTTGACTTATCTGACTTATCCTGTGATGGTCCAGGATCCGACATGAGGAGTTTTGGAGGAGGAGTGCATTGATCACTTCTGGTTTTGATATTTGGGTTTGAGAACTTGCTAAGCAACCCCACAAAATCGATGCACTGTGGAGTGTGTTTGAGATTAGACCTTGTCAGACACTTTGAAATTCCCAACAATCAATAGTTGAGTGTGTCGGAAAATATTAGGTGTTGGACACTTGTGAAACCCGACACACTTTGTAGGAAAGTGGATGGTGTCAAGACGAGCACATCCAAACCCCGACAATCGGAAATTGGAAATATGTTGGAAGATGTTAGATGCGACACTTAGATAAGACCCGAACACTGTGGAAAGTGGAAGATGTAAAACACCCGCAAAACCAAAAATGGAGGATCGGGTTTTGAGATGTCAAGACATGCAAAACTTTCCGTCATTTTAATAGTTAGGATTTTTGTATTCTTCTCTTTTGCTTTGAAAAAAAAAATGGTATATTCCAAGGTATAAAATAGGAAAACACCCAAAGGGTGAATTCTAAGCAACAATTCTATTGGAATGAAACCTAAAAATGAAGAACACAATCAAAAACCCCAAAACCCTAAAGGGAAAAACAAGAAAGAAGAAGAACATCAAAATATCACTATAAAAACATATCCAAAAGACCTCACAAGGAGGGTAGGAAAATACCTTCAGCTAGTTTGAAAAATAATCGAAAATGAGTCAAGTAATCGAGCACGAGATCAAATCGAGTTTGAAGGTGAAGGAATGTGCACAAGAAAATCCACGCAGCAAAAAGTATGACTGGTAAAAATGACGTGTAAATCCAACTATTTATAAAAACCCCACATTTATTACACCTCATTTGACACGTGTGTGTGTAACTACCGAAAATCAGCATTAATGCCATGTCATCATGCTTAGAGTGTCTAGAAACCCAACACAAAGGATTTCCTACCAATTCAGGTTTCGGGTTTCGGGAAACATGCGACATGAAGCATGGGATGTTTAGATGTTTGAAGGTTCAAAACCCGACACAAGGGAACATATCGGGTTTTAGGTTTCAGGAAACATGTGACATGAAGCATGTTTTTGATAAGGCATGTTCCGATGCTTCAAGGTCCCGAAAACCCAATAGACTAGCTTGTTTCGGTTTCGGTTTGGGGAACAATTTGCATGAAGCATCTAAAAAATATGTTGTCATGTTGTTGAAACCCGAAAACCCGAAAATCTTCTCAAAAGAGCATTTTAGAAGATTTTTTCTAAAATTTTCTATGGTTATCTTGATTTTAGCTAGAAACACTAAAATGGGATAACAAATTGTTGAGTGAAAAGAATAGGGTGAGTGTAAATTTGAAAAAATAAAAAGAAATAAATAATGATAGAGGTGAAAACGGTAATGAATGTATTATGTATTAGATTAAATATACAAATAAAAGGTTGAGCTTATTTAGATTCCCTTCTCACCTCAAATAAATTCAATTCAAATGAATATTACTTGGAAATTGCATGAGTAAAATGTTAAATATGGGTATACAAACCTTAAGAGTGAATTGTACTATAAAATTTGCATATTCAACAACAATGGATAACATTCCCTATCTATGCAGTGCCTCTTAACTCTACCGAAACTTTGGAAAAACAACAATTACCCACCTTTAGCTTCACTAAATTTGTACCTATATCATAAAGTATATTCTACTTGTTTCCGAGTGCAAACTATTTTATTCGGAGTGTAGAATTCCATGGTGTTGATGTTTATGAATTTTTCATAATATTGTGTGTGTAACATAACTTGAAGCATTGAACAAGTCTGTTGTAATAATGGTGACAATTTATTAGATAAAAATTAAAGGAAAATTATGAGTTTGGATTATATATGAGAAATATTCACAATGCTACTTACAACATTTTAGTTTTGTTAGGAAATAAGAGATAAAATATGCGGAATAATCCCTTACAGAATCGCAACAATAGAAACTAATATGCAGAAAATATTACAGATCTCAAATAAAAGTGCAGAATAAATAACACAACATAGAGAGACAAGATTTAATGTGGTTCACCCAATTTGGGCTACGTCCACCAAGAATCACTTGCTCAGATTTTATTACAAGCCTCCACTCTCTCAATACAATACCCAGATCCATTTGGAGCTATGCTCAACAAACTCTATAGAATTCACACCGAATTCAAAACACATCTGGAATACATTTGCTTGTATTTCTATCATATGCATAAGACCATATAAATAGACAATTGCTTAAGTCAGTTTTACAAAACCATGGGTATCAAACAATGGGCAAAAACAAAACCGTCCCATAAACCTATGGGTAGCCGAAGAGGTGGTTTTACAAAACAATGGGTACAAAAAACCATGGGCCCAAAAATAGCCCATAACGGTTACCCATTACCCATGGGTTAATAAACCACCCATGAAAATTTTTGGGGGCTTCGCCCCTGAACCTCCCTAACCCGCTCACCGGTGAGCAGGACCACCGTAAAAATACCCGAGTGTAATACATAGAAGGTGTACCACACTCTAACATGAAAATAGGCTCCACAAACATAACAATCTCCCACTTAGAGACTGATTTCCACTAAGCAAGCTTCTCAACCCTTCACTATCATCCGCAAAGGCCAACCAAAGCTGAACATAGCTTTAGTTTATCCCTTGTGACCACCTTGGTCATCATGTCTGCAGGATTTTGACTAGTATGAATCTTCTCCAACTTCAACTTATCTTCCTCCAAAGTTGTCCTGATGAAGTGATATCTCAACTGTATATGCTTTGTCCTAGAGTGGAAAGCAGAGTTCTTAGCTAGGTGTATAGCACTCTGACTATCACTATGTAGCTTACATTCCTCCTACTTATGCCCCAACTCCTCAAGCAATTTTTGTAACCAAATCATCTCTTTGCTTTGCCTCTGTGGCAGCAACATACTCAGCCTTCGTGGTTGACAAAGCCACCAGCTTCTGTAGTCATGAAATCCAGCTCACTCATTGTTGTCCCACCTACAGTATAAATATAACCTATCGTGCTTTTCTGCTCATTGTCTACATCTCCAACCATGTCTGAATCTACATAACCACGTAAAGTGGTGTCTGATCCACTATAGCACAAAATTGTCCCCATGGTCCCTCTCAAATACCGAAGGATCCACTTTACTGCTTGCCAATGCTCTTTACCTGGATCACTCATAAATCTACTCACAGCTCCCACTGCATGGGCAATATCAGGCCTAGTGCACACCATAGCATACATCAAACTACCAACCGCTGATGAGTAAGGTACCTTGGACATCTGGTTTCTTTCCTACTCTGTCTTGGGACACTGCTCCTTTGATAACTTAAAATGGCCTGCCAAAGGAGTCCCAACCGGTTTAGCATCCTGCATGTTAAACCTATCCAATACCTTCTTAATGTACTCTTCCTGAGATAAAGTCAACTTCCATTCCTTCCTATCCCGAGTTATCCTCATACCAAGGATTTGTCTGGCTGCCCCCAAATCCTTCATATCAAAGGATTCACTTAGTTGTTTCTTGAGTACTTTTATTTCCTGCATGTTTTTACCTGCAACCAACATGTCATCAACATACAAACATAGGATAATATAACTTCCATCCTCAAATTTCTTTGTATACACGCAATGGTCAGAATGACATCTAATATAACCTTGCTCCATCATGAAGCTATCAAATTTCTTATACCATTGACATGGAGCTTGTTTTCAAGCCATACAAGCTCTTCTTCAATTTACACACCATCTCCTCTTTACCTTTGACCTCATAGCCCTCTGGTTGCTGCATATATAGTTCCTCCTCCAAATCACCATGGAGAAATGCAGTCTTTACATCTAACTATTCTAAGTGCAAGTCTTTTGCTGCCACTATTCCAAGAATAGTTCTAATAGAAGTCATTTTTACTACAGGAGAAAATATCTCATCAAAATCTATACCTTGTTTCTGTGCAAACCCCTTGACCACCAACGGGCCTTATATCTTTTCTTTCCTCCTTCTTCATCTTTAACTCTGTACACCCACTTGTTTTGCAATGCTCTTTTCCTTCCGGTAGCTTCACCAAATCCCAAGTCTGGTTCTCCATGAGAGACTTATGCTCCTCATCCATGGCTTGCTCCCACTTCTTACTGGCATCTACCTGCATTGCTTCATCAAAGCTCTCTGGCTCTCCACTATCAATGAGTAATAAATAATAAAGAGAAGGAGAAAAATTTAGGTTCTTTTCTTACCCTAGAAGACCTCCTCACTGTAGGAGTTTGGGGTTCCTATTGAGTAGGTTCCTGAACTGATTCATGGGTCACTTTCCCATCCTGGAAGATCCTCTACCACTGCATATTCTTTCTTGGATTCTTCCCTGTTTTCCTGCAACTGTTGCTTATACATGACTTTCTCATTAAAGACCACATCCCTAGACCGAATGATTTTCTTGTCCTTAATACTCCAACATTTAAATCCAAAGTCATCACCACCATAACCAATGAAAGTACATTTTTCTGATTTAGCCTCTAGCTTGGTCCTATCATCCTTGTCTATATGAACAAACACCTCACATCCAAAGACTCTAAGAAATGAATAATCAACTTTCTTACCATACCATGCCTCCTCAGGTATGCCTCCATCCAAGGCACTTGAGGGTCCTCTGTTTATCAAGTACACAGTTGTGCTCACCGCTTCTACCCAAAAAGAAAGAGGCAGTCCTGCATGTAACCTCATGCTCCTAGCACGTTCCATTATTGTTTTTTCATCCTTTCTGATACCCCATTCTACTGTGGAGTTCCTGGAACTATCTTTTGCCTATGGATTCCATTCTTAGAACAATAATCATTAAATTCATTACTGCAATACTCCCCTCCATTATCTGACCTGAGACATTTTAGCTTAAGACTTGTTTCATTCTCTACCAAGGCTTTCCATTTAACAAAAGTGTCAAATACATTAGATTTGTTTCTAATACAATAAACCCAAACTTTCCTTGTTGCATCATCAATAAAAGTAACATAATAACTTGAACCCCCAAGAGATGATACCTGATCCGCCCCCACACATCAGAATGTACCAGCTCTAACTTACTCTCTTTCTTCATAGGTCCAACCTTGAGAAACCTTACTCACTTATGTTTCTATATATGCAGCTTCTCACATAAATCCAAACTATTTTATGTATATCCAGGTAAATTCTTCTTTATGATGTTCATGCCCTTATGGCTCATATGACCGAGCCTATAGTGCCATAATGTTGTATCTGCATCTAAAGCCACAAGATTACAATCATTAGTACTATCAGTGGTTAAATACAAGGTTCCAACCTTCTTACCTCTTGCCACCACAAGAGCACCCTTGGTAACCTTCCAAGAGTTAGCTGTAAATATCACAGTACAACCATCACTTCCCAATTGCCCCACCGATATCAAATTTCTCCTTAATGTAGGCACATGTCTGACATCCTTCAATAGCCATGTATTCCCATTCTACATCTTAACCTGAATATAACCTTTTCCAACTATACTGCAAGGCTCATCATCACCAAGAAAAACATGCCCAAAATCCCCTTGAACATAATCAACAAAATAATGCCTATGTGGAGTAGCATGAAAAGAAGCCCCTGAATCTAAAACCCAAGATTCAGTAATATTATGCAAAGAAAGAATCAAAGCATCCTGACATACATTACCCGATGCCACATTTGCCTCCTTGTTTTCTTCTTGTTGTTTCTTCTTGTCCCGAAGCTCCCAACAATCCTTCTTTGCATGCCAGACTTTCCATAGTTCCAACATACAATCTTGCTCTTGGATTTTGACCTTGCCCGATCTTTCGATTTTCCACGGTTTCCTCTATTCTTCTGTCTCCCTCTAGTTTCCACTGTCAAAGCATTCCTTGAAGTAGAAGATTCCCAGAGATTTTTCTTTGCATTTCCTCGCTTAGAATCACCCCTACAACATCCTCAAACTTCAACTTCAAGTTAGCTGGAACCAAGTTGCTTACCGCCATTACCAGGCTATTCCAACTTTCAGGTAAAGAGCACAGAATTAAAAAAGCCCTAACTTCTTCATCAAATTCTATTGTATCCGAAGCTATCATATTCAAAAGCATATTAAAATCAGTTAAATGATCTGGTACTAAACTATTCTCAGACATCTTCATATTAAACAACTTTTTCATTAAAAATATCTTGTTAGAGGCAGAGGGTTTTTCATACAACTTCCCTAATGCATCCATTAGATCTTTTGTAGTCTTTTCCTTTGAAACATTAAATAATACCGAAGATGCAAGACACAACCAAATCATTCCAAGTGCCTTTCGATCCAACAAATCCCATTCCGCATCTATCATACTCGAGGGTTTGTTCACCTTCTCAGACAACGGAGTATAAAGATCCTTCTGATAAAGGTAATCTTCCATCTGCATCTTCCAAAGACTGAAATTTTACCCATTGAATTTATCAACCCTAGATCTTCCATCATCTGCCATAGCTCCCACTCAAGATAAAACTTTCCCTGCGATTCAACACTTCAAAGAAACCAAACCAGCTCGATACCAATTGTTAGGAAATATGAGATAAAATATACGGAATAATCCTTATAAATCGCAATAAGAGAAACTAATATGTAGAAAATATTACTGATCTCAAATAAAAGTGTAAAATAAATAACACAACACAGAGAGACAAGATTTAACGTGGTTCACCCAATTTGGGCTACGTCCACCAAGAATCACTTCCCGAATTAAAAACACATCAATAAATACATTTATCTTGTATTTCTATCATATGCATAAGACCATATAAATAGACAATACTTAAGCTTGTAGATTTCTATCATTTATAAACCATGGGTATCAAACAATGGGAAAAAACAAAAGTATCAAACAATGGGGAAAAAAACAAAACTGTCCCATAAACCTATGGGTAGCCGAAGAGGTGGTTTTACAAAACAATGGGTACCAAAAAACCATGGGCCCAAAAACAGAGCATAACAGTTACCCATTACCCATGGGTTAATAAACCACCCATGAAAATTTACTTCGGGGGCTTCGCCCCAACCCCTTGACCCGCTCACCAAATGAGCGGGACTTCCGTAAAAATACCTGAGTGTAATACATAGAAGGTGTACCACACTCTAACATGAAAATAGGCTCCACAAACATAACAAGTTTCTGTATGCACGTCGTACTATTGTAGACAAAGAAAAATCACGATATGGAGTGATAGGTTCAACACATATGCTACAAGTACCATTTTCTATCTCACATGCATTCTTTCAATTGCTCGTTGGTTCCAAAAACTGTATTTTTCTTTACACAAATGGTTATGCTATGAGAAACTTCAAGGCTGCTATGCAAAACTTCAATTGCAAAATTGGCCCTTTTAAAATTAATAGGCATTTTAAAAATTAAAGGAAAAAGAAAAATGGTATGGACATATCCATTAATTTTTTTTTATAGTTCAACTGGGTTGAAGGGGCCCACACCCTTTACTGAGTTTGAGAGGTAGAGAACCTATGATAGTGACCTTACAAACCAAAATATGACCATACATATAATACTAGAGAAGTAAGACAAAATCTAGTCACAAGGTCGAACTAGAAATATTTCAACAAATATATAGAAAATACTTGCAAAATAAAATAGGATGAGTGACATAATGGATTAGCTTCCACCAACATGGGTTTTTAATCCTCAAAATTATAAGAAACAAAAACTACCATGTTCGAAACATGCTAAGCAACCAAAGAATCCGATCTATCATGACATCGCATGCCATAAACTCTGAAAAATTATTAAGCATCAATCGCCAAGAGCTTGAGCTTGTGCCAACAATTTAGAACTGTCCCATAGGGTTTTTTAAGTGTGACCAAATCTGGATAAAGTAGACACTTAATTCCTCTTTCCTTTTTTACTGAATTCTATCAAATTTTTAATCAACTCCAACACTTCACCATGCCTTTTTCTAATTCCATGAATACCTTTCCTTAAATCCAACCATCTTGGGATGAAGAACCCTTTGACACTATTTCTCTAATGCCACATTATATTTCCCCACTATCACTTCAAGATTAATACAATGCTTAAGAATAATCCAAAACTTATCCTTTACAGTGCATCCTTCTTATAGGGATGAATGATGAGAATATGTTCAACAAAACTAGCAGCCCATTCACTATTAACCCTAGGACAATCCCGCACGTCAAAATATCAGTCCCAATAACAAAAATAAACACTAAGAGAGCCTCCACGAAAGTGAGACTAAAGATTGTCTTGGTCTCTTATGAGAGATGGTGGAATGAAATTTCATTTCCATGTGACTATCGGAAAACATCACGGATGGAAAGCTAGCGTATACCATGAGAAACTTAGATTTAAGATGAGGTGCAAAAAGGATAGAAATGAGGATATAAATAACCTTCACACCCAGCACACTCATGCCAAACCACCAATCCAAATCATTTACTCTACTTCATGTCATCACACAAAAGATTTGAAAGGCTAGACGACCACAATTATTACCTTTTTAAAAATTACGAGTTGCTTAACACCATATTTTCTATACACATGCATAATATTCGGTGAAATTGTGAGATAATCTATTAATAACTTTCTTTATAGCTAAATCAATTCGCTAGACCGAGCTTTTTGATTAATGATTGCGCTAATAATTTGAAATTCCCATTCGATTTGAAGAATATTAAGATTTATGTAAATATTATAATATTAAAATATTACAAGGCTACAATATTACAAAAATGTACCACTTGTGGGTTACAATATTACAAGGCTATAATATTACAAAAATGTACCACTTCTGGGTTACAATATTACAATATTACAAGGCTACAATATTACAAAAATGTATCACACAGTCCAAGATTACAAACAATCATTCAAAAACTCATATTATTCCTCCAGATTTCTTGAAAACCTTCACATATTAGGAAACTATCTAGATAGAATGAGAGCATTTAGTTACATTTTGGCCATTTATAATATTTTCATCCAACTCTAATTGAATGTGACACCTTAGACCACTTTCTTCGGAGTTTGGACTATTTTCTTTGGAGTGTAGTGAAAACAATGCTTTTACAAATATTTAATACTTTTGCACACCCCTCCATCATATAAGCTACAAAACAAAAAAAAATATACCACCATTATCATATACAAGATCACAAAATATATGCATAATACAATAAAATAAAAATGTGTAAAACTTAGAATACACATAATACAACATTTAACATTATTTGTCTTAAACATGATGAAGCACCATGAAACATTATTTGACACAATCGACTAAAACAAGGCTATGTAATCTAAAGAATAGTAAAAGGCCTACGATAAAAATTAATTTTCATAAAGATAGAAATACCTTCAAGATGCATTCGATGTTCCAAAAGAGAGTGGACGATGTGGAACTTTAATTTTGGTTAATGGGTTTGTACCTATGATTCACAAAACACAAATTTAAGTGTTTTGAATTCCAATGAATACGTCTTGTAATCACATTACATTCATACTCACCCAAACTCCATGCTAAAGCTTCTCAAATTTCTTTGATTGTAAATGCACAAGATAGTTTCTGTGTTTTCTTGAGTAGTTTCCTTCAACAAGTTGTGTCAAACAATGAATAATCCTCGACTCTTTAGCATCAACATTTAAATCCTCCACCAGAATCTCTTTTGCTTCCTCTTTCTAGGTTTTTCATTCACACCGAACCATGGCCGTAAATGGGTGGTAGAAGTCTCATTCGCACTACAATATGGAACAAAATCAAATGGCAATGAACTAGAGTGATGTGAAAGATTATGAAATTTTTACATATAATATTCAAAAGAAAAAATATGTTCATCATTGTCTGGCACCACATGCAACAACAATTTCAAAATGTCTTTAGACAAGTTGAGCACTTGCAATGCATTTCCATGGTTTCTAACATGTTTCTCAGGACTAAGGTATTGTGTTTCTTGCTAAATTCCTTCATCACCCTCAATTGTCATAAAAATGAAATTGATTTAGTAATTGAGAAATTGTTGATATATCAAACACTATTCATTCATAATAAATTATGTATTGTCAATGAAAATGTAGGTCTGCTCCGATGGAGCTTCTTCAGGTGCAATGCATTCAACTTCTTCCGCAACATGAACAACATGGTCATCTACAATGACAACAATACTTTTAGAGGATGTACAATGAATTGTTTTGAGGATAACAATGATACAAAATAGTTGAAATAATGAAACGAAAACATACACCCTCACCATTAAAATTTGAATCCCTAGTAGATGCACTACCCTCACGTGTCCTCTCAAGTTGTGACACACCTTCAAAACATGTTTTTAGGTGTTTCCTTTGGTAACCCAAGGATAGTCGAAAAAATTAAAATGTCGGCTGAATCACCGAATGAAATACCATCGGTCCTTGGATTTTTGACTTCTAACCATGTAAGACCCATGAATGGTATGGTTTACACAACAATCATTGTCTAGTATTACTCTAGCCCTCTCAATGGAAGTCAAAATTTCCTTCTCCTTCTTGTAATTTGTCAAGAAACCCGATACTTACAACTTCCTCTTGTGTTTGTAATGGGGTTCAACTTGAAACACAAATGTGTACAACAACCAATCCATTCTCCTTGTGCATTTATTTCTTCGATTGCACAAGTATCAAGTCTTCAAGAAATAATGGTAAGATTCTATGGATGCATTTGTATCTTGATTGGCATGGGTGAAGTTGCAGAAATTCTTTGACCACATAGCTGCACATGGAAACAAAAAACCATTAGAAATGACTTAAAAATTATTAAATCTACACATAGCTATGTAGTTAGCACTTACCAATACATCCATCTTACAGCCACGTCTTTCTAAAATACTCCATAAAGGTGGTATCCTCTTTGAAATCCTTTATGAATTCTTCAATGAGGAAAAAGGTCATGTGCTCATTATCATTGATGGTGCACATGATGTCACCTAGTCTTTAGAACATAGCCATCCCCACCTCCTTCTTATATCTGTAAATAAAATTGTCACATGATAATAAGTAATGCAAAACAACAAAAAACAACCCAAGCCTGTAAACATTGTATTACAAAAATGAAGAAAAACAAACCTGTAAATATTCTTTAGCCAATCCTTGTGAACATGCCATATGTATAACAAGACATGACAACCGAATACATCCATGAGAAATAAATAACATCATTATGAATGTGAATTGCTTTTATTAAATTTAGAGAAAAACCTACTAGAAAATTTATACTTTGTAGCTTATATTTTAGAAGCTCCATCATGCGTAATGAATGCATTGGAATACCAATACATCCTTTTCCTTTAACCACTCGCGTAGACTTCAAGAAGCAATGCATATATGTCATCCAATTTAGTATGGGACAAAACTACCCATGCAATAAGAACCCCAAGCTCTTGTTTTTCAAAAACAAGAAGTGTGTACGATTGGTACTGATGTAAATGTGTACATGAAAATATTGTTAGTATGATAATGAATTCAAAAAATATATCCAAATATCAATTATGCATTTAAATGAGACAATAATTTCTTACCCTATATTTGTTAGCTAAGAACATGAAATCCATTTCAATGATGGAGTTATGGGAATGGCAAACCATCATTTCAAGCATCCATGTTGTTTGAAGGCCCATAATGAAAGGCACATCATTCCCACGCGAACTTTGATAATAAAAATTTATCGCTTTCGCAACATGCCACAAGTTGAGACTAACATTGTTGTGTTGGTGCTTTTGGGATCTAATGCTCTTCACCCTCCTCCATGTGTTCAACATGTCTTTCTTAGTTAAGCACTCATCCTGTTTGTTAACAATCCTCACCAAATTTGGATCCATTTAGTTCCTTTCAATAACCATGTCAATAGATATGCCTAGCAAGAAAAAGAGATTCAATGTATTTATTACATTCAACAGATAAATTCAAAGAAAAATAACTTTGTTGATTCAATCTTATGTCCTTTACACAATGGAAAAACTCAATGTTCTTATCAGTGTGATACATATCATTGTATATAATATGTGCCACATTTGAAGTACCAAACATAACCCTCACATTGAAATGGCATTGGCATCCACATTTGTTTCGAAACCTCCTAATTCTTTTAGTATGTGGTTTGTTCCTATTATCGTGAAGCCCATAAGCACACTTGGTAGCTTAAACTAAAGGAAATACGAAATAATATTAGGTACGTAATGTGAAAAAATGGTTTTAACATATGTGAACACTATTCCTAAGGAATACCAAACATAAAGTTAATATAAACAAACCTGCAATACATAATGGTAGTTTGTGGTGGTGTGCCTTCCTCTGTAAGAGGGTATGTCCTTTTCTTATTATATGTGAATGTCATCTAAGAGCTCTCAAGAAGGCATTCCTCATTAATAAAGGCATCGAGTTGTACTAGAGGGATTTCCAAAAAGATCCTTGGGACCATTATTTTCCCCAATCGTTATCCATTTAAGATCATTTAGTGAAAATGTGGTTTCCCATTTTCCCATCTTGAACATCTAGGGAAAGAAATTGTTTGTACTTTTTCATTCATAGCATCCTAAACAAAATAATATAAAGAAATTCATATAATAAGTAAGAACATTGTGTTAAACATATCAATATATGAAATGGTATACATAATATTTTTTTTGGTAAACATAAGGCATCGTAATATAACATAAATCATAAAAATGATCTAAGCACCTGCCATAGAAATTGTTTCTAACCTACTTTCTGAAATGCTACGGGAAACTTCTTTAATTGTCACGAGAAACTTCAAAGTGCTACGGGAAAAATTTAGTTGTTGTATGCACCTCATTGCTGTTGTAAACAAAGAAATAGTCATGGTATGAAGATTAAGATAGTTTATTTTGTTAAATGATCATGAGGTGATGGCTAAGAGAATGAGAAAAGTGTAATGATTAGGAGAAGTCCAATGAGATGAAAATATAACTAAGGTGGTGAGAAAAACCTTAAATAGGAGGAACTCATATTTAAAGAACTACTTTTGCAAGAATGAACAAGAACCTAGAAGGTCAAGATTGGGTAAAAATTGAAAAGTTTAATAAATAACAAGTATAATGACTTGATAGAGTCTTGAACATGTCGCATACATTAGGGATTTAAGGTGTCACAAAGGTTAAAGGTAGTGATTAAATCCCTCCTCAAAGACAGGTGAGGCTGCCTGTTTATTACTAATCTAAAACACAATAGAAACAATGCGTACAAATATCCACACTAATCTAACCATTGGGGTTGGGATAGAATCCCAGATCCATGTCCACACTATGTAAAGATGTTGTTTTTATAAATGGACTGGGTCAGAAATTATTATTATGGAAGAAACACAATGGAAAGGAAATGAGAGGAACATATTTTCTTTCGAGTAAACACAGAGCATGAAATAATCATACGAGCTTTAGATAACAAATGTAATGTTTGAAATGATTAGAATCATCAAGATGCTAAACAAAGAATAGCTTAAGATTATGAACATAAGAACAATATCTTAAGAGAGATACATCTCACAACACAAAGTTTGCAAAATAGCATCAGCTTCTATTCCTCAAATGATTAAAAGAAAACACAAAGTTTTTTCTTCTTCACAATAGTTCTCAATATTCCAAAAATCTCAACCCTTTGGAATGCATAAACATCCCTTATTTATAATAAAAAGAGTAGAGAGAAAATAGGATAAACCCTATAAAACAGTGTTCTAACAAGAGTCCTATTTTGCTTGACTCTCACACAGGAGACCAAGTCAAAACTTACTTCCTATGTGACGAAACAGAAATGAAAAAGACATGTCAATTTCAAGATTGGAATGACATGTCGCATCAAGACTTAGTCTGAATCGTCATCTTTTTCTTCCTCATCTTTCTCTTCTTCTAATTGAGCTGTTTGTTCCAAAATTCTTGGAATTTCTAGATTATACCTTGCATCTCATTTTCATCAGGCACAGTGGAATGATCACTCAAGACTTCACATGTTTCATGAGTGTCACTGAATTACCGGGAAGCTTTCTCAATATTTTGTTGAGTTTTCTCAAGGCCTCCAAAGAATGTTCAACCTTTACAAACCTATCAATGATTTCAATGCCAAATCCGTGAGTTGGTTCATGCTGAATTGATTCTTGGATTTGTTTGAAAAGATCATCAACTGGTAGGATACCCGAGTTTCCACCTGACACTTTTGCATAGATTTTCAGCAGTTCTTCTTCCAGGTCACTCTTGCCATCAATCAATTGATCTCTTGATTCTCTCAATTTACCACAAGCTTCGTTGAGAATTTTACCCTGAACCTGATGGCTTTGGTCAGCTGAAAATGTTTATCCACATGTGGGATGATGCCTTCTTCTACCAAGATGTGTGATGGGATTTGCTTCAGTACCTGGAGAGCTTCGAAAGTCAAATCAAGGTGTCCGATCTCTTGAGAGAAATCATCATCCATCTTTTCCCCATCACTGTATATTCCCCAAAGATTGATAAACTTCTACGGTGTCTTGAATCACTTCTTTCCCCTATTGGAGCAGCCTTTGGGTCCATTCATCGACCACCCTCCCTTTTTCATTAATCTTTTCAATTATAGGCACTGATGAGAAGTCAAACCCGATAGGATCAGAGGATGATGGTACGGACTCAAGGGGTTTTGAGAGCTTAAGCAATACCTCACAACTGCTCCACCTTTTCTTTAAGCTTATCCCTGTTGTCTTTTGTCTCCTTCAATTTTTGGCATAGCACGTTCATAGCATCTCATGCATCCTATTGTGCTCCTTCTATTGTCACTTCTCCTAGAGCCACCTTGGTTATCTGATAGTCAGAGGCCATTATATCCTCTTTGGTTTTTTTAGTCGCGGGAGTGGCGATCTCTGCAAACTTATGTCCCGAAGCATCCACTAAAACCCTTGAAACTATTTTGGGTTTCTTGGCTGATTTAGCAGTAGAAGCCTTGAGTGAACTAAAATCAAAGGCTGGTATGGGTACAACCACCTTCCTTTTCCTCAGAGTTTTCTCAAGTAACCATTGAGGTGTGTCAGAGGGAGTTGCCATTATTGTAGAAGTTGGTATCATACTTTCAGGGAGGGGATCCACTGGTGGAGTGGGGACAAGTTATCAGTGTGGTAGCAGATTCAGTGAAAAGGGGTGCAGGGGGAGGCATACCTATAGTTACTTTGGTCCCAAGAGAGAGGGGTGAGAGTCCAGAGAAAATGCTGGCCATGACTGATGAAGTGGAAGGGGAAAGAGGAGGTAGAAGTGGTTGTGAAGTAGGAAGCGCAGATCCTGATGCCAAAGCCTGGGATGCAAGAGATAAGGTCACTTCAGTTGGGCAATCAGCAAATGGTGAAACTAGGGCTGGCTCACTTCTCTTTCCAAAGAAATTTCTCCTATTTCTGGTGGTGTTGGTGATTCTGGCACATTCACCATTTCAACTGGAGTAACAGTTGAAGGGGTTTCTTCTTCTCTTCTCTTCTTGACAAACTTGACCTTTATAGGTCCCTTGGAAGAGCTTTTGTCCTTTTCCTTTTTGGAGGGCCCCACCTCTACAAAGCAACCAACTTTGAAAAATTATCTTCTTTGAAACTCATTCCCCAAGAGGTGAGCCATGCCTTGGTGTGTGTGAGAATTAGGGCCGATCTATCTGTAATGGAGGCATTTTTCACCGATAGACCAATCAATAGGTGGGAAAACATATTGATCTTCATTCAATCCATCATAGGAAGGATCCAGAACACTTTCATTATCGCCAGTACCTTTTGGTATGTCAATGAGCTCGAGTGTCTGAATCTCTGCAAGTGTCAACCTGCTATGATCTTTTCTTCGGACAACAACCTCATCACGTAAATCAATCCAGATGTCTTCTATGCTTGGCACGTGTGGGTGCAGAGTTCCATATGACTTAAGGACTCCTCGAAAATCAAACCCATCTCTGGGGCTTCATGTGCTTTTTCAACTTATCTTGAAGCTCATGTACAACGTTCTTGGCTTTCACCACCATTGAACAAGTATACCTTCCAATAGAAATTGGGAAAGATACAACGGCCTTGTGTTTACTCTGTTGGAATTTGTGAAAATCCAACAATTGCCTGACCAACTCCATCAAGATTAGTTTGTCCCCTGGATATCTGGGCAAATGGAAAGGATCCCTGGGTACATGACTACTCGAAGATATGTGAACTTCTTGAATTGTAAGAAGACACAACCCCATTTTGAAACTTCAGCCCATGCCTCATCAGAGACTCTCATTTTCCTCAGTTTGGGGTTTAACCTGTAGATGTTCTCGTAAAAGAAGGCATCATTTACCCTTCTGAATTGGTCTTCAGACCCTTTTCTTGTTAGCTGAGGAAAATACCGATAAACATGCTCCACTATCTTGTTCCCCTTTGTGTCCAATCCAGGATAGTTCCTCATGTCGGCCACTGCATAGGTGACATACGAGGACATATAAAACTTCCCAGTAGACAAGATTGTTGTTCGAGAATCTATCTCATTACTGATAAGAGTACCCCAATCAATTCCCTATTGATTCTTCTTAATAATGATCATGAATTGGTACATCCATCCTTGGAAAACATTTGATTTGGGGAAACCAAAAACCCGACTCAACAGAGTAATGATATCATTGATTTCTTGAATGAAATCACTTCTAGGAACAAGTCTTGGGAACTTGGAAACAACCGGCTTGGCTTTGATTAGGAACTTCTTATTCACGTGCTTGATACAATCCTCCTGATCATTGTCCCAAGCTTTTTGGGCTGACTTGAGATCCACATCTCCATATTCCTCAAAATTAGGCAGCTTGAGAAGGTCATCAAAGTAACCTCCGTCCAACTTGATTACGACTTCTCCCACCTGATTTTTTTCAGAATGAGAAGCAGAGTCATAGTTTGAAGCATAGGCTAAGATGAACTCGGGCACTGAGTGGACATGGGGAAACCTGCTGCAAGAGGTAGACCACTGCCAACTATTGATTTCATCCATGGAGTTTGGGAAGAGCTCTTGACCCTATTCCAAAATCTCCATATCTATGTTTCCAAGCTCTGTATCCCGGATGTCGTAATTACAATCAATGTAGGAGGGAGACTCCACCTTCCTAAATTTGTACTTCATCCTCCCTGATTTTTCAGTCTTATCTTGTGATGAACCAGGGTCCGACATGAGGAATTTCAAAGGAGGAGAGTGCTTCGAGAGATTAGAAGGTTTTGAACACTTTGGAAATCTCGACACACTTGGAGATGTCGAAAGTTTGAAATGAAACTCCACACTAGAGATGTCGGAAAGTTTGAAAAGTCGACACACTGGAGATGTCGGAAAGTTTGAAAATTCTCGACACACACTCGGAGATAACACACTGGAGAAAGATTAGAAATCCCACACATCTTTGGAGATTAGAAATCTTGGAGGAATTTTGAAAGTGCCCGACACCTTAAATTTTCGATACACACGTGGGTTTTGAAAACTGCAAAGCACCCTGCAAAACCCGAAAAGAGGGAATCGGGTAATTGTTAGGTTGAAACATGCAAATTCTTCTCCATTGTTGATATTCCTGATACATTTTTAATTACAATGACATTCCAAGGAATAAAACAAAGTGAGCATTCCAAAGGGGGAACCCTAAAACACAAACTTGATTAGAAAACAACCCCAAAATGGAATAAATAAAACCCCAATAACCTCGATAAGAAAAAGACAGAAACTCGGAAGAATCATTACACAATCATTTCACAAATATCACAAACAAAGAATAAAGGGAAATACCTTCAATCAGAATGAAAAATGATAAAAAATGAGCAATGCAATCAGGCACAGAGGTGAGTCGGGTTTCTGGGTCGAAGATGCATGCACGAAAATCCACGAGGTAAAAAGTACGTCTGGTAAAAATGACGTGGAAATCCAAGTATTTATAAGAAATTTCACATTTAATACACTTCAGTTGACATGTGTCAACTACCCAAAACTCAACATTTAATGCCATGTCAAAGCATGTTTGGGGAGTCTGAGAACCCGACACAAAGGGTTTCGAGCAATTAAGTTTGGGTTGTCATAGGAAGCAAGCGACATGAAGCATGATGCTCGAAAGACCCTGCAAAACCCGAAACAAAGAGTAAATTGGGCTTGGGATCGAAGACATGCGACATGAAGCATGATTTTGACGAAGGTATGTTATGTCTCGAAAACCCAACCCGAAACAAAGGAGTAAATCGGGCTTTGGGGATCGGAAGACATGCGACATGAAGCATGTTTTAACGAAGGCATGTTCCGATGCTTGGAAGACCCGCCAACCTGAAAGACTTACTTGATGCGGGTTTTGGGTTTCGGGGAATGGAAGACATGCGACATGAAGCATGTTTTGATGAAGGCATGTTCTGATGCTCGGAAGACCCGCCAACCCGAAACAAAGGAGTAAATCGGGCTTCGGGATGGAAGACATGTGACATGAAGCATGTTTTGACGAAGGCATGTTCCGATGCTCGGAAGACCCGCCAAACCCGAAAGACTTACTTGATGCGGGTTTGGGTTTGGGAACACACAACATGAAGCATCCAAAACACATGTTGTCTTGCTATTGAAACCCGAAAACCCGATTATCTCTCTGAAAGGGCATTTTAGAAACCAGCTCAAAAATTTCTTAGGGTTATCTCATTTTGGGCGTAAACACAAAAATGAGATAACAATTGGCTCTAGTTGGGGACTTTCTTTATGATATCAAAGGAAGAGAACTCAGAATCTCTAGCTTTATCCATTGGGCTACAGAGTCAGAAAAGAAGAAAACCGAAAACAAAACAAGGAAAGAAAGAAGACCAAAAGCAAACACATGACAGAAAATAAAGTATGTACAATGCAAAAGAGCATCTTGCATTAATGATGGAACAACTTCAGATGTTGGCCACTGAAAGGAAAGGGGAGTAACTCTCCATCAAGATATGATAGATGGAAACTATTTTCACCACTCAGCTGATGAATCTTAAAAGGTCCTTTCCACAAAGAATCAAACTTTCCGTGCATTCCTTTCTGCTCCCTCCTCTTATCCCAAAGCAACACCAGGTCTCCAATTTGAAATTACGTTGCCTTGATTTCTTGTCAAAAATTTTCTTTACTTTTCTTTGATGATCTGCAATGTGATCAACCACCTTGCTTCATTCCTCTTCTAGCCTAGCTAGGTACATAACCCTTTTTTCAATAGAATCTTGAAAAGTCACATCTTCGACTACTTTGGCCAACTGTAAGGCTGGAAACTCTACTGAGATAGGGATCTTAGCATCGATCCCATATAGTACTTGGAAAGGGGACATCCCTATAGCTCACTTTGGGGTAATCCGATCTGCCCACAACGCATCATACAATGCTTTGTGCCATGTCCTCTGGTTTTCATCTACTAGCTTTCTAATTATGGTAACTAGGTTCTTGTTGCTGGACTCAGCTTGCCCATTGCCTTGGGGATAATAATCAGATGAGTGAGCTAGGGTGATACCGAATCCATAAAAAAATTCTGTCAACTCATGCGATGAGAAATTGGAGGCATTATCAGCCACAATCTTGTGAGGCACACCGAATCTGACAATTATATTTTCTTTAAGGAATTTGCACACGGCTTCTGAGGTTGCTTGCTTGATTGGCGCAGCTTCCACCCACTTGGTAAAATAGTCTAGTAGCAGTCAGCACGTAATTGTGTCCAGCACTGGAGGTAGGATTCAACATTCCAATGAAGTCAATTCCCCACTGGTGGAAAGGTTCTTCAATCACTACGGGCTTTAGGGGAAGAGCTGCTAGCTTAGGGTGACCAACGAAATGTTGACAAGCTTCACACTTGGACACCCACTCTGTTGAATCCCGAAAGAGAGTAGGCCAATAGTACCTAGCCCGTAGGATCTTATAAGCTGTTATAGAGGATGAGAAATGTCCTCCGCATGCTAGACTATGGAAGGATTCTAATAACTTTACCTGCTGTGACTTATCAACACAACACAAGAATACACCATCAATACCTTTCTTATATATTCCGTTATCCCATAGGAGGTATCTTGCAGATCTTAACTTGACTGTCCTCTTCTCCTTTTGGCTTAAATGTGGGGGCATTCACCATAAGTCAGAAAGAAAGTGATATCTGTGTACCATTCATCAATTGTGTTCACGAAAAGCACCATGGGCAACTTTGAAGAGGTGTCTTCGGTCCTTTCACATTCTGTTTCAGCATGATTTTCTGCGATCAATTAGCACATGCCCCTTCCTCGTACCAACTTGGTAGGTCTAATGTCCAAGTCATACTCCTGAACTTTAGCTATCTAGGTACCTCATTGACTACCTAGCTCTTGTTGAGTCAAAATGGATTTAACGGTGGTGTCGGGAATGAGAACGAGGGTATGAGAGTTCAGCACATAGTACCTGAAATGTTTCACCGCTCGTACCACCGCATAAGCATGCTTTTCAATTTGTGACATTTTTAGTTCATGTTCCTTTAATGGGCAGCTCATGAAAGTGATGGGAGCTTCAATGCCCTCCCCATTCTCCTACATCAGGATGGCTGACACTGTGTGAGCGGAGGCGTAGCTGTACATGATGAAATCTTTTTGAAATCTGGACATACTAGGATAGGAGCGCAAGCAACTGCCCTTTTGACTTCATCAAATGCAAGCTTCCCTTCAGTACTCCATCGAAATGGAATTTTTCCTTTCATCATCCCAAGGATATCCTTGGTTTTATCAGCGAAATCAGGTATGAACCTTCTTAGGAAATTGACCTTTCCAAAGAAGGAATGAACTCCAGTTTTACTTGTGGGTAGGGTAAGGCTCTGAATGGCCTTCACCCTCTCTGGGTCGATTTTGGTTCCTTCTCTAGTCACAATATGACCCAAAAACTTTCCTTCGGTCACTCCAAACATGGACTTCTTGGGATTTAATGAAATCCCATGACGCCTGCATCTCAAGAGTACTTGTTCTAAATGATCATAATGATCACTCCATTTTTTAGAGAAAACGGTCAAGTCATCCAAATATACCACTATGACTTTGCCCATCAGGTCTCTGAATGCCAAGTCCATAGCTCTCTGAAAGGTGGCTCCGGCGTTGATCAAGCCGAAAGGCATCCTCCTGTAAGCAAAGGTCCCCCATGGGGTTGTGAAGGTATCTTGTGTTGATCCTCCGTAGCTACCTCAACTTGATTATATCCTGAAAATCCATCGAGCATGGATAGCATTTCTGATCCAAAGAATGGTCTGTAACACCTGATCCATGATAGGCAAGGGATAGTTGTCTTTTAACGAAGACTGATTCAGTTCCAAAGTCAACACAAATCTAGATTTCACCATTCTTCTTCTTGACAGGGATGATGTTAGCAATCTAGGTGGAGTGATGGATTGGAAAAATAATTCTGGCATCTAACATTTTCTGAATTTCGCAAGGATAGTCCCTGAGATCTTGGGATTGTAATGTCTTTGCTTCTGCCTGTAAGGTTTCACATCAGGCTTCAAAGGAATATTGTGTTGTACATCTTTGGGCTTGAAGGATTTTAAATCTGCATAGGACCAAGCTAAGACATCCATGTATCTCTTTAGGAGTGAAGTGAATTTTCTTTCTCCTCAAGGGAACAACATTTCCCAATATTCACCATCCGAGGTTGATCAGACGAACCTAGATTGACTTGATCTACTTCCGAGGAAGAAGCTCCTTCAACTTGTCTCTTGTTTTGAATGAAACGGTCATGCTTGTCAAACAAACCCTCCAGAGAAACCAGACCTTTGGGAATCTTGTTGCCTTTAAGCTGAATAAACTCACCATCAACCTCTTGATATGGATCTGAAATAGATTCATGGAAAGCTGATTCCAAACCTTCAAAGTACAACTCACTAAAATTGTCATCTTTTTCTAGAAAAGTCAACACTTGTTGATCATCATTGAACACTTGCCAATGAGCCGCATTATCTGGGATACTGGGACGATACACAATCTCAATGGTGTATGTATCTTGTTTGAACTGGGGATGAGGGAGAAGGAGGGATGCAGACACGGCCAAAGAATCAGCCTTGTCGTTATAATCTCTCAAAACTACCTTGATGGAGAATGCATCAAAGCATTCTATATTATCCCAAACTTTGTTCCTGTAATGTCTCAAGCGATCATTTTTTACTTGATAGATTCCCTTGACCTGATTGACAATCAGCTCGTGTCCCTCGAACCTTGAGATTTGAATTCCTTCTTATCTCGGCCATTTCTAATCCTAGTAACAGAGCTTCATATTCAGCCGTGTTATTAGTATTATCAAACTACAATTTGAAGGCAGAGGGGAAGATCTCAGAATTAGGAGATATAAGAACTACACCAGTGCCCGATCCGGTGGTTGAACAAGCTACCATCAAATTCGAGGGTCCAAATAGCATTAGGATCTTCTTTCTTGACATCTACAGCTGGTATCTCTGATGTCATGAAATAATTTCCAAAACTAGCATCTTCGAAAAGAATTTGAGCCTTAGGGTCATCTGATTTAGTTACCAAATACTTTTCCTGAGGCTCAGGATGGAGAACATGATAAACCCCATTGACTGGAATTTTGGCCTTGGTCCAATCCATATTAATCTCTCCTCCGACATCTTTACAAAAACCTCTACCCAAGAGGATACCGTAAGTTGCAGGAATGTCAGCGACTAGAATGGTCATTTTCACTCTCTTTTCTGGGAAGGCAACGAATGCAAACTATGCATCTTTGATCGACCAATCAAGGGAACTTGCTTGGTTTCCATGGAGTAACACCATCCATATGACTTAGTCAAAGTAAGCCCAAGGGCATGGGCTACTTTTACGGGCATAACATTGTTGGAGGCCCCTGAGTCGATGATGTAATTGCTGAGTTTAAACCCATTTATAAGCAAAGACAAATAAAATGGTTCAATCTTTCCTGAAGAAGAGGCAGAGGTCAGATTGTTTTGAGGTGGGGATTGAGTAGGATTTGGAAAAATACCTTTTGAAGGTGGGGGAATGGTGGCTTTACTTCTAATGAATTTGGTGAGTTTTTCAAACTGTTCAGGATTTGACTGAAGGTATTCTGCTTCTGACATTTGGATCTTGGTTCTTTTTGCATGATCGATAATGTCAAAAGTAGTATAAGAAGGGTGATAGTAGGTTTGGTTCTAATCACGTGAGCTTGAGCTGGGGCACTGACCTTAGGAGAAAGAGAATGAGGAGAAGTTGTTACCTTTTTGGTGACTTCTCTTTCAGTTTGCGCTGAAATAGGAGCACCTCTCTTAACTATGGCTATGGAAGGTTCCTTGTTCTTCTCCTTGGGGCTTTCAAGAGGTTTTCTTGGATTCTGAGATTGGGATCGAGTGAAGATGGAAAATGACTGGCCATCCTAGTGCACATTCATCTTCTTCGTATTCCAAATACCCAATGCTAGAGTCACCAGCTGAATCATCATAAGACTCATCAGCGTATCCTGAAGCTTCAAAAGCCTCAGGGGAATCTTGTTCTTCTAGTTCTTCCTCTTCTTCAACTATTTCTACTGCCATGTTAATCGGGAGGAGCTTCGATTGCCAGTCTTGGTTGAGCAGGAGTTAACCGTGGCCTATCTCTTGTAGGCACACCATTGGTGTTATTGAAATTCCATCTAGGGATATCCCGATACGGAACATTGCTCACCTGCTGGGACATTTGCTTTTTTAAAGCAATCAAATCATTAGCCATCTTTTGAATCATAGGGTCAGTATTACCTTGGGAAGAACCTTGATTTTTAGGTTGGGTGCATCTTTCCTGATTCTTCCGCCAAAATGAGATCATCCTCTATTTCAATAGTCGTTGACTGAGTGATAGCCAAATCTGGGATAGCCGACCTTCTTAATAGAAGCTCACATCGGGAGGCTGAGCATTAATGAAGAAGCATTTCTGATTTTCTAGAGTAGGTACAACTATTTCGGAATCTTCATATCAGCTTGTTAAACTTTGCCACGAAGTCCCGCATGGGTTCATGTGATTCCTTCTTCATATGGGTAAGTTGTGCTAACAAAGCATGAGAATCTTGGCTGGTTTGAAATGTGCTTCGAATCTGGTCCTCATGGTAGCCTAGTTTGTGATGCATGCATTTGGAAGGTGGTAAAACCATTCGGCTGCTGCACCGTGTAATGTTTCAATGAAGAGTCAAACAGAGACATCTTCATGAGCTACTCCAAGGACACCACATGCTACAAAGAAAGATGCAATGTGTTCATCAGATGATTGCTTCCCATCACCATTGAACTTGGGAATGTTTTTACGTGATCCATGTGGTAACTCATGCAATGGTGGAGTTAAAGAAAGAGGACCAATAGCTGCGCCCCAGGGCACAAGTTGTGCTGCCATCCTTCTGAAAAGAGTGCGTATAGGGATCCGAGTGTCAGACAAGAATAATGCGCGACAAGTTTGCAGACGCTTCTATTCTACGGGATCCGGTTTCTCCGAACAGGTGAAGAACTTTTGGTTTGGTTAGAAATAACGCAGTTGGGGGAAAGACTAAAATTATGTTGTTGTAGCAACTCAAAGAGTGGATCAATTTCACCTCGGCTCGGTGGGACCGAGTGAAGATCTTTCCAGCCAGCTTGAACCGGGAAAGAGATCTTGTTGAAAATAAGGCAAATATGGAGTCGCAGACACCAAGAGGATAAGCTTTATACTATTAATCCATATTCCCCAGCGGAGTCACCAAAAATGTTGGTTGGATATTTTGTCAAGTCAAAATATGAGGTTCAACCACAGTACATGGGATTAAATCCCTCCTCAAAGACAGGTGAGGCTGCCTATTTATTACTAATCTAAAACACAATAGAAATAATGCGTACAATATTCACACTAATCTAACCATTGGGGTTGGGATAGAATCCCAAATCCATATCCACACTATGTGAAGATGTTGTTTTTATAAATGGACTGGGTCGGAAATTATTATTATGGAAGAAACACAATGGAAAGGAAATGAGAGGAACGTATTTTCTTTCGAGTAAACACAGAGCACGAAATAATCATACGAGCTTTAGATAACAAATGTAATGTTTGAAATGATTAGAATCATCAAGATGCTAAACAAAGAATAGCTTAAGATTATGAACATAAGAACAATATCTTAAGAAAGATACATCTCACAACACAAAGTTTGCAAAATAGCATCAACTTCTATTCCTCAAATGATTAAAAGAAAACACAAAGTTTTTCTTCTTCACAATAGTTCTCAATATTCCAAAAATCTCAACCCTTTGGAATGTATATACATCCCTTATTTATAATAAAAAGAGTAGAGAGAAAATAGGATAAACCCTATAAAACAGTGTTTTAGCAAGAGTCCTATTTTGCTTTGACTCTCACACAGGAGACCAAGTCAAAACTTACTTCCTATGTGATGAAACAAAAATGAAAAAGACATGTCAATTTCAAGATTGGAATGACATGTCACATCAAGACTTAGTCTGAATCATCATCTTTTTCTTCCTCATCTTTCTCTTCTTCTAACTGAGCCTGTTTGTTTTGAAATTCTTGGAATTTCTAGATTATACCTTGCATCTCATTTTCATCAGGCGCAAGTGGAATGATCACTCAAGACTTCACATGTTTCATGAGTGTCACTGGCATTACCGGGAAGCTTTCTCAATATTTTGTTGAGTTTTCTCAAGGCCTCCAAAGAATGTTCAATCTTTACAAACCTGTCAATGATTTCAATGCCAAATCCGTGAGTTGGTTCATGCTGAATTGATTCTTGGATTTGTTTGAAAAGATCATCAGCTGGTAGGATGCCCGAGTTTCCACCGACACTTTTGCACAGATTTTCAGTAGTTCTTCTTCCAGGTCACTCTTGCCATCAATCAATTGATCTCTTGATTCTCTCAATTTACCGCAAGCTTTGTTGAGAATTTTTACCCTGAACCTGATGGCTTTGGTCAGCTGAAAATGTTTATCCACATGTGGGATGATGCCTTCTTCTACCAAGATGCGTGATGGGATTTGCTTTAGTACCTGGAGAGCTTGAAAGTCAAATCAAGGTGTCCGATCTCTTGAGAGAAATCATCATCCATCTTTTCCCCATCACTCTGTATATTCCCAAAGATTGATAAACTTCTACGGTGTCTTGAATCACTTCTTTCCCCTGTTGGAGCAGCCTTTGGGTCCATTCATCGACCACCCTCCCTTTTTCATTAATCTTTTCAATTACAGGCACTGATGAGAAGTCAAACCCGATAGGATCAGAGGATGATGGTATGGACTCAAGGGGTTTTGAGAGCTTAAGCAATACCTCTGCCAACTGCTCCACCTTTTCTTTAAGCTTATCCCTATTGTCTTTTGTCTCCTTCAATTTCTGGCATAGCATGTTCATAGCATCTCATGCATCTGTTGTGCTCCTTCTGTTGTCACTTCTCCTAGAGCCACCTTGGTTATCTGATAGTTAGAGGCCGTTATATCCTCTTTGGTTTTGTCAGTCGCAGGAGTGGCGATCTCTGCAAACTTATGTCCCGAAGCATCCACTAAAACCCTTGAAACTATTTTGGGTTTCTTGGCTGATTTAGCAGTAGAAGCCTTGAGTGAACTAAAATCAAAGGCTGGTATGGGTACAACCACCTTCCTTTTCCTTGGAGTTTTCTCAAGTAACCATTGAGGCGTATCGAGGGAGTTACATTATGTAGAAGTTGGTATCATACTTTTGGGGGAGGGGATCCACCGGTGGAGTGGGGGAAAGTTATCGGTGTGTGGTAGCAGATTCGGTGAAAAGGGGTACAGGGGGAGGCATACCTATAGTTACTTTGGTCCCAGAGAGAGGGGTGAGAGTCCAGAGAAAATGCTGGCCATGACTAATGAAGTGGAAGGGGAAAGAGGAGGTAGAAGTGGTTGTGAAGTAGGAAGCGCAAATCCTGACGCCAAAGCATGGGATGCAAGAGATAAGGTCACTTCAGTTGGGAAATCAATAAATGGTGAAACTAGGGGCTGGCTCACTTCTCTTTCCAAAGAAATTTCTCCTATTTCTGGTGGTGTTGGTGATTCTGGCACATTCACCATTTCAACTGGAGTAACAATTGAAGGGGTTTCTTGTTCTCTTCTCTTCTTGACAAACTTGACCTTTATAGGTCCCTTGGAAGAGCTTTTGTCCTTTTCCTTTTTGGAGGGCCCCACCTCTGCAGCAACCAACTTTGAAAAATTATCTTCTTTGAAACTCATTCCCCAAGAGGTGAGCCATGCCTTGGTGTGTGCGAGAATTAGGGCCGATCTATCTGTAATGGAGGCTTTTTCACCGATAGACCAATCAATAGGTGGGAAAACATATTGATCTTCATTCAATCCATCATAGGAAGGATCCATAACACTTTCATTATCGCCAATACCTTCTGGTATGTCAGTGAGCTCGAGTGTCTGAATCTTTACAAGTGTCAACCTGCTATGATCTTTTCTTCGAGACAACAACCTCATCACGTAAATCAATCCAGATGTCTTCTATGCTTGGCACGTGGGTGCAGAGTTCCATATGACTTAAGGACTCCTCGAAAATCAAACCCATCTCGGGGCTTCATGTGCTTTTTCAACTTATCTTGAAGCTCATGTACAACGTTCTTGGCTTTCACCACCGTTGAACAAGTATACCTTCCAATAGAAATTGGGAAAGATACAATGGCCTTGTGTTTACTCTGTTGGAATTTGTGAAAATCCAACAATTTCCTGACCAACTCCATCAAGATTAGTTTGTCCCCTGGATATCTTGGGCAAAAGAAAGGATCCCTTGGGTACATGACTACTCAAAGATATGTGAACTTCTTGAATTGTAAGAAGACACAACCCCATTTTGAAACTTCAGCCCATGCCTCATCAGAGACTCTCATTTTCCTCAGTTCAGGGTTTAACCTGCAGATGTTCTCGTAAAAGAAGGCATCATTTACCCTTCTGAATTGGTCTTCAGACCCTTTTCTTGTTAGCTGAGGAAAATACCGATAAACATGCTCCACTGTCTTGTTCCCCTTGGTGTCCAATCCAGGATAGTTCCTCATGCCGGCCACTGCATAGGTGACATACGAGGACATATAAAACTTCCCCGTAGACAAGACTATTGTCATTTGAGAATCTATCTCGTTACTGATAAGAGTACCCCAATCAATTCCCTGTTGATTCTTCTTAATAATGATCATGAATTGGTACATCCATCCTTGGAAAACATTTGATTCGGGGAAACCAAAAACCCGACTCAACAGAGTAATGATATCATTGATTTCCTAAATGAAATCACTTCTAGGAACAAGTCTTGGGAACCGGAAAAAACATGGCTTGGCTTTGATTAGGAACTTCTTATTCACATGCTTGATACAATCCTCCTGATCATTTTCCCAATCTTTTTGGGCTGACTTGAGATCCACATCTCCATATTCCTCAAAATTAGGCATCTTGAGAAGGTCATCGAAGTAACCTCCATCCAACTTGATTACAACTTCTCCCGCCTGATTTTTCACAGAACGAGAAGCAGAGTCATAGTTTGAAGCATAGGCTAAGATGAACTCGGGGCACTGAGTGGACATAGGGAAACCTGCTGCAAGAGGTAGACCACTGCCAACTATTGATTTCATCCATGGAGTTTGGGAAGAGCTCTTGACCCTATTCCAAAAATCCTCCATATCTATGTTTCCGAGCTCTGTATCCCGGATGTCGTAATTACAATCAATGTAGGAGGGAGACTCCACCTTCCTAAATTTGTACTTCATCCTCCCTGATTTTTTAGTCTTATCTTGTGATGAACCAGGGTCCGACATGAGGAATTTCAAAGGAGGAGAGTGTCGGAGATCAGAAGGTGTTGAACACTTTAGAAAACCCGACACACTTGGAGATGTTGGAAAGTTTGAAATGTCCGACACACACTAGAGATGTCGGGAAGTTTGAAAAGTCTGACACACTGGAGATGTCGGGAAGTTTGAAAAGTCCGACACACTGGAGATGTCGGAAAGATTAGAAATCCCGCTATCTTTGGAGGATGCCGGAATGTTTGAAGTGCCCGACACCTTAAACTTTCCGATACACTGTGGGTTTTGAAAACTGCAAAGCACCCTGCGAAACCCGAAAAGAGGGAATCGGGTAATTGTTAGGTTGAAACATGCAAATTCTTCTCCATTGTTGATATTCCTGATACATTTTTAATTACAATGACATTCCAAGGAATAAAACAAAGTGAGCATTCAAAGGGGGAACCCTAAAACACAAACTTGATTAGAAAACAACCCCAAAATGGAATAAATAAAACCCCAATAACCTCGATAAGAAAAAGACAGAAACTCAGAAGAATCATTACACGATCATTTAATAAATATCACAAACAAATAATAAAGGGAAATACCTTCAATCAGAATGAAAAATGATCAAAAATGAGAAACGCAATCAGGCACAGAGGCGAGTCGGGTTTCTGGGTCGAAGATGCATGCACGAAAATCCACGAGGTAAAAAGTACATGTCTGGTAAAAATGACGTGGAAATCCAAGTATTTATAAGAAATTTTGCATTTAATACACTTCAGTTGACATGTGTCAACTACCCTTGACAACTCAGCATTTAATGCCATGTCAGCATGTTTGGGGAGTCCGAGAACCCGACACAAAGGGTTTCAGAGCAATTCGGGTTTCGGGTTGCGGGAAGCAAGCGACATGAAGCATGATGCTCGGAAGACCTACCAACTTGAAACAAAGGATTAAATCAGGCTTTGGAGATCAGAAGACATGCGTCATGAAGCATGTTTTGAAAAGGTATGTTCCGATGCTCGGAAGACCCGCAAACCTGAAAAAAGGATAAAATCGGGCTTTGGGGATCGGAAGACATGCGACATGAAGCATGTTTTGATGAAGGCATGTTCCGATGCTCGGAAGACCCGCCAACTTGAAAGACTTACTTGATGCGGGTTTCGGGTTTGGGAACAGAAGAAATGCGACATGAAACATATTTTGATGAAGGTATGGTTCTAATGCTCGGAAGACCCGCCAACCCTAAACAAAGGAGTAAATCATGCTTCAGGGATCGAAAGACATGTGACATGAAGCATGTTTTGACGAAGGCATGTTTCGATGTTCAGAAGACCCTCCATCCCAAAAGACTTACTTGATGCGGGTTTCAAGTTTCGGGAATGAAAGACATGTGACATGAAGCATGTTTTGACGAAGGTATGTTCCAATGCTTGGAAGACCCAAACCAAAACAAAGGAGTAAATTGGGCTTTGAGGATCGGAAGACATGCGACATGAAGCATGTTTTGATGAAGGCATGTTCGATGCTCGGAAGACCCGCCAACCCGAAAGACTTACTTGATGCGGGTTTCGGGTTTCGGGGAACACACAACATGAAGCATCCAAAACACATGTTGTCTTGCTACTGAAACCCAAAAACCTGATTTTCTCTCTAAAAGGGAATTTTAAGAAACCGGCTCAAAAATTTCTTAGGGTTCTCTCATTTTGGGTGTAAACACAAAAATGAGATAACATATTCAAACACATGACCTCCCAAATTCAAGCACTCGTGCCTACGAACACCCTACACCGGTGGCTATATTGGCAACATGATCGCATGATGTCCCATACCGCATGCATGCATAAATGTGTGGGGTGGGGCCCACCATGGATGAGGTGTTGCGAGGTGGTTGTATTTCATAGGTTTGTGGTATATACACATAGTGTGGTATGCACATATTTGTGTATACCACAATATATGTGTATACCACAAATGTAAAAAATCCAAGATTCAAATCCATGACCTCCCAAATTCAAGCACTCGTGCCTAGAAACCCACCTAGACCCATGGTTATCCTTGGCAATATGATTGCATGATGCCTCATATCACATGCATACATACATGCGAAGGGTGGGACCCACAATGGATGAGGTGTTTGAGGTTGTTTGGCATGGTTGTAGGAAAAAGTCACCTTGTATTTGGGAGGTTTGTGGTGTACACACATTTGTGTAAACCACACTATGTGTGCATACCAAAAACCCAAAAAAAATATGGGATTTGAACCCATGACCATCCAAATTCAAACACTCATGCCTAGACCAATGGCTATCCTTGGCGACATGATCACATGATTCCCCATACCGCATACATGCATACATGCGCAGGGTGGGACCCACCAAGGATTAGGTATCATAGGTTTGTTTGGAGGGTTAATAGGAGCGAGTGATTGTATTTGGGAGGTTATTTGGTATACACACATAGTGTGGTGTACACACATTTGTGTATGCCACACAATGTGTGTATACCACAAACCTAATTTTTTTTTGGGAATGGTAGGCATGAGTGCTTGTATTTGGGAGGTCATTGGATTGAATCTTGATGGTATACACACATTTGTGTAAACCACACTATGTGTGTATACCATAAACCTAAAAAAATCCAAATATGTGGTATATACATGGTGTCACATTTGTGACAAACATCACAAACAACATTATATGATAATGTTATTTGCATTCTATTTTGGAGGTTTGTTTGTAATTGTTGGAAGGTGTTTCAAATCTATTTTGCATTACTCTCTCTTTATCTGATTTTAATGTATTAAAGAAAACAGATTTGTGAATTTTTGAAGCACTATAAGTGCCATTTTTAGCCATAATATATTACAGATTTTTGAGTGTTATATCGGCCCTTTATTCCTCCAAAATGAGTATTTTTAATCACAAACGACACAAACAACATTATAGTATACTAGTATTCAAAATTTGTGGTATACATGGGGTCTAAGGTTTGCGTGTATGTGACAAAAATGAAAAACAACATTATATGATAATGTTATTTGAAAAATGTGGTATACGTAGGGTGTCACGTTTGCGCACATGCCACAAATGAAGAAAGCAACGTAATAGGAAACAGATAGTCAAAATATGTGGTATACATAGGGTGTCATGTTTACATGTATGCAACAAACATCTCAAAAAGCGTTATAGGATACTGGTATTTGAAACATGTGGTATACATAGGCTCTCACATTTACATGTATGTAACGAACGAGGTTGCATTTGGTCCCGGAGGATTTGGTCTCTTCACATAATCCATATATGTTTCACTTTATTTTTAATATATAGTGAAAATGATTGGAGGATTATTGTAGGGTCATTTCTAGCCACATTCTTGGGCCACATTTTACAATGAATCGTGAAGAAGGTAGCCTTTTAATGCTTAGTGTTTCCTGGGAGTTTAGCATCAGTAGCAAGTTGCTTCATCTACTTATTACCTAGCCCATTTTTTAAAGATACCTTTTTCTATTTTTCATTCATGGCAGCCATGGTTTTCTAAGAAAATTTTGTAACATAATTATATATACTTCGCAGAGGATTGCTCTACAAGACAGAAAAATAATAAAAATGTCTATATGTGAACAATTTTAAAATCAAAAAATTAATAGCCTCATAGCAGTTTTAAAATGTCTATATGTGAAGAGAATTGTATAGATTTTTTTTATCTCTCTTCTGTGGTATACATAGTGTGTATATGAAAATACAAAATACCATATATAAGTATTGTTATTGATACTATAAGTATGTTTTCCTCTAAAAAATATCATAAATCTATACAACATAATAATAATAATAATGTATATCTATGAGAAAATTTATAATCTAAAAATTCCATAAAGCTCCGATTTTTTTTTAAGATCTAATGCTTCTCCCCAATTCTAAGCGGTGGATCTTCTTGACAATTCTTCCAAAATCCATGACTATAGTTGCAGATATCTTGTTTTGGCACTAAAATTTGTGTTCCTCATTTAATCGGGATCGTATGGCGCAGATTTTCCTAAGTTTTTCATTAAATTTCCCCACCTTCAAACACCCTTTCCTCATCCCATCAATTGAATGATTTTTCTTCTCGTAACTATTTTTAGATTGGTCTTGGTAATGAAATTGCATGACTATTTTGAAAAATAGTTACTAGGTTGATATATTGGACGCCATAGATGATAATGCGGGTCCCATACAAAACTATGCATGTATGCCATTCAGTATGGAATTTTATGTTCATTATTATAGAGGCCATGTGATCTTGTCACACCAAGTATAGTCGACTCCTAAATTTATCCCAAATGCATTTTAAAGGGTCAACAACCTAGACAAGGCCGCATGGAGAAATGGGGGGCATTTAATGTTCCCACGTGAGTTGGTATATGCCAAAGGCTGCGAGGGTTAATTTTATCCCTTAATATGCATGGAGAATATGGTCATGGGATATAAATCCCTTATCCATATATAGGGATTTTAAAGCATGGGATAAATAATTATATTTGTAATTTGAGCAAATGAGGAGTATAAAATCCACCAAGGCCATTTCAATGGCATTCAAAACTTATTCCAAGCCATTTGAATTTGAGAATGATATTTTTATAATATTATTACACCAAATGTGTGTTTTGAGTCATAATATATATCGAAAGCGAGGCCTTGGTAACTTTGACAGTTCTTGAGTCAACGACATAATAATATTAAATAGTTGCCTAATAGTTTAAGAGATTGATAGTTTATGAATAAAGGTATAGCTATAACCTACCATATCAATAGAGATACCAACCACATAGCCACCATATTCACCCCATGATAGTGCCACAACAATGCGCGACCACTGATATTTACTACATACATGATGTATGGGTTTATTTTTCCATAAAATCCTTGCGTAGCCTTTGGAGATGAAGTATTATTCAAGTTATGCTTTTTCTAAGGCACCCATTATTGGTTTTCATCTGTCCAAGTTAAATAATCATTTATTTTTAATGCATTTTTCTTTCAATATTTTAGCCTCGAGAAAGTGACTGTAAAATTAAGTCCACGAAATGAGTATTATTGGGCCAATATTTGGTCGCAATTAGGAGGATTTAGCACAATTCTCAGTAGGCAAGGAAGAGAAGCTGAATAATTATAATGCAAAATGTGAGCCCTCTATTGAATCCCACTAAGAGCTCCATTGGCGTGAAGTTGGATGATGGATGCACTAATAACCACCTAGAGCTCATTTCCGTTGAAAAAAACACAACAATCAATTTCCATCAAAGCGATCAAACATCAGTATACATATTTGATATAGATTAGGATTATCCTTAACATTGGTATAGATATTCGAGAAGAAAGGAAGATAGAACTAAGTGTGTCAAAACGAAGCAGAGATCATAAATTCCTAACCTCGGCACTTAGTACTAGAAACAAAATTGATGACCATATTTTGTTATACCAATGGTAGCAAGGGTAAAATATAACATATGCATGGATCATATTCAAGTATAAAAATATTTTTGATTTAGATCTTGTTGTCGCCCTCAAAATTCCCCTCTTTTGAAGTCAAGTTTTGAAAATTTTGAGTTGGTACCTTGGAGTAATCCATGTTTTTGCTTGAAAATCTTTTCCTTTATTCGGATGTCATTGTCAATCCTTCTCTATGGTGTGGATAGCATTGAACCTGGTATTGTTCAAAGTTTTTCATTCCATGGAGAATAATTTGAATTTCAGGTGTAACGGTGGCATTTTCCCTTTCATTTTTATTTTTCCACATTCGTGAATGACGGGCATATCTTCCTTTTCAAGTTTTTCCCCAACATCCATGGGTAGTACATGGACATCTCTGATTGGATCCTACGTGGCCATGTTTCAAGTGGTAGTAGAAGCCTCCACACATCCAAATGACGCAACTCTAGGACAAGGCCCAAGGGACAGTCCTCAAATAAGCGTAGGATTTCCACGTGTCCTAGGTCTAAAATGAAGATAGAACAAGCCCGAATAGGCTAAGTATAGAAGGTTCAACAAATGATGCCACATGTCTCATCGCTGCAACTTCAATGGTTAAAGCAAAGGGTGGTTCCCAATCTTGCATCAGCCCTCCACATGTCCCAAGTCCGAAAGCTTGATAATAAAGTCAATCTGTTTAATCGACTAATTATAAGAGGGTCGACGGAAGTCTCCACGTGCCTCAACAATGCAGCGTCAAAAGTGAGACCAAAGGGATGGTATCCAAATGAGTTCCAACTCTCCATGTTGTTAGAGTCAAAGGAGAGACAGAGTCAGCCATTGAAGAGTCTAGGACTAGTGGAAGGAGCCACGCGTCAACTTAGTGCCCTTTAGTGGGTGAATCCAAAGTGGAAACTCAAATGAGCATCATCCCTCCATGTGTCTAGGGTCCAAAAATTCAAGTCAGAAACAAGCCCAAATTGGCTAAGTATAAAAGAATTGGCGAAAGTCTACATGTGTCTCTTTGGCGCAACGTCAAAGGAAGAATCAAGAGCGGGTCCCCGGTTTTACTTGGGCTTGCCACATGGTCATATTCAAAGAAGGGTAGAGTTAGCCATTTAACCATCTAAGTATAGAAGGGTTTGCAGAAGCCTCCACGTGTCATCTCAGCTACACTTCAAAGGTAAAATTGGAAGGTAGGTCCTAAATGTGCATTGAGACTCCACATGTCTAGGGTCGACATATGGCCCCACCAAACAAAAGGGACTTAGTAAAAACACAAAAATATTGAACTGGCCCACAAAGGGACATGTGGTCATGTTTCAAGCAAAGGTGGAAAGGCGGGCCCTTTTTGTGTTTTGATGCTTTGAAAATTCAAAGTGGGAAAGCGGGACATCAGAGTGATTTGGGAATTTGGGCTTTATTTCCATAAAGAGCTCAAATTTATAAAGTGAACCATGAGCCTACTCATGCCAAGGGATAAAGTCAAATGTTGAGCCTGCATCAAAAGTAAAAGTGGGGAGGCGGGTTAGTGGAGTAATTTGATTTCGAGCCCACATTGAAAAGAGGTAAAATTATAAAAGTGAGCTTGGAATCCATCACCACTCACGTAAAGCCATGTGTCAAACCCGATTAAAAAGAAGATGGGTGAGCTGAAATGTTTCAAGTGTCATTTCTCTAAAAGGCACAAAATATAAAAGGTATCCTTAGGCCCGCTTCAATATAAATCTCTCGCACGTGGACGACACAAATAAAATTTTTACAAAGGCGATGAACTTTTGGAATTCAATGTGTCGATTTTTCCACCGAGGCATGGAAACGGTCATGGCATTAGAGAAGTTCACACATCAGTTTCTTGAATTAGTTTCATCATTTTAGTAATGAATGTAATTTTTCTTTGAAGCTGTTTAATGGCTTCTCCACACCATTGTTATGGCTAAATCTTGATACTCTTTAAAGGTAAAAGATTCAAAGTAATCAATACAAAATTTTTTCCCTTTCTTCCTTTATAGTTCTTTCTTTCCTTGTCTAAAATTTGGGAATCATCCATCTTTTATGATAAGAAACTTTGTGTTCTTTTTTATATGATTTACGTAACTTTGTGTCTCGTGGAATTATATTGATTATGAAAGTGAATAATTCTACTCTACATCTCTATGGTTCAATATGTATAAGGTTATACTCTCCTATCTATATTTCTTGAAGGTATTGTTATGTTCTTCCTCTCTCATCTCCTTAATTCTTCCATTTTTCATATTAATGATATTTGGGCATAAAACATTTCAAAGTATCGGGAATCCATAGTTTGAAATTTATACATTTGTATATAAGTTTTTGCTACTCGTTTTCAATAAGGGAACCTCTCCCACTATAGAGGAGGGATTTGTTGTCCCCGAATGTGGTTTGTTAAAGTATCATTTCAAAACCCAACAGCTTTTGGTGACTCATTAGGGATTTCATTTCAAATGCATCCCTTTCTAAACGAACAACTTCAAGATCATTTTTGTTCAGGAAACTCTACAGTATACACATGGGAAGAAATCTCTCGGGGTTGAGGATTCTCATTTTAAACTTCTAGAGAAGCAAAACTTCTCTCTTCCAACAAGAAGGGACAAAGGAATTTATTCTACAAGCACACCTCCTGTTAAAAATATAAATTCCATGGATAGCATTCCTTAGGAAAATCTTAGTTCTAATATCGTGATTTGATACTTGTTGGTGTTTCGGTTCCTGTCAATCAATTTTTCCAAATACGACAACCCCTTTGCATTGGGGACAATAGGTTGGGCCTCTTTCTCTTCCTCAACCATTGCATGAGTTACCTAGGGGTAATAGGAAAAGTTTTCCCAAGTTCCGGGATGATGGGAAAGTTCATCTAGATGAACACATTGCAGCCTTCATTGTTGCATGTGGGATTCTTGGGGTTGAACATGAATATGTCTTTGTTATGATTTTTAGGGAGACATTTCAGGGACAATGCTTCGATTGGTTTTATCATCTTCCTATTGCGACGACCACTAATTAGAATACCATGACAACTCGGTTTGAGAAGCATTTCAAACTTGTCGAAGATGTGCATGATCTACTAGCTCAAATATCTCATATCAAGAAGGAACGTTCGAGCCCATGAGAGAGTTTGTGGCTAAATTCAACAAGATAATTCATAAAATTACAGAGCACTCATCCAAAGTGGATCAAACCCAAACGTGCTTCTTTCTCAATGCCTAGTTACCCCAAGTGAGCTATGCACTAAGGAGAGCTAACCTTGAAACTTTGGATGTTGATCAACATTTGGCTATTAGTGTTGAGGATAATCTAATCATGTCAGTAAACTAAAAGAGAATATTCCAAATCTAAAGCTTCTTCTTCTTATTCTTCCATTGGAGCCAAATTTGACAAGTTAGTACGAATCTTGCAAATGATCTCATTGCTATCAAGAAAAAAATGGCTCATTATACTCCTTACCAAGATGTTCCAAGGAAGAATTTTTAGCCAGGTACCGTCTTCCTTCTTCTCGGACTAGATATGATATTGAAGGCCTACCCATCAAGGTTTCGTTCAATACAACTTATGAAGTTGAAGAACCTAATGATGAGGATTTTAATGAACTCTATGAAGAACCAGAAGAATAGGTTGATGAAGAACTAGAGGATCTTGGCGGATCTCAAGTTCATTTCCTCACCATAGAAGATATGGATGATGAAAGAGTGGCAGATATGAATAGTGAGTCATATGCTATCATGACTTGGGAGAAAACGAATAGAAAAGAAAAAGTGGTGCATCCTGCTAAGAAGTCCAAGGAGTTTCCTATAACTATTCCAATGGTTGCAAGAAGAGGAGCTCCTATTCCCACTGCCTCCACACAAAAGGTGAGTAATGTTAATCCTCCTCCTTCTACTTCTATTTCCAAAACTTCTTGTCCTTCAAATCCTAAAAATGATAAATCAAAAGTCTCTCAAGTTCCTAGCAATGATGCCCCATCTACCTCTAGATATTTTGATATTATTGATCACCTCAAAAAGACCAAAATCCAAATTTCAGGGGCAGAGTTTTACCAGACTCATCGAAAATAATTTGCTACAATGGTAAACTTTGTCAATTCCAAATCCAAATCCTCATCGAGTACTTCTAAAGGTATTTTTCCCAATCCCTCTTCCTCACCTCAATCAAGCCTTGTGGCTATAATCACTTCCCCTAATGATAAAATTGAACCATTCTATGTGACTCTTCTCATAGCTGGCCATAAACTCAGTAATTGTGTTATAGAAATAGGAGCATCAGACAATATAATGCCTGCAAAAGTATCTCATGTGTTGGGATTGAATCCAACATGTGCCTTTGGTTCCTGCTTATTCCATGGAGAGTAGGAAAGTGCCTTTGGTTAGAAGAATTAAAGATGCACAAGTAGCTTTTTTTGCTTTTCCAGAGAAGAGGGTCTTAGCCACTATTTTGGTAGCTGATATTCCTCCCTCATATGGGATGTTGCTGAGTAGAAATTTCTATAAGGAGGTAGGAGGTGAAATTCAAATGGATTGGTCATATGCTTTGATCCTAGTCAATGGAAAAATGAAGAAGCTACTACCTGAGAAACAAACTGAATACATTGTGCAAAATAATGATGATCCAAAAGCACATATACTTTATGAAGATATAGGGCATGGTAACTACATGATCATGTCACAAGATGTGGTAAAACTTCCTAAGGGAGTGATTCATTATCCCAATGGAATTTGGACTCAGGATTTTGATGGAAGATGCTCTTCACTCGTTCGGGGTTGGAGTGGTATTGACCTCTCGAGAAGGGAACATTCATTCCTTTTTCTTTCAATCTTTGTTTTGAAAATAAAAAAATACAGCTGAATATGAGGAACTCATACTTGGATTGAACATGGAAAAAGAAATGGGAGTGAAGAGTCTTTGTGCTCGTGGTGATGCAAAGCTGATTATGAAACAAGCCAGATATCTTTTCAAGTGAAGAATAGGAGATTGAAGAATTATAGAAATATTGTCTAGGATTCCATTGAGTTTCTTGATGCTTTCTCCATTGAAGTTGTGCCAAGAGGAACACTAGAGCTGATTCTCTAGTGGTCTCGGGTTCTCTGTTGATTCGCAACCCATATTTCTCTCGAGGAGAAATTTACTATTAAAATGATCCATAGGCCCAGTGTACCAGATAATGCAAGCAATTGGAAGGTTTTCAATGATGATCAACACTTGCTCTCATTCTTGGAGCTTAAGGATAATTTTGACCAGTTGTATTTTGAAGGAAGTGAGACCTTGCCTAGAGAGTGTGTATCCTCTAATGAAGGAGATATCAAGGAAGAGATGGATCAAGATGGCTGCATCAAATTGAAAGGTAACAAGATCCCTAAAGGGCTGGTGAGTTTGGAAGACCTGTTTGATAAGCATGATAGGTACATTAAGTCTAAAGCTTCCCAAGGAGCTTATGTAGTAGTATGGTAAATGTGAAAACAATAATATTGGGAGTCTTGAAGAACCCAAGATGGTGAACATTAGAAAATGCTTCACTCAAGAGGAGAAGAATAAGGTAGTAAATTTATTAAAAAGGTATGTTGATGTTCTTGTGTATTTTTATGATGATCTCAAGGCTTTCTATAAAAGGAGGTGCACCACTTTATCCCTCTGAAACTTGGGATCAAACCATTCAAGCAAAAACAAAGGAAATACAATCGCTTGAGGTTGTTGGCACTATTTTTCAAGAGATCCAAAAGTTACTAAAGGCAAAGATCATCTTCCCTATACATCATTCAGCATGGATTTCAACATTGTGCTGTCGGCAAGAAGAATGGTGAGATTCGCATCTGTGTGGATTCCAGGAATTTGAATCAAGCCTCTTTGAAGGACAACTATCCTCTCCCCATGATGTATCATGTTTTTCAATTTGTCTGAGCTCTGAGATATTGTTTATACTTGATGGATTCTCTGGATACAATCAAGTGGAAGTCAATACCCCAGATCAACACAAAACTGCTTTCACTACTCCTTGGGGCACCTTTGCCTACAAGAGAATTCCTTTTGGTCTTATCAATGTTGGTTCCACCTTTCAGAGGGAAATGGAATTGAATTTTGTAGTCTAAAGGAAAGTATGTTGTTGTGTACCTTGATGATTTGACTATTTTCTCTAAAACAAGGGCAGATCACTTTCAACATCTTGAAGTAGTCCTCCAGAAATGTAGAGAACATGGAGTTTCTCTCAATCCAAAGAATTTTGTCTTTTGTGTCACTGAAGGCAAGTTGTTGGGGCATATTGTCTCCAAATAAGGAATCAAGATAGATCCAGAAAGAGTTCAAGCAATCAATAGATTCCTCTTCCCACAAGCAAAAAGGGTGTTCACTCTTTCTTTGGTAAGATAAACTTCCTGAGGAGATTCATTCCTAATTTTGTAGAATTGACTATGAGAATTGCTCACATGATGAAAGGAAAGAAAAACTTTGGTTGGACTTCCAAAGGTAAAGAAGCATTTAAAGGTATCAAGAAAGCCATTTCTAAAACTCCCATCTTAGCATGTCTTGATTTCAGCAAGGATTTTATCATCTATTGCTATGCTATAGAGAATACCTTGGCTGTTGTGCTAACTCAGAAGAATTTAAGGATCATGAACTTCCAATTGCCTTCATGAGCTATGTTCTGAAAGCTCATGAATTAAAATATACTATGATGGAGAAACATGATTTTGTAGTGGTCAAAGTTGTCAAGCAGTTTCATTTTTATATTCTTAATTCTCACTCTGTTGTGCTTATACCTGATACAACCATTAAGTCTATTCTTACACAACAGGAGTTTGGAACTAAGAGAGGAAATTGGGTAGAAAAATTCCAAGAATATGACCTTGATATCAAGCCAACTAAGCTAGTCTAGGGTAAAGGATTATGTGAGCTTATTCTTTGAAGGAGCTAATGTAGAATTGTCCAAAGAAGTAGTTGATGTTCATGTTGTCCTCTTCCTCAGTTCAACAGATGAATGGTATGTTGATATTGCACATTTTCTTACTTATGGAGAGTGTCCATCCCACTTGAGTGCCAAGGAAAAGAGGGATATTAAGCTAAGGTTTACACAGTATGTATTATGGGAGAATGCTTTGTTCAAGTGAGGCATAGATGGAAGATTCTTGAAGTGTGTGGACAAAGAGCAACAGAAGAAGTTGTTCTCAGATTTTCATGATCAGGATTGTGGAGGGAATTTCTCTTTTGTTGTCACTTCCCATAAAATCCTTCGTGTTGGGTATTATTGGCCTACATTATTTAGAGATGCATCAAAATGGGTAGGTAAGTGTGAAGCCTGTCAGACTTTTGTTGGGAGACCTAAGTTGGTTGCTTTTCCACTAAAACTAGTAGTGATTGATGAGCCTTTTCAATAGTGGGGATTGAATTTCATTGGAACTCTTAAGCACCTTCGAGTCTTGGACATACTCACATGCTAATTGCCACAGACTACTTCACAAAGTGGGTAGAGGCTATTCATGCCAAAAGCACTACTTCTGAGGTGGTGTGTAACTTCATTAAAGAGAACATATTGATTAGGTTTGGGGTACCAAACAAAATTGTGACTCATAATTCTTAAAAAATTCTTCTTCTGAGATGATTGATTTCTGCCACCATTTTGGAATTTCCCTTTCTCATTCTTCAGACTACTAGCCCCAAGGGAATGGAGAAGAAGAATTAGCAAATAAGAATCTGGTAGCCATCGTTTGGAAGCTTGTCAATGACTCTTAGAGGAATTGACACAATAAACTTTATGATGCTCTCTTGGAAGATAGAATTACACCCAAAAGAGTAATTGGGATGTCTCCATTTCAAGTGGTGTATGGTGTTGAAGCTCAGTTGCTAGTAATGTGGAATTACCAACCTTGCACTTAATGAAGGTTGTTGAAGATTCAAGTTTTACTAGTTCCTTGGACAAGAGGATCATGTATCTCCAAAAGTTGGATGAAGACAGGTTGTAGTTTTTGAATAGAATCTCAGCTCATCTCGGCATAAATTCAAAGGAAAATCTGAAGGTGAAAGCTTTGTTTGACAAGAAAGCTAGACCCAGAGATTTTCAAGTGGGAGACATTTTTCTATTGTGGGACAAAAGACATGAACCTCAAGGAAGCCATGGTAAGTTTGATTCTCTTTGGCTTGGTCCCTTTAAAATCAAACACTTTCTTTGGAGAAAAATATTTCTATTTTGATAACATGGATGGGTCTCCTCTCCCATTTCCTTATAGTGGGTAGTATTTCAAGTTGTTCAAGACCTAGGTGACTAGGCAGTCCTTTTGTATATTATGTATAATGTTTTGGTTTTTGGTCATTCCTTTGTTTTTGTTTATGTCTTTCCTTTTTAGTTTTTCCTTTCATGTGTTTTGTCTTCTATGTGGGTATTTCCTTTGACTCTATTTTCCCAATGGATAAGGCATTGGTCTACTTTCCCATTTTTTCTATGGTTATTGGTCCTTCCTCGTTCCTCTGTCAAGTCATCCCCGAGGAAAAGAGCAGGACATTTTGTTGTCGCCCAAGGAAAAAATTCCCCTCTTTTGAAGTCAAGTTTTGAAAATTTTGAGTCGGTACCTCGGAGTAATCTGCACTTTTTCTTGAAAAAATATTTTCCTTTATTCAAATATCATTGTCAATCCTTCTCTTTGAATGGGAAAATATTTTGTGGATTGCATTGAGCCTGATATTGTTTACATTTTTCATTCCATGGAGAATAATTTGAAATTCGAGGGCGTAAAGGTGGGGTTTTCCCTTTCATTTTTATTTTTCCACAGTCATGAATGACGGGTGTATCTTCCCTATCAATTTTTTCCCCAACATCCACGAGTAGTATGTGGACATCTCTGATTGGATCCCCTCATGGCCATATTTCAAGCATGCTTGAGCTTCATAAGGTATCTGTGGCATGTTCGAATGTTCATTGCAGAAAACTGGAGCATTTCATGGATTTTTGACATAGCATCGAAGCTTCTACGCATCCAAATGAAGCAACTCTAAGGGCAGGGCCCAAGGGATAGTCCTCAAATAAGCACAAGCTTTCCAGATGTCCCAGGTTCAAAATGAACATAGAACAAGCCTGAATTGGCTAAGTATGGAAGGTTCAGTGGATGGCGCCACGTGTCTCATCGTTGTAACTTCCAAGCATCTTTCTTTCCGGCTTTGAAGCCATGAGGTGGTTCTCCAAACATGCGCTAGCCCTCCATGTGTCTCAAGTCGAAAAAAATGAGCTATCCATTTAATTAGATTAAGTATAAGAGGGTTGGTAGAAGCCTCCGAGGCCTCAACAACATAATGACTTAGAAGTGAGACCAAAGGGATAGTCTTCGAATGAGCGTCATCTCACCACGTGGTTAGAGTCAAAGAAGAGACAAAGTCTGTCATTGAAGATTCCAAGACAAGAAGAAGGAACCATGCATTAGCTCGACACCCTTTTAGGGGGCTAATCCAAAGTGAAAACTCAAATGAGTGCTAGCTCTCCACGTGTCTAGGGTCCAACAAAAGTCAAGTGGGCAGCAGGCCCGAATCGGCTAAGTATAAAAGAACCGGTGGAATTATACATGTGTCTCTTTGGCACAACGTCAAAGGAAGAATCAAGAGTGGGTCCCCAAGTGTGTGTGGGCTCACCACCTTATCATAGTAAAAGAAGGGGATGAAAGAGAGCAAGAGGACGTTTAATCGGCTAAGTATAAAAGGTTTTACGGAAGCTTCCGCATGTCATCTCGGCATAAATTCAAAGGAAAATCTAGAGGAAGGAGGTAGGTCCCAAATGTGCGTTGAGCCTTCATGTGTTCAGGATTAGACATATGGCCCTGCCAAACAAAAGGGACTTAGTAAAAAACAAAAATAGTGGCTTGATGATTTGGAGGATAGAAGACCATGCTTTCGAGTTGATTTTCCATGGCCCAACAGCAAATCAATGTACATGGCCGATTACACCTTGTCAGATTTGGAAAGAAGGACACATGGTCATGTTTCAAGGGAAGGCAGAAAGGAGGGCCTTTTTTTGTTTTAATGCTTTGAAAAGTCAAAGTGGGAAAGTGGGCCGTCAGAGTGATTTGGGAATTTGGGATTTGTTTCCATAAAGAGCTCAAAGTTATAAAGTGACCGAGACCCCACTCATGCCAAGGGATAAAGTCAAATGTTGAGCCCACATCAAAAGTCAAAGCGGGGAGGTGGGTTGGCGAAAGCAATTTGAGTTTTGAGCCCGTATTGAAAAGAGGTAAAATTATAAAAGTGAGTTGCGACTCTATCGCCACTCAAGTAAAGCCATGTGTCAAGCCCATATCAAAAGCGGATGGGCGGGCCAAAATGTTCGAAGTGTCATTTCTCTAAAAGGCACAAAATACAAAAGGCATCCTCAGGCCCACTTTAGTTTAAATCTCTCCCATGTGGACAACTCAAATTCAAAGTTTGCAAAGGCCGGATGAACTTCTACGATTCAATGCATCTGGTTTTACGTCAGGCATGGAAATGACCAAGGTGTTCGAAAAGTTTAGACGTCAGTTTCTTGAATTGGTTTCATCATTTTTTGTAACTGAATGTAACTATTCTTGGAATCTATTTAATGGCTTCTCCACACGATTGTTAGGATTGGATGTTGATACTCTGTGGAAAGGTAGAATATTTGAAGTAATCAATATAGAATGTTTTCCCCTTTTTTCCTCTGTTGATCTTTCTTTCCTTGTCTGAAATTTAGGAATCATCCATATTTTATGATAAGAAACTTTTTGTTCTTGTTTATATGATTTCTGGAACTTTGTGTCTATGGAATTATATTGGTTATGAAAGTGAATGATTCTACTCTGCATCTCCCTGGTTCAATATGTATAAGGTTATACTCTGCTATCTATATTTCCTGAAGGTATTGTTATGTTCTTCCTCTCTCATCCCCTTAACTCTTCCATTCTTTCGTATTGATGATCTTTGGGCATAAAACCTTTCAAAGTATCAGGAATCCACACTTTGAAAGTTGTACATTTGTATATAATTTTTGTTGCTTGCTCTCAATAGAGGTAACCTCTCCCATTAAATAGGAGGGACTTGATGTGCCCATTGTGGTTTCTTAAAGTATCATTTTAAAACCCAACAGATCTTCACTTATTTCTCGGTGAAAAATAATGGAAGTGTTCCCACCGCTTAAATTTGTTACCCGAGTTTTATGTTTTAATTAGAAAACCTTTCAAAATGAATTTTAAAGATTAAATTATTTTATTCTTTAGAATCAGTAGCCTCCAAATACTGCAATCTGTTGAATTCCTACCATGTGTTGTCATCTCTATCGCCTCGTTTATACATCTTCATTTGGGGAAGACACTATGTTCGTCATATTTTTTCACTTCCATGATTATTGACATCAAAGGCTTTAAGGGCGGAATATTTATTCACTTTAAAATATGAGTTTGGCATTAAGTGATAGTTGGCCCTTCCTCTGCATAGTCCTTACCAAATTTAGCATCGTAAGAATATAAAGTGTAGTGTTTTATTTGTCCCATATGAGGATTTCCTATTTTTCCTTCCTTTCCCTTTTATATTTCTTCTTAGTTTTCTTCTACATTTTTTTTTCGATGCCTTTGTAACATTAATTTCTTGAGCTTGGACATGTTATCGATTTATTTTCCAGACCTAGCTTGCTTGGATGGCTCCCCATTGGGAGATTTCATTTAAATGTAACTGATACAAGTGACATTAGGAGAAGTCTGCTCTTATGATTCAAACTTGTGATCTGTAGAAAAAATTACATAAAAAAATATTCTTTTGTTGTTGTGTGCCATGGGAGAATAAATGGGTGTGCGGTTGATTTCTATGGCTTAGCTAAGATGTGGATCCATTTGCAACACCATTATCAAGGTTTTTATCCTATTGAGAGACTTAGAAACTCTCTGACCCGACCGACTCTCCATTCTCCTCTAAAAATAAAATGAATGTTTATGTTGCAGAAATGACCACATTATTATTATGTTGAAGGCATGTTCCCTGTCAACATACATATGGATATATCTACCAATAGGGGTAGTCTTGAAGAAGTTTAAGTTGAAGGATTGAAGGTGAAACGTTGGATGGGATAAGAGTCATGATGAAGGAGGTTGAGGTACGATATTTATTGGGTTGGAGATTCTATTGAAGGGAACATAGGTGAACTATTTTTTTCTTTGACAAGTCACTTATGGAATGCATATTAATTTTTGTCACCATTGCCAGATCATCTATTTAATGGAATGATTTTTAAACATTACAAATGATTTGGGGTGGAAAGACCCCTTTTCCTAATATTTTGTTCCACAACATGACACTTGCAGCAAAATAATAGAAATAAACCCACAATTCACAAATCTTCCATTTTATCGACAAACCACAAATTATAAAAGCAAACACCATCACTTATATATACATTAAAAAATATAGGCCAATAATGAATGATCCATAAACAACATTGCATAATATCGGTTGTTGAATTTGTAATGTTAACAAGTAACTACATTGATATTCAATTTTTGAAACTAGAGTGATGAAGCCAAATTCTGACAATTGATCAACATAATTATAATCTTCAAGCTGGAACATTCCCTATTTATAACCTTGGAATAGCTAGAGGATTGAAGGAGGACCTATGCACGCACAAACAAAATTCTTCTTTTGTCAATGCCTTAAACATTTTCATGTTTCACTCCCTTCAATTTAACTTCTCGTATGCATCTCCTTGATGTTTCTATCACACATCTCACATACGATTGCTAGTTGAAATAAATCAGCTATATTTTCATGCACCATATGTAATGACCCTTGCAAACATATTTTTGGTTAAACATTTACCATCACTTTTTCATAGAAAACAAAATATTTGAGATAACACTTGAACACTGTTATAAAGTGAAAAGCAGAAAAAGTGAAATGCAACCCTGTAAACCATATCCAAGTATCTTGGCTTTCACATACCAATAGAAGTATCAACTTTGGATCATATTAAAATGATAACGTAGGTGTGCAATTTTTTTTTTTAAACTAATGATTTCATGTTTCACATATAATTATTTTAATTTGCACACAAAACATCCATCGCAAAAGAATCAATTGATTGCGACTTCGAAGTATACTTTTCAAGATACGTTGAATGTATGTCACTTTTAATATTCTTGAAATGAGAACCTGTAAGACTTTTGACTTTATTTAAATTATCATTTTTGGGCAACGATTATACCATGCTTAAACTTACATCAAAAGATTGAATAGAAATTTGTCAATTCATTTACAGACATTATATATTTTGATTGATTTTTCAGAAAATAATAAGTAACAGTTAAATAGAATTTGAATATGAATTTTTAAATTTTTTGCTATTGAATTTATAATAAAAAAATGATTCTTATTAACATATATATTACAGCTTATTACTACCTTTTACTTGACTGAAGATAAATTGCACCAATCGAGATCACAATATAATTTGAAAAGAATATTTGAGAAAATATAAAGTTCTGTCAAATTTGTCTTATGTGTAAAGACAATATGATTTTTGAATTAAAATTTTCAAGAAAAAGAAAAGATTTGAAATAAAAATCCAATAAACATTAAACTAAAACATAATTTTTCTATACAAGAGTTACTTAAACATTAAATTGAAAATTGAAAAATAATTATTAATAACTAGTACATTCCTCAATTACCCTCTATCACCATTGTAGAACGCTTACCAGAATAATAGTAAAATTGACCAATAAGGAGCCCAATATTATTGTAGAACATAATAAAAATATATAGGTGCATTTTTCTTTCCTTATATTTTCTTACAAATTACTTAGTAGATACTTCAAAATATAATTGCAGTGTATAATACATACGATGGATATTGATTTCCTCTTAGATTCTTACAAAAAAAAACTCATTAGTTTATATCTTTATTAAATTATTTATTCAAGATAATTTCTTATCTTTTATTTTGTGTCTATGTGTGTGTAATCGGGAGGGATTAGAAAATAGTTGGTAACCTAAAGTTTTGAACAAAGTTCCAATACAACATGAGTGCCACCAATAAACCTCATTTTAATAGATTTAATAGTTTTTAACAGATCTTTTAAACAATAATTATAATAAATGATAATTAAATAGAATTTGAATTTAATTTATAAAATATTTTTATAATAATCAATTTAGTGTTGAATTTATTAATTTTTATACACAAATATTACATACCTCTACCATTCAGTTATTATTGTAGAAGGTTTTGCAATACAATAATTCTATTATCTTCTTCATGAATTTATCATTAATTGAGAAGAAATGGTATAAATTTAGTTTGAAAAAATATTCGAACAAAAATAATAATCTCTAAATTCTTTCCTTTAAATAACAGCTTCATAATTTTTCAATTAAACTTTCACATTAAAAAAACTAAATAATAATCGAATATATATTAAATTTAGAAATTATTTTTTATACAATAATTAAATAATTTCTAAGACTATAGATTCCTCGATTATCCATTAGCACCCTCGTAAAATTAACCAAAATCAAACTCAATATTCTTGTAGAACATGATTTAAAATATATACATATATAGATAATTGTAGTCTCTTTCAATAAAAGTGCATGTCGGCACCTCTTCGATCACGTAAGAGGTAAAACTTTATTATATTATTGAATTGGAATGAATATCTCCTTTTTCCTTGGAATGATGCAAAGAAAGATTCTAAGATCTTAGCTTTTTGGAATGTTAAAAGCACTTGTCGTTTTGTATTTAGACTTTTCTTGAATCACCTAGTTAAGATTCCTTTGGTATGCTATGGTCCACACTATATATCATACAAATACTTTGCTGATTTATCTATGTTTAGTCTATTTCTACTCATTCCATTCCAGTGGAAGTATTCTAAAGTAAATGTACCCCATATTTGCTTGCCATGTGAGTATAATTCTTTTAATTAATTAAACGAGCTTAACCTTCTAGAACATCTTAGTGCTCCACACTTAAAAAATGGTCATCTTTAATGCGTCTAAAATGTGTATTTTTTTAGGTTAAATTTAGTTTTATTGTGATACTTTTACTTTTGGTGGTTACCACTTTTTTTTCATATACAATTTAGTTGTCACTTATGTCACTTATGTCACTTAACTCACTCTCCTTATTTCTTTAATTTTTAAAATTTTATTTTATTTAAATTATGGACTCATAAACATGAAGTCTACTATCATTTAAAAAATGAATTGTATTGTCAAAATGACTTTGAGTACCCTCCTCCCTAATTTCACTCGTGTTATTCTTAAGTATTCTTTATTTCTAATTTTCATTATTTTTGGAGGCCAACTTGTATGTGAATAAGATTCTAATCCCAATTTTAATTGTCTATAAACACACAAGCACCATAATACATGTACACTTCTATTTACATCTAGAGATATCATCTCGTAGCACTTAAATATATTTATCATTCACATGATGAATCTATTGACTATTTGCAAGTATAAAAACAGTCAATACAATTACACATCTATAGACATCTAAAAATTCCATCTATCTAAAACTTATATATATTTATCATTCACATCATGAATCTATTGACCATTTACAAGCATAAAAATAGTCAATAGATTTACACATCTATTCACATCTACAAATTCCATCTACCTAGCACTTAAATATTTTTATCATTCACATCATGAATCTATTGACCATTTTGCAAGCATAAAAATAGTCAATAAATTGTTATAGTATTCATTAAAGCATTACGGTTCTTTAAAGATGAATTGCATTCACTAGTTTTCATCTTATTGAATGATTGTAATTGTTTGTGTTTTGTACTCAATTTTTTTATATCATTAAAGCCTTACTATGAGAAATGTTTACTATAAAATATTTGTAATTCAACAAATTCCATACTTTTTAAATGATTGGTGATTCTAATCTCATCGGTTGACACCACATTTCACCCAAAAAAATCATATATGATATATTCCTACCTTCAAATAGCTAAATGGTTTCTAATTTTAATACACTTTTTCAAAAAATGTCGATAATGTTATATAATGAAGTATTTTAAAATATGTTTAAGACGGTAAAAATTTTATGGGCCCTTGATTACCATTCACTAAAATTTTACAAGGAATAATGACATTTAATTGAATTTGTTAGTTATGCCCAACCTTGAAATGTGTCATATACATTTTTATATATTGTTGAAATAAATCATTAATTTTCCATCTACGTGGGGAGTTGGAACTTCATCATCATTCAAAATGTATAAAATGATAGAATAAACTAGTAATTTAACAAACATTTATACAATGCAAATGTGAATCATAAAATATATTTAACAAATCCAATTTTCAATACTCTAATAGTGTTGCAGTTTATAGCCTACAAGTAAATCTATTCAACCAATTCAATGTTGGGGTTAGCACAAGGTTGTACAAATTATATATCAGATCTAAGCATACATGCAATAAAAATGGATATTCTACCAGAAGAAATATACAAAACAAGAGATATAAATCAACACTAGATTTAATGTGGTTCACCCAGTGTGGGCTACATCCACCAAGAAACAAGTCAATCTATTATCCAAAGCTTTCAGAAGATATACAATTGAAAATCTACAATCTTCCACACCTCTCAGATGTATAATACTTTCTTTCTCTCAAGCTTCTCCTTCTTCTCCAATAATTCTCTCTCTCACAATTATTCTCATAATAATCATTAACACACACTTCTAAACCCTAGCTTTCATGCTTATATAGACATATAAAAAATTAGGGCACTTAGTCATGCAATTACAATCAATAGATCTATTTTAATACTAATATTAGATCTAATTCTTGAGAGTTAAATCAAACGCTCACATAGATGATCGAAAGCGGTTAGCCCTAATTGATGTCGGTTAGTATATTTTCCTATAAGTTTCATATTACATGCTAATATAAAGTAATTGAGCTCCACAACTCAACAATTTCCCACTTGGAGATTTAATTACCGCACTATACCTATAAAACGTCATTCTTGGATCCTTTACATAGCTTTGATTTATATCTACAAGTCTCAAACTCGAAGACGAATAGAAGTGGAGTGTAACTCCAACTTATCTTTTGCTAATGGATTCCTTAGTATATCTGTAGGGTTTTCACTCGTATGAATCTTCTCTAGTTTCAACTTCTCATCCTTCAATACCTTCCGTATGTAGTGATACCTCAACCAAACGTGTCTCATTCTAGAATGAAACAACTGAGTTATTTTCTAAATTAATTACACTCGAGTGTGGTGAATAATTTGCAACATCTTGCTCCTTTCCCAACTCTTTCATGAACCTTCTCATCCATATCATCTCCTTGCTAGCCTTTGTAGTTGCAACATACTGCCTCATAGTAGACAAAGCCACAACATTCTCGCAACCCTAAAATCAGCTAGTTGTCGTCCCACCTCGTGAAAATATATCCAATAGTGCTCCTACCATCCGAACTCCCGGTCATATCCCAATCAACATAGCCACATAAAGAAATATCCAAACCTCCATAGCATAAATGCATCCTACATGTCCCTCTCAAATACCTAAGAATCCATTGAACTTCTTTCCAATACTCTTTACCAGATTAGACATAAATCTACTCGAACTCTCACTTTGCAATGTAATGTCCTGTGCTGGTACAAACCATAGCATACATGAGACTCCCAACAATTGAAACATATGGTACTTGTGTCATGTATTTTACTTCCTCATTTGATGAAGGACATAGATCTTTGCTCAATTTGAAGTGTCTAGCCATAGGTGTACTCACCGATTTTGAATATTACATGTTAAACCTTTCCAACACGTTATTGATATAAGCCTCCTGAGACAAATATAATTTCATGTTCTTCCTATCTCTGTGTATTTGCATGCCAAGGATTCTTTTTGCAGCTCCTAAATCCTTCATAGAAAATGTGTGAGCTAGCTTTCCCTTAAGCTCACCAATGTCATGCATACTAGATCCTACAATAAGCATATCATCCAAATACAATAACAAAATAATATAGCTCTTATTTTCAAGCTTCTTGAAATAAACAAAATGGTCGATTCACATCTAAAATAACCATGCTCATGTATGAGACTATCAAACCTTGTGTACCATTTCCTTGGAGGTTTTGTTAGTGTGAAATCATAGCACACCCAAATGAGTTTGACAAGTCTTCTTTTCTAAGGCAGGGTCATTTGGTGTGATTGCATAACATTGAACTTTTCCCAAGGTGTGGGACCATAAAAAATGGAAAATCTCTCTAGATTGAAGGTTGGTTCCTTATTCCTTTGTTCAGGTGCATGTGTGGGAGCTTATAGAGGGTTTATCTCTATACTTAGTCTAAAACTTGCCAAGGAGACAGGGGTAAAAGAAGTATAAGAAATAAGAAATGACTAAACTACTAGGTGATGGACCAAAGGAATGATGAACACTTATTTTTATAGATACAAACCAATAGAATGCATACAATAAACAAACACATATGGCCAGATATGTAATAGAAGACATAATGAAATAAAAATAGGAAAGAAAAGATCTAAAATCGATCACAGACGTGTTTTATTTCTCTGTAGATTGATGCAGTCCATTACAAAGTAGCCAAGAGGTAAAAACGTAATGAAATTTTGATGGAAGGCCTTAACCCCACAAATCTCTTTGCTAAGAGGAGAAGGGAGCCTGCAAAATAAAGAATGTCCAAACCTTTACAATGAATCCTACGCTGTATTTATAGATTCGATCAGAGAGAAGAAAGAGAGAGAGAGAAGTGGGAAAAGTAGGCCAAAACTCAACCACTCCTATTAATGCTTCGATAAAATATGCCCATAAATTCAGCTTTCTTGCATGAATCCTTGATTCAAAGTGCCTTAAAAAGAAAAGGAAATAATGGAAACAAATTGAATATGATCTGGTTGTTGAGATAGATGGATCCTACATTGAAGGCTCAAAGACATTTCCTCCATTTTCCTTTACCCAACCTCCTCAATATTAAAGTTCTAGACCTCCATGGCATAGGTGAGGCCGAGATATTTCTAATGGTGTCATATTTGTAATATTTGAGCCCCGAGTGAAAGTTATGCCCCTTTGAAGTTTTTATCGGTCCGTAAAAATGGGTGGGAAAAATTTGAAAAATGCATCCCCCTTTTGATATCGGACACATGGTAGCTAGATTAGAGAGAAAAATCGGGCTTACGGGTCCGTAATGTATCTTTTTCCTTTTAACGAAAGGAAAATTTTCACCTTTCCCTCGACTCCCTTCCTTTCTCTGGGACACACGTCGATCGGCACTTGCTTGGGCTCTCACTTTTGGATTCACCTTTGGAGAAGTATCATTAGGACACATGGTCTCTTCGCTTCCTCCTTCATAATTAGTCATTTTTGGACCTTTTCTGAACCGTTTCATGCCCAAGGACTTCGGATCTTAGCCATTTCTCCCTCTTCTCCTCTCTGCTCCTTCCACAAAGCATCCCCTCTCTTGTCTGACCCTATTATCCATAGTTGAGTCAACTTATGCCTCGAAGAACAGATTTAAGATGTGGAAATGGCCCGATAGAGTCATTTCGTTTGTACATGGTCCCTTGATCTCTCTTGACCTCCGAATCCTTAATGGTTGAGTCTTTCTACGACCAATTTGTAAGATCGAATGAGTTCTTTCGGAGTTCCTTCTATATGGGGTCATGGTGATCCAATATTTGGCACGGGGGAAAAATATGGATAAACATTTGGTGACTCATAGGGGTATCTACCTGCTAGATGAAAAGACCAATTACCTTGTCATATCCATTAGGTATGGAGTCAAGAAAGACATTTACGATACTAATTTTACCTTTGACTCATAATCTCGAATTCTTGCACTCCCAATTTTCATAAGAAATCTTGAAATGAAATTTTCTTAGAGTAGAAAATTATTTTGATTAGGGCTTTAACTTTCTCTCTGAATGGACTGCATAAGAGCAACAAAATAGCACCACGACTATATACAAAATTTAAAATCATACATGCTCTAAATGGAACATGCAGAGCGTGCAAAGCACTTAGGAGAAAATCAATCTACACTACAACAAGACAATGTGCAGAAGCACTTAGAGGAAAAAGAAACTAAACTAATATGTACATGGTGAGACTTCCCTTTTAGTAGCAGTGCTTAAGATAGATCCCATTCACTAGAATCTGTAACTCTTCGCCCTCCAATGTGTACAATTGGAAAGCATTGTTACTTTTTCACCTTGTGATCATATAGGGGCCACTCCAGATAGCATCAAACTTGGAATGCCTTCCTTGTTTTACTTGATTTGCATCCCATTTCAAAACCATATCTCCTTCTTGGAAGGTCCTCTGTTTTGCCTTCTTATCAAAACATCTCTTGATTAAGGCCCGATTCTTTTCCATTGCTTGGAGAGTGTATTCTCTGGTTTCTTCTAACTCTATCAGCTCCACGTACCTGGCCTCCATTGGCTCAAATTTAGACATCTCTAATTTATTTATGATCTCTAATCTGGAAACACAAGTGATATAGGCAACATTTGCCTCTTTCCCATTAATGATCTTGAATGGAGAGTTTCCTATGGATTTCTTTGGCATTATTCTATCAGCCCATAAGGTTGTTTTGAGATTTGTCTACCATGTCCTCTAATTATCATCAAGAGTTCTTCTAATGATCTTTAGCGGGTTCTTGTTCATGGACTCAACTTTGGTCATAACCCCGAGGGTAATAGTTTGATGAAGTACTCAAATAAGTCCCATTCTTAACCCATCCTGTGATTTTAGAACCTATGAATGCTAATGCATGGCCTTATATGATGGTGGCTGGCACTCCAAATCTGGTCACTATCCCCTCATAGAAATCTAGGATACTAGACTCATTGGCTTCCTTGAGTGCCACTACCTCGGTCCACTTGGTGAAATAATTTGTCGCTGTCAGAATCCATTTGTGGCCTTGGCTTGAATTTGGATTGATGACTCCAATGAATTCCAATCCCCATTACATGAAAGGTTGTTCGACTAAAATTGGGTGCAGTGGAAGTGCTGCTAGCTTTTCCTTTCCCTTGAAGAATGCACAATTCTTGCACCTTTTTATCCATGTGTAGTAGTCACTAAACACTCTGGGCCAATAATATCCTACTTTCATGATTTTGAGTGTTTTCACTCTTGGAGAAAAATGGCCTCTAGCTGCTTCGACATGGAATTCTTATAGCACCCTCTCCACCTGATCTATCCCAATGCATCTCAAGGCAGAATGCCATTGATGTCCCTCTTGAACAAGACACCTCAATAAGAACATATAGGATGGCTGTAGCCTAAAATCCCTTGTTTTTGCTTTACTCATCCCGTGATGAAATAGGACTATTCAAAAGAAGTGCACCATGTCTTGGGTCTAACAAGGAGGAGGTACATCATCTCTCCTTCTTCATGATCATCTCGTAGAACAAGAACAAACTCTTTTTTCATGTCTGTTTCATCTTGTTGACTTGAGGCTAGTTGTTCACAGAGCCCCTTCCCATGGACTAGCCTAGTGACCTCGATCTTAATGTCATATTCCATGACACGAGTGATTCATCCTGCACACTTTTCATTTAGGTCCTTGTTGAGAAGGAATTCCTCAACTCCCGTATGGGAGACCAATAGTTGGATCTTGTTCTTTGAAACCAAATGCTTAAACTTATTCAATCCTCTTATCACCGCCAGGACCTACTTCTCAATAAAGGAGTAGCTCACCTCATAATCTTCCAAACTCTGACTGAAGAAAGCAATTGGTTATTCTGTACTCTCTTTGTTCTGCTGCACCAAGATTGCAGAAATTGTGTCGCTACCACCAAAGGAATACAATATGAAAGATTTGGAAAAATATGGGTTAACAAGAGTTGGGGCTTGTGATATGGCTTCTTTGATAGCCTCAAAACTTGATTTTCCTTCATCTATCCACCTAAAATTTAAGCCCTTTTTTGCATCAACATTATTAGCTTAACAAGGCGAGAAATTTTGGAACAAATCTGGAGACAAAATTGATTTTTCCCTAGAAGCTTTGAAGAGCCATCTTGTGAGTTAGCAATGGCAATGCTCTTATTGCTTAAACTCTCCGAGTCAATTGTCAATCCTTAGTTGATACAATATGGCCTAAAGAGCCTTCTTGTGAGTTAGCAATGGAAATGCTCTTATTGCTTGAACTCTCTCCGAGTCAATTGTCAATCCTTCTATTGATATAATATGGCCTATAAGCTTACCTTCACGGGCAAGAATATGCATTTTTGGGGTTTAGGGACACCCCAAAACTCTTGCATCATTGGACAACCTACCATTGGTGGAAGAGATGATTTTTGTAATTTTGGAAAACACTTGTAATGTCATATAGATAGATCAACACTATTTTTTTTATTAGCCCCTTGAATTCCATATCCATTGCCCTTTGAAAAGTGGCTCCAATGTTGGATAATCCAAATGGAATTTTCTTGTAGGCATAGGTGCCCCATTTGGTGGTGAAAGTTTTTTGAATTGATCATATTCTTTCACCATGATCTAGTTGTACCACTGAGTAGCCATATATGAGAAAGAACCTTTCGACCGGACACTACTTACAAGATTTTCTCCATTGAAGGGAGTGGGTAGTGAGCTTTGAGGGAGGCTCTATTCAAATCTCTAAAGTCAACACCCAACCTGATTTCTCCACTTTTCTTTCGAATTGGGACTAGATTTGCAACCCAGCTTGAGTGTTTGATTGGAAATATGATGTTTACCTCTATCAACTTGTTCAACTCCTTCATCGAGGCTCAATGTGTGGGTTGACTAGTCTCTACTTCTTCCTAATGGGCTAAGTATTTGGATCCTGTTCGATTGTGTGTTGATCTAGTTTTGGATTGAACCCTCTTAGGTCTTCATAACTCCAAGAAAACACATCAGGAAATTATTGGCAAAGCTGTATGAATTCATGCCTTTCTTTCTTGGTGACCACTTTGCAAATTTGAAGTGTTTTGTCTTCTCCAACCTGGGATTGACTCTGAATCTTCTCCTTTGATCTGCATGTTAGCCTTTTCTTTTTTAAACTAATCATTAGGATTGAAAAGGGATTCCAGTGTCACTAAGTATTTGGGAAGCTTGTTTGTATGGCGTAATATCCGATTCTTGTATCGCTACTATAGTCTGCTTTGGTTTCTAGATGAGAATTCAACTTCTTCTTGTAGGAATTTAATGATCCATTTATCATTCTCAAACACCTACCAGCATGTATTATTATCTAGCACTACTAGCCTCACAACCACATGGACATGTGGTTGTTCTCTATCTCTTTGGATGTCATCAACCACATCAAACATCGCCCCAACTTCTGCAAGTATATCAACAACTTCATTCTCCTTCCCGGGTATATACACAATGTTGAAGGCCTTGAATTCATCCATTAATTCCCATACCCTACTCTTGTAGTTCTTGAGCAGGTCATTTTTGATACATTTAGTCCTCTAACTTGATTGGCAAGCGTTCACTATCACCAAACACTTGCAAGTTCTTGATCCCTAGCTTTCTTTCCCAATGAAGACCTTGGACTAAAGGCTCATATTGATAGTGTTATTTGAGCAATAAAACTAGAATCTAAATGCTAAATAATATCTCACACCTATGGGGAACACAATCGTGGCTCCTCCTCCGACTCCTTGTCTACTCCTCGAGCCATCAAAGAACAATTACCATTCCTCATTGTCATCCTTATATTTCTAGCTTAATTAGGTCGGGGGAAGAGGATGATTCTCTTCATGTAGACAGTGACAACTAGTTCATATTCTTCCATCTCCTTATAGGGGTTAAAAGCATGTCTTTTGTTGGCCCACTCATCTAGGGTCAAGTCCGGGATACATACCACCTTGGTATCTATTTCATTAGTGCTTAGGTGGTCTTTTTGATCAAAAGTGAGAAGTTGGAATTGATTCGGCTAGGCACATAGGATTGATATGATAACCAACAATAGGTTCATATCTGATTGTGTCCTTCACCCCATACCTTGTCCTAAAGAGCATATGTGACCAATCAATAGACAGTAGCCTCCAATTTTGGTAGTGAAGTCTCTAGACAAACATAAAGAAAAATGTGGTGGAAAATCTATGATTGACACGTTTTGTAAAACATTCACATTAGGGCAAGTGTGTAGAGTGAGACTTATATCCTTGATAATTATCACAGTGGTCAGTGTTGTCCCATCTAATTGGACAACTCCTCTAGAGATGACTTCATATTGGAAACCCAACTGATCAACTATTTGTTTGGGCTTCAAAAAACTACTAACCCCAGAATCAATCATATAATTGTGCAACAATTTGTCTCCTATAATTAATGAGACATAGAAGGGAGGAGGTATCGGGTCTTACCTTTTTGTTCTCCTTGGTTCCTTCTAGGTTGAACTGCATTGGTAAGCACTCTCTCCTTTGGTTAGGGGGTTGATTTGAACTTGACCAATTCTGCATGGCAGTCTATAACAGATCCCTCTACCCTGGAATGGCCAGTGACTCCCATAGTGAAATGTTCACACTTGTCCTTTTCATCTACTCAATAATATTGAATGAGCTATCTTTTTTCTACCCCCTTCTAGACACATTTCTTTCTTGCACATGGGTCATTACAACCGGTGCTTGACTGGGTTTGGAAGGTGGTCTAGATTGGTTCAGTATGTTGGGGGTTGTACTTGGAGCACCAGGACCTTGTGGAGTGATGGAAGGTTGAGGGTCACCTGAGTTTAGTGGTTGGCCCTCTCAATACTTCTCTTTTTGAATTTGTGTATTCGTAGCCACACTTTGAGAAGGGGACTGATTCATCCAACAAAAGTCTTCAGCCTACCAATTGACAAGCATAGTCTCGCTTGAGGGTCCACTTTGTTGAGCTCCTTGTTGCTGATCTTCCTCTTAGCTAGGTTCTTGTGGCACCATATTGGTTTGCACCATCAAGGCCTAATTTAGAGCACCATTAAAACACGTTGATTGGTTATGTGGATGATTGCATGGAAAACACCAATCATATTCTTGTGCCATATTGTTTCGTGCTCGAACAATGCTCTTGATGTTGAAGTTGTGTTAGGATCATATGGCACGAAAGGTATAGCATCTTAGGGTTGTCCTTGGTTACGGCTCTAGTTTACGAGTCTAAGGTGGTGGCATATTCTTGTAATACTAGGGTCTAGCTTGATATTGAGCACCGGGAATGGTATGGCCTGGAACTGCGAGCTTATTGTCTTTTGATGGTCACTAGCTCATTCCCAAAGTTTCTAAGTTGCTTCATCACTTCTTGAAGCTCTTTATAGTTATCATATGATGGCTGGAAGCTTCAACTGAGCTTTGACTCTTGGGGGTGGGTATAGGAGCTAATGTAGGAACTTGACTAGTATCTAGGCTTCCTAACTTAGGGTACAAAGGCATGGATGGCCTAGAAGTGATTTTTCTAGCTTGAATCAAACGGTTCTCGACCCCTATGGAAAGGCTATAGGTGCGAGGTAATGTAGTGCCCCCATTGGTGAATCATCTGAGATATATCAGAATTTAAAGCCCTAAGAAAGTATAAGAAGGAACCTTCATTAGTAGGCTTTACTACTGTTGGAATCCTATCTCAGTCGGCTGGAATTTGAGGTTCAAGTATGTCAGTTGCTCATTTGGGGCTCTTTTGATTGTTTTTAGTTGCTCAGGAAAGACAAGTTATCACCCTTTTCCACAAACGTATTGTGAAGATCCATGCACAACTTGTTCCATTATGGATAGAGTCTACTTCAAGACTCTGAACCATTGTGAAGCTTTCCCTTTGAATGAAGAGGTGAGTATCTTTACTACAATGTCCATCTCATGGATCTCATGGTTTGTACAGAAATTTGTAATATCTTGGACATGGTCACCAAGAGAAGTTTGATTTTCCCTAGTTAAATATGGGATGCTCTTTAATGCTGCAATCGGGTGGGTTTTGTACATTCAAGGTGAGTGGACTACTTCAATGAAGTTAACATATGGATTTTGTTGTGCCTTTACGATTGGCCTAAGAACCCTTACAGAATTAAATAAATGCCTTGCAAGTGGAGTTGTTTAAAAGGTTCTACTTGGTGGAGATGGAGACCTCGAACTCTTCTTCCTCTCCTTTCTCGAATGGGGATAGACTCAAGTACTCAATATACCTTCTTTCCTTACTCTAGACTACATTTTTCTCATGAATCTCCCAAGCTTGGGCTGCTAAAACCAGTAGATTTATTTCTTTTGAGTTGTCGGATGTACAATTTTAAGGATTCTTAAAATCCAAATCACAAGTGTACATCAATCCCTATTGTAATAAGATGGAGACTTCTTAATCCCACTAGGCGTGCACAAACTATTGGTGTGAAATCACAACACCCCAAATGATTTCGACAGGTCTAATTTTCTAAGGTAGAGTCATTTGGTGTCATTGCATAACATTGAACTTTCATGAGTCATGGGACCTTCCAAATATGGAAAATCTCTCCAGTTGAAGGTTGGTTCCTTATTCCTCTATTCAAGTGTGTTTGTGGGAGCTTTCAAAGGGTTTATCTCTACACTTAGTCTAAAACTTGCAAAGGAGACAAGTGTAAAAGGAGTATAAGAAATAATATATGATAAAACTACCGGGTGATGAACCAAAGGAATGATGAACACTTATTTTTCTAATAATTGACCATAGGCATGTTTTATTAATCTTTAGATTGATATAGTCCATTACAAAGTAGCCAAGCGGAAGAAATGTAATGCAATTTTGATGGATGACCTGAACCCCACAAATCCCTTTGCTAAGAGCAGAATGAATCCCACAAAACAAAGAATTTCCAACCCTTTATGATTAATCATGCCCTTTGTATTTATATATTTGATTAGAGAGAAGAAAGAGAGACAGGGAAGTAGGAAAAGCAGGCTAAAACTCAACCACTATTGTAAATTCTTCGATAAAATCTTCCCCCTAATCCTTATTTACTTCATGAATCCTTTTCTTAGTACCTTGAAAGAAAAGGAAATGGTGGAAATAGATCGAATCCGATCTAGTTGTTGAGATAGATGGATCCTACATTGAAGGCCCAAAGATGTTTCCTCCATTTTCCTTTACCTAACCTCCTCAAAATTAAATTTTAGACCTCCATGGCATAGGTGAGGCTGAGATCTTTGCGATGGTGTCATATTTTCAATGTTTCGAGCCTTGAGTTGAAAGATATGCCCCTTTTAAGTTTGTATCAGTGTATTTAAATGGGTGGGAAAACAATTGAAAAATGTGTCCCCCTTTCTATATGGGACACGTAGAATCAGATTAGAGAAAAAATCAGGCTTGTGGGTCCACAATTTATATTTTTCCCTTTGAACGCAAGGCAAATTTTAACCTTTCCCTCTGACTCCCCACCTTCCTCTAGGACACATGTCAGTTTGGCACTCGCTTGGGCTCTCACATTTTGATTCACCTTTGGAGAAGTATCGTTAGGACATGTGGTCTCTTCCGCTGCCTCCTCCATACTTAGTCATTTTTGGACCTTTTCTGGACAGTTTGAGCCCGAGGACATTCGATCTTTGCCATTTATTCCCCTTCTCCTCTCTGGTCTTTTGCATGCATCCCCCTCATGCACGACCTGCTTATCCATAGTTGAGTCAACTGTGACTCGAAGAAGAGATTTAAGGTTTGGAAATGGACCGAAAAAGTCATTTATTTTATATAGGGTCCCTTTATCTCGCTTGGCCTCTAGTTGCTTCATGGTGGAGTCTTGTTATCCAAAATAATCCCCTGCTTATTTTGGCTAAACTATTTTGGCTTGTCTTCATTCTTTCTTTCCTTGTGCCTCAGTCATATTTTTACACATTTCGGGCACTTTTTTTTTTGAAATGGCTTCATCAGATAGAGAATTTTCACACCTTTCGAAAAAGGTAAGATTTTCCTCCTAACTCCTTGTAATTTTTGAGTTATGGCTTGGTGAATTTTTTTGGGGAAATTTTTCCTAAAGCAGGCGCCATGACCAGTCAAAAGGTGCCACTTAACAAAGTGGAGCAGCAGGCATCAAGGGGATTTTGGATTTTTTGGCTCTTCGATCAAAAGGGGGCAAAAGAAAATTTTGGCCTAAAGGCCCGCGGATCATTTTGAAGCCACCACATGTCCACATCGGTGGCGAGAGCCGGGTAAGCGGATGGTTTTACAAAATTTTGCCAAAGTTGCAAAAGCAAAAAAAAATGGAGCACACTCTGCCAAGCAACTAGAGGATGCCACTGGCAGTGAAAGAGCGGAGCGCTGGGAAATTTTGGAATTTTTCCCAATGTAAAATCAAAAGGAGAAAGGCTAAGTTTGAGCCCATATTTCTATCAACGAATTGGGAAGTACCACATGGTAGCGGAGTGGCGGGGCATGGAGTTTTTGGAAATTTTTCCCAAATTCAAAAAGATGAAAATTTTGAGTTTCGCCCACCAACCCGAATTTTGCCCTAAAATTGTCATTTTCACCCTCAATCTTCAAAGGGGTATAAATTTTGATCCCAAGCTCATATTTTCACGTTCTTTATATCATTGAAAAGATTTTTAAATTATCTACATGATGGATGGTTCAATTTTTATTTTTATGGATATTTAGGAGAAAAATAGGAAAACGTCTCTGGCATGTAAAAACATAGAAAATGCCCCCAACCACCAAAATTAATGAAGTATGGGCCTCTTTCTTGCTCTGCAGAGTAATGTACTTTGGTGTATGGATTTTTCTATATCTCTCATCTCTTTGTAGGCAAGATTGAAGGTATTTGTTAGTGGTTAGATTTTCAAATTGATTTTCCCACGTTTTCCACATTTCTTATATTCTGTTCAATGGTTAAAAGCCATTTTGGATCATTTGTAAGGTTGTTCATCATTCTTCTCTGCCTCTCTTGTCTTTTCTTCCCTGGGATAAAAATAGAGTTTGAACCTCCTCTCCTACTTTGTAATGGAATTTTTTTCCTCTTACCCAAGAAATTATATTTTGTACAAATTTATGGATCATTAAAAACATTTGTTAAGATGCATTTGTCCATCATTGCTCGTTTTTGTTTTTTTCTTCTTGCCTCTCATAATTGCAGGTATTTATGCATGTTTGAATGTTCATTAAAGTTTTGGAGCTGTGTTCATGGAGTTTTGGAACATTTTTGTGTGAAATCCATCCTAGGTTTTGTGATGCACTCGTCCATCCTTTCCATTTCTCACCTCTTCTTGTTCCATGGAAGTTTTAATAGATGTTCAACATTTTCCTTCTCTAGTGTATCACCATTTTTATGTAGGCTTTATTTTTTCCAGTTTCCTTTCTCTCCTGTCTCCTTGGAAGTTAGATTACAATTAGATTATGTTTTTGCCTTTGGAATAGCTTGTGGCGGTGTAGTTTAGGAAGAGGAGCTAGCCTTCTTTGGAGAACTTTCCCCATTTGCAAAGGTCCCACACTTAGGGAAAAATCAATGTTGTGCATTCACACCAAATGACATTACCTTAGAAAAGCATATCCATATGTCATTTTGGGGGTGTTGTGAATTTTCACTAGCCGTCCTTCGTGACCAATTTGTAAGATCCGAAGCAGAATTTTTCAGTTCCTTCTATGCGGGGTGTGATCGATCCAATATTTAGCACGGGGTGAAATATGGATAATGCTTGTTGCTTGAGCCCATATAAACTCTTTTTCAACCTACACAATAATTACTTCTTACCCTTGACCTCATACCCAAGCAAGCAACCTTGCTGCATATAAATCTCTTAATTAAAATAACCTTGAAGGAAATTCATCTTCACATCTAGTTGTTGTAAATTCAAATCATGTACTAAAACTATACTCAACACATGACGTATGGAGTTCATTCGAACAACATGAGAAAATATTTAGCCAATGTCAATACCTACTTTCTATGAAAATTCCTTTACTACAAGCTTTGTCTTGTATCTTTTCTATCTACCCTCTACTTCTTTGATCCTGTAAACCCACGTGTTCTTGAATGTCCTCTTACCTTCTCGTAACTTAACTAAATCCCATGTCATGCTCCCACTACATGTAGTGTTTATCATACATTAATTTTTCACAACTTTCTAGTTCACCATTATCAATCAATAATAAATAAGTTATAGGTCTAAATATTTCTAGAGGTTTACTTACCCTTTGTGACTTTCTCATAGAAGTTTGGGATACAGGAGGCTCATTCTAGACCTCTTGTACATTTGTTTCTAATTGCAGCGTGATGATGCTAGTTACCTATAACCGACGTCAAAGCGCTAAGCGATGATGTATTTTTTACATTCTATAATTGATACCGATTCTGCTAACTAATGTCGGTTAGGGGTCAATCAACACTAGTTCTTGTGTAACCCCGTAGGTATGACTTTTGAATCGAGAGTTCATTTTCATTCACAAAATTTTCAACCGATTAATCCTTGGAAACCAAAATTTTATCCATGTACATTCTATTTTCATTTCATTCAATGTCATGACTCGTAATAATTTTAGAATTCTCTAAATCCCAAAAATGAAAACTGAAATCACCATATCCATAACAAAGGAAAGTGCATCTCTTTCATTTTACATCTAACTTTTTCTATTTTCCTTATCAATATGCACAAAATCTTCTAAACCAAAAAAATTAAAAAAAAAAAGATCTACCTCTTTTCCGATCAAAGATTCTATAGGATTCCTCTATCTAGTGAACTTGAAGGCCCATGATAAATCAAATAAACCATTGTATTAGCTTATTCTTCCAAAAACTATAAGGACAATCAAACATGTATCCTCATACTTCTAGCATGTTCCATAATTGTCATGTTTATTATTTATACAACACCATTTTCTTGTGGTGTTCTTCGAACCTTCATTTCTCGACATATTCCATTCATGAACAATAATCATAGAAGGAATTTCTACGATATTTTCCATCATTTTCAGATCTAAGGCACTTTAAATTTTGATTCAATTCATTCTCAACAAGGTATTTCCATCTTTTAAAAGTCTCAAAAAGATCATATTTATGTTTAATACAATAAACCCATACCTTTCTTGTGGCATCATCAATGAAACTAACATAATACAAAGATTCTCCATGAGAAGCTACCTAGGATTTTTCCCACACATCCGAGTGTACAAGCTCCAATTTCTTCTCATTCTTAGTTTCCCTAACTTTGATAAATATCACTCTCTTTTACTTTCTAAAGATGCAATGCTCACAAAAATAAAGATCTAAATCTTTCAAATTTGATAACTTACCCTTAGCTTTTAAGATCTACATTTCTTTTTTACTCATATGGCCGAACCGATTATGCCACATTCATGCATCGAATCTGAAGTAGATAACACAGAAAATGAATCAATAACATAGGTAGATAAATATAACATTCCTACCTTATTACCTCTTACCACAAAAAAAAAACCCTTTGTGACTTTTCAATAGCCTCTTTGTGAATGTATCCATGCAACCAAATTCACCTAGTTGCCTTGCAGAAATAATATTCCTCTTGAGGTTGGAACATGCCTCACATCTTTCAATACCCATGTATTTCCATTCTACAATTTTTATGAGCTTCCCTTTAACTATAATACTACAAGGTTCATCATCACCAATATAAACATGTGTAGAATTTCCTAGACATAATTTCTAAAATAACCCTTACTAGGGGTTGCATGGAAAGAACCTCCCGAATCTAAAACCCATGATTTACATTCTATTATCCAAATAAATAATAAGAGCATCTTGTGTTAACTCTGCTGCAATATTTTCCTCTTTATTTGACTCTTTGTATTTGTTTGGGTGTTGGTTCTCTTTATCCTTTGACCAACAAAATTTATTTACATGTCCTATATTTCAATATTTCCAACAAGTAATTCCTTACATCTTGATTTAGATCTGCCATCCCTTGAATTTGATTTCCCATTATTCTTACTCTTGCATATCTCCTTTGTGCCTTTTCTTTCTACATTTAAATCATTCCCGAATGATGATTCCTATATATTTTTCTAGTAAATTTATTCATTCAAGATTATACTAACCACATCATCAAACTTAAAAATATTATTAGCAAGATGTTGTATTACTAACAACCATTACCAAGTTATCCCAACTATCAGGAAAAGAACATAAGAATAAGAGTGATTTCACTTCATCATCAAATGAAATATCAACTGATTTTAACTGATTTATAATAGATCAAAAATCATTCAAATGACTAGATGCAGATCCACCTTCATGCATCTTAGAACTAAATAGTTTCTTCATCAAATAAAATTTATTTGAAGCACTAGGTTTTTCATCTAAATTAGTAAGATATTTAATCAATTGTACCATATAAGTCACTTTGTAATATTGGAAGCCATGAATGATGCCAAGTTCAATCTTATAGATCCTAAATCTTTTCTTTGAGAATTTTCCATTCTTCATAGGTCTAGAATTTTCATTCAACGGTAAGTACAAATCTCTTTGATACGAGATAATCCTAAATTTGTGTCTTCCATAATTGATAATTTTGGCCATCAAACTTCTCTACCTTGTATTCATTTTCTTCGCCATTGTTGTAACTCCCACTCAATCAAAAAAATCTTCTGTGAGTAAATCAAAATCAACATATAAAACCCTCAAACAAATCTCTGATACCAGTTGTTGGGGTTAGCACAAGGTTTTATAGATTAAATATCAAATCTAAGCATAAATGTAATAAAAATGAATATTATACCAAAAGAAATATACAAAACAAGAGATATAAATCAACACCGGATTTAACGTGGTTCACAAAGTGTGAGATACATCCACTAAGAAACAAGTCAATCTATTATCCAAAGCTTTCACAAGATATACAATTGAATATCTACAATCTTCCACACCTCTCAAATGTATAGTAATTTCTTTCTCTCAAGCTTCTCCTTCTTCTCCAAGAATTATCTCTCTCACAATTATTCTCACAAAATCATTAACACACACTTCTAAACAACATCTTTAGGCATATACAAACTTAGAGCACTTAGGCATGTAATTATAGTAAATAGATTTGCTTTAATACTAAAATTAGATCTAATTCCCGAGAGTTAAATAAAACAATCCCATACATAGGTAACCAATGCCGATTAGCCCTAACCGATGCGAGTTCCTCCATAACCGATGTCGGCTACTTTGTATTTTCCCACGAGTTTCATATTGCATGCTAATATGAAGTAATATAAATCCATGACTCAACATTCAAAACATATTTATGATTTCTTTTTAACTTGTTTACATTTATTATTATATTTCTTTGTGATTATTTGATGATTTTTACTATATCACTATTAATATCAAACATTTGTGATGCATGTCCAAGATCACAATCTAGTTATATGCTTACAATTTAATTCCAATCCCATAATGTTTTTACAAGTGTACTATGTTTTCTAAATCATTTTTGAATACCTTGAATGGTTTTACACTTGTGATACTTTTCCAAGAAAATGGTGATTTCAATTTTACAATGTTATACACAAACCCCATTATAATTTTATAAGACCATTATGTTATAAATAGTTTGTGGTGTTTTTCCATGAACATGTAAATTTATTTTGTTAATGATGTGTTTAGGTATGATAATAACCCAAAATGTCCTCTGAAAAAAATTGTAACTAACAAAAAATGTTAATGAAGTGATGTGTGCAAGTACCTTCTATGAGATGAAAATTTTATCTTATCTCAACAAGTTATTTATGTCATCGCATTTTTCACCATTATTGTTAGAGGAGGAGGATAATAATACAAATGTAACCCTTCATGAATTTGATGATAGTTTAATGGAAAACATTTTCATTGATGATGAGAATGAAAAGTTTTTCTTGTTACCACGATAGAGATGTCTTCTTTGAGATTGATATTTTCCAAGGTAGTAGTCAATTTGACGATATTTTGATGACAAAATTGTCATTGAGAATAAGAATAAAAGTTTTTTCTTGTTACCTTGATAGGGATTCCTTCTTGACGAGATTGATTTTCTCAGGGTATTTTTAAACAATTGATTATTTGACACTAGAGGTCCTTTATCTTTTCGGTTGTGATTTTTGAACAAGTTATTTCTTAGGAAAATTTATTACTTATTGTCATGTGCATATAAATTTCATTACAATTTATGTAATTATTTTGTAATATATATAAATTCTAAAATAAATCCTAAATAAAAGTCCCACGAAAACCACTTTCCCAAATTTTAACTATTGTACACATTATATTTAATTACTAGGTGTCTTAGAATGAGATTCTTAGTTCTCGGTATTTTTAGTTATTGTACACATTATATTTTGTTACGGGTGTCTTAAAGTGAGAATGTTGACATTATTATTATTATTTTTCCATAAAAGTAAAAACCTTAAAGATTGCTATTTCTAAAAATTTTACCAATATTTATTGTATACTAAAAAAATGTAAATCTTAAATAAATAATTAAATAAATAAGAATAATTAGATAAATCCTTACTTGGGAGAAGAATATTACTTAAATTAGTACTTATTGTCCTCCCATTTCAATATTGGTAGAGATTAATTACTTATTGTCTAATATATACAAAATGTATAGTAAACCGTAAATAATTATATCATAAAAATCACTTTAAATAAATTATAAAGTATACCCTAATGTTATTTAAAACTAACCCTTAAATAATAATTTTATGAAAATCACTTTCCCAACAATATTAAATTATTGTACACATTATATTTAATCATGGGATGGCTTCAAATGAGAATATTTCCAATTTTTATTAAGATTTTTCCATGAACCGACTATAAATATAATTATTTTTATGACCACACATGCAAGACACTAAGCAGTTGATGCAACAAAAAATAGTAACAAGGGTGTATCACAACACTAAAGTATATATTATAAATGTTGAATATATATATACACCCTAATTTCACACCTTTTCTGAATCAATTATTTTCCCCACTTCATTATCCAAAAAACTCCCCATGGAATTAATTGATGTTAATTGGTTAATTAATCCATTTCAACCCCTAAATTAAAACCAATCTTTCTCACATGTTAAATATTCTCTATGTCCCCCATTTGAGTATTAAAAATACAATTCTAATCCTCACCCACTCACTTTTTGGTCCCCACTCACCTAATCATGCCCACATTTTCAAAGCTGTGATTACTTAAAATCCTCTAAGTTAATCCAATTCTAAGGCTATAAATACACCGTACCCTCCCTCTAAAAGACAGAGAATAAGCTTGGATATATTGTTTGAACTCTTGCATCCTTCGAGAATAGAGCATCATTTCTACCTCGTCCTAATACCCAAATAGACCCATTTGAAGCATTACAAATCCATAATACTTTAATCCATTTGGTGAAAAGTAAGTTGATCTTGTGGTAGAGAAGGCCTTGCTCCGGTTGAGGAAAGAACCTACATTTCACGCAATCAAGGATAATCCAAGTTTCACTTCCCATTCGATGTTTTCTAAGGAATCATGAAGGAGGAGGTATGTGGATAGATTTTTACTTTTTATTTATCGAGTGTATTTTCCTAGATCACATTCTAGCGTGTCCGGTGGGAGTTACCCACAATTTATTAACTTTATTTTTGCAACTCGTTACTTTGTCAATATTTTTTCTTGATATTTTTGTTATACTCTCATTTTCCATTCCATATGGCATGTTATGGCTAATGTTTACATTATGGGAGATTGTATTGCTTTGTGGTGTCCTATGTTATATGTGCGGGTTACGATGGCGATGGACACTCTGTCTATCATGTCGTCAACTTCTTCTAGGGATGTCATTAACCTGAAACTTATTTGTTTTCATGTGTCTTAATAACATATTTTGTACTGATTACTTGGGATCCATTGATATTCACATGTTGATTTATTTCTTGTCATTCTGTTTCTCATTGCATCATTCTACTTTGTGCAGGTATCAGGTACCCAAAAACAAGAATCAACTAACTTTTTGTTCTCCATTTTGCTAACTAGTCATAATCATATTAATAGTGATGTTAAGAGTTCATAGTGATTACTAATCATAATCATATTAATAACATTATATGGATTTGGTATTTATTAGTAATTTAGTCTCGTGATTCTCTGTATGAACCGGAAAAAACAAAAAAATAAAGCATCATTATTAAATAAATAAATAAAAAGTATTTTGTAAAACTTATCCTAACTACCCTTCCCTAATTCTTTGTCCCCCATCTTGGCCAGCTTGGTTGAGTGGGCCCTCACCTTCACTACTCCTTCGACTACCAACATCCCTAATCACTCATCCCTAACTTTCCTGTCTGCTTGGTGACCACGATCAAAACACAACTATCCCTCCACTCACTTATGTTGATCCTTTTACTAGTCACTCATCCATTGCAACATAACTATCCCCCCGACCAATTCAATTCCCAATTCTCAATCCCTAACCCATGATTCTTAAACCATAAACCGATCTCTTCTCGCACTCCTCCTTATTCCTAACACCCCGTCCCAACATCTCGATATAATCCAAATCTACACTATCTCGAACCCTAGATTTTACACTGCTCCCACCACACCACCATCCCTACACTCCCGATCCCCAACTACGCAACCCACCTCATCCCCGTGGATGTAAAGCTTGAGCTTCCAACACACCCCTCCCCATGCCTGCGGATCCACATAGCCCCACTTGGCTATAACTCCTCCAGAGCTCTTCGCAGACCTTACATCTTAGTCGTTCGAGCCACTCTATCCAAACACGGTCCCCTAAATCTTGTCGGTTTCCAAACACGGACCTCAATCACTCCTCACAACTCATTCCTGTTACTCCTAGTCACTCAATCGAGTCACTCGGTTCCTAAACTCTCCCCACACGAGCTTTGACCACCACATAAACTCACATTATTACTTAATTTTCATATTTTAGGCCTTCTATTATTTTATTTTTTTAGTTGACCAATAACCTTTATGTTAAATGAGTTTACCTATTTCATTGACCCTTCATTCATTCCCATATAGCTTATAAAGCTCAATGATTTTCAATTCATTAGTATATTCCCTCTATTACGATATTTGATATTCTATCCACAATAACTAGCTTTAATTCACGTTTATGATATATTTTGTTCATTTTTTTCACCTATCTAGTTTTTATTTACTATCGTATTTACTTTTCTTAATTAAAAAATCATTTCAAAAATCATATTACACACCAATATTTTATTCCTTCAATAGTTTATTTTAGGCCTTTTCCCAATCCAATACAAAAAAAAACAAAAACAAAAAAACAATATTGATCATTTCCATTCTTTTTATTATGGTTTCGGCCTCACGTAAACTAATCATCTTATTTTCTTTTGCTGGAGGTTTTTACGACTCTTCACCCAACTTCATATGATGTCAAAGAATAAATTTCGAAACCTATCCATGATGCAAACCTTGTTTTTTTGACTTTTGCTTACCTCTTGCCACTCATGTCGGTTCTTAATCTAGGATCACTAGACGTTTCAAAACCCCTTGGAGTCACTTTTTAATCATTTTTTCATTGTCTAAGCATCTTACACTTTTATAAACGCTTTGCATTTTTTCTCGTATTGTCATTTTTTAAATTTTTGTGAAGCTAGTTGTTAATCAAAATCCCCTCGCATGTATGTTTTTATCTCACACTTGTCAAAGTGACCTTGAGAACTAGAAATGTGGTGGTGTGGTATTTTATCATTCTCTTTTTTACATTTAAAAATAAGAAACTATTAATAGGTGATGTGCGGGACCACAATATTTGAAACTTCATTTGCTAATTGTGTCTGCAAGATCCATTTCCTTATTATTTTTTGTCTCTAATTATCATTTCAATCATTATTTTATTTCTTCATATTATAATTTTTTTATCGTTGGTTGTGTATGCTCTTTTCTGTGCCTTGAGTGATCTAGAAAATAAAAAAAGCCACAATCACTTTTCTAACACTTTGTTTGTAGGATAACTACTAATTTGTTTTCTGCAGGATTGTCATTTGGAATATTGCCAAAAATAAAAAACTAAAAACAATTTTTTTAACCTTCTCACAAAAGTACCACTATTAAAAAAAAATTGAAACAAAAAAATTAGCACACTCAAGTAGGTTGTCATTTACCGGTGATTTATTTTAAGTTGGAAAGAACTTTGTTGATAACCACATCATAATTTTGTTTTTCACGTAGTAGAGGTGGATTTGATCACCACCAATGCTACACCGGTGACATGGAATTGAATACCACACACCAACACAATTCACATCTGCATTACACTTTGAGACCTAATCTCATCACAGCGTTCAATATCTACCTCACCCTTGGTTACCCCTTATAGGTGATGTTGTCATGTGGAACATGTGAATCGTGCCTAAATAGCTATAAAAACAAAGCCTTGGCATCATCCTATAAATATTCGGGAGTTATAAGGATACCATACTCACTCATCCCCCATCACCTTCCGCCTCTTCCCAACACCTATTTTAGACATGGTGATTCACTACAAAACAAGTAATTAAGAAATGGTGATTCATTCCTTATCTCATCAATTGTTAAAACATCCTTCATAGCTTGTTTCAAGCTACAAAAAACTGATATTGAATGACTTATGTTCACTTCCTTATCTCATCAATTGTCAAAACATCCTTCATATCTTGTTTCAAGCTATATGAAATTGACATTGAGTAACTTGTTTGAATTCACTCCTTATTTCATCTACTATCGATTTTATCCTAAACTACATCCGACACAAATCCCTTCATAGCTCATTTTGAGTTATATCACAACTGTGTTGAGTCACTTTTTTAGTTACTCTTCCTATCAACAATCCAGAGCTTGTTCAATCTAAATCTACACAATGCAACATAAATCCCCTAACAGCTCATTTTGAGTTATATCACAATCATATTAAGTTAACTTGCTTAAGTTAATCCCCTAACACTCATTTTGAGTTATATCACAATCATATTAAATTAAATTGCTTGAGTTAATCCCCTATTAGCAATGAAAAGATTATTTAAGCTAAATTGAACACATTCTTGTGATAGCCAACACCAATCTAATCATGAAGGTCACACGTAGTCATGTAAACCTTCTACACACCGAAAAACTATGATGAAGAAGTCACACAACTAGAGCTCACCAATGAAGAACAAGAACAAGTAGATAGCGCGATGATAGAGAAAAATAAGAAGGAATACCTATTACGCATCCTAGCCATGGGTGAAAAACTACCCCCTAACTTCGGACTTAAAAATCTAAACAAACTTATCGACAATGGTGAATCAAGTCACCACAATGAAATACCAAACAACCCAAATAGATTTTCGATCGACGAGTTATTGTTAATGCGTAATCACAATACCCCTAAATGTTTTCAACTCGATGGGTTTAAACTATCGGTGTGATTACATAACATGGAGATTTTCCCAAAGTGTGGGACATTGTGATCAAAAAATCTCTCCGGATGAAGGTCGGTTCCTATTCCTCTGTTCAGGTGCACACATACAATTTGTAGAGGATCTACTCTAAAACCTACTCTAACTTGCTAAGGAGATAGGGTTAAGGAGATGCAAGAATATAAACCTAAACTAATAGAGGTGATGCACCAAAGGAATGTTGAACACTTTCTTTGCCATTAAACACAAACCATTAAAAATGTGATACAATATCCATGCACAGATAACCAAAATTGCAAAGAGAGATCAAGAAGATGAAATGAAGTTGAAATCATCCACAGACTTATTTTATTGCTCCAAAGATTTGATATAGTCCATTACAATAGCCAAGAGGAAAAATTTGCATTACAATTTTGATGGGAGGTTTGAACTCCACAAGATCACTAACAGACAGAGAAGAAGGGAGGGTGCAAAGCCAAAATGTCCAACCTTTAGAAAAATGCCCCTCCTTACAATATATAGGAAGAATTAGAGAAGGAGATAGAAGAAATCTTAAACATAGCTCAACCACCCCAAAAGAGTAATGAATTCACCTACAATAATGATGGGTTCTACTACAAAACCCATGCCTCCATACGCACTATTCCTTCTTTGGGAAAGGAAGGATTCCCATAATTCATTAATGGTGGTAAGTAAGAAACTTGACAACCCAAAAATGGCGGACTGTAGCAGACGTTGAGAGATTTCCAAAAAGTCATCTCTTGCTCAAATCGAGCTTCCAGTCAAAAGAATGGCCATCTAAAGGTTGAGTAGTCGTTCTGCAAAAAATGTGAGTTGGGAATTCGAAACTCTTGAAAGTCTTAAATGCATGCAACCTTCGAAATCCCAAAATTTAGATTTTTGGATATTTTTTTCAAAAATTGAGACATTGTTCATCGCTCAAAATGACTTGAGAATTCTAAAAGTACGAAACTCGAAAACCCGAAAGTCCTAAAATTGGACTTCCAAGATTTGAATTTCAAACATTGAGTTGCGATTTTCATGTTTTAGGGCTCGAAAATTCGAAACTCGAAGTCTAAAACCTTGAAACTCTGAAGTTCAAAAGTCAAAAATTTGGAATTTTGAAATTTTGAGTTTGTTGCTGCCACTTTTCTTCGCATGATTCCCAAAATTTATGAAACCCTAAAAGTCTAAAATTGGACTTTCGGGCTTCAAGTTATCATACTTTTCCACTCCATTTTCACATGCTTACCAAGGCTTTCAAATCCTCAAAAACCTAAAAGTCTAAAATTTCAAACTTTCAAACTTCGGGATTTCAAACATTTGGGGCTGATTTTCCAACTTTGCACCTGAGAATTCCAAAACCTCAAAATCTAAAAGTCCAAAATTTCAAACTTTCGGGATTTCAGGTTTTAGACATTTTTTTCCCATTTTTTCCCCACTTTTTGCCCTATTTTTTCTAAAGTGAGAAATGAAAAAAACTTAAAATTTCAAGCCTTTCTCCATTGTCTTCTTGAGATTTGATCTCCTTCAACATTCTTTGGCCACTCATTTTCCTACCTTGCTTCTCCATTGTCGAGCCCGCCTGCAACTTAATTTTTAGGGATCGAATGTGAGCTCACACGATTGAAACAACCTCTCCATTTCTCTTGTGCAAGGTTTTGTTTGATAAATTTTGCCCGATGAAGTGCTAAAAATGCAAAAACTTAAAATTTTGATCCTTTATCCATTGTCTTCTTGAGCTTTGATCTCCTTCAACATTCTTTGGCCACTCATTTTCCTACCTTGCTTCTCCATTGTCGAGCCCACCTGCAACTTGATTTTTGGGATCAAATGTGAGCTCACATGATTGAACCAACCTCTCCATTTCTCCTATGCAAGGTTTTGTTCAATCAATTTTTCCCGAGGAGCAAAATTGGATAGATTATTCACCAAAATCCAAGAGTTAACATGGAAACTCGAGCAAGCATCTCCTAGATATTAAAGGTTAAAAGAATCCAATCTAGACCCCAATACTCACAAAGTCCTTGATAACTTATCTCCCGATTCACCATTTGTGCAAGAATGGAAACATATAAAAGTTACCATTCGGGGACTAAAAAGCAATTGAAACCATTACACTTTGAAGAACTATGCCTCTACCCATTAGATACAGAAATGTTACGCTTACCCTATCTGCCATCCTTCTAAACTCTAAAATTTGATAAATACAAAGGAAAGGGTGATCTTGATGAACATGTTAAAGAATTTTACATGCAATCTCAGGAAGTAGCTTATCATGACACATATCTTTTACGATTATTTCCTATACTTATTAGAAAAATTGTTAAGAATTTTTTAATCAACCTAGAATCAGAAATAACCATGCTCAATCTCTATAACATTAGTCAAAGGCCCAACGAAAACTTTTATTCCTTTTTATAATGATGGTGAGGAATTGCAAACAAAATTCCCTGCTCAATACCAATGAGACAATTAGTTAACAATTTTGTCCCAAACCTCATTGAAGAATTTTCCTTCCACATCAAAATGCACTATCTAAGTAATTTTAAAGAAGTCATTAAAAAGGGAACACATATCGAGAAATACCTCATTTCTAAAGGCTTAATTAAAACACTCTTTATCAACCAACCTTATAGATATGCCCCTTAGAAACTAGGAATAATCCAAATTATTTAATTGGAATTGAAATATAGTAAAGGACGACATTATTGATTCTTGCCATTTTTGAAACATTCGAAAATATCCACACAACGCAATAAAATCAAACAAACAACCAATCATAATCCCTAGAAAGAAAGATCATTCTCGTGATAGGTGAAAACAGTTCACTCCACTCAGAGAAATCCTATCTAGTGTATTTCGTCACTTATAAAATGCCCACATGATCACGTACCCCATCATTAAAACCTTTGAAGAAGAAAATCAAAAATGAATTTGTATAAGGAAAATGGATATTGTGATTACCATCACATAAAAAGGAACTCTATAGATCAATGCATGAAACTACGCCATTACATCCAAGACTTGATTGAACATGGAGACATAGAAGTTTAAAATACTTCGAGAAAAAAAAAACCCAATGAAAAAATCAACATGTTCAAAACCCTTCCCTAACCCCAATTATAATTCAAAGGAAAAGGGCCAAACATTAAGAAACATTGGTTATGACTCAATCATATAAACCATAGATGTGACCAAGACCTAGTAGCATTGTAAGGATAAAAATCAACTTTGTGATCACCACAAGACAGAAAAAAGTGTGGGTCCCTACAAAAAACAATTTCTACTTCATCTCCCATGCCACATACTAATCCACCATCTAACTCCACCACCACTTCCACTTCATAGCTTATGCCATCATTCAACATTGTCAAATAATTGGAAAATAACACATCACAAATTGCAATCATGGAATTACTTAAGTCTTCTCCACACTACAACACATCCTTATGAAAACAATGAATAATGCTCATGTCCCAAAGGACATCAATTCACAACAATTCCAGGATTTAATCATGCATATTTTAGTACCCAATCCTATTCTATCATTCGGTCCCAATGACCTTCTTAACCCCAACATTGCTAACAATCATTCTTTATACGTCGAGGGTTATATAACTCATCATAAGATCAAGCGTGTATTAGTCAACAATGGATCTGCCTTAAATATTTGTTCCATGAAACTCTTACGTTGCCTAGGTTACACCAAAAATGATTTACAAAACAACATCATAACCATTCGTGGGTATGATAATAGTGAAATAAAGTCTGAAGGCACAATCACATTACCTCTCAAGGTTGGACCAATTACTTTAGAAACGTTATGTCATGTGGTGGACATAGAAGTTACATATAACATTCTCATTGGCCAACCATGGATTCATGCCATGAAATTTGTCCCATCAATGTTCCACCAATGTATTAAATTCCCTTACTTGGAACAAAGAATTTACATTACGCGCGGATTCCCAACCCTTTGAGTATTGTAGATTCCTTGAAGGGCGGTATAGACATGATCACTATTGTCCATCAGCCAATAAGTACACTCCACCTCACGTAATCCCTAATGAAACATGTGTCGATCTAGATACGCTTCCCCAAGTATACTCGGAAAACCTCATCTTCTAGTCGACCATCACCTTCTAATCAACCAACGCCTTCTAATTCACTCTCTTTCGCTTATCAACAATCTTGACAAGTCCACCTCAAACTAACAAATATTATTCTTATGAAAGCAATCCCTCCTCCACTAAATAATTATCTTCCATGCCTAGTCAACCTTCTTCATCTAACCATACATCTTCTATCAAAATACCTTCCCCTTTAGTTAACCAAGCTTCATCCTCTAATCCATCCCCTCTTCTTATAACACACTCTCACCATCTTTCAAAACTACCAAAATAATTTCCTTCCATGTGAGGTACCCTCGATCCTCGTCCCACACATTCAAAATCATTGACAAAAGATGCGGTGAATATCAATTCCAAAAGGTTGCAAACTCTTTTTACATCAAAAAATCCCCACACACCTATCACAAAACTAATGCTCCATGTCTTAAAATCCATCCCACATACAAATTGGGTCACTCAGTTTGGAAGAAATTCATTATCTAGACAACAAACATATTCCAAGTTCTTCAAGATCTTGGTTATATAATGATGAATTTTCTCCTTGTTACGATTCACCTTAATTTATCAAAGCTCATCAAATAATAAAAAATATGTGATGGAAGGGTAAAGGACTTGGTCCAAATGGACAAGGTTGTTTAGACCCAATCACTTACACTAAACATCATGGTAAACACGGTTTGGGTTTCAAGGTATTCAATGAAGATCCTGTATGAATTTCAAGTGACAATGATGACACCAGCTCTAATAGTGACACTAGGTCTACACACAACCTTTTTGAAGACCTTGCTGAAAAAAATATTTACTTTGAACATTTATCCATCAACGTCATCGATTTTGAGCTTATGCATCCAACTCTCATAGATCATGACCAATTACATCATGTGGCCATGGACATGTTCCAAAATGATGAGGCCATTGAAGAGTTCCTTAGAACTCACAATAAAATCCCCATTTTTGACCATAAAAAGGATTTGAGATCAACCTTGATGAATCTACCTATTTTGGTGAAGAAATATAATATTTAGATCCTTTACCTTTGGAAACCTTAGATAAGAAGTGAAAACAAAAAAATTCCCATAGTCAAAATCTCGTCGCCACCTTATAAAAAAACATGTCAATAAAAAGTCGCAACATCACAAAAACCCCATGTCAATTCCGTTGAATCATCTCGACATCGATGACTTACATCAAGCATTAGCATCATTTTCTAGAAACGATACATCCAAAATGCTTGTCGAAGAAACCAAAGATATAAACATCGCATTACCATTGAACAATCGAATATTTAACAACTCGATATCAATCTATTCGACCAAGAATGTGTATAATTCACAACATTACACATTGAATTGCAAGATATTTTTGCATGTACCTATAAGAACATGCCTGGTTTAGATCCATCTCTCATAATACATCACCTTGTGGTGCATCCAAATTCAAAGCCTGTAAAACAAAAACTACGCAAAATTCATCCCAAAATAGCGTTGTTTGTTAAAGTCGAACTCTTGAAACTCTTATAATATGACTTTATTTGATCTATTGATTATTATGAATGGATATCCAACATAGTTCCCATAGCTAAGAAAACCACTAACATTAGGATATGCGGTGACTTCGAGATATCAATAAGGATTTTCCAAAGGATGATTTTACCTTGGAAAACATATACTTGACTATCGACTCTGAAGGGCATGAAATGCTCTCCATAATGGATGGATTTTATTGCTTTAGTCATATACGTATTCTTTGAACAGGATCAACAAAAAATGGCATTTACTACACCATGGGGCACCTTCTACTATAAGGTTATGCCTTTAGGCTTGAAAATTTCGCTACCACCTATCAATGAGCCATGACAATCATCTTTCATGATATGTTACATGATATTATGGAATCCTTTTTGATGACATATTAACAACATCAAAGACACCAATAGGACATCCAAGTGTGTTGAGACGTGTTTTTGATAGACTGCACGAGTATAAGGTTCACCTTAATCCAAAGAAATCTATATTTGGACTGACCTCTGGAAAATTGTTAGGGTTTATCCTCTTGTAGAGAGGTATATAATTTTATTCCGCAAAGGTCAAAGCCATCATGGAAATTCCTCCTCCCCAAAATCTAAAACAATTGTGTAGTCTCCAGGGAAAAATCCAATCTATTCGATGTTTGAGATCACATTTATCTGATAAGTGTCATCACTTTAATAAGTTACTTAAGAAAGATGCACAATTCCACTGGAACCAAGATTGTCAAGACTCTTTCGCTAAGTTGAAAGAATACCTTTCTAGCCCACTTGTCCTTATGTCACTAGTCACCAATAAACCCATTATTCTTAATACATCTATCATTGAACATGTCATAGGAGCTTTTTTAGCACAACACAATGATCAAGAAAAAGAATAGTTTATTTTTACCTCTAGTCAAAAACTTATTGAGCATGAAGTATGATATTCCCAAATTGAAAAAGTATACTTGGCGGTTACTTTTTCATTCCACAAGTTACTTCATTACTTGCTTAATCACACAACTAAATTAATCGCTAAGGTTGATCCCCTCAAGTATCTCTTATCTCGACCTATTTACACATGAAGAATGTCTAGTTGGGTCATCCTAATTAGTGAATTTGACGTCGAGTTTGTTCATTAGAGAGAAATTAAAGAACAAGCCCTTATAGTACAACTTGCTAAGCCATCTCTTCCCAGAATAGAACCACTTCATTTTACATTACGACAAAGATATTTCATATATAGACATCGCGCACCTTGATTCTATTTTTTAATGGATCTTGTAATTTCCATGGATTAGAAGCTATTATTTTACTTATCATACCTAGTGGAAATGTCATCCCTAAGTCATTTTGATTAGAATTCATATGCACCAATAATATTTCCACGTATGAACCTCTCATAGTAGGGTTAAAACTATCTATATCTTGGAACCTTAAAGAGTTGGTTTATTTGGTGATTCTTTACTTATCATCAAATAAGTAACTAATGAATACCAGTCAAGGATAAAAAGCCCATTCCTTATAAGTGAATTGTAGATAGCCTTCATAGCTATTTTCGATTGATTAGTTTTTATCAAATCCCTAAAATTTTTAACAAATCTGCAAATGCCATGGAAAGTACTAGATCTCTATTATAAATCACATCTAATCGAACCCAGGGACATTTTGTCATAGAACATCTCTCACTACCTGTTTATGATCTTCTTGAAAAGTAGTATGGTATGTGAAGTTGTCAGTCAAAATAACCCTTGGTACCATGATATTTACACCTTCATCCATGATAAAACATTTCCTACCAACATGAAACCAATGCATAAATGTTCTTTAGCACAATGTGATTCTAGTTACACCATTTTAGAAAACACTCTTTATAAATGAGGCAACAATAGCACCCTACTCTAATGTCTTAATCAGGAGGAAGCCTCTAGTGTTATAACTTAAGTCCATTTTTTATTTGTAGAGTGCACACAAACAATATAGTCTTAGCCAATAAAATCATGTGTGTTGGGTATTATTGGCCCACCATGGAAAGTGATGAATTCCATTTTATCACATGATATAAATCCTATCAAAAAAATGGAAATATTATCCACACACCTTCCCAAGCATTACAATCGATCATCGCACCATGGGCATTCTCTCAATGGGGGTTCAATCTCATTGGAAAAATCAGACCAACATCATCCAACAAACATAAGTTCATTATTACTAATCCAGATTACTTCACTAAATGGGTAGAAGTTATGCCTCTCACCTATGTTACCGGTAGCCAAATATCAAAGTTCATTTTTAACAATATCATCTGTCGATTTGGCATTCCATCCTCTCTTTTCACAGATAATGGAAAATCATTTAAAAACCAGGATGTAAAATACCTTGCTAAATGTTTCCACATCAAACTTAAATGGTCTACTCCATACTACCCCAAGGTAATGTCCAAGCGGAGGAAACTAATAAGACTTTAAAATCCATCATGGAAAAAATCGTCAATACACATGGATGCAATTGGCACACTCAAATTTACCCCACTCTTTGGGCTTACCATACATCTTACCGCACACCTACAGGAGCCACCCATTTTTCCCTTGTCATGGTTATGAATCCATTTTACCTACTAAGGTTAAACTCCCATCCTTGAGAATCTTCCTTAAAGATATAATTAATGAGGATGAATATTGACAATCATGGCTTCATGAGCTTGAGATTCTCGATGAAAAATGACTTAATGCCCTCAATCATCTTCAAGTCTATCAAAACCGGTTACAACGCAGTTATCATAAAAAAGTAAGACCTAATCATTCAAGGTTTGTGAGCTGATTTTGAAATAAAAAAAAAAAATAATACCAAAGAGTGAGAAAAAAAAGGAAAATTTGAACCTAATTGGTTAGGACCCTATGTAATTACAACTAAATTTGGCTCTGGAGCCTATAAATTGGCCACTGAAGATGGTCAGGAACTTGACGAACCAATGAATGCAATACATCTAAAGAAATTCTATTCTTGAGGCATTCTCTATTCTGGGAGACAACTATTTGTACATTCCTCATGGAATAATTCAAAATTATTCATTGCATTGGTAGATATTTTCATTATCAAAATCACATCTCCATATTCACCATCATGAGACAAATGTTAATATATATATCCTATTATGTTTTTGAGTATCATAGTTCTTATAATGTCTCCCAATTTAAGTTTATTTTTCCTATGGTCATACCTAGAAGCTTACTGATGATAATATATCCCCTTCAAATAAGTTCTCTCTTTCATAACAAAGCTCTAAACTTCGTTACCTAGTTCGTTTGATTGTCTATCTCAATATTCCTTGTTAAACCCTTGTGTCCTTCTAATCATGTGGGGATGAGATTGGGGGAAAAAATTCATTCCCAAATAAAAATCACTATTATAAAATTCAATAAATTAAATAAATTGTGAATAATTTTTATCACACCTTTCATCCTTCACAATCTTTGTGTTGAGCCAACACTTCTTACTAGTAGTGTGAGACTTGGAATGGAGGGAGGTGCCCTTACTCATCTACATCTTGTCTTCGATGATATACCCTTTCCTCTTACTGGTGGCATGGGGAAAAGCGTAGAGGGTCAATTATATATCACAAAAATAAAAATCTCGTAAAAACATTAAAAAAAAAATAAAAATTAAAAAAACATTAAAAAATAAAAAAAAAAAAAAAAAAACAAGAAAAAATAATTTACTCTCCTATGTTTTGCCTGCGGTGATGAGCCCTTGCTCCTTACTTTTAGCATGGGGCAAGGAATAGTGAGTTGTTACAAAAAATAAAAATATTATAAATAAAAATTCCTTACAATTATAAAATCTCGAAGAAGTAGTTTAGATTCCTAAGTGAAGAGATAACTATCCCTTCACTTCATATCTTATCAATCAAGAGGCCACGTAACTATCTAAGTCTTGTGCACGACTATAAAACATAAGTCATTTTTGGAACATGTTCAATAACCTTATGAAGAATGGAGTCACAATTCCCCAAATCGATTATTATTAGCACTTTTTCTATATTTATTATCTACATCCTATGTCCTTCTTGATTCTCGGTGATGATCCCTCACATCTTACTAGTTGTGTGGAGTCAAGACTAGAGTTGGACTTATTTTCATCATGTCATCACCAATATATCCTGCTAATGGAGTGAGAATTTTTGTATTATTCGAAGCATGAGTTACTACGGGAACACAATACATACGGATGATACCCTGGTTTATTACCTCTCATAAGAAGTTTGCATTTTGGTCCATAAAATCCCAAAAATCTAAAAACATTAGAAAAATTTAAAAATTTCAAAAACAATAGAAAAATACGAAAGAATAGAAAAATCTCCACAAATCCAAAAAAATTATAAAAGTTTCAAAATCCCAAAAACATTCACAAAATCAAAAAATTCTAAAAATTAGCAAAACCATCAAAAATCCAAAAACATACAAAACCATCGAAACCCCCAAAACAAAACTTAATCACCAAAAAAATTCATCCTTTCAACTATTATCCACAAAAAATGTTCCAACCAGCTTATGGCTATCAAATTCAAACCACTTCCCCTCGCATGAATCCTCACTTGGGGAAATCTGGATCTTATTATTTCCTTGTTTGACGAAAATGACCAAATCCATTCTACATCCTTGTACCACTACTTTGGGGCACATCCAATCAATCATCATTATGGAACATGTCAGGGACATGTTTACTATTTCTTGTGTTGCATTATTAGTTACAAGTAATTAATTGCTTTCTTGTATCTAGATATATTACATGGGGCATCTTGATTTTATCTATCCCGGTGTTCCCTCTAATATACTTTTGTTATTTGATTGCATATCGTACTGGGGCATCATAATTTCTTGATATCCTATGTCTATGCTCTCTTATACTTGCATATCATATGGGGGCATCAAACATTCTTTATGTCCCTTATCTATGCTCTCACATATATTTTAGTCTAGTCATCCCGATCTTTTATATCACGATGCATCATGTGTTATGTGTTATATTAAAATTAAGATTCTTTAATCCCATGATTATCTTCTTGCATGATCAAAATCTTACTTTGCACCCCATCCATTCACTCGTATTAATAAATTCTTCGGTTTGGGAATCCTACTTGATCACCGTTGTATTTTGTGAATCCTACTTGAAAATTTTTTTCTCAAGAAGCATTCGCTATCCAAGTAACTCCTCATCCCCCACCATGATCACCATGTATTTGATGCATTCATCCTCAATCTTCATTTCTACTCATCGCACTTATCCCCACATTACGCTTCTCAAAGCATTCCTTTCCCCTCTCACCACTATGTGCTCTTCCCTTTCACTCTTTGCTTCTCACTTGACAATCTTACTTAATCACCCCTTCCATTTGGGACTCTCGGTTGAGGTATACTCTCTTCCTAAGATCTTCCCACTATAGAAACTTCTCCACCATCTCCTCTTTCATCAGACAACAATCACCACCACACACATCTTTCTACTCTGCCTATTTTGCTTATCATACTTGCCTCATTACTCTCACCATCTAGGCCTTGAAATTAACGATTCCACCCACACTCTCCATCCTACACCAAATATGTTCCTCCATCTATTCATATTATAGTCTTTGTTTCATTCCTTCCTTGTTATCACTATCTCTCACTTATTATTGCACTTTGGTAGACACCACTCACTCTTTTCTCATCCTTCCTAGTATCCATCTTCTTCTTGGTAATCTTACTTACACACTCTCGTAGTATGGAAAATTCACTTGAGGGTTCCCCTTCAGTCCATTTTTTCATACCCTCTTCTCATCAACTCTGTCAATCACTTACTTTTTCTCATCATTCTTCTTCTTCTTTGGCTTGACGATCCTACTTAACCATCCCCACCACATGGAAATCTTACTTAAGAGTCCCTCTTAAGGTTTATCAACCATATGGCCTTCATGTATCCAATCGTATTTTCCCTATATTATTATTTCTCTACTCTAACCAACCATTCCACCCATGTACCTAATACATTCTTTCCTTTCACCTTCCATATCATCACTACCAGTTTGGTGATATTACTTAACCACTCGTGTGGCATCATGATCTTACTTAAGAGTCCCTCTTAAGGATGATCTGTTATCTTTTCTTTCCCCATCACCACACATCTCTATCTTTCACTTTTTCCTTGCATTCCCCATCATCCCATCCTCTCATCATCTATATTATAGTATCCTTCTTGGAAATATTACTTAACCACTCTAAGTGGCATGGTTATCTTACCTAAGAGTACTATTAAGGATGATATGTCATCTTGCACTTCCCCATCGATCCACATTCTTACCATCCACATTTTCTCATCAATCCCCATTATCACATCCTCTTCCATTCTCGCAAACACCACTTCCTAATTTTCCACTTTTCATCTCCATCATCCCTCACTTGGTAATCTTACTTAAACACTTTCGTCGCATGATAATATTACTTCAGGGTCCTCCCTAAGTTGAACTCTTCATTTTGGACTTCTCCCTCACCTCATTCCTCATTCCCTCCATTGATCATTTCTTCTTTCTTGTCTCCCTACTAACAAAATTTTCCTCCTACCATTATCCTTCATCAACCTATCATCTCACAGCGTTTGTCTACTATCTTCCACCTATAATCATGTTCCTTTCCCCCATTTTATCCTTCTTGATCCATCATCCTTCATATCTTTTCTTGCCATTCTTTTCATGTCTTGTTAACTTATCTTCATCTTGTTCATCCTCATCCCTAGCATCCTTTCCTCACCTTCACCTTATCACAACTTATCACTCATTTTGTTCACACTTTTCATTTTATCTTCTCCAATTCTCCCACATATCTACCCCCTTTCTTACCTTCCATTGTTGTTGGCATTCCCCTAACATTATTTCATCGTCATCTTTTGTTTCCATGCTAATAATTATGGGTGGAATCCTACTAAAATTTAGTCATCCCCATTCTATGTGGCCTTGTTCCCTCTCTTTGCACTTCTCCATTTTTCTCCATTCCTTCATTTCTTAGTTCCCACCGATCATTATTGAGGAGCTTCTCCTAACATCCCTTCATTGGTATTTCCTCTTCCATTCCTCATTTACTTTCTCCCTTTCCTCACTTTTCCTCCCATCCTTTCCTACCGATCATTATCGGAGGATTTCTCCTAACATCCCTTCACTGGCATTGCCTCTTCTATCCCCATTTTCTCTTCCCTTCCCTCCCTTTTCTCCCCTCCCACCATTTTTTTCCTTCTTCCCAACCAATCCATCTTCCCTTCATGCTCTTCAATACCTTTAATGTTTTCCTCATACATCCTTTATCTATTGTCTTGTAATCCTTGTATCCTAATTTCATGCATCTTTGCATCTTTTCCAAACTCGTGTCATTCCTCCACTCTTTCATATCATTACGTTCCTAAGGCTTCTCACTCTACACTTATTATTACCATTTTTTATTTACCTCCGTATGCATCTTTTTCTTTGTTATCCTCTCTCCGCTTCCCACACTTCATCTTGTTTCCTTTTCTATTTATTGTCTTCTTCCCCCCTCTTTTCTCATTCCTTCTTCATACATTCCCATCAGCATTACCCTATCCCTTTTTCACTATCGAGTCCTTTTATCACATCCTCATCCACATGCATCTCCATACGGTATGTTCCATATATTTTTATCACTCTATCCTCCATTCCTCCCCCATCATTTTCACCTTCCTTCTTCCTTCCCTTCCTTTTCTCTACCACCCCTACCTTTTCACTCATTTTGTACCAATTTCTCTTATTTTCTACGATATTTTCACACATCCCTAGTCCCTCATAGTTTGTTTCTTTTCTCCATTTTACCTCCTCTTTCGTCTTGTTTAAATTCTTCATCGTGCTCATCTTCTTCATTTTTCCATCCTTTTCTCCCTTTTTCTCATCTTCTCTATTCCACTACTTTCATTTTGCACCTTTCTCTCCCCTTTTTCTTGATTTTATCCCTACTCTCATCTCATCTTCTCCATCTTGTTTATCTTTCCCCATTCACCATACCCTTGTCTTCTTCACATATTATTTCTATAGTTTGTTTATTTCCTAAGATCTATCATCTCTTTGGGTTTTCCATCATTTCTAGATCCCTTCATTTCCTTTACTTCTAATCATTTTTATATTTCCTTTATTTTGACTCTCTCCCTTTTATTTCATAATTTCACCCTCGGCTCTATCATTTTTGTTAGGTTGTGGAGCTTGTTTTCATGTGAGAAAGTGTTGAATACTATACACTAAGAGTATTGTACACTTTTCACATTTGTCTCGCCGGTGTTTGGCCTTAAAACGTGCTTGATATACCGGGAAATGTGATTTTCTCATATGGGTGGGATTTTGACCCATAGGTTTATGGGATGGTTTTGGCCCATGGTTTTATAAAACTACTTAAGTAGTTGTCTATTTATATGGTTTTGTGCATATGGTAGGTAATAATAAAAATATTGTAGATGTGTTTTGAATTCGGGTGTGAATTCTATAGAGTTTTTAGCATAGCTCCAAACAGATCTAGGTATTGTATTGAGAGAGTGATGGCTTGTAATAAAATCTGAGTAAGTGATTCTTGGTGGACATAGCCCAAATTGGGTGAACCACATTAAATATTGTCTCTTTGTGTTGTGTTATTTTATTCTACAATTTTATTTGAGATCTGTAATATTTTTTGCATATTAGTTTCTATTGTTGTGATTATGTGAGGGATTATTCCACATATTTTATCCCTTATTTCCTAACAATTGGTATCATATCCTGGTTTGGTTTCTTTGAAGTGTTGAATCGCAGGAAATTTTTATCTTGAGTGGGAGCTATAGTAGATGATGGAAGATCTAGGGTTGATAAATTCAACGAGAAAATTTCAGTCTTTGGAAGATGTAGATGGAAGATTACCTTTATCAGAAGGATCTTTATATTCCCATTCGAGAAGGTGAACAAACCCTCGAGCATGATGGATGCGGAATAGGATTTTTTGGATAGGAAGGCACTTGGGACAATCTGGTTGTGTCTTGCATCTTCAATATTATTTAATGTTTCAAAGGAAAAGACTACAAAAGAACTGATGGATGCATTAGGGAAGTTATATGAAAAACCCTCTACCTCTAATAAGATATTTTTAATGAAAAATTTGTTTAATATGAAGATGTCTGAGAATGGTTTAGCAGATCATCTAAATGATTTTAATATGGTTGTAAATATGCTAGCTTTGGTCACAATATAATTTGATGAAGAAGTTAGGGCTTTATTAGTTCTGTGATCTTTACCTGAGAGTTGGAATAGCCTAGTAATGGTGGTAAGCAACTCGGTTCTAGATAACTCAAAGTTGAAGTTTGAGGATGTTGTAGGGGTGATTCTAAGTGAGGAAATGTGAATAAAAAGCTCTGGTGAATCTTCTACTTTAGGGAATGCTTTGAAAATGGAAACTAGAGGGAGACAGAAGAATAGAGGAAGCTGTGGAAAATCAAAGGATCGGGCAAGGTCAAAATCCAAAAGTAAGATAGTATGCTGGCATTGTGGAAAGTCTAGGCATGTAAAGAAGGATTTGTTGGGAGCTTGGGACAAGAAGAAACAATAGGAAGAAAACAAGGAGGAAAATGTGGTAATGGGTAATGTATGTCATGATGCTTTGATTCTTTCTTTGCACAATATTATTGAATCTTGGGTTTTAGATTCGGGGGCTTCTTTCCATGCTACTCCACATAGGCATTATTTTGTTGATTATGTTCAAGGAGATTTTGGGCATGTTTTTTTCTTAGTGATGATGAGCCTTACAACATAGTTGGAAAAGGTTCTATTTAGGTTAAGATGCAGAATAAGAATACTTGGCTATTGAAGGATGTTAGATATGTGCCTACATTAAGATGAAATTTGATATCGGTAGGGAAGTTGGGAAGTGATGGTTGTATTGTGATATTTATAGTAGACTCTTGGAAGGTTACCAAGGGTGCTCTTGTGGTGGAAAGAGGTAAGAAGGTTGGAACCTTTTATTTAACCACTTATAGCACTAATGTTTGTAATCTTGTGGCTTCAGAAGTAGATACAACATTGTGGCACTATAGGCTCGGTCATATGAGCCATAAGGGCATGGAGATCATAAAGAAGGATTTTCTGGATATATAGAAATAGGTTTGGAGTTCTGTGAGGACTAAATATATGGGAAATATAAGTGAGTAAGGTTTCTCAAGGTTGGACCTACAAAGAAAGAGAGTAAGTTAGAGCTTGGTGCATTATGATGTGTGGGGATGGCTCAGGTATCATCTCTTGGGGGTTCAAGTTATTATGTTACTTTTATTGATGATAACAAGGAAAGTTTGGGTTTATTGTATTAGAAACAAATTTGATGTATTTGAAAATTTTGTTAAATGGAAAGCCTTGGTAGAGAATGAAACAGGTCTTAAGCTAAAATGTCTCATGTCGAGATAATGGAGGAGAGTATAGCAGCAATGATTTTGATGGTTATTGTTCTAAGAATAGAATCCACGGGGAAAAAGACGGTTCCAAGAACTCCTCAATAGAATGGGGTGTCATACTGGATGAAAAAACAATAATGGAACGTGCTAGGAGCATGAGGTTACATAAAGGACTACCTCTTTCTTTTTTGGGAGAAGGGGTGACCACAGTTGTGTACTTGATAAACAAAGGACCCTCAAGTGCCTTGGATGGAGGCATACTTGAGGAGGCTTGGTATGGTAAGAAAGTTGATTATTCATTTCTTAGAGTCTTTGGATGTGAGGTGTTTGTCCATATAGACAAGGATGATAGGACCAAGCTAGAGGCTAAATCAGAAAAATATACTTTCATTGGTTATGGTGGTGATGACTTTGGATATAAATGTTGGAGTATTAAGGACAAGAAAATAATTCGATCTAGGGATGTGGTCTTTAATGAGAAATTCATGTATAAGCAGTAGTTGTAGGAAAACAAGGAAGAATCCAAGAAAGAATATGCAGTGGTAGAGGATCTTCTAGATGGAAAAGTGACACATGAATCAGTTCAAGAACCTCCTCAACAGGAACCAAAACTCCTATATTTAGGAGGTCTTCTAGGGTAAGAAGAGAACTGAATGTTTTTCTCCTTCTCTTTATTATTTATTACTCACTTATAGTGGAGAGATAGAGATCTTTGATGAAGCAATGTAGGTAGATGCAAGGAAGAAGTGGGAGAAAGCCATGGATGAGGAGCATCAAGCTCTCATGGAGAACCAGACATGGGATTTGGTAAAGCTACCCAAAGGAAAAAGAGCATTACAGAACAAGTGGGTGTTCAGATTCAAAGAGGAAGAAGGAGGCAAGAAAATATACAAGGCCCGGTTGGTGGTCAAGGGGTTTACGAAAAAAAGGTATAGATTTTGATGAGATTTTTTCTCCTATAGTAAAAATGACTTCTATTAGAACTATTCTAGGAATAGTTGTAGCAGAAGACTTGCACTTAGAACAACTTGATGTAAAGACTAGCATTTCTCCATGGTGATTTGGAGGAGGAACTATATATGCAGCAACCAGAGGGCTATGAGGTCAAAGGTAAAGAGGAGATGGTGTGCAAACTGAAGAAGAGCTTGTATGGCTTGAAACAAGCTCCACGTCAATGGTATAATAAATTTGATAGCTTCATGATGGAGCAAGGTTATATTAGATGTCATTTTGACCATTACATGTATACAAAGAAATTTGAGGATGGCAAGTTATATTATCCTTTTATGTATATGGATGACATGTTGGTTGTAGGTAAAAACATGCAGGAAATAAAAGTACTCAAGAAGAAGCTAAGTGAATCCTTTGCTATGAAGGATTTGGGGGCAGCCAAACAAATCCTTGGTATGAGGATATCTTGGGATAGGAAGGAACAAAAGCTAACTTTATCTCAGGAAGAGTACATTAAGAAGGTCTTGGAGAGGTTTAATATGTAGGATGCTAAACCGGTTGGGACTCCTTTGGCAGGCCATTTCAAGTTATCAAAGGAGCAGTGTCCCAAGACAGAGCAGGAGAGAAACCAGATGTCAAGGTACCTTACTCATCAGTGGTTGGCAGTTTGATGTATGCCATGGTGTGCACCAGAGCTTGATATTTCCCATGCAGTGGGAGCGGTGAGTAGATTTATGAGTGATCTAGGTAGAGATCACTGGCAGGTAGTAAAGTGGATCCTTGGTATTTGAGAGGGACCATGGGGACAGTTTTGTGCTATAGTGGATCAGACACCACTTTGTGTGGTTATGTAGATTCATATATGGCTGGAGATGTAGATAGTAGGAGGAGCATGACAGGTTATGTTTACACTGTAGGTGGGACAACAGTGAGCTAGATTTCACAACTACAAAAGTTGGTGGCTTTGTCAACCACAGAGGCTAAGTATGTTGTTGCCATAGAGGCAAACAAAGAAATGATTTGGTTACAATAATTGCTTGAGGATTTGGGGCATAAGAAGGAGGAAGGAAAGTTACATAGTGATAGTTAGAGTGTTATACACCTAGCTAAGAACTTTGCTTTCCACTCTAGGATGAAGCATATACAATTAAGGTACCATTTCATCAGGACAAATTTGGAGGAAGAGAAGTTGAAGCTGGAGAAGATTCATACCATTCAAAATCCTATAGACATGATGACTAAGGTGGTCACAAGGGAAAAACTGAAGCTGTGTTTAACTTTGGTTAGTCTTCACGGAAACTAGTGAAGGGTTGAGAAGCTTGCTCAGAGGAAAACTAGTCTCCAAGTGGGAGATTGTTAGGTTGTGGAGCCTGTTTTCATGTGAGAAAGTGTTGAAGAATGTACATTAAAGTACTTGTACAATTTCCACATTTTTCTCACGGGGTTTGGGCGGGCCAAGCCCAGTGGGGGGGATTTGGGCAAAGCCCCCGAGAAAAAAAAATTCACCTTAAAATGTGCCCGATATACCGGGAAACGTGCTTTTCTCATATGGGTGGGATTTTGACCCATAGGTTTATGGGACAGTTTTGGACCATGGTTTTGATACCCATAATTTTGTAAAACTACTTAAGTAGTTGTCTATTTATATGGTTTTGTGCATATGGTAGGTAATAATAAAAACATTGCATATGTGTTTTGAATTCGGGTGTGAATTTTATAGAGTTTATTGATCATAGCTCCAAACAGATCTGGGTATTGTATTGAGAGAGTGGTGGATTGTAATAAAATCTAAGCAAGTGATTTTTGTGGACATAGCCAAAATTGGGTGAACCACATTAAATGTTGTCTCTTTGTGTTGTGTTATTTTAATTTCTAATTTTTTTGAGATTTGTAATATTTTCTCAATGTTAGTTTTCTACTATTTGCAATTCTGTGAGGGATTATTCCGCATATTTTATCCCTTATATCCTAACAATTTTCTTGTATTCTTCTTGTTTGTCCTTACACATTACCTTCTTCCCTATCATCCCTCTCTCTTATTCTCTTCTATCTCTTTAATTTTTTCATTTTTTATTTTCTTTCCCTCCTCTGTCTCCACACCATTGTCTCCTTCACCTCTAAATTTTCTTTCTATTCTCATAATCAACCACTACTGTATCCATTCCCTTTTATCTTTCTCATTACATCCTTCAACACACCTACCATTCAAGGTTGATTTAATCCTTTCTCCATTTACATCAGTGTTTATTTCATTATTTTACACCCCATTTGTGTCCTCCTCTCCTGCAGATTGACATCTCCTCTTTTTTAGATCTTTGTCATATATTTCATCCTCATCAACACTCTCAAGTGGGCATCATCACATCTATCCATAATCACATCTCCTCATAACATTTTTTTCTTCGAGGATACCATGACATACATCACCTACCACCTACTCTCCCAACAATTATTTTCTCTACTTTTTCTTAGCAAAAGTAGATTGAATATTTCCCCATTCTTACAAGCAAAAGTTTTTACTTCTTTCTTAAATAATGCTTTCTCTTTTTTCTTCCGATAATTTTTTATCAAAGGAACACCTTCTCTAAGAATAACATATTCAAAATCCTTCGATCCTTCCGCTAAAGGCATATTCATCCATTTCATCTACTTTTTTGAAAGGATACTACTTTCATAGTAAGCTTCCAAAGAGGGGCAAGTGTAGACACCCTAATTTCACATATTTTCCAAATCAATTAATTTCCTCATGGAATTAGTCGATGTTAATTGGTTAATTAATCCATTTCAACCCCTAAATTAAACCCAATCTTCCTCACATGCCAACTATTCCCTATATCCCCATTTGAGAATTAAAAATACAAGTTTAATCCTCACCTACAATTTTTTTCCCCACTCACTTAATCATGCGCACATTTTCAAACTGTGATTACTTAAAATCCTCTAAGTTAATTCAATTCCCAAGTTATAAATACAATCTTACCCCTCGTAAGAGACACAAAGAATAATCTTGGATATATTGTTTGAACTTTGATTCCTTTGAGCATAGAGCATCCTTTCTACCTCATCCTAATGCCCAAATATCCTCATTTGAAGCATTCCAAATCCATAATCTCTTCATCCATATGGTGAAAAGTAATTTGATCTTGTCGTAGAAAAGGCCTTGCTCTAGTTCGAGGAAAGAAACTACATTTCATGCAATTAGGGATGATGTATGTTTCCGTGTCCATTCCGAGGTTTCTAAGGAATCGCGAAGGAGGAGGTATCGGTTAGTTGTTTTACTTTCTTGTTTATCGTTGTTTTCCTAGCTCACGAATATATATAATAAACCTTTATTAAATTAGTTGTTTTATCTTAGATTTTAATGGTTGTGGAAATAATAGATATTAATTACTACAACTCAATCAACCTAAAATTTTATATACATCGCAACTATATAAAATGTTGATAAAACTACAAAAATTGATAAAATCTAAATAAAATTATAATGAAACATAGGTCATTGCTTTAATATCTACACTCACACTTTGAAAATATATTTTATAAATAACTCGTTGTGTTGTTTAAAATTATTTTATTTTCCTTCTATAAATAAATTTCGGATTATTTTAGAGATTCATTTTTAAGGAGGTTAGTATTGAATGTTAGTAAAAGGAATATTAAAATTGATTTTGTTATCAAATTAGTATCAATGGCACTAAAAGTTTTAAACTTTTATTTCTAGAAGGGAACTAATTTTATTATTTTAGTATTTTTAGATTTGCAATTTAAAACAACTATTTGTGGATTATAATGTTATTGAGATATCGGAGATGGGCTATTGAAAACCTTCTTACAATATGTGTATAGCCTAGAATATTTGGATCTTACCATTGACACGTTTGTAGTGATTAACTTTAATTAGAAACATTTCCAATCTTAGGAATTCATTGTTGATGTTAGGAATATTTGGATTTTCTTGAAAATCATGTTTTGTATTATGTATTAATACAAGTGTGTCTCACGTATTATTCTAAATTTTATTCAATTATTCTATAATGAATAGTAAAACAAGGGATTATTATGCTCAATAATCATTATACAAATGTAAGAGATTATTATGCTCAATAATCATTACACAAATGTAGGACATTATTATGTTCAATAATCATTACACAAAATTTTCAATGAATTATAGGATTTACTTGTCTCATTATTTGTAAATATGTTTATTGATGTTACCTTTATTCGCTTTAAGGATAACTTTGCAATAATTGGTGTAATGCTTTGCTAGTATACATTCCATTGAATGAATATTTATTATATATCATTTGAAGGAATATATTCAAAAATTAATTTTGGGAATATTAAAATGTGCCTAATTGAATGTTGGAAGTGGAAAATATAAAAGAAATACAATTGTATAAAACATAACTCACCACCCAAACTAAAATAATATAATGTAAAATAATGATTATGAACAACACACTTAATGTAGATTTTATGACGAGGAAAGGGATTCTACTCTATAAACATAGATATAAATATGAGTTAGGAATACATCCTTATGAAGGTAGAAAAACCCACTCAACTAGGAAAAAAATGTTGTGAGATGAAACGAGAATAAATACTAAACAAGAAGGGAAAAGTGGAATGCAAGCCTATAGCCCATATCATTTTATTCTTGACGTCTCTTTGTTTTAATATATTAAATGACTTATATAGACCATAAACTAATATTGTTAGTGTAACCTTTTCAATCAAAATATTGTTAATATAATAAACATTAATATGTAAAATTTTCAAGGGAAATATTGATATTTTAATGCATATTCCCTTGTATATACTGTCGCTGTCCATGAAAAAAACAAATTATATTATTAAAAATACCTCAAATTAAAATGTAAGTGAGTCACATGCAAATGTGTATTCCTTATGTTTAATTCGAAAGCAAGACATTCTTTGTTCATATACCATAAATCAAAATACAGTTATTATTTTTAATATAAACCAAGTGTAATATAGCTTTCAATCTATAATTAATTATTGTATATAGGTATTGTTAGTTACGATCCAGATATTCTCAACTTCCTCAAGTTCTACGCTACTTTAATATTAATCTTTTATAATATAATTAAATAAGCTTAGCTTTTCAATGTTTCTAATCATATCAGATTGTGAAGATACATAAACTAAAAGCATTATCTTGGTATTCTAGGAGTTTATATACCAACCAATGTTGTTTATTTCGTTTTGCCCCTGGTTGTGTGTAATTAAGTGGGTGTTGTGGTCTAATAAAGTTTTCCATTAGAATCTTAATTATAATTGTATCATTTGGTTTTTGATAGGCGTAAGTAATCTTTAGAAAATAGACTTATAATATTAGGTTGAGGAAATTAAGTCACTTTTGTGAACATATATTTTAATACTATAGCCATTAATTTGTCTTAATATATTAATTGAATTTTTTCTGAATACGTGATCTTCGTGTTCATATTCAATAAAAAATGTAAACAAAAATAATAGATTACATTGGTAAAGGTATTTATAGATATGTTGTGTGGATTATAGAATTATTGAAGAGTATAATATTTCAAATTTTTGAGAAATAATTGAGATAAAAACTATCATTTTGAGGAAAGTCCAAAGAAGACATAAAATTAAGTCACCCAATGTTGTGAAATGGATCTTCTTTCTTATTACATGCTTTGAATTGTGGATTAGTAATATCACTTCAAAAAATGTAAATAAAAACATCATAAAATAAAGGTGTAAAAGGTGAAAGGAAGTTACATTGTTATATGGATTTTGATAACATTGAAAGGATTAATATAATATGTTTGAATCAAAATATTGAGTATAAAATAAAGTGAGATGTGTTATACTAGTAGAAGGAATCTAGGAAGCAAGTGAATGATTTGGAAAACATTAATCTTTATCTTTATAGTCAACAATAGAAAGTGGAGAGGAAGGAGAAACACACACTAAGAGAATCAAGGTGTAAGACAATGTTGGAATATATATGGGAAATGAAAACATTCAAAGGTAAGGTGTCTATGTGTTCGGTAACTTCTAGCATTCAAATACTCATGATTCTCCTTAAATAACACCTATCTTGAATAACATGCTTATTTTTTTATTAGCCTTAATTTTTGGATTGAACCTTTAATATGACACTCAATGTGTTAGTTATCTCTCTAATATTTTTCAATAACTTTTTTGTAATATCAGGGATTTTTTTAGTGGCGAATATTAGAAATTTGGCTAAAATTCTATTTTAGGAAAATTTTAAATGACAAATTTTTCATAATAGGTTAGTGTCTTGTTCACCTAAAATTTCCAGTATAATTTTTTTTAGGGGTCGGCTTCACCTACCATTGAAAATTACTCCTATATAAACCTAGGTAATTCACCGGGTAGTATACTAGTAACTTACTACTAGCTTACTGAGGTACCGACATATCAAGTACCATGATCTTGCAGGAATATTGTTGGCGCACAACAGAGGTTGTTGACTCATGGAAGGAATTTTTGACGCATGATATGAGGTTGTTGATGGACAATAGGAATTTATTGACACACAATAGGAGGTTGTTAACGTGCGACAATCTAGTGTTGTTGACGCATGACAAGAGGCTGTAGACACACGACAGAGATTTTTGTTGTGCGATGACAACTTTATTGGTGAATGACAATAAACATTTTTGTCACACGACAACAACCTTGTTTTTGCTCAACTTGTAAATGAAATCTTCTTTCGGTGAAAATTTTTACACGAAACCCTAGAAAATTCACCTATTCAAATAAAGTGGTTTTGGGGATATTCGCCAGGATATTCCACCTTCAATTTCCCATAGGTCTCCTAAAATGAACCCTATCTATTATGTAATAAGCATCAAAATTCAATTTTTATTATCTAGAAAAACCTCTTTTCGATAACTATTTTTAGCGATTAAAATTGATAAAAATTCAAATTATTTTCATTCATAGGAATCTCAAAAAGGTTTGGTACAATTTCTAATTTACTAAACTTATTTAGAGTAACCATTTGTTTTTCACGTGAACCCAAGATTGAATCAATAGATTTTTTATTTAGATGAACAAGATTATAATTTAATCTAGTAATTAATGGGGTTTGAGTCTTGAATATAATTATTAATTTCATCTAAATCTTGGAGTTAAGTCTGCGTTTAACTCTAGGGTTCATATGCCTTTCTTGTTTGTCTTTGTTTTTGGCATGATGTAATCTATCGTACTCGGCCTCTAGGAGCCTATCCTTGTTTTTTACCTTATCTAATTAAAAATATTGAAATAATTGAAATTAATAGAGAATTCTAGTTTTATCCAATAGAAATTTATATTTCTCTTATCCAAATTGATATTCATCAATAAAAAAACATAAAAACACAAGTCTAAACATCATTTTGTGAATTGAGATAAGGATGTTCGTGTAGTAAAACATTTCGTACAATTAACATGCCCAGCCAATTTCATGCAAGTATAGATTTGGTCCTACCATACTTTTAGGAGTATGGAAATCTATTCCTAATTTTAACATGAATTTGATATCAAATGTGCAATTCCCTAGTTATATATTCCATAAAGAATGTCATCTTCTGCTACATTATTGAACAATTAACAAATTAGCAAACTTTTTTGTACTTTTTGTACCTTCACCAAAATAGTTCCCACAACAAAACATCACCTAACACATGAAAAATGACCAAACATATATTTTAAGAGATATAATATACCAAGGTGCAGGCATCCACAATTTACCTAAAGTTTTTTTAAATAATAGTATTATTTAATATTTGTTTACTAGTTAGATGTGAAAATTATTTTTGGCCACCATGTGGGACACATGTATATCCTTTAACCCCTATACAAGTTAACAAGTGTTCTAGTGTATGAAATATTGTCTTGGTTATGCGGGAGCATAAATTATGAAGGCCATAACTTTTGATTCGACCGTTGGATCATCTTGAAAATTTCCAAGGTGGTATATCTTGACTAGTAATAATCCATTAACTACTTTTCAGTAAAGTTTAGGTGATTTTTCGTCATATTTTCAAGGCCAAATTCCTTCATCTAGTGGTCTAAAATTGGCTCCAAAATGTTTTTGCTTTTGTCTAGAACTTAAGAGTTTTAATATTTTTTGATGTTCTATGAAATAAATCAAAATTTGGCATTTGGGTTAATTTACAAAGGAATATTTAGTATGAAAAATTTAGGGCCCATCGTAGGTGTTTTAATAGTAGCCATTTTTTTGTGTTTTAGGGTTTTGTGGTATTTTAGGGTTTTTTAGAGATACTAGAAAATAAATGGAAGATTGTAATGTTGTAAAAGATTAGTGTGGATTCGAGAATGAGAAAAAAACTATTATGAAGATTTTGGGAATTAGTAAAATTGTATGTGTTTTTGGGGGCATTTTGACCTCTTGAAAGGCTGGATCCACATCAATTGGTATCATAGCAGGATTTGGATCTTGTGGGAACAACGAAGGTAATATAACTTATATTTGTGTGTGTGATTTATTACCTCTATTTTATGTAAGCATGGATAGATGTGGGAGAGGAGGTTATTTTTATATGAATAGGCATGTGTAGGAACTATAGAGACAAGTTTCTAAGCTCACATGAAAAGTTATTCGTCTCATTTGGAGACTTGAAAATGTGGATATTGACCCAAATAGTAATACTAAAGAATCACATCCATTAAGGAATGAAGGAGGAAATGAAAATAATATGATATAGATGAATATGCATTTAATTATCAGCCACTTGAGGTGAGATTGGTTCAAGCTTTGGAGGGAAAGAATGAAGTTATTAAAATTAATGTTCCTAATTATGGTGGAGGGTTATAACCAAAGTAGATGATAAACTAGTTGAATCACATGGAAAATTTATTCTAGTGGAAAACCCATTTAGAGGAGAACAATTTTAATTTTTCATGCACTAGTTTATCCAAACATGCATTGATCTAGTGGGATCACCGCAAAAAAAAAAAAGACAAAGGAAAGGAAAGGGAAAGATCTAGAACATGAACAAAATGGTTTAGTGGAAACAAAAGTTTATTCTTGTAGATTATTCCTATACACTATTTAGAATGTTTCAAAACCTAAAACATAATGATCTCTACATCATAGAGTATACCCATGAATTTTACAAGCTATTAATTCATGTGGAAAAAGGAGAGTCTCGAATAACAAAAGGATATAAGGTATGTAAGAAGGTTGGGTTATACCATATAAGATGAATTGAGTATGCTCTAAATGACACTTATCAACTCACATTAAAATCATAAGAAGAAAAAAGAGTAATTTTAGAAGAGGAGTGAAGAGAGGACCATTGTCATCTCCAATGAGAGGGAGAGGTAGATTTGATTCCCTAAAAGGTGAATCCTCTAATGTAGAAGGGTTATAATAATCTCACAAAGGTTTTGATAACTAGTAAAGAGGTAGGGGGATTTAGAGAGTAAGTGTATATGGTGTAGGATGGGATTGGAAATCCATAAAGGTAGTATACTTGTAACTATTGTGGCGATGAAGGGAACAAAGATTTTTAGTGTCTACACTATCCTACACATGATAGATGACAAGTGGAATAGCTACGATTCAACCCGGTAGAAGTTGAGGAAGAAGAGGAAATGGAGGTTGTTGTAGACCTTGGTGAAATCCTCATGATAAATATAAAGATGATGGTCATGAGGAAGGATAAAGAACAAGATGGTTCCATTGGATATTATTGGTTATGGTCACATATATTTTGAAAAGATGCACCTCTGGAGGGAAGGTATATATAATTATTATTGATGGTGACGGGTAAATTCACAATAGTGTGTCCCACTTGGTGGGCCAAAAATGCAACCCACAAAATTTCACATTAATTATTTTAGGTGTGTTTCAGAACGGACCCCCTTCACATAATCCCCTTTTTCTCAATGTGTCATGTCATCAAAAATGGGTTCGCCCAAACCCCTTCTCTTAAAGGGGTTGAAGTAACCCCCTTGGGAATATTTTACCTTGCATATTTTTTGTAGAGTGAATCGATGGAATTACACTTAGGAGGGTTCGGATGAACCCCCTTAGGGTGAACCCCCTTATTTAAAGCCCGAGTGAGACTTATGTGGCCTTTTTTCCCCTTAATCCATTTGGTGGAAAATTACAGGCCAAAAAATGCCACGTGTTTAGGTCTAAATAGTGAATTAAATTATGAAAATTTACACAAATTAAATTTTTAGCTTTTTCCAAAAATATAATTTTTGAATTATTTAAAATGGGATTTTCTATTTTTTAATTTTTTTCTAAACTATGGTATTTTAGGAAATTCAGTACATCCCATTCGAGACACTATGAAAAATAGTAAATCATTTCCAAAAAATTAAAAATATATATTTTACTAAATTTTAATGTTTTTCATTACACTCATGAAAAAAATCAATTTTGAAATAAATAAAGAGATATATCACCATAAACATCTATACATATCTAAATCAAATAATATATTCACTAAAAAATTAATAAAAATTAAATATATATCTAAAAATAAAAATAAAAATATTTAATAGATAATTAAGTCTAGAATATATATCTAAAATTTCGTAGAAAACAAATATGTTTTGACTACATTACAAGATGTTGGCACAATGTAGCTCTACTATAAAATAAGAAACAACCTTTGAAATAAATAACTAAAAAAAAAAAAATAATAAAAACAAAAAATCCACATACATTATACATTCAAAATGCAACATTTCATTAGTTTACAACATTTTCAAATTATATGTAGTTTTGTGGAAATTACCTCTACAATTTTAGTGATGTCAAAAATTCATGTGTTTAGAGGTACAAAAAATGCAAAAAGTGGGACACACTTATGTGCTTTGACCCATAGTTGTGAAAATATGGTCTCAACTATGATGGTTGATAAACTAAATCTGAAATGTGATAAGCACCCATATCCTTATCACATATCATGGTTCAAGAAAGGGAATGAGGTAACCATAGATAAATGATGCCTAATAAATTTTTTGATTGGGAATACCTTTAAGGATGAGGTGTGGTGTGATGTTATCCCGATGAATGCATGACATGTATTATTAGGGAGGTCTTTGTAATATGATATAAAGGTTACACATGATGGAGGGAAAATATTTATCCATTTTGGAAGGATTTTGTAAATTTGATCTTGTTTACCCTTCAAGGAAAAAGAGAAGAGTGAAGGCTTTATGGATACAACACCATATTTATTTGATCCTAGGATTGATCGCTCAATCAAGAAGCATATAGGATGAGCCGAACATAGAGTGTGGAGTTGAACATGCAAGTAATCGATCCGATACATAAAGTGTTAGTGAGATGAAGCATGAGTCCACTTACTAGTCCAACACTATTGACTCCCAAAATGATGGAGACTAGATAATGTGTGTGGATAATATACCAACAAATAAAATCAAAATTAAGTATCAGTTCTCAATTTTGATATTAAACGATATGAGGGACATGCTAGCGGAGCTCAATATTTTAGTAAGATTGACATTCAAAGTGGGAGCTACCAAATCTAAATTTGTGAAGGGGTGAATGGAAAATAACTTTAAAAACAAATTTGGGTTGTATGAGTGGATGGTGATGCTATGTTAGTTATCTAAATCACCTAGTACATTCATGAGGATGATTAACAATGTACTACAAGATACAATGGTAAGTTTGTGTTTAAATTTTTATGATACTTTGATATTGAGTAGGATAGCGGAAGAACACTTGTAATTTAAATTGGTTTTAGAACCATTATAAAAAGAGAGTTTGTATGAAAACTTAAATAAGTTCAGATTTCTTCATAAAAGTATAGTTTTTAGGTGTTTTCATCTTAGAGGATGCAAATATGCGGATGGACGAGGAAAAAGTTAATGAAATTTTGGAATGGCCTATTCTAAATAATATGATAGAGGTTCGTACTTTTCATTGCTTGGAAAATTTTTACAAGAAGTTCATCAGAGTTTTAGTAGAATTGTCACACCCATAATAAAGTGTATGAAGGGAAAAGGATTTTTATGGACTAAGGTAGAAATAGATAGTTTCAATTGTTGAAGAATAAAATTTTAGAGGCAACTATTTTGGTATTTCTATATTTTAACAAGGTCTTTAAGGTTTATTTTTATGTCTCACATGTTAGGATTCAAACTATACTTTGTCAAAAAGGATGTCTTGTAGCATTCTTCAAAGTGAAGAGATAGATGAATTTAGGAGGAAATGTTCTACCTATGATGTGGAATTTTCAGCTATTGTTCAAGCATTAAGGCTTTGGAGACATTATTTGGCAGCTAAGGAATTTCTACTCTTTACTAACCAAGAAGCATTAAGGTATAATCTAAATAGTAGGATTTCAAAGTTTTTGCAAGAATATATTTTTTTGTTAAATCATAATTCATGTAAGAAGAATCAAGTTGTTGATTCCTTGAGTAGGCGTGTAGCACTTTTGATAAAAATGGAAAATGAAGTAGTAGGGTTTGAGGTAATTTAGGAATTGTATGAAAGTGATCCCCATTTTTGTGATGTGGTGAGACAATGTAGGACCCTAAAGTAGGTAGTGGTTATTATGATTATTTGATGCAAGATGGTTTTGTAATGAGGGGAAAGAAATTGTGCATTTCTCTTTAGTCCAATAAGAGAAGATAATTCCACATTGGGGGTGTTAGTACCCAATATTACACCTCCTTGGGGCCAAGAAGCATCAACAAGTAAGATGGAAAAATTTAAGCATGGTAGACTTAGAATTTCATGTTGTTTGTAGAGCAACGAAGACATCGTAAAACTTATTTAGACCGGGATTTTGATGGATTGGGTGACATGTACAAAAGGAATGGCCAACCTTACTACTTTGGGTTCTTTCTTTGACCAGGGTGAGAGGACCCAAGGGGTAACCTGAAACACTAGTGAGAGAGATAAATTTCTTACTTATCTATTTCTTTAGAACAATGCATTAATCTAGGATAAGCATGGCCATAGACACAACACTTTACTTTTACAAGTTGTCACACAAAGTTATGTATACACTTATTTCACAAAAATAGGTTAATGTAGGCAAATATGTTACATTATTGTTGCATGTTTTGATAAAGGAAACTAAAATCAATGGTTACTTTGATTAATATTCATAAGAAACAACAAAATGACTAATGAAATACTTGTACTCCACGACCGGACTAGAAGTATATTTATATTTGAAAGGAAAGGGGATTGTAATATAATGGATCTTTTAATGATATCTCTTACAACATTTAATCAAACACACAACATCTTGGATAATAAAGAAAAATTCACAAATTAGTCACAGCTTTCTATTTAAAAGGAGATTTGCATTCATTGATACTCAATTAGTGTAAATGTTCCACATAATACTTTAAATACTTAGCAGAAAGGCTTTATAAAATATTTTAATGAAGCTTTTATTTATTTCGATCTCATATGATTCAAATTCACTCAAACTATTACAAAAATCCATCAACAAAATGATTTTAAGTGAGGAATTTATAATTGCATTCAATATTGTAAAGTAAATGCTCACTCCAAAATAATGAAAAAGTAACCAAATTTTAATCACTAAGGATAGATCCAATGTAATTAAGAGAAGCAAGAAATACATAATGCAACAGAAAATGTAATCGACAAACCAAATTCTTGATATACAAAATCCGTAATTGGTAAACTAAGCTCGAAATCGACACAATTTCATTTTAATCTATAAAAGTATTGATAAGTGAGGAACGTGAAAAAAGAATGATCTCAATGCATGCTAATGACTATACATTGTAATCATCTTAACATTATAATTTGAAAGAGTAAAAAATAAAAATGTATTTATTCCATACAATTAAGCAATATCACAACAAAATATATCAATTTTTATTTTTGCAAATATTATTAATAGAAAAAACCCCCTAGTATGAGGACATAACCCTCATAATTCTACAACTACTTGATTCAATTTCCCCCAAAAATGTCCCAAAGGATCCTTTGAACTCAACTCCATGCAATTAAAAATATTCTCAAATGAAGTATATTTTAACTAAAAATATTCCTTCTTTATTTTTCATTGGGCTGGGTGAAGGAGGAACAACATGGTGACACATGAAAGAAATGAAAAGGATATTCTTCTATTTATAACAAACTTTTTATGTTTTAGAAAATTATATTTTGTTTAAAGAAATTATCGATCCAAAATGTATTGTGAAGGTATGTTTTTTTATCTCTATCTTCTTTCTTCATTATTTTTCAAGGTCCAATCTTGTGGGCTGATTCATCGAGCTATCCCCTACCCCGTTCTTGTGACCATCAAACCTTTCAATCATTTATGTGAAAATTTCTTCATTAGCCCCAAGTGGTAGTGGAAAATGATTTCATGCTTCATACCTATGTCACTAAGTTTCATAAAAAAACCTTTCTTTCTTTATCCTCCTTCATAATTTATCAATTGATGATTCAATTTGTGCGCATTTCGCATGGGAGATATATTGAAAACACTTGGCTCCCAAGGTTTACCTAAAGCATAATTCCTAAAAACATAAATTATCTATAATTTGCATTTTGATATTTTCTCCATTGTTTTGTCTCTTAAATCATTAAGGACTTTAATGATTTTGTCAAAAAATCCATTCTTACTTTTCAGATTCATAGTATTCATATTGATTTCTTACAAGATCAAGAGATACAATCCCTTCCTTAACAACCAATTCATCATTGAAGTCTTTGATAACTTCCATTTTGGCATCATATTAGTCCACATTAATTTGCCAACTTCACATTTATCTATTGATTCCTTCATTTTTTCTAATTTTTAAAAAATTGGAATAACATCTCACAACTTCATCGATTATTTCCTCACCTCCGGAAACCAAAATATTTTTCCATTGGATGGTGGCCTCTCATCTTTCTACCAAGTCACTCACTCACCCGATATCATCATTGGTGATCTCTAGGATTTCAATGTACCCTTCTTCGTGAGTTCTGGTCAAATTTTTAACCAAGTTGGAGATTGATTGATTCTTGGAATTTAAATATTTATTTGTTTATTTGAACTCATCAATCCTTTAGAACAATCCTTCTCCTATCACGAGAAAAATCATGTTTCATTTCCTTAGTATAATGCTTATCAAATGATATCTTGTAGAATTAAAAATTAGATAGGGATGCTTTTCCTTGGGCCACATCAGCTTTGGCAAACAGTAACATCTATGTATCACTTATTTCTAATTCAGGTTCGTCCTAGAATTAATTTTTTCCTATTTGGGTGGTCTCGTTGGATTGAGGAGAGTCAATATTTGTAAAGCATCATCATTCAACTATATCTCTACCTTTTTCTTATTTCAGATATCATTATCTATCCATTCCCTTATGGTTGACTCACATTCATTAAGTGATTCTAAAAATGGAATTACAAGGATGAATATAAGGGCTTTGGAAGATGAAGAAGGCATAGACATACCTTATGGAGTTGCATACATTCGTTCCTTTTGAGTGCTTGGTTCTATAAGCCTTCCTTGATCCTCAATTCCATCCATAGACTCAAATTGGTCTCTAACTTCTTCAACTATCAAGGGTTCTTGGTCACCAAATTTTATTTTTTCATGTACCGAGTCCCCACTTTTTTCTTACTAGGAGTAGGGAGCATCTCAAAATTTCATGCGGAATGAAATTAAGTGGGAATGTTGTCTTCAAGAATTTCTACAATCACTTCAATGTCCTGAGGTGTTGCTACAAATGTAACAAATGAAGTTTCTCCCAAAGTATTGTTTGTATTGAAATCTCCTCAATGTGATGTTGTACTTTAAGTTGAATATCATGCTCCTTTTCTACCACCCTACTACTTAGAATTTTCTCTGGGGTGATCTCATGATGTTGTTGTGGAAAATTTAGGACATCGAGCACATGAAAATTCATAATGCATTGTTCCTTAATGGGAGAGGTAACGGAGCTGTTGGAATGACAAGGTTTTTTATCACAGGTATAATTTTCTCAATAATCATAGTTTCTAATGAAAACACAAGGACATCAAGATCTACTATTTATTTGGTGGTCTTTACACTCTCTAAATTAACCCATTTATACATATTCATTTTATTTCTCTTCGGAAGGTGGACTTGTTCCTCCTCCGATTCATGTAGACTAGTCTCGATGTCGGAATTTCACAAGGTGCTTTAGAAAAAATTTCCTCCTTACGCTTCTTAAGGTTATATTTCATCATTTTATCCTTTCCTGTAGATCCTAAAATAGCTATTGGAATAACTTGTAATGTGGGAGCATGAATAATAGAGCCTTCAACCATACCTTCCCAAAGTATTTATCCATTTTTTCTTTTTTTTAGGAAGGGATATTCGATTTTCCTAACCCAGGCACTTACATCACCCATCACTAGCACATATTCCCAATTCTTAAAATGAATCTTAATCTTATGTCTTCATGAAGCATCACTTATGGCATAAAACTTTCTATAAGGGGGAATAACATCATAAATAAGGTTTTTATCCCTATACTCCCTTAATACATGGGTATGTTGGTAACTTATATCCACTCCTTTTGAAAATAACCACATTAAGAAAATTTAGATGATATTTTAGGTCTTTTCCGATTATATTTTTTTCTCATTACCATCATAATTAACTTTTGGTAAAGGATGAGAAGCAATATAATCTCGGATGTAATATTCACTAATCATATTAGCATTATCTTCTAACCCTTTAGGAGCTTGGATAACACCAAAGTCAATCATCCGGGACACCGACATTCTTATATGTTCTCTTTGGTAAATATCCTTTCATCTTCATAATTAATCAAGAAATACTCATAATGAGGTTTATGCTCTATCTAAGTGTGTACAACATTATGTAAAATATGCTTTATATCATAATTTTTCCTTTCATGAAATCTATCTTTCATACATGTGTTCATTTCTCCTTCCAATGTTATTTCCTTCTAGATGTTTGGGTAAGTGTAATTCCCAATGATCATGGGGAATTTGATAAGGGATGTTAGATGCTTTTGGGAAATGAACTGGTTTACTAAAAAACAATGTCTGACCAATTCCATGAGTGCCATTTGTCATTTACACACCTAGGGAGAAAGTAGGCTTTCCCATCAAAACCGCTAACCGTGATGTATGAAAAGGTCCTAAATTAGATAAAATAACACCCATATTGAGTCATAACTCTCTTTGCATCAAGGCAAAAAATCTCAGTCTCGCAATTAAGGTGGTATAAACAAATTTTGGGTGTAATGAAGTGATTATCAATATTGGTGTAATGTATTTCATACTTTACCAACTTTACTTGAAAGAATACATCATACACCTTGAAGCTGCTAACCTCACCATCCATCCGTAATTCTAGAAAATATATATGAAAAGAAATATTTTAAACCAATTAAGAATACATGAATTTTTTTTCCATGCCAGCATTTTCTTCTCTCGTAATATGGGAAACTCACATCATTTGTTAATTAATATGGTTACTTATTATCTCAGCCCAAGGGAGAGGTTTTTATTTGTAAGTATTACCTAAATGAACTAAAACATCCATTCCTGGAAAAAGGAAGTAGATTCAATACCCATTACTCGGTTCAAAAATACAATCACATATCCAACTTCCTCAATAAATTCAATTCTATTCAAATTCTTTGTCATTTTGGGGTTGAATTTATCAAATTTTCCAGCCAATGGACATTCATAAAATTTGTCCACTTCTTCAAATGTGATTTCCAGTATTATTTTATTGAATCCTTGGTAATAGCCCCTCTTCCCTTGTGGGAGGAAAACCCAACATTCTATCAAACACATGCTCCTAGAAAGATAAAACCAAATCTCCTTTCCCATCCCGAACTTCTCTAGTTATAGGATTATAGTACTAAGCACACACCCATACAAGCTTTGGGCATGACATAGTGGGAGGGAAAGAAGAAGTGAATTAAATACAATTTTTGGATATTTGGGACATGATGTCACTTCTTTCAGGGGAATATAACCTCTGCCTAAAATCCTCTAGGTCGATAGATGCAATGTCAAAATCGAAAATTATGTCTAAGGGAACTAAGATTGGAACATATTTTCATGTGTAATAGTTGGAGCTTCATGATTCAAAAATAGTTTTATAAAACCTCTTTTCATAAAAACCCAAGCATTTTAAAACTGATTATCAAAATATCATAGAAGATATGGGCACCGATGAACTCACCTTTCCAAAAATTACAATTACTTCTATTAACCTCGACTAAAAATTACAGTAACTAAATTCTGATTATTGGGGATAATTATTTCTTCAGATCTCCTTCAATACCACTTGATAATACTTTAGAACATAAACATTGTGAGTACCAATAGAATACTTTATAACAAGTTAAAAAATTAAATACTAATGAGTTCATGCATTAATTTTGAAGATTGCACTCGTGGGGAATTTTTCGTAATTCTCATCTTTTTCCTTCTTTTAAATAGTTGTAATATTTTCATGTCCTATCATCGGTGTATCTCCATTACATGATTCACTCGCATTAACTATCCTTAATCTTGTACAACTAGTGCATTAATAATCCCCTCTTATCTTTTAACGAGCTTCAAATTAATTTTACAAAATGATCCACACATTGTATTCGTAACATACAAAATTCATTTTCTTCTCCATTCATGTGTATGCCATATGCTTATTCCATATACCTAAGTCATCATGCCTCGAGTTTGTTTTTACCAATTACATGTCTCAAAGAAGCATAATATTTTGTTCCCTTTTTCTCCAGTTTCCCGACCTTTTGTTTTCTCACATTGCCTCATAAAACCTCAAGACCGAGGATCAACATGCATTCTTATCCTTGTTATGTGCTAATTTATCTACGAAAGTCCTAGTCTATAGGGAACTCTTTATTACAAGTTTCAGGATCAAAATGCATCCATTGGATGTGAAAATTATATTCATTAGCAATGCAAACCTTCAATGTCATTTCGGGATAAAGAATACTCTCGAGTGCACTTAAGACAAATTTAGACAATAAAAACACTCCTCAAAGACTTATTATTAAAAATCCAAATAAATCCCCAATGAGAAAAAGGCTCAAATTAGGTACGGATCAGATCAATATCATAAACTATACAAAAGTTCCTGGATTTAATAGGACCAAATACAGTCCCAAAAATGGCTCCGACTCAGTGGATGGGCACCCTTGCAGGTGTAACAAGAACAAACAAGAAAATACAGAAAACAAACCATGTGCCAAATCCATTGGGTAATAGAGTCATAATAAAATCACACACATGACATCCTTTAGGAAATACACACAAAACATAAATCAAAAATACCAAGAAACCTAGTCACAGAGACCTAAGCACAAAATGGAAAAAAAAAGCAAAAAACAAAAACTATACACTCGTAAAAGGTCACACCTAATCATTTAGTTCAATCCAAAAAGTGTTTGAGATGCTCGTCATTGATGGGAAACTCCAGTAAATTTCCTTATCGATGTTTTATAAAGAATGTATGCTCCAATACCGATATCGATGGAATATGGTCCCATCCAAAATTCATCAAGATTCCTATGTTTATCGCTTTTTCATGTCATCTATCCCTCAACAGACCAAATCTCGACATTCAACACCCTCGAGTTACCTTATTATCAAATATATTATTGACCTCTCCCTAAAATTTATGTTTTTTTAGTGGGATTTTGTTCTTTCCTTGTCTAACTATAGGATCTGATTTATTCTTCCTCATAAGGACTTACTTCTCCTTCTTCCCCAAATTTTTGCATGAACTAGTAAGATGATAAATGCATGTGTAAAGGAAAAATATATTGGACACCATAAACTAAATTGAAAGTTTTTTTCTAGTGACTCTCTTAGTTATAACTCTATCTTCCCATAAGGAAAATTTAAGTTTTTCACCCCATTTCTTCTTGTTAGTTTCTAATGTCTTTCTGTGTATCTTGAGTAAATTTTTGTTACTTGACTCAAGTTGAACAAAGGGTTTAATTTGGTGCATAGGAAAAATTGATACCATATTAGTTACACATAATTGTTAATGGTTTGGCCTTAAAACTCATAGCATTATCAAAAATTATTTTGGTAGGTACCCCAAATATGCAAATTATATTATTAAAAATAAAGTCCATGACTACCTGGTGAGTTTCTTTCTTGGTGTGAATGGCCTCAACCCATTTAGTGAAGTAGTCCGTATCAACAACTAGTATCCATCTGCTTCCATCACTTGAGGAATCGATATCACCCCAATAAAATACATTCCCATTTTTTGATTGGGTCTTCAATTTGCACATGTTTCAAGGGAAAGGTACCCAAGGTTTCAACCTCCCGTAAAAATGTTGAAAACTCTCACACTTTCAAACTAGTATGCAACATATATTTAAATAGTGAATTCCCCCAATATGCTTCACTCATAATTTTGTGAGCAATAATTCTTCTAGAAAATTGTCCTCCACATACTCCCCATGAAATTATTGATTATTTTGGTGGCGTCCTCCTCAATGATGCATCTAACTAGCACTCCCTTTGGATTTTTCAAGGTTAACCCATGGTAAGTGATAACATATTTCTAGAAGGCTTGTTTAGTTTTCCTTATTTGGTTCTTGTTTAAATTCCTATTACAATCCAAGTTCTTTAAATACTATACTATCGTATCCTGTACTGCATTGAATTTTTCATCTTTTCCTAGGGATACAAACTACCTTCTTCAATGGTTTTTATCTCCATTAGCTTCTCCAATCCCAAACCTCTAACTAATTTAGTGGTTTGTATTTCCATATCACACTCTTGCATCTTATACACCTAATGACATATTTTATGGATATCTCCATTTATGATAAAATGTCTTTAACAATTGTATGGGAGACATAAGCCACAATCTTGGAACAAAAGATATAAGGTATGAAATTTTTTTGCTCTTACCAAGGCAAATTCCTTCTTATTGATTATGTTATACTTCAACTCATATCTTTAGGATTTACTAAAGAAATCAATAGGCCTCTCATTTCCTTCTTCATCCTTTTGTAACAATACAAATGCAATGTTGTTCTCTAAAGCAAAGGAAAACACATGAAATATTTTCTTGTAATTAGGGCTTGCTAAAACAGGAAAATTGTTTAGTGCTTACTATATTCCAATGAAGTATTGGATAGCTCTTTCTTCCCACTTAATAATCTTGTCTTTCTTCAACATGCTCGTAATAGGAATAGTGGTCTCAACAAAATTTGAGATGAATATCCTAATAAAATTTATCTTCCCAAAGAAAGATTGAATACCCTTTTTGGATTTGGGTATAGGGACCTTTCCGATTTCCTCCACTCTTTCAAGGTCTATTATAGCCCCTTCCTTTGATACAATATGACCCAATAACTTCACTTTTGGACTCCAAAGTGGCATTTCTTGGGATTCAACAAAATCCCATATTCCTTGCATCTGAGAAACATTTTTCTAGATGTCCCAAATGGTCACCTCTTTTCTTTGAAAAAATTGTTATATCATCCTAATACACAACTATGAAGTCATTGATAAGGCTTGAGAAATCCACATCCATGGATCTTTGAAAATTTCCATACATAAACATATGTTTCCTAGGGACTGGTGAACATAGTTTGAAATTGTTCATACCGCTTTATGACCACTTGATTATACTATGAGAAGCCATCTAATGTTTAAAATAATTCTAACCTTGTGACCAATTGCCACATGTTGTTCATATTTAGCAATGGGTAATTATTCTTTATTAATTCCTTTTTGAGATTTCTAAAATCTACACAAATCCTTATATCCCCATTATTCTTTCTAACCAATACAAGTTTGGCTACCCATGATGATTATCCTGGAAGGCTATCTCATTCCACCATCCCTTAACTTCATTATTTTTCTTGCATTTTAACCGAGATAAGGGGATTAATGGGCCTATGCTTCTTCCCGAAAGTTTTGAATGAGGTTCTAGAGGTATTTCATGATAAAATAAATTCTTTCTATAAGATTTAAGTTCAAGTAAGACTAAGCTAAGCAATCTTGATATTCACATAACAGTTGGTATAAGCTTGATTTTCTTCTTTTCTTAGATTGCATCCTAGCCATACTTTCTTGGGGTTCTCTTGAGTCCCCAAACTGTATTCTTCCACTTCCCTAGATGAAAATATGGGTCTATTGTTTATTCTATTAGTATTATCAAATTTTGATTTGAGGGAAACAAAATCCCTATGGATAGTGTTTCTCTTTAATTGAATTAACTCTTTCACAAAGAGGGTCTCTTTTCCATTGAAAAATGCAATCATTGGTTTGAGATTAATATGTTGGTTAGTGAACTCACCTTTTATTTTCATAAATCTTTGTATTTGAGCATCATCCTCAAATACTTTTCAATTCTTGATGTTGTTAGGTATCGATGGTTTATCTAATATTTCCACATCATACTTACAATAGGGAGAAACTGTACAATTGTCAAAATGAGATACAAGGATAAAATTCTATCAGCTACTACATTTTGAGATCTTTCATGATACAAAATATTAAATGAGTTAAATACCTCAATAAGGTCCCATACAACATGCTTATATTGCTTCATTCTCTAATTTTTAGTTGCATATAAGTTTCTGACTTGTTTCACAACTAACTCAGAGTCTCCTTAACAATCATGTCCTTAATTCCATACTTCCAAGCCACTCTTAGACCAAGGAGAAGTGCCTCATATTCTAAAATATTATTAGTGCATTCAAAACTTAATTTGAATGAAAAATTAAAAGTATCTTAATCTCGATAAGTGAAGACTATTTCAGGTCCACTTCCGACACGATAACATGCTCCATCAAATATCATGGTCAAAGGAAAACCAACATATTCTAAGTGTGTACTAGTATTTATGCCGTGATACTCAAATTTTGCATACCCTGAAATTTGTCCAAATCCGTATCAATAAATAATACCTCATAAAAGTCCTTCATGGGATCCATAATCAAGTGCAACATTTTATTTCCTCCATGTAACTTTACCATCTTTTCCTCCACTGTGTATAGTGACATAAGACATATCCATTTGGACACTGCCTCCCACACTTACAACCCACTTTCTAGATAACAACATACCCCATTTAGTAGGGAAATCAACAATGACCACATTCATGGTTAAACATTTGTCAGATAAGCTAAAAGATGAATAGCCAAACCTTTTACATATCCAATAAAAATAACTCCACTTAAATCCATGGAAAAACATGTTCCAAATGTTGTTATTTTTATGTCTAGATCATTCATAACTTCCAAAGGCATTATATTACATGAAGCTCCTGAGTCAAACATACAATTGTGAACAAGGGCTCATCAAAAATTAAGGTGGTGAAAAATGGATCCACATCTAGTTGTGACTCAACCAAAGAAGTACCTAAATATAATTCTAGGGATTCCCCATTATTTATTGTTCCTAAAGTACTTCTATCTCAACTATTGTAGGAGATATATCCACATTATTTACCTCCTTTTTGTGGTAACTACTCTTCTTTAAATCACATATACTCAAATGTTCTTTTCCCGTGCTTAGGGATTCCGAGAAACTCAAAAAATTCAGACAATGATTTTGATCTAACTCAAGATCTGAGCCATATCATATGTGGCATACTTAGGAAAAGATGTAATGGGAGACAATGTGATTTCCTTTTCTAATGTGATGGAATCTATCACTATTTGAGTAGTAGCATAAGTACTATTAGTTCAAAATCATAGCACCCCAAATGAGTTCTATATATATTCTTTTCTAAGGAAGATTCATTTGGTGTGATCCACATAACATTGAACGTTTATCAAGGTGTGGAACCTTGCAAATGGAAAATATCTCTAGATTAAAGGTTGGTTCTTTATTCCTATGTCGGATGCATACGTGAGAACTTACAGAGCATCTATCTGTCTATTTAATCTAAAATTTTCCAAGAAAATAAGGATGAAAAGGATATAAGAAATAAGAAATGACTAAACTAGAAGGTGATGCACCAAAGGAATGATGAACATTTATTTTGCTGATAGACACAAACCAAATGAAATGCATATAATAATCAAACACAAATAACTAGATTCATAATGAAAGACCAGATGAGAGAAAAGAAGACAAGAGAGGATCTAGGATCGATCACAAAACGTATTTTGTTACTCTACAAACTGATATAATACATTAAAGAAAGAACAACCAAGAGGTGAGAAATGTATTACAGTTTTAATGGAAGGTCTGAACTCCATGAGTTCCTTGCCAGAAGGGAAGGGGAGCCTACAAAAGATGAAAGAATGTCCAACCCTTTACAATGAGTCCTGACCTGGTATATGTAGACTCGATCAGAGAGAAGAAAGAGAGAGAAGTGGGAAATAAGGTTAAAGCTCAACCACTGCTATTAAATTCCCCTAACAAAATCTACCCCCAAATCCATCTTTGTTATATCAATATTTGTTTTGGTGCCTTGAAGGAAGAAGAAACAACAGAGAAAATTGAATTTGATCTAATTGTTGGGGTAGATCGATCCCGCATTAATGGACCTAAAGACATTCTCTATATTTTCCTCTACCAAACCTCCCTAAACATAATTTTTAGATCTCGCATGTCATGGGCGAGGCCGATATCTTTCCAATGGTGTCATATTTGTAATATTTTGAGCCATGAGTCGAAAGATATACCTCTTTGAATTTTGTATTGGGTCCGTATAAATGGGCGGGAAAATAGTTTGAAAAATGGGCCTCCTTTTGACCTCTCGTACACATGGAGGGCTGGCAACCGGGTTTGAACGTGGCTCCTATATTTTGCTCTTGGAATGGTGTTGGGCTAACAAGTGGCTTTCTCTCAAGCTAGAACACTCAATTTTTTCATTTTTGGCTAAGTTTTTTGCTTAACAGGTCATATTCCTCGATCAAGGACATGTGGTGATCTGGAACTTGTTTGAAAACCTTCTCTTGATTCAATCCTTGAATCAACATCATTTAGACACTTGGCAACCTCCGTCGGCCTACCCCATGCATTGACCATTTAACTGACTCTGCCCCTTTCTTTAGAATTTGGACACGTGGAGGCACCACGCTCGTATGAAAGCCCGATTCAAAATTTTACCTTTCAAGGAGCATCAAGTTGACACTTGGTAGCCTTTGCAAGTCTCGTGAACTTTCCAATGGTCCCTCTTACTTTTTTGGAATTTGGGCCACATGAAGAGCTCACCCTCATTTGGGTCTCCTCCATTTGGATTACTTGGAGATGTGCCACACTAACACTTGGCATTCACCGCTTTCAATTTTATACTTAGCCAATTTTGAGGCCTGTTTTTGTCCACCTTTTGACGACTGTTTAACCATTTGCTACTTGAAGAGTTGTGCAAGTTTGAGTCTCCACCCGGGCTCCCATTTCTAATTTAGGCCAAGATGACACTGACACCTTCCTCTTAGTTGAAAACTTTTCAATGGCCTTAAAATTTTGTTGCTGGGCGCATGGAATCCTAGTGCTGTTTGTGATTCCCTTTCTGGATTCAACTTTAGAGAAGTGCCTATGTAGACACATGGTTCTTTCCGTTTCCTCCTCCATACTTGGTCGATTTTGGATTCCTTTCTAAACTATTTCAAGCCTCGAAAACTTTAAATCTTCACCTTTATTTCCCCCTCTTACTTATGGCTTCTCTGTGGCACTACCCCTTCTTTTATGAACCTATTATTCCATTGTTGAGGCTACCTGTAACTTAAAAAATTAATTTAAGACATGGAAATGGCCCGATAGAATCGTTTCTTTTGCATGTGGTCATATAGTCCTTGTTATCCCCCAATACTCGATTGTTGAGTCCTTCTACGACCTTTTTACAAGATCTAAATGAGATTTCTTGGGTTCCTTCTATGCGAGGTCATGGCTGATCCAATATTTTACCGGGAGGTGAAATATGGATAACAATTTGGTGACTCATAAGGGTATATTCCTCGCTAGATAAAAGGACAATTACCTTGTCATATGCATTGGGCATAGAGCCAAGAACGATGGTCGTGTCAAGTTCTTCCTCTGATTCACGAGCCTGGCTATTTGCATTCTCAATTTCCGTAAGAAATCTCAAAACGAAGGTTTCTGAGAGTAGGAAATTGTTTTGACCCAGGGCTTCATTTGTCTATCTAAATGGACTACATAAGAGCAACAAAAAATCACCACAATTATATACAAAATTTGAAATCATAGATGCTCCAAATATAACATGCAGAGTGTGCAAAGCACTTACGATAAAAGCAACCTAAACTACAACAAGACAATGTGCATAAGCACTTAGAGGAAAGAGAAACTAAATTAATATGTACAAGATGAGACTTTCCTTTTAGTACCAGTGCTTAACATAAATCCCATTCAATGGAATCTACAACTCTTCACCCTTCAATGTAGACAATTGGAAAGCATTGTTACTCTTACATTTTATGACCATGCAAGGGACACTCCAAATGGCATAAAACTTGTAATGCCTTCCTCGTTTTCCCGATCTACATCTCATTTTAAAACTAGGTCTCCTTCCTTGAAGGTCCTTGTTTTTTATTTCTTGTCAAATCAACTCTTGATTTAGGCCCGATTCTTCTCTATTGCTTGGAGTGTATGCCCTATGGTTTCTTCCAATTCTATCATCTTTGCATACTTGGCCTCCATCGGTTAAAATTTAGACATCTTTAACTGCTTCACGAGCTCTAATACTATCAACTCATGTGATATAGGCAACACTGCCTCTTTCCCATAGACAAGTTTGAATGGAGAGCTACCTATAGATCTCTTGGGTATCATCCTATCAGCCCATAAGGATGATTTTAGCTTTGTGTGCTAGGTTCTCTAATTTTCATCAAGAGTTATTTTGATGATCTGTAGTAGTTCTTGTTTGTGGACTTAGCTTGGCCATTACCTTGAGGGTAATAGTTTCATGAAGTGCTCAAGCAAGTCTCGTTCTTAACAGCCCATCGTGTGATCTTTGAACCTATGAATGCCAATGCATTATTTGATATAATGGTCACCGACACTCTAAATTTGGTTACCATCCCTTCATAGAAATTTATCATACTAGACTCGTTAGCTTCTTTGAGTGCCACTACCTCAGTCCACTTGGTGAAATAGTCTATTGCTATCAGAATCCATTTGTGGCCTTGGCTTGAATTTAGATTGATGACTCCAATGAAGTCCAATCCCCATTGCATAAAAGGTTGGTCAACTGAGATTGGGTGTAATGGAAGTGCTACTAGCTTTTCTTTGCCCTTGAAGAATGCACAATTCTTACACCTTTTGATCCATGCATAGCAGTCACTAAACACTCTGGGCCAATAATAACCAACCTTCATGATTTTAAGTGATGTCACCCTTGGAGAAAAATGACCTCCAGCTGCTCCAACATGGAATTCTTGTAACATTCTCTCAACCTAATATGTCCCAATGCATATAGCATAATGCCATTTATGTCCCTTTTGAACAAGACACCATTGATAAAAACATATGGGATGGCATGCAGCCTTAAATGTCTTGTTTTTTGCTTTACCCATCTAATGAGGACACAGGCTTGTTTGAAGGAATTGCACCATGTCTTGACTCCAACAAGGAGAAGGTACATCAACATTTTCTTCCTCTTGATTATTCTATGGAACAAAACATCCTCCCTTTTTTGTTTCCTTCATCTTGTTTGACATGAGGCTAGTTGTTCACACAACCCCTTCCCAGAGACCAACTTAGTGACCTTGATCTCAATGTCATATTCCATGACACGGGTGATCCACCCTACACATTTTTCATTCAGATCCTGCGAGAAGGAAGTATTTAACTCTACATGGGAGACTAATAATTGATTTTATTGTTTAAAACCCAGATGTATAAACTTATTTAACCCTCCGATCACCGCTAGGACTTGATTTTCAATGGAGTATCTCACTTCATATTCTCCTAAACCTTGGTCAAGAAAGAAATTGGTTTTTTTGTACCTTCTTTTCTGTTGAACTAAGATTGTAAAATTGTGTCACCGCCACCAAAGGCATGTAATATGAAGTCTTTAGAGAAATCTAGATTCACGAGAGTTGAGGCTTGTGATATAACTTCTTTAATGGATTGAAATCTTGTTCTCCCTCATCTGTCCACCTAAATGCTAAGCTCTTCTTCAAGCATCAACGTTATTAGCTTAACAAGGGCCGCAAAGTTTGGTATAAACCTACGAACATTTTTTTTTTTTTAATTATTGGTAAATAGTTTTTTGAAAGGGACTATACCCTTTTACAACAGTGCTCAAAAGCAAAATTTAACCCCAGAAAGCCCAACAAAAGAAAACAGCCAAGAACCAGCAAAAACAAAGCAGCTGCTTCAAAAACAGCTAAAAAACAACAACTTAATAAAGAACACGGCTACCCAAAGAACTCGTAGTTGGCCATTTGCCCAGATGTAACAATAATAGCACTAACAACGACCAGAATCAAACCTTGTCCGGAGTGGTGGGGGTTTAGATTTGACATTTCCCTTCTTCTTCCGATCTACCACTGTCCATTCAAGATTTCCTGCATCCAATGCAAATGAAGCATCTGCAATGGACTTGATGTGTATGTGACCCATAGGAAGGGGGGCCCAAACTTCCTTAAACACTGAATCAACAATCTGTGGAGGATAGTCTGTAGGTAGTTTCGCTATGTTGGCCTGTGAATCAGCCATTACGGGTGAGTCAACATGCAAGGGGGCACTAGAATCCTCAGCTGGATCTGAGTCAATTGTGAGATGTTCAGGAAGTGAATCCTTCCACCAAGCAGCTTTGGTCTTTCATTTGGAATGTTCACAATCGTTTGTAACATGACCAGTTTGGAAGCAATGCCGACATCTGAAGGCAAGTCTCTCATAGTCAATCCTTTGTACCTAGAGCCTTTCTCCAATCTGAAGATTGATTTCTGCTGGTAAGGGTTTGGAGGTATCAATATCAACCAGGATACGAGCAAACGTAGTATGTGTTTGAATGGAGGTCTTACCATCAACTGCCACACATGATCCAAGAGTATCACCTATAGCAATGAGACAAGATCTGTTCCAAAGTTGTAATGGAAGTCCTGGTAAACGAACCCAAATTGGGTAGGTATCAAAAGACTCCTTTAACGGGTCGAAGGACGGATACCATGGTTTGGACATCAGCCCATGTTGGCTAAAGATTAAATCCCTATCAGCAGGGGTTTCAAAGACTACAATGAAGTAAGCTTTAGCACAGGGATAAAGCTCAATCTTACCTTGTATTTTTTCTCTCCATCTCTGGGCTATCCATTCATGGAGCTGAGAAAGCTTAGGCCAAAATTTATGGAATCTGCATATGAGACCCAGCTGAGAGAGATTTTCCTCTTCCTTAAGAATTTTTATAAGTAGATCCTCCCCGATTTTCAGCATCGGGACCTCCTGAGAGGGTTTCAAGAGCTCATTTCTGGTACTCTCCTTTTGTTTGGAGACCACTGAAGCATAAGAAGTGGACTTAGCTCCACCAGAGGTTTGAAGCGAGTTGGATCTATCCATGCTCTTGAAAGAAGATCCGTCATTTTTAAATGATTCATTATCATTGTTGAGATTTGTAGGGAGACCGAGCCACCTTTACCTGTCTCAATGGAGAGACCCTCTGCTTTTTGACAGGTCGGAGAAACTCTATCCCAGATTTTCTTTGAAGGGGGGTCTTGATTTGCATCAAAAGCCATGTCAATCCAAGAGATTGGTGTTGTATTTTCCATGCCAATTTTACAGGTGCCACCATCAGTTTTACACTCAAGGGATGGATTCCCAAAGCCACCGCCAAGGAGAAGGGCATCCTATTTAGATTTGTTGTTCGTGTCTCCAATCCGTGTTCTGGCCGATCCAAGCACGGTGAATGGAAATGATCTTATTGCTTCAACTCTCTCGGGTCAATTTCCAGTCCTTCCTTAGACACAATGTGCCTAAAATCCTACCCTCATGGGTGAAGAATATGCATTTTTATGGTTCAATGATACCCCAAATCTACGCATCATTAAAACACTTTCCTCGTGTGAAAAAGGTGGTATGTTGTATTTTTGGAGAACATAGTAATGTCATCCAGATAGATCATCTTTATTTTGTTGATCAACCCTTTGAATGCCATATCCATAGCCCTTCGGAAAGTCACTCCAAAGATTAAACAATCCAAATGACATTTTCTCGTAGGCATAATCGCCCATTTGGAGGTGAAAGTTGTTTTGATTTGATCATCTTATTTCACCATGATCTAATTGTACCCGAGTAGCCATCTAGGAGAGATAATCTCTTTGATATAGACACCACTTATAAGATCTACTCCATTCAAGGAAGTGGATAATGATCTTTGAGGGAAGCTCTGTTTAAGTCATGAAAATCTACACACAACCTAATCTCTTCGTTCTTCTTCCCGACTCGGGACTAGGTTTGTAACCCATCTTGAGTGTTTGATTGGAAATATGATACTTACCTCTGTCATCTTGTTTAGCTCTTTCTTCGCCGAAGCTCGACGTGTGGATTGATCTGGTCTCTACTTTTTCCCGATGGAATTAGCACTGGGTCTATTTCAATAGTGTGTTGTGCTAGCTTTGGATTGAATCCTCTTAGGTATTCATAGCTCCAAGCAAATAAATTTGGAAACTCTTGGAAAAGTTGTATGAATTCATACCTTTCTTTCTCTGGTGGCCACTTTTCCAAATTGAAGTGTTTTGTCTTCTCCAACTAGGATTGACTCGAATCTTATCATTTGATCTATATGTTAGGCTTATCTTTTCTAAACTCGATCATTAGGATTGAAGATAGACTCCAATGTCACTAAGCCTTTGGGAAGCTTGTTTGTATGCAGCTGTACTATTTGATTCCCATATTGCTTCTCTAATCTGATTTTATTTTCAGCTAAGAATTCAGCTTCTTCTTGCAAAAAATTAATGATATGTTGATCATTCTTGAATACCTACAAACATGTGTTGTTATCTGGCACTGTTGGCCTCACAACTATATGGATATGTGGTTGTTCCTTGTCTCTTTTGATGCTTTCAACCATAGCAAATGTTGCTCCAACTGTTGCAAGCCTATCAATAGCTTCATTCTCCTTCCTAGATATGGACACAATACTGAAGGTCTCAAAATCCTCCATGAGATCCCATACCCTACTCTTGTAGTTCTCGAGCAAGTCATTCTTGACAACATTAAGTCCTTTGACTTGATTGGAAAATAGTTCACTGTCACCAAACACTTACAAGTTCTTGATTCCTAACTTCCTTTCCCAATGAAGACCATGGACTAAAGCCTCATATTCAGCAGTTGTTATTTAAGCAAGAAAACTAGAATCTTAAGGATGAATAATATTTCATACCCTTGGGGACATAATCCTATCTCCTCCTCCAGATCCTTATCTACTCCTTGAGACATCAAAGAACAATTGCCATACCTCATTGTCATCTTTCTATTTTGGCTTAATTAGGTCGTGAAGAGGATGATTCTCTTCATGTAGATAGTAGACACTTAGCTTATATTCTTCCATCTCCTTATAGGGTCAAATGCATGTATTTTGTTGGCCCAATCATCAAGAGTCAAGTATGGGATACATCCCACCTTGGTATCTACTTCACAAGTGCTTGGGAGGTATACTTTATCAAAAGTTGAGCATTTTGCATTGATATGGCTAGGCACAAAAGATTCAATATGATGATCAGCAATGGATTCGGATATGATCAAGGCCTTTGCCCCATACCTTGTTCTAAAGAGCATCTGTGACCAATCAATAGATAGATAGTCTCTAATTTTGGAAGTGAAGTCCCATGATAAGGACAAAGCAAAATGTGGTGGCAAGTCTATGACTGACACATTCTACAATACGGTCACATTAGGGTAGACATGCATAGTGAGGCTAAGATACTTGATGATTCCAACAGTTATCATTGTTGTCCCATCTAATTGCACCACCTCTCTAGAGATGACTTCATATTGGAGACCTAGTTCATCATCTATTTGCTTGGGCATTACATAACTACTTGCCTTAGAATCAATCATACAATTATGCAACAATATATCCCCAATAATCAATGAAACATAGAATGGAGGAGGTATTTGGTTGTTACCTTGTTTTTTTCTCTGAGATGGTTCCTTCTAAGTTGAGATGACCAATTGGTGAGAACGCAATAGATCCTTATTCCCTGGAATGGCTAGTCTTATGTGGTTTCTTCATTTGCTCAATGATGTTGAATGAACTATCATTTTGGCCCCTTTGATGCAACATTGGAAGGTGTCTTGGATTGAGAGTTGTATTTGGAGCACCTAAACCTTGTGGAGTGATGGAAGGTTGAGGGTTACCTGAGTTCAGTGGTTGACCTTATCTAATATTTCTCCTTTTAGACCATGTATTGGTAGCTACACTTTGAGAAGGGAACTGATTCATTCCACAGAAGTCTTCACTTGCCAACCGACAAGCATAGTCTCACTTGGAGATCCCTCTTACTAAGCTCATTGTTATTGATCTCTCCTTCGCCGTGTTCTTGTGACACACATCGGTCTACAACATCAAGGCCTGATTTAGGGCACCATTAAAGCACATTGATTGGTTATATGGCTGATTGCATGGGAAGCACCAATCATATTCTTGTGCCATATTATTCTATGTTGGAACTAGTGAGTGCATTTAATGTTGAAGTTGTGTTTGGATCATATGACTGAAAGGCTTAGCATCTTTAGGTTGTCCTTGGTCTTGTCTCTAATTTATAGTTTGAGATAGTGGTTTATTTTGTTGATGTTGGGGTGTATCCTCGATATTGAGTCTAGGGCTGATATGGCCTAGAGCTTTGGGATTGTTACATTTCAATGGTTACTAACTCATTCCCTAGGTTCTGAAGTTGTTTCATGACTTCCTAGAGTTCTTTTGAAGTGTTATATAATGAGGTGGAGACTTTAGCTGAGATTTTACTCCCGGGAATAGGTACAGGGGCTAATATAGGCATTTGGCTAGTACTTGGGTTTCTAACTCTAGTTACAAAGGCATGGATGGCCTAGAGTGAGTTTTCCAGCCTTTAATCAAATGATTCTCAACCTCTATGGAAAGGTTATAGGCTGCAGTAGGTAAGGTTTTGCCCGCATTGATCGAATCATCAAAGAAATATAAGAATTTAAAGCTTTAAGAAAGTAGAAGAAAGCACCTTCATTAGTGGGCTTTACTACTATTTGAATCTTGTCCCAGGTCTTCTAAAATCTAAGGTTTAAAGCCATCGCTTGCTCATTTAGGTATCTCTTGATTGTTGTTAGTTGATCCAACAAAGATAAGATATCACCTTTTCCCCAAACTAGTCATGAAGAGTTGTGCACATCTTGTTCCAATTTTGATAGAGCATGCTTCAAGGCTCTTGAACCATGTTAGGGAATAAGAGATAAAATATGCGGAATAATCCCTTACAAAATCGCAAAAAAGAGAAACTAATATGCGTAAAATATTACGATCTCAAATAAAAGTGCGTAATAAATAACACAACACACAGAGAGACAAGATTTAACATGGTTCACCCAATTTGGGCTACGTCCACCAAGAATCACTTGCTCATATTTTATTACAAGCCTCCACTCTCTCAATACAATACCCAGATCCTATTTTGAGCTATGCTCAACAAACTCTAGAATTCACACCCGAATTCAAAGCACATCCGCAATACATTTTCTTGTCTATTCTATCATATGCATAAGACCATATAAATAGACAATTTCTTAAGCAATTTGATACAAAACTATGGGTATCAAAACCATGGGCAAAAATTGTGGGTATCAAAACAATGGACAAAAACTGTGGGTATCAAAACAATGGGTACCGAAAACCATGGGCCCAAAAACAACCCATAACGGTTACTCCATTACCCATGGGTTAATAAACCACCCATGAAAATTTGCTTTGGGGCTTCACCCCCAAGCCCCCATCAATCGGGGGGGCTTCACCCCCTCGAACCCCTTGACCCACTCACCGAGCGAGTGGGACCGCCATAAAAATACCCGAGTGTAACACATAGAAGGTGTACCACACTCTAACATGAAAACAGGCTCCACAAACATAACAATCTCCCACTTGGAGACTGATTTCCACTGAGCAAGCTTCTCAACCCTTCACTATCATCCACGAAGGCCAACCAAAGCTGAACATAGCTTTAGTTTATCCCTTGTGACCACCTTGGTCATCATGTCTGCAGGATTCTGACTGGTATGAATCTTCTCCAACTTCAACTTATCTTCTTCCAAAGCTGTCCTGATGAAGTGATATCTCAACTGTATATGCTTCATCTGGAGTGGAAAGTAGAGTTCTTAGCTAGGTGTATAAAGCACTCGACTATCACTATGCAGCTTACATTCCTTCTGCTTATGCCCCAACTCCTCAAGCAATTGTTGTAACCAAATCATCTCTTTGCTTGCCTCTGTGGCAGCAACATACTCAGCCTCCGTGGTTGATAAAGCCACCAGCTTTTGTAGTCATGAAATCCAGCTCACTGTTGTCCCACCTACAATGTAAATATAACCTATCGTGCTCCTCCTACTATCAACATCTCCAACCATGTCTGAATCTACATAACCACGTAAAGTGGTGTCGATCCATCCGTAGCACAAAACTGTCCCCATGGTCCTCTCAAATACCGAAGGATCCACTTTACGCTTGCCAATGCTCTTTACCTAGATCACTCATAAATCTACTCACAGCCTCCCACCGCATGGGAAATATCGTGCCTAGTGCACACCATAGCATATACATCAAACTCGCCAAACCGATGAGTAAGGTACCTTGGACATCTGGTTTCTTTCCTGCTCTGTCTTGGGACACTGCTCCTTTGATAACTTAAAATGGCCTGCCAAAGGAGTCCCAACCGGTTTAGCATCCTACATGTTAAACCTATCCAATACCTTCTTAATGTACTCTTCCTGAGATAAATTCAACTTTCGTTCCTTCCTATCCCGAGTTATCCTCATACCAAGGATTTGTTTGGCTGCCCCCAAATCCTTCATATCAAAGGATTCACTTAGTTGTTTCTTGAGTACTTTTATTTCCTGCATGTTTTTACCTGCAACCAACATGTCATCAACATACAAACACAGGATAATATAACTTCCATCCTCAAATTTCTTTGTATACACGCAATGGTCGAAACATCTAATATAACCTTGCTCCATCATGAAGCTATCAAACTTCTTATACCATTGACGTGGAGCTTGTTTTAGGCCATACAAGCTCTTCTTCAGTTTGCACACCATCTCCTCTTTACCTTTGACTTCATATCCTTCTGGCTGCTGCATATATAGCTCCTCCTCCAAATCACCATGGAGAAATGTAGTCTTTACATCTAACTGTTCTAAGTGCAAGTCTTCTATTGCCACTATTCCAAGAACAGTTTTGATAGAAGTCATTTTTACTACAGGAGAAAAATCTCATCAAAATCTATACCTTGTTTCTGTGCAAACCCCTTGACCACCAACCGGGCCTTATATCTTTTCTTTCCTCCTTCTTCATCTTTAACTCTGTACACCCACTTGTTCTAGCAATGCTCTTTTTCCTTCCGTAGCTTCACCAAATCCCAAGTCTGGTTCTCCATGAGAGACTTATGCTCCTCATCCATGGCTTGCTCCCACTTCTTACTGGCATCTACCTGCATTGCTTCATCAAAGCTCTCTGGCTCTCCACTATCAGTGAGTAATAAATAATAAAGAGAAGGAGAAAAATGTTTAGGTTCTTTTCTTACCCTAGAAGACCTCCTCACTGTAGGAGTTTGGGGTTCCTGTTGAGTAGGTTCCTGAACTGATTCATGGGTCACTATCCCATCTGGAAGATCCTCTACCACTGCATATTCTTTCTTGGATTCTTCCCTATTTTCCTGCAACTATTGCTTATACATGACTTTCTCATTAAAGACCACATCCCTAGACCGAATGATTTTCTTGTCTTTAATACTCCAACATTTAAATCCAAAGTCATCACCACCATAACCAATAAAAGTGCATTTTTCTGATTTAGCCTCTAGCTTGGTCCTATCATCCTTGTCAATATGAACAAACACCTCACATCCAAAGACTCTAAGAAATGAGTAATCAACTTTCTTACCATACCAAGCCTCCTCAGGTATGCCTCCATCCAAGGCACTTGAGGGTCCTCTATTTATCAAGTACATAGTTGTGCTCACCGCTTCTGCCCAAAAATAAAGAGGTAGTCCTGCATGTATCCTCATGCTCCTAGCATGTTCCATTATTGTTCTGTTCATCCTTTCTGACACCCCATTTTTCTTCGGGGTTCCTGGAACCATATTTTTCCTATGGATTCCATTCTTAGAACAATAATCATCAAATTCATTGCTGCAATACTCCCCTCCATTATCTGACCTGAGACATTTTAACTTAAGACCTGTTTCATTCTCTACCAAGGCTTTCCATTTAACAAAAGTATCAAATACATCAGATTTGTTTCTAATACAATAAACCCAAACTTTCCTTGTTGCATCATCAATAAAAGTAACATAATAACTTGAACCCCAAGAGATGATACCTGAGCCGGCCCCCACACATCAAAATGTACCAACTCTAACTTACTCTCTTTCTTCATAGGTCCAACCTTGAGAAACCTTACTCGCTTTTGTTTCCCATATATGCAGTTCTCACAATAAATCCAAACCTATTTCTATATATCCAGAAAATTCTTCTTTATGATGTCCATGCCCTTATGGCTCATATGACCGAGCCTATAGTGCCATAATGTTGTATCTGCATCTGAAGCCACAAGATTACAATCATTAGTACTATCAGTGGTTAAATACAAGGTTCCAACCTTCTTACCTCTTGCCACCACAAGAGCACCCTTGGTGACCTTCCAAGAGTTAGCTGTAAATATCACAGTACAACCATCACTTCCCAATTGCCCCACCGATATCAAATTTCTCCTTAATGTAGGCACATGTCTGACATCCTTCAATAGCCATGTATTCTCATTCTACATCTTAACCCGAAATGTAACCTTTTCCAACTATACCGCAAGGCTCATCATCACCAAGAAAACATGCCCAAAATCCTCTTGAACATAATCAAAAAAATAATGCCTATGTGGAGTAGCATGAAAAGAAGCCCCTGAATCTAAAACCCAAGATTCATTAATATTATGCAAAGAAAGAATCAAAGCATCCCGCATACATTACCCGATGCCACATTTGCCTCCTTGTTTTCTTCCCCGTTGTTTCTTCTTATCCCAAAGCTCCCAACAAATCCTTCTTTCGCATGCCCTGTGACTTTCCACAAGCCCAACATACTATCTTGCTTTTGGATTTTGACCTTGCCCGATCCTTTGATTTTCCATGGTTTCTCTATTCTTCTGTCTCCTCTAGTTTCCACTGTCAAAGCATTCCCTGAAGTAGAAGATTCACTAGAGCTTTTTCTTCACATTTCCTCACTTAGAATCACCCCTACAACATCCTCAAACTTCAACTTTGAGTTAGCTGAACCGAGTTGCTTACCGCCATTACCAAGCTATTCCAACTTTCAAGGTAAAGAGCACAAAATTAATAAAGCCCTAACTTCTTCATCAAATTCTATTATAACCAAAGCTAGCATATTCACAACCATATTAAAATCATTTAAATGATCTACTACTGAACCATTCTCAGACATCTTCATATTAAACAACTTTTTCATTAAAAATATCTTATTAGAGGCAGAGGGTTTTTCATACAACTTCCCTAATGCATCCATCAGTTCTTTTGTAGTCTTTTCCTTTGAAACATTAAATAATACCGAAGATGCAAGACACATCCAGATCATTCCAAGTGCCTTCCGATCCAACAAATCCCATTCCACATCTGTCATACTCGAGGGTTTGTTCACCTTCTCAGACAGCGGAGTATAAAGATCCTTTTGATAAAGGTAATCTTCCATCTGCATCTTCCAAAGACTGAAATTCTTCCCATTGAATTTATCAACCCTAGATCTTCCATCATCTGCCATAGCTCCCACTCAAGCTAAAAACTTTCCCTGCGATTCAACACTTCAACAAACCAAACTAGGCTCTGATACCAATTGTTAGGGAATAAGAGATAAAATATGTGGAATAATCCCTTACGTAATCGCAATAAGAGAAACTAATATATAAAAATATTACAGATCTCAAATAAAAGTGTAGAATAAATAACACAACACAGAGAGACAAGATTTAACGTGGTTCACCCAATTTGGGCTACGTCCACCAAGAATCACTTGCTTAGATTTTATTACAAGCCTCCACTCTCTCAATACAATACCCAGATCCGTTTGGAGCTATGCTCAACAAACTCTACAGAATTCACACCCAAATTCAAAGCACATCTGCAATACATTTGCTTGTCTATCTATCATATGCATAAGACCATATAAATAGACAATTACTTAAGCAGTTTGATACAAAACCATGGGTATCAAAACCATGGGAAAAAAACCATGGGTATCAAAACAATGGGCAAAAAACTGTGGGTATCAAAACAATGGGTACCGAAAAACCATGGGCCCAAAATAGCCCATAACGGTTACCCATTACCCATGGGTTAATAAACCACCCATGAAAATTTACTTTGGGGGCTTCACCCCGAACCCCCTTGACCCGCTCACCGGCGAGTGGACCACCGTAAAATACCCGAGTGTAACACGAAGGTGTACCACACTCTAACATGAAAACAGGCTCCACAAACATAACAATTTGTATCAGATCAATCAAACAATGAACGCATTCTATCTTCACGCCATTCCAACAAGTTTTCACTATGCGCAGCCCACCACCTTGCTATTGTGCCTATCAAAACATAACCTAGCATACCTCATCACTCTTCCTCCCTCCATTGAGCTTCCATTTCTCTTAAAAAGACCTCAGGGTATACATCCCCAAAATACTTGGTTATTGCCTTTCCTCCCAAGTGTCGAACTGTACGTGCCATGGTTACCTTGGTCACTGATCCTCTCAGATGTCGCCCAATCAATTCATAATTCTCATGCGCCCAATTATCGCATGTTATACCACCGTAAAAAGACTCGAGTGTAACACATAGAAGGTGTACCACACTCTAACATGAAAACAGGATCCACAAACATAACACCGAGCACCCCTCTTGATTGGAAGAATAGCCTGTTGGGAGGAGGTGTCAATAAGGCTCTGTTTGGTGGGGATAGAGACTTTGGGCTCTTCCTCCTCCCCTCCCTCTGTTTGGGAATAAGTCTAGATATACAAATAATCCCTCCTCTCTAGTTCTTGACCGTGTTTGTATTCTTCTCATGAACTTGCTTGGACTACTAAAACCAGTAGATTTGTTTCTTTGGGAGTCACCAGATGTACAATTTTAAGACTTCTTCAAAGTTAGAATCACAGCAAGTGCACATCAAGCTTACTGTAATAAGATGGAGACTTTTTCCCACCGGGCATGCCAAAACTATTAGTGTAAAATCACAACACCCCCAAATGTGTTCTACGGATCTGATTTTCTAAAGCAGAGTCATTTGGTGTGATCCACATAACATTAAACTTTTCTCAAGGTGTGGGACCTTGCAAATGGAAAATCTCTCCAGATTAAAGGTTGGTTCCTTATTCCTCTTTATTGGTGCATACATGAGAACTTGCAGAGGATCTATCTCTATATTTAATCTAAAATTTTCCAAGGAAATAGGGATGAAAGGGATATAAGAAATAAGAAATGACTAAACTACAAGGTGATGCACCAAAGGAATGATGAACATTTTTTTATGATAGACACAAACCAAATGAAATGCATACAATAATCAAACACAGATAACTGGATTTGTAATGAAAGACCAGATGAGAGAAAAGAAGATAAGAGAGGATCTAGGATCGATCAAAAACATGTTTTATTACTTTGCAGACTAATACAATACATTAAAAAAATGGCTAGGAGGTGAGAAATGTATTACAGTTTTAATGGAAGGTCAAAACTCTATGAGTTCCTTGCCATAAGGGAAGTGGAGCCTCGTAATAGACGAAATAATGTCCAATCATTTTCAATGAGTCCCGACTAGTATATGTAGACTCGATCAGAGAGAAGAAAGAGAGAGAAGTGTTAAATTAGGTTGAAGCTCAAACACCGATGTTAAATGCCCTGTAAAAAATCTACCCCCAAAGTCATCTTCTTTGTATCAATCTTTGTTTCAACACCTTGATGGAAAAAGAAATGACGGAGTAGATCGAATCTAATCTAATTGTTGGGGTAAATGGATTCCACATTAATTGCTTTGAAGACATTCTTTCCATTTTCATTTACCTAACCTCCCCAAACTTTAAGTTTAAAATATCCATGGGCATGGGAAAGGCTTTGAGATCTTTTTAATGGTGTAGAATTTGCAATATTTCAATCCTCGTGTCGAAAGATATGCCTCTTCAAAGTTTGTATCAGTCCATACAAATGGGTGGGAAAACTATTTGAAAAACAGGCTTCCTTTTGACCTCTAGTACATGTTGAGGGTTAGCGCTGGTCTGAAGGTGGCCCCTGTATTTTTCTCTTGGAATGGCATTGGGTGACACGTGGCTTTCTCCACTGGCTCGCTCAATTTCTTCATTTTTCGGCTAAGTTCTTTGCTTGGTAGGGTCATATTCCTTGACCAAGGACACGTGGTGATTTGGATCTTGTTTGAAAACCCTCTCTCGATTCAATCCTTGAATCAGTGCCATTTAGACACTTGGCAGCCTCCATCGGCCCGCCCCATGCATTGACCATTCAACTCGATCGCCCTTTCTTTAGAATTTAGTGGAGATGTTTCAATAGAAGGGTTAAAAAGTGGGGAACTGGAGTTCTTTGAGGAAGTGGAGTGTGATATTCAAAGTATTGATCCTTTAATTAATATGTTTCACAAAATACTCTATTATTTCTAATCAACAAAGGAAATGAGGAATACCTTAATTACTTGTAAATGAAAGACCTTCCTAAACTGGAGTGTGCAGATTAGTAAAGGGACTACTAAATTTAGATCTATATAAAGTGCTAGAATAATATTCCACTAAAGGTTCATCAAATTCTTCAACAAGTACAATTTTATCTTCTCACCTCCGATCACCCAACGCTTCCTCCATTTACTTTCTCCCATTATTTGTCTTTCCTAACTCTCGGAGACAACCTTCTAGAATGGTCCAATTTGAAGATTTATTCTCCTTCCTTCTATCTTTGCAAATTTGACATTTTAATCAACAAGAATTAGGGTTTTTGTGCACTGGTATATGCCATATTTTCTCATAAAATATCAAATTTTCCACTAAGGTTTTGTACCTTATATGTGTTGATCAACTTAAAAACTCGTCAAATGATAACTTCAAAAATGGCGAACAAAACTCATTAAATATTGGTGTCCTTTGTTATGCTTTTCCCAATGATGTCAAATTTAATGGAAATATTTCTTACTTACACTGGGAAAATATTGAGCAAATTATTTTAGATAAAGCTCTATTTTAGAAAATTTCAACAAAGGAATGGGTTCTGAACATGAGTTTATATCAAAAACACTACAAATATTACAAAGAGACGTGTATTTTCCTAATTCCTGTGCAATAGTCCCTGAAAATGGCACCATAAGCATGTTCAAACCTTATCTTACACCTCCTTAGGGCAAGACAACATAGTTAAGTAAGATGGGAAACTTTAAGAATGGAAGACTTGGAATTTTGGATTGATCCTTAGACATTTTCATTATTCTATATTGATCAATAGATGATAGACTATGCAAATATTTGGACTATTTACATGTTGTGATTCACATTTTAAGTATGATACACTAGATGACATTGGTAGATAGTTCAATATATGTTGATTTGCATTATTTGGATTTTATACTAACGCATTACATATAAGTAGAATTATGATCTCATGCATGTTAGAATCGAATTATTTGATATGTTGATAGATGATATAATTACTTAACTTTGGATGACACTTATTGATTTCTATGTATATATTATTTCTTGATGTTGTTGATGTATCCATGAGGCCAAAGAGGTATTTTGTTTGTGTTGCAAGGATATTTTATCACATAAATTGAATGGGAATAGGGGACCAACCATGGAAGGATGTCAAGTGTTTTATAACATGGCCAAGTTTGACAACTTGTGTCTATTGTTTATGTGGTGTTATGGCATGCCTAGTTAGGATTTTTCCCATGGGGGTGACCTCACAAGTGTGGACATGGGTTGTAATGTTTTCCCTTCTTTTAATTTTTTTGTTTGTTTTATTTTGTGATATATGTATTTAATTCTTGGCAATTTTTGTCACTTTATTAGTAATTATTAATGTGTGTTAATTAGTTAATCCAAAGCTTAATTTGTTAACTAAAATAAGGATGTGATGATTGGATAATTATGATGGTAGAAGGTCCTTGAAATATTGTGGATGTAAGTTGGATTTGTGTTGGTTTTTGTGTTGTGTACTCTTCCCCAACTTAAAAATTCGGATTTTGACTTGGGAGGATTTTTGGAGGCTTGTGGGACAAGCTAAGCTTGTCTCATGCCTCTTAAATTCACCCAACAACCATACCTATGGTATGGAGAGTTAATTTTAGGCTTATTTATGCTTTTTAGAGTGTAAAAGTGAAAATAATTACACTTTCCTACTTACCACAATTAATTTGTCCTTGATAAGCATGGTGTGCAAGTTGGAGTGTCATGTGGGCATGTCATAAGTCTTACATGTTCATTTATTGTCTTGGGCATGGTGTTTGACTTGTGTGTTGGAATGGAGGAATGATGAAGTGGCATCCTACATGGATCCACCTCATCATCCTCACATCCCATTTCTATTTATTGATTAAATATGAAAGATATTGGGTTACTTGTTTTTATTTTATCTTAGGCACTTTTTGAATTGGGAGCTTGTTAGAGATTGCAATTTCGATTGTGTTTGGCTTAAAGGTGTGAAAAGCTTTCTAGAGTGAATAATCTTGAAGCTTGATAGAGAGGTAGGCTCTCCACTTTTCATTCTTTTATTTATGCATTTGAATGTAAAAATTGTACTTTTTGAATATTGTACGAGTCTTGTGAATGTGATTTTTATGGTTGGGTAGTTTTCCTTAAGAAGGGTTTAGAAGATGGAAGTATGGGACCATTGGGGTGGGAAAAGGGAGATGTGAGGAATGAATTTTGGAGTGAGTGTGATTAGGAGTTTCACCTATGGAGAGTGATAAGGAAAACATGGACATATTTTTGTATATTTGTAAGGGGAGAAATAAGGATATATTGATTGTTTTGTATTTTGCACATGAAGGCTTTAGGGTGAAACTCCTATATCACTTGGGAGGAAAAAGGAGGTGGTTATAAATTATCGGAGAGATTTACACATGAATATGGTAATAATCAATATGTATATCTCAATATATTATTTTTCAAAATATCTTGTGTAATACATTAGGCTATTATATAGCCATCATAAAAACTAAACAACCTCCTAGAAAATAGGAAGGTGTTACAACAATTAACCCAGAATGTTATTCACGGGTATAACAAACTCTATGAATAATATATTGTTATCTACAACAATATAATAATTATACTAACAAACTATATTACCATATTTACTCATTGTAACACTAAATAATAATTACCCATTTAAGTATTAATATCCTAGCATTCCCCCTTAATGTTTACATGGTAGGAAAAGAATTTTCACACTTCCTCTACAACTTGCTTCCTCTATGCATTCATGATCTTAGAACACATTCGAACTAACATACACAATGAAAAATGGAATTGAAACATTAGATGATGTTGATCATGTTCCCCCCTTAATGTGAAATTTCCACTTATTGAAAACCACAACTGTTTAAATTGAAGTGCACGAAACCACACTGAAAAGAATATACTCACACACTATATATATGCCACCACATCTCTATGCAGCCCATCATTTGTGGATCGACAAGAGGTCACTATCTGACCTCCAACCTCCATTGCCTCCATCCTCCAGAGTCTATTTCTTAGCTTAGCCAGATTTGGATATGAAGCTCAACTGTTTCCACATTATTTATTATATCTTCCCTCCCACAATGTGAAACACTTTATTTTTCCTAAGTCGAGGTAACACCAAAAATGCCTCCATGAGGAAAAATCAAATTTTAAATTATTTTTCATACATTTTACAATTATACAAATTTTGACGACAATTTACAAATTTAAAAACAACACTTTTGACTTGGACAAGAAGACTGACTCGACTAAAAAGTAATAAAATGGGATTACTTTTTATATGAAAATGACTTAATAACTAAAGACATACAAAATCTAAAGAATTTGATGGATGATGTATTACACATCACTAATATACGGACTTGACTATGAATTAAGTCTTCACAAAATACTATAGATTATACACTTATAATGAAGACACATAATATTTTATCAAACAATGACAGAATAAATATTAGCAATGTCTATTAACAATTGCATTGGACAAAGACTAAAAAATAATAAATACTATGACAATGCGAGGACTCATTAAAATGTCAATGAACAACTAAATATTTTGACCAAAGCTAAATATACAAAACTATGAATATTTCCACTCTTGATACCGAGAACACTTACAAAATACCACAATATCAAAACAATGTTGATAGTAAAAATCAAACTACTTAACATGATTAGAAGATATGGCCCACTAAACTATATTCACGCTTCCATATGAATATGGTTAGTTCAGAACTTACATGAGGGAATCCGAGGTGGCATTTGACCATCAACCTATGTGCATGTGTCAAGGAATGAACACAGAAACCAATGATGTATGAGTTCGAATCACACCGGTTTATGTATCAAAAATTTTAGCAAAGCTTGCATCCACAAAATAGCGACTTTGATTTATTTGTATCTACAAATGATTTATGGAATCACCTTGATCTTGGGATTGGTGGTTTCTATATTCAAGGATAGATTTCGATGAAATCAAAGTTCACCCAAAAACATATATCATAGATTTATTTATGAATTCCTCAAGTTTTCACCGAAGGACTAGATCACCATCAATGCAGGAAATATAGTTGGATGTAAAATCAAAACCAATGTGGAATTTTTTGAGTCTATAAGAGACAATATGATCAGACATGGTATTTGTTCCTTGTGAGATCGAACCCACCTTGATGCACCGCTTCAAAATATATACAAGCTTGGAATAAAAAATGGGTGGGTAGTGACACACTTATAAGTGGTAGAATATGCGGAAATGACACGAGATGACGCCTCATATGCTGCAACCTAAAGTATTGAGAAGTTTTTGATCGAGCTTAGTCTCGAGCATATATGCAAATTTTATCTCATCCGGTGAGTTTCCTTCTTGTGTGCCTTCCCGAGAACGACTGGTGAAAAATGAAATCTTTGTCCCTTCGATGAACTCACTATAATTATTTGGTTTGATCCATAGCCTGAGAGGATATTCAACTGAAATCTCTTTTCTGAATTCGCTTCTTCACAGACCCATAAAAATTCTAAAATCTAAATCTCCATGAAACTAACAAAGCAAAAATTCATCACAAATAAATTTCCATCCACCAGGGAAAAAGAATACAATATTGCCCCTTTACTAATATCTCAGAGAGCCATGCCTGCTCTGATACCAAATATAAATTATTAGAGAGATTTTCACACGAATATAGTAAAATCACTATATATATCTCAATATATTATTTGTCATAATATCTCGTATAATATATTAGGCTATTATATAGCCATCATAAAATATTAAAAACCTCCTATAAAATAGAAAGGTGTTACAAAATTAACCTCGAATGTTATTCATGGGTATAACAAACTCTAAGAATAATATTTTCTTATATGCAACAATATAATAATTATATTAACAAACTATATTACCTTATTTACTCATAGTAATAGTAAATAATAATTTACCCATGTAAATATTAATATCCTAATAGTGGCTCATATATTCCTTGCTGATTTTGGCTTGATGTCAATCCTATGTCTTTTTGAGGAATTTGTAAATATTACTGAGTATCTCCATTTGAATGTGTTGTATGTTTTGGTGGAAGCCATTTCATGTAAAACATTGTCAAATGTTTCTCAAAATCCTCATTGTTCTTTGGTTGGGGCTCAAGGGCCAATAAGGGGATGGCTTCTCCTCTTATTGGATTAAAGGTTAGGTGGAGAGTGTTGCCTATCCCCCTTTATTTATATGTGATCCAAGTTTTTAAAGAATTGAAGAATGGAAGATTGAAGCTATAAAGTTGGGAGATGAACTTGAAATGAAGACTTGTGTTTGACATTGTTGAAGAATATATATGTTGTAATTTGATCATATTATTATTCCCACTTAGAATGGAAGATTGTAACTTTTGTATGCTTGAAATAAATTTATGTAATATTTCATTTATTCCAAGTTATAGTGATTGAGGGCATGAAGAAATCTTGTATATTTTATTTCAAGTAAATTATACAACTTAAGCTTCTCCTTTCACTACAAACTTACAAATTTGAATCGCTTCGTGTTTAGGAAATTTTTGATCACTTCGTACTTTTGTTACTTGATGAAATTCTCATATACTCGCATATGCATGAGGAACACGAGAGGCACCTTTGCTAGTTTCTGCAATGTCTTCATGAGTAACAACTATACGAAAATTGTAGAAATGTGCATTTTTCAAGTAAAAGGCTTAGTACTTGGGTCACATCGTTTCTAGGGAAGGTATTGCAGTTGATCCTTCCAAGATTAGAGCTATCATGGATTGGCCCACACCAACCAATGTGACCGAGGTGCAAAATTTCCAGGGTTGGTAGGTTACTACTGAGAAGATTTGTTAAGGACTTGTCTCGGATTGTGCACTCCCATCACTTCCCTTCAGCGTAATGGGAAGAAGTTTGTTTGGTTTGATGGATGTGATTGGGCCTTCACTACATCGAAGGAATGCCTTACGATAGAATGATTCTTACAGCGGTGCTAGATCCTTAGTGAGATTTATTTGTGTGTACGAATGCTTCTTTGGCAGGATTAGGAGGTGTTTTGATGTAGGAGGGTCATGTTGTAGCCTTTGAGTCTCACAAAATCAAGGATTATGAGCTCAATTATCCGACTCATGACCTTGATATTGCAGCATTGGTGCATGCTTTGGTGTGTTGGTGTCATTTTCATCTTGGTGGGAGGTTCATTCTCATGACAGACCATTTAAGCCTATGTTACCTCTTCACCAAGCCCAATCTCAATGCTTGTCAACTGCATTGGATGGAGATGCTATGTGAATAGAACATGGAGTATAACAGGTGAAGGGGAAGGATAATTTGGTTTCGGATGCTTAGAGTCGATGGATACATTTGGTTTTGGATACTTAAGTGGGTAAAGAGTTACGGAGCAGGATTTTACGATAACTTCTATATGACATCTTCTACCTTGCAAAGCTAGAGAAGAGATTTAGTCTTGAATACCCCTTTAGGAGAAGTTTGATATATTTTCATTAGAGACAGATGGACTTCTTAAACACAAAATCTAGATCTATGTACCTAGGGATAGAGGTTTGAGACAGGATATCTTGGCAAGAGGGTCATCATACACCTTATTCAACCCATCCAGGGGTGAAGAAGATGCAAGCCACCTTGAGATAGTTGTACCATTATAGAGGTATTCAAAGATATGTAGTTTGGTTTATGTTATATTGTTTGGAGTTTTAGAGGGTGTGGCTAAGCATGAGCATCCAACTAGCCTTCTTTACCTGCATGTTATATCAAAGTAGAAATAGGACACCATTTCTATAGATTTCATAGAAGGGCTAATGACGTCGAGATACCACCATGATGTCATCATGGTCAAAATGGATAGATTAACGAAAGTTGTTAATTTTTCTCCAATTAAGACCATCTATAGAGCTAGTGTGATGGTGTGATTATACTTAGATGAGATTATTAGACTTCAAAGGATTCACTAGAATATTATTTATGACCGCGATACCTTATACACCTCTCATTTTAGAATACCATCTATCATGCCCTTGGTACGAGTATCAAATTTAGGAGAACATATCATCCAGAGACAGATGGACAGATGGAGTAGGAAAATTATATTTTATAGGACATGCTTTGGATGTATGTCATAGAACTTCTGTCGAGGTTAGAGGATTATTTTCACCTGGTGGATTTTTCTTATAATAAAAAATTTTAGAATTCTATTAGTATAGCTCTATTTCACTTTATGGTAGGGAGTGCGGGACTCTAATGAGTTGGGATATATTAGAGTACAGAGTATCTCTTGGGCTAGCTTTGTTAAAAGACATGGAGTAGTAGGTTGTCTTGATTAGACAGAGACTTCAAGAGGCACAAGATAGACATAAGAAATATGCAGATCGAGAGGAGAGTTGGCCATAACTATTAGGTGGGCATGTAGGTGTTTCTCCATGTCAAACCTCATGTTGGTGCTGAAAGTAGTCTCAGCCCATTTGTCATTAAATTTCCGTTTTTGGCCTCTGTCATGTTTTCTGCCTCCCGTGTTGGTGCTCAAAGACTCGTCCTCCATTTGGTTGCCATGATCAGTCCCTTCCTTGGTCGAGGATCACTTAAAGGTCCAGAATTTGTTTTTCGTTCCTCTGTCCATCTGAAAGAGTCTATAACTTGGTCGTAAAACTCGGGCTTTTCCTTTCCCTCCATTTTCCACAGTCACATTTTTTTGTCCCTGTCTTTTGTGTCCCAAATATCTATGGAAACGTGATTGGATGCATCTTGGAGGATCACATTTGGGCCTTATAAAATTTCTAATTTCTTTTCCTTGAGGAAAAATTCATCTCCGGCTCAAATGGTGGTTTTCCTGCATTTTTATGGTTTGATGGGTGTGTTTTTCCTATCAAATTTACATCTTGCATCAGTGTAAATGTGGCCCTTTTTGGTTAGATGCGGCTCGGTGAGGCACTCTAAAAACTTTCTAGCTCACCTCAACCAAAAATTTGTCCATGTGGAGGAACGACACTCATTTGAAAATTCACCTTTTGGTTTGGCCTTGGAGTTGTGCATCAGGGGGGACACGTGGAGGATTCTGCTTTTCCTAGACTTAGACAAATTTTTCATGCAGGCCAGTATAATTTTTGGGAGGCCATGGACACGTGGTGGGCTAGCACTCATTTGAGGATCCGCCTCAGGGTCCCACCTTAACAATTGCGACAGGGGACAGGTGGAGGTTTCCACGGCTCCGCTTTGACTTAAAATTTTCAAGCAACTTCCTAAAGGGCCTGGGACATGTGGAGGGACCACATGTTTGGGGTCTCTACTTTTGGGGACCATCTCAAAATGTGCCATCGAGACATGTGGCAGGTGGGGAGATGGAGAAACGGAGCTTCAGGGTTATTTAAGGTTTTTGCCTTTTGTAAAAGGGGATAAAATTGTAAGTTGAAGCGTGGCCTGACAAGGAAAGTAATGCCAATGTTGAATAGTCAAAAATAGAGGTGCGGGCCCATGGGAAAATGTGGAATTTTTTCCTTTTTGGAAAATAAGTATAAAGTGAAAAAATGAAGCGCAGGTCCGCTGGAACCCACATCAGAAGCTAAAGGTGGAAGGGTGGAGCTGTGGGAAAATTTGGAAAATTTTCCTTTTTCCAAAAACAAGGTAAAATAGCATAATCAAGCCATGGTTCCTCTGGGACCCACATTGGGACACGTGTCAAGCCCATTTTCTAAGGGTGGAGGGGCAGAGAAAAATGTCAAAATTTTACTTTTTTCCAAAAGTTATAAGATGTCAAAAAGTGCTCCCAGGCCCATTTCCAATCACATTTTCCATGTGGAAGGCTCAGATTAAAAGTTGAAAGGAAAGATCAATGGTAGTTATGCATTTCATTTGATTTTTCCACCATTGAAGCTCCAGGATGTTTGGAGATGCATTTTTGCATCATTCTTCATCAAATTTTTGGCAAATTTGTGTCATTTTGGTCTGCAAAGTTCAATTGAATCAATTTGGGAGCTCAATTTGTAAATTTGAGGTACTTTTGAAGTGGATTTTTCTCGGGCTTGTGTAAAAATGCAAAATGCCAGATCTAGAAGTTTACAGAGTAAAATTTCAGAGGAAAAGGAGGGAAAAGGATGAAATGATGAAAGTGCAGGTGTAAAAGGTGAAAAAGGTGTTGCCTCGAGAGAAAAAAAAGGGATGACCTATCAAGGTATAGCTATGCAGAGGCTCGAAAAATGATTAAAAGGGGATTTCTCACATGAAAAGAATCAAAATGATTAAAGGGACTCCTCAAAAAGTTGTGGCATGGCATCCTAGTCATTAGTCGAGGGCCTAAGAAATGTGATCAATTCATGATTTGTCCACCTGGTAGATGTGGATGTGAATTTGTTAAACGTCACTTTCTGTAACAAATTAGTAACAAGAAAAGGTCCCTCGAATATTCTTCTTTTTGGGGAAAATTGAGTGGGAAAAAATGTATAAATGCAATGAGAATACTCTTGCAAATGGTTGGAGTTTGAATTCTTGAGAAAAATTTGAGAAAGCCATCTTTCCTGAGAGACCAAAGCCGAGATTACTGTTATTTTCTTCTGTGTTAGATTTTCTATCATGTCAAGTTGGTTGTAGATGTATAGCCATTGACAAGCACTGAGATTTCTCTGGAAGCTTTCCCCTGTTGATGAATCTAAGCAATTTTGGAATTAATTTGTGTCTAATCTCTAGCAATTTTGTGTCTTCTTTATTTTTTAGAATGTCTACAAATAGTTTCTTTCATTCCTATTGCAATCTTACATTGAAATTTTTGTGAAATCACATAGGATCTCATCCTGTGATAGTTTAATGGTATTTGTAATTTCATTTCAAGAAGATCCTTCATCTTGGATGAGATAAACAAATTTAAAATCAATTCATTGTCATTTGTTGATAAAGATTGTTTGTAAGTCTTGGTGTACCTTAGGCATGATTAATTAGAAACTTTAGTGTTTAATTGAGTCTTCAATTTGAGCCTTCGTGTTGGAGTCTCAAAGATTATGTGAAAACGTGTTGATCTGGGCCTCCATTGAAGCACACCTTCTGGTTGAAGGAACGTCTTGACTATTCTGAAGCTTTTTGTTGTGAAGTTGTTCATTATTGTGAAGTCCCTCCAAAGATCCGGTATAATCAACTTTATCCTGCTTCATCTCCCACCAAAATCATTTAAAAACCATTGATCCACCCTGAACTACCCTATTTGCCCTATGTATCAACAAAGGAACAAAATCTACTTGCAAAAATATGTAGAACAATCAAGATTTCTTAATGTCTTTAGTAACCTTTGCCTTGTATTGAAAATATCTCCATAATCTGGAAGTGACAACTCGTGAGAGTCAGATTTGGTGTGTTGATCATATTTTCCCAAGGTCTTCTCTATAAAATTTGTGCAAAAGAAGGATTTACCAGCATTCTTCAATAATAAAGGTTACAAAATAGGTTCTCTTACCTTGGTTGAAAGGCACAACCTAAAATAGTTAGGATAAGATCACATCCTTTTAAGGTGTTACCCACTTCTTCAAATCCTGAGTGCTAAAAAGTCAGATAGATTGCTTCCCGGCTACAAAACAACATACATAATCATCTATCTGCCTCTGAGTGTCTTGTCAAATCCATGATGTTGCTTGGCCTTTGAAGGAGATTAAATTGGGTACCAACACACTTCTAGCATTGTTTCCGGGTCCTTTTTTCATTGCCAAGGATGATTTGTTGATTTGTTGTTTCGTTCATATCCATTGATCCTATCAACATGCTGACGGCACCATTGATTGGGAACTTGATTTGCGTTAATGGGAACGATTTGTTTATTTTTGTCAATTCATATCCATTTGGCCCGTTAACACATTTTGTGTTTTACAGGACCTTATTTTTTGATAATGTGAACTGATTTGTTTATTTTTTTTTCAAGTTCATATCCATTTGGCCCAAACACTTAACGGCACCGTTATTGGAGGACTCTTTGAAGAATTTAAAGTTTTACATATAGACCTGGTAATGTTTCTTTTAGATTTTTGTGTGCAAATACATTGCTGAAACATCATTATCTATTCAGATATGTAAGAATTGTTCAAAGTTGTAAGTTATGAGTGCAATATTTCTAGCTTATACAGTTATTGCACTAAATTTTGTATCATCATTGATAAATTTGGGTAGAAGAAGAGTAGATCTTGTAAGCTTTGCATGAGTCTAGTATTGATAGACATTTGATAGGTCTTTCATAGTGCATTTTCACAAACTAAGGTGAAAATCCTTAGTGGTGACTCCATGTTGTTTAAATTCTTAATAAATACTAGTGTCTTAACATATATCAAGTAAGATTTGTCATTAATCTTTGCAAAGTTTGGAAGGAAGAAGATATTTCTTCACCAAGGACCCTAGTAGAAGGTTGTTTCAGAGTTTGGAAAGTCTAATTTAGAAGGAGGAAGAATTTGGAAGGTTGTTGGAGATCAAGCATCAAGAAAAGAGATCTCCATTGGTGAAACTGATCGACACGTGATTGAAGATTGCAATACTTCCTCAACTTGCTTCTGAATTAGGTAGTCTCTTTGTAAATCTAAATTCTCCATCTAGAGAGGGTCCTTCTTTTGTATTTGAAACATTTGCTTCTCATTCTACCCCTATATTTTCAAAATCTAATAGATTTTTCCAAGAAACAGAGCCTTTAGAGGGTAGTCATTCTGAAAATTGTATCCCTATACCACACAGACCCCTCACTCCTCATCATTTTGTTTCTCTGTAAGATCACCTCCTCAGAATAATATGGCTCAGCCTCCACCCAGACCTCCATTTTTGTTAATACTTTTGGTCCCATCAATTTTAGAGGTATGGTTGGCTATCCAAATGTTGTGCCATAGGATGTAAGAAACAGATTGCCTAAGTTTCAAGGAAATAATGCAATAATTGGTGATCAACACTTGAAACTCTTTGTCAATATGATGGAGGATTTGAAATAGAGTTTGAAGATGTATACATTAAATTATTTATTCATAATCTAGAAGAGGATGCAAGGGATTGGTATAAATCTTTTCCAGATAACTCTATTGATTCTTGGACTGAAATGAAGAATGCATTTAGATTGCAGTATGGTGACAAAACAAGACCCTAGGTTTCTTTTGTCAGAATTTGAGAATATTAAAAAGAATCCTAATGAATCAGTGCATGATTTTAATACAAGATTCAATAAGACATTGAGAAGATTTCTTGTGAATTTGAGGCCATGTGATGAATCTTGTCTTATAAAGTATGTTGATGCATTTGACAAGAAGGTTGCATACTATTTGAGGGATAAAAACCCTGACACTTTGAGGTAGGCCTTTACTATGGCTCTGCAAATTGAGAACAACATTAAGGCCATTGGAAAACCTCCTAAGAGGGAGGGTGTTAAACTGATAAACCCAGAAAAACCTCAAGCAAGCAAGAGTGTGGATCTTGAGGAGGTTGTTAAAACTTTGGTAGGGGTTGTCAAAGAAATCTCTTACAAACTAGCCCGGGAAGAGAAAGGAATTGGGCAGAGTTCACAAGGTCAACAAAAGGCACAAAATCATGACAGATTTGGAAATCATCCTAGGGGTGATCAGAGGTCAGATGACAGAGGTAAAGGACCCATGGGATCTACAAATAGACATCCCCAAGCATGTGAAAGTAGAATGGTGCCTGATCCTCTGACTGCCCGGGTTGTTGTTGTTGATGAAGCCAATGAGATTGATTGGTGTGATAGATGCTTTCTGCCCCATCCTCCATGTGAAGTAAATCAGCAAGAAGAAGAAGTTGATAATGATGATGGTACTGATGATGATGTTTGCATGATGGGTTGCTCTTCAAGCTCACAACAAGGAGAAACTTCAACCGAAGTGATAAGTGCTCAAACTACTGCAACTTTTTGGGATTGCATTCACTGGGTACCACTTCTTCCTCCTTCTCATACTTTTGAAGTAGATGTAGTGCAAGATTTTGAAATACCTAATAATGAATTTGAGTATTTAAGAGCTTTAATGATAAAGAAGTATGATGGAGGAATCCCTTGGAGGAAGATAGGCAAGTTATTGATGAATGTTGTTGTTGCTCAAGAAAAGGATTATAATACTAGGAGTAGAGTTGTCAAAGGAGCAGGGCCTCAAGCCAAACCTAAAACTCCATTGCTTACTAGTATTCCTAAAGAGGCTCCTAAGAAAGATACACCTTCCAAAGGCCTTGTTGTCCCAAACAAGATTCATACTTCTCCTCATGCCCAAACTATCAAGAATCCCATGCCATCTGATGAGTTTTGCTAATCTCCCTTCAATGTTGCCTTGCCAAAGAATGTTCCATATGACATTGCCCAAGTTTTGAGTCAAATCAAAGTTAGTGTTCCAATTGTTGAGTTGCTTAGGATTCTGAGCACAAGAAGAGAGCATTTGAGTACTTGGGATTGAAAGAAGAAAAGAGTACCCAAGGAAGAAATGTAAACATTGTAGAAACTCCTCCTCAACCATTGCAGACCTTGAAACACCACCAACATTGGAAGAGCTTGGAGAAGCACTTGAGGTTTACTTGGGGACATCTTTGGTTGAATCCCAATTAAATGTTGATCCATTTTTTACAACTTTGATCATTAAGGACAGATTGTTGCACAATTGTATGTTTGATTCGGAGCATCATGCAATGTCATGCCTCTTGAGGTCATGAATGAGCTGGATATCAAAGTGACAATAGCATATGGAAGATGCACTTGCCATGGACTCTAGAGAGGTGCCCATTGTTGGATGTGTGAAAGGTTTGGTGGTACAACTTGCAACTTATCAGGTAAGAACTTGAAACTTGATGTTGTCATTGTTGATTGCCCTGCCAAATGGGGCATGTTGTTATCAAGAAAGTGGGCTGCAAGTGTTGGTGGAAGTGTTCAGATGGATATGTCTTTTCCACCATTCCAATTGAAGGAAGCCTTGTAAAGTTGTATGGAGAGAAGAAAATGTTGCACCTCATTGAAGATCCAAATAATGCTTCTTATGAAGTGTTATATGTTGATGTGGATGCTAGATAACTTTGTGGGGTTTGTTGATGGAAAGGAGCACAAGATTGATCAGTGCAAATGTCTTGAACAAGTGGGTTTACCTTGGACCTTGTTATTTGATGGAGCTGTTCCAAGTTTGGAAATGGTGTTGGCATTGTTCTGATTTCCCCAAGCCAAGAAGAGTTTGTATTTTCTTTCAAACTTAACTTTGAATGCACTAATAACATTGTTGAGTATGAAGCATTGTTATTAGGTTTGAGAATTGCTTGGAAGTATTATATTAAAGATATCATTGTCAAAGGAGACTCAGAATTGATTGTCAAACAAATTAGAAAATTGTATGCTACTAAAAATCAGAGAATGAAACAATACAAGCATGTAGTTTGGGATTTGATTGAAATGTTTGACTCATTTAATATTGTGCATCATGATAGAAAGTTCAATGTTGTTGCAGACCAGCTTGCAGTCTTGGGATCTCGGTTTGATGTTTGTTCAATGTCCCCCAATTGTGAATATAATGTTGAAGTACTAACAAGGCCATCTGTCCCTGACAACGTAAAAAATTGGCAAGTATTTGATGATGATGCCCAGGTGAAATGGTTTCTACAGAACAAAGGGGAGTTTTTTATCAGTGTATTGATTGGGAGCCAATGGTGTGTGTAGAAGGAAAAGAAACTTTTTTTGGAAAAGACATCATCAATTGAAAACTAATACCATTCCTAGAGGGTTGGTTGCTCTTGAATCAAACTTTGATAATGTTGATTGCATTATTAATAGACATATAGCAGCCTCAAGGGATGTTGAAGAGCATGACCTTGGCACAAAGGAGAAACCAAGGAAGATCTGGTTGGGAAGCAATCTAGAGCAAGGAAGAAAAATAGTCCTATGTCAATTGTTGAAGAAATATTAGGATTGTTTGGCTTGGTCTTATTCTGAGCTGAAAGCATACAGAGAGGATTTGTTTCAACATGAAATTCCTCTGAAACAAATGCAAAACCATTCAGACAAAAGTAGAGGCCTGATTAATCCACTCCTCTCCATGAAGATGCAAGAAGAATTGAAGAAGCTAAGGGATGGAGGGATTATTCAGCCAACAAGGTATTCTTCTTGGGTTGCAAACTTAGTGCCAGTTAGAAAAAGAATGGTGATATTAGGCTATGCGTGGATTTTAGAAATCTGAACAGAGCATCAATGAAAGATAATTATCCTCTGCCAAACATGGAAAATATGCTGCAGTTAGTGACTGGATCTGAGTTGCTTTCTACATTGGATGGTTTCTCTGGCTATAATCAAGTTGTTGTAAAGGAATCAGAAAGAATTAAGACTTGCCTTTACCACTCCTTGGGGAACATATGTCTATGTTAGAATGCCTTTTGGTCTAATGAATGTTGGAGCAACATTTCAAAGGGAAATGGATGTGGCTTTTTTTGGTTACATTAATGATTTCATTGTTGTTTATCAAGATGATGTAACTGTGTTTTCAGGAAGAGAAATGATCACTTGCAGCACTTGGAAAAGATGTTGATTAGATGCAGAGAATTTGGTATCTCTTTGAATCCAAAGAAGTGCCATTTTGGAGTGCAAAAGGCCAAGTTTCTTGGTCACATTGTATCAAAGGATGGTGTCATGATTGATCCAAAAGGGTAGAGGCTATCAACAAGGTTCCAATTCAAGAACCAAGAAGGGAATCCAATCCTTCTTTGGGAAAATCAATTTCATTAGAAGATTTGTGTCTAACTTTGTTGAGTTGACTCTCCCCATCACTTGCATGTTGAAGAAAGACCAGATTATCAAGTGGGAAGAAGTAGCCATTAGGATTTTGATGGGATCAAAGAAGCACTAAAGCATGCCCTATTTTGGCAGCTCCAAATTACAAGAAGCCTTTTCAAGTGTTTTCTTTTTCTTTCAGAAAACACCATTGCATCTATTTTATTACAGAAGGATGATGAAGGGGTTGAGAGACCAATTGCCTTTTTAGTAAGGCATTGTAGGGAGCTGAGTTGAAATACACCATCATGGAGAAGCAAGCATTTTCCTTGGTGAAAGAAACAAAGGTTTTAGACCCTACATCTTGAGTTCTAAAGTTGTTGCTTATGTTCCCCACACCATGGTGAAAGACATCTTATCTAGAGATGGAGGTCTCAAGAAAAAGATGCAGATGGGTGAACAAGTTATAGGAGTATGACATGGATATCCAAACCATGAAATTGGTAAGAGGTTTGGGCCTAGCTAAGCTTATGGCTGAGAGAAACCTGCAAACTATTGAGGTAAATGAAGTAGAAGGAGAAAGGGTGGATGTCCTTGAAAAGTTGGTAAGTTATGAATGGTACAAAGATATAATCTTTTATCTTAGACATCTATGCTGCCCTGAAAATCTGAGTAAAAATCAGAAAAGAGCTCTTAAGTTAGCCTCTCAAAAGTATGTCATTACTGATTTTGGGTTAGCTTGGAAGAACCCGAGGGAGTGCTCTTGAGATGCATTACTGAAAATGAGGCCCCCAAAATAATTGTTGATCTCCATGGAGGGGTTTATGGGGGACATTTTGTTGGAAGAGTTACAACACATAAAATCTTGAGGGTTGGTTATTGGTGGCCAACTCTCTTCAAGGATACAACTCTATTGGTGAGGAAATGTGAAAGTTGCCAACATTTTTCTGGAAGAATGAAAGCTTCAGGCTCCCTTCCTTTGCAGCCTGTGTCAGTTGAAGCCCCATTCAGACAATGGGGAATGGATTTCATAGGGGAAATTTTGATCCTTCTAGTGTTGGTCATAAATGGATTCTTGTAGCCATTGATTATTTCACTAAGTGGGTGGAAGCAATCCCACCAAGAAGGAAACACACCAAGTTATCATGGACTTCATGTTGAATCAAATCATATGCAGATTTGGAGTGCCAACTAAAATTGTTGTTGATAATGCCATGAGTTTCAGAGCCAAACCTTTGGTGGCAATGTGCAAAGAATATGGGATCAATTTGACATATGCTTCTAACTACAATCCCCAAGGAAATGGACAAGTTGAGTCAATAATAAAAACTTGTTGAAGATCATTAGAAGAACCTTGGAGCTGAAAAAAAGGAAGTGGGGTGAGAAACTGAAGTTTGTTGTTTGGGCTGATAGAATCACTTGTCAAAAGAGCTACTGGTAAAAGCCCGTTTGAATTGGTATATGGAACTCAAGCTTTTTGCCCCTCCATTTGTAGATTGTCTTCATTTTAGTTTGTTCAATAGATTGAAGACCAAGAAGTTAGTCCATATGATGCTCGAATCAATTAGATTATTGAGTTGGATGAAGAGAAGGGCATCCCATCAGTGGACATGTGAAGTTCAGAGAAAAGTTGAAGAAGCTATTTGACAAAAAGGTGACACCCAGAGCTTTCAACATTGGGGATCTTGTGCTTTTATGGGATAGCTAGGCATGAAGATAAGGGAAAGCATGGTAAATTTGATGCATTGTGGATGGGCCCTTATTCAATTGATATTGAATTGGTGAAAATACCTTCTTCCTAAAAGACTTAGATGGGGAACTACTTGAATTTCCTATTAATGGCAGGCATTTGAAGCATTTCCTTGATTGATTTCTTAGAATCAAGGTATACTCCATTTGTATAGTGTATAGTTCTTTGTTCTCATCTATTTTGTGTTTTTGTTCATTTTGGTCCTTGGTGACCTGGTTTTGTTGGTTTCTCGGTTCATTTTTTTGGAGGATGGTTTGGTGGTTTTCTGCTCTACAAGCTTATTCTTTGACTTCATTGCCCAATGGTCTATTTTGGCACTTGGTCTGCTATTTTTTCTTGTGGCACTCACAGGGAGTGCCCATCCCTGAGTCGGAGCTGATGTTGGTGCTCAAATTAGTCTCACCTTGTTTGTCATTGAATTTCCTCAGTTTGCGGCCTCTGTCATGTTTTTATCTCCCCATGTTGGTGCTTGAAGACTTGTCCTCCATTTGGTTGCCATGATCAGTCCCTTCCTTGGTCGAGGATCACTTAAAGGTCTAGAATTTTTTTTCGTTTCTCTGTCCATCTGAAAGAGTCTGTAAATTAAATTGGGCGTAAAACTGGGTTGTTCCTTTTTCCATTTTCCATAGTCACGTATTTTTGTCCCTATCATTTTTGTCCCAAATACCTGAGGAAACATGATTGGATGTAGCTTGGAGGATCATGTTTGAGCCTTATAACATTTCCAAATTCTCTTTCCTTGAAGAAAAATTCATCTCTGGGCTCAAATGGTGGTTTTCCTGCATTTTATGGTTTGATGGGTGTGTTTTCCCTGTCAAATTTACATCTCTGCATCAGTGGAAATGTGGCCCTTTTTGGTTGGATGCGGCTCGATGGGGCACTCTAAAAAATTTATGGCTCACTCAACCCAAAAACTTGTCCACGTGGAGGAATGATGCTCGTTTGAAAATTCACCTTTTGGTTTGGCCTTGGAGTTGCAGGGGACACGTGGAGGATTCCGCTACTTTTCCCAGACTTAGAAAAAAATTTTCATGCATCTGGTATAGTTTTTGGTAGGCCATGGACACATGGTTAGCACTCATTTTTTTCGAGGTCCCACCTTATTGATTGGGGACAGTGGAGGCTTCGGCTCCACTTTGTACCATGGACACGTGGTGGGTGGAGCACTCATTTGAGGATCCGCCTCCTTGGGTCCCACCTTAACTTTTCAAAGAAATTTTAAAGGCTTGGGACATGGAGGGGGACATGTTTGGGGTTTCTTGAGTTTTATTTTGAAGAAGTGCAAGAGGACACTTGGAGGCTCCACTTGCTTTTTGCTTGGACTTTTTTCGAAGGAATTGTCTCGGACCTTAGACACATGGGCCTTCCTTGAACCTTCAAATTTTTAACATGAGACTTTGCAGGAGAATGGACATGTGTTGAGCCCGCACTTGTTTGGGGTCTCTACTTTTGGGGACCATCTCAAAATGCACCATTGAGACACGTGGCAGGCGGGGAGATGGAGAAACAGAGCTTCGGGGTTATTTAAGGTTTTTTCCTTTTGTAAAAGGGGATAAAATTGTAAGTTAAAGTGCAGCCCGATAGGAAAGTAATGCCAGTGTTGAATAGTCAAAAATGGAGGTGTGGGCTGCATGGGGAAAATGTGGAATTTTTTCCTTTTTGGAAAATAAGTATAAAGTGAAAAAATGAAGCGTAGTGTTTGGAACCCACATCAGAAGCTAAAGGTGGAAGGGGAGCTGCTGGGGAAAATTTGGAAAATTTTCCTTTTTCCAAAAATGAGGTAAAATAGCATAATCAAGCCACGGTTCCTCTAGGACCCACATTGGGACATGTGTCAAGCCCGTTTTCTAAGGGTGGAGGGGTGGAGAAAAATGTCAAAATTTTACTTTTTCCAAAAGTTATAAAATGTCAAAAAGTGCTCCCAAGCCCATTTCCAATCACATTTTTCCATGTGGAAGGCTCAGATTAAAATTTGAAAGGAAAGATCAATGGTAGTTATGCATTTCATTTGATTTTCCACCATTGAAGCTCCAAGATGTTTGGAGATGCATTTTTGCATCATTCTTCATCAAATTTTTGCAAATTTGTGTCGTTTTTGGTAAAGTTCAATTGAATCAATTTGGGAGCTTAAATTTGTAAATCGAGGTACTTTTGAAGTGGATTTTCTCGGGAATTACTGTGTAAAAATGCAAAAAAATGGGAGATCCAAAAATGGATGTGGGGAGTAAAATTTCAAAGAGGAAAAGGAAAAGGATGAAATGATGAAAGTGCAGGCACAAAAGGTGAAAAAGGTGTTGCCTCGAGAGCAAAAAGGGATGACTGTCAAGTCCAGCTATGCAGAGGCTCCGAAAAATGATTAAAAGGGGATTTCTCACATGATAGAATCAGAATGATTAAAGGACTCCCAAAAAGTTGTGGCATGGCATCCTAGTCATTAGTCGAGGGCCCAAGAAACGTGATCAATTCATAATTGGTCCACCTGGTAGATTTCGGATCTGAATTTGTTAAACATCACTTTTTATGAAACAAATTAGTAACAAGAAAAGGTCCCTCGAATATTCTTCTCTTTTGGGGGAAAATTTGAGTGAAAAAATGTATAAATGCAATGAGAATACTCTTGTAAATGGTCAGAGTTTGAATTCTTGAGAAAAATTTGAGAAAGCCGTCTTCCCGAGAGACCAAAGCCGAGATTACCTGTTATTTTTTTTTGTGTTAGATTTTCTATCATGTCAAGTTGGTTGTAGATGTATAGCCATTGAAAAGCATTGAGATTGCTCTAGAAGCTTTCCCCTGTTGATGAATCTAAGCAATTTTGGAATTAATTTGTGTCTAATCTCTAGCAATTTTGTGTCTGCTTTATTTTTAGAATGTTTAAATAGTTTCTTTCATTCCTATTGCAATCTTACATTGAAATTTTTGTGAAATCACACAGGATCTCATCCCTGTGATAGTCTAATGGTATTTACAATTTCATTTCAAGAAGAGCCTTCATCTTGGATGAGATAAACAAATTTAAAATCAATTCATTGTCATTTGTTGATAAATATTGTCTGTAAGTCTTCGGGTGTACCTTAGGCATGATTAATCAGAAACTTTAGTGTTTAATTGAGTCTTCAATTTGAGCCTTCGTGTTGGAGTCTCAAAGATTATGTGAAAACATGTTGATCTGGGCCTCCATTGAAGCACACCTTCTGGTTGAAGGAACATCTTGACTATTCTAAAGCTTTCTGTTGTGAAGTTGTTCATTATTGTGAAGTCCCTCCAAAGATCGGTATAATCAACTTTATCTGCTTCATCTCCCACCAAAATCATTTAAAAACCATTGATCCACCCTGAACTACCCCTTGTTTTCCTACTTGTAAAAATGTATCAACAAAAGGAACAAAATCTACTTGATTGAAAATAACATAAGGATTTGGCTAAGCCATCCTAATCGGCATGAGCACCCCTCTTGATTGAAGTAATGACATGTTGGGATGAGGTGTCGATAAGGCTCTATTTGGTGGGGATAGAAACTTCTGGGCTTTTCTTCCTCCCCTCCCTCTATTTGGGGATAAGTCTAGATAGACAAATAATCCCTCCTCTATGGTTCTTGACCGTGTTTGTATTCTTCTCATGAACTTTCTTAGACTACTAAAACTGGTAGATTTGTTTCTTTGGGAGTCGCTAGATGTACAATGTTAAGACTTCTTCAAAGTTTGAAATCACAAGTGCACATCAAGCTTATTGTAATAAGATGGAGAATTTTGTCCCACCGGGCATGCCAAAACTTTTATTGCAAAATCACAGCACCCCCAAATGAGTTCTACAGATCTACTTTTCTAAGGTAGAGTCATTTGGTGTGACCTTCATAAGATTAATCTTTTCTCAATGTGTAGTACTGCAAATGGAAAATCTCTCCATATTAAAGGTTGGTTCCTTATTCCTCTATCGGGTACATACGTGAGAACTTGCAGAGGATCTATCTCTATTTAATCTAAAATTTGCTAAGGAAATAGGGATGAAAAGGATATAGAAAACAAGAAATGAATAAACTACAAGGTAATGCACCAAAGGAATGATGACCATTTATTTTTGATAGACACAAACCAAATGAAATGAATACAATAATCAAACACAAATATCCATATTCATAATGAAAGGCTAGATGAGAGCAAAGAAGATAAGAGAGGATCTAGGATCGATCAAAAATGTGTTTTTTTACTCGCAAATTGATATAGTACATTAAAGAAAGAATGGCGAGGAGGTGAGAAATGTTATACAGTTTTAGTGGAAGGTCTAAACTCCATGAGTTCCTTGCTATAAGGGAAGGGGATACTACAAAATATGAAAGAATGTCCAACACTTTTCAATGAGTCCTTACCCAAAGTATATGAGACTCGATCGAGATAAGAAAGAGAGAGAAGTGGGAAAGTAGGTTGAAGCTCAACCACCGCCGTTAAACATCCCTAACAAAATATACCCCCAAATCTATCTTGACTATATCAATCTTTGTTTGGGAACCTTGAAGGAAGAAGAAACAACAGAGAGCATCAAATTTGATCTAATTATTTGGGCGAGATGGATCCCACATTAATGGCCCTGAAGAATTTCTCTCCATTTTCCTCTATGTAACCTCCCCAAACTTAAAGTTTCAAATCTCCACGGCATGGGCAAGGCCGAGATCTTTTCAATGTTGTTAGATTTGTAATATTTCAAGCCCTAAGTCGAAAGATATACCTCTTTGAAGTTTGATCGGGTCCATACAAATGGGCGGGAAAATAGTTTGAAAATAGGCCTCCTTTTGACCTCTAGTACATGTGGAGGGTCTGGCACTAGTTTGAAGGTGGCCCTTGTATTTTCTCTCTGGAAATACATTAGGTCGATTCGTGGCTTTCATTGTTGGGTCACTTGATTTCTTCATATTTTGGCTAAGTTCTTTACTTGGCGAGGTCATATTCCTCGACCAAGGACACGCGGCAATCTGGCGCTTGTTTAAAAACCTTCTCTCAATTCAATCCTTGAATCAGTACCATTTAGACACTTGGCAACCTCTGCCGGCCTTCCCCATGCATTGACCATTCAACTGACTCTACCCCTTTCTTTAGAATTTGGACACGTGGAGGCACCGCGCTCACATGAAATCTTGATTAAAAATTTACCTTTGAAGGAGCATCGAGTTGACACTTGGCAACCTCCGTAGGTCTGTGGACTTTCTAATGGTCCCTCTTGCATTTTTGGACTTTGGGCCATGTGGAGAGCTCACCCTTATTTGGTTCTCCACCATTGGAATAACTCTTGGAGATGTGCAACACTAACACTCTGCATTCTCCACTTTTACTTTTATACTTAGCCAATTTTGAGGCCCGCCATGTATGCCTTTTGACCATTTTGAACCATTTTCTACGTGGAGAGTTGGCGCAAGTTTGAGTCTCTACCCTAGGCTCCTATTTCAGATTTACACCAAGTGACACCTAGCACCTTCCTTCTTATTTGAATAATTTTCAACGGCCCTCGTAAATTTTATGGCTCTGACACGTGGAAGCCTAGCGCTTGTTTGCGCTTCCCTTTCTGGATTCAACTTTGGAGAAGCGCTGCGCGAGACGCGTGTTTCTTTCCACTTCCTCCTCCATATTTAGATTATTTTGGACTCCTTTCTGAATTGTTTGGAGCCAAAAACTTTGAATCTTCACCTTTATTTCCCCCTCTTGCTCCTTGCTTCTCTGTGGCACTACCCTTATTTTCTAACCCTACTATTCCATTGTTGAGTCTACTCAGAACTTAAAAAAAAAAAATTAAGACATGGAAACGGCCGAAAGAGTCGCTTCTTCGCAAGCATGCATAGGGTCATTTATCCCTTCTCATCCCCCGCCACTCCATTTTGAGTCCTTCAGTAACCTATTTACAAGATCCAAATGAGATTTCTCGGGTTCCTTCTATCCGAGGTCATGGTTGATTTAATATTTTTCCTGGGGAAAATATGGATAACAATTTGGTGACTCAAAGGGGTATCTTCCGCTAGATAAATGGACCAATTGCTTTGTCATATCCATTGGGCATGTTGTCGATAACGATATTCTGCTATTGAATCTTCCTCTAATTCATGAGCCCAACTATTTGCATTCTCAATTTCCATAAGAAATCTTGAAACGAAGGTTTCTAAGAGTAGGAAATTGTTTTGACCTGTGGCTTCATTTGTCTCTCTAAATGGACTACATAAGAGCAACAAAACAGCACCACAACTATATACAAAATTTTAAATCATACATGCTCCAAATAGAACATGCAAAGTGTGCAAAGCACTTAGGAGAAAAGCAACCTAAACTACAACAAGACAATGTGAATAAGCACTTAGAGGAAAGAGAAAATAAATTAATATGTACAAGATGAGACTTTTCTTTTAGTGGTAGTGCTTAAAATAGATCCCATTAACTGGAATCTACAAATATTCACCCTTCAATGCATACAATTGGAAAGCATTACATTTTACATTTTATGACCATGAAAGGGCCACTCCAAATGGCATAAAACTTGGAATGCCTTCTGGTTTCACCCGATCTCGCATCCCATTTCAAAACTAGGTATGCTTCCTGGAAGGTCTTTGTTTTTTCCTTCTTCACAAAGCATCTATTGATTGAGGCCTGATTCTTCTCTATTTCTTGGAGTGCATGCCCTCTAGTTTCTTCCAATTCTATCATCTTTGCATACCTAGCCTCCATCAATTCAAATTTATACATCTCTAGCTACTTCACGAGCTCCATTATTGTTAACTCAAGTGATATAGGAAAACCGCCTCTTTCCCATAGACAAGTTTGAATGGAGAGCTTCTATAGATCTCTTAGGTGTTATCCTATCAGCCCATAAGGATAATTTGAGCTTTGTGTGCCAGGTTCTCTGATTTTCATCAAGATTTCTTCTAATGATCTTTAGCAAGTTCTTGTTTGTGGACTCAACTTGGCCATTACCTTGAGGGTAATAGTTTGATGAAGTGCTCAAGTAAGTCCCATTCTTAATAGCCCATCCTATGATCTTGGAACCTATGAATGCCAATGCATTGTTTGATATAATGGTGGCTAGCACTCCAAATCTAGTTACTATCCCTTCATAGAAATCTTGTTTACTAGACTCATTAACTTCTTTGAGTGTCATTGTCATGGTCCACTTAGTGAAATAGTCCGTTGTTCTCAAAATCCATTTGAGGCCTTAGCCTTAATTAACATTGATGACTCCAATGAAGTCCAATCCCCATTGCATACAAGGTTGGTCAACTGAGATTGGGTGCAATGGAAGTGCTGCTAGCTTTTCTTTGCCCTTGAAGAATGCACAATTCTTACACCTTTTGATCCATGCATAGCAATCACTAAACACTTTGGGCCAATAATAACCTGCCTTCATGATTTTGAGTGTTGTCACCCTTGGAGCAAAATGACCTCCAACTGCTCCAACATGGAATTCTTGTAACATTCTCTCAACCTGATCTATCCCAATGCATATTAGAATGTCATTTATGTCCCTTTTGAACAAGAAACCATCGATAAGAACATATGGTATGGTCTCGTAGTCTAAAATGTCTCATTTTTGTTTTACCCATCTAATGAGGACACGGGCTTGTTTAAAGGAAGTGCACCATGTCTTGAGTCCAACAAGGGGTAAGTACATCAACATTTTCTTCCTCTTGATTATTCTAGAACAAAACAACCTCCCTTTTCTTGTTTACTTCATCTTGTTGACTCCGAGGCTAGTTGTTCACATAACCCCTTCCCATAGACCAGCTTAGTGACCTTGATATAAATGTCATACTCCATGACATAGGTGATCCACCCCGCACATTTTTCATTCATATCCTTTCGAGAAGGGAGTCTTTAACCCTGCATGGGAGACTAACAATCGGATTTTATTGTTTGAAACCAAATGTATAAACTTATTTAACCCTTTGAACACTACTAGGCCTTCATTTTCAATGAAGGAGTATCTCACTTTATAGTCTCCCAAACCTGGGTCAAGAAAGCAATTGGTGTTATGTACCTTCTTTGTTTTGTTGAACTAAGATTGCAGAAATTTGGCACATGCAACCAAAGGCATGCAATATGGAGTCTTTAGAGAAATTTGGATTCACGAGAGTTGGGGTTTGTGATATAGCTTATTTAATGGCTTCAAATATTTTTCTCCACTTAGCTATCCACCGAATGCTAAGCTCTTCTTCATAATCAATGTTATTGGCTTAACAAGGGCTGAAAAGTTTGGTATAAACCTACGAACAAAATTGATCTTTCCTAAGAAGCTTTGAAGAGCTTTCTTGTGGCTTGGTAATGGAAATGCTCTTATTGCTTCAACTCTCTTTGGGTCAATTTCCAGTCCTTCCTTAGACACAATGTGGCCTAAAATCCTGCCCTCATGGGCTAAGAATATGCAATTTTTAGGGTTCAATGATACCCCAAATCTCCTGCATCTTTGAAACACTTGCCTCAGGTGAAAAAGGTGGTCTACTACATTTTTGGAGAACACAAGTAATGTCATCCAAATAGATCAACACTATTTTTTTTATCAACCCTTTGAATGCCATATCCATAGCCCTTTGGAAAGTGGCTCCAGCATTTGACAATCCAAATGGCATTTTTCTATAGGCATAGGTACCCCATTTGGTGGTGAAAACTATTTTGAATTGATCATCTTCTTTCACCATGATTTGATTGTACCCTGAGTAGCCATCTAGGAGAGATAATCTCTCTAATCTAGACACCACTTGCAAGATCTACTCCATTAAAGGGAGTGGGTAATGATCTTTGAGGGAAGCTCTATTTAAGTCATGAAAATCTACATACAACCTAATTTCTCTGTTCTTCTTCATAACTGGGACTAGGTTTGCAACCCAACATGAGTGTTTGATTGGAAATATGATACTTGCCTCTATCGCCTTGTTCAGATCTTTCTTCATCAGAGGCTTAGTTTGTGTATTGACTGGTTTCTACTTTTTCCTGACATGCTTAGTAGTTGGGTCTAGTTCAATTGTGTGTTGTGATAGCTTTGGATTGAATCCTCTTAGGTCTCCATAACCTTAAGAAAATACATTTGGAAACTCTTGGAAAATTTGTATGAATTCATTCCTTTCTTGTTCGGTGGCTACTTTTCCAATTTGAAGTGTTTTGTCTTCTCCAACTTTGATTGACTCTTAATCTTCTCCTTTGATCTTTATGTTGGCCTTCTCTTTTCTAAAATTATCATTAGGATTGAAGATAGACTCCAATGTCACTAAGCCTTTAGGAAGCTTATTTGTATGCAGCTATACTATTTGATTCCCATATTGATTCTCTAATCTACTTTGATTTCTAGTTGAGAATTCAGCTTCCTCTTACAAAAAATTAATGATTTGCTGATCATTCTCGAATACCTGCCAACATGTGTTGTTATCTGGCACTATTGGCCTCATAACTATATGGATATGTGGCTATTCCTTGTTTGTTTTTATGTTGTCAACAACACCAAATGTTGCTTCAACTGCTGCAAGCCTATCAACAGACTTCATTCTCCTTCCGGGTATGGACACAACGCCGAAGGCCTAGAAATCCTCCATGAGATCCCATACCTTACTCTTGTATTTCTTGAGCAAAGTTATTCTTGACAAAGCATTAAGTCCTCTCGACTTGATTAAGAAACCGCCCATTGTGCTACCAAACACTTGCAAGTTATCGATTCTTAAATTCCTTGCCCAATGAAGACCATGGACTAAAGCCTCATATTCAGTAGTGTTATTTGAGCAGGAAAACTAAAATATGAAGGATGAATAATATTTCATACCCTTGAGGGACATAATCATAGATCCTCCTCTAGCTTCTTGTCTACTCCTTGAGCCATCAAAGAACAATTGCCATACCTCATTTTCATCTTTATATTATGGCTTAATTAGGTCAGGAAGAGGATTATTCTCTTCATGTAGACAGTAGACACCTAGCTCAGATTCTTCCATCTCCTTATAGGGGTCAAAAGCATGTCTTTGTTGGCCCACTCATCGAGAGTCAAGTATGGGATACATCCCACCTTGGTATCTACTTCACAAGTTCTTGGGAGGTCTTCTTGATCAAAATCGAGCAGTTGGCATTGATTGTGATAGGCATATAAGATTCAATATGAAGATTAGTAATGGGTTTAGATCTGATTGTGGCCTTTGCCCCATACCTTGTTCTGAAGAGCATATGTGACCAATCAGCAAATAGATAGCCTCCAATTTTGGCAGCAAAGTCCCGATATAAACAAAAAGCAAAATGTGGTGGCAATTTTATGATCGACACGTTCTACAATATGATCACATTAGGGAAGGCATGCAGAGTGAGGCTTAGATCCTTGATGATTCCAATAGTTATCATTATTTTCCCATCTAATTGCACCACCCCTCTAGAGATGACTTCATATTGGAGACCCAATTCATCAACTATTTTCTTGGGCATTATAGAACTACTTACCCCAGAATCAATCATACAATTGTGCACCAATTTGTCCCCAATAATTAATGAAACATAGAATGGAGGAGGTCTCTTGTTGTTACCTTGTTTTTCTCTATGTTTCCTTCCAGGTTGAGATGTATTGGTGAGCACTTTCTCTTGCTAGTTAGGGGTGTGATTTGAGCTTGACCAATTTTTTATAGCAATCTGCAATAGATCCCTCTAGCCCTGGAATAGCTAGTGACACCCATGGTGAAATCTTCACATTTTTCTTCTTCATTTTCTCAATGATGTTGAATGAGCTATCCTTTTTCTCGCTCCTTCATAGGCATAGTTTTCTCTTACACCCAGGTCACTGTTACAACCGATGCCTAAGTAGGTCCGGAAGGTGGCTTAGGGGTAAGTGGTGGAAGTTGATGGACAAATATAGGGTCATCCAGTGGACATCATATTGCAAATAACAACATAATATCAACTTGTAGGGATTATTAGCAATACATACACTCAAAATTAGACAAAACTATATTGATATGAATTGTAGAATCCAAAATCTAGTTTCTAAAACACTAATTTTTGTAAAAATGGACAAGATTAGCTATTTTAAACACTCAAAATTCAATGACTTGGTATTTTTTTTTTAAAACGCTGACAAGATTATAGTCCGTTTGCCCACAATTTGGATGACCAAAATTGATATATATATTTTTCCTTTGGTGAGAAGTTATATGCCACTATCTATCTTGGGATGGATTTTATTTTGTATTTTTTGAGTAATATTTTATTTTTATGATTTTTTCCGTGAGAAAGTGGTTTGAAAACATAAAGAAAACAGAGCACTTTCCGTTTGCTCCGCTATAACTTCATCAAAAATATTGAAATCAAATAATTTTTTTTTTTGAACATGTATATAATTTCACCACGGTTGGGATGGTATAAGTTTTATTGCATTCTAATAAGTGAAACAAATTTTGAGTCTTAAACGTAGACATAAACATTCACAAGAAAAAGTGTCTTAAAGACCTACTATTAGTAAAAATTATAAAATGATATTTATCCTCTTCTATTCACTTTAAAATTAGTATTTCTACAAAGCTAATAGTCTCCCTACACAATGGTACCATTTTTATGACATAGTTTTTACTTTTCGGCATGGTTCAAGTCTCATGGAAGACTAAATTTGATGTTTTACTATTTTTAATGTAAAATTCAGGATTTGATGTCCACTTAATTGTCCCCAACTTGGTGCACTTACCCTTAGATTGAATTTGCACATTGGGAGTTGTATTTGGAGCACCAAAACCTTGTGGAGTGATGGAAGGTTGAGGTTTACATGAGTTTATTGGTTAACCTTTCTAATATTTCTCCTTTTGGACCATGTATTGGTAGCTACACTTTGAGAAGGGAACTTATTCATTCCACATACGTCTTCATCTTGCCAATTGACAAGAATAGTCTCACTTGGATATCCCTCTTATCTTGATCACCTTCTTAGCTAGGTTCTTGTGACACCATACTAGTTTGCACCATCAAGGCCTGATTTAGTGCACCATTAAAATACATTGATTGGTTATGTGGCTGATTACATGAGAAGCACCAATCATATTCTTGTGCCATGTTGTTCTGTGTTGGAACTAGTGAGTTCCCTTGATGTTGAAGTTGTGTTTGGATCATATGATATGAAAGGCCTAGTAGCTTGAGGTTGTCCTTGGTTTTGAATGTTATTTACGGTCTAAAAGAGTGGTCTATTTTGTTGATGATGGGGTCTAGCCTGATATTGAGTCTGAGGGTGATATGGCCTAGATCTCTGGGCTTGTTACCTTTTGATGGTTACTAACTCATTCCCCAGGTTCTGAAGTTGTTTCATGACTTCTTGGAGTTATTTTGAAGTGTTAGATGATGAGGTGGAGGCTTTAAGACCTGGGACTCCTAGGAATAGGTACAGGGGCTAATGTAGGTGTTTGGCTAGTACCTAGGTTTCCTAACTTGGGATATAGAGGTATGGATGGCATAGGAGTGATATTTCCAACCCGAATAAAATGATTCTCAACCCCTATGGAAAGGCTATAGGCTGTAGGTAAGGATGTGCCCCCCATTGACTGAATCATAAAATAAATATTAGAATTTAAAGCTATAAGAAAGTATAAGAAGGCACCTTCATTAGTGGGCTTTACTATTGCTGGAATCTTGTCGCAGTCCGCTAAAAATCGAGGTTGAAATATGTTAGTTACTTGTTTGGGGCTCTCTTGATTTTTGTTAATTGATCCAACAAAGATAATTTAACATGTTTTTCCCTAAATCGATCATGAAGAGATGTGCACATCTAGTTCAAATTATTGATAGAGAATTCTTATAGTCTCCCGAACCATCATGAATATTTACGTTTGTGTGAAGAGGTGAGTAACTTGAATGCAATGTCCATCTCATGGATTTCATGGATTGTACAAACATTTTCAATATCTTAAACATGATCGTCATGAGAAGTCTAGTTTTCCCCATTGAAATAGGGATGCTCTTTAGTGTTGCTTTATCGGGAGCGGATTTGGTGCATTCGAGCAAGTGGGCTACGCTGCCAAAGTGAAATTGACATAAGGATTTGGCTGAGCCATCCTGATCAGCCTAAGCACCCCTCTTGATTGAAAGAACGACCTGCTGGGAGGAGGTGTCGATAAGGCTCTGTTTGGTGGCGATAGATACTTTTGGGCTCTTCTTCCTCCCCTCCCTCTATCTGGGGATAAGTCTAGATAGACAAATAATCCCTCCTCTTTGGTTCTTGACCGTGTTTGTATTCTTCTCATGAACTTGCTTGGACTACTGAAACTTGTAAATTTGTTTCTTTGGGAGTCGCAAGATGTACAATTTTAAGACTTCTTTAATGTTATAATCAAAGCAAGTGCACATCAAGCTTATTATAATAATATGGAGAATTTTATCCCACCGGGCATGCCAAAACTATTACTTCAAAATCACAGCACCCTCAAAAGATTTCTACAGATCTACTTTTCTAAGGCAAAGTCATTTGGTCTGATCCACATAACATTAAAGTTTTCTCAAGGTGTGGGACCTTACAAATGGAAAATCTCTCTAGATTAAAGGTTGGTTCCTTAATCCCATGTCCTGGGTGCATACGTGAGAACTTGCAGACAATCTATCTCTCTATTTAATCTAAAATTTGCAAATGAAATAGGGATGAAAATGATATAAAAACTAGAAATGACTAAACTACAAGGTGATGAACCAAAGGAATGATGACCATTTATTTTTCTAATAGACACAAACCAAGTGAAATGTAAAAATAATCAAACACAGATAACTGGATTCGTAATGAAAGACCAAATGAGAGAGAAAAAGACAAGAGAGGATTTAGGATCGATCATAAAAATGTTTTTTACTACTCTGGCAGATCGATGCAATACATTAAAGAAAGATTTTTCAGAGGTGAGAAATGTATTATAGTTTTAATGGAAGGTTTGAACTCCATGAGTTCCTTTCCATAAATGAATGGGAGACCGCAAAAGATGAAAGAATGTCCAACCCTTTTCAATGAGTCTTGACGCAATATATGTAGACTCAATCGAGAGAAGAAAGAGAGAGAAGCAGAAAAGTAGGTTGAAGATCAACCATACCGTTAAATGCCCCTAACAAAATCTTCCCCAAATCCATCTTGTTTGTATCAATCTTTGTTTCAAAGGTGCCTTGATGGAAGAAGAAATAGTGGAGTAGATCAAATTTGATCTAGTTGTTGGGGCAAATGGATCCCACATTAATGGCCCTGAAGATGTTCTCTCCATTTTCCTCTACCTAACCTCCCCAAACTTAAAGTTGTAGATCTCCACAAAGCATGGGGGAGATCGAGATATTTCCAATGGGGTCATATTTGCAATAGTTTGAGCCCTACGTCAAAAGATATGCCTCTTCAAAGTTTGTATTGGGTCTGTACAAATGGGCCAGAAAATAGTTTGAAAAATGGGCCTCCTTTTTACCTATGGTACACGTGGAGGGCTAGCGCCGGTTAAAAGTTGCCCCCGTATTTTTTCTCTTAGAATGACTTTTGGCTTACACGTGGCTTTCTCCACTGGCTCACTCAATTTCTTCATTTTTTAGCTAAGTTATTTTCTTAGTGGGGTCATATACCTTGACCGAGGACATGCAGCGATCTGACACTTGTTTGAAAACCTTCTCTTGATTCAATCCTGAATCAGTGTCATTTAGACACTTAGCAGGCTCCGCTGGCCTCGCCCCATGCATTGACTATTCAAATGACTCTACCCCTTTCTTTAGAATTTGGACACGTGGAGGCACCGCGCTCGCATGAAAGCCTGATTCAAAATTTTACTTTGAAGGAGCGTCGAGTTGAAACTTTGTAGCCTCTGCAGGTCTGTGGAATTTTCAATGGTGCCTCTTACTTTTTTGGAATTTGGGCCACATGTAAAGCTCGTACTCATTTGGGTCTCCACCTTTGAACTAAATCTTGGATATGTGCCATACCGACACTTGGCATTCTCCACTTTCACTTTTATACCTAGCCAATTTTAAGGCCCGCCTTGTCCACCTTTTTACTCTATTTGACCATTTTCTGCATGGAGAGTTTACACGAGTTATAGTCTCTACTTTGGGCTCCCATTTCAAATTTACACCGAGCCAACACCGACACCTTCCCTCTTAGTTGAAGACTTTGGCCCCGTAACTTTTGTGGCTTTAAATGCGTGGAATCTTGGCACTCGCTTGGGATTCCCTTTCTATATTCAACTTTGGAGAAGCGCCGCATAGACACGTGTTTCTTTCCACTACCTCCTCCATACTTAGTCAATTTTGGACTCCTTTCTGAACTATTTGGAGCCAAAAATTTGAATCTTTACCTTTATTTTCCCCTCTTTGTCCTAGACTCTCTATGGCACTACCCTTCTTTTTCGAACTCGCTATTCCATTGTTGATTCTACCTATAACTTAAAAAATGGATTTAAGACATGGAAACGGCCCAACAGAGTTGTTTCTTCTTGCATAGGGTCATTTAGTCCTTCTCAGCCCTCCACTCCATTGTTGAGTCCTTCTGTGACTTGTTTACAAGATTCAAATGAGATTTCTTAGGTTCCTTATATGCGGGGTCGTGGTTGATCCAATATTTTTCCCTGGGGTGGGGGAGAAATATGGATAATAATTACTTGGCTTAGTAGCATTGACAAGGCCCTTATTTGGAAAATACTTCTTGAGAATTGTTTGGAATATTAGTCAAGTGAGGATTTTTTTTAGGAGGGGAAGATCCATTAACCATTCTACTTTAAAGGTTGTAATCCTTTTCTTTAACCACAACAACATTTATCAGCAATTTTCTATCTTCCTCAAAGGGTATACCATCGGCATACTTCTTAATCATCATTGCTCTAAAATACTCAAAGTTATGATTAGGTAATTCAAAAGACTAGACCATATCAATAACAACACTAGTTTTAGGATAAAAATAAGATACTCGGTTTATACAGCCCAAAAGGATTCAACAGTTCTAGCACCCAATAGTTCAAGAGAAGGAGATCCTTATGGTGAAATATCATAACATTCCGGCATAAAAACATCACCAAAAGCATCATCATTGGTGGCACCATCATCATCCATAGCGGGGTCACAAGGAGAGTGTGCTAAAACAAAATTGTCACACCATTCAATGATATGATCTTCTTCCACCAAAGATACCACTGACGATTGGTGGATTAGATACTATCTTGTTTTCTATAAGGTTTGATTGTTTATTCCTTGACCCCATAAGTCCCTTTACTCTATCATCTTCTCTCGTGATCACCTCGGGATGATTTCCAAATATATTTTCTACTTGAGGTTGATGTTGAGCTTGATTATTTTCCCGTAAATCCTTTCTTAGCCCTAGAAAGTTTGTATGAAATTTCCTTGATTGCGCTTGTTAGAGTTTTTTCCAATTTCTCCAGATCTAGTGCTTTGTTTTTATGAGGTTTCTTTGGGTTAATTAAATTGACACCCTCTCTCTTTTGAGGTTTCCTAACTACCTCTATATTGTTTTCAATCTAAACATCCATGGAAAAATCCTATGTCAAATTCCCTGGATTTTAATCCCTCGGATAGTAATTTTCCTTCTCATCAAAATAATTTGAGTATTTGATTAGAAAAGAATCATTATTAGGTCTTAGATTCATCAACACTATTGTTAAAGTCTTATTAAACTTGGTATTAAAATCCTAATTAGGTTCATTAAGATTTTTCTTTATATTCTTGAAATAAGTCGAAGGAACCTAGGATCATTCTTATAACCATATTGTAAGTTGAAAGAATTCTTCATTTCTACACAAGAATAAATTGAATTCTCAGCAAGGACTTATATCGATCCCTAACATCTTCATCTAAAGTGTGTATAAACAAATTTACATACACATCTTCATGTTCTATTTCATAACTTCATAGTCTCCACTTATTGCATTGTTTCTTTGAAATTTGACTAATTTGTTCCTAACATCATTTGGAATCTCATATGGTTAACCAATCATCCCATGAAAATGTACATGTCTATAAGTCTTTACCACAAAAAGATCTCTGAGTGGCGGTCATGCCATATTATTTAGTGGAGATGTTTCAATGAGAAGGTTAAAATGGTGGGGATCTAGGGTTCTCGAGGAAGTGGAGTGTGATCTTCAAAGTATTGATCCTTCAATTAACTGTTTCACAAAATACTCTATTATTTATAATCAATAAAGGAAGGAAATGAGGAATACCTTAATTACATGTAAATGAAGGACCTTCCTAAACTGGAGTGTGTAAATTAGTAAAAGGGATACTAGATTTAGATCTATTGAAGTGCTAGAATAATATTCCACTAAAGGTTCATCATATTCTACAAAAGGTACAATTTTGTCTTCTCGCCTCTGATCACCCAACGCTTTTGAGATTTACTTTCTCCCATTATTTTCTTTCCTAACTCTGGAGACAACCTTCTAGAATGGTCCAATTTGAAGAGATATCTCCTTCCTTCTATCTTTGCAAAATTGATAATTTAATCAACAAGAATTAGGATTTTGTGTCACTGGGATATGCCATATTTTCTCATAAAATATTGGATTCACCACTAAGGTTTTGCACCTTAGATGTGTTGATCAAATTAAAAACCTATCAAATGATAACTTCACAAATAGGTGAACAAATATCATTAAATTTGGTGTCCTTTGTTATGCTTATCCCAATGAAGTCAAATTTAATGGAAATATTTCTTATACTAGGAAAATAATGAGCCAATTAATTCAGATAAAGCACTATTTTAGTAAATCTAAAAAAATGAATGAGTTATGAACATGAATTTATATCAAAAACACTACAAATATTACAAGATACATGTATTTTTCTTAATTCTAGGAAAGAGTCCTGAAAACGGTGCTGAAGCATGTTCAAACCTTATCGTACACCTCCTTAGGGTCAGAAAACATAGTTAAGTAAGATGGGAAACTTTAAGAATGGAAGACTTGGAATTTTATGTCCTTTTTAGATGGGAAAAACTTTTGGAAAACTTATTTAGATGGGATTTGTAGGAGTAGTGCCCACTCCTCTTCAACACTATTTTCATTATGATGATATTAATTTTGGATTCATCCTTAGACAATTTCATTATTCTATATTGATCAAGTAAATGATAGACTATGTAGATATTTGGACTATTTACATGTTGTGATTCACATTTTGATTATGATACACTAGATGAAATTGGTAGACAATTCAATATATGTTGATTTGAATTATTTGGATTTTATACTTACACATTACATATAAGTATAATTATGATCTCATGGATGTTAGAATCGAATTATTTGATATGTTGATAGATGATAAAATTACTTAATTTTGGATGATGATTATTGATTTCTATGTATATATTATTTCTTGATGTTGTTGATGCATCCGTGAGGCTAGAGATTTATTTTTTTGTGTTGCAAGGATATTTTATCACATAAATTGAATGGGAATAGGGGACCAACCATGGAAGGATGTCAGGTGTTTTACAACATGGCCAAATTTGACAACTTGTGTCTATTGTTTATGTGGTGTTATGACATGCCTAGTTAGGATGTTTCCCATGGGAGGTGACCACAAAAGTGTGGACATGGGGTGTAATGTTTTCCCTTATTTAAATTTTGTTTGTGTTTTATTTTGTGTTATATGTATTTAATTCTTGGCAATTTTTGTCACTTTATTAGTAATTATTAAGTGTGTTAATTAGTTAATCCAACTTAATTTGTTAACTAAAATAAGGATGTGACGATTGGATAATTATGATGGTAAAAGGTCCTTGAAATATTGTGGATGTAAGTTGGATTTGTGTTAGATTTTGTGTTGTATACTTTTCCCCAACTTATAAATTAAGATTCTAACTTGGGAGGATTTTTTTGGAAGCTTGTGGGACAAGCTAACCTTGTCTCATGCCTCTTAAATTCACCCAACAACCATACCTATGGTATGGGGAGTTAATTTTAGGCTTATTTATGCTTTTGGAGTGTAAAACTGAAAAAAATTACACGTTACTACTTTTCACAATTAATTTGTGCTTGATAGACATGGTATGCAAGTTGGAGTGTCATGTGGGCATGTCATAAGTCTTACATGTTCATTTATTATCTTGGGCATGGTGTTTGACTTGTGTGTTGGAATGGAGGAATGATGAAGTGGCATCTTACATAGATCCACCTCATCATCCTCACATCCCAATTCTATATATTGATTAAATTTGAAGGATTTTGGGTTACTTGATTTTATTTTCTCTCTGGCACTTTTGGAATTGGGAGCTTATTAGAAATTACAATTTGGATTGTGTTTGGCTTGAAGGTGTGAAAATATTTTTGGAGTGAAGAATCTTGGAAGCTTGATAGAGAGGTAGGCTCTCCACTTTTCATTTTTTATTTATGCATTTGAATGTAAAAATTTTGCTTTTTTAATATTGTATGAGTGTTGTGAATGTGGTTTTTTGGTTGGGTAGTTTTCCTTAAGAAGGGTGTGGGAGATGGAAGTATGGGACCATTGGGGAGGGAAAAGGGAGATGTGAGGCATGAATTTTGGAGGGAGTGTGATTAGGAGTTTCACCTATGGGGAGTGAAAAGGAAAACATGGACATATTTTTGCATATTTGCAAGGGGAGAGATAAGGATATATTGATTGTTTTATAGTTTGCACATGAAAGCTTTAGGGTGAAACTCCTATATCACATGGGAGTAAAAAGGAGGTGGTTATAAATTATCGAGAGAGATTTACACCTAAATATAATAATAATCACTATGTATATCTCAATATATTATTTTCCAGAATATCTCGTGTAATACATTAGGCTATTATATAGCCATCATAAAAGCTAAACAACCTCCTAGAAAATAGGAAGGTGTTACAACAATTAACCCGGAATGTTATTCATGGGTATAACAAACTCTAAGAATAATATATTGTTATCTGTAACAATATAATAATTATACTAACAAACTATATTACCGTATTTACTCATGGTAACAGTAAATAATAATTTACCCATGTAAATATTAATTTCCTAACATTCCCCCCTTAATGTTTACATGGTAGTAAAAGAATTTTCACACTTCCTTTGTAGCTTACTTTCTCTACACACTCATGATATTAACACACCTTGAACTAAAGATAGAAGAAGGAAAACATCAACTTCTTATCGACCATATCGTCGTGGAACACATCTCGATCGATGAGGATGGGAACATGCTCAGACTCATCTACTTATACACCATTCACTATAGGAAGCACATCTGACACAGTGTGGGAACTCAAGTAGGTACACATCGAATAGATGGTTTTCGGAGGGTAACACAAACCTAGGTATGAATTGGAACACATTTGACTATTCTACCTCATCAAGACCATGAACCATTTCATAGTGTTATTTGTTCTTCACTATGTTTTTGCATTGGGGAATTTATGTAGTAATAATCACATCAACTGAAAAAATTAAAATGGATCATTGGATCATGTTGATCATGTTCCCCCCTTAATGTGAAATTTCCACTTATTAAAAATCGTAAACCGTACAAATCAAGTGCACGAAACCACACTAAAAGAATATCCTCACACACTCTATATATTGCACCATAACTCTATGTGGCCCCATCATTAGTGACTAACAAGAGATCGTTGTCTAACCTCCAACCTCCATTTCCTCCATCCTCCATTGATAGTCTATTGCTTACCTTAGCCGTACTTGATTTGGATATGAAGCTCAACTATTTCCACATTGTTTATTATATCTTCCCTCCGACAATGTGAAACACTTTATTTTTCCGTAATTCATGTAAAACTAAAAATGCCTCCATAAGGAAAAAAAAATTAAATTATTTTCAGATTTTTACAATTATACAAGTTTTGATGACAATTTACAAATTTAAAAACAACACTTTTGACTTGGACAAGAAGACTTGAATCGACTAAAAAGTAATAAAATGGGATTACTTTTTATATGAAAATGACTTAATAACTAAAGACATACAAAATCTAAAAATACTTATGGATGATGTATTACACATCACTAATATACGGACTTGGCTACTTAATTAAGTCTTCAAAAATAATATAGATTATACACTTATAATGAAGACACATAATATTTTATCCGAGTATGACGTGAATAAATAACTATTAGCAATTTCATTGGACAAATACTAAAAATAATAAATATTATGACAATGCGAGGACTCATTAAAATGTCAATGAATACTAAATATTTTGACCAAAACTAAATATACAAAACTATGAAACTTTACACTCTTGATACTAAGAACACTTACAAAATATCATAATATGAAAACAATGCTGATATTAAAACTTGAACTCGCTCAAGATGATTAGAAGATATGGCCCACTCAATTATATTCATGCTTCCCTATGAATATGGTTAGTTCTATAACTTACAAGAGGGAATCTAAGGTGGCAATTTGACCATCACCTATGCGTAGGTGTCAAGGAATGAACACGAAACCAATGATGTATGATCTCAACACACACGGTTTATGTATCCAAAATGTTGGCAAAGATTACATTCATGAAATAGCCACTTTTATTTATTTGTATCTACCAAATTTGATTTATGGGAATCGCCTTGATCTTGGGATTTGGGTTTCTATATTCAAGGATAGCTTTTGATGAAATCAAAGTTCACCCAAAAACATATATCATATATTTATTTATGAATTCCTCAACTTTTCACCGAAGGACTAGCTCACCATCAATGCAGGAAAGATAGTTCGATGCAAAATCAAAACCAATGTGGAACTGTTTGAGTCTATAAGAGACAATATGATTAGACACATTATTTAATCCTTATGAGATCAAACCCCACTTGATGCACCGCTTCAAAATATATATAAGATTGGAATAAAAATGGATGGTAGTGACACACTTATAAGTGGTAGAATATGCGAAATGGCACGGATGGTGCCTCCTATGCCACAGCCCAAGTATTGAGAAGTTTTTGACCGGGCTTAGTCTCGAGCAGATCTGTAACTTTGATCTCATGCAAGAGAGTTTCCTTTTTATGTGTCTTCCCGGAGCATGGCCGATGAAAATGAAATATTTGTCCCTTCAACGAACTCACTATAATTATTTGGTTTGATCTGCAGCTTGAGAGGATATTCAACTGAAACCTCTTTTTAGAATTCGCTTCTTCACAGACCCATAAAAATTCTAAAATCTAAATCTCCATGAAACTAACAAAGCAAAAATTCATCACAAATAAATTTCCATCCACCAGGGCAAAAGAATACAATATTTCCCCTTCACCAATATCTCAGAGAGCCATGCCTGCTTTGATACCAAATATAAATTATCAGAGAGATTTGCACACGAATATAATAATAATCCCTATGTATATCTCAATATATTATTTGTCATAATATCTTGTGCAATACATAAGGCTATTATATATCCATCATAAAATATAAGAAACCTCCTATAAAATAGGAATGTGTTACAACAATTAACCTGGAATGTTATTCACAGGTATAACAAACTCTAAGAATAATATATTGTTATCTGCAACAATAGAATAATTATATTAACAAACTATATTACCTTTTTACTCATGGTAATAGTAAATAATAATTTACCCATGTAAATATTAATTTCCTAATAGTGGCTCCTATATTCCTTGCTCATTTTGGCTTGATGTCAATCCTATGTCTTTTTGAGGAAGTTGTAAATATTATTGAGTGTCTCCATTTGAATGTGTTGTATGTTTTGGTGGAAGCCATTTCATGTAAAAATTGTCAAATGTTTCTTAAAATCCCTCATTGTTCTTTGGTTGGGGCTTGAGGCCAATAAGGGGATGTCTTCTCCTCTTATTGGATTAAAGGTTAGCTAGAGAGCGTTGCCTATCCCCCTTATTTATATGTGATCCAAGTTTTTGAAGAATTGAAGAATGTTATATTGAAGATATAAAGTTGGTAGATGACCTTTAAATGAAGACTTGTGTTTTGACATTGTTGAAGAATCTATATGTTGTAAGTTGATCACATTATTACTCCCACTTAGAATGGAAGATTGTTACCTTTTTATGCTAGAAATAAAATTTATGTAATAGTTCATTTATTCCAAATTGTAGTGATTGAGTGCATGAAGAAATCTTGTATATTTCATTTCAAGAAAATTATACAACTTAAGCTTCTCATTTCACTACAAACTTACAAATTTGAATCGCTTCGTGTTCAAGATGTTTTTGGATTGCTTTGTACTTTTGTTTCTTGATTGAAATTCTCATATACTCACATATGCATGAGGAACACGAGAGGTACCTTTTCTAGGTTTTGCACTATTTTCATGAGTAACAACTATACAAGAAATTGGAGAAGTGTAAAAGGTTCAATACTTGGGTCACATCATTTCTGGGGAAGGTATTGTAGTCGATCCTTCCAAGATTAGAGCTATCATGGATTGCCTACACCAACCAATGTGACCGAGGTATGTAGTTTCATGGGGTTGGTAGGTTACTACAGGATATTTGTTAAGGACTTCTCTCAGATTACGCACCCCATCACTTCCCTTCAGCAGAAAGGGAAGAAGTTTTTTTGGTCCGATGGATGTGATTAGGCCTTCAGTACACTAAAGGAATGCCTTACGAAAATTGATTCTTACAAAGTGCTAGATCCTCGGTGAGATTTCTTTGTGTGTGAGAATGATTCTTTTGAGGATTAGGAGGTGTTTTGATGTAGGAGGGTTGTGTTGTAGCCTTTGAGTCTCACAAACTCAAGGATTATGAGCTCAATTATTTGACTCGTGACCTTGAGATTGCAGCATTGGTGCATGCTTTGGTGAGTTGGCATCATTTCCATCTTGGTGGGAGGTTCATTCTCACGACATACCATTTAAGCTTACGTTACCTCTTCACCCAACCCAATCTCAATGCTCATCAATAGCATTGGATGGAGATGCTATGTGAGTACAACATGGAGATATAACAGGTGAAGGGGAAGGATAATGTGGTTTAAGATGCTTAGAGTCGATAGAGACATTTGGTTTTGGCTACTTCGGTGGGTAATGAGTTAAGGAGTAGGATTTTGCGATAACTTCTATATATGAAATCTTCTACCTTATAGCTAGAGAAGAGATGGAGTCTTGAAGACCCCTTCGGGAGAAGTTTGATATATTTTCATTAGAGATGAATGGAATTCTCGGACATAAAATCTGGATCTATGTACCTAGGGATGGAGGTTTGAGATAGGATATCTTGGTAGAGGCTCATCGTGCACCTTATTCAACCCATCTAGGGGTGAAGAAGATGGAAGAAACCTTGAGATAGTTATACGATTGGAGAGGTCTTAGAGATATGTAGCTCAGTTTATGTCACATTGTTTGGAGTTTCAAAGAGTGAAGGTTGAACATGAGCATCCAACTGGCCTTCTCTACCCGCATGCTATATCAGAGTGGAAATAGGACACCATTTCTATAGATTTCATAGTAGGGCTATAGACGTCGAGATAACACCACTATGCCATCATGGTCAAAATTGATAGATTGACGGAAGTGGTTAATGTTTCTATGGTGAAGACCATCTATAGAGCTAGTGCAGTGGTGTGATTATACTTATATGAGATTGTCGGACTTCAAAGGATTCCTGTAATGTTATTTGTGATTGTGATCCCTTATACACCTCTCATTTTTAGAATACCATGTATCATGCCTTTGATATGAGTATCAAATTCAATACAACATATCATCCAGAGACAAATGGACAAATGGAGTAGGTGAATTAGATTTTATAGGACATGCTTTGGATGTACATCATAAACCATCCATTGAGGTTAGAGGATTATTTTTACTTGGTGGAGTTTTCTTATAAGAACAACTATTAGAGTTTTATTGGTATAGCTCTATTTCAAGAACTTTATGGTAGGGAGTGTAGGACACCAATGAGTCGGGATATATTAGAGAATAAAGTATCTCTTGGGCCAGCTTTGTTTAAAGACATGGAGTAGCAAGTTGTTTTGATCGAGAAAGAGATTTCAGAGGCACAACATAGACGGAATAAATATGCAGATTAGAGGATAGTTGGTTGTAGCTATTAGGTGGGCATGAAGGTTTTTCTTCATGTCAAACCCCATGTTGGTGCTCTCAAAGTCTCAACCCGCGTTTTTCGTTAATTTCCTCGGTTTGTAGTCTCGGTCATGTTTTTTGTCTCCCTGTGTTGGTTCTTGAAGACTTTGTCCTCCACTTGGTTGCCATGATCAATCCCTTCCTGGGTTAAGGATCACTTAAAGGTCCAGAATTTATTTTTCATTCCTTTATCCATCGATAGAGTTTGTAAGTTGGTTGTAAAACTCGGGCTTTTCCTTTCCTCCATTTTCCATAGTCACATTTTTTTGTCCCTGTCATTTTTTTCCAAAATATCTATGGAAACATGATTGGATTGGCTTGGAGGATCACATTTGGGCCTTATAACATTTCCAAGTTCTCTTTCCTTGAGGAAAAATTCATCTCCAGCTCAAATTGTGGTTTTTCTGCATTTTTACGATTTGATGGGTGTGTTTTTCCCGTCAAATTTACATCTCTGCATTAGTGGAAATGTGGCCCTTTTTGGTTAGATGCGGCTTGGTGAGGCACTCTAAAAACTCTATGGCTTGCCTCAACCCAAAAAATTTCCACATGGAGGAACGACGCTCATTTGAAAATTCACGTTTTGGTTTGGCCTTGGAGTTAAAACGCAGGGGACACGTGGAGGATTCCACTACTTTTCCTGGACTTAGACAAATTTTTCATGAAGTTGGTATAGTTTTTTTTCGGGCCATGGACACTTGGTGGGATGGTGCTCATTTGAAGATCCGCCTCATGGTCCCACCTTAACAATTGTGACAAGGGGACAGGTGGAGGTTTCCGCCGGCTCCACTTTTTACTTAAATTTTTCAAGAAACTTCCTAAAGGGCCTTGGAAACGTGGAGGGACCATGCATGTTTGGGGTATCTACTCTTGGGGACCATCTCAAAATGTGCCATTGATACATGTGGCGAGTGAGGAGATGCGAAATGGAGCTTCGAGGTTATTTTATGTTTTTTGCCTTTTGTTCAAGGGGATAAAATTGTAAGTTGAAGCCATCTTCCCAAGAGACCAATTAGTAAAAATAAAATGTCCCTTGAATATTATTCTTTTTGGGGACCAAAATTTGGGGTGAATGAAAGTATAAATGTAATGAGATTACTCTTATAAATGGTTGAAGTTTGAATTCTTGAGAAGAAATTTGAGAAAGCCATCTTCCTGAGAGAACAAAGTGGCATTACCTATTATTTTCTTCTCGTGTTAGATTTTATGTCGTCGTGTCAAGTTGGTTACAGATGTATAACCATTGACAAGCACTAATATTTCTTTGGAATCTTTCCCCGATGAATCTAAGTGATTTTGGAATTAATTTGTGTTTAATCTCTATCAATTTTTGTATCGCATTATTTTCATAATGTTTATAAATAGTTTATTTCATTCCTATTGCAATCTTACATGAAATTTTTGTGAAATCACACAATATCTCATCCATGTGATGGTCTAATGGTATTTGCAATTTCATTTCAAGAAGATCCTTCATCTTTGATGAGATAAAAAAATTAAAATCAATTCACTGTCATTTGTTGATAAATATTGTCTATAAGTCTTCGGGTGTACCTTAGGTGTGATTAATAAGAAACTTTAGTGTTTAATTGAGTCTTCCAATTCGAGCCTTCGTGTTGGAGTCTCAAAGATTATGTGAAAACATGCTGATCACGGGCCTCCACCGAATCACACCTTCTAGTTAAACGAATGTCTTGACTGTTTTGAAGCTTTCTATTGTGAAGTTTTTCATTATTGTGAAGTCCCTCCAAAGATCCGGTATAATCAACTTTATCCTGCTTCATCTCCCACAAAAATCATTTAAAAATCCATTGATCCACCCTAAACTACCCTTGTTTTCCCTGTGTATCAACAAAGGAACAAAATCTACTTGCAAAAATATGCAGAACAATAAGGATTTCTTAATGTCTTTAGTAACCTTTGCCTTATATTGAAAATATCTCCATAATCTGGAAGTGCAACTTGTGAGAGTCAGATTTGGTGTGTTGATCATATTTTCCCAAGGTCTTCTCTCCAAAATTTGTGCAAAATAAGGATTTACTAGCATTCTTAAATAACGAGAGGTTACAAAATAGGTTCTCTTACCTTAGTTGAAAGGCACAACCTAAAATAGTTAGGATAAGATCACATCCTTTTAAGGTGATACCGAATTCTTCAAAGCCCGAGTGCTAAAAATTCAGATAGATTGCTTCCCACTACAAAAATGACATACATAATCATCTATATTTCTCTCGAGTGTCTTTCAAATTCATGATGTTGCTTGACATTTGAAGGAGACTAAATTTGGGTACCAACACCTCATAAGAGGCTTATTGATCTAGAGGATCCTCACCGAGAAACACCAATCTAAGATCTTCTCAGAATAATTTTCAATCATTTTTAAAGTGTGGAGAAAAATTATATGATTCCGTCAATATCTCGTTTGTAGAAAACGGAGCTCGTTCATGAAAAGTTATAGCTTGATGAACTTTTAGCAGGCAACCGCAAAATTTGGGATTTTTGTGTAGGTTGGACATGTGCACGCTTGCCAAGTGTTTCAATCATATTGCGACATGTGGAAAATTTGTGTGATAGAATAAAAGTGGGTTTTGTAATGCAAGTCTTAGACACTCGTTCATAGATAATGGACACCACTTCGCTCTTTCTTTGGTTGGGGCCCTCGGCCTGAGTTCGACACACTCAATTATGGAGGGGTGTCTTGGCCTCCTTCTCATATTATGACTATTAAATTTTGTGTGTATATATGCCTATAATCAAATTTTTACTATGCATGTGGGATTAATTTGAGAGAAAAATTAAACAATCCTTATATTCCAACTGCCACATATAATAATGGCCACATTCCACCTATTCTGCCAAATTCAACGCATTATATGCCAATCTCTCCATTTCCACACATTATTCCATCCAAACAGCCCACACATTAATACATATAACCAATTTCATAGTAAAAGCACCTAAAATAGGCCCACCACCTAATATGGAGGATTCACGTGGCTCTTAGCCACTTAGTAACTAATTTCCAATGGTTCTTAAACCCATTTCCATGCCAAACTCCTAGAAATGTGGGATAAATCCCATGGGAGGCGCCTAAGGAAGTGGAGGTAGGGGGATTTGAACCTCTATCCTCCCATGCAAAATTATAGGTGCCCAAATCGCTGCGCCATGCCTTTGGAAACATTATAAAAGGAGCTTTGTTTTAATAGTATAGACATGGGAAAGTGATTGTGTTATTGTTTTGCTCATAACTTGAGCTAGGGATGGAATTTTGAGATGAAGTAAAAAGTGACTCCTATTATTTTTGGTAGAGGAATGTGATGAGAAGATCAGATTCTTGTATAAATCTTTGTAAATATTTATTTTCAAGATTTTAATAGATTGGTCCCTAACAAACGGACTCGGAGACGTAGGCCATAAGTGCCGAAATCCGTTATCAATTCTTGTGTCAAATTGTTGGTGATTCATCTCTTTATTTTTGTTTTTACACATAGTACTTTCAGTTTTAATTCTTTTATTAAAAATACAAAAGGATATAATAGTCAATTTTTATATCAAAAATCAATACAAAGCAAAGTTAAGTGTGTGCACAATTGCTAGTTAAAATTGATTTTTAGATCATTGGTATTTGAGCTAGTTTTGAGTGATTTTTGGTTCATTAGATTTCAAGTTGTGTGTTGGATGTTAACAAGGTCTCGATCTAAGAAGGGTGAAGGAGAGTTAGTTGAAGGAGATCCCAAAATTGGTACCAGATGATCTCGAAGTCCTACAATGGTGGATCGAGAGGAAGAAAAATTTCATCAATCATTCCTACAGATGAAGGAAATGGTGGAAGAAATGTACCAAGATAGACAAAGGGAAAAGGGAACTAGAGAAGGTAAGAAAGAAGAAAGCTCTAGTTCTAATAATCCTAAAAGAGACCCTTTGAAATCTGATTTTCCTTCATTAAAGTTAGATATCAAGTTTGAATTGCCTATGTATACTGGAGAGCTAAATGTAGAGAAGTTGGATAACTGGGTCAAGCAGATAGAAGTATATTACAGGGTTCAAATAATTATTGATGATGAAGCAAAGATTCATTTGGAAACTCTTTGGATGGGTGGCACAACACTCATTTGGTGGGAGAGTAAGCTTCAAGAAGTGGAAGAAACCAAAGGTATATAAATCACTTCTTGGTCTGAATTTGTTTCAAATCTTAGGCAACAATTTTATCCTCTTGGTTATAAGCAACAAGCTATGATGGATTGGAAAACATTAAGACAAAGTAAGGGAAAAAGTGTTCAAGAATACACACAGGAATTTAGGAAAAGGGCTCTAATTCTAGGAATTTCCCTAAACACAAAAAGAAACACTGCTTAAATATATTAGAGGATTGCATAGTTATATAAGGCATATGATACTTGTTTTAGGTTCTACTAATCTTGATGCAGTATGTGTTCAAGCAACCCATTTGGAAGCATGAGGGAAAATGACAAAGGATTCCTCTTTCTCTTCTTTTAAACAAAATAACAAGAAATCTAAAGGAAAAGGTTTGAAAGAACAAGGAAAAGGAAAGGGTAAGCATAAGAAAAACTCTACTGTTAAGAAGGAAGATGAAAAACCATTTTGTAATCATTGTAAAAAGAACCATGATGAGTCTAAATGTTGGAAATTACATCCTGAATTGAAACCTAAATGGATGGTTAAGAAAGGAAAGGAAAAGAAAACAAACACTGCAATTCATGATCTTGGGTCAGATTCAGGTGATGAAACCAAGATCACAACTATGAGTTTTCAAGGTAAATCAAAACTTTCAATTTCTAACAATAGTACTACAAATGTTGCATCTTCTTCTAGTAAACAAACTATACATGATGATAAGAAAAGGAATGAGCTTTTCCACATTAGAGTGATTTCAAAACATACGAAAATTGATACTCTTTTTGATAGTGGATCTCAAGCTAATCTTATTTCTGAGGAGGTTGTAAAGAAATTAGGACTCAAAACTAATCCACATCCTAAGCCTTATCCTTTGGGTTGGGTTTGTGATGATGCAAAACTACAAGTAACTAAAACTTGTACTTTCAGATTTGCCATTACAAACAAGTTTATAGATGAGGTTGAATTGGATGTAGTTCCTTTGGATATTTGTGGGGTGGTTTTGGGAAGTCCTTATTTGTATGATCATAAAGCAATCTTCTATAGGGAAGAAAATAAATATTTTCTTGTAAAGGATGGAATTGATTTTATTGTTAGAGCTCACCGTGAAAAGAATAATCTATCCTTGGCAGTTCTGTAGGTCTAATGAAAAGGATGGTAAATTCAGGAAAAAATTTGTGCACATGGTGGTCAAATCCAAAGAGAAAGAACATGAGATGGCTTTTGAGATTTGTGATCTGAAAATAAGGATGAATTGATTAAAAAATGTTTCTGATTTTGATGATGTTTTTCAGGATCCACAAGGTCTACCTCCCAAGAGAGGGGTTCAACATGAGATACAATTGCTTTAGGATGCACCTCTTCCTAATATCGAATGTACAAGTTGTCAGTAGTAGAGAATGAGGAAATCAAGAGACAGGTAATGGAACTTTTGGCTCAAGGTATAATTCATCCAAGTACATCCCCATGTAGGTTGCCAATAAATTTGGTTCCTAAGAAGGATGGAACTTGGAGAATGTGTGTTAATTTCCGTACTTTAAACAAGATTACTATAAAGAATGTTACCCTCTTCCTAGAATAGATGATTTCTTGGATCAATTAAAGATTGCAATTTATTTCACTAAGTTAGACTTAAGAAGTGGTTATCACCAAGTAAGAATTACAGAAGATGATGTTTATAAAACTACTTTTAAAATGAAAAAGGATTGTTTGAATGGTTAGTGATGAATTTTGGTTTGTGCAATGCACCGGCAACATTCATGAGAGTTATGAATAATATCTTTAGACCATTCATTGATAATTTCATTTATTTATACTTAGATGATTTTCTTATTTTCAGTAAGTCATGGGATGAACATGTTAAACACATCCAGAAAGTCTTAGATGCACTAAGGAAAGAGAAATTGTATTTGAAGATGTCAAAATGTGAATTTGGAAAAACATCTTTAATTTACTTGGGTTATATTGTAGGAAATGGTGAATTAAGAATTGATCCTACAAAAATAGAGGTTATTGTGAAATGTCCTAGACCCACTAATGTGATGGAAGTTAGGAGTTTTCTAGGTGTAGTTCAGTATTGGAGAAAATTTATTGCTAACTTCTCATATATTGCATCTCCTTTGCATGCTTTGAAAAGTATTAAGTAGGTCTTTCAGTGGGAAGGAAAGCAACAGAAAGCCTTTGATACACTGAAATAGAAGATGAGTACCACTCGATCTTGGAACTTCCAGATTTGCAACATTTATTTGAGATTGAGACAGATGTTAGTGACTACGCAATGGGGGAGGTATGATGTAGAACAAATGACCAGTGAGTTACCATTCAGAAACCTTTACAAGTGCGGTAAGAAACTATCCAACTTATGATAAAGAGTTGTATGATTTGGTTCAAAGTCTTAAAAATTTGAAGCATTATTTAATGGGAAAAGAAACAATTATACATACTGACCATCAACCACTTCAGTACTTACAAACACAAACCAAATTGCAAAGCAATCTAGACATTTCAGGTGGATGGGATTTTTGCAACAATTTCATCTTGTAATAAGGTATAAAAAAGGTATTCAAAACAAGGTTTCCGATATGTTATCTAGACCACTAGTGGTAGTAGCATCTATCCTTTTGCAACATAGTTCTTTGGCTCATGTTAGTTACAAGGAACAATATTTTAATGATGTTGATTTTAGAGAAGTGTATGAGGATCTAGTAAGTGGGAAACAAGTAGGAGAAAAATATTATCATTTGCATGAAGGATTGTTATATCATTCTGGTAAACTTTGTATTCAGAAAATGAACGTGTGCATATGATTAGGGAAGCACATACTTCTCTTATTTTAGGGAATTTTGGTGTTAGTAAGACAGTTGCACATTTACAGAAATATTGTTATTGGCCTAGAATGCATGAACATGTAAACATGTATATTAAGGGATGTGTTCTTTGTGCCACAAGCAAGCCAAGTAACAAGAAATTAGGACTTTACACTCCTCTTCCTGTTCCGACAAGGCCTTGGGAAAGTGTTTCCATGGACTTTGTAGGAGGCTTGCCCATGACATGGAAGAAACATGATTACTTATATGTGGTAGTGGATAGATTTAGCAAAATGTGTGTGTTGGTTCCATGTACTAAATAAATAACTGGTGAAGGAACTACACATTTATTTTTTCAGTTTGTTTGGGTTCATTTTGGATTACCTACTTCAATTATATCTGATCAGGATTCTAGATTTCTTGGGGAATTTTGGTCAACATTGTGGGGGTTAATGGACACAAAACTGAAAAAGAGCATTGCTTTTCATCCACAGACTGATGGTCAAATAGAGGTTGTGAACATAGTAGTACATTTTCTTATGGGATATTGTAGAAAACATCCTAAGTTATGGAATGAACATCTATATTATGTGCAACATGCTTATAATTGTGCCTTACATTCTTCTACTTTGAAGTCTCCATTTGAGACTTGTTATGGATATCTGCCTAATTCTCCTTTAGATGTATATTATGGACATGAAACTATTGTTAATGGTTCAAGTGATTCTGACAGGGCTAAAATATTTGTTCAGATAATTCAATAGATTCATCAATATGTCTATGAAAAATTGGAGAAAAGTCGGGCTAAGTACAAAGCCATGCATGATAAACATATAATTGATCACAAGTTCAAAGTTGGTAATTCAATTTGGCTTCACATCAGTAGGGAAATATTGACAGGTGAAGGTAAAAAATTGAAACCTATAAAGTATGGTCCATTCCAAATATTGGAAAAAATTGGTAACAACGTTTCCGATTAGATTTTCCTCCATATATGCAAATCTACTCAGTTGTTAATGTTGAGAATTTAAGATTTTATGAACTACCTATGATTGTTGATCATGATGATGCTAACATAATGCCTTCCATTGATGATTTTTCTCTGAGTATCTTGATGAGTTGCAGGAAGACATCATTTTGGACAGGAAGGTCAGAACTTCGCGAAGGGGTGATATTGAGTATCTTCATGTTGGGTTTAAAGGTATGTATCCAAACAAGGCTAAATGGATGGAAATCGGAAAGGTGAGGGAGAAATACCCTCACCTATTCACCAATTAAGTTAACTTTTGGGGTCCAAAAGTTTCTTAGTGGGGAGGAATGATCCAGAGGATCCTCATCGAGAAACACCAATCTAAGATCTTCTTAGAATAAGTTGTAGTCATTTTTAAAGCATGGAGAAAAATTATATGATTCCGTCGATATCTCATTTGTAGAAAATAGATCTTGTTTGCAAAAGTTATAGCCCGCTGAAATTTTTGGGCAATTGGCAAAATTTGGGATTTTTGTGCAGGTTGGACGTGTGCACACTCGCCAAGTGTTTCAATCATATTGTGACACGTGGAAAATTTGTGTGATGGACTAAAAGTGGGTTTTGGAATGCCAGTCTTGGACACTCATTCATGGATAATGGACCCCACTATTTATTAGTTGGGGGCCCTCAGCCAAGTTTGACACACTCGATTATGGAGGGGTGTCTTGGCCTCCTTCTCATATTATGACTATACAAGCTTGTGTATATATATGCCTCTAATTGCATTTTTACTATGCATGTGGGACTAATTTGAGAGGGAAATTAAACAATCCTTATATTCCAACTGCCACATATAATAATGGCCATGCATTCCACCTATTCTGCCAAATTCAACACATTATATGCCAATCCCTCACGCATTATTCCATCCAAAAAACCCACACATTAATACGTATAACCACTTTCATAGCAAAATTTCCTAAAATAGGCCCACCACATAATATGGAGGACTCACGTGGCTCTTAGCCACTTAGTACCTAATTTCCAATGGTTCTTAAATCCATTTCCATGCCAAAATCCTAGAAATGTGGGATAAATCCCATGGGAGGAACCTAAGGAAGTGGAGGTAGGGGGATTTGAACCTTCATCCTCCCATGAAAAATTATAGGTGTCCAACCACTATGCCATGCATTTGGAAACATTATAAACAAATCTTTGTTTTAATAGTATAGACACGGGAAAGTGACTGTGTTATTTTTTTCTCATAACTTGAGCTATGGATGGAATTTTGAGATGAAGTAAAATGTGACTCTTATTATTTTGGAAGAGGAATGTGATGAGAAGATCAAATTCTTGTAGAAATATTTTTCAAGATTTTAATATATCGGTCCCATTCAACCAAACTCGGAGACGTAGGCCATAAGTGTCAAACTCCATTATCAATTCTTGTGTCAAATTTCTGGTGATTCATCTCTTTATTTTCTATTTTTACACAATACTTTTAGTTTTAATTCTTTTATTAAAAATAGAAAAGGATATAATAGTAATTTTTATATAAAAATCATTACAAAATCAAAGTTAAGTGTGTGCACAATTGCTAGTCAAAATTGATTTTTAGATCACTTATCCATTATGTAAAAGGCTCTAAGTTATCTCCTAGATTCATGTGTCCATTTGAGATCTTGTATTAGATTAGTCCCTTAGCTTATCATCCAAAGCATTTCCACCCAACTTGTCTCGCGTGCACGATGTATTTCATGTTTCTATTTTCAGGATATACATTCCAGTTCCTCTCATGTATATGATTGGACCACATTGCAGAGTGCAGGGAGCGGGGAAGGTGACTGTGGATCCCATGTGCATAATAGAATGCAAGACTTTGGGCCTTTGAGGCTGCGATATTTACAAGGTGTGATTCCAGTGGGATAGGTATCTTTGAGACAACAGCCACATAAGTGGATGCTACTTTGTTATGGACCCAATTTCCACACCTATTTCAATGACTTCCAAGAGTAAGTCAAGTGTAAGGGGAGGGGGATGTAGTGCCCACTCATCTTCGACACTATTTTCATTATGATGATATTAATTTCTGATTGATAGTTAGACATTTTGATTATTATAAATTGATCAGTAGATGATAGACTATGCACATATTTGGACTATTGACATTTTTTTATTCACATATTTTTATGATACACTAGATTACATTGGTAGATAGTTTGATATATCTTAATTTGCATTATTTGGATTTTATACTTACACATTATACTCTAGATGTTCTGAGTAGGATTACAATCTCATGGATGTTAGAATCCAATTATTTGATATGTTGATAGATGATAGAATTACTCAAATTTGATGAAGATTATTTATTTCTATGTATATATTATTTCTTGAAGTTGCTAATGCATCCATGAGACCAGAGAGAAGTTAATTCTGTGTTGTAGTGATATTTTCTCACATACATTGAAAGAGGATAAGAGACCAACCACGGAAGGACGTTGGTTATTTTGCAACATGGCCAAATTTGACAACTTTTTTCTAATGTTTATGTTGTGTTATTGCATCCTAGTTTAGAGGTTTCCCATGGGGGTGACCTCACATGTGTGGCCATGGGGTGTAATGTTTTCCTTCTTTAATTTTGTGAGTGTTTTGTTTTGTGTGAAATGTATGTAATTCTTGGAAATTTTAGTCACTTTATTGGTAATTATTAATGAGTCTTAATTATCTAATCCAACTTAATTTGTTAACTAAAATCAAGATGTGAAAATTGGATAATTATTAGGGTAGAAGGTCCTTGAAATCTTTTGGATGTAAGTTGGATTTGTGTTGAATTTTGTGTTGTGTACTTCTCCTCAACTTCAAAATTTGGATTTTGACTTGGGAGGCTTATGGGACAAGTTAACCTTGTCTCATGCCTCATAAATTCACCCAACAACCATACCTATGGTATGGGAGTTAATTTTAGGCTTATTTATGGTTTTGGAGATTAAAATTTGAAAATACTTGCACTTTCCTACTTAACACGATTAATTTTTCCTTGATAGGCATGGTGTGCAAGTTGGAGTGTCATGTGGGCATGACATAAGTCTTACATGTTCATTTATCACCTTGAACATAGTGTTTTACTTTGTAAGTTGAAATGGAGGAATGATGAAGTGGAATCCTACTTGGAGCCACCCCATCATCCTCACATCCCATTTTCTATTTATTGATTGTATTTGAATGATTTTGGATTACTTGTTTTTATTTTCTCTTTGGCACTTTTGGAATTGAGAGCTTGTTAGATATTGCCGTTTAGATTTTCCTGGCTTGAAGGTTTGAAAAGCTTATTGGAGTGAAGACTCTTGGAAGCTTGATGGAGAGGTAGGCTCTCCACTTGTCATTCTTTTATGTATGCATTTGTATGTAAAAATTGTGCTTGTTGAATATTGTATGAGTGTTGTGAATTTAGTTTTTTTGGTTGGGTAGTTTTCCTTAAGAAGGGTGTGGGAGATGGAAGTATGGGACCATTGGAGAGGGAAAATGGAGATGTGAGGCATGCATTTTGGAGGGAGTGTGATTGGGAGTTTTACCTATGGGGAGTGAAAAGGAAAATATGGACATATTTTTGCATATTTGCAAGGGGAGAGATAAGGATATATTGTTTGTGTTTTATCTACATGGAGGCTTTTAGGTGAAAATTATATTTCACTTGCATGAGTAAAAATGAGGTCGTTCCCATATTCCTTGCTACTTTTGACTTGATGTCAAGGCTATGTGTTTTTGAGGAAGTTGTAAATATTGTTGAGTATGTCCATTTGAATGTGTTGTATGTTTGTGGATTGTATGTTTTTGTGGAAGCCATTTCTTGTAAAAAGTTTTCAAATGTTGCTCAAGATCCCTTATTGTGCTTTGTTTGGGGACCGGGGCTAATAAGGGATTGTATTATCCTATTATTATGTTAAAGGCTAGGCAGAGAGAGTGTCACCTATGCCCATTTCTTTGTATGTGATCCAATTTTTGAAGAATTGAAGAATGCAAGATTGAAGCTATAAAGTTGGAGAAGACCTTGAAATGAAGACTTGTGTTTTGACCTTGTTGAAGAATCTCTATGTTGTAATTTGATCATATTATTATTCCCACTTAGAGTGGAAGATTGTAACTTTTGTATGCTTGAAAGAAATTTTTGTAATATTTCATTTATTCCAAGTTGTAGTGATTGAGTGAATGAAGAAAGCTTGTATATTTCATTATTCAAATTTGTAAGGTTGTAGTGAAAGGAGAAAGCTTAAGTTGTATAATTTTCTTGAAATGAAAATCTCCTAAATTTGTATGTTATTCAAAGTTATAATATATATATATATATATATATATTATTTAGAAATAAAGATGTGTTAAAAAGAAATGTTGTTGAGTTACTTGTTGTTTTTGTTGGAAAAGTTGAATATGTGAAAGAGAATGGATTGTAGTTGATGTTATAATCAATTTTACATTCTATTATACAGGAAAGAATAGAGAATGAGTTGATGTTATGTATTTTGAGTTAGGAAACTAGATATATTATCAATCTAGCAAACAATGAATGGAAGAAAACCTAGTTAAAATTATTATTGTATTAAAAACCAACTTAAGTTGAAAACTGTCCAAAAAAATTATTATTTGAAGGTTCTATTTTTGGAGAATAGAACTGTTGCACTATGTAGAGTGGTAGTTTTAGAACCATCACTCGGCATAGAGTGAAAGTCGATGAACCTTGAGAAATTTTGGTGTTCATAAGACCGTCGGCTGCATAAGGAAATGGTTTTGTCACTTTTGTGTAAATATAAAATTTGTCTCGTGCAAAACCCATATTTAAATTTAACTAAAATATAAGCTTTAAACCATTAAAAGGAAGTTACCAGCAACTAGTAATTAATTGAATTTAAGTGTTTAAGCCTTTCAATATCTTTTATGGCACCCAAATGTGTAAAACTCATAGATTTAATAAAATGGGGTTTTTCCCCAATTGTTGAACTCAAAAAATAATTTATCATTAAATAACAAAACAAATCCATTGTAGGATCTCTACATTAAACAAATGAGCAATATTACAATAGTAAAATCTTTACAACTAAAACCAAGAAAATTTTTCCATGGTTACTCTTCTTGCTCTCATGGCTCCTCCTCCTCCTCTTCCAAAACCTACAAACAAGAGATGAACAAATGAGGTTGTTTGGGGCAAATAGAAATTAAAAGGAAACCCATAAGGATATTTAGGGCAACCCAAATCTAAGGGCTAGGATAGATTCAATCCAATGGCCCAAATTAAACCCTACCTCTCTTAAGTGGAAAGTATTTTGTGGGAATGAAATTTAAATAAAAAATAAAGTGCATGGGTAATGGGGTGAATGGGGCCACTTAGTGGCTAGGAAAAACAATTAAACCTTTGAGTTAGAAAATAATGTAACCTTGGTGCTTGATAACTAATTAAACTAATGGAGCTTAGTAGATGCTTTAAACCATAAATATTTCTTAGGAAGTAATTTAATAATAATTAATTATTAATTAAATTTTAACTTTCACAAGCTTGTGTAGAAAGAATTTAACCAAGAAATTTATTAATTGTGGAAATGTCTAACCTTGCAAACCCTTTTTAAAAAAAAAAAAAATTACCATAAACTTGGCTATTAATTTATTAGTTCTATTTTTTTAGAGTAGAAAATTTTTGGGCGTTACAGGAGTGTTTGGGTGACATGTACAAAAGGAATGCTCAACCTTGCTAATTTTGGTCCTTCCCTTGGCCAAGGTGAGAGGACCTAAGTGGTAACCTGAAACATAGTGGGAGAAATAAATCTCTTACTTCTCTACTTCTTTAGAACAATATATTAATCTAAGATAAGCATGAAAATAGACACAACACTTTACTTTCACAAGTTGTCACACAAAGTGATGAATATGCTTTTTTCATCGCATACGATTATTGTGCATAGATATGATTCATTGTTTTTGCATTGTTATAAAGGAAACTAAAATCAAAGGTTCCATTGATTAATTTTTATAAATAAAATAATGGAATTACGGAAAAATACTTGTATTACACGTCGAGTCTAGAAGAATGTTTATATTTGAAAGGATGGGGGTTGTAATAGAATGGATCTTTTAATGACATTGCTTACATCATTCTCTCATACACACATAACATTTTGGATAATAAAGAACAATACACCAATTAGTCACGGTTTCTATTTAAAAGAAGATTTGCATTCATTGATATTTAATTAGTGAAAATGTCCCACACAATCCTTAAAATAATTAACACAAAGGCATGCACAACTATTTTAATGAATTGATTCTTACTTCTAAACTCATATGCTTACGATTCACTCAAAAGTTTTTACGAAAAATCCATTAACAAAATGATTTCAACGAGGAATTTATAATTACATTCAATATTGTAAAGTAAATGCTCACACAACAATATTAAACAAATAACCAAAGCTTAATCACTAAGGAAAGATCCAATGTAATTCAGAGAAGCAAGAAATATATAATTGTAAGATAAAATGTAATTGATCAACCAAATGCTCAATTTATAAAACTAAGAATAGGTAAACTAAGCTATTAATCCGACAAATTTTATTTTATTCTACCAAATTCTAAACAAGGAACATGAATTTTTTTATCTCAATGCCTACTAATGACTATACATTGTAATCATTTTAACATTAGAATTTAAAAGAATAAAAACTCAAAATGTATTTCTTCAAGGTAATTAAGAAATATCACAACAAAATATCTCAATTATTCCTTTTGCAAAAAAGTTAAATATAAATCCCCTAGTATTAGGACAAAACCCTCATACTTGTAAAACTACTTGATTCAATTTCCCCTCAAAAACATCCCAAAGGATCCTTTGAACTTAACTCCATATAATTCAAAATATTCTCAAAGGAGTATATTTTAAGTGAAAATATTCCTTAGTTGTTTCTTATTGGGATAGGTGAAGGAGGAACCACATGGTGACACATGGGAGGAATAAAAGGATATTCTTATATTTATAACAAACTTTTGGTCTTTTAGCAAATTGAATTTTTTTTAATAAAATTTCAATCTAGAATATTTGTGAAGGTAAGTTTTTTTATGTCGGTCTTCTTTCTTAATTACTTTTCAAGGTCCATTCCCATCGGATGATTCACCGAGCTATCCCCACCTTGTTCTTGTAAGCATCAAACCTTTCAATAATTTGTGTGACAATTTCCTCATTGGGCCCCGAGTGATAGTGGAAAATGATTTCATGCTTCATACCTATGTCATTAAGTTCCGCAAAGATAAATCTTTCTTTCTTTATCCTCCTTGACAATTTATCAATTGTTGATTCAATTTGTGCCCATTTATGCATGGTAGATATATTGAAAACCCTTGGCCCTCAGTTTACCTAAAGCATGATTCCGAAAAGTGTGATTAAATTCTTTGTAATATCCATTCTAATATTTTCTCCATTGTTTGTCCCAATTAATTTGTCTATTAGGGAATGAAGGCTACCAATATTATCCATTGTTTGGTCTCTTAACTCATCAAATAATTCAACATATTTTGTCAAAATATCAACTCTTACTTTTATAGATTCCTAGTATTCATGTGTATATCCTATAGTATCAAGAGATACAATCTCTTCCTTAATAACTAAGTCATCGCTTAAGTCCTTGATAGATTCCATGTTTGGCAGCATATTAGTCCAAATTAATTGCTCATCTTCAAATTTATCTATTAATGATTAGGTTATTTATACTTTTGAAAAATATGTCAATAACATCTCGTAGATTCCCTAATTATTTCATCACCTCTGGAAACAAAATTATTTTCCATTAGATGGTGGCCTTTCCTCTTTATCCCAATTCACTAACTTGTTTGAGATAATCGTTGGTGATCTCGGGGTTTCATCATCACGCCTTCTTTACGATTTCTAGTCAATTTTCAACCAAGTTGGATAATTATTCATTCTTGGCCTTTAAATATTTCTTGGTTTCTTTGAACTCATCAATCCTTTGGAACACTCCTTCTACTACCACAAAAAAATCATGTTTCATTTCCTTAGTAGAAGGCTTACCTAATGAGATCCCGGAATTTGAAAATCGAAAGGATAATTTTCCTTGGGGAAAATAAGATTTGGGAGCTGCAACATCTAAGAATCATTCCCTTCTTATTCAAGTCCATCTATAAATCATTCTCCCTTTTATTTAGGTTGTATTTATCGATTGAGGAGTGAAAAGATATTTAAATCATCATCATTCAATCTGTATCTTCAACTTTTTCTTCTATGGGATAACATTATCTATCCATTCCCTTATGGGAGACTCATTTTCATCAAGTGATTGTAAAAAATTGAATTAGAGCGATAAAATCAAGGGATTTTGAAGATTAACAAGGAATATACATAATTATGGAGCTACATGCATCGGTTCCTCTTGAGTGATTTGTTTTATAAGCCACCCGTGATCCTTAATCCCATCCATAGACTCAGATTGGTCTCATACTTATATAACTGCCAAGGGTTGTTTGTCGCATGACTTCCTTTTTACCCTGTAATGAGTCCTCACTCGTTTTCTTAGTAGGAGTAAATACCATATCACAAATTTCTTGGGGAATGAGCTCGGTTGTGGGGATGTGGCCTCCAAGAATTTCCCAATCACTTGAGTGTTTAAGGTGTTCTTTGTAATTGTGACTCCTAAAGTATCTCCTGTGCTTTTTGTACTAAAATATCCTTGGTGTGAGGTTGTACTTTATGTTCAATAACTTGCTCATTTTATGTCACCCTACTACTTTGAATTTTTTTGTGGTGATCCCAGTATGATTTAATGGAAAATTTAAGACACAAGGAACAAGAGCATTCATAATGGATTGTTCCTTGATGGGAAAATTAACTAGAGATTATTGAATGACAAGGATTTTCATCACTGGTACAAGTTACTCAATACGCATAGTTTCAAGAGACTAGTAGATCAAAGATGAAAAGATGGAACATCAAGATCTATTGTTTGTTTAATATTCTATGTCTCCTCTAAATCTACCCATTCAAACAAAATAGTTCACTTTCTCTTCCGAAGGTGGACTTGTTCCTCCTCCTATGATTCTTGTAAACTAGTATCTCGGTGTCGAATTTTATTAGGTGCTTCAGAAAAAATTTCTTTCTTAGGCTTCTTGGGTGTAGATTCCATCATTTTATCCTTTCCTTTGGTACTGAAAAATATGGCCCTCAACCATACCTTCTGAATAATTTCTCCGTTATTCTCATTGTTTTAGGAAGGGAAGTTCTTGTTCTACTAACCTTGACACTTACATCATACATCACTGGTATAGATTCCAACTTCTTAAAAGGAATCTTAATCTTTTATCTCCATGAAACATCCATAGTGGTATAAACCTTTTGATATTTGGGAATAACATGATCAATAAACTTATTAGCCCTATTATCCCTTAATACTAGGGTATGCTGGTAACTTATATCCACTCCTTTTGAAAATAACCACCTTAAAGAAAGTCAGATGATATTTGCAGTCTTTTCCTAATTATATTTTTTCTCATCAGCATCCCAATTAACTAGTGGCAAATGATAAGAAGCAATATCATCCCAGATGTAATCTTCACTAATCACATTACCATCATCTTCTAACCCTTCAGGAGCTTGGATAACCCCAAAATCAATCATTTGGGACAATTTCATTCTTGAATGTTCTCTTCATCTAACTTCCCTTTCATCTTCACAATTCATCCATAAATCCTCGTAATGAGGTTTATGCTCTATCTGAGTGGGTACAACACTATGTAAAATATGATTTATATCATAATGTTTCCTTTCCTAAAATTTATCCCACATACATCTATTCATTTATCCTTCTAATTTTTTTGGCTTCTCGATGTTTGGGAAAGTGTAATTCCCAATGATCATTGGGAATTTGATAGAGGATTTTAGATGATTTTGTGCAATGAACTAGTGTACTAGTAAAATTGCTTGACCAATTCCATCAGTTCTCATTTTCCATTTACACACTGGGAGCAAGTAGAGTTTCCCATCGAAACCGCTAACCCTCATATATTAAACGGTCCTGAATTGGATAAAATAACACCCATATTGAGTAATAACTCTCTTAGCATTAGGGAAAAATCTCACATTCTCCAAGTCAATGTGGTATAAAAAATTATGGGAGTAAAAAGTGATTTTCAATATTTATGTAATGTATTTCATAGTTTTTGAGCTTCAGTTGAAAGAATACATCATACACCTTATAGTTGCTAAGCTCACCATCCATCATTAATTGTGGAATATATCTATGAAAAGTAATATTATAAACCAAGTAAGAAGACATGTAAAATTCTTCCATACTTCGACCTTTTCTCTTCTCAAAATCTTGGAAAATCCCATCATTTTTCATGAATATGGTTACTTTTTTTTTAATTATTGGTAAATAGTTTTTTGAAAGGGACTATACCCTTGTATACAAAAAGGGGCCTAGAAGCCAGAATAGGAGTGAAAAACAATATAAGAAGGATCAAGATCTAGATAATACATAAGAATAAAGTGCATCCAAAGAGCAGTTACCCCAAAACTACTAACCAGTTTGAACACTGGAGAAGAGTAGCCAAAAATAGCAACAAAATAACAAAAACCACGATAGAAGTCAGCAAGAACATCACAGTCCACAATTACTTCTTGGCAGATTTGGAAATTCTGGATTTGATAGTCTACCTAGGAGGTGAACATAGTCAATGATGTCATGTGAGAAGGGTCGATAGTTTCAGGATGTTAAAAAGTTTGTTTGCTTTCTTTTTCCGTGCCCCAAAGAGTAGTTGGTATGCCGCTGAGATTAGAGACGCAAGCAGACATGCTGCTCAATAAACTCCTCAATTGCACTAAAAATAGCCATATTATGATCATGGCGAGTCTTGGTTTTTCCAATTTGGTTGTCTAGGGAGTAAATTTTTTTGTAAATATCCTCAACCTGATTGTTGTCAATATCAGCCTCCTCCTCCTTCATTCTCTTACCTTTTTGCTTAGATAAGTTTTTTACTTCTTCTTTCAGCAGCAACATGTCAGTTTCTAAAGCTTCCAGCCTTTTAGTGGAGCTCTCAGTGTGTGTCTCCTAAGAACCCATGCTGCTAATGTGTAGGAGATTATGAGCAACCTCCAAATCCTGAGGCGCGTTCCCCAAAACAGGGGTATCAAGGTTCAGCCTTTTAGAAGATCTAGTGATAGGTCTTTTTGAGGTGGAGGTGAAAGGGGTGGGAGTAGAGGTGGGGGGGATGATAGGGGGAGCCGAGAAGGAAGTCAAAGGGGTAGCAGCAGTAGTGATGGGGATAGAAGGAGTGGTAGCGGCAACGGTGGTGGGAAAAGAAGGGACAGAGATGGGGGAGGTCGGGATGCTTTAGGAAGCTTAAGAAGACAATTTATGCAACAAGAAAATGAGACCTTGATGTAAAGGGACCGCACGAGTATTTTTGAAACTCCAAGATGGAATGCTTAAGAGAATTAAGAAAATAATGAGGGAAGCATACCGTGTAATTTCGTGGAAGTGTAGACAACAAATTTGTGTCTTATGACCCCCGTGCCCCGTATCTCATTTTGCAACCTAACCTCATCACCTAAACCTTACACAATTATTTATTAATTACCCTATAATTAATAAATCCACATCACCATACCTGCCACCTCATTTTGCCACCTCATAATGACCTAGTCTTAACCCTAAACTAACCTAATTAAGACCTATAACTTGGTCTACATCCACACCCATGACTAATGACTCCTCACCCGCACCTAAAACCAACCTCATAATGACTTGACCAAGCTTGCAACTAATCCCTCGAGAGAAAAGGAGGGAAAGTTGGCTATTTTACTAAAAATAGCCTACTTTGACCTGACCGATACTGGTTCCTACTCGACCGACATCGGTTACGTAACCGCCATCGTTTCCCTGTAAATGACCACTCCCAACCAAAAAAAAAGGGGTTGGATTTTTGTGGATCCGAATCAAAAGTCATTGGAAGGATTTGGAATTTACTTGGCTGAACAGAGACAAGTGAAGGAAAGAGAGGAGTTGGTAGAGAAGGACATCAAGCCCAAGACTGCAACTGAATAACCAGAGCCCAGTGACACTCATCCAAGCATCAGGAGAGGAGATAGCTCATCTTGGATTGTCAGATCATCCCACTTGAGCCCTGTCTTCGCCATCGTAGTCCCAGAACCTGCATTTTCATCAGGAATTAGTAAGTAGTCCTTCCAAGACAAAAAGGAGTTCTTCGCAGTCGATCTGATCTCTCTCTCTACGGTACGCGCACACCCTCTCGACATTCAACAGGTATTCCTCCTAGCCCTAACCCTTATCTATTTCTCAAAAGAATGAAAGGATAGAAGCAACTCTATTCCCAAAAGCTGAAACATTCCGTGTGAAACAGGAAGTGATTGAGGAAAACAAGATGCTTCAAGGGCACTGTGACAAATCTCCCCTCAAAAGAAATGTATCTCACCATCAAATGGTGACCTCGTCAAAAGGTGGAGGGATAGAACTGACTTGCAGACCCACCGTGACAAAAACCAGTTTCTCATTGCCCTCCACAAATTTCCTCTCCTCAGCCGGCCTGTCAATCCTTTTATTAAAGAATCGGTATCCATCCATTCCAAGGCCAGTAGCTTCAGCGATTAACTCTTCATTGATCAAAATTTTCTATCCTCCATATTCAACTTTGCGGTCTTTCCAGTCCTTCACAAATTACACAGATGCTTTGGTCGTGACCCTGTATCTTCTCAATGAAATTAGTGATGCCTCCCTGGTTGAGGAGATTCCAAAGTTCTACATTATTTTTCCACTCTGGGTCTACGTTGGGCTCAATCTGACAAGGGGCTCCTCCCATTTTCACCGAGCTTAAGTGATTGACAGTGCAAGCTTCACAATCCCTATGGGTGATTTGACAAGAGCCCACAGTTCCCAACATGTCTTTCTCTATTTTGTCTCACACTATGGTAATAATGAATAGCATATCCGTTGCTTTTATAGTGCTTCCCACAAATGCCTGCTTTATTGTTGCTCTGTACCTGTGAGATCCCGCATGCACGAGCATAAGTCCCCTTTGAAATCCATTCCACATCATCATCATCCTTACCATAGAATTGAAAATCTGTAAAAAAATGTTTAACAGCTATTATAGGCATAGAATTTCCCACATGTGTGGCTTTAATTTTTAGATGAATCCATTTTATATCATCATTATACTTTATATAACTTTGATTTCCCATCAATATCTGATTAAGCGCTACTTTAAACTTATCCACGCATGTGAAAGTCTTATTCATAAATACCCACTCCAAATACTTATTAATCTTATCCCAAATTTGTATGCCCATAAGTCTCCACTTGTATGCTATTTTGAATCTGCTCAGGAATGTGGTCACTATTATCCCAAATAATGTGATTAACATTTATGCCATAGTTAGCCAATGCATCTGCCACCTTGTTACCCTCCCGGTAAGTATGCTTGATCTGGATATTATTGAAGGTTTGGAAAATACTTATGGACTCCAAGATGAAGTCTTTGATGTTCCAACTTGGGGGCGAACACTGATTAAGATGATTGATTATATTGAGCGAGTCTCCTTCCAGAATGAGATTTTGGATATTATGAGTCTGAGAAATTCTAAGGCCCCATAAAGTAGATAATGCTTCAGCAAAATGATTAGTTTGAATTCCCATTTTACCGGCATAAGTAGTCACCAAACTACCTTTATGATCCCTGATCACTCCTCCCCCACGTTGCAATTCCAGGGTTACCCTTAGAGGCCCCATCAAAGTTCACTTATACCAGTTAAGATTAGGAGGATGCCAGTGTATCAAAGATCTATCAATATTATTACCTGAATTATTTCAGATATTGTCAGCTCCAATCTTCCATTGGGACAAGATATGCTCTTCATTTTTGGATAGCTCTTGTTCTTGGGGGGTTTAAATCTAGCAATATTCTCTTTAATAGCATTAGAAATTTTCCCAATACTGAGCTTATAATTTTGTTTACTATTTCTAAAGATGATATCATTTCTATCTTTCCATATCCTCCAAATAATATGAGGCATTACCAAATTCAGAGCCTTCTCACAACACAATGTTTGTATGGTGGGCTCCATTGTATCCAGAGCTGACTGAAATCCCTCAAAACCACCCAGGAAGCTTTAAAATTAGAAAGGAAAAACTCCACATTTTGGTAGCATATTCACAATGGATAAGCAAATGACTAATATCCTCAGAGTCTTTTTACACAGATGACACCTATTAGGCATTATAAAACCTTTTCTAATTAGGTTGTCAATGGTAAGAATTATGCCCCTGAGAGTAAGCCAAAAGAAGAAGTTAATTTTAGGTGTTAGCTCCTTCATCCAAATTCTATTCGAATTAAAATCAATTTGACTATTGTCAAAGAAAGTATTATAGCCAGTTTTAACAGAGTGTAGTTCCCATCAATAGAACTGCTCCAGACCAACTCATCCTTAACTTCGAGCTGACTTAAGGGGATAAGGTCCAACTGATCTTGTAGAGAGGAAATAGTTTGGGTCAGATCATCTCCATCCACAGTAAGTTTTTTCCATTTCTTCTTGTTTCCATTTCTTACAATATAATCTTTGATTCTAGTGTCGTACTTGCTTTCAAGGATGTCTTTGACTGCTCCAAATCTGTCCATGAGGCTGCCATTAAACTAGTTATCATCCCAGAATTTTATATCACAACCATCTCCCACTTTCCACTTACTTCCTTGTTTTATGAATTTCGTTGTTGACTAAGTTATTCCAAAAAATGGAACCATAAGGAAGATGCTCATCTTGAAGAAAAGAAGATACAACTTGTTGATTAAGGTATTTTGCCTTAATTAATTCTATCCAGGGTTGCTTCTCAGTTAGCATTCTCCAGCCCATTTTCACAATAAGAGCCTCATTCATTTTCTTGATGTCTTTTATGCCCAGACCTCCTATAGATTTTGGAGTACAAACCTTATCCCAAGCAACTAAGTGATATTTAAATTTCTCCTCCATGCCCTGCCATAAGAAGTTTTTTTGAATCCTCTCAATTTTATCCCTGAAGGCAGCAGGGATCTTATAAAGAGACATTATATAGATAGGCAGGTTTTGAAGAGTGCTTTTAATGAGCAGGCATTTACCAACACTAGAAAGAATGGCTCCTTTCCAGCTAGCCAATTTTTTTGAAATCTCTCCAACAGATCATACCACACCTTGGTAGAAACTTTTTTAGTACCCAGAGGAAGTCCTAAGTAAGTGGCTAGAAGTGCACTTATTTTACATCCCAAAATTTTTGCAATTTTAAGTTGTCTTTCCTCAGGCGTATTGAAGAAGAAAATGGAGCTTTTATCATAATTGATCTCTTTCCCAGAAGTAGCTTCATAGAGTTGTAGAATAGCTTTGGTAGCCTTAGCTTCAAGGATGGATGCCATTAATAGAAGAATTGTATCATCCGCAAATTGCTGATGAGAAGCTGCGTGGCTAATGGAAGTGGGCTTAGAACCTTTCAGAAGACCGTCAATAATTGCTTGACCAATTGATCTACTAAGACTGTCTGCCATAAGAATGAAGAGCAGGGGGGATATGGGGTCCCCTTGTCTTAGCCCTCTGCTGCTTGTAAAAAATCCCACCGGCTCACCATTAACCACTACTGAGAATCTGACCGTAGTGATGCAAGCCTTAATAATTTTTCTAAATTTAGCAGGGAAGCCAAATTTAATTAGAACTTTGTCTAAAAAAACCCAAGAGACCTTATCAAAGGCTTTATTCATATCAAGCTTAAGGACCATATTCACTTTTTTGTTATTTTCCATAGAGTGTATGGTTTCATGAACCATTATCACTCCATCTTGGATAATCCTGCCTTTAATGAATCCACTTTGCTGCCTTGAGATTAAATCATTCATAATAAATTGAAGCCTGGTAGCAATGATTTTGGTAAAAATTCTATAGATAACATTCACAAGGCTGATGGGTCTGAAATCTTTGAAGTCCTTAGCATCCATTTTTTGGGAGCAAGCACAATGTGGGTGTTATTCATCTCTTTCAAAAGGTTTTCAGTTCTATAGAATTCATTCACCACTCTGAGAAGATCATCCGAGCATATTTCCCAAAATTTTGAAAAAGTTAATAGAAAATCCATCCGGGCCCTGGGCCTTGTCACCTTCTAAAGTAAACACATCTTTTTGTAGTTCTTCAAGTGTGACAGCTTTAGTGATATCTTTAAATCTCTACTCCTCAATTTTGTTTTGGGGAATAGCCTCCGACATGAAAGAGATTGCCTCATCAGTAATGATACTCCTCTCATTGAGAAGTTTTTTATAGAAATTGAGAGCTTCCTCTTTAATGTTGTTGGGATATTTTATAACAGTGCCGTTACTTTTAGTGACTTCCATAATCCTATTACAAGCTCTGTGCTTCAAAGTGGTCATATGAAAAAACTTTGTATTTCTATCTCCTTCTTTTAGCCAGATAGCCCTAGATTTTAGTCTCCATAAGGATTCTTCTCTACTACAAATCGTATGCAGCTCTGCAAGAATGTTCTTTTCCTCAGTTTGGTCTTCAAAAGATCTCCCCATTGTATTCATTTTAATTTCCAGATCTTGGAGCTTTTGTTTTAACTTCTTTTTTTTTCAAATACATTACCAAAAACTCTTTTATTCCAAATTTTAACTTGTTTTTTAACATTTTTGAGCTTCTGAATCAATCTATATTGAGCAGTACCTTCACCATTCCAAACCCACCATTCTTTAATTTTGTCATAAATGTCATCATGCTCCATCCACATCTTTTCAAATTTGAATGAGCTTCTGATGGGCTTAGTCCAATTGAGAAGATTTAAGGCAATCGGATTGTGGTCCGATCCAATTCTGGGTAGTGAAGAGAGATGGAAGTCCTGACTGAGAATCCAACTAGCAGAAATTAGGGCTCTATCTAGTCTAACTTGGATAAGATCTTTTCCCAACCTTCTATTGTTCCAGGTGTATTTATTCCCATGGAGATCCACATCCAAGAGATTGAGATCAGCAACAAAATCAGTAAATTCCTCCATACCTGTGGAAAAGCTGGAGATTCCTCCATATTTTTCACCTGGGTTTAAAGGAGAATTAAAATCACCCATAATAAGCCAGTTGGCTGTAGTATGCTGGGTTCTAAAGATCTTAAGATCAGTCCAGAGTTTACGTCTCCCACTAACCGTATTAGGGGCATAGATATTAGAAAGGATCCATTCACTATTGTTCTCAATAGCATGAAATTTAATAGCAAGATGATTAGTGCTAGCATTAAGAATCATACCAGTACAATGTCTTTTATTCCAAAGAGTAGCAGACCTCCAGATGCTCCCTGAGAGTCCACCGCAGCCATGTCAGAGTTTTCCAAAAATTATTTTTACTAATTTCAAGGATCTTAGCTTTCATCTTAGTTTCCTACAAAATCAAAATACTAGGACTACTAGATTCCCGTAACTCCTTAATGATTCTCTGTTTGGAGTTTCCATTTAGACCTTGGATGTTCCAAGAGATAATCTTCATTAAATAGGAATGGGAGCTGGTATTGCCTGATGGCTCAATTGACGTTGAGTTCCATCTGCAATGTCTCTCTCTGTTCTCTTGGATCTAAGAGTCTTCTTTGAGGGTCTTCCTCTTTTAGAGCTACTTCCAAAATCTACCAGTCTTCTAGCAGAAGATCTAGTAGTTCTGGATGTTGAAGTTTCCCAATTGTCAAGTTTCTTTTTCTTCTCACTGTATAGCGATTCTGGGATCATTTCAAATCCTTTCATTCTCTTTTTTTTTTGAAATGACCTCTCTGAATCCAGAAGTTAGTTCCTCATCTTCTTTAACTGGCGTTACTTCTCCCTCCTCTTTCTCTTTCTGTTTACTGTCAATCAAGTGCATATCTGTTGATCTGTTGCTGAAGCAAGGAGGTAGATCTATAGATCTGTTGCTGAAATAAGAGTTTCCCTTTGTGGTTGATATTTTACTTTCACCCCTTGGAGTGTGTAATGTTTCTTCTGAACTCATGTTGTTCTTTTCCAACATTTCCTCAATGAAGTCCAGAGAATTATCTATCTCAGCCTCCTTAGTGTCATTTGGGGTCTTAACTAGATCCGTAGGAATGATATTCACCTTTACAGTTTCTTTTTGTTCGTCCACCTCCAAAGTCACCTTTACTGGATTTTGCATTTCTAAATCTTCTTTGTTTCTGATTGTTGCTCCATGCAACAGCTGTTGTTGGGGTTTTAGGACGCCAGAACAGGTGTTTCCTTATTGAAGTTCTGAACCCCTTTTTTCCCTTTTCAGCTCAGGTTGGTTAGGGGATTTTTCTTCTCTCCGTCTTTCACTGTCTAGAACCCTACTTTCCTTTGTCATTTCTAAATCCCCCTCATGTTGTTCTTTCTTTTTGTGTTTATCTTCCTCTGTGGAGATCTCCTTATTAGGACATTTTTTGGTGAAATGTCCTATACGATGACATTGCTTACATCTTAAATGGAAGGTTTCAAATTCAATTTTTTGGGTCCACATTCCATACTTAGATTTTAAGATGATGTGCTCCGGTAACTCCTGCTCCATTTCAGAAGAGATGCAGAATCGAGAAAAAGCAAGTCTGGATCTGTTTCTCATGGGTCCATCCAGCCCGATCGGAGCACCTATGGATTTAGCAATGTTTAGCAAGATTTCATCATCCCAGAATTGTAATGGTAGCCCAGGGAGTCTACACCAGATTGGAATGGTGTTTATATTTTCAATGTTTGGGTCGAACCACGATACCATTTTTTCAAAAATAGGCCCATATTACCCAACCACCATGTCCTCCCAGAAGCACCGATTCCAAATCAGTCTACTAATTAAATTTTTCTAGAAAAAACCCCATGGCATGATGGTAATACTCAGATCCCCCTTAGGTTTCCACTTTCTAATAGCCCATTTTCTAATAAAATCAATATTAGGTCTGGAGCCTAGAAACTTACCAACAAGAGAGAGATTCGCTTTGTCCAAAGCCCTATTCCCGTGAACTTTCTTCTTACATCCATTGTGGACCCACTTTACTGTTAGGGTTTTGAGAATCTTGTTCCAGGCCAAAGGTGTGGATCCCAGCGTGTCCACCTTTTCAGTTCGCAGCTTTTCCTCTGTCTGATTCTTGTCAGTAAGCAGCCTCCCTTCAGCTATTATTGGCCTAGAATGCAGACACTCTGCAGCCAAAAATGGAAACCACACTGATTGTACCTCGTTGCTTTATCTCCATCGCGCTATCTCCATCGTAAAATAATTCTTAATTCTCTTCACCTTTCTTAATTCTCTTTGCTTAACCTTAGAATGTTAGTTATTCTTAATTTTCTTAATACGGTTACTTATTATGTTAGCCTAAGGAGAGGTTTTTAATTTTAATTATTACGAATAAAGCGAAACATCCATTCTGTCAAAAGACATTATCTTCAATTCAATACCCACTACTCGGTTTAGCAATACAATCACATATCGAACTTCCTCAATAAATTTAGTTCTATGCAACTTATTTTTCATTCTAGGGTGGAATTTCATGCATTAGTTAGAATATGAACATTCATAAACTTTGTCGACTTCTTTGAATACGAGTTCCAGTATTCATGTTTTCATTCCTTGGTAATAGTGCCCTATTCCTTGTGAGAGGAAAACCCAACATCTGTCAAATGCCGCAATGCTCCTTGAAATATAAAACCAAATATCCTTTCCCCTCTCGAACATCTCTAGTTATAGGATTATAGTTCGAGCACGGACCCCTACAATATTTGGGAATTGTGTAGCAGAAGGGAAAGTAGCAGCGAGGTCAAGAAATTGTTGGCTATTTGGATCATGTTATCACTTCTTAAAGAGTAATATAACCTCTTCCTAAAATCTTCTAGGTCGACAGATGCAATATCAGAATCTGTAATTCTGTCTAGGGGAACTAAGATTGGAACTTTTTTCATGGGTAATAGTTGGAGCTTCATGATTCCAACACAATTTTATCAAACCTCTAGTCAAAGAAACCGGACCTTTTAAAACTAATTCTTAAAAGATCATAGAAGATATGGGAACTGATGAACTCACCTTTTAACAAAATTTTAACGCTTAATTGAAACCTAACTTAAAAGTACTATAACTAAATTCTAATCATTTTGTATAATTATTTCTTCATTTCTCCTTCAATACCGCTTGAAAATACTTGAGAACATTAGACCTTTTGAGTACCAAGATAATATCTTTGTATAACAAGTTAAAACATTAACTACTCATGGAATCATGCATTAATGCGAAGATTACGTTTGTGTGGGATTTTTATAATTATCTTATATTTCCTTCTTTTAAATTGTTGCAATCTTTTCATGTCCTATCATCTATATATATCCATTACACGATTCATTCACATTAATGGGCCTTACCCCATACAGCTAGTGTATTAATGATCCCCCACTTAGCTTTTAACAAGATTCAAAAGAATTTTGTAAAATGATCCACACACCATATTTGTAACATGTGAAATGCATTTCTTTCTCTGTTCCTATGTATGCCATATGCTTATTCCATGTACCTAAGTTTTCGAGCCTCGGGTTTTTATTTTACTAATTGCATATCTCAAAGAAGCATAATATTTTGATCCCTTTTTCTCTGGCTTCCCAACCTTTTTTTTTCACACATTTCCTCATAAAAACCTCAAGCCCGAGGATTAGCTTGTATTCTTATCCTTGTTATGTGCTCATTTATCCACGGAAATCCAGCCCTTAGGGAACTCTTTATTACATGATTCGGGATCAAAATGCATCCTTTGGCCATGAAAATTATATCCATTAGTGACACCAACCTTCAAAGTCATTTCGAGGTAAAGAATATTGTCAAACTCACTTAAGAAAAATTTAGACGATAATAAAAACTCCTCAAAGACTTATTATTCAAAATCCAAATAAATCTCAGATGACAAAAAGGATCAAATTAGGAATGGATCATGATCAATGACACAGACTCTACAAAATTGCCTAGATTTAGTAGGATCAAATATGACTACCAATAGGGGTTCAACTTGATGCTTTAGTATAAGTAAGACAATTACTCTTGTGGTAGAGAAGTAATATTAGCCATAGGTAAAGAGGTACATAACTAGGATTGTTGGAAGATGTACACTATGTCAAATGGCTAAGGGCCATGTACAAAATATTGGGTTGTATTTTCCATTACCTATCATTACAAGTCCATGTGTTGATTTGAGTATGGATTTCATGTTAAGAATTTAAGAACACGGAACAAGGGAATGATTCTAACATTGTTTTGGTAGATAGGTTCTCTAAAATATAAAATTTTGTTTCTTGTCGACAACTAACAATGCTTCTAATGTTGCATATTTAATTTTTCCGTAAGTGGTAAGGTTGCATTGACTTCAAGAATGATCACTTTAGATTAGGAAATAATATTTACTCGATTTTTGAAGACTATGTGGGAGAAAATGGAGACACAACTACAATTCAATAGTGCATATCAGCCCCAAACTGATGGATAGACATAACTAGAGAAAAAAATCTTGGGAAACCTTCTATGTTGCATAGTTGGAGAAAATCCAAAATAATGCGATTTGGCTTTACCGCGGGCTAAGTTTACTTATAAAATCTTGGTAATTAGGTCAATAGGGAGGTCTCATTTCCATATTTTATATGGTCGGGAACACAAGGAAGTTCTACATATGATTGTGTTGCTTGGTCAAAATAAAACCAATGATGATGCGAAGCATTTATTGAACACAAGAAGTGAGGGAAAATTTTAAAGTTAGTAAAGATAAATATAAAAAGATGCAGATGCAAGTGGGAGAGTAAATTCATTTGAAGAAGGAGATATGATGATGGTTCACGTAATAAAAGAGAGATTTCCAAATGGGACATATAATAAAATAACGTATAAGAAGATTGGGGTATGTAAGATTAAGAAAAATTAGTGATAATGCCTATAAGGTGGAGCTACATACAAAATTTCTATTTCACCAATTTATAATTTTTCTAACTTATATAAGTTATCTAGGTCATAAGGATAATTTCGTAAAGGAGGAATAAATAAACAAGGAACACGATATGATAAAGAATAAAAAGGAGAGTGTAATGTGTTTCTTAGACCAAATGATAGTCACTACTAAATATGGGATCTACAAACAGATATTTGGTATTGTGGGAATGTTTGCATGGCAAGATGAAAATACTTAGATCTCTCTGGGATTTGTAGAAGATTGAAAGTGGAAAATTGGATGAATTACATCAAGTGAATTCGCAGGAGAAGAATTCCTTTCATCCAGGGGAGAATGATGTAGGAGTATAACTTCTTAAGGCCGTAAATTTTGATCGATTCTTGGATTATCTTGAAATTTTTTAGGGTATTATATCTAGATTATTAATATGCCACGGTCAAATTTTCAAAATGGTTGGGTGAATTTATGGAATGAATTCCTTCGTCTAGTGATTTAAAATTGGATCCAAATATTTTTTTAGTTTTGTCTAGAACTTTAAGTTTTAATATCTTTTTTATTTTTCAAGCAAAAATTTTAGCGGAAAATTTCAGTAAACTCATGATTATTAGGGATTTTAAAAATTAGAAATGGAGAATTTATAGCAATTGATTTCCGCATAGTTCACCTAAAATTTCGGCCGTAAACAAGTCATTTGTATGGGTTAGTTCACCTAATATTCTGAGTTAAAAATGAACTTATGCATGTATGGTACCCCACTTGCATGGTCCGGGGGCTATCATACCAGGGGCGCACGCTCCAACAGGTGTTTTGGGGTAGCGCCCCAAAGCAACATTGTATATGTATTTTCTAGGGACACGACCATCTATTCATAAAGGGATGGTGGTTTTAACAACACATCATATATAGGACAAACATCCAACTATAAGAGATGGACGCTCGCCACAAGAGATGACCATTCACAAAAGGAAAATAGTCCAAATGGAAAGGACAAATTTCTAATGGGATTTGTCTAACTAGGAAAGGATTCCCATCCAATCTAAAGAGACGACCATCTAGGATGGTAGGCCAAAGAAAAAAGCGGGCGTCTAACGAGGCCCATCCAAACAGGAAGGGATGTATGTCCAACACAAGTTATATGACCGTCTTACAAGGACATTGTTGGTCATCGCTATAATTGTTTGTCAACAAAGATGTGCCATCAAATAGAATTTCCATCTTGTATAAAAGAGATAATTATCCAAAATCCGTCCATCTATGTGAAACCATTAGAAAACATGACCTACCAAATCGCCTTCTCCACAAAACAGCTTTTTTAGAAATTCTCCATCATTTTGAAAGTCCATTTTGGAGATTCACCATTGATTCTATTATAATTTTTCAAAGGGAAGAATTTAAATGAACCCTGTTATGTTTACAAAGGCATATTCACTACAAAAAAATTGGGGCCCATTCGAGGTGTTTTACTAGTAAGTGTTTTTTTATGTTAGGGTTTCATGAAATTTTATGCCTTTTTAGACAGAGTGGATAGTAAAAGGAAGAGTGTAATGTTGTAAAAAATTAGTGTCAATTCGGGAATGAGAAAAACTCTTTTTATGCTTTTAGGAATCTTCAAAATCACATGCGTGTATGTGTTTTGGGAGCATTTCAACCTCTTGTAGTTAGATCCACATCAATTGGCCATTACCGTTTCAAATAGATGTAAATAACTAGTAAATAATAGTGTGTTCTTATTTAAAGAATATTTATTTTAACATGAAAATACTTTTCAAATAATTATTATCATTTGGATCATATTATTAAATTTCTCGGATGCAAATAGCTACTAAATGCTAGAGTTGTGTCTAAATGATTGATATTTTTAGTTATCAAGATACTTTTGAAATAGTAAATTCTTCTCAAGTAGAATACTAATATAACTTATTTTAATAATTATTATATATGAATTCATGTTGTGTATTTTTCCTAAACACACTAATGTTATTACATGTTTACATTGTAATAGGTGTCCTACAATTGAAATTTTGGATGGTGGCGAGGGCTATATTTTTGGATAAATAATCAATGATCTCCATTTCATTTTCATGGAGTAATTTGAACCTTAATTTGACATCTATTTGAATCTCACTAAAAATTCTCTCTTTTTCATTCGAAGTCAATCAAAAAATCATAAAAGCTTTTCCATATGGTGGAGCTTGGAGCATTTTTTCCTAGAAATAATTTTTATCTAAACATATTGGTGTAGATTAATTTCATATTTCACTTGTCAATAGGAATTTTTTTATAGAAAGCAATGGAATGGAGTTTTCAACAAAAATGTACTTAGAAAATACAAAATAAGCACCTTGCACGATAAATTTCTATTAGTAATTTTCATATAGATATATTTAAGATATGTATGCTAGTTATATAGCTCATAAATTTGAATTAAGAGCATGTTCATGCACGAAGTAACATGTAATGGCTGGAAGAATTATGAAAAGAAACACATAGCTCTAATTAAAATGAAAATAACAGGGAAAAGGTCCTATGAAGACCAAATGAAAAAATCTACAAGCTAAAATATGGAAACTTTTTAGAATTTTAGGGAAATAAAGAGAGGAGACAAAATTGGAGAAAAGTTGTAAAAAGATGCAAAATAAGAAAAAAAAGAAGGATATGGAGAAATATGGACTCAATATGAAAAAAACACAAATTCAAGAAGGACTAGACAATGAAAATTTGAATGACACAACAAACTCATGCCAGCAAAAAGCTCACACAGTTTAATGATAAATACACACATTAACACAAACATCATAGCAAATAACTACCCCATACTAAAATTAGGTGTCGATAAAATATTTGCGATGGAAAATCACTACTCTATGTGACATTTAAAGGTTGAGGTTTTCCAAACTTACCAACATAATTAGAAAAAATCCTAGTCATGTTTTAAACTAATAATACAATAACTCGGATCCACAACCAAGAGTAGAGGCGCATATTTGAGGTAGAAACAAAGAAAATAACAATTGGAGGACCACAAATAATGTTGTGGGAAGTCTTGACATGCTGGCGGAAGACTATAGGAGAATGAATACTCTTGGGAATGCATGTAACTGAACTTTTGTCAAATATTTTATGGATGTTTCATACCTCTTGGTCAGTTTTTGAAACATTTTTATACTTTTTAAGTCTATTTTATCAACTGTTGTTTGTTGCTATTACTTTTTTATTTTGCAATGATTAGGCCTCATGGTTGTGTCTCATATCCGACCATAATTATTGTTTAATTGAAAAATAAACTAAAATATGTGTATAAATAATTATATGTTTTGCCCTCTAATTAATATTTTCAGTGTTTCAACGAGATGGTACTTTAACATGTGAACTTAGCTCAATTTTTTTTTATAAAAAAACAAAACAAAACATGTAAACTTGACTTTGGCTGTTTTAATTCAATTCAGATTGCGAAGACATATAAAATTTAATAGGTATGTGATTGTATTTTTAAAACTAACGAGTCCATGTTTCACAAATAATTATTTTTAATTTGCACACTAAAACATCCTTCTCAAAAGAATCAACTGATGTGAGACTTCGAAGTATACTTTTTAAGATACGTTGAATGTATGTCAGTGTCTAATATTCTTCTAGTGACAACATCTAAGACTTACTTTTCTCATGCGGCTTTGTTCATTTTGACCTTTATTTAAATTATGATATATTTTCTCTGCAATGATTATACCATGTTTGAGTTACCAACAAAGGTTAAGTAGAAGTTTTTCAATTCATTTACACAATGCATGCAAATAAATGTGGACACTTTGTAATTATTTGGTATCACATGGCAAAAAAAAATTTTAAATGACAAAGTAATAATAGGATATGTAATCATTCCCATGGTGAATCGCATTGTAATATGAAACATTCATAATTCTTTATAATATTCATCCCGTTTAATCCTTCCAAACAATATGGTTATGAATTACAGTCAATAAGATTATGAATTATTAGAGTATATCTCTTTCTATATAAATGATTATCACTTTTCACTATAATATCAAAAACAAAAACCATCCTATTATTAACTGATATCAAAATTACTCAGTATTAATCAGTGTTTTTGGTACTTTCAAAATGTGATTATAGAGTATATACAATGCATGGTAATTTCCTTGTTGATTCTTAAGAAAGTGCATTAATTGTCATCTCTTCGTTCAGCGAAGAGGCATATATTTATTATATTATCCAATGAGAATGATATTCTATCTTTTTGATTAATTTGTCTATAATATAATCAAGATATTATATTTTTTTCTAATTTTTAAAGAAAATAATAATAGTAATAGGTAGTCCACTTAAATAAATATTCAATATAAGATGTTTTTTTACGATAATTAATTTGACGTTGAATTTATAATCAAATATCAATTGTTATTAACATAGATACTACAACACACTAGTACCAAGGTGTTATTGTAGAATGTCTATTAGGATAATAACTCCATTACCTTATATTAAAAATAAATGGTGCCAATCTAGCTCCCAATTTAACGTTAAAAAATTCTTTGAACAAAAGAATAGTCTCTAAGCTTTGCCTTATGAGTAAGAAAAAGTTTTTTTATTAAAATTTCAAGAGAAAATGGCAAGATTTTAAATAATAATCTAATAAATTGTACATTTAAAAAACAATTTTGCATGTAAATATTAAATCAACATGAAATTGAAAAATGATAAATAATTGTTGATAACTATTACATTCCTCAATTACACCATCATTGTAAAATCAAAAATATTTAACCTAAGATTATTGTAGAACATAATAAAAAGTTTATAGTACATGTTGCTTTCATTGTATACTCTTACAAATTATCTAGTGGGTACTTTCAAAATATAATTGTAGTGTATAAGACATACAATGCATGTTGATTTTCTTTTAGATTCTTACAAATAAAGTGCATTCAATTCATCTTCATTCATCAAAGAGGTATATCTTTTTATATTATTCAACAAGAATGACTTCTTACTTTTTATTAATTTATCTTATAATTAAGATATTAAAATTTTTAATTGATTTTTAGCAAAATAATAATAACAAATCATAATTAAATAGGAATTAAATATAATATTTTAAATGGTTTGTGATAATTAATTTACCATCGAATATTATTCCTATATTATTGTAGAATTGTTTTTCAATGTAATTATTCTATTAACTTTTTGATAAATTTACCATTAATTAAGGATAAATAGTGAGAATATAACTTGAAAATTTTATTTGAGCAAAAAAATTGTCTTTAAACACTATTTCATGAACAAGATGTTACAATTTTTTAATTTAAATTTTCAATTAAAAAAACTTCTAAATAATAATTAAATAAATATTACATTTAAAAATAATTCTTCATACAACAATTTAATAAACATCATATTTAAAATCAATAAATAATCATTAATGATGACTACATTCCTCACCCACCCATTAACACCATTGCAAAAACGCCGACAAAAATAATAATAAAATTGACCGAAATCAAACTCAATATTACTGGAGAACATAATGTTTTAAAAAAATGGTTGATAAAACTTTACTATATCATTGAATTGGGATGAATATCTCCCTTTTCATTGGGAGGATGCAAAGAAAGATTCTAAGATCTTAGCTTTTTTGAATGATATAAGCACTTGTCGTTTTCTATTTTTCCTTTTCCCAATATCAAGCCGTCAAGATTCTTACTGTAGTTTAACCATACAAGGTCCACATTATGAAGTATATACATTATAAATATACTTTGCTAATTTATTTATGTTTGGTCTGTTTCTACTCATTCAACTCCAATGGAAGAATTCTTAAGTAAATGGACACATGATTCGCTTGCCCTCTAAGTGCAAATTCTCTCATTAATTAAAAGTGATTAATTATGTGGAACTTCTTATATGCTAGACATTAAAAATGGTTGTATTGAATGTGTCCAAAATGTGTTCTATTTGGGTCACACTTAATTTTATTGTAGTAATTTCCTACTTTTTAGTTGTCATGACATCATTTTTATATAAAGTTTAGTTGTCATTTCAACTCCTCTTTTTATTTTTTTATTTTTTTTTAAAAAAAATTAATTGTAGGCTCTATGTACATGTTATACTATAAATACAAAATGTACTAGCATACAAATGTGAAGTGTACTAGCATAGAAATGTCAAGTGTACTATCAAAATAAGATTGACTAGTATCTTCCTAATTTCACCCATGTCATTCTTAGATATTCTTTATTTATATTTGTTTATACTTTTGGAGACCAACTTGCATGCCAATAAGATTCTAATCTCAAATTTTATTGTCTATAAACACACAAGTACCCTAGTACAGTTGTATGTCTATTTACATCAAGAGATTCCATTTATCTTCAAGATTTTTATTATTCTCATCTTGAATCTATTGACCATTTGTAAGCATCAAATAAGTCAATAAATCATCATAGATTTCATGAAATAAGTAAAGTTCTTTAGAGGCAACTTGGATGGTTAATAAACTATTACAATTGATTGTGTTGTAATCAATTTTTATACATCATTGAGACCCACAGAGGGGAAAATTTAGCAAAAACATTTGTAATATAAAAAATACCATCCTTTCCAAAATGATTGGTGATTCTAATCTCATTTCTTGATGCCACACTTCGTCAAAATAAGACATGATATTGTTACCCATTCAAATAGCTAAATAGTTTCAAGTCTTGATGAAATTTAAATACACCATAAAGTAATTTAAAATGGTAAGCGTTTTATGGGCCCTTAATTCCCATTCACCAAAAATTTAGAATCAATCATGAAATTGAGTTAAAGTCATTGTTTATGCCCAACCTTACAATATATATATATATATATATATATATATATATATATATATATATATATATATATATATATATATATAGTGTTAATAAATCAATGATTTTCTATCCTTGTGGAGTTGTGACTTCATTATTTTCTAACAAGTATAAAATGATCAATTAAAATTGTAATTCAACATATAAATAAATCAAACATTTTTATATGTCGATAAAAGTATTATTTATCGAATTCTATTTTCAAAACTCTTATATATAGCATTGGGTTTATAACCTACAAGTAAATGTATTCATCCAATTCAAAATATATTCATGATTGTTTTTGAAATTTTCTACATTTATAATTTTATTACATTTCAATGATTTTGTTATCTTGTGATTTAAATCACTTTTGTTGCAATGCATGTCCAAGTTCGGAATCCATTTATAGGTTTACGATGTTATTCCGATGCACAATGTTAATACAATCTTGCAATGTTTTTCCAAGCCGGCAATGCTTTTGAGACCTTCAATGATTTTACACTATTTTTGAATGCTTTTCCAAGAACACAGGGAATTCCAAGCCTACAATGCTATACCAACCCAAGTAATGTTTTTATAAGGTCCTTATCATCTAAATGGTTTGTTTTTTTTTTGAAGACATGCAAATATTTTTTTCATGATGAATATAACTCCAATAATAACCCAAAAAAATCCTCCCACGAAAATTGTAATTTGTATGAATGGCAATAATATTAATTTTGGGATACAAAAATATATTCTATTAAAAATACTCCCACGCAACATAATATTATGAAACTATACAAATCAACAACACTCTACATTAATTGTATAACAAGAAATAAAGATTATCCAAACAAATACAATTCTGTTTTTATATAATAACAAAGAAAAAAAGAAAGAGGAAATAGTAGTCTTGTCGTAAAAAGGTAAGAAAACCCACTCAACTAGGATAAAGGATGCAAGTAAAGAAAACTAAACTAAACAATAAAGTAAAAAAGTGGAATGCAAGCTTGCGACCCATATCATTTATTATAAAATGGCATGCTTAATACCCCAAACACCATAAAATATTTAAATATCTCTTTGTTTTAATGCTAAATTTGTATAGAATATAAACTAATTGTAATCAAAATATTGTTAATATAATACATATTCGTATGTAATTTGTAATCTTTTAAACTTAAATATTGTAAATTTAATGCATATTTCCACGCATATACCATAACTCTCCCATTATAAATATTATATCTTATTCAATAATTGAAATCAAAATGTAATGGAGTCACACGGAAACATGTATTCCATATGTTTTGATTCTAAAATAAGACATTCTTTGTTCTTATGCCATAGAATGAAAATACAATGATTATTTTAATATAATAAAGTGCATTACAGTTTTCAATTTATAACTAATTATTGTATATATTGTCATTACGAACAGATATTCTCAACTTCTTGAAGTTCTACGGTTTGACAAGATGGTACTTAAGGTTAATATTATATTATTATATACTTACATAGACTTAGTTTTTTCTGCTTTTATTCTGATCAGAGTGTGAACTTGACATATACACTGAAAAGCATTATTTTGGTTTTATATAAAGTTCATATACAAACCAAATAGACATGGTTTTCATTCTGCATGGACTCTTTTGAGGGCCTTTAATGGTTGTGTGTAATTATGTGGATGGTGTGCTCCTTCATTAGATCTATTCAATCATAATTACATTATTTATCTTTTGATAGGGTACGTAAGCTTTCAGAAAATATGTTTATAATATTAGGTTTAGGAAATTTGGAAGTTATTTTTATGAACATATTCTTTAATATATACTCATTAATATGTGTTAATGTGTTGAGAAATATCTGAATAAGTGATCTCCATTTTGATGCCCATAAAAAAAAATGTGTAAGAAAATTATACTATGTTGGGGGTATGCCTCACGAAGTCTTATGTCGATGTTGTGTAAACATCAGAACCTATAAAGCTCATTTCATCTGCGAGGCGATGGGACTCATTCGCTCGGACTAGATTGTTAAAGGTAGGTATAGATTTGTTGTGTGTGGAGCATAGGACCATTGAAGAGAAAAATATTTCAAAATTTTGAGGAATATTTTGATTAATAATCTTTCATCTCTAAATGGGTAGGGGATATCCCAAATAAGAAGCATAAACTTAAGTGATCAAGGTGATGAAATGGTTCTCATTTCTGTTTGTATGTTTTGAATAGTGGATCGTCGAAATAAACTTAGAAAGAGTAAGTACCAACATCATAAACCAAAAAATTGAGTAGTGTTTGAATTGAATTTACCTTGTTATATGAGTTTTGAGAACATTGAAAGGAGTAGTAGAATATGTTGGAATTGAAATATTAACTATATAAGTAAGGCTAGAAGTGTTATAAATAATAGATAGAATTTGGGAAGAAAGAGAATGATTTCGAAAACATTGGGCCTTATCTTGACAATTACCAATAGGAGGTGAAGACGCAAGATTAAAAAAAAAACACAAGAATCAATATCTTGAACGATGTTGCAAGAAATATGAGAAATGAGAACATTTGAAGGTAAGAAGTTCTCTAAGTAGATGTTTGTTCATATTAGCATTCAAATATGAATGATTCACCTTATAGAAATTATCTTGAGTAACATCCCGTTATTATCAATTCAATTTTGTAAGCTTGACTTTTGGTTGAACATATAGTATTACACTTGATGAGTCAATATTTCAAAATTATTTTAGACAAGATATGTTGATTAAGATGTAGTAAAAATTGTATTCTATTATGATAATCTAGAAAAAGATCTTTCCCATTACTAGTTTTACCTTTGATAAAAAATTTATAACCACTCAATTATTGACACCCCTTGGATTCTCAAGAGGATTTGGTAAAATTTATAGGATCTATTGAACTTATTGAAAGAAACAATATTATTTTCATGCGAAACTTAGATTGAATCATGGAAAATTTTGACAAGGTCATGGTGTGGCCCCTAATTTTGGAATTTAAACAAAGTACTTTATGTGGTTGAACTCTTGGATATAATCAATTTTGATGTCATAAAATTTATACTATATATAAATAACTCATCATGCACAACCAATATCAAAACCATAAGATGTAGTAGTAAAATATTGGAAAATTAATTCAATAAAAAGAAGTAAGAGAAAATCAACTTGATGTGCTCAATACATTTGACCTAAAAGATAAACCTTTATATTGAGTGCAAGTTGATTTAGATTCACCAAAAGGGAAAATCATAGGTTAGGAGTAACTTGAGTCTATTATATTGAAGAGAGAAAATATATTTGATATTGGGTGTAAATTTTGTTATCTTCATAGAAAAGGAGAACCTAGGTTAGGTGCACTTGATTCAAGTTCACCCAAAGGAAAAAAAAAGGTTTGATACATATTACATCGAGTTCATAAAAATATAAATATGAAAAATAGATTTACACTAAAAATATAAAAATTAACTAAGACGGCCTAATTTTTAAATAATACAAAATCATAAATAAAACATAAATGTAAAATAAATGTCGAGTGTAGAACATAAGATAATCTTATAAATTCTTGAATAGACTGAGAGTTATTGTTTAATAGAATATATACTTATTAGCTCATGTATCTAGCTTTATATTAATTTTTAAAAAAACATAAAAAGACAAGTGTAAATCTCATTAGGAAAAATATATATTGAAATTTACCTCTATTAACATTTTCATATAGATATCTATACTAGTTATTGAAAATATTAAATTTAAATTAATACATTGTTAGGGCATAATATTACACACAAATAGATATAAAAATCTAATAAAAATGAAAACAAGGAGGAAAAAGGAGTTATAAATACCAAATAATAAATGTACAAGAAAATATATGGAAACTAATTTTAGAATCAAATGTAAAATAGGTTTATGAGAGAACCCCATAGAACATTAGAAAATGTATGCGAAACAAGATAAAAAATAAATATAGGGAGAAACATGGACTCGATAAAAACTACACATAGTTGATCGATGAACAAGACAAAGACAAAATTCAAGCAACACAAGGAACACACACAAAGAAGGGGATAAACTAGTTTAATGATAAATAAACACATCAACACACTACCATCATTAAAATTACTTACCCCATACTAATATTAACTTTTTCAAGGTATTTGTGGTACCAAATCACTATTTTATGCAATATTTGAAGGAAGGTTCATATTTTCAAACATACACAAAATTATATGAGGTTCGATGTCACTTGATAATTGTAAATTTTCAAAGGTTTTAAATCAATGATTGGATCTACCTGCTATGCACAATGAGGTTCAATCAAGGGCTATTGGTAATGCCAATCCATGAAGAAACAAAGAAAATAGGGCCCCTTCCCCTCGCAAAATGAATGCCGCATCCCAGTGTCGTGGCTCAAGTGAGTGGGAAAAATGGATCCAGACCTATTTCGGCGCACGAGGGTCCTCTTGTTAAACACTACAATGGTGTCCCACTTTTTGACAGAGAAGGTGAGGTTTGAGAGGGCATCAAATCTAGTGGTTTTCTTTCGTCACTCTTTCCGAGCTTCTAATCCATGGCGAGTGGTGGCAATACGAGAGATAGGGCAAAAAGGGCCGAAATGGGGAGAGGTGCAGGAGGTCCCTCTTTTTTGATATTATATCCAAACACTCAAAGATTAGTGCAAGGACTACTAATAAGCTATTGAAACCCTCTCGAGAATACCTACCTAACATTAACTATAGAGGAGGATTTTCTTCACAAGGTTCTAAAAGAAGAGGAAAATCTCTCCCCACCGGGTCTCATATCTAGGTTTCATAAATTTTGGCCTAAACTTTCTCAGCTCCATGACTAGATTTCTCAAATATGGAGAGAAAAGATACAAGGTAAGATTGAGCTTTATCCTTTTTCTAAAGCATATTTCATTAATGTATTTGAAACCCCTGAAGATAGGGATTTAAGTTTTAACAAACATTGGGTTTGGGGTGAACACGGTCTCACGTCCAAGCCATGGTATCCATCTTTTCATCCTTTAAAGACTCCTTTGATACCTCCCCTATTTGGGTTCGCTTGTTAGGACACCCACTTCATCCCTGGGACAGATCTTGCATGATTGCTATAGGGGATAATCTAGGCTTATGTGTGAAAGTTGATGATAAGACCTCTATTAAGACCCATACTACTTATGCTCAAATCCTAGTAGATTGAAACCTCCCAAGCCTTACCAACAAAAATCAATCTGCAAATCGGTGAAAGACTCTGGGTGTAGAGGTTAGAATACGTGAGTCTTTCTTTCAAATTGTTTCCAAACAGGTCATATTACAAAGGATTGTGAACATTCCAAATGCAAGACCAAACCGACATGGTGGAAGGATTATCTACCCGAACATCTAACAATCAATTCTCATACATACCCGGTTGTGGAATCTAGCATCCCCCACAAGTAGACTCACCGCCATGGTAGATATTACGAACATTACGGTGAAGATACCTTTAGATTCTTCTTTTCAAGGCATTGATTGATAAAAGATTATGCTTGACCCCCTTGGTAAGGGTCACATCCCTATCAAGTAACTTGAATTTTTCTTTCATTTTCAATGGAAGAAGAAAATGCGGAATGGATGTTGGTCAATAGGAAAAATAAGGGAAACGAAAAATATAAATCCCCCACTACCTCAAACAAGGCATGAATCTTGTCCTTTTGTTTTCTCTCATTGTTGCATCTAGGATGTTAGCCTTATGTTGGGTAGTTCTCATGATGTTATGTTTTTGTTTATTTGGTTTTTTTTTGAGTTGTTAGACTGTTGGTTATAGGTTTTGTTTGTGGGAGACTAGTTTTTGTTGTTGGGATTTTTGGTTAAATCTTGATTTGATCACTTTTGGTATTGCTGATTTGGTAAAATTTGGATTTTGAGCCCCATTGTATAAGAGTATAGTCCCTTTAAAAAAACTATTTACCAATTATAAAAAATTCAATGAGTGGATTGTAACTAATATTGTATCATGAGGAACTAATATTGTAAATAATATTGTTTTTGAAAAATTGAGCTTTAGGAACCATAACCCTAAGAGCTCATGCCTCTTTGAAGATGGAGGTATTGTTGGTGGAAGATGGCGATAGTGGTAATTCATCCCTGTGGTGGTGGATCAACATGCGGGGTCTACATAAGGAAAATGTAGATCAAAATCTCTAGCGCTCCATCTCCAATCGGGGACCTAATGTTGCGACTTCTCAACATGAGAAGGGGGAAAGAAGCCATGACTCCCTTTTTCTCCTTCCAAGAAAAAGCGGTAAAGGCATACCCAGTCACAAGAAATCATTGAGTTAGCTCATCTCCCAAAGATTCCAATGAAGGCATCAACGGTTTGAAGAAGGGACCCTTTGCATGTAGATTTGAGTTGACGATCATGAGGAAAACAGTGACCCCAACACTAAAAAATTGTAGATCTGCTGGTGATACTCATGCATCGTCTCGAAAATGGGTTTGGTGGTGTTGTGAAGACCTATATGGCCATGGAAAAATAGGACAAGGATAGAAACACTGGAAAATATTTAAAACCCTTACAAATATTTTTACATCTTAGAAAATATTTGTATGGTACATTTCGCCAAACCTTCTAGCATAAGTAAGTCTAAAAATCGGTGAAGAAAATGGCTACAAAGGATCAACTATGAGAGTTTAGCCTTGATTGTTGACGTTGCTTTCAAATAAGGCATATTTTGGATGATTTGTAGTGTGAGTATGCAAACGCAAGTGAAGAAAAAAATGGTGTGGTGGAAGGAATCTCTTCCTAAGCATCTCATGGTCATTTCAAATCAATTTGAAGAGTTCCTTTCAACCCACTCTACCAAAGATGATATCTCAAATCATTTAGTGAAGGAGTAAAATTATCTTAACTTTACTCGATTCCACAAGATCCCTCTAATCAAGAGAGTATTGCTTAACATATGATGGTTTGTGCTTTGTTTCAATGTCACATCCCCATCACGACTCTTGAAGTTGTTCTCACGATTTTCATGAAAGATCATAATGAGGATTGGATGATGGTAGATAACCCAAAGAAAGGGCAAGCCAAACTAAAATCTACCATCATCTCAAACAAGGAATGAATCTTTTTCTCCTATGTTTTACTATTTCTTGTTGGATTCATGTGGTTTTTCGCGTTGTTTTGATGTTGCATGGTTGTTGTCTCTTGGCAAATTGCTCCCTTATTTTGTTCTTTAATACTTTATTTTTATTTTAGGCCCTTTGTTCTAGGGTGTTGTCACCACTTTTATAAACACCAATAATGCTCATTGTAAATCTGGTTTTTGAAGCTTCTTTACGTCAGGGGTATGGTCCCTCCCAAAAAACCATTTACCAATAGTAAAAAACTAAAAAAATATTGTTTCATGAGGAATTTATTTATTATTTTATTTTAAAATAATTTAATATAAATAATGTAAGTAGAGTGAGGTACATCGTGTACATGTTTTCATTTTGAAGTTTGAATTTAAATTTGACATTCATTTGACTACTACATGACAATTCCAACCTTAAAGTTGATGGTCAAATAGAAAAAAAGAAAGTATTTTGAGAAGGATCATAATATCTTCTTGATACGATGTACTTTGTGGCCCTTTATTATTTCTCAATTATTTTTAATGTAACTCAATAGTGTAACCAGATGGATGCATTTTTTTCTCAAAATATTAATGAAAAAGATAATAATAGTATTTTAATCAATATTATATATGTGTGTGTGTATATAACGTAAAATAAAAAAATCTCAAAATTGTATCCATCAACATTTTTCATAATAAAATATTTATATACTAATTAATTAATACTAAAAATTTAACTTCTATTTTTTTAAAAAAATTTAACTTTTACCAGAAATTTTGGAATATCTTCTCTTAAGGTCTTAAAAGCAACTAATGAATTCTTTAGGGCAAGGAGACTTATGAAAAAATAATAACACTTTCATTGTTTTATCTCCTAAGAAACTGGGGGCTAAGGATTTCAAGCATTTCAAACCTATTGGCCTCACAAATGTCCTCTACAAGATCTTCACTAAGATTCTAACCATTTGACGCCAACCATTGGTCCCTCGACTTATCTCCAAACAATAGGGGTTTTTGTCAAGGCGGGATTATTCGGGATGGTGTTGTGATGGTTCATGAAACCATCCATTCTATGGAGAAAAGAAAAAAATTAGGCATGGTCTTGAAGCTGGACATGAATAAAGCCTTTGATAGAGTTTCTTGGCTTTTCCTTGATAAAGTGATGGAAAAATTTGGGTTTGATGCTCATTTTATAAAGATTATTAGATCTTGTATTTTAACTCCCAGATTCTTTGTGATTATAAACGGTACCTCGGTGGGCTTCTTTTCTAAAAATAGAGGTATTTGGTAGGTAGATCCCATTTTCCCCTCCTCTTCATCATTATGGAAGATAGTCTCAGCCACACCATATCTAGAGCTATTTCCTTGGGATACCTCAATGGATTCAAACCCACTTCTTTGGAGATCATTGTTTCTCACCAACAATTTTCTAATGATATTCTTCTTCTTCTTCTTTCCTCTCTTTTGGAAGAAAAAATGATGAAGACTATACTCAAAACTTATGAGGAGGCTTCGGGTCAACAAATTAATTTTGACAAAAGTTCTCTCTATTTTTTCAATACTCCTCAAGAAGGCAAAGGAAAATTGCTCAGATCTTGGGTTGTGAAATTAATTCTCTCCCCACCACTTATCTTGGTCTTCTCTTGGTACTAACAAAGTCTCCATGAGTGTTTGGAATTATTTTCTTGACAGGTTCCAAAGGAATATTTTTGGTTAGAAGGGGGCCATTCTCTCTAGTGTAGAAAAATGCCTTCTTATTAAGAGCATGTTACAAAACCTTCCTATCTACATCATGTCTCTTTTCTTTATTCCTGCTACTATTATTGATAGGATTGAGAGAATTCAAAATAAATTCTTATGGATGGGAACTGAAGGAGAAAAATAGATTCCATCTAGTGGCTTGGGATAAGGCTTGCACCAGAAAAAGAGTGGGTGGATTAGGAATCAAAAATATCAAAAAATGAATGTTTCTCTTGTCTCCAAAATGAGTTAGAGGTTGCTCAAAGAGGACCACCCCTAGAATAACCTTATCAAAGCCAAATATCTTGATCAAGGTAAAGCCCAAGATTTTCTTAAGAATGATACTCATCCCAGTGGCTCTATTTTTTGGAAAAATATTTTTAAGACTAGAAAATATCTGGAGGTTGGTGTAAATGGAATCTAGGAAATGGGGAGGATATTCGGTTTGGGAAGACATCTGGGTGGATTTCCACAATCTTAGAAACAACTCTCCTTTGGGAGCAACTCAAAAATAGCTTCACAATGACTATTTAGCAAAAGGTTGTTGACTACATCTATAGTATTTATGTAAGACCTCAATGGAAGACTTTAAACTCTGTTATTTTAATCATAAAGATCTCATTATGGATTTGCAAAACATTCTCAGCCACATCCCAATCAGCCAGATACAAATTAAATATGAGTTTATTTTGTCCCATTCCTTTGATGGAGATTACTCGTTAAGAACCGGGTATTAGGTGTATGCTAATGAAATTCCCTATGGATTTCCTGGAGAAAGATTTGGTTTAAAGAACTCACTCCCAAAATCAATCATTTCCTCTGATTGGTTTTGAAAAAGAGTATCATTACCATTGATAACTTCATTAAGAGGGGATCCACCATGCCCAATAGGTGCTACCATTGTAAAAAAGAGAATGAGACTATCCATCACCTTCTCCTACACTACCTTGTTGTTGTTCCTTATGGAAGCTTATCTTTAGTAGATTTGGCATAGACTAGTCATTTCGATGATATTATTCAAGTCTGGGAGCAGGTTTCAACCTCTTTTCAAACATGGATTGTTGAAGAGGTTTTGGAGGATTATTTTTCCACACACTATCTAGAGAATTTGGAAGGCTCGCAATTCTCTCATTTTCAGAGATACTAGCAAATCCATCAAAAGGATCCTTAATGAAATCATGGTTGTAGCCAAGGAAAATATTTTAAAATTTAAGCCTCCTAAGAATGCTAAGTATCCCAAGGAAGAGGAAAGGTTCTCAAGTACCTGGAATATTCAAATTCAGTAGGGTCAAATTCTATGTCCCATCATTGACATGTCTCTTATTCAGTATATTCCCCCAAAGGATGGATGATACAAATTGAACTTTAATGGGTCTTCTAAGGGTAATCGGGTGTATCTAGTGGGGTGGTCTAATTAGAAACCATCATGGACATCTCATTTTTGTTTATGTAGGTCCTATGGGTAAACAATAAAACCACTATGGTGAGGCCCCTCCCCCTCTCTAGGGAATCAAAACTACCAAGGATCTCAAGGTGAGAAATTTTATTATTGAGGGAGACTCTATTAACATCATAAACAACCTTATAGGCTCTTAACCATCCAACTGGACCATAAAATATTTTATAAATGAAGCCAAGGTCTTATGTAAAGGTTTCAATAATATCAATATTCGCCATATATAGAGAGAGGAGAATCGTGCGGTGACATACTTGATAATAACAACATCCTTAATAATAAATTCAAAATTTGACATGATTATGAGGATATCTCTCTCGCAAGAGCAAGAGCCATCATTTTTAAAGAAGCCAAGGCCACCTAGCTTTTTAATCATTCTAAGTTAGCGGATTTGGAATGTGTGGAGAAAGGATTTTGGTACTCCTAGCATTCAAGAGTTATCTCTTCCAAATAGATCCTTTTTCATTGTTTATTGTTCTTTGGCTTTGATAGAAGCATTGTTAAGAAGTGTTGTCCCCGAGAAAACCACTTTTCATTTTCTAAGTTAAATTCAAAATTTTGAGCTCTCGCCCTTCTAAAGTATTTAAGCCAAGTTGAAAGTTTGAAGAGATAGAAAAATCCATGCCCTAGAGTTGTTTCAAATCCCTAGTATGCTTATTTTGATAAAATTTTTGTTTTCCTATCTGGACACATGAAAATTTTATTGTTGTCCTCATTTGAATGAAATTTCAATATTTCTATGCCCCTAGATCATCAAACCTTGTTTTGTTTTCAATTCCTTGTCTTGCGAAAGAAATTTGAAAATCAGGTGCGAAGTGGTTGAGTTTTCTTCTTCTCTACATTTTTTCCCACAGTCGAGAATGATGGGTGTTTTCTTCCCCATAAAATTTTGGCCCCATCATCCATAGGTACATGGACATACCTAATTGGAAGTAGGTCACCAGATAAATTTGTGTTTTTGAGCCTCTTTGTAAAAAGGTGAGAAGTTAAAAAGTGACCCGCAGCCCCGATTAGGCTTAGAAAAAAAATTCAAATCTTGAGCCCACAGTCAAAGGAGTCAAAGTAGGGAGGTGGACCATCGGGGGGATTTGAGATTTTAAGTGTCTTTGTAAATAAGGCAAAAATTTAAAACGTGACCCATAGCCCCAATCAAGCTTAAAGAAAAAATGTCAAAGGTGAAGCTCGTAGGGAAAAAGTCAAAGGTGAAGCCCACCATTGAAAATTCAAAGCGGACGAGTGAGCCATAGGGGCACTTTTTAAAATTTAACCAAATTTCCAAAATCGAAGCAAAATTTATAGAATTCTTCGTGACTCACCAAGGTCTCGGCCCGCTATTGAAAAGTCAAAGTGGGAGAGCGAAGTGGCGGAGAACTTTGAAGTTTTGAGATTTTTTTAATTTTAAAAGGTTAAAATTGAAAAAAGCAAGCCGCGATTCCTTCGCCACTCAAATAAATCCACATGTCAGGGCTATGGCAGAGAGGCTGAAGGGTGGACCAAAATGTCAAAAAATGCTAATTTTCTATAAAGGCATAAAATGTAAAAGGCATCCTCCACGCCCACTCTAATAAATTTCTCCCACGTGGATGGCTCTGGTTTAAAGTATCGAAGGCAAGATAAATAGTTCAAATTCAAAGTTACAAAATGAATGTAATGGCTGCATTATGAAAAGTCTAGTTTTTCCACCATTGGCGTTTCTTCATGAATCAAGAATCGAATGGACGCAAATGATTGAAAAGAAATTGTAAACCATTTTTCTTGCTAACAAAGAAGAAGTTGTAACCGTTTCTTGGAGGAGATTTAATGGCTTCTTCATGCCATTGTCAAGGGTTGGCAATTGATCTTGTAAACTCACGAGTGCATTATACTTAGAGAAAACAAAGGAGATAGCCATTTTTCTTCCATTTCCCCCTTTTCTCAATTTCCTCCATTTCTCCACTATGTACAACTTTTGATTAAGCATCAATACAAGAAGAAGGATTTTGTAGCCTCTTTGATGAGGAGATTTTAGAAACTTTGAGTTCGCAATCTTATCTCGTCTTGTTGCCATTTGTAGGGTTATTTCTTCCCATGAATGCATGTGATGAATTTTCTAACTAGTGTGTGCAGGAATCTGATTTCCTACCTGCAACATTAGTTATCCTACCTCTTTTCTCACTCCCTTTCCCACTTTTAGACAAATTTCTCTCTTGCAAGTATCTGCAAGCTTTATCACAGGTCGATCGAGTGCACTATTGGATCCCGACCGAAAGGCCACCATAGAAATCCACATTTTCTTGCACATGCATATATAGTAGATGCACCGGTTAAGTAGAGGGACTTAGATTCCCAAAGCGTTGGCAAGGAATCCAAAAGTTTTTCCACCCAAAAATTCCTGCCAACAGTTTTTGGCACCCACTGTGGGGTAGATTTAGTAGCATTTGTACTTGAATATGACATGCAAGGTCCATAAATACAAAAAAAAAATATTTTAAAAAAAAAAGGAGTTCATGAAAGTCCATTTCTGAAAGATACACTGCTGATTTCTGCACATGACTTTTCACATTCCATAATGCTTTTCATGTTTCAACTACGAAGTTTTCAAAAGATGGTTGAAAGAAGATACACGAGGTTGAGCAAAGTCAAGAGGTGTTGCGAGATTCCAATTTTGAAGCTTTGAAAAATCAGCAAGAACAAATTAGAGATAATCCATACTTCTTCTCTCAATCCTCCTCTCCATCTGGCACTTCAAATAGTTCACTTGAAAATCCTATCCAAACTTCTGTTGATACTCCCCCTTTAAATTCTCCCATTTTTCAACCACCATTGAGCTTTGAGCTCTTGAAAGAAGAAGAATGTGAAGAAGAATTTGTAGAAGAAAGGACGAAGCGAAGCGAAAGCGAAAATGGAAGATTAAGAAGAAATACCGCAATCCATTCTTCCATGGGGAAGGAATACATGCTTGCTTGCTCTTGAACCTCCTCTTCATGATTTACCAACGGGTTCCCACAAGAACTTTCCAAAGTTCAAAAGGTGAAAACACACAACATCCTAAAGAATACATTGTTGCTTTCACGACATCATGTGGAATTCTTGGTGTCCAACATGAAGATGAGGTTGTAAAATTGTTTGTGGAGTCCCTCCAAGAAAAAATAGCGAGAATGGTTCTACCTCCCGCCTTCCCAATCCATCTTTGGTTGGGATGACATCAAGGCTGCTTTCGAGGAAAGATTTAAATCAACTGAATATTTTCAAGACCTCTTGGTGTAGTTGGATCAAATGAGAAAAGAAGAAAGTGAAATGATGAGAGACTTTGTGGCTCGTTTTGAATGGTTTCTTCACAGGATACCGGAAGAAGATTCACCCTCTCATAATAATATCAAAATATTCTTCATAAATGCTCAATCACCGAGAGGTATGCTTTCTCCTAAGAAGAGTTCAACCAAGGAACATTGTAGAAGCACAAAGGATGGCCATTTAATTGGATGACAATCTCATCCTCTCTGGAAAGATCAAGAATCCATCAAAGGGCAAGGCCCAACATCCTAAAGATGAGAGAACCAATCCATCGTTGCAAAAGTTGGCAAATGAGATAACATCTTTGAAGAGGGAAATATTTGAACATGTTTCTTCCCAAAGAAGCAACAAAAATCAGATTACGGGAGCACCCCAAAGGCTCGCCTTGGAGGCCCCACCCATGAACATAAATTACATATTTCAAGAAGATGAAGAAGAGCTTGAACAAGAAAGTGAAGGTGGTGATTTCCTAGAAAATGACAAGTTTGAGAACAATACACAAATTAGATTTTGTGAGTATTATGGATGTGATGAAGAAGATGAAGAGGATGCACCCAGTTTCTCATGTGTGGTATTCACTCATTCTCAATCGAGAAAAGAGCATCTCCCTCCACTGCTACAAAAGAAAACAAGGTTGATGATCCTCCTATGGTGACTCTGCAAAATAAAATAATCAGTCGAGGATCCCCACTTCCATCTTCCATGAAGTCTACATTGTTGGAGCCTGACCTTGTAACAAGTAAGAAGATGTCCGCAATCCCAAGTAAGTCTTCTAATGTCTCTTCCAAGTCTAAATCTAAATTTCCTCCTACAAAATCTAATTCCTTAAAAGCTCCTATTGTGCCTTTCAATATACTATCCATTCCTCAAACATCAAATCCTACTCCTAAGCCTATCCAGACTCCAAAATCAATCCATTCACCCCCTTTATTGCAATTGCTCCCTTTGACTTCATAGAATATGAAAACAAGGCCAAAGTGTAGATTACTGAAACTAAATATTTTGAACTCATCTTGAACAATTTGAGAGGTTATTCTAATATATCAGGATTGGTAGTCTAATACCCAATAGTTCCAAAGGCATGCTACCAAACTCACCTACACCTCCCTCACATAACATGCTTTCTTTGAGTGCATCAAAGACTGATAAAGTTGAACCTTTATACGTCTCCCTTGTTGTTGGAGAATGTGTCTTGAACAATTGCATAATAGATTATGGTGCCTCAAACAATGTGATGCCTTTAAAGGTCGCCAAGGCTCTTAAACTTACAATGACTCCACCTAGTGGATCTTGTTACTCTTTGGAATCAAAAAATGTCTCACTTGTAGGGAAGGTCAAAGATGCACAGGTGGCTCTCACTAGATTTCCAAAGAAGAATGTTTTAGCGATGATTTTGGTAGTAGATGTCCCTGACTCGTTCAAAATGTTGGTGAGTAGAAAATTTTTACGAGAGTTGCGAGGGAAAATTTAGATGGATTAGTCTTTTGCAACCATACCATTGAAGGGAGACATGGAGAAATTACTTCAGAGAAGAAGATGAGGTACAGTACAAAAAAGTGTAGAAGCCCGAGAAGCTAACATTTTGTACCAAAATACAGTGGATGAATCACTTGGTGAAAACCGAGGAGGAAGAAGATATTCCCATCTTGATAGGGATAGATTTTCCTTCTTGGAGAGATTTGGATTTTGAAGAAGCATCGAGGATATTTGAGTTACAAGAGGGTAGCCTTGAATTGTTGGATGATGCAAACCATGAGGAAATTTTCAAGAAGAAAACTCATCTTATATACTTATCCAAGATGAGGATTTATTCTCATTCCCATTTATGGATGAAGATGATCTTAGTCAGGCCATCTATGGAGAGGAAAAATCAGCTCATGATGAGCTCTTGAAAGGTTTGAAAGATATGTCTGTACAGGAAATGCTTAGACTTGTAAAAGAAACTGAAGATCTTGAGCTCAGTCTCGAGCTCCTGATGTAAGCCACAAATTTGCAAGACAAGCGTGAAGCTGATTTGGAAGCCTTAACTAATGTGAAGGTTGGCCATATTGAGATAAGGCAAGATGAAACATATGATGCCACTCTTGAGCTAATGATTGATGGATGCAATACTGAAATGGAGATATTTTCTTTCCCATTTGAAGATGAAGACTCTTTCCATGATGAAGAAATTGAAGAAAGGAGTTTTGAGACCTCTAAAGATGAAGCTCTTTTTGATGAAGGATCGGTAGAGTGCAGCGATTCTCAAGATGATGAGGTAATCCCTCTAGATAGTTTCCTTAAGCTACAAAATAAAGATTCTTCAAAGGCATATCAAGAGAGCTGCGAGAAAGAAACGCATTGAAGCATAACTCTGTACAAGAAATCTTGGATGTAGTAGAAGTTACGAAGATCCTGAGTTGATTCTTGATCTCTTCACTAGTGTCATGGACATACAAGACAAATATGAGTTTTCCTCCGATCCTCCCGTCAGTACTCAAATGCCTCATAATGAAGTAGAGATAAAGGATGAATCAAATGTTTCTCATGGAGAAGATGTCAATGAGCATAGACCCGGAAACAAAAGTAACTCAGAATATACAAGGAATTTGAATGAAAAGAAGCCTGGGGCAGCAATGAGATGTTTGATGGAGAATCAGCTACATGGATAAACATGGAAGGAAATTGGCACTATGAAACCAACTTCAAAGAACATGAAGGCAGTGGAATTTCCAAGCAAGGACTTGAGCATCAAGAAGTTCACATGGAATCACTCCTACCAAGTACACAGATAATTGTGAAAGCACCTGGCTTTCATAAGTAGCTGAGGAGGGGAGGCTACTTTCTGGAACCCGTCAATGGCTTCGCAGAACATCATCACTCAGTGTTTCCCACTCAGGGGTAACTCTTGAGGAAAGAAAAGTGCTTTAGTGAAAGCGGGTTGTCCCGCCTTGTACCATAGGTGATTATTAGGTGTGTTTCCCTTTTCTGTTGTGTGTGTTTCCCTTTCTTGTTGTGTGTCGTGTGTTTCTTTTCCATCCTTTTGGTGTGTGTGTGTCTCTTCTCTCTCTCTCTCTCTCTCTCTCTCTCTCTCTCTCTCTCTTGTCTTTGTAGGTTGTATATGAATCCACAGGCCCAATAGATAAGAAAGCTGCTCAACAAATTATATAGTCTAAAAATGAGATTACGGATCCTCATACCACGTCTTCGCCATGCTCGAGTCCATGACATGTCCCCAAGCTAGAGCCGAGTTGTTGTCCCTCGAAAACCACTTTTCATTTTCTAAGTTAAATTAGAAATTTCAAGATCTCACCCTCCTAAAGTATTTAAGCCAAGTTGAAATTTTGAAGAGATAGAAAAATACATGCCACAGAGTTGTTTCAAATCCACGATCTGGTTGTTTTGATAAATTTTTCATTTTCTGTCTAAATGCGTGAAAATTTTATTTTTGTCCTCATTTGAATGAAGTTTTTAATCTTTCTATGCCCCTATATCGTCAAACCTTGTTTTTTTCAATTCCTCGGTTCGCGAAAGAAATTTGAAAATTAGGTGCGAAATAGTGGAGTTTTCTTCTTCTCGGCATTTTTCCCACAATCGGGAACAATGGGAATTTTCTTCCCTATCAAATTTTGGCCCCATCATCCATGGGTACATGGACATACCTAATTGCAAGCGGGTCAGTGGAGAAATTTGTGTTTTTGAGCCTCTTTGTAAAAAAGGTGAAAACTTAAAAAGTTACCCATGACCCCACTTAAACTTAAAGAAAAAAAGTCAAATCGTGAGCCCATGATAAAAGGATTCAAAGAAGGGAGGCGGACCATTGGTGGGATTTGATATTTTGAGCCTCTTTGTAAAAATGTGAAAATTTAAAAAGTGACCCGCAACCCCAATCAGGCTTAAAGAAAAAATTCAAAGGTGAAGCCCATAGGGAAAAAGTCAAAGGTGAAGCCCACCGTTGAAAAGTCAAAGTGGATGAGTGGGCCATTTAAATTTCCAAAAGCGAAGAAAAATTTCTATAATTCTCTGCGGCTCCACCAAGGTCTTAGGCCACCATTGAAAATTCAAAGTGGGAGAATGGTGCGGTGGAGAACTTTGAAGTTTTGAGATTTTTTTAAAGATTAAAATTGAAAAAAGCAAGCCACAATTCCTTTGCCACTCAAATAAAGCCATGTGTCAGGCCTATGGCAGAGAGGCGGAAGGGTGGACCAAAATGTCAAAAAATGCCAATTTTCTACAAAGGCATAAAATGCAAAAGGCATCCTCCACGCCCGCTCCAATAAATTTCTCCCACATGGACGGATCTGGTTTAAAGTTTTGAAGGCAAGATAAACGGTTCAAATTCAAAGTTACAAAATGAATGTAATGGTTGCATTATGAAAAGTCTAGTTTTTCCACCATTGGCATTTCTTTGTGAATCAAGAATCCAAATGGACACAAATGATTGAAAAGAAATTGTAAACCATTTCTTGCTAACAAAGAAGAAGTTGTAACCATTTCTTGGAGGAGATTTAATGGCTTCTTCACACCATTTTCGAGGGTTGGCAATTGATCTTGTAAACTCATGAGTGCATTGTACTTAGAGAAAACAAAGGAGATAGCCATTTTTCTTCCATTTCCCCCTTTTCTCAATTTCCTCCATTTCTCCACTATGTACAACTTCTGATTAAGCATCAATACAAGAAGAAGTATTTTTAGCCTCTTTGATGAGGAGATTTTAGAAACTTTGAGCTCACAATCTTATCTCATCTTGTTTCCATTTTCACGGTTGTTTCTTCCCATGAATGTATGTGATGAATTTTCTAACTAGTGTGTGTAGGAATATGATTTCCTACTTGCAACATTAGTTCTCCTACCTCTTTTCTCACTCCCTTTCCCACTTTCAAGACAAATTTCTCTCTTGCAAGTATCTGCAAGATTTGCCGTAGGGTCAGTGGAGTGCCCCTGTTGGATCCCTGGCCAAAAGGCCACCACAGAAATCCACATTTTCTTGTGCATGCATATATGGTAGTTGCACCAGTTAAGTAGAGGGACTTAGATTCCCAGAGTGTTGGCAAGGAATCCACAAGTTTTTCCACCAAACAAACTCCCTCACCAGCAAGAAGTTTGTACAGTATTGGTGGAAAGTTAATGCTCTTAATGTAGCCAAATTATGAAGAAACTTGATAAACTGCAAATAATATTAAATCCAAAAGAAAATAGATCTCCTTCTTTGTTATCGAATAATGAATTACAATGTTTCCTAAATAGGAAAACAACTTCCAACTTGAGTTTCCAAGAAAACTCTAACTAGCTTGACTAAATCTAATTTAGGTGGCGGAAATTACTATTTTTAGTAGTTTACTAGAACCTGTTATTCTTAGTAAGTTCGCATGCTTATTCGCAGAGCACGAAATTTCCACGCATCTTCTACATTCCTAAATTATAGGAATTTCCAACTTTCTAACTCATAATGCAACTAATAGTCTAAAATAAACTAATTCCTAGAAATAGGAAAAAAATGAACTACAACTTAAATCCTAATTTTTGGCCTCAAGATGGCGGATTTAGGGCCCAAAAATGTGCAAAAACTTGCCCCAATCGGTAGGGGAGTTTCGATGTGTTCGTCTCATGAAACATGTAGTTTAAAAAAAAACTCAAACGGACACCGGAGCTCAAGTTATGACCTTGTCAAGTTCCTGCTAATTTTGGTGCATCATTCTCCCTACTTGAAAAAATGCAGCTCCTCAAGTTTTCTTCTTCAAACTTCTTCCATTTATCTCGCATCATTCTCCCCTAGTTGAAAAAAATGCAGCTCCTACAATTTGTCTTCAATGGCTGCTTCCATTTATCTATATCCAACTTCTTAATCTCCCACTCTGTGACCCAAGTATTGTCCTCTTGTTCCAATCCTTTCCAATGTACCAAATATTTCTTGTATTTCCCATGTCGCGTGTCCATTTTTTCTTATCTAGAATTTGATCCACTTCTTCTTTCTTCTTCACTAGAATATGTTGCCTCTAATCTACTACTTCATCAATAACATCCCCTTCGCACCATCCCCATGAAAAGAATACAAAAACATTAAACACGGAGAAATATCAAAATTCTGGCAATTCTACCTCATAAGCATTATCATTTTTTTCATGATTTTGTAGGGACAAATCTTCATTTACTTTAGTTTGTTATAGGTTCCTTTTGAAACCTTTCCTACCGTAGATATACCATAACCAACTCACCAAGTTACGTAAATGTATTTCTCCATCTGTACACATCTACTATTTCCTTATACTTATCATTACTATTCTATAACTTCTTCCTCAATTCTTCTTGTAATTGTTGTATACGTTTGGAAAATGCTTCTCCATCATCATTGACTCTGTCATCAATTGGTAGTTGTACCAAATCAAACACCCCATGTGATTACTCCCATACACAATTGAAAATGGAGACTTTCCTGTGGATCTATTTATGGAATTGTTATATGCAAACTCAACTTGTGGTAATGCTAAGTCTCATTATTTCAGCTTTTCCCCAACGATGCACCTTAACAGGTTTCCCAAACTCTGATTTACCACCTCTATTTTCCCATCAATTTGAGAATGATAGGCACTGTTGAACTATAGTTGAGTTCCCAATTTCTTCCATAAAGTCTACCAAAAGTGACTTAAGAACCTTGTGTCCCTATCCGAAGTAATGGTTTTTGGAACACCATGTAAATGAACAACTTCTTTGAAAAACAAATCTGCTACACTGTTGGATCACTTGTTTTCTTCCATGCAATAAAATGAACCATCTTAGAAAACCTATCAACAACCACAAAAATTGATTCATTACCTCATTGTGTTTTTGGTAATCCCAAAACAAAATCCATACTAAGATCTATCCACGACCCTTTACAAATAGGAAACGCGGCATGCAACCCTGTATTTTGTGCATGGCCTTTCAAGACTTGGAAAATTTGACACCTCTCCACATATCTTACCACATCTATTTTCAACTTTGGCCAATAGTATTTCTCTACTACCAAGGATATCATCTTATCTTTACCAAAATGCCCAGCCAATCCTCCACTATGCAACTCTTTCACTATATTCTCTCTCATAGACCCAACTGGAATACATAGTTGGCATCCCTTGAATAGGTATCCATCTTGTAAAATGTACTCATCCTGGACATCTCCTGCATTGTATGATAATGGAAGAATTAACCTTTCAACAATATCCTTAAAATTAGAATCAGAAGAATACAAACCCTTTATTGCTTCAAAACCCACCACCTCATTTTCCATAGTGGTAAACAAAGTCACATGCCTACTCAATGCATTTTGAATTGATTCTATTTTCTACGGATTTGTGTTTTAGATAAAAGTATAACCCTACAAAAATGATACCCACTTTGCATGCCTACTATTCAACTTCTTTTGGGTATTCACATACTTCAAGGCTATGTGGTCTGTAAATAACACAAACTCCTTAGGCACTAAGTAATGCCTCTAATGCCTTAATGCTTGTACAATTGCATAAAATTCCACATCATAAGTAAAGTAGTTATTTCTTACCTCATTTAGTTTCTCACTAAAGAAAGCTATTGGCTTTCCACCTTGACTTAGAACAGCACCAATACCCACATGTGAGGCGTCACAATCAACCTCAAACACTTTATCAAAATTTGGTAGTGCCAAAATGGATTCCTCCTTTACCTTCTTCTTTAAGAACTGAAAACTATCCTCAGCTTCCTTTGTCCACAAAAACTCCCTTCCTTTTGTGTAATCTGTTATTGGTGCTACAATACTACTGAAATTCTTAATAATTTTTCTATAAAATGTTTCCAGAATATGAAAGCTTCTTACCTCTGTTATACTCTGTGGAGTAGGCCATTCAGTAATTTCCTTTATCTATTCTAAGTCCATCTATACCCCATCTACTGAAACAATAAATCCCAATAATACCAAACTCTCTTGCATAAATGTGCACTTCTTCATATTTGCATAGAGTTTCTCTTTCCTTAACACTTCAAATATCACCCTTAGATGCCTCAAATGTTCTTCTTTAGTTTTACTAAAGATCAATATATCATCAAAATAAACCACAACAAACTTACCATTATACTCGCAACACGGTGTTCATCAAGATTATCATAAAAGTACTAGATGTATTGGATAACCCGAATGGCATCACCAACCACTCATATAATCCATTTCCTATCTTGAATGTTGTTTTCCACTCATCTCCTTCTCTAATCTGAATCTGATGGTAACCACTTGAAGATCAATCTTGGTGAAATACCTAGATCCAGCAAGCACATCCATCATATCATCAAGGCGAGGTATTAGGAACCTATACTTGATTGTAATTTTATTGATTGCTTTGCTATCCGTGCACATTCTCCATGTTCCATCCTTATTTGGTGTTAATAAAGTTGGGGTTGCACATGGACTCATGCTCTCCCTTACGATACCCTTTCTCACGAGCTCTACCACTTGCCTATTCAACTCTACATGCAATGTTGGGATCATCCTATAAGCTACTTGATTTGGGAGTGAAGACCCTAGAATCAAATCAATATGGTGTTGAATATCTCTTTTGGGTGGTAATCCGTCTGGTAGCTCATCAGGAATAACATCTAAAAATTCTTCTATTAATTATGTTGTTTCTACTAGTATTTGTGCACTTGTAGGTTCATCCTTATTTGCGACTAGTGCATAACAAAACCAATTGCCTTTGCCTCCTTCACAAATTCCTTTGCAGAAAGCATATTTTCAGCCTTCCCCTCTTCCTTAAGAGGTAGAAAAACTATTTTGTGTCATCCTTCTAGAAAGTATAAGTATTCTTTCCCCTATCATGAATAACTTTTCTATCAAATTGCCATGGTCTTCCTAGTAGCATATGACATGCATCCATAGGAATAACATCACACCAAATCTCATCCTTATAATTATTACCACTAGAAAATCTTCTTAAACCATGCAATACGGTAAAGGTTAGGATTCTTCTCACAAGGCAGGCCCAATTTATAGACCATCTCATTTAAAATCATGTTCTCAAACTACCACCATAAATAATAACATTACATACCTTTCCTCCTAAGGTGCATCTTGTTACGAAAATATTTGTACGCAAGCCATGCATCCCCCTTGATCTCCTTTCTTGGAGCAATCATCATCCTCTTGATCATCATATTTTCTCCAACATCTGATGGAATTTCCAGGTTATGTTCATCTTCTACTTGTTCAACTTCAACAATATTTACTCTTGGAGCATCTCCTTTCCTCTTGTCATGTGTATAAGTATGTGGGCATTCAAAATCCCAATGCCCTTCTTCACCACATTTGTAACAAATAAATCGTCTTCGTGGAGCCTCCCATCCTCTATCAATTTGAAGAAGTTGGATTATTTATCAATATGTTCTATTGAATAAGGTGGTCTATTTATCGATTAGAAGTTGGATGCATATAAATGGAAGTAGCTTGAAGAAGACAACTTGCGGGAGCTGCATTTTTTAAGCAAGGGAGAATGATGCGCTAAATTAGCGGGGAAATTAACAAGGTCATAACTTGAGCTCTAGGTGTCCCTTTGAGTCCATTTTTTTTAAACCACATGTTTTGATGAGACAAATGTAGCGATAACCGGCCCTACCAGTTGGGGCAATTTTTGGCACATTTTCACGCCCTAAATCCGCCATCTTGAGACCAAAAATTAGGATTTAAGTTGTAGTTCAATTTTTTCCTATTTTTGTGCATTAGTTAATTTTAGTCTATTAGTTGCATTATGAGTTAGAAATTTGGCAATTCCTCTAATTTAGGAATGTAGAAGATGTGTGGTAATTTTTTGCCCATACAAATAAGCATGTGAACTTACTAATAATAGCAGGTTCTAGTAAACTGCTAAAAATAGTAATTTCTGCCACCTAGAGTAGATTTAGTCAAGTTAGTTAGAGTTCTCTTGGCAGCTCGAGTTGGGAGTTATTTTCCTATTTAGGAAACATTGTAATTCATTATTCGATAATAAAGAAGGAGATCTATTTTCTTTTGGAGTTCATATTATTTGCAGTTTATCAAGTTTGTTCATAATTTGGCTACATTATCGCTCCGATACAGTTAATGTAGCCAAATTATGAACAAACTTGATAAACTACAAATAATATGAACTCCAAAATAAAATAGATCTCCTTCTTTGTTATCAAATAATGAATTACAATGTTTCCTAAATAGAAAACACCTTCCAACTCGAGTTTCCAAGAAAACTCTAACTAACTTGACTAAATCTACTCTACATGTGAAATTACTATTTTTAGCAATTTACTAGAACACTGCTTATTCTTAGTAAGTTCACATGCTTATTCATACAAGAAAAGAAATTTCCATGCATATTCTACATTCTTAAATTAGAGGAATTTCCAACTTTATAGCTCATAATGCAACTAATAGACTAAAATTAACTAATGCCCAAAAATAGGAAAAGCTGAACTACAACTTAAATCCTAATTTTTACCTCAAGATGGCAGATTTAGGCCGAAAATGTGCTAAAACTTTCCCCTGACCTGTAGGAAAGTTAGCACAGCTTTCATCTCATCGAAACATGTGGTTTCAAAAAAAGTGGACTCAAACGGATACCAGAGCTCAAGTTATGACCTTGTCAAGTTCTGCTAATTTTGGGCGCATCAACTCTATAAGCCTCTATTTCGATATTCTCCTTCCAGTCTTAGGCATCGCTATTGTCGAAAAGGACTACATCTAGTTATGACCAAAATGTTGTTTTCTATCTCGTGATTTCCACTTTCAAAATGGGAGGACCTCCTTGTAAAGTGGAGCCCATATGTGATATATCCTCGAAATGAAATGTTGAATTATGGAAGGCCCTAAACGTGGATGGCTTCATGAATTTTATGTAAATAATAAGAGGTCACGATATGCACATCTCTGTCACTTTCTCCATGAAATGGAAGGATAGTATGATAAATTTTAGGGGGAAAAGAATTTACCATCACCAAGAGCCTGATCTCTTTCAACATTGGGTTTAGTATGTAAGGGGTTAACTAATATCGCAAAAATTTGACAAGGACGCGAGGAAAAATGTTTTATGGAGTGAGATGAACCTCTGCAAATTGGGAAGTCTTTTATTCTCTGCTCTTCTATCCCGTGTTATGGTGAAGTAGTAAAAATGGTTATGTGGTACATCACCCTGGAAGGATGGTTTTCAACTCTCCTATTCCATCACTTGGTTCTTCTGAACCATTTTAGGCATGCTTCCAATGTCATTTTGTCTTACTATATTCAAGCCCATTTTAGGAGTGTTCCTCTTCATCAAGGAGTGATCTCCCTTCTACACCAATACTTAGTTGATGTCATGGCTAATGATAATGTCCCCCCTCTGCCCCCGCTCCTCAACAACCTATGATCCGTTCCAAAAAACCCAACAATAGACCACCCACCTCTGATCCTCCCCAACTAAAATACTCCTACATAGTAGCAATAAGGGAAAAGGAATTGCGGGGGATGAAAATCTTATGGCTATCAATCAATCTTCTCTTGACCCTCTTGCAAGCTTTGTTTTAATAGCACAATTGAAGAAACATGTCGAGGCTATAAAAGATTTAGAAGGTAATGTGTACTTCCTTCTTACGGAAATTAACAAGGACAATCTTGACCCCTCCACTCTTTCAAGAGTGGAAGAGAGAATTGAAACTCTAACTAACTAGCTCAATGCCTTGGAGGAAAAAGTTCATCATGTTGAGAACAAGAAAATCAACCAACTTTCCATTCACAAGGTTGTGTTTGATTTCATTGAAATCCATGTCAAGTAGATTTTGATGTTAGTGGCATCATGGGGAATCTGAAAGAGTGAAAGAATCAAGAAGTAGATTTATTCTTGAGAGCGATAAGGATGATTATATGCAAAGTGCCATTGCCTCAACCTCTATAAGGACCTGAATATTTCTCATAAAGTTTTTAATAAGTCTCTTAATTATTTCTTTCCTCTCTTGTTTGGTGCATTTTTGGTGTTGCGGCTTTGTTGTTTTGTGTCTTTAGTTGGGATTCTTGTAGGTAGTTGGCCCCTGCCTTTGTCTTTATCATAATATCTAGCTCTTCTTAGGTTTTTTGTTGGGGAGTGGCCCCCACATATCAAAAAACCACTCTGCTCTCACTTCTATCATCACGGCTTTTAAGCCTTTTGTACTATAAGGTATGGTCCCTTTAAAACCATTTACCAATAATTAAAAACAAAAAAATTGACTTTAAGCTCGAACATATCATATGTTCTACAATAATAACCAAACACTCCATATATAATGGGTGTTGTTGTGACAACAAAATATTTGTTTGTACATTGAGTATCTACCATCTTCATAGAGAACAAACTATTTGCAATAACACTTGGGGAAATGGGGGAAGGGGGAATACAAACCTCTAACTCATAAGTTGTTATTTTTAATTATATACTTATAAGTACCCATATACCAAACTATACCTAGACGTGATCTTCTTGTTTTAATATATTAAATAATTTGTATTGAACAAAAACTAATTTTATTAATGTAATATTCCAATCAATATTTTTTATAGATAAGCGTTTTTGGCGAGCTATGAACTGGGATTAACGCTTTTGACCGGAGCTATGAACCAAAGTACAATCAACCAAGGTATATCAATTAAGATCAACAATTGGCAAATCATGAGCCATCACACACACACGTCAAGTGAAAAGCGAGCGCGATGCATGCACTCACCTCAAGCGAACCACGAGCTGCCACATTTGAACACACGTCTAACGAATCATGAGCCACCACACATGCACACACCACAAGTGAAACACGAGCTACCATGCTTGAGCAGGACATCTAGCGCGAGTCTTCTCGATGCGAAACTACCTCCGTTAAAACCAACTGCGAGCCGCGCCACATCGGACATTACCACCTTGAATGAGAATCGTGCCTTACTAGGATTTAAACTTGGGTGGAGCTAGAAACAACCATCTGACTTAACTACTCCACCCAAAACCCATTGACATTTAAATTAAAATATTGTTACATATTACATATTCTTAAAATTAATATATTATTACTAGATCATGTAAGAAAAATATTATATTTTATATAATAATTAAAATTAAAATGTAAAAAGAAGTCACATGGAAACGTGTATTCTATACTTGTCGATTCTAATTTAAACAAGACATTTTTGGTACGTATTATATAGCTATACCATAAACGACATGACACTTTTTATTTCAAAATAAAAACAATTGGAATACATTCTTCAATGTATGCTTAATTATATTTATTGCCCACGAACTCATATTCTTCAACTTCTTGAAGTTATATGATGGTACTTTAATGTTAAATTATTATTCAGATCGGATTGTGAAAACATATAAACTAAAAAGGAGTGTCTTGGATTTGTCTTGGATTTGTAATAGTTCACATACCAATAAAAGAATCAACTTTGGATCATATTAAAATGCAAATATAAATATGTAAAAAAATTCTTTTTTTGGAACATGTTTCATATTTAATTTTGCACACAACTCAAAGATCCATCCCAACAGAACCAAATGATATGAGGCTTCCAAGTATACTTTAATAAATATCCAAATTATATACTTTTGAAGATTCGACTTTCATAAATATCCAAATTAAATACTTTTGAAGATCCGTTGAATGTATGCCATTTTCTGATATTCTTGAAGTGACACCATGTAAGACTTACTTTCTTCACGCATCTGTGTTCTGTTTTACCTTTATTTAATTATTATTTTTTTTTCTACAATGTTTATTCCATGTTTGATTTACAAATAAGGTTAATTAGAAGTTTTTCAATTCATTTATTGAGGCTAAGTATCTAAATGTTCAAACTTAATTACTTGCTATCACATGATCTTTCTCTAATAGAATAGACTAAAATATATGTTAAAACAAGAAGCAATTCTAAGTTTAATTTTAATAATTAATTATTCATGTGATGATGAATCATTGTAATATAGGAATGACTTATTAAAATTGTCATTTTTATTGTATAAATTTTTAATAAAATGAATAGTTTTAATATTAAAATTTATAAAAATAATAATAATAAAACATTACATCACTCATATTATTATTTTCTCTATATTTAGATAATTTAATAAATGACAATTCAAATTGTTATAAGTTTCTTTTATTGTTTTTTATTTTGTTTTGTAAAATAATTTCTTGATTTTTTTAATATTTGAATTAATTTATTGAATATGTAGTGCCCGCTTTCGTTTGACACCTTTTGATCTTGATCATGACATTATTGTTGTACCATGGACATTGTTATAGTTTTGATTTAGTATGATGATTAGATGTTATAGCATGGATTATTGCTTACTCTAATTCATATATGATGAATATTGATGATTACTAGAGACATTTTATATATTGAGGTTGATATATTGTTTGACATGGTTATATTATAGATGTGTTCGGACATGTGATATTTGGATATTTTGAGTAGACCTAGAAAATGAAAATTGATGATGATATAGTTGATGAAATTTTAAGTGACATTGTTGATTGGCTTGATGATTGTTGTGATTCACATATATATTGATGACTTTGGAAGTATATTATATTCATTTGGATGTTCTGATGTGGCCATGAGGCTGAAGGAAGTATTTGTATTTTTACGAGGTTAAAAGTATCACAACAAATATCGGGGATTGGAGATCAACTACATTGAAATTCTAGATGAATTTAACAAGGTCACCATGGCAACTGTATTTGTTTGTGTGTGTTTGATTGTGTTAGGGATTCCCATGGGGGGTCACCTTTGAAATGTGACCAAGAGATTTTATGTATTTTTTTCTTTTATTTGGTTCCTTTGTTAATGTTTGCATGTGTTTATTTAAGTGATGTGTTTACCCCTTTCATTATTTTTTAATTGTGGTAAATTAATGTGAGTAATCATATTGTTTAAAAATTAATTAATCAAATTGGGTCATAAGAAAGTAATTATTAGAGTTGTTGGCCTAAAATTAAAGTGTTGTAAGAAATGTGTAAGTGATGTGTAAGAGATGTGTAAGTTGATTTTGGAGTATGAAACACTCCATCTTTTTGAAATTCTAATTTTTCCTTGGAGGCTGATTTTGGAGGCTTGTGGGACAAGTTAAATTTGTCTCATACCTCTTAAATTTGTATACCAACCTTATCTATGGTTGGAGAGTTAAATTTAGCCCTTCTTTATGCATTTTTGTAAGTCAAGTTGAATGTTTTTATTACACTTTTCTTACATGTTTTAATTTAGACCTTATGTGGTGTGGGCTTGATTGAGTGTGTAAGTAAAACTATCATATTATTCATCCACCTATTGATTATGCATTGGAGAATGAAGTTGACTTTTGTGTTGGGGTTGAGGATGTGTGACGTGGCATCCTACATGGATCCACCTCATCCTCTTATCTTCCCTCTTCTATTTATTGGAATTCCTTAGCTTGTTTTTGGGTTGCTTCACTTTTATCACTTCATTTTGGGAGACTTATTTTGGTCTTGAGAGATCTTACTTTTGGAGAATATTGGAGATTGTTGCATTCTTGTGGATTGTTGATCTTGGACTATTTTGCATTGGAAAGCTTCTTGTTTTGGACTTGGGAAAAAATCCATCATGGAGAGGTAAAAGCTTGGCTCTTGGAAATCTCTTCTTCCCTTTTATGAATATGTAAATGTTTGTATGTTTGTTTTTGTTTGTTGGTTGGTTGGATAGATGGCTTAGGGATGGTGTAGGAGAAGACTATAGGGTACTCTTGAGGGAGGCATAAGTGTTTTGGGGAGGTATAAGTGTGGAGAGAGTTGGGATTTGGGTTCCACTTTGTAAAAAGAAATAGCTTGCATTTCTTTACTCGTTATGGGGTGTCATAAGAGGTTGGGAGGCATAAGGAAATGTGAGGAATTAGGGGACGTGGGGAGGCATAAGGGTATGTCAGGGATTTGAAATAATACATAATTTGTTGGTTTGTTCTCGGTGGTGATACTCATTTCCCCTTTGGAAAGACATAAGTAGCATCGCCCATAGTTTCTTTGCTCCTTTGGCTTGCGTGATGAAGCCTAAGTCTTGTTTTTTATGCTTTAATGTGGTTGTAAACTACATTCTATTTTGGAATGTTTTTAAATGTGAGATTGCTTGTGTGTTTGTGGCATCATGTTGTTGCCATGAGTTGAAACACATCTTCTATTGACCTTGTGGTTGGGGCTCGGGGCGATGAAGAAGGATGGCCTTTCATTGAAGAAGGATGGCTTCTCCTTGCCTTTGTTGTGATGAAATTGTAGGATCGTCATGTTGTTGGGAGAAATAATAATAATAATAATGGCCCTTCCACCCGCCTTTGTTGTGATCAAATTGCGGGAGGCAACTAAAATGTAGGATCACCCTACCCCCTGAGGATTTGAACTTGTGACCTTATTTCAAGAGCACATGACCAAAGTACGAAAAAGATAGTTTTGACAGTCCTCATTGAGATTATTATTTATTATAACCCTTTTACACTTTGAAGTGGATGACCTCGTATATTACTAGCGATGGAAAGATGTTTTTTATGGCTATGAAAGTTGAAATTCAAAATGTGAAAGAGATGAATTCGTTTTTTTTTTTTTGGAATGTATGAGAAGGAAATGTATTATTCGTATATTGAAATTGAAGTATGAAATAAGAAATATGGAAGGAAATCATTTTGAATTAATGGAAGTTTTTACCTTGTTCAAATGATTTAGTTTTCATTGGAAATGCATTATGAAACCTTTGTTTGGAAAAAAAGAAAAGTGAATATGTATGTTGAAATGTCATGATGCTCTGTTTTGTAGAAATGAATGTTTGGAAAATCTGAAGTTGTAAATTGGCATTTGAATACCTTGTTTGAATCAACTTAATAAATTAGAGTGTTTTGGAATGAATTTATTATTGAAGTTGGTAAATGTAAACAAATCTATTTGTTTTGGATCATTGTTAGATGTTTTCAAACTGGCAAATGTTTTTATTCAAAATGCATAGAATGACCCCTACAACAATGAATAAGAAAATGAAACATTAAATTGAACTTAGTAGGATTAAAATGACCCCAAACAAGCTAAACCACTTAAGAAATGGTTAAGAATCCTTTCAAATCGAACAAAGGCAAAACTGTAGTCATTTTGCTATCAAAATTGAGAAATTTTGAATTAATATTCAATCCACAAATAAACCCTTAAAATCCATCCTAAATTCCTCTAAGAGAAACCCCCATGTTTGTTTGGCATGTTGAGAAAGGAAGGAGGTCAAATTGAACAAAATTTTATAAGTCAAATGTTACCAGTTTTCATTTTAAAATCCTACAGAGTATTTTCTCAAAATTTACCCTTAAAAATTTATCCAAATTAAATTCTTAAGGTTTTTGTGCAAAGAGGATGTCGAGAGCTTTCGAAAAGTCCTCGTTTTCCAAAAATAGATCTCTATCAAAAGTTATGGCCTTCTAAAGTTCGTAGAAGAGGAAAAGCCTCTTGCGTGCTCATCTTGTGCGCCAGAGCTTCTTGCGTGCCTGTCTTGCGCGCCCATCTTGCGCCCTTGGGAGAGAATGAGTCTCTTCCACGCGCCCGAGAGAATAAGAGTTTCTTTCCGCGCCTCTCTTCCACATCCGGAAGGAAGGTTCACTTCCATGCTTCTCTTCCACACCCAAGGAAATTTTCTTCCACGTGCCCCGCAAGAAGATAATCTATCTACGCTAGGGATGAATTTCTCTCTCCTAGTGTTTTGTAGGATGTTTGATAACTGTTGTAATGGACTCTGGAATTTTTGTTGGGAACACTTAAAAATAATATATTATTCCTTAAATTTTCCTAGCTAATCCTAGGTTGTTTTTGGTCTCGAGTGGGGAGTATTTGGGAGGCGTTACAGAATCTTTATGAATTTGTTAGTGAATTATTGTTAATTATTTCATCACTTAATTATTAACTCATAAAAAGTTTGACATTAGGTTTTAAATTCATATTATTATTAACAACTTATTCAATGTAAATAAATTAAAAAAAATTGCTCATATTGTTTAATCCCATAAATTAAAAGATTTTATCTCTTTTTATAATAAATATTTAACACTTTCCACCCTTAATACTTCACAATTACACATTTTAATTTAGAATTTCTATATATATATATATATATATAAAGATTAAAAACAAAAACTATCCCATTCTTGTTTGATATCACATGCTCTTTCAAATTACTTACTAGTTTTTAGTGTTCTTGATACTATCAAAATTTAATTATAGCATGTATACTACATACCTCTAGTACATACTTATTAAATTAATAAATGAGAATAAATTTTTGGATATAGTTAATATTTTAAAATTTCTAATTGAATTTTTGAAAGTATAATTAAATCTATTTTTAATTTATTATTTTATTTATAACTAAATTTATGTTGAATTTATTATTGTATATTGATGTTTTTCAATTTAAACATTACATCCCACCACCTTCTCTAATTGTTATCGTAGGATGTTATCTTCTCAATGAATTTACTAGTGATGAGGATACATGATGTTAGTATAATAATACATATTCAATAGTAGGATACTAACTAATACCCTTACCCTTACTTCTACTTCTAGGTCTACTTATTCGATCTTCTATTATCAATACCCCTTTCAATACAACATTCATATATAAAATACCCCATTATACATTTCAACATACCTCATTGGATATATCTTTTATTTTCTTTTCTATTTACACATCATGTTTGTAAAATAGAACAATGTGATCAAGTAGACATGTAGGAATATGCATAAGGAATATTCATTGATCCTTCAAAACAATCTATGAAAATAATGTGCTTACATATTGTAGTCCCAATATTTACTCCAAAAAATATTATATTTTAAACTCTTATACCTTTTAATACGAGGTAATATATTGTGAAGATTTTAATTACTATTAAAATTTCCAATTTAACCAGACGTGTTAAGATATTGGTTAGTATACATCTATCTACATCATTAAATAAGGTTTAGAAAAATCATTCAAATGAAAAAAATGATCTCAAAACTTTATATTATGAATAAAATGTTACAATTTTACGTTAGATTTTCTTAATTAAATAAACGTTAAATTTGAAATTAATTTTCTTTATACAACAATAAAAGAAACATAAAAATTTAAATTAAAAAAAATTAATTACATTTCTTAACAATTATCATTATACCAAAAATTGACAACAAGATCCAATTCAATATTATTGTAATTCATAATATTGTGCATAACATACACGTTGCTTTCTTTTCAGATTCTCACAAGAAAAGTGCATTTTGGCACCTCTTCGTTCACGTAAAGATGTAACACTATATTATATTACCTCCCCTTTCGTTGGAAGGATGCAAAAGAAATATTCTAAAATCTTATCTTTTTGGGAACCCATTAGTTGTAAGGTACACGTGCCAAAATGTGCACTGCCATATTCAAAGCACTTGTCGTTCTGTATTTGGACTTTTCTTTGAATCCGTCACTCTAGATTCCTTTGGTATGCTATTGTATTTCAATAATAGATGGTCCACATTATGATGTATATATATTATAAATATACTTTGCTGATTTATTTATGTATATGTTTAGTCTATTTCCACTCATTTCACTCGAATGGAAGTATGCCAAGTAAATGTACCCTTGATTTCTTTGCCATCTAAGTGTAGAATAGTTATTGGCTAAAATAGATTGCTTTTTTATATTATAGATATTTTAACAAAATGGGTTGCATTGAATGTGTCTAAAATGTGTTTATTTTTGGTTAAGTTAATTTTTCATTGTAGTAATTTCATGCTTTTAGTGGTCATTATATCATTCCCATGCAAAATTTACCTACCATTTCACATCCCTCTTTTTATTTTTCCAATTTCAATTTAATCACTTTTTCCTTAATCGAGGATTTCATATTCATTTTAACTTTTATTATTTATTAATCATTTTTTTATTTTTTGGATGTTATCTTGAATGTTGGTATGGTTCTAAATTAACGAATACATTTACACATCTATTTGAATTTAGGGATTCTATTTATCCGACATGTAAAAATAATTATCATTCACAAGAATCTATTGACCATTTGAAAATATTAAAGAAGTCAATAAATCATTAGATATTTCATTAAAGTATTGAAGTTCACATGCATGTGCACATGTACTTGAGATAATTGAATACATTTCCATCCTTTGAGAATTGTGACTACATCATCTCGAAAAGTATAAAATGCTAGAGTAAATTTGTTCATTAACATACAAATAAATCAAGAATTTGTAAATGTGAAGATTAAAATCTAGAAATTGAATTCAATTTTCAAAATTCTTATAGTGTAGAAGTTCATGGCGTTCTAATACATCTATTTATCCAATTCAAATCATATTTGTGACTATTTTTTTAACTTTTCGACACTTTGGATTTGATTGTCTTGTGATGATTTTATTATCTCATGATTAATATAAAACATTTTGTAATAAGTTTCCAAGATCTCAACCCATTTATATGCCTACAATGTTGTCCCAATCAAGCAATGTTTTCAAAATGTTGTTTCAAAAATACTATGCCTTATGACAAGGACCTTCAATTATTTTACACTAGTCTTATATGACGAACGCAACAATTTTTCCATGAACATGGTGATTTCTAAGCTTAGGATTTGTTATATTATTTTACCTAAGCCCCATTATACTATTTTATTGTGATATTTATAATTTAGGGATGTGTAATGCCACTTCTCTTGCAACACTAAAATGAAACATGATCATCTTTTTGAATTAGAGTTATAATCGAGTTAGTAGAAACCGTGTTGCTTTATTTTCTATTTAGCATAATTCATTAATGAAGAAGAAGGAGATCTATTTTCTTTTGGATTTCATCATGATCTGGTTGTTCATTGTGTTTTGATTATTATTATTTTTACTAGTCTATATGTTTTCTTGAACATGGTGATTTCTGGACCCTAATGGACTTTATTAAGAATAAAACAATTCATCTTTTTTAGAATGTTTTCGTAAACCATGTTGCTTTATTCGTAATTTGTTTGTGATCATGCATTGTGTTTTAATTATTATTATTTTAACTATTTGAGATTGTTTTAAGTTGAAAATTGGTTTATCTCTATGATGGGATAGCATTACTCTTGAGATTGTTATTGTGTTTATCTATTGATGGGACACATAGATAGATATTAATAGAGATACGATCAACATGTGTTAGGGAAATGGAAGGATAGACGTTATTGTAACCAAACTGATTAACTTTTGATAGACATTCAGTATGGAAGAAAATGAGGTGTTGTCAGATAAATATATGTTGATATTTCGAATCATTTTCGTATTGGATTTTTATTATGATGTTCAAAGTTATTTTTGATTTAATTGATATTGGAGATTGGCGAAATTGTGAACGAGTGAAAGTATTGCTTTAATCTGATGATCCAGTTGGTCTTTGATCTTAGTTGCAAACTGATGTATGAGTAGAATCGAAATGTTGAAAATGGGAATAATTTTTAAATTACTTAGTCTTAACAATAGTAGTTTTAATTTTTATGTTTAAAATTGATAGTTAGACATAAGTGTTTTATTACTTCGATATCATTAATATGGCCATGAGGCCAGAGGGGTATTGTGTGTTTTGCAAGGAAAACATATCACAAAAAACTACGAGGATTGGAGACCAACCACATTGGAATTCTAGGTGAATTCAATAAGGGTCACCATGGAAACATGTATTTGTGTGTGTGTTGGAATTATTGTTAGGGGGAAATTGTGACCAAGGGGTTATGTTTTGTCTTTTATTTATTTTCCTTTAATTGATGTTAGTATGTGATTTTAGTGATGTAATTCATTGTATTAATTATTTGGAATTTGGGGTATGTATTTTAACCTTTATTATTAATGGGTTGTAGTGTCTTAATTAAAGCTAAATTAATCTTGTCCTAAACTAATTATAGATGTGACCAAAGGAATTCATTTATTAGGCTAGATTTCTCTTGGATTTTGTGTTGATAGTTGAGTGCTTGGGGATCTTGAGTGTTGTACACTCTACCCCTTCATGGAAATTCGAATTTGGCCTTAGAGGCCAATTTTGGAAGCTTGTGGGACAAGTCAAACTTGTCCCACACCTCTTAAATTTCTATGCCAACCCTACCTATGGGTTGGGGGGTCAAAATTAGACCCCATTAGGTGTTTTGGGAAGACAAAAAGGTAAAATGTTGAGTGCACTTTCTTTCATGTAATTAATTTTGTCCTTAGGAGGTGTGGGCTTGGTTTGTGTGTGCAAGTAATATGTCATTTCTTCACCCACTTATTAATTGTGCTTTGGAGTTTGAAGTTTGAATTTTGAGGTGGAGTTGAGGATGAGTGATGTGGCATCCTACATGGAGCCACCTCACCCTCCTCTCTCCCTTTTCTATTTAATCAAGTTCTTTTTCTTGATTGGGGGTTACTTCATTATTTTGTGCTCTTGCATTTTGGGAGTTAGAGGATTTTTAGAAGTGTTTGTGGATTTTTGGAGCTTCTTGGTGTTTTTTGGGCTTGAATAAGCTTGGTGTATGGCTCTTGGATCAAGCTCTACCATGGAAAGGTAGGAGCTAAACTCTTGTTAAATGTTTTATTTTATTTTGTATGCATATGTGCTTGTTTTGAGTGTTTTGGAATGCTTGTTGGGTGCTTGGGTAGATTGCCTAAGTTTGGTGTAGGAGGATACTATGGGAGATTTCATGTAGGGAGGCATAAGAGTTTACTTTCTTGTTTGGAGGGATTTTGGGTTGGGTGCCCCACCTTGGATAAGGAATGTTTGCATTTCTTACTTGTTCTTTTATGAGGGAGGCATAGGAGTATGTGGGAGGTAAAGGGGTACTTGAGGGAGGCATAAGAGTATGTAGGGGATTTGAGATATGCATTGGAGGCTTTAAGGTGGGCACCCATTCCCATTGGGAGGCATAAGTGGCCTCCCCATAGGTCTTGCTCTTGTGGCTTTCATTTTAAGCCTTGTTTACTTCTTGTTTAGTTGTTTTTCATTCTTGTGTTGTTGATGATTGAAATGTGGTTAGAATGGTTGTGAAAAATTATTTGTTTTGTGGAAGCTTGTTGTTTGCCATGAGTTGAATCCATTTTCCATTCCAATGTGGTTGAGGCTCGGGGGCCAATGAGGAGGATGGCTTCTCCTCCTCATTGGAATTCTTGGTTGGGTGGAGAGTGTTGCCTCTCCCCCCTTTTTGTTGTGATCAAATGAAGTTAGGTGGAGCTCTTGTTGGTGTTGTGAAGCTTGGAGATTTTGGTGGAGTCCCTAAGAAGATCCTTCTTGTAATGAAACTTCCTTTGTGTTATTCCCACTTAGAGTGGAAGAACTTGTAATATTGTATTCCATTTTAGCTTGTAATATTGTATGATTTCCCACTTCAAGTGGAGGACATTGTATTGATCTTGTGAAGGAAATTTACATTCAAACATTTTTATTAAAGTTGTATTGTATGTGGAAAGAAACAAATAAAAAGAAAGAAAAATATTTGTGTTGTAGAGTTAGTTTTGAGAAATAGAAAAGAAAGTTTACTTTCATTATGAAGTTGTTTTATTGTAAATGAGAAATAAGGAAATATATAAGTTGTAAGAAGTTGAAATTGTATGTTTAGTAGACTTGAATGTAAAGCAAATAATAACTTTTAAAGAAGATTTAGATCCTTTATTCTCTTGAAATAGAAGGGAAATTAGTTAAACAAAATGATTCATTGTTGTTTATACTATTACACAAGAAATGCTTTAAAAATAAGTAATTTCAACTAAGAAATGAACAAATGGAATGAAATCCCAAAACTGGAAACTTTAGGTGCATAAAATCAAGTCCAGAATGTATTTTTAAACATTTTTACAACTTTTGTTTTTGGAAAATCTCAGGTTTGATGGTTCTGTTTCTAAGAAATAGGATGCCTCCTTGTGTAGAGCGGTGGCCTCGTAACCACCACTCAAGTAAGGAGGAAGTCAAAGAACTTCCACTACATAAGGTGGCGGTTCATGGTTTGTCACCCAGGTGGGGTGGCGGTCCCAGGACCGTTGGCCTTCTCTGGGTGGCAGTCCTGTCACTTATATTGGAAATTTCGGTTTCGCATGCAAGTGAGTTCTAACTTGTGATAACTAAAAAAGCATTTAAATGTAATAATGACTTCCAAACAAACAAACAATGGAAAATATGATGGTTTTAAGCACTAAAATCTTCAAAAGGTAAATTAAAATCACTCTTTTTCAATTATGTTAATGGGGGTAGGGTTTTCCCAAATAAAGAACCCCAAAATACAAATAAATGGGTAATAACTCCAGATTTGGAGTGGAAACCCCTTCAATCTTTGAATGAAAGAACTACAATGATAAATCTACAATCTAAACAAATCTAAACTTGATCTTGAAGAAAATCCTCCATAGTTCTTCCTCTCTTGCTCCCATGGCTTCCTTTTCTCCAACCTGCAAAGCAAACAAAAGAAAATAGACCAAATGAGGAGTTTAGAATAAAGGAAAGGTTTTAATAAGAATTCATAAGGATTTTTAGGGTTAGTTTGGAACCCTAGGATCTAATGGCCAAGATTGGTTTGATCTAAGGGTTGAGGATCAACCCTACCTTGTTTTTGGTAGTAATATATTTTTGTAAATATTTTTATTTAAAATTTAAGGGTATGTGTAGATGGGGCCTCTAATTTACCTTAGTGTGTAAGTATTTTTCCTAGTTCCTAGTATGTTTTAGTAAATTAATGAAATGTGGGATATTAAAGCTAATAGGATAATGAAACAAAATAACTAAGTATAAGATTGACCATGTTGGGATTGATCATTAATTAAAGAGAAGAAAGAATTTAACCAAGCAAATTAAATTATGGCACCTTCCTAGACGAATGTTAATTAATTGACTTTAGAGATAAATTAAAAATATTTAATCTTTGAACTAGACCTAGTTCCCCTAACGTAAGGTTGAGAATATCAATGTAAGTTAATTTAATGAACCCTAGGGGTTGTCACCCTTGTAACCTTCTTATAACTTAAACAAAAAAATTAGTAGCAACTTTTGGGATAAGTGTTTAGGGTTTCAAGCAGTGTGTTTCTAGAACATCATTTTTGCGGGGGTTACATATAGCCTAAATAGTTTCTAGTGTTTAATATTCATACAAATTTTTATTTTATCATTGATTCAACTTTGATAATAACCTAAAAATTCCTTTTAAGAAAATTGTAGTTAATCAAAAATCCTAAGGAAAGAAATGATGTACAAGAGCTATGAGATTAAAAATGTCATCTTATTTTGATATAGTATATGTCTAATTATATTTATCACCAACATTGTCAAGGAATGATGATAAAAATAAAAATGAAACTTTAATGAGTTCCATGATAGTTTAATGTATAAAATTTTCATTGATGATGAGAATTAAATGTCTTCACTTGAATACATATTTTTGAGTGAATTTTATTATGCATCATTAGAAGGATTATATTTAATAAAGAATTTTTGATACTAAAATGTACATCATTGAATGTTTCAAAGGGAAAGTATAATAGTTGATGATATATCACCGCCCAAAATACTATAGTGTGAAAATTTGAAAATGAAAATAATACTTAATGTGTATTGTATAACAATCATGGGGTTCATTAGCAAGGCAATATTCTAACACGTTCATTCATATTGAGGTAATTAAAATTGATAAAAACAACTTCAATATACCAATAGACATTAGGGGGTGGAAGTGTTTAATTTAATAATATTTTACGTTAGGTATTGGGGGTATGTTAGAGAGGTGGCTACGAAAGAGATAGGGTTAATTTTAGTATTAAAATAAAACATTTGAACCATAGTTCCTTAAAAATATAGAAGGTTCATGGTCATAAACTTATAATATAATCTCTTTTTGAATAACGGAATTTGAATTAGGAGATTTTTAAGCAAGAAATAATAAGAAGGTAGAAAACTAGGATTAAGTATGTGTTTCAATAGAAATGATATTATTTCACCATATTAATTATTTGAAGAAATATTGATAAATGGTTAAATCTTAAAATTAAGGTAATTGGTAATAGGTCTTAAATGACTTCAAACTCTCTTTCTAGAGAAAAGACATTAAGAAAATAATAATTGAGTGAGAAACATGATAGATTTGTGTTTGATATATTAGCGTATAAATTAAAAAGGGGTAAATAAAATTATAATGGAAAAATGGATAAGTGAGGTTCATGGAAAAATAGGGGTTATTATCAATTGAATAATTAGAGGTACCTAAAAACTAACATTAAGGGTATTAATTAATACCTTTGAATGAACGTGTTATACTATTCTTTTCTAAGTGAACTATTATGATAACAATAAATGCACACATGATTCTTTTATTTATCCCAAAGAAGTGCATTTTTATAAAAATAGACGAGAAAAAAGAGGATTTAGGAGTATGTCAATGTAGAGATATGTACTATTATAGAAAGGTAGAAAACCCCACTCGACTAGAAATAAGATTTTTTCAGATGGATAAGTATAAAATATATTATAAAAAGAAGTAATAGTGTTCTTGAAAAAGAGATAATTTAAATTAGATCGAGGAAAAATGATGTGCCAAAATTAGCGGGAACTTGACAAGGTCATAAGTTGAACTTTGGGTGTCCGTTTAAGTCCATTTTTTTCAAACCACATGTTTCGATGAGACGAATGCCTGGTCAACTCGCCCTACTAGTTGGAGAAAGTTTTGGCACATTTTCGGGCCCGAAATCTGCCATCTTGAGGTTGAAAATTAGGATTTAAGTTGTAGTTCAATTTTTTCCTATTTTAGGGCATTAGTTAATTTTAGTCTATTAGTTTCATTATGAGTTGGAAAGTTAGAAATTCCTCTAATTTAGGAATGTAGAAGATGTATGGAAATTTTTGTGCTGCATACGAATAAGCATGTAAACTTACTAAGAATAACAGGTTCTAGTAAACTGCTAAAAATAGTAATTTCCGCCACCTAGAGTAGATTTAGTCAAATTTAGTTAGAGTTTTCTTGGAAACTCAAGTTGGGAGTTGTTTTCCTATTTAGGAAACATTGTAATTCATGATTCAATAATGAAGAAGGAGATATATTTTCTTTTGGAGTTCATATTATTTGCAGTATATCGAGTTTGTTTAGAATTTGGCTTCATTGAAAAACTTAAAAAATAAGAGGAAGTGTAGAAAAATAGTACCTAAGACAATTTAGCATTAAAGGAAGAAGTAATAAAAGTTGTGGTAACTATGAGAATTAAAAATGGAAACATAAATTTAAGTGATGCAGTCATTACCTATAGTCCCAATGAAGGGAATCCAATCCACAAACCCGTTAAAGTCATGTAGTGGTTTTCACTCAAAGGTTCTTCAATTACCTATATTATTAGTTCAAAAATAATGCATGATTTAGCATTATCATGGAGAAATGTACATATTGTTTACCCATTGTCTATATATACTAAGGATGCATGAGCCCTATCATCCCTATATCTCTCACTTGCCCTTAAGCGATAGATCATTTCTACCTCTCGTCCTTCCATGGAGATGATATCTTCATTAGGATATTATTCTCCTATAACCACTCCTCTCTATCTTCTTTGAATTTGTCTTCCCTAATTGAATTCATTATCCTCCATACATGTTAAATCATTTTCCTCCTTTCGTTATTCATTATCATCAACTTCTTCCTATGAATATATCCACTTTTAATTATTGAGATCCAAGAAACCTCATCAATGAATGCAAATTTGTCTCCTCCTATCATTATATGCCCATATCAAATATATGATCTAATATTTATTTTCCTCATATTTTATTCCTTATCATATGGTAATCAAAATAACCAAGTACATGCTTGCTACATTTATACATGAAATAATATATTATTCATTTGGTTTGGATCTAGATTCCCAATTATCAACTCCTCGATTCCTCTTCCTTTTATCATTAAGAGGTACTTATCCCTTGAGCACCATCTGGTTTTTCACAATCCTTCCTCAAGGTCCTTTCTTCTGGATGGTCCTCTCTATATCCTCTTACTTACACATCCTTTTATTTCCTCAGAATCAGATAAATGCACCTTCTTCCATATTTTTCACCTTCTTAGAAATAATTTCAATATAATTATTACCTTTTTCTCAATGTGTATCGCATGTAGACACAAAATCCGGCACATTGGTACATTTCTAGGTTTTAAAAGCATACTCGAATTTACATGATTGTTAAGCAAGAAAACTAGTAATTCGATGGCTATCTTTGGCCTTTTGTTTATGTTTCTTGTTTTATATTTGGTCTTATGAACCCTACATCCCATTCGAACTTCACTTTCTTATATTTTATGACTTCGGACACTAGTGCCCATCCAGGACGCCAACACCTAGCCACCCTTGACTCCTCTGGAAGCCCTAACCCTTTTCTATCTTAGTCACTTCTTTTGGGTCTTTTTTAGCTTTTATCCATATTATTTTCTTATGGTTTGGCCTTCAAGTTTTCAATTATGAAATTCAATTAAGGAAATCACATAAATACATAGTTATGTGATCATAATAAAGGACCAAGCTCTAAGCATACTATCTATCACCTAAGCTTCCATTAAAATGCATCCAAAACACTCAAAGGAATCCATCTAGAATCCATAGAAGGGACAAGGGACTGCATTTTATGCATACAAAACATAGGAAGGGGAAGTTAATTCTATTCCATACACACATTTACATCTTTTATCAAATCTAGCATGTTATCTAGTGCATCGTGTACAAGGTCTTCCTAAGGCACCATTTTCACACACTCGCAAAACTAAATGGAGTATGATATGTAGTGCAGCACTCGGTCGTAATTTCACTCAATTGAGTGACCTCTAAGTCATTATGATTTCCCATATTTCATCTTTATTTGTTTGGATTTTATGTAGTATTATTGGGTTTGCAATTGAATCTTTGTTTTGTAGGTTATAAGTACCTCAATGATTAGATTACAACATATAAATGACCAATGTCGAATATCAGCGGCACTCTTGTGACACTTCGAAAATCAGGTTATGACCATATTAGCAGTCATGTGAACCTAGTAGAAAACTTGGGAACCTAGGCGCCACTGACCCACCATGCGCCCTAGTTTGGTCTACTTTGAAATTCCAATTTTTTTAGTAAATAGTTATAATGGTCTTCCCTTTATGTTCATCAGTTTCCCGGTTGCATGAGTCCAAGATCAAGCGTAAAGCAACTAAGTCCTTTCCTCTCTCTCTCTCTCTCTATCTTCCTTTAGGGTTTCCTATTTATTTACTTATTGTTTGTGTCATGTAATGTATCTAGCAATTTGTATTTCATTGTGTACATTTAGTTACTTTGTAATTATGTTTTAAAAAAAAAAATTATTTTATTAAATCATTTGGTGAACCCACATTCAAACACTTTGGGATTATCACTTCTTCCTAATTTCATTATTGTACTATCCTCTCATCATGGATATCACCATCCATGCCTTCTTGCAAGCTAATCGTGGTTGTATGGATAAAATCAACTCTCTGTTTGGATAATATTACATACGTTCCAATACTACTCTAGATCATGTCTATCAGTTGTTCATAGCTTTATCTTCTCAACAAACTTATTTTCCATATGATGTATCTAACTCTCTTTGTATTTAAGACAATGATCCTCCAATTTATATCTAGGAACACATCTATAAAATAGGCATTAGGAGAGTACTAGTCAACAATCTATCCAAGCTCAATCTTTAGAATCTCACATTTATTGAAAAACTTGGTATCTCCTTAGCTAATATCAGTCCCTCATCTATTTCTATATGTAGCTATGATTCTTCTCCATGTCCGTGCATGACCATTATCACCTTACCTCTCACAGTTGGTCCTAAAACCGTTCCTAGGGTATTATTTGTTATCAATGCCAAACTCTAGTACAATTTCTTACTTGGTAGACCATGCCTTTATGCCATACAGTAGTACCTTCTACGAGTTCATCATTGTAATAAATTCATACATGATGACTATGCATATACTATTTTTGTTGATCATGATCTATTCAAATATTTCCACTTAGACCCACTAACTGCTCTACCTACTCTAAATCTATATCACAATGCAAAACATCCCCATACTCCTACATATATCATTGATGATTACCAACTCGCAGCTTTATCCCGCCATTACCGATGACATGATTCTTCTCCAATGATCTATTAATGCATTTGACGTCATACATACCGCCTCATCTCACTTTGCCTCAACACTTCTTCCTTTCACATGCACTCTTTTCATACATAATTATTATTGGCCTCATATCCCATTTGATCTAGCTTTCTCGACACCATTTTCATGCACAATGGTTTATCCCAACTTGGATTCAACCTTGATGATCTCTTGTCACCACCTTATCCTCTTCACCTTTATGATGGATGTTTTTTTACTGCTTCTTATGGCATCCTAGATCTTCCATTTATCTGTATTCCTTGCATGTACTCCTCATTCCTCTCCACTTACACTTGGGCAATCTTGGCTTGATTACATTGGTGGCACTTTGGATCCTAATCATACTAGTATCACATTTCCCATGCCTTTTAGTCACATTTATATTTGCAATGATTCATTTCTTAGCTATACTAAAAATCTCACTCGATGGTATGCACATGGTTTTCCACAACCACCTTTCACTAATGAATAATATGTTATGGGCATGTACAATTTACGTCGTAATGGATATTTATATGATCAACCCCACACTATTGCTTATCAAGTTTCCAACCCTAATCCAATACTTTACGATAATGAAAGTAATGATCTCCTATACGATGTTACTTGATTCTTATACACATCATACACTTGGGGGAATCAATTTTACTTCACCCCCTTCTAGCATAATCAATTGTCTAACATTTCTACTCTTACGCTTTGTGCTTCATACTTCCTATTTCTAAGAAATATTACACAACTTGATACACTTTGTATCATCATTACCCTATGACGCACTCTTGTGCTAAGGTTCACACTTGATTGTTGAGGGCATACTACATCCATGAACCTCACACACTACACATTTCATGCTTTGCGCTTCACGATACATCTTTCTAGCATTTCATTCTCACACAACATACTACCCTATGATTTCCTTTAGTTAAATTGTTCATAATTGAATACTAAGGATATAAATCTAAAATGAACCTCACCCCATTCACTCTTTACACTTTGTGCTTCATGATGTATCTATGTACATGTAGAAATAATGCTTCGCATAGTGCTTTTACTAGTCCCACTCGTGCTCCGAGGGCATCTACATTTACTAATCTTACACATCACATGTGATATTGTTTCATAATTTATTACTACTTCCTAGAACATTATTTTTCATTGATTTATACACTCTTTGACATATTATCTATCTTTCTAACATGTTAATGGGTGCTTCATATGTAGTATTTTCAGTATAGGACTATATGACACCATGGTTTTCTAATTTATCTCTTTGGCTATTGATTTTCATTGTATGTTATTGTTTTGGGCTATTACTTTTATCTTTTATACACACTATATTCTTTTCACCAATTTGGATCTAATTGTCTGTGAGATTGTGAGTGATGTCCCATGCCGAAACACACTTTTCATGGTCTATACTTTCTTCTTTTTACTTAGTACATTATATTCTACTTACATTCTTATCTTTGATTGCACTAACACATGTTATTAACCACTTTTTTGCATGTTCTTTGGTTTCTATCAAGCACATACCCTCCTCGTACATGGTAAACACTTCATATTAGTTTCACGTCCTCTCTTTTGGACCGCATACTACTATATGTGTCATATGCACCCCAAATGAGGGGGTATAAATTGGGTGAATGAGTCACCTCATACAACAACTTATATCTATAATAATACATGACATGCATAGTACGGGAATAGAGAAGTCATATAGTTACATAATGGCCTAAAATCTCACTAGGGTCCTCGGCATAACAAAAACACTAGCGCCAAGGATCGACAATAACACACGGGCACCTATGTCCTCCCTTAGGTGCCTATGTACTTGGGGTACATACATAATTTTTTTCAAATAAAATAAGTTAAAATATATCTTCAAAGAATTTTTCACATTACAAGAATAGTCCTCAGTTGTAGAATTCCTTCTATCGAAAAAACTATTCAATCGAAACAATTTCAAACTAATTCGGTACAACTTGGAATAAAACATGATCATGCCATCTGCAGTGGTGTATAATCGAGAATTTTTCATGGAAGGAGAGTAACACTATACCTCTCTCCCCAACACTCTTCCGTTGTGGCATGAGATTGCCCAAAAAACTTGCACTTGGTTTGAGATCTCCTAAAAACTCGTACTTAGCATGAAATTTAAAAAAACCTCTCTTTTCCCTGATATCACCCAAAAACACATTCTACAAATCATTTTTCAGGACATCTTTATATCCTTTTACACTCATTTTCATCAGGTGCACAATTTCCTTTTACTACTTTTATAGACATTTACATACTTTTACATACTTTCACAGAGTTTTCATAATGAATGACTTTGATTACTCTTTCACTCTTCTTTTGTAAGTTTTTCCTTAATATCTAATAAGAAATATCCCTAATCAAGTGCTACAACAAGTAAAAAATGGCTCAACACAATATGCTTCACCCCTAAGGTCAAATTTTCTTCCTAATTTCCACGTTTCATTTTTACCACTTCACACTTTTACTTATCTCTTTGGAATTCTATCGCCATCACGCACTACATGAAAAAGGTACGCATCTTATAACTATTTAATGTTGTCTCGTATTCACTCAACAACATAGAGTGGGGGAAAATTTCAAAACAAAATCACGCACTTGGGTACATTTCTATGTCTTAACATTATACTAGCATTTAGATAAATCCTTAGTGAGAAAAATAGTAATTGACAATTAAATTTTTTCTTTTCTATGTTTCTTATTTTATATTTGGTCTTATATACCCTACAACCCACTCATAACTTTACTTTCTTTTCTTTTATGAATTCGGACACGGCTGAACAACAAGCACGCCACCGCCTGTGCACCCTTTTCCCCTATGGGCACCCCTAACCCTTTTCTTTCTTACTCAATTCTTTGGGATTTATTTTATCTTTTGGGCATCTTAATTTATAATGGGTCGGTCTTCCAGTTCTCAAGTATGAAAATTAATCCAAGGGAATCATATAAATTCATAGCTATATGATAAAAATAAAGGACCAAGCTATAAACAAACTATCTATCGATTAAGCTTACATCCAAAGGAATCCAAAGAAATCAAAGACATCCATCTAGCATCCATTAAAGGGAAAAGGAAAACAATTTATGCATACACAACATAGGATGATGAAGTTCATTTCATTCCATACACACATTTGCATCTTTTAGCAAATCGGCTCATTATACAATACATTTTGCACAAGGGATTCCGAGGGAACCATTTCCACACACTCACAAGAACTACACGGAGTATGTGATGCGGTGTAGTGGTTGGTTGTAATTTCACTCGGTCGGTTGATCGTTGGGGTCCGTTCAATTCTACATATTACATCTTTCTTTTTTTGGATTTGATGCGGTGTTGTGGGTTTTGCGGGTGAATTTTTGTTTTAAAGGTTATAGGTTCCTTGGAAATCATATTGCAACATGCTAGCGACAAAAAATGAATATTAGATACATTCTAGATATCAAGTTCCAACCATTTTTCACTGAGACATGGGCACCCAAGCAGGACTCTAAGCACCTAAGAATCCCCGACCTAGTCCAAGCACCCTATTTCAACCTACTCTAACAAATCCATATTTTTAGTGGATAGTTATGATGGTCTTCCCTTTCTATTCATCATTTATCCTAGTCTATATCAATCCAAGATCAAGTGAAAGTTAGCAAATTCATTTTCTCTCTCTCTTACATGTAGGGTTTCATATTTATTTTATTATTGTTTATCCCATAATGTATCTAGTAGTTGTATTTCATTGTGTACATTAAGTTACTCTGTGATTAGGGTTTTAAAAAAGTTTATTTTTCTTAAATCACTTCCAAGCATCAAGTTACAATCAAATTTAAATCTTACATACAATTGTTTAGTCTACCTATTTTTCTCTAAAGAAATAAACATATTTTGTAACAAATTAATAATTCAGTATTAGATAACCATAAGGCAATCTCATGTAATTAGGTGATCTAGAACACATTATTATAGTATCTCATCTATTCATAATAAACACTCCTTCAAGAGGGGACAACTATCTTGTTTGCATTTTTCTTACTTATTAGTGACATTTCAAACAAAAATACTTATCATGGTTGAAAATATTCTCTTAGGTTAATATGGTATCTCACCCTTCTAATTGTTTATATTTATACCAGTGAGGTTGAATCACTACTATGTCCTACAATCAATATCTTATTCTTATGCATATGATTCAATTAGTCCTACATTCTAATATCTAAATGACACATCCTACTCCTCATATGTGTAATGAAAATTTTATGTCTTACCCTATCACCGCAAAAAATTTGGATCCCTGCCATTTTGAAATTTTCATAAAACTTAGCTCTTTCTTCTATAATTTTTTGAAAAAATCCAAAACCATTCAAATAATCAAATAAGAAATAAATATTTCCAATATTTTGAAAAATACAAAGTGAAGACCTGGATATGACTTGATCTTATATTTATTTACTCTTTACATATTTTTTTCCATAATGTTTTGATAAATATCGTATTTAATATACTATTTACTCATATCTATTCATGAGCTATTTGGGCATGATGTAGGAAACACACATGACCGTATTCAATTATTAGATGTTATATCTCTCCTTTTACCTAGTGTTTATTCAACATCTAGGGAAATCTCTTATGCTATTAGGTGTTATTGTTTTATTACATATTACTATTTTCACATTCTTATTATGGAATCTTTCTATATTTAACTTTATGATGTTTACTTGTACTTTAATGTGAATAAAACATAAAATTTGTGCAACTCTAACATCTCTCAGCCTATGTGCCTCTAGTATACTATTTGCTATTATGTTCACTTTCTTACTTATTTGATTATTTTCATATATATACACTATGGAATTTTCTATGCTTATGTGTGAGACACTTTCATGTCCCCTGTTTTAATATTATATTTCCTTTAATCATGTTTTTTTTTTGTGTACAACACTCTTATGTCTCTTGTATCTATATATTTTCCTTTTCTATTACTATTATATGTAACATTGCCTTTGTATGCGTGTTTTTCGACATGGTTTGATAATCATATGCTTGTTTACTTATATACCTTATTTCCTCAATGATTTTTTTCTAGTATTTTTTTGCTATATATTCATGTCATCTTTTATACCATGTATGATTTTACAATAACACAATCTCTACAATGACCAGCTACAAGAAGCACTCAATGTGATTCATAAATAATTACATGCTACATATAACATGGAAACACATCATTTATTTTGAGCTAAGAAATATATTTGTACATCTCACTCACCTCAAAACATGGGCATTTAGTAGTGGGGTTATCACATGTAAATCTATTTAATTCAAATATTATATAGTTTACAAAATCATAATATAATACATAAACATGGGGAATAAAATCATATAAAGAAAATATTTAAAATTTACACGGGTATAAACCAATATGACAGATAATGGAACCATAATATGTTTTTATTCAGGATTGATGGTTTCATCCAAGGAACTTTTTCAATGAAGTATTTATCCATTTGTGAAACATACTATCAATTATAAGTGCTTGATATAGACTCAAGGATAGTTGGCAAAGTCCAAATCAATATTTTTACATTTTTAATAGATTTTAGGGGGCATCACCATTTTATTCCATTTTGACTTTTTGCATGTTGATAAATCTTATACTATTCAATATAGGGTCACGAGCCTCCTACTTATTATATATGCTTGATACATATGGAGAAAGATTATAATTCATTCCCTTTTAATTTTTCTCCATTTTACCAAATTAGACCTAGATCCGTCTACAAAAAATTTGTTCATGGGATAAAACATTTGGGGCGAATAGAATGCCCTATGATATCCTTCTTCGACACTTTAAAATATTATTTTGATGTAAATATAAATCCATGTGAAACCCCTTATTTATGTTTTCTAGGGATACTAGAAAGCCCTACGAAACTCTCATTTTTGTGTTGGTTCAAGTGACACCCAATTTCTTTTTGGTTTTAGTGTCTCTTACAAAAGTTGTTAAATGATCACCACTAACCCTTTAGCATCTTAGTACCAATCCAACTCTCTATGTATAACATTAAAGAGCTTCTTCATCAGTAGTAAAAAGGTATATTCCTTCCATGTTTCATTAGTTTACAAATTAAAAATTATAGTTTTCAATTTATAATGTCTTAATTACATCTTATCATATGAGTTAAAGTTCAATTATTTGTAGGAATATTGACTATGTTTTTACATTATTCAATTTGGATATTGTGAAAAACTTAAGTGGAATCAAACACTTCGAGAAAAGAAAACATTTTTTACACATTCCTTTACTTTTACTTTAAGATTGAAATTTTATTTTATAATTAAATGGAGGAAATTTGGAATTTTGTAAATGGAAACATTGTCTTTGTACCTAAATCATGACATGACTACACATATAAATCCTAATTGCACATATTAATCCATATTGCATAACTTTATTCCTTATTCACATTGTTCATTCAGTCACATAACTACTTTTACCCATACAAAGAAGTATATTCTCTCCATACATCATTATTTTAAATTTACTAATTTCTATTAGATGTTTATTCAAGACCACTGAATAAGGACCAAACTATCCAACAATTTTATTTGAAACTATTGATTTAATCCATAACCATCCAATGGTCAATTTCTCAACTTGATATCTTTCCGTGTGTCAAACTTAATGAAAAATTATACCTATGAACCCATATATAAGAAATTCAAATACACTTATTTACTCACTTAACACTTCAAAGAGTGCCTATTATAAATATCACTCCTAATGAACTTTAAGCTCTCCTAATTTTTTAAAAGAAACAAAAAATTCTAGGAGAAGTCACTACATAGGTTAGAAGCACACTCAACCATCTTATAAAACCACACCTCTCAAAATAGAGACCGTTTAATCCAAATCAAGATAAGAATGAAAATTCATTGTTACATTTTCAATTAATTAATTCACAAATAATCATTACATCCATATAGATATCAAATTCTAGGTGGAAAATTATGTGCATTTTAGGTCTCTTCAAATTTTCTTAAATATAGGAAATCTAATGATCACACATCAATGTAACGACTAACCTTTATTCAAGGTGTCTTATGCATGGTTATGGATTTTATTTATTTAAAATAATACATTATTTTCACACATATGTGACACATAGGGTTATATATTAAATCATTTTTTAGGGTTGCACAACCAAAAACAATTACAGGAAGCTAGGAAATCACTATACCAAAACACCAAACATGTATAGAATTGTAAATAAAATCCATACATATCCAATTGTTCCATACCTACTCAACTTTAAACTCTAGTTTTAGAGACATGTTAACACCTTATTTTTTAAACTTGAAAACCTTTTCTCTTATGAGTAGGTTGTTGATGCATTATCTTCCTTATAACGTTCATCAAGAGGAGTGTCGGGATTAACGAGTAATCTGAGTTTGTCTCATGGTATAGACCAAATAGTTTTTTATTTATAACTATGTTTTACAATTATGACATAGGTACCCTATCCTCACTTTGTTCCTCTCTTATTTACTTTTTTTCATCTATATGTTCATTTGTTTACACTCAATCCTAGTATTTTAATCACTTTTTGTCACCTTGGACCTTAGTAATTTCACCATTATTTATTTTCCTTCCATTCCTTGTTTTTTTATATCCTTGACCTTAGGTTTTCCCTGAAATCCAACACGATTGACCATATTAAACTATTTCAGGATTTCAAACCCCCATTGGTGATAGGATCAACAATGGTGGATCATGTAGGATATATAAACATTCTTCTTGTTTTGATTTTAGTATCAAATAATGATTAGTTTAACAAATACACTTTACCTATATATTAGAAATTTTCCTACATATTTCCATCTAGTTGTTATACTTCACATTTTTGAGCTTACAATTTTGCATTTAGGTCACCATTGTCACTAGAATTGGAGGTCTTTTTATTAGTATTTCCCTTCTTGACGAATAGAAACTCTCTCACATTTTTTTTTCTCTAGGGAGGATCAATGCATCAATATTCACATCATATGTAGTTCCCACTCCTCTTCGACACTATTTTCATTATGATGATATTACTGTTGGATTGATACTTAGAAATTTTGATTATTATATATTGATTAGTAGATGATAGACTATGCAGATATTTGGACTATTGACATGTTGTGATTTACATTTTGATTATGATGCACTAGATGATGATGATGGACACACACACACACACACACACACGTGTGTGTGTGTGTGTGTGTGTGTGTGTGTGTGTGTGTTGATTTTTAGTATTATGATTTTATACTAACATGTCATATTCGGATGTGTAGCATATGTTGCATATTTTTGGTAGAATTATGATGTTATAGATGTTAAAATAAAATAAAATAGAATAATTATAGATGATTGAATTGCTCTTTTTTACGATTATTAATTTCTATATGTATATTATTCTCGATGTTGTTGATATGGCCATAAGGCCAGAGAGGTATTATGTTTTTGTTGCAGGGAAATTTAATTGCATACATTGAAAGGGGATAGGGGACCAATCACAAAAGGATGTTGGGTGTTATGAAACATGGAAAAAAATTGACAACTTGTGTATAATGTTATGTTGTGTTGTTGCATGCTTTATTAGGAGGTTCCCATATGGGGGTAACCTCATTTATGTGGCCATGGGTGTAATGTGTTCCTTTACTTTAATTTTTTGTTTTAATTTGTTGTGCATGTGTTTAATTATTTGGGAAATATTGTCACTTTTTTAACACTTGCTAATGTGTCTTAATTAACTAGTTTAGCTTAAATTTGAATTAAAAAGGAAGATTTGACATGTGGGCAATAAATTAGGTAGATGTTCCTTGAAATCTTGTGGATGTAAATTAGATTTGTGTTGGGTTTTGTGTTGTGTACTCTTTTCCAACTTCAAAATTCGGATTTTGACTTGGGAGGATTTTGTGATGCTTGTGGGACAAGCTAAGCTTGTCCCATGCCTCTTAAATTCATCCAACAACCATACCTATATTATGGTATTTTGGACTATAAAAGGGTAAATAATTGCACTTTTCACTTACCACATTTAATTTTGTCCTTGATAAGCATGGTGTGCAAGTTAGAGTGTCATGTGGGCATGTCATAAGTCTTACATGTGTATTTAATTGCTTTGGGCTTGGTGTTTGACTTGTGTGTTGGAATGGAGGAATGATGAAGTGGCATCCTACATGGAGACACCTCATCATCCTCACATCCCATTTCTATTTATTGATTGAATTTGAAGGATTTTGGGTTACTTGCCTTATTTTCTTTTCTTACACTTTTGAAATTTGGTCTTGAGTTGCATGCTTGGAGCCTTTTTGGAGTTGCATTTTTGTATTTTGCTTGTTTTGAAGGTGTTGAAAGCTTGTTGGAGTGAATATTTTTAGAAGCTTAATGGAGAGGTAGGATATCCACCTTTTTTATTTCTTTATTTATGTATATAGATGTGAAAATTGTGTTTTTATGAGTATTTGCATGGGTGTTGTGAATGTGATATATTGGGGTTGGGTAGCTTGCATTAATAAGGGTGTGGGAGATGGAAGTATGGGACCATTGGGGAGGGAAAAGGGAGTTGTGAGGAATGAATTTTGAGGGAGTGTGATTAAGAGTTCCACCTATGGGGAGTGAAAAGGAAAACATGGACATATTTTTGCATATTTGCAAGGGGAGAGATAAGGATGTATTTGAATGTTTTGTATTGTGCACATGGAGGATTTTGGGTGGAACTCCTACTTCACTTGGGAGGAAAAAAGAGGTGGTTCCCATATTACTTTCTCCTTTTGGCTTGATGTCAAGCCTATGTGTTGTTGAGAAAGTTGTAAATATTGTTGAGTATGTCCATTTGAATGTGTTGTATGTTTTGTGGAATCCTTTTTTGTAAAAGTTGTCAAATGTTTCTCAATACCCCTCATTGTTCTTTGGTTAGGGCTCGGGGGCTAATAAGGGGATGGATTATCCTCTTATTAGATTATAGGTTGGGTGGAGAGCGTCACCTATACCCCTTTATTTGTATTTTGATTCAAGTTTTGAAGAGTTGGATGCAAGTTGAAAGCTATGAAGAGATGACTTGGAAAGAAGACTTTGTTTTGACCTTGTTGGAAGAATTATCCATGTTGTAAATCATATTATTGTTCCCACTTAGAGTGGAAGATTGTAACTTTTGTATGTTGAAAGAAAGCTTTGTATATTTCATTTATTCAAATTTTAAGTATTATAGTGAAAGAAGAAAAGTTAAGTTGTACATTGGTTGAAATAAAACTCTCCTACACTTGTATGTTACTCAAATTTGTAGGATAGATGTATCTTGTAAAAGAAAAAGGAAAGTTGTTTTCCAAATAAAGTATTGTTGAGTTCTTCATTGTTTTATTGCTTGATTATATATGACGAAAAGAAATGGATTAGAAGTTCTTGTATTGTAAAAGAATGTTATTACAACTTGTAGTTTTCATATTTGTATTGTATGGTTGCAAAGAGAAATTTCAAAGTATGTTTAATAAAAGAAAATTTACATTTCATATTGTTGAAGGTTGTATGTTTGAATGGAAAAGCTATGCATTTGGAAATTTTGAGTTATGAAACTAAGAGATGATGTCAATCTATCAACCAATGAATGGAAGACACCTTAATTAAAATTAATATTGCATTAAACACCAACTTAAGTAGAAAACTGTTGAAAAATGCATATATTGAAGGTTCTGTTTTGGGAAATTAAATCACCACCTTGCGTAGAGTGGCGGTTTTAGAACCTCCACCCAACACAGAGCGGTCATCGATGAACCACCCCCCATGGAGGGTGGTGGTCACAAGACCGTTGGTCTACGTAGGGTGGTGGTTTCATCACTTTTAATAGAAAAATTAAATCTCGACTATGAAAAACCCAGATTGAAATTTAATTAAAATCTAAGCTTTAAACCTTCAAAATGAAATTATGAGCAACTAGTAAGTGGTCGAATTTAATTGTTAATCTTATTAATCCTTCTATGGGCACCCAAATTTGTAAAAATTCATATATTTAATGAAATGGGGTTTTTCCCCAATTGTTGAACTCAAAGAATGTTTACATTAAATAATAAAAAACATATCCATGGTGGGATCTCTACATTAAGAAAATGAGAAATATTACAATAGTAAACCCTTTACAACTAAAACTAAGAAAATTTCTCCATGGTTGCACTTCTTGCTCTCATGGCTTCTCCTCCTCCTCTTCCAAACCTGCAAAACAAGAATGAACAAATGAGGTTGTTTTGGGGCAAATAGAAATAAAAGGAAACCCATAAGGATATTTAGGGAAACCCAAATCTAAGGGCTATGATAGATTCAATATAATGGCCCAAATTAAACCCTACCTCACTTAAGTGGAAGGTATTTTGTGGGAATGAAATTTAAAAAAATACATGGGTAATGGGGTGAATGGGGCCACTTAGTGGCTAGACAAAATAATTAAAACTTTTGTGTTAGAAAATAAAGTAATCTTGGTGCATGATAATTAATTGAAATAATGGAGATTAGTAGATGATTTAAATAAAATAATCTTACGAAGTAAATTAATAATAGTTAATTATTAATTTAATTCCAACTTCTGCAAGGTCGTGTGTAAAAATCTTAACCAAAAAAATTTATTAATTATGGATAGTGTCTAACCTGCAAACCCCCTTTTTAAAAATACCGTAATTTCGACTATTAAATTTATTAGTTCTATTTTATTTTGAGAATAGAAATTTTTGGGCGTGACACTTGGTATAAGATCCATGGGTTCAACGCTTGGACCCTAGACACACTTGGAAAACACAAAACACAACAAGAAAACCTAGTGAAACTCTAAACCTAGAACACACAACATTGCATGATATTTTAAAACGTAGAAAACTTAGAAAAATTAAACAAATCCTAGATGATGATAAAATAACTCCCATCTTTAGCTTTACTAATGTCATGGATGAGATGATGGATCCTTACTCATGAACCTAGATCTACCACCTCTAGATCAGGAAGTAGCAACTATATTACCTCGATCATCTGAGACACTACAAGATGTTAATGTCGTTTTATGCGAAGGATCCTTAAGAAGGATACCTAGCGAGAAAGATGGAAAGCCATCGGTGGAGGCTCATGCACCACCACTTCACGGTGTTGAGGATAGGATAGAGAACTCTCACACAGTCGAGTCGGGTTTAACATGAGTCACCACCTAGAGAGCATAGACATAGAGCTTGGGACACAAACACAAATTTAGGAGCCCTAGGCCGAGGGATGTTCATACGGAGAGACCTAGGGGGCCAACGATCGATAGTGGTAGATCATACTAGAGAGATATTAAAGTTACACCTACCATGTTTTTCCGAAACATAGGAGGATTTCAAGTTGAGGCATGGTTGGTTCACTTGAGTGGATAGGAGCCACAAGATTTTATGCTAATCGGGGTAAGTCACCTATTTTTGAGCCTACAGTTGGTGACATGGATAGCAACCACAAGATTTATGTTACACTCAAGAATTGCTAGGCTAAGCACTAGGACACGGTGATTGAGACCATAGGTAGCATTGGTGGTATTTCTACCCCTATTTTATTTGATTCAGGATCTTCGATTCTTTCATTTCTCCATCATTAGTAGAGTGATACAAGCTGGTGGCAGTTAGGTAGGGCCTTAGTTGGGATGTTGAGATAGCTTTTGGAGACAAAATCTCTAGTGTAATCCTTAGTTAAGGAGTGTGTAGTGGACCTAGGACCCTTCACCATGAATTTGGATCTTCGTATCCTTCCCTTGGTTTCATATGGAGTTATCTTGGGCATGGATTGGTGTATGCATACGAGAGATAAAATTTATTGTTACAACAAGGTTATATCTTTTTCAAACAATATGGGAGTAGAGTCAGTGATTGTTGGAGTTAAGAGACCCATCTTTATTCACACCATATATGTTATAGAGTTGAAGTGGTGTGTGCGAAACATTTTCAGTTATTCACCATCACTATTATTTACCTATCGAGAGGATGAGACTCATGGACCATCACTTGATGACCACCCCAATTTACAAGAGTTTTCAGATGTCTTTCCTAGTGAAATTTCAGGTTATCTTTGCCACGTGAGATAAAATTTCGTATTGATTTGGTTTCGGGAGCGAATCCTATTTTACGTGCACCATATAGGATGACCACACTTGAGCTATGTGAGCTCAAGTCACATTTAGAGGGCATTCTTAAGAAATGCACAAGTGGTCTTTGTGAAGAAAAAGGACGGATCTTTGCATTTGTGTGTGGACTACAAACAATTGAACAAAGTAACGATCAAGAATCGTTACCCCTTCCTGGATCGATGATTTATTTGATTAGATGAAGGGGACCACTATATTTTCTAAGATAGATATTAAGTCAAGCTACCATCAGTTGAGGATTACGGAGGCATATATCCACAAGATAAATTTCTATATGAGATATGACCACTATGAGTTCACAGTGGTACCTTTTGGTTTGACAAATTCCCTTGTTGTATTCATGAGTTTGATGAATGGGTTGTTCAAGACATTTTTTATTCCTTCGTGCTCATTTTTCTTGATGAAATTTTTATATACTCATGTATGTGTGAGGAGCATGAGGAACACCTTTGACAGGTTATGCGGTGTCTTCATGAACAACAACTATACGGGAACTTGGAGAAGTGTTCCTTTTTCAAGTCATAGGTTCAATACTTAGGTCACATTATTTCTGGGGAAGGTATCACAATCAATCCTTCCAAGATTAGAGCTATTATGGATTGTCCAACACTAACCAATGTGACCGAGGTGCCACGGTTTCTTTGGGTTGGAAGGTTACTACTGAGAGAAGATTTGTTCATGATTTCTCTCGGATTACAAGACCCCATCACTTCCATTCAATGGAAAGGGAAGAATTTTTTTAGTTTGATGGATGTGAGAATAACTTCAATACACTAAAGTAATTCCTTATTATAACACTGATTCTTGTAGTGCTAGATCCTCATAGAGATTTCTTTATGTGTATAGGTGCTTATTTGGTGGGATTAGGAGGTGTTTTGATGCAGGATGGCTGTGTAGTAGCCTTTGAGTCTCGCAAAATCAAGGATTTCCAACTCATGAACTTGAGCTTGTGGTAGTGGTGGATGTTTTGGTGCATTGATGTCATTTCCTTCTCTGCGAGAGGTTCATTTTTAGGACAGACCATTTGATCTTACGTCACCTCTTCACGTAGCCCAATCTCAACACTCGTCAATGGCATTGGATGGAGTTGTTATGTGAGTACAACATGGAGATAGAGCATGTGAAGGGGAAGGAGAATGTTGTTGCAGATGCTTTGAGTCGATGGAGACATTTTGTTATGGCTACTTTAGTGGGTACAGACTTACAGCGGGATTTTGCAATAGCTTCTACCTTGCAGCTAGAGCGAGAGATTGAGTCTTAGAGACCCCTTGAGGGAAATTTTGATGGATTTACATTAGATTTAGATGGAATTCTCAAACATAGAGGCCAGATCTATGTACCTAGGGATGGAGGTTTGAGACAGATATTTTTGCAGAGGCTCATTGTGCACCTTATTTAGCCCATCCAGGGGTAAAGAAGATGCACACCACTTTGAGATAGTTGTACCATTAGAGAGGTCTTCAAAGAGATGTAGCTTAGTTTTTGTCACATTGTTTAGAGTGTCAGAGGGTGAAGGTGAGCATCAACATCTAGCTAGCCTTCTCTACTTGCATGTTATAATAGAGTGGAAATGGGACACCATTTCCATGGATTTCATAGTAGGGATATGAATGTTGAGATACCACCACGATACCATTATTTTCATGGTGGATAGATTCACGGAAGGTGGCACATTTTTCTCAAAGTTAAGACCACCTATACATCTTGTGCAAGTGGCACAAGTATACTTAGATGAGATTTTATGAATGCATGAGACCCCGCAGAAGATTTTTGTGACCCATGATACCTTATACACCTCTCATTTTTGGACTACCATGCATCATGGCCTTGGGACGAGTATCAAATTTAGTACATCATATCATACAAAGACAATCTGGATAGATAGAGAAGGTGAACCATATTTTAGAGGACATGCTTCGATGTACATCATGGACCATTAGTCGAGATGAGAGGAATATTTTTACTTGGTGGAATTTTCTTATAATAACATATTTCAAAGTTATATTGGTATGGATCCATTTCAGGAACTTTATAGCGGGGAGTGTAGGACACCACTGAGTTGGGATAGATTGGAAGACAAAGTATCTCTTGGGCCAACATTTTTATAGGAAATGGAGCAACAAGTTGCTTTGATCAGATAGAGACTACAGGAGGTACAAGATAGATAGAAGAAATATGCATATCATAGGAGAGTTGACCCTAGCTATGTGGTGGGCACGAAAGTGTTTCTTCATACTAGACATCATAAGAGCCCTATCCATTATGGAAAAGTCTCTAAGTTAGCTTCTAGATTCATGGGTCCATTCGAGATCTTGGAGTGGATTGGTCCCTTAACTTATCATCTAGCCTTGCCATCTAGCTTGTCTCATGTCCACGATGTATTTCATGTTTATTTTCTTAGGAGATACATTCTAGATCCCTCCCATGTAATATATTGAACCACATTACAGGTGTAGGTGACTATGCAGCCCATGTGCATCATAGAGTGTAGGCCCTTGGGCCTTCAAGGCCATGAGATTGACCATGTGTGAGTCTAGTGGGATAGGTATAATGAGACTGAAACCACATGGGAGGATGTTACTTTTTACGGACCTAGTTTCCACATCTATTTCAGTGACTTCAGAGAAAGTCGAGTCTAAGGGGAGGGGGATGTAGTGCCCACTCCTCTTCGACACTATTTTTATTATGATGATATTATTGTTGGATTGATACTTAGACATTTTTATTATTATATATTTATCAATAGATGATATACTATACAAATATTTAGACTATTGACATGTTGTGATTTACATTTTGATTATGATGCACTAGATGACGATGATGGACAAATATATATGTTGATTTGTAGTATTCTGATTTTATACTAACATGTCATATTTTGGATGCGTAGCCTATGTTGGATATTTTGAGTAGAATTATGATGTTATGGATGTTAAAATCAAATTAAATTGAATGATGATAGATGATAGAATTGTTAATTTTGGATGACGATTATTGATTTCTATATGTATATTATTCTTGATGTTGTTGATACGGCTGCAAGGCTAGAGAGGTATTATGTTTGTGTTGCAGGACATTTTATCACATACATTGAAAGGGGATAAGGGACAACCACAAAAGGATGTCGGGTGTTATGCAACGTGGAATTTTTTTACAACTTTATTATAATGTTATGTTGTGTTGTTGCATGCCTTGTTAGGAGACTCCCAAGGGACGATAACCTCATTTATGTGGCCATGGGTGTAATGTGTTCCTTTCCTTTAAATTTTGTTTGTTTTAATTTGTTGTGCATGTGTTTAATTATTTGGGAAATATTGTCACTTTATTAACACTTGCTAATGTGCCTTAATTAACTAGTTTAGCTTAATTTTGAATTAAAAGGGAAGATTTGACATGTGGGCAATAAATTGGGTAGATGGTCCTTGAAATCTTGTGGATGTAAATTAGATTTGTGTTGGGTTTTTTGTTGTGTAATTTTTCCCAACTTCAAAATTCAGATTTTGACTTGGGAGGATTTTTTGGAGGCTTGTGGGACAAGCTAAGCTTGTCCCATGCCTCTTAAATTCATCCAACAACCATACCTATGGTATGGGGAGTTAATTTTAGGCTTAATTATGCATTTTGGAGTGTAAAAAGGGTAAATAATTGCACTTTTCACTTACCACATTTAAGTTTGTCCTTGATAAGCATGGTGTGCAAGTTGGAGTGTCATGTGGGCATGTCATAAGTCTTACATGTGCATTTAATTTCTTTGGGATTGGTGTTTGACTTATGTGTTGGAATGGAGGAATGATGAAGTGGAATCCTACATGGAGCCACCTCATCATCCTCACATCTAATTTCTATTTATTGATTGAATTTGAAGGATTTTGGGTTACTTGTCTTATTTTCTTCTCTTGCACTTTTGAAATTTGGTCTTGAGTTGCATGCTTGGAGCCTTTTTGGAGTTGCATTTTGGATTGTGCTTGGTTTGAAGGTGTTGAAAGCTTGTTGGAGTGAATATTTTTGAGGCTTAATGGAGAGGTAGGATCTCCACCTTTGTTATTTCTTTATTTATGTTTATAGATGTGAAAATTGTGTTTGTATGAGTATTTGCATGGGTGTTGTGAATGTGATATATTGGGGTTGGGTAGCTTTCCTTAAGAAGGGAGTGGGAGATGGAAGTATGGGACCATTGGGGAGGGAAAAGGGAGTTGTGAGGCATGCATTTTGGAGGGAGTGTGATTAGGAGTTCCACCTATGGGGAGTGAAAAGGAAAACATGGACATATTTTTGCATATTTGCAAGGGGAGAGATAAGGATGTATTTGAGTGTTTTGTATTGTGCACATGGAGGATTTTGGGTGGAACTCCTACTTCACTTGGGAGGAAAAAGGATGTGGTTCCCATATTCCTTTATCCTTTTGCTTGATGTTAATCCTATGCATTGTTTGGACAGTTGTTAATATTGTTGAATATGTCCATTTGAATGTGTTGTATGTTTTGTGGATTGTATGTTTTGTGGAAGCCTTTTTGTAAAAGTTGTCAAATGTTTCTAAATACTCCTCATTATTCTTTGGTTGGGGCTTAGGAAAAATAAGGGGATGGATTCTCCTCTTATTGGATTATAGGTTGGGCGGAGAGCGTCACCTATACCCCTTTATTTGTATTGTGATTCAAGTTTTGAAGAGTTGAAGGATGCAAGTTGAAAGCTATGAAGTTGGGAGATGACTTGGAAAGAAGACTTGTGTTTTGAACTTGTTGGAATAATTATCCATGTTAGAAATCACATTATTATTCTCACTTAGAGTGAAATATTATAAATTTTGTATGTTGCAAGAAATATTTGTATATTTCATTTATTCAAATTTGAAGTATTATAGTGAAAGAAGAAAAGTTAAGTTGTACATTGGTTGAAATAAAAATCTCATACACTTGTATGTTACTCAAAGTTGTAGGATAGATGTATCTTGAAAAAAAGTTCTTTCCAAAGAAAGTATTGTTGAGTTATTCATTGTTTTGTTGCAAGATTGTCTATGAGGAAAAGAAATGGATTAGAAGTTCTTGTATTGCAAAAGAATGTTATTGCAACTTGTAGTTTTCATATTTGTATTGTATGGTTGCAAAGAGAAATTCCAAAGTATGTTTAATAAAAGAAAATTTACATTTCATATTGTTGAAGGTTGTATGTTTGAATGGAAAATCTATGCATTTGGAATTTTATAGTTATGAAACTAAGAGATGATGTCAATCTATCAACCATTGAATAGAATACTAATTAATTAAAATTAATACTACATTGAACACCAACTTAAGTAGAAAACTCTTGAAAAATGCATATATTGAAGGTTTTGTTTTCGGGAAACATAATCAACACCCTATGTAGAGCGGTGGTTTTAGAACCGCCGCCCTTGACCGCAGCAGTGGTCGATGAACTACCCCTAGGTAGGGCAAAGTGGTCGAGGACCGCCGATCTACTTAGGGCAGCAGTTTCTTCACTTTTGATAGAAAAATTAAATGATGACTATGAAAAACTCAAATTGAAATTTAATAAAATCTAACCTTTAAACCTCCAAAATGAAACTACCAGCAACTAGTAATTGGTCAAATTTAATTGTTAAGCTTATCAATCCTTTTATGGGCACCCAAATGTGTAAAAATTCATAGATTTAATGAAATGGGGTTTTCCCCAATTTTTGAACTCAAAGGATGTTTACATTAAATAACAAAAAATAGATCCATGGTGGGATCTCTACATTAAACAAATGGGAAATCTTACAATAGTAAACCTTTCACAACTAAAACAAAGAAAATTTCTCCATGGTGGCACTTCTTGCTCTCATGGCTTCTCCTCCTTCTCCTCTTCCCAAACCTACAAAACAAGAATGAGAAAATGAGGTTGTTTTGGGGAAAATAGAAATAAAAGGAAACCCATAAGGATATTTAGGGCAACCCAAATCTAAGGGCTAGGATAGATTCAATCTAATGGCCCAAATTAAACCCTACCTCACTTAAGTGGAAGGTATTTTTGGGAATGAAATTTTTTTAAAATGTATGGGTAATGGGGTGAATGGGGCCACTTAGTGGCTAGAAAAATAATTAAAACTTTTGTGTTAGAAAATAAAGTAATCTTGGTGCATGATAATTAATTAAACTAATGGAGCTTAGTAGATGCTTTAAACCGTAAATATTCTTAGGAAGTAAATTAATAATATTTAATTATTAATTTAATTCCAACTTCCGCAAGGTCATGTGGAAACCTTAATCAAGAAATTTATTAATTGTGGATAATGTCTAACCTTGCAAACTCCTTTTGAAAAAAAAATTACCGTAATTTTGACTATTAAATTTATTAGTTCTATTTTGTTTTGAGAGTAGAAATTTTTGGGCGTTACATCATAGGTAAACATATCTAACCCTTCTTTCTATTTGCTTCATGTGGAAGGTTGATCACTCATTAGTGTAGATTAGGGTAGATACATATTTTCTTTAGTCTTTAGATTTATATTATTATGTTATGTTTATTGTATTTATCCATTTTTTTACCTACCTATATTTTTAATCCTAGTAGGACACCACTCTTTACTCTAGGATAAACCTTGGAAATTTATAACTATCATAGGGTTCGGAATACTAACCTATAGAATTTAAATCATTCTATTCCCCAAGTATATTTGGTATACATATATTATTAGGCCTATATTTAATCCCTAATTATTGAAAACATTGGTAGGGATGCATCATAAACTCTAGTGAATTTCACATGAATCTTGATCTACCCTAGATCAAGTTAGATTCACTCCTATTTTTAGTTTTATCTATATTCCCTATGTTATCATCCACTATTAAAATTCCTTTATAAGTGATACTATTAACATATTTTTTCCCAAACCTTACATAGTTGATCTCTATATAATATCTACATGGATAATCCTTCTCTAGGTTATTTTTCATTACTCACATTCTATCCTTTCCCGAAACCATGAGACCTTATGCATCTCTACATCATGGATCATGTTAGGGTTTTGGAGACAACTCTCTCTTTTAGAGGAATATCAAGATTTTAATTTTTCTCCTCTTTCATATTTTATTTCTAGTCCTAATGCAATCAAAATTCCAATCCAGATTATTCTTGTTCTCTTTCTTTTATGTAAAAAATTTCATTACACATACAATACCACCTAAGCCTATTATTAGCTCCATCAAGATTGACCTCATCACTCACCATGACCTAACATATTATTCCCCACATGAAACCATTGGTTTTCATAATATATTATGAAATATTTCATCTAAATCCATATTTTCATCTATCTAGGTTGATAGAATCGACCAACACACATATTTGGGGATGATTGCATCGATTCTACCCCAAACCCACCGACATGATCAATTCCTATGCACTATGATAGCTAATCCTATAGAAGCTCAACCCTACATATAATTCTAATTTGGCATAAATTAGAAAAAATGATCCTATACAAGTCATCAAAATATAAACAATAAATAATACTTCACATCAACTAAGGAGGGGTATATAATTAGATTTTCTCGAGATATATCTCATATAGAAGAGAAATTCCTAAAACCTCACTCAACACCAAATAATGATAATAAACCTAATACAAATGGAGAAATGTCTCATCAATATCCAAAATATCCCCTACAAATGGTAATACCAAGACCTTTTCCTCTAGCGGCCCTAAGACCACCACATCCTAATATCATGATTATCAAGTTTATGGATAAACTAGCCATCATGAAACAATCTACCATCTTTATCATGTTTCAAATGCAACATCACTTTTCAAAAATGGATTCTTAATAAAGAAAACTTCCGTAGGTACTAATCAATCTTTAACACCTCGCCTACCTTTGATGCTAATAGAGTCCCATACCTCATCCTCAAATTCACAATAAAATTATTTAAACATAAAAATTGAACCCATAGATCCTTACATGGATTTTTGGATATTGGGGTATATCTCCTACCATTTCTTATGATGGGTCAATTGATCTAGATAGCTATCTTAAAACAATTTGCAACATATAAGAGAAATGGATTCAAATCAATACATATGCTATAAATGAGTTCCTTGAAAAAGTCTACATGAGATGTTTTAGATTGATATAATCAATTACCTTCACACTCTATTGTCAATATATAAACTTTAGTCCAATATTTAGTGGAGAATTTTCCTAAACATATTATCTTCTATATAATAAAACTCAAAAATTCATAAACATGTAATAATCCCTCAATGAATCATCCCATGATTTCATCAAATGATGAATTTTTATCTAATCAAGCCAACCATTATATTTATAATCAATATATTTATCAAATTTCCCTTATGCCCTTTATTCCCAATATCTAATATAAGTATTATTCCTTTTCTCCCACCACATTTGAAGAGGAGCCTCTATAGAAGGACATTTAGTATGACTACCTTATGTGAGAATTTGAAAATCCACCAACTAATCATTTAAGAAACCTAAAATAAACATCTAATTCCATTAACTCTTAGTCCATTTCTAAAGGAAAATATATCATATATTACTCTTCATATAATGATAATAAAATTTATAATTTTCATAACCTACACCATATGTTGCATGTTAAGCTATTACAATTTCTTCCCACCCCTCATATATTTCCTCCCCAAAAAAACTCATTGGATTCTTTCAATCTTGACCATTTCTATTAGTGGAAATCCACTATCATCCATTACCATGAATATTTTAGGATCTTAGGAAGCCCGCCATTTATTTCATACTTGGACCCATAATTTACACTAATTCCATTATCTATGAATGTTATGAGAAATTTCAATCCCTTTAGTAATTTCATATGAACATACAATAAGGAAAAACCATAAAAAATGACCTATGAAATTTTTTGAAGGTATTGTTAAAGATTAATATTAAAATAATTTCCACATTTCACAATATGTCAATATGGATATATTTAACTATCAACATAATCCCATAAAAATGATCTTGTCCAAAAATCCAAATTTTCTTCACCTACTAAACAAAAGATTTCTAATAATTATAATTAGCACTCTATTAATAATCCATCTCCCTCATGCAAATAATACACTAAAAATCCCCTCTAATAAACCTATTACTCTGTAGTCACAAAATCATGCACTTACTATTACATTTTTGCCACCAAATATATTATTTTATATATGGATCTCATGTAAAAAAATTATTCATTGATGCCTCATCCCCTAGACACTGTCATTAGTTATTCGGTCATCACTCTCAATTGTCTTACATAGTCATGGAGTTTTTATATAGTTTCAGTCATCTTTCAGGAGGTTTTAGATGTTGTCTTTTGGTCATTCGTCATCTTTAGTCTCTGGCTAGGGTGCTTAGAAAGGTGTTGGGGGCGCCTATCGGTGCCCAAGTCCTCTTTTTGGGTGTCATGGTCTTGGTTACACTTTGTTCACATTTAGAATTTTGAGGTCATTCTTTATGGTTTGTTGTTACATTCCCTAGGTGCTAGTGGGCATGTCGGGTCATTAGTGTCAAAATTTGAACAAGATATCCCTATATAAACATATCATACTCACTATCTTATGCACGAGACAATATACTATCAAGAGATACCTATCTACTAAGGAAAAGGGACTGTATTTAGGCATATTCTACATCTACAACACACAAGAATAGAGGGAAAGGGTTGTATTAATTCTATTCTATCCACCATTTTTATCTTACATCTAGTTATTTCCCCTACTTACGTGTCATCGGGGCTAGGGAACCCTAGGCACATAATTGTACACACAAGCACACAAAACTACATTGGATCTCAAATGTAGTGTACCATTTAGTCATAATTCTACCATTATGGTAGCTAAGGTAAGTCCAACCCCTTCATTTACATCTTTCTTTTTTAGGAATTTGATGCTTTACATGGAGTTTTAGTAGATCTTCATCACGCGACAACAATGAAAAAATCGAGGATATTATGATAACCTAACAACTAAGGTGACGATGTTGCAAATAACTTGCGATAATGTTAGATTTATACCTTGAGCATTTATTCATACTAGAGTGCCCAAATCCTTTCTAGGTACCCCAATGTAGATAGATATCCATTCACTGCAATTTATGTGGTACCCCTGTCATCTTATGTCCTATCTCGCACATCATCCTATGATGCGGGATCATCAAGACCATGGAGAATAAATAATATAGGGAACCTATTTTACTATGTTATCTTAGGTAATTGAGTGATTTACTTGACTAGATGAAGGTTAAAGTGAACAAGCTTGTCAAAGTGAAGTCTAGGTATATAGGTAAAGGTTAATTGACTTGGACAATAAGGGTTATAAGAAAAAAAAGTCCCTTAGAACCTTTTCATGATGTATAAGTTGATATGCACAAGAAAATAGGGTTGTTAGAATGATATTCTTATTACTTTCCAAGTTAGGTGATTGTTGAGTAATTTTAGGAGTTAGCTTAGGAAGTTAGATTTGATAATTATCCACCTATTCATAGGGTATTTCAATGTAATTGAGATAATGAAAGATGTATTTGAATGAGAAAGTCAAGGGGAGACCCTAAAACCATGTAAAAAGAGCAAATGATGATCAATAAATATGTTAAAGGGTGTTACTTAGTAAAGTGTTTGTGTAATTTGTATGAATTAAGGATTTTGAATAAAGCGTGTACTAGTCCCTATTCATACCGAATGCTATAAATATGAAATTCACCATGGAAGAGTTATTAGACATTTGTGAGTGCATATAAAGGTAAAGGAAAGGTAATGGAGTGTCTCCAAGTTTCGTAGTGTTTGAAATCATTGGTATTGTCTTATAGAATTCATTTTTCCTTCTTAGGCTGGATTAGGGCATTAAGCCATTTGAAAACTAACCAGTCAAAAAGGATAGAAATTTGGGATAACCTTTATGCAGGTGAATTGAAAAATTTTACGAAACCAAAACTTCCATTTTTCACGTGTGAGATAGATCCATGGATATTTATAACACGAGAATATTACGGGAATGCACATGGGAGTAATTGAGGTGCATTGAGGATTAAAATCTATAGTCAAGCCCTTAAATTTTGTAGACACTATTAGGGGTATTCTTGAGGTGAAAAAATCAATTACGGGTGATTTCATAGCTAAAAGTGTGTACTTCTATGATAGGAGGACTAAAAGAGACTAATTCTCACAAGGGCGGTCCAAAGGAGGTATAATTCCATACAAAAGAATAGGGCACAATATTATAGAATGTATGAGGACTCCATAATGGGTCTCTCATCACTCATTTGAGAGTATACTACTTTTAGGGTAAATTTAGCTACAACATGGTTTGAAGGGATGAAGGGCTACTAGGACATCAACGCCTACGATAAGAAGTAGCCGAGTTTGCAAGTGTGGAATCAAGTAGGGGTTCTAAACACCTTGAGTTAGATGTGATGAAGGATTCTAGGATATTTCAGCTTGACTCATAAACCTATGTTATGTTTTGATCATAAGTACCATAAGATCCACCTAGGACTAGTCATATATGAGTAAGGGAATGAAGAAATAATGAGTATATAAAAGACTCAATGAGTGAAATGACCTTAAGAGGGTAGGAAAGTTGTTGAGAGGATGATGAAGGCTTCTAAATAGTGGAGGTATGACCAAAAGACAAGGTATAATTATTTTATCATTTTTTTCCAGATAGATATGAGTACTAATGTGAGTAGGTATAATGGATGAATCAACTTCTAGACTTTAGGATCATAGGAAATGATCCTATGGAACATGTACTAAGGAAATCCTTAGTGCAAGGGAGGTAAAAGTTATCATTAGCATGTTCAGAGCTCATGGAATGAAGGACATGCATTGTGAATGGTAAGATTTCAAACAAGAACAAATCAATGAGGTTAAGTAGAATTCCTTGCATCGGTTTTGGTATAAGAGATGGTTTCTCTATTATAATATGATATAGAAACATTTTAGGGCATTTAAGACTAATTTTGGAGTGTGTAAGATTTTATTTTTGAAAGATGGAAAACGAAGAGAAGCCATCATTGCAAGGTATAATGAATTTGATCCAAAAAGGAGTGATGAATAAGATGGATAACATGATGAATGAAATCATTGATCTAGGCACAAGGATGAAAAAAATTGAAGTAGTATGTTCAAGTATGTAGAAGTAAGCTAATAAAGGTGATGGTCAGAAACATAGAGAGTCATTATTGGTAAGAAGAGTACTTCTACAAAAACCAGCCAAAGCTCGGGAGACAATCTATAAGAGGAGCCTATTCATAACCATATGTAAAAAAAGAGGTAATTGTTGTAATGTCATTATAGATAATGGTAGCACAGACAATATTGTATTTGAATAAATGGTCAGTAAATTGGACTTAAGAATATTAGTTCATCCTACTCCTTATAGGGTATCATGGGCCCAAAAGGATCACCAAATTCTTGTAAATGAACAATGTAGAGTACCTTTCAAAATTAGTAGTTTGTATGATGTAATGCCAATGGATGTGTGTCACCTAATTCTAGGGAGACCATGGCAATATGATAGAAGAGTAGTCTATAATGGTAGACTAAATAAGTGTTTTGTAACAAAAGATGGAAAAGAGCATATTTTGGCACCTTTGATGGATCAACATGTAGGTAAGGAAAGGAGAAGTATGGTGTTTGGAATCAAATAATTTGTTAAGAAGACCTATAATTAGGTCTTATTACTCATGAAGCAAGAAGAAATAGTGAGTGAGACATTGAAGAAAGAAGCCAAGGTGAGTGTGTCCTTGAAAGGATAAGATGAAGCGAGGTTGATAGAATAATGTAGAAGTTAAGATCCATTGAAAATGATCATGAAATTCAGGTGAAATTCTAAATGAGGCTGAAATACAACATGATGTTCTCAAGGAGAGATAAGGATGACCAAGAAGGTCGCTTGAGTCACCAAAGTAAGTGTGACAAGAACAATCGATACTATAGGAATGAAGAAGGGGAAGGGAATGGAAAATAGTCTTCGAGGATCTTATGCAAGATCTAAGAGAGAAAAAGAATGAGAAGACACAATAAGGTGTCCTGGATAGAGTAGAAACAAGTTGGTTTCTTGAAGACCAAGACAAAGAGAGTGATGGGAAATCAGTCCTTTAAAGAGAACAAAACCAAGAAGAATACTAACTAGTAAGAAGCAATAATGACACATTCAACAGCCTAAGAGTTTATATTCATGACAAAGGGAATAATTTAGATGAAGATACCATGAAGGATGAAGAAAAATAGAGGAATATGAAGACACAAGGCTTACAAAACAAGCATGAAAGAGAATGCAAATAAAAAACAAGTTGAAGGATGCATGGAGCAACCAAAGGAGGTAATAAAGTACTTATTTTTGAAATTAATGATGTGTGAGAGTGTGTGAATGCAGCTTGTAGAGACAAGGTGTCAATAATCAACATGAATGGTCAAATATTGAGTAAATACAATCAAATATGGGACAAGGAAGTGTTACTAGGGACCTCTAAAGGTCTGAAAATATCTGTTCAAGATGCTAAAACATATAAAATGAAGGACAATTACAGTCAAGGCATGATGAAGGAAAATAAATAAGAAGACTCCAATCCACCTATTTTAGGGAGAAAGGCAAAAAACAAAGGATTAATGAGTGAGTTAGGAGTAGTTTTGAAGTTTACATGGTTGTTCATGAATCAAAACAGGTTGCCAAGAAGCATGAGACTCGTAATTAGAGCCATGGAGCAACAAGAAAAGCTTATTAAAAGAAAGGAATCAAATAGAAAAGTAAAACAAAATATCTAAAAGATCATGGAGGTATGGATAATGTTTCTTATGAAAATGCTTTCAAATATCAAGAAGAAAAAAATTTGGACCAATAGAGGACTAAGGATCAAGAGCACACTTCAAGCATGCATGGTAGTGAAGGAGACAAATAGAGCAGATCAAATGAGAAACTTGATGTTCTCAATTTCAAATTATTGGCCTAAGATAGATACAACAAGGTAAAAATCAGATCTTCAAGTGAAGAAGGATATAAACAACTTGGGTGATGATAAAATTGAAGGGAGAAGACACAAATTTAGAAGATTATGGTCCGATACAATCTTGAAACATGGAATATCATGGAAGACAACATATTTTTGAACTTCTAAAGGTGAAGGACATAGAAATTCATCTAACTGAGGTTAAGATTAATATGAATCATAGTGGTAACACTAGGAATCAAAGTAAAAACCAAGTCAAGAAAGGAAAACAAACTAGGGACAAAGTAAATTCTAAAATCATGAGTAAAAACAAGGGTTTTAAGAAGATTGAGTTGAAATTTTCCAAAAAAAAATAGTGGAGAAGAAGATACCTAAACCCATACAAGAATATGGAACAAATCAAACCAATAATACTCATATGTATAGTCATGAAGGTATAAGTGATTTCATGCAAGAGTAAGAAATGCAGAGTATAGTCCAAGAAGGAAGAGATGAAATGCAAAACAGAACCAAAGAAGATAAGAAACAAAGAATGCTATTGAGATAAAAAGGAAAAGGAGGTTATGAAATAAAATATGTTCCATATAACAATGACGAAAATAATGATCAGCATATGGAACATGAAAAGGAACATATATTCTTACATGCATGTGACCTCTCGGACATGAAAAGGAGATGAACTTCATTACTAAAGATATGCATTTAATTTACAAATTGAAACAAGCCTATGAAGAGGCCAAATGTGAACATGAGAAGAATAAAGTGATAGAGAAAGTTGAGAAGGCACTTGAGCCTATTACTTGTTTGCATAATACTTGTTATAAGTGCTATGGTTGTAGGTGAACATGAAAAATGTAAGGCGAGTTATGGTGTATAATGAAGAAGATGGAAGAAGAGTGAAAGACAAACAAGGAAGCAAGGTATATGAATAAGAATCACAAGTACAAGTTTAGAGTGGTGGTTGGGAGGAAAAAATTACAAGCAATTAAAAAGGTACAAACTATTCAAAGTGTACCATTAAAAAGGACAAGGAACGATTGGAATGAAAGAACAAAGAAAAGCAAAAATTTCATTAAGCAAGAGCTCTATTTCCTCTTGAAGGATAACCTGATGAAAGATCATCAAGACCATGGAAAATTAGGAATATAGGGATCCTATTTAGTATGTGATCTTATGTAATTGAGTGCTTTACTTGATTAGGTGAAGGTGAACGTGAACAAACTTGTCAAAGTGGAGTCAAGGTATATATGTAAAGGTAATTTGACTTGGAAAAGAAGGGTTATAAGAAAATTAACACCCATCAAACCTTTTCATGATGTGTAATTGACATACACAAGTAAATAGGGTCGTTAGGATGATATTATTATTGTTTACTAGGTTAGGAGATTTTGAGTCATTTCAAGAGTTAACTTAGGAAGCTAGATTTGGAAATTATCTACCTATTCATAGGGAAATTCAATGTAATTTAGATAAAGAGAGATGTATTTGAATGATAAAGTTAAGGGGAGACCCTAAAAAACATGTGAAAAGGTAAGATGATGATCAATAAATATGTTGAAGGGTGTTGCGTGTAAGAATGTGTGTGTGTAATTTGTATGAATTAAGGATTTTGAATAAAGCGTGTTGTAGTCATTACTCGAGAATGAATGCTAGAAATATAAACTTGCCATGGAATATTTATTAGACATCTGTGAGTGTATAGAAAGGTGAATGAAATTTAATGGAGTGTCTCCAAATTTTTGTAGCCTTTGAAATCACCGGTATTGTCCTATAGACTTCAATTTTCCCTCTCAGGCCTGGATTAGGGCATTAGGCCATTTGAAATCTAACCATTCAGAAAGGATACAAATTTGGGATAACCTTTTTTAGGTGAATGGAAAAAGTGTACTAAACCTTAACTTCCATTTCACATGTGTGAGATAGATCCATGGAGATTTGTAACACAGATTGTTATATGCATGCACAAGGGAGTAATTGAGGTGCATGGAGGATTAAAATTAGAAGTAAAGACCTTAAATTTTTTAGACACTATATTAGGGGTATTCTTGAGGTGAAAAATCAAATTCCAGGTGATTTCATAGCTAAAAGTGTGTACTGCTATGATAGGAGGCCTAAAAGAGACTAATTCTCACAAGGGCAATCCAAAGGAGATATAATTCCGTAAAAAGGAATATGACACAATATTATAGAATGTGTGAGGAATCCATAATGGGTCTTTGAATCACTCATTTTAGAGTATAGTAATTTTAGGAAAAATTGAGCTACAACATGATTTGAAGGGATGAAGGTCTACTAGGACATCAAGGCCTAAGATAAGAACTAGCTTGAGTTGAAAATGTGGAATCAAATAGGGTTTTAAACAGCTTGAGTCGGATGTGATGAAGGGTTATAGGAGATTTCAGCTTGAATCATAAACCTATGTGATGTTTTGAGCCTAAGTATCATAATATCTACCTAGGACTAGTCATATATGAGTTAGGGAATGAAGAATTAATGAGTGTATAAAGGACTAAATGAGTGAAATGACCTTAACAGGGTAGGAAAGTTGTTGAATGGGTGATGGAGGCATCTAAATAATGGAGGTATGACCAAAATCCAAGGTATAATTATTTTATTACTTGCCTTTCATATAGATATAAGCACTAATGTGAGTAGGTATAACAGATGAATGCACTTCAAGTTCTGGGAGCATAGGAAATGATCCTATAGAACATGTGCTAAGGAGATCCTCGGTGCGGGGAGGTATAAGTTAGCATTAGCATTTTTGAGATCATTGAATGAAGGACAAGCATTGTGAATGGTAAGCTTTCAAACAAGAACAAATGAGTGAGGTTAAGTAGAATTTTTGAATCATTTTTGGTATCGAGTTGGTTGTTTTTTTATAATAGGATATAGAAAAGGTTTATATCATTTTAGAATAATTGTAGAGTGTGTAAAATTTGATTGGTGATAGTATGTCAAAAGTAGAGAAGCCATCATTGTAGGGTATAATGAATTTTATCCAACAAGAAGTGATGAAGAAAATGGATATTTGATGAAATATTTGATCTAGGCACAAGGATGACAAAAATAGAGGGATTATGTTAAGGTATAGAGAATTCAACTAATAAATGTGATGGTCGAAGCATAGAGATTCATTATTGGCAAGAAGATTTACTTCTACAACAAAAGCCAAAGCTCGGGAACCGATCTACGGGAGGAGCCTATTGAGAACAGATGTAAAATAAGAGGTAAGTGTACAATGTCATTATAGCTAATGGTAGCATAGACAATATTGTGTCTCAAGAAAAGTTAGTAAATTGGGTTTAAGAATACTAGTTCATCCTACTCCTTATAGGGTATCATGGGTCCAAAAGGATCACCAAATTCTTGTAAATGAACAATGTAGAGTACCTTCAAAATTGGGAGTTTGCATGATGAATTTTTATGTGATGTAATGCCTTTGAATGTGTGTCATAGAATTCTAGGAGACCATGGAAATATGATAGAAAAGTGGTTTATAATGGTAGAATGAATAAATATTTTGTAATAAATGACGGAAAATAACATAGTTTGGCACCTTTGATGGATTAGCATGCATGTAAGGAAAGGAGAAGTATGGTGTTTGGAATCAAATAATTTGTTGAGAAGACCAAGAATCGGGTCTTAGTACTCATGAAGGAAGATGAAAGAGTGAGTGAGCAATTGAAGAAAGAAGCCAAGGTGAGTGTGTCCTTGAAAGGATTGATGCGAGATGAGTTTATAAAAAATACAAGAGTTAAGATCCATTGAAAAGGATCATGAAATGCAGGTGAAATCCTAAATGAGGATAAAAGAGAACATGAATTTCTCAAGGAGAGATAAGAATGACCAAGAAGGTAACTTGAGTCACCATAGTAAGTATGACAAGAACAAGCATTACTATAGCAATGAAGAAGAGGAAAGGACATGGAAAATAGTCCTGGAGGATCTTATGCAAGATCTAAGAGATAAAAAGAATGAGAAGACACAAGAAGGTGTCATGGATAGAGTAGAAACAAGTGGGTCTCTTGAAGACCAAGATAGAGAGAGTGATGGGAAATCAATCCTTATAAGAGAACAAAATCAAGAAGAATACTAACTAGTAAGAAGCAATAATGACACACTCAACAACTTGATAGTTTATCTTCATGACAAACGGCATAATTTAGATGAAGATAAAATGAAGGATGAATAAAAACATAGGAAGATGAAGACACAAGGCTTACAAAAGAGCATGAAATATAATACAAATAACAAACAATTTGGAGGCATGCATGGAGCACCCAAAAGAGGCAATGAAGTTCGATATTTGAAACTAATTATATGTTAGAGTGTGTGAATGCACGTTGCAAAGAAAAGGTGTTAGGAATGAACATGAATGGTCAAATATTGTGTAAATACAGTCAAATATGGGACAAGGAATTGTTCCTAAGGACCTATAAAGGTCTTAAAATATATGCTTAAAGAAGCTAAAACATACGAAATCAAGGACAATTGCAGTTAAGGCATGATGAAGGAAAATAAATAAGATGACTCCAATTAATTTATTTTAGGAGAAAGGCACAAAGCCAAGGATAAATGAGTGAGTTAGGATTAATTTTGAAGTTTACATGGTTGTTGATAAATCAAAATAGGTTTGAAGAAACATGAGATTGTACTCATAGCCATGGAGCAACAAGAAAATATTATCATAAGAAAATAAACAAATGGATATTCAAACCAAGTATCTAACACAACATGGAGCTATGGATGATGTTTCTTATGAAAATGTTTTCAAAATTCAAGAAGAAAACATGTTAGACTAGCAGATAAGGAAAACTAAGGAGAAAGAGCACTCTTCAACCATGCACTGGAGTGAAGGAGAAAATGAATTTGTCAAAGGAGAAACCTGATGTTCTCAAGTTCAACCTATTGGCCTAAGACAGATATAACAAGGGAAAACTCAAAGCTTCAAGTGAAGAAGCCTATAAAAAACTTGGATGATGATAAAATGCAAAGGAGAAGACCAAAATTTAGAATATTATGGACTGATAGAGTTTTGAAATAGGGAAGATCATGGAAGACCCAATATAATTTTGAACTTCTAAAGGTGAAGGACCTAGAGATTCATCTAACTTAGGTCAAGAGGAATCTAAAACATAGTGGTAATACTAGAAATCAAAAGAAAATCCAAGTCAAGAAAGGAAAACAAACAAGGGACAAAGTAAAAGCTAAAATCATGAGTAAGATAAAGGGTTTTAAGAAGATTAATGTGAAAGATGCTAAAGAACAAATAATTGAGAAGAATATACCTAAACCGATACAATAATATTAAGAATATAGAACAAATTAGACCAATAAAACTCATATGGATAGTCATGAAGGTATAATGAATTTCGTGCAAGAATACGAAATGCGAGTATAGTCCAAAAAGGAAGAGATAAAATGCAAAAAGGAACCAAAGAAGATAAGAAACAAAGAATGCTAGTAAGCTACAAAGGAAATGAAGGTTATGAAATAAAATATTTTCCATATAACAAGGAAGACAAGAATTATCAACTACATTGGTATGAAATGTAATCCAAGGAGGCATGTGACCTCTCAAGACATGAAAAGGAGCTGAACTTCAGTATTAGGGATCTCCATTTCATTTTTAAAGTGAAGAAAGCCTATAAAGATGCCAAATGTGAACATGAGAAGAAGAAAGTGATATATCAAGTTTAGAAGGTACTTGATCTTATTTATTGTATGCCTAATACTATCCTAAGTGCTATGGATGAAGGTGAACATGGAAAATTCAAGGAAATGTTAAGGTGCATAATGAAGAAGGTTTAGGAAGAGCAAGAGACAAAAAAGGAAGTAAGGTACATGAAGAATAATCACAAGTAGAAATTTAGAGTGGTAGTGTTGAGGCGAAAGTGGAAGCAAGTATAAAGTTACAAACAATTCAAAGTGTACCATTGAAAAGGACAAGGAAATATTGGAAAGAAAGAAGAAAGAAAATCCAAAATTGCATTGAGCAGGAGCTCAATTTCTTCTTGAATGGTAACCTAATGTAGGAGCATCAAGACCATGGAGCATCAGGAATATAGGGAACCTATTCTAGTATGTGATCTTATGTAATTGAGTGCTTTAGTTGATTAGGTGAAGGTGAAAGTGAACAAGCTTGTCAAAGTGAAGTCTAGGTGTATAGGTATATATAATTTGACTTTGAAAAGAAGGGTTATTTAAGATAAATAAGGCCCTTACAACCTTTTCATGATGTATAATATGATATGCACAAGTAAATATGGTTGTTAGGATGATATTCTTATTGTTTTCTAGGTTAGGTGATTGTTGAGTCATTTCAGGAGTTAGCTTAGGAAGCTAGATTTGGAAATTATCCACCTATTCATAGGGGATTTCAATGTAATTGAGATAAAGAGAGATGTATTAAAATGAGACAGGTTAAGGGAGACCATAAAAACCATGTAAAAGGGGTAGATGATGATCAATAAGTTTTTAAAGGGTGTTTTAGGTAATAATGTCTGTATAATTTGTATGAATTAAGGCTTTTGAATAAATTGTGTTGTAGTCCCTACTAAGACCAAATGCTAGAACTATGAAAGTCACCATGGAAGAGTTCTAAGATATCCGTGAGTTCATATAAAGGTGAAGGAAAGGTAATGGAGTGTCTCAAAAACAATTAGCCTTTGAAATCACTAATATTGTCCTATAGACTTCAATTTTCCTCTCTCGCCTAGATTAGGGAATTAAGCCATTTGAAAAATAACCAGTCAAAAAAGGATAGAAATTTTGGATAGCATCTATCTATGTGAATGGAAATAGTGTACCAAACCTCAACCTCCAATTCACACATGTGAGATATATCTATGGAGATTTGTAACACAAATAATTATATACATGCACAAAGGAGTAATTGAGGTGCATGGATGATTAAAATTTGTATTCAAGCCCTTAAATTTTGTAGGAACTATATTAGGGGTATTCTTGAGGTGAAACAATAAAAATATAGGTGATTTCATAGCTAAAAGTGTGTACTTCTATGATAGAATGCCTAAAAGAGATTAATTCTCACAAGGCAGTACCCAAAGGAGGTATAATTCAAGACAAAGGAATAGGGTAAAAGATTGTAGCATGTCCGAGGACTCCATAATGGGTCTCGAATGAATGATTTGAGAGTATAGTAATTTAAGAAAATTTTGAGCTACAACATGAATTTAAGGGATGAAGGGCTACTTAGGACATTAAGGCCTAAGATTAGAATTAGCCTAAGTGGCATGTGTGGAATCAAATAGGAGTTCTAAACACCTTGATTCAGATGTGATGTTGGGTTCTAATAGAGTTGGGCTTGACTCATAAACTTATGTGATTTTTTGAGCCTAATTACCATAATATCTAACTAGGACTAGTCATATATGACTAAGGAATGAAGAAATAATGATTTTATAAAGGAATCAATGAGTAAAATGACCTTAAGAGGGTAGGAAAGTTTTTGAGAGTATGGTGGAGGCTTCTAAACAATGGATGTATGACCAAAATCCAAGGTATAATTATTTTATTTCTTTCCTTTCATATAGATATGAGTACTAATGTGAGTAGGTATAAGGGATGAATGCACTTGAAGTTGCTTAAGAGCATAGGAAATGATCTTATTGAACATGTACTAAGGAGATCCTTCTGTAGGGGAGGTATAAGTTAGCATTAACATACTTTGAGCTCATTGAATGAAGGAAAGGAATTTTGAACGATAAGCTTTCAAACAAGAACAAATCAATGAGGTTAAGTAAAATCTCTTGCATCATCCTATCTAGTCTTGTACACATTGAGGTAAGTTAATTTTAGGTTAGTACCATATCCCTTCACACTTCCATTATTTGAATTCATGTAAAATATCAAATAAAATTATTTACTAAAGTAATTATATTTATATATGTTATTTTATTGTTGTTACTGTTGTCGCCAAATCATTCCACCCTTCGAATGGTCAAAATGTGAACAGGACGTTCGGTGTGATTGGGACACATGGGATCACCTCTCAAGATGTGGGACTTGGGCTCGAGGTGAACCTCTAGAGAAGGCCGGCTTCCTCTTCCTAAACTAAGCACTACACTACTCCTAATTTAATAAAAATTGCTAACTAGACCTATGCTAACATTCAAGGGATCTAGGGAAAGAGATCTGCAAGAAATAAAACCTATACTAGAAGTGGTGATGCACCAAGAAAGGGTGTTGCTAGACAAATTCTAGCTTGCCGATGAAGAGAGATGATCATGAGAAATAATGAAATGCATTACAAACCCACTTTTACATACAAGTACTTCACTCCTTGATAAGCACAATGACCTCCAAAACTTGCAAAAGAAACCATGGTTGCATAGTTTACCTGAAAACATGAGAGAGGAAAATAGAAGCAAAAAAATCATGAAAGGACATGTATTGATCACAAAACATAATTCTCATTACTTCATGCAATTTCACATTGCATCATTAGATCAAGGAAAATGAAAATGCTGGCATTTACAATTTGAGAAGAAAGGCTTGAGAGCATACAAATTCACACCATCTCAGCTTGTGAAAGAGAGGGAAGTTTTGAAAGTGTCTAACTTGTCCAACTTGTATGACCTGTTGGAACCCCTTGGAATGAGCTTCCAACTTACATTTATAGAAAAATTTTGAGTTGTTGAGAGAAAGAATGAGAAACCCTAGAATCTAGCCCAAAATGTAGGAAACAATTAATCATTATTGTTGGCCATGTTTTCTAATTTATTACACTTCCACCTTTCGAGGCACCATCCAAGAAACTTATAAAACCTGCAATTATGGAAATAAAACCCTTAGAAAATACATATCCTGATAGCTTCATGGTGTATCTCTCTTTCTCCCAGTTCCAACGACTACTATTTTGTAAAAAACGAACATTCCAGGAGAAAGTTATAGTCTTCTCGAGTAAACTTGCATGTTCGGGAATGCAGGACAACGTGCTTCATTAGCTCTCTGAAAATGTCTTCGTAATGCTACATAAATTCAAAACCTGAATTCACCTCCATTTAATAAAAATAATATTTTAATAATTTTTTGAGAAATCCAAAAGGTTTATAGTTGGACCGAGATTTTCATTTGGAAGGAGTCCGAGGGCCTATAATGGTAACTAACTCGCTCAATGACTCGCTAGTGAGTCATTCACTTTTTTGCCAATTATATTATCAAATTGTCATGTTATATCGGTATCCACTTGAGCTCTCCATTTAAAATAGTCACCGATTTCTCATTATAGTAGTGGCTTTATGTTTCTAGCTCTCATCATTTTAACATTAAGGGCCATTCGGATTTGTATTGCCGTAACTTGCATTGAATCGAAAAGCCCAACTCCTCCACAACCTTGGCATTGTTACATTTTCAAGCCAACAAAAAAATACCTTGACTCATACCTATGTGTCTCGTTGGGAAATCTCTATGCTCGTATTGAATTACAATGTATACGTCTGCATTAACCGCTACGCATTCAACTCACCTTTCACCTCAAACGACCAGGGCCTTAAAACATGGCAGACTATCATTTATTGAATGAGCCACATATGTGTGAGCTCTTGTTTGTAGATCCTACTAACCACATGTTCCATATTATTACTCATCACCCCCATCAACACTCCCAATCATCTTGTCACCCTTAACACTTAAACGACAAGCCATTCATTTGTGTTTATTCTGCGGAGTAACCTTTGACCTGGTGGCTCGGCCCACGACTCAATTTGATCTTCATATTAAGTCACCAAATTTTGATTGAATACCCACTCAATTTTCCATGTGGCCTAGCATCAATTGTGCTTAATTTAGACTTAAGTTTTAAATCGGTGGGCTCTCCACTTAAGGTTCCCCACCATATTGCATTAGATATTCCGTTTTCATCGAAAGTTTGGCCGCTTTACACGTTAAAACTGATAAAACAAGTCATTACCTCAATGTATTCCTTGTAAACCGTTCCATACTTATAAATGACCAAACAACCCAACATTGACCTGGTCATTTCCACCCGGGCATCGACTTCTAAAATGGCTCAAAAGTCTGAATCCTGAAAACCCGAAACTCTGAATTTTGGATTTTCGAGGTTTCAGGATTCGGAAGTATCCAACTTTCTCAAAAATTCGATCCAAAAATCTCTGAAAGCCTAAAATAGAAATCCCCAAAACACATTTCCAATACGACTTCCCCATCCTGAAATGCTCAACTCGCTCCACTTCTCCAATGCTTACCCTGGGCTCACTTCTGCCATTTCATATTTTCTAAAAACCTTTCTGACGTGCCTCAGCTCGTGACTCTACACATGAAATTCTTAGCTCTATTAACTTGTCCGCAAACAATTCTCTCCTGATGAGTAGCTCACTCAACTCGGCCCACCCGTATCGATGACCTGCATGGATCACCTAACCACGCTTAGTTGCTATACCTTCATGACACGGTGAATCATTTGATTTCAAGTTGAGCGGCCTGGCTCATTGGATGATTGAATTGAAACTAAGTTTGATTCCAAACTCCTTGGAGTAACTCTCCATTTAAGTATTCACCACTGAAGCTCATGACATCCAAGTTCGAGCTCTAAATTTGATGCGTTGAGCTACCTCAATCCCGATCTCCATTCCTCGATTATTCCATAATCTGAGCCACGTCCACTATGATTAGCCAAGCCATAACTTTGACCGATCTTGTATTAAGCCCACGCGCTGAGTTCTGAATATGGCCCTTCATGAGATAAAAATTTGTTATAAGCTTGTAGATACTGAGTGACTTCTTATCTACTATCACGAGTAAGCCCGTTTTGTGTATCTAGAGCCTACTTCTCAAATTATTTCTCCCACGCTGGGTTCATTCCTCTATGTCGATTCTAGGATTGACGTTCCATGTACGTATTCTGAACCACTATCATTTGGGCTATGATCTCTTTTTACTCAATGTGGAAAATCACTGAGCCCTTAACGAGTTGATGTTCCAGCCTAGTCTCAACATAAGCCAATACTTTAACTACGAACACCATTTTCTATTTCATGCATCGTCGACTCGTGACTGAATTATGAATCTTGGTGATGTCGAATAATTCCCTAGCTGAGAGCTTCAAACTCGGTTAGTGGAGGCTTTCTGTTACAAGCCCAAAGCTCAATCCTTTCTTGATGCATACCTCATCTCTTCAGAGTATGTAGAGTTAAGGACCTCCTTGTCATTGTCTAACTCCAAACGACTATGAGCGTGGAATTCTTTTTACTCTGAGCCGATCCGACATGGCTCCTAACTCGAACCATTTCCTTTCTCCTACGAGCTTTCCATTACAATTCAATCTCCCACCGAGACTTGGCTCTTTTGAGTGAGTGCTTTGTATAAATTGGCCTTGTTAAACACTACCTCCGTAGACTTACACGCACCAAGCCCAAACCTCAATGGTTGTATCAATTCTCTCATTCTATACTTCTAATCCCTAAGCTTTATTGACCTTGTCTCTTTCTATGCGATGAAACGATTTTTCATGAGCTCAATGAATCATATGCCATTTTCAATCCTATGAATACCTCTACCATTCAGAACCAATGAGACTCACTCGTAACTCACCCCACACCAATGTTTACATCTCAACGAGCCGAGATGTGCATTTTTTTGCAAATAGTCAAAATGCCCGATAGGTGATTTCTATTATCCAAATCCCGAGATCCTTGATAAAAAATTTCCCGATCATCTTACCCCATTGAGCTCATATTTTCTAAGGCACCTATATCCTGTCGAGTTGTCCTATGATGATCCCTTGGCATCACTAACAAACCACACCCAACTCCAATTTAGGTATTTTCCTAACTCAAAGATCTATTTGTACTGTGCCAAGCATGATCCCCTTTAACACCATCACAAGCCATTATCTTAGTCGACTTAGGCTTATTTAACTTTGTAGAAGCTTGGTTCCGTGGCTTGCTTAGTAGTATAATCAACTGACCATCTCATTGAGTAGCTCACCGAGCTGCTCTGTGAGCTACTCCTTGAGCCATCTTTTTCATATAAGACCCTTTTAAATATAATCTATCATTTTTATTATTTTATATAATGATGACCAAAAGTGGCCTATTGGGGCCCATCCTTCACTCTGAGCTTACATGGAGCATCCAAGATCCGGAAAAGGGAGAAAATAATTTGATATGATCCAAAAACCTCATGGAACACCATAAATGCTACTAAAGCTTGAAATTGTGCCTGATAACCTTGGAGTACTCCTACAAAATAATTTTTAGGTCGAGGTCCAATTTTTCCCCGAGGGGGTAAAATTGGATAACATTTTTGTCCACCTCTCATGGATGTTTTCCTACTAAGCATTATTCTAGTAGCCTTTTCTATCCATTGGGCATGGATTCATAAATGTCAATCTAAGACCGATGCACATGCGGCATGTAGAGAATACTGCAGAACTTTGAATGAAGCAATGAGGAATTGGGGATATCTTGAAACTTTCTTTGAAACCTTGAACCTTTCTCTTCCTTGAAAAACCTCCAATGATGAAACAATGTGCAGAACAACACAAGAGCGACAACGGAAAAAAGAACACGCCGAAGAAAAAAACATACATGCTTCAAGTGGAACATGTAGGGTGTGAAATGCACTTATTCTACTAAAAGCAAACCTATTACTACCCTACACTAACCGAAGCATGAGTAAGCTAAAAAACATTACAATCTGGTTGTGTAAAATAGCTCCCTTTCCTCACAATGGATTTCCATGTAAATGATGTGACAATGGACATGGCTGAGAATGAGAGTGAAAAACTAAAATGATCCCAATTCCCCACTTGGTCCACCAAGGTATCAACTGGAAAGAGAAAGAATCCCTCTTTTAGTTCTCTGCATTTGTTTTGTAGAGACATAACAACTAATCCTTGGGACTGTGAAACTCATCCTCACATTCTGAAGTGAATGTGACTGGTTCTTACTTCTCTTTTGGCTTCAATGAAGTGCACTGATAGGACATAGTCTAACCTATTGAATATTCCTTCTTATTTGAAATTAAATTTTAAAAAGGAATTCTTGATAAAGACATCCTTGAAAAATATGGTTATTCGTGACCTAATTTCCCTCTGGTTTCCCATTTACAAACAACTTATCATTCACCTGGATGGATGGTGTTATAGTGACATCTCCCTCATTCGACATGGAACTTAGAATTCCAAACTCTCTTATTTTCATCTCTCGATGATTGGTAGGGGAAAAAAATCTTCAAGAATAATTTCCTCCATCATAGACTTGTTTACCAAAATAGGTTCCATAACTGAAAATAGAAACCTCTCCATGACATAATCTTCATTCAATGTTTCTAGATCAGTCCTAGTTTTTGTGTGTTCCTCCTTTACATGTGATGATGGATATGGAAGATTCAATTCCTCCAATTCTAATTCTAAAGGATAATTATGAGCAATGAGTTGTTCTTGAGCATGTACCTCACAACACTTGACACCTTCTGGTGGAAAATAAGTGATGGAATAACAAGATTGTCAAGTTCCATAGGCTCTTGTCCATCAAAACATTCTTCCAGATCAAATAGATAATCTACTTCTTCATTCTCTGAATGTGTCAAAAGTTCCTCCTTAATCTAAGTATCCTCCAAACTAGAACCTCCTTCACCTTTATATTCTTCATTTTCAAACATGAAATTAGAAAGATCAAATTCCTCTAAAAATCATATTTTTGAGAAGGTAGAGAGGAAAAAGGATTAGAAAGCCTCTACATGGTCTCATCCACATTCTCGATCTCTGAATCCACCTTCGTCTCATAAAACCTTTTGTGGCTGATTGTAACATCTAATGATGAATTTGGAAATATGTTACCATCTTCCAAAAGTGATGCAAGTTCTTGACATGCATGGAAATTAGGATCATTGCACTCATTAGAATCAGCTAGTACACTCAAGAATCTTTCTTCTTCAACTTACACACTCGTCTATTACTAATTTTTCCACCTTTGGTGATTCAAAATCCTCTGATGGAATTGAGCCAATATGAATACTACATTCTGAACAAGTAGACTGTTGGTCCTCCTCATTCAACTCTAGATTTTTTTGGTACAAAACTAGTTTGTTCCACTTGTTCTTGAGCCTCAACTTCTACAGAAGGTTTAGTCAAGAATGAAGTTTTCTTGATGTTAAGTTTTGCATCCCATTTCCTCATATTATCTGCATGCTCTCCTTTTCTATTCTCTTTGACCATATACCCCTCCCTTTTGCTCATTTCTTGATAATGCTCCTCCCAAAATGGATTTGGGACTACAAGAGGAGGGGTGGGTTGGGATTCAATGACCTCCCTCACTGTTTGAGATAGCGGAAGAGGTACAACTCCTTGTGTTGGTGACCTTTGTAGAAAAGAAGGAACTTTGGAAGAATGAGGAACAACAGATCCATGATGGGATGGAAATATAGGAGAGGAAGGAATGAAATTCTTAACATGTGCTAGATGGTGAAAATCTTGGAACTTGAGGTTTGGACTGAAATGACATTAACTGAGAAATGGAAAGATAACTTTGAGATGGTGGTTTAAAATCAACCCATTGACAAGATTGCATTGCCTCAAACTCATAGGCCTCTATTTCTTCAATCCAACCTTCAAGATGAGGCAAGATTTCTTTGATAAAATAATTTTTTTCTGGAGGTTATCAAACTTTGGCATAGGGACAACCCACATACATGGTACCACTGAAGAAAATTTTGAATTCCTTCATCTACGTGATGTGGCTCTAGATTGTACCATGCCTACCTCTACCTTTTGGATCTTAAGTTGAAAGCGTGCATCTTCATACGTAGGATAGCCTCCATAAGTTGCATTTTCCTGCTCTTGAAAATTTATATAGTTAGGTGAAAAACCAAACTGATCATGACTTTTCTAAGAGGGATATGCATATTGTTTATTATCATCATAAAATTGAGTTGGAGGTGGGTTAAAGTAGTTTGAATATGGAAAGTGTTGTTGCTGCTGCAAGTGGGAGTCCCACTTTGTGGAAATGAAGCCATGATTGCACAACTTCATGAGCGGGAGAAAAAAGGAAAGATATGGAAGAAAACTAGATGGTAAATGGGTAAAATGAAGGTCTGCAACACATAGAGTAGGGTACTTATACCAATGGAGTTGCCATTTGTGCTTGGCTATACCTCCTAAGGCTGAAAGTTCACTAAGAGCAATACAACTTAATGAAATGAAGTGAACAAAAATACACACACCTATGAAATATGTGCCTCTTGTCCCAGGCATGCAAAAATTGTTGTGTCCCAATCACACCGAACATCATGTTCACATTCGGCCATTTAGAGGGTGCAAGTGATTTGGCAACAATAGTTACTAGTTTAGATTAACATATAAAATCATTCACATTTTTAGTTAATAATTTTTGTGAACCCACCTTTTAGAATACCTTTCCCTAGGATCTACTAAAACCCTAATGGCTAAGAGTAGTTCATCTCTCTTACCCATCATGTCTCATTTTAGTAATAACCCTTTTTATGATGAGGTTTTCATAGCTGAACTCAAAGCTCTATATAGTGTTCCACTTGATACACCCGATCATATTGAAAAACAACTCTTAGATATTCAATAACATGTGCCTACTAGTTTTCATATCATCCCATAGGCATTAATATTATTGAGGATCATATAACATTTACTCGTTTAACACCATGTTATATGACTACTTGCAATCCACCTTCTAATCTTTGAAAGGAAACATTAAATGATTTTCTTATTGATTATTTGTTTTTAATTTACACTCATTCACATGATCATACTAATTCTCCTTCTACTCTAGCCGTTGGCACAGTTCCCTCTCGTGACTCTACCTCTTTTGACAATGCTTCTCTTGCTAAATCTCCTCCTAGTTTACATACTCCTTCACACTATATTGATGATCCTATTAATAGTGTTCTTAGTTATACCCTCATTTCGAGTCTCTATTAGATAATGGTGAACCACTTGAAGGTCATGATTCTCCTTCTTTCCATACTGCCGAATATGTCTCACCTTCTCCATTGTTATCTTCCCATGAGATCGCATCTAACATTACACATGAGGCACCACCATATATTAACACTTCTTCCCCTATTGCTAGTTCACTTGTCTCTTGGCACATCTTCTATAAAAGTTTCCTCACCGATAATTCACCGATTATGGAGGTTTATGATGTTATTCCAACCATTTCTATAGATATTCCATCTATATCACATGTTATATCTTCCTCGATACCTACTACTAGTGTGTCTTTAACATCAGACCTTTCTCCATCACCTTTGGATATCCCTATGATCACTCACAATGGAAAATTGTAACCACTTAACACATTATTTCCATCTTCCACAATCCCTTCACAAGATATCCTTTCTCTCATGCATGTTATAGAACATTTAAAATCACATGTTCAATATCTCACTTTAGAAAGTAGGGCTTATTATGCTTCCATTGACAACAATTCATTACATGGAAATCCGGTCCCTAAGAAGATTCATAATTCTACATTCCCTCATGATTTCACCATGCCTACTTTCACATGTTTTGATGGTATAGGTGACCCTCATGCTCATCTTTTATATTATCATAAGACTATGGCCTCCTATTCTAATGATATATTATTACTTAAGGCCTTTCGTTATATCCTTTCCGATGAGGCATTATAATGGTACACTCATCTCCCCTTTGGATCCATTAGTACTTTTTATGACATGGAGGATGCCTTCCTTTGTTGATTTATAATTAACAATGGCCCTAAGGTTACTTATGACCAGGTTACCCTACATCACACTCCACGAAACCTATGAGAGATTATATTCTATGATTAAATGTTTGTATCCATTAGCTTTTCTTCCAACCCATAGATCTTGAGAAGAAATTTATTTTCTATCGTGGCCTCATTCCTCCACTCAAGAAATGATTACAATATGATACATGTGAGTCATTCCTTCTTCTATGTTATAAGGTTATTGAATTAGAACAAGACATTCTCTCCACACATATCATAGATCCTCCACACACCTCTACGGTTATTTCCTCATCTAGTTCTCCACCAGAACCTCTAGTTGAGCATCCTACATAGTCTCCATCTTTTCCTCCCAAGCAAAGTAAACAAGCTCAACCCACTTCGCCACAAAATCATACTCCTTCTCTGGATTCATGACAAGCTACCTCTACTACCTTACCACCTAGGTTACATGAGCCTTTACATTTATCCCATCACACTCGACCACATGATGTGTTGTGTGTTTTTCTTACTGAGTGATTAATTCACCTACCTTCCAACTAGCATCATCCACAACATCGATTACAACATCAATGTGACCAACACTATTGTAATTATCATTGTATAAATGGCCATAGATACAATGAGTGTCTTTCAATTCAGGATTGATTACAACAATTAGAGGATAAGGGAATCATCTCCTTTGGTTCTCACCACGTAATTGATCAATATGTCCTCTACCTCGTCAGATATTTTCTACTGTTATTGAGTCATCTCCAACATATGGTGCTTCGACTATGATATATCCACCGCAATATGTTATCCATACACGTTCTCCACCTCATCCATCACATTCATCCTATCCCCCATCTCACACTACTACTTCATACTAGTTTCCACATCACTCTTATCTTGTGCATCACACCATAGCTCCATATCACATTCAGTTCAGTTTATATAATCATGTTGCTTCCATTCCACATGCTTCCAATGCTCCATGTTGCCTTGGTATTTGGTAGGTGATTATTATCACCTTACCTCCCGATGACACACTTGTGTTCTTACAGTTCTTACACAACTGTTGATGGTTTGATTTAAGAACTTTTCATCATGTGCTACATCATTCATCTGGCACACTTCAATCATTTACTAATGACACACTCCTGTTTTTTATGGTTCATTCTCTACTGTTGATGGATCTTAATTAAATGAACCTAATAATTTATATGTTGGGGGCATCGCTACTTTTCCCCCTCCCATTCATCACATTGATATATTACAATTATGTTACATTATTACGACATACATTCATCACAACACGTTAGTTTGATAATCATATATCATCTCTTTTCACATGTATTTTTCTATCATTATCATATTAACTACACATTACGAATTCCATTCAACACACATTGTGCTTAACTCATCATCATACTACATGTTACACATTTTATTTACTAAAAATTTCACTTATCTCATCCATCACAACGCATGTACATTCCATTTGTAATTATTCTATGAATATTACATCAATCAACACTAACAAGATATACAACCATCACACACATTCCAATCATAATCACCAACTCATGCAAAACTAATACAACACAAAATAACTCATCACATATAAATCATCCAATGTCCATACATAGGTAGAAAATACAATCATCACTATGGGGAAATTCCCCTACATCATACACAATTATAATAATCAAACCTCATCATCACTATCACTCTCGGGTACTATGAGAGCCCTAGAACTAGTGTTGATCTAGAAAAAAATTTCTCGCATGGGTGACCATCGAGACCTGCGAGCCACCAAAGAACTTGAATGATAGAGGGCTTAGGACCTCAGATGCAAATATGGATTCTGGATACGGGTGCAGAGAAAATAGATATGTGAGAAAGAAGATAGATCTGTAAGATGGAAATATATAAGATTAGATAATGATATGTGGGGGCTACCTGACAAAGCAAATATGAGAAGCGTTAAATTCCTCAATGGCTATCAACCCCGTGTTCACAAGAAAATAATGAATATCCAATGATAAGATGACATGCCAAAACTACAGAGATTTGCAATATGTCGAATAAATAATATAAATATGATACCAAGCCAATGTTTCGATATAACAACAAATTTATCGTTAGAGTGATAATATGAGTCCGGTAGAGCTTCGCCTCCAAACACTCCACAATATGATTCAAAGCTTCACAAAACATTTTGACAAAATATTATGCATTTTAAGCTTGATAATTTCAAGAATTTTCTACCTCTCTAAATATGGAAGAGAACCCCATATTTATAATTTGAATTGGGATTAAAATAAAGGATTAACAAATAATTATAATTTGCAAAATAAATCTTGATTAAGAGGACATGATGAAGAGTTTATTTGATGGTGGGGTTCATGATGTGAGAAAAGGAAAAGGTGTGATGTGGAGTGGGGACATGGTTAGGTGTAATAGTGAAGTCATGTGCTCACTTTACACTATTGATTTTTGGATTTGTTGTCGGATAGGGAGATTTTTGAATTATTGACTTCATGGGTGGGGTTAATAATTTAATAATTTGAGGGAATTGAATTTTTAGGTGGGAATTGATTTTTAGGTGAGAAGTGATTTTGACTTTAAGTGTGGGGTTGGGAACATATGTGTATATGGGTTGTTGTATATATATATATATATATATATATATATATTTGAATTATTTAATTATTAAATAGGATGATATGACTTATTTAAAATAAATTATTTAACATAATATAGTTTTGGCATGTAATAAGAGATTAATTAATAAGAATATGAACTGAATATGAATTGTCGGTGGGAAACGAGATTTGAGTAATCCTATTGAAGGAGACCAAAACACGAGGTGATACCGAAATTTGGTGTCTACATTTACCCCTTTTTTTTATAGGTTTACGATAGCAAGCCATGGGACAAAATAAAAAGGGTTAGATGAAAGATGTGTCCAAGGATGGATGAAGATATGACCAAAGGCAAGATGACCTAGGCAAAAAAAGGATCACAATAACAATAAAAAAGTATGACAAAGTGACTCCAATATCACATCAAGAGAGGAAAATTGTGGTCTCAATGGAGACAGATGACAACGTTCTACAAACCAGTGCGTGGGTGAAGACCATTGCAGTATAAATGCAAACCAAGATGACCAATGGGTCATAGGAAAACATCAAAATATGTGTGCAATCCTTTGTTTGTGAGGAATCGTGTGAAAAAATCACACATCCACAAAAGGGACAAGGATGAAAATAATGATGCCCCAACATAGGTACGAGAAGGACACAAAGTGAGTTATATGCATTGACAAGTACAAGGATGAAAAGGTATCCCAACATAAGCCATAGATAGAATAATCATAAATGTGGACAAGATGAGAAAATAGGATAGAAAGGTGAGATAAAATTCCCTAAAAGGGTAATAAATATGATGACAATCATGTTTCATAGGAAAGATGCATAAGTTTTAGTAAATTAGAAGGTGAAGAAGATAAAAAATTCTTATTTCTTTGACAAGTATGATAAAGATACTTTTGCAAAAAAGCAAAAGCAGAGAAAATATATGTATGGAAGAGAACAAGATTAGATAGGTGATGATGTTATGGTATCTTCCAAGACAAAAATGTCAAAAGAAGATGGGAAGAGATTATTAGAAATGGATATGATGATGTCCCTGTGAGAGGACCGACGAAGCTAAAAATTTTGACAGGGTCCTCAAAAAGAGAAGAGGTCAATGTGGCAAAGAGAAGAACAAGAACAGTAATGAAAGGGATAAATGGTGATGTATAAATAGAGAAACATTTGCATTGAATGTGAATGCCAGATGTAAGGGATGTTGAGAAAGAGAAAAGGGAATAGAGCGGGAGGATTGGTTGATTATGAGAAGATCAAGAAAGATTCAATATGAAGGAAAAAGGGATATGGAATAGATGGATGGAGATGGAGGAGGAGAAAATAAGGAATGAAAGGGGAGGAAGAAGATAACAAAGAAGGATTATAGAGAAAGGGGGAAAGGAAGGACAAACAAAGAGAAGAAAAGAAAAGAACAGAGCAGAGGATGAAATTATGGAAAAGGGAGAGAGTTATTCAAGACAAAAGGCATGATGAAGGTTGGAGCAGAGGAAAATAGAGAGGTAATAGAAAATGAAAGAGATGATAGAGCAAAGAAAATTGAGGGAAACAGATCATAGTGAGGAAATCCAAGGTAAAGAATATGGAACTGACCACATGGAAATGCATGTGGATGATGATATGATAAAGGAAATGGGATAACGTTGAAGATTCAAGTTTTCAACAGGAAGTAAGGAGGAAGTGCGAGGGAAAATGAGGAGAAAGACGATAAAGAGGAAGTGAAATAAGAGCGAAGATTAGAAAGGAGGAGAAGACAACAAAGAAAATTATGCAGACGAAAGGGAACCAAGAATGAATATATTTGGTAAAGAGTGAGAAGCATAAGGAACGTAAAGAGAAACTTGAGGAAAGGAATAACATCGATTGGAAAAGAAATGAAGATGCATGAGATGAGGATATGCTGATGACGAGAAAATAGAGAGAAGGTGTATGATGAAGACAGTGAAGAACTTGGAAAGGAAGAATGGAAGATGGAGAGGTGGCGAGGAAAAAGAAAGGATGGGATAAGAGAGGCAATGCTAGTGAATGGATGTTAGGAGAAATCCACCGATAATGATCGAGTAGGAAAAGATGGGACAAAACATGAGGCGAGGTAGAAATTAAATGAAAAATGAGAGGGGGACGCCAATGAAGGGACATTAGGAGAATTCCTCGATAATGATCGAGAGGACATAGAGGAAGGAAGGAATGAAGATAGAATGGAGGAGGTCAAAGAAAAGGATTCGGGATGTGCGAGAATGGGGATGAGTGATATTTAGGAGTTCACCGATAATTCTAGTGTGGAAATGGAAGATGATGATGAAAGAATTGGAAGATCAATGAAAATGATGGGTAAACATGGGAGTAGATATGTGGGAGAACTCTAGAAGATGGAGTGAAAAGAGTAAAGAAGGGAGGGATAACGATGTGCGGAAGATGAAGGCAAGGAGAGGATGCGGTGGATGAGAATGAATGAGATAAAAATGAAGAAACAAGACATGAAATGAGTGGAGAAGCAACGGTTAAGTAAAATTACCCAAAGAATGGATGATGGAGATGAAAAATATACCGGTAGGAAGTGGTGTTTGCAAGAATTAAAGAGGAGGTTAGAGGATGTGATGATGGGGAATGTTGAGAAAATGTAGATGGAGAGAATGTGGGCTAGTGGGGGAGTGTAGGATGACAAATCATGCTTAAGAGGGAATCTTAAGTAAGATCGCCATGCCATAGGAGGATTTAAGTAAGATCACCAAACTGGTAGTGATGATATGGAAAGAGAAAGACAACATTGTATTGGATGCAGGTGTGGAATGATTGGTTGGAGTGAACGGATATGATGAGAGGCGGGAGACAGAAGATGAGGAAGAGATGATGGGAGATGGAAGGATCAGACGGCCAACCATTCTTAAGATAAACTCTTAAGTAAGATTTCCCTACAATGGAGATGATTAAGTAGGATCGCCAAACCGAAGAAGAAGAATAATGATGAAAATACTGAGCAGTGTATACCAAAATGGAACAAGAGATGAAAGGAGGTGATATCAAAGTGATAACAAGGAAACAAAGGAGTGTGACATGAATGGATGGAGGAACATATGTAGTGTAGATGGAGAGTGTAAGGGAAATCCTTAACTGGGATGCCCACGTGGTGGTAGTGATGATGCAAGAGTGTTAAGCGAAGATGAGGAGTGGAAAGACGTTTGTGGTGGTGATTATCATTTGTTGAAAGAGGAAATGGTGGAGAAGCTTCTACAACGGGAGGATCCAAGGAAGAAGATATACCTTAACTAAGGTTCTCTGGCTATATGGATGGTTAAGCAATATTTTCAAACTGAAAGCGGAAGAGTAAAAGAGAAACTTAAGTGGAAAGACAAGTAAGATATCTAGCGTCGTGCAAGGGGACATAAACGTGAGAAGGATGATGTGGAGACAAATGGTGATGAGTGGACATGGAGAGCGAGAAGAAATGGATCAAAGACAGTGTTGAACATGTTGAGAGATATGGAGCTGCAGGATAATGAACTTGCCTTGAGAAGGAACCTCAAGTAGGATTCACAAACTGCCACGGTGATCAAGTAGAATTTGCAAACCAAAAAGTGTATTTGCAAACACATTCATGGAGATGATGGATAGATATAGAATTCATAGTGTGTAATTTGATATGATTTTTATAAAAGGTGATTTGGATGAGATGAACAGAACATAGTTGTAGCAAGGATGTACGGGGGAACTATGTTTCGAACTAGATTGGATATAAACAAGAAAGGTTACTTCTCAATGCATTACACTTGTAGCCAATAGCAGGTGTTAATACACAACCAATGATAGTTAGTTATACTAAAAGATAATGAGGTAAATATGGATGAAAAATTATCGTAATCATAATGTTGACATGACAAAGGGATCAAGATGTGAAGATGTGGAAAAAGGGATCTCCAAAGGTGGTGTTCCTTAAGTCTATGCCCCAGCTCTGGGAAAGGGAAAGAAAAATAGCAGAGAGCTTTCTGAAAATGTTGATAAAGGAAGGTTAATCAATGAAAAACCTTCTAGATGCCATAATAATAGAGTAGCCATCCTTCGAGGGTATGGTCTACTTTATAGATAATATAGATGAAAATAATAATATGATAGTCGTCCTTTAAGGGATCGGTCTATTTGTTTATTTTCTTGGATTTTGATTTATATACTTTTCTTTTCCTTTTTGCTTTTTGTATGAACAGTTGTCCTTCGAGGGATCAGTCTATTTTTTATAACTTTGATTTTCCTTTTACATACTTGAGTTTGAGATTCACTTGGGGAGAGCTGGGAATAGCTAAGTAAACCACTTAAGAGGGGATAAGGAATGTACAAGAGACACCTGGACCCTTCGCATGGCTGCAATAGGAGAATGAGAAGGTAATGGATGTAATGGTTATGGGATCACATCAAAGTAGTGAAGGCGGATCACATAATTCAGATTATTACAATGACAAATGGAAGGGGCTAAAGATGGTAGAACAATCTAAGGATGTAACTAAGTTCTCATTGGTAAATATGCTAACAATAGATTGGTCGTAAGTGCAATGCATTAAGAGATTATGTCTTTGGTTTACCACCATGAGAGGGAAGACAGTGAAGTTGTAATAAGATGAGATGATAGCCAAGCAGGAAATAAAAATAACATATGACCACAATGGTGGATTTAGATGAAAATAAATGATGATGCCCCAAGAGAGACATAAACATAGAAGGACAATCATGGCCTCAAAGGAGGGCTTGATGAAATAAATGATGTCCCAAAAGAGACACAAATATAGCCACAATGGTGGAATTTGAAATAGATGGTGCCCCAGAAGAGACACAAATATAGCCACAAAGGTGGACTTAGAGAAAAAGGTCCCTCAATGGAGAGACAAATATGGCCTCAAAGGAGGGCTTCAATGAAAATATGATGCCCCAAAAGAGGCATAAATATGGCCACAAAGGTGGACTTAGAGAAAAAGGTCCCTCAATGGAGAGACAAACATGGCCTCAAAGGAGGGCTTCAATGAAAAAGATGATACTCCCAAAAGGAGCACAAACATAAAAGAACAAATATGGCCTCAAAGGAGGACTTAGAATGAGATGAGGATCTGGATATAATTAATTTAGATTGGATGGATGTGAAGAAAGTAAAAAAAAATGTCAAAGAGAGAAGTCCCCTAATAACAAGGGAGTTGTACAGATGAGATGCTCAAGGGTGAGGGAAGGTTGTGTTCCCAATGAGTTAAATGTGAAGGAGGTAAAGGATGTCTAAAGAGCTTATATGAGATTTTTTATATTTAGATGGGGTAAATTATCGAAGACCACAAGTATGTTTATCATGATAAGCGACATTAACGTCTGATGAAGGGTATTCCTTAGGAGGAATGACACGGGATGGATGGATATTAATGGATGATGTGGATGGAGGGATCATGGGAGATCTGACAGATGGGATATGGATTAGATTCAAAGTAGATGGAGAAGGAACTTTCCCCTGAATGAGGAAATCATCTTTCTCAATAAGGTTGTTGACGATTGACTGAAATGCCTTACAATGTTCAATGTCATGGCTTGGGGTATGATGATAGGCATAACTACAATTAGGATTGAACCATGATGGCTTGGGACCATAGGGATTAAAGTATTTAATATGAGAAAGTTTGATGGCAGATTTTTGAGTTAAATGTCAAAAGATGTTCAGTGTATGACCCATTTGAAGTGTCATGGGGAAGGTAATTTTTATGGGTTTTGATGGGATGTCTCGGCTTGGAGTTAGGAGAAAAGGTAGATGTAGATTGGATGGGTGAATTTCATATTTTGGAGGAAAAATCAAATTTGGTTAAAGGATGATATTGTTTGGATGTGGATTTATTATTGCAAGATATCATAGATGGAAAACCGATCGACATGGATGTTGTGGCATTAGATTCTTGAGAAGAGGGAACAATTGAATGTTTTCTTGGATGTGCAGAGGACTATCGGGGATTTTTTCCGAGCCTTAGACTTCAACCGAGAAGATTTAACTCTAGCAAGGATGAAAATAGTTTCAATTTGGAGGATCGATAGCGGTGGTGTGGTTATCAATGGAGAAAGCTGTCTAAAACAAGATGAAGATGTTAATGAAGAGATAGGTGTTTATATGATGTGATTAATGATATCTATGTGAGACATGGATTGTTTCGATTTTGGCATAGAAAGAGATGATTTTTAGAGGGAGAAGGTAAAGCATCTTTACTTGATTTAGGTATATGTGTTGGTTCGGTGGATGATCCAAAGGGTATCTTAGATAAGATTGCAGATCGAGATGATTTGTCTAGTGTGATAGAAGTATTAGGTAAAGGGTATTGGGGTATCTTTTGGATAATGTGGCCATGGGAAGATATAGGTACATATGTCAAGGTCGGGATAGGTGGAATTATTAGTGTAATAGATATAGGGGTAGCTGGGATAGATAAATATGTAAGCATTTTTGAAATATATAGAGATGTGGGTGATGTGATAATCGAAGGAATAGACATTATTGGCAATACAACAAATGTAGGAGCATTTTCAGATGTAGAAGTAGAAGGGATTTGGTTGTTTCATAAATGTTTCTTAGGGTAAGAATGATATGTTGGATAAAGAAGTTAATGTCAAAGGTGGGGTTGTAAGGGTGCATGTAGTAGAACCGATTTTTGTTGGGATGGTTCGAGTAATTTATGTGTAGTAACAAGTGCATTTAATGAAGATGCGGGTGAATGAATAGGTGTGAGAGATGTATGGATATGTGAGGATACGAGTGGGCGAAATATGTGTTGAAGATGAATGTATGTCATTTTGTAGCCAGGGGAGAAATCTAGTTGTCCCTTTGTTACTTGGATTTGTGGAGAGATGGATAGACACCTCAAAAGGATGTGATCTTATCCTAACTATTTTAGGTTGTGCCTTTCAACCAAGGTAAGAGAACCTATTGTGTAACCTCTGTTATTTGAAAGGAGATACAAGGTACCTTTCTTTTGCATAAATTTTATAGAGAAGGCCTTGGGGAAAATATGATCAACACACCAAATCTGACTCTCACGAGTTGTCACTTCCAGATTATGGAGATATTCTCACAACAAGGCAAAGGTTACTAAAGACATTTGAAACCTGATCTATTTTGCATACTTTAGTAAAAGGATTTTGTCTAGTGTGGGTGGGTATACAGAGCAAAAAAATAGGGGTAGTATGGGTAGGATTGGTTGTTGTTAAATGAATTTTGGTGGGGGGGAGAGGATGGACTTGACTCACCAGATCCTTGAGAGCTTATGCAAAATGGAAAGATTCAATCAACAAAATGCCACAAAAAGTTAAATTGTTTCCTCAACTAGAATATGTGCTTCAATGGAGGCCCAGATCAGCACTCTTTCACACAACTGTGGGATTCTATCATGAAGGCTGAGTTAGAGGACCCAATAAAGCACCAAGATTTAAACCAAGTCATGCCTGAGGTACACCCAGAGGCTTACAAATAATCTCTATCAACAAAATGAAAGAAAAGTGATTTTAAACCATTTATCCCATTCCCAGATGAAGGCTCTTTTGAGAAATGAAATTATAGATGCCACTAAACTATCACAAGGACTGAGACCTATGTGATTGGACTATATTTTTATACAAGATTGCAATAGAAACAAGAAAAACTACCCGTATGCATTTAGAAATGAAATAAATACACTTTACTCAAGATTAACATAGAATAACTCAAAGTTTGATCAAATTTATTAGCAAGGAAAGTTTCAGAACAATCTCAAAGCTTGTCAATGGTTGTACACTTGCAACCACCTTGACATGATCAAATTTGACACAAAGAGAGATATACAGGCTTCTCTAGATGGCTTCTCAAAATGGATGGGCTCTGTCAAGCTTTTTTCTTGGAGAAAATCAGTCCTGATCTTTCCAAAAACTCCCAACCATTTGCACAATGAATTCATGCCATTTATAACATTTCCAATAGAGCCCCTTCCTCCCAAAAGACAAAAACTTTAAATGCACCAGTGCTTGCCATGATTCTTTCGTGATTCGCAGAATCAGATCTGTAAAAGTCTCTAGGTGCTCGAGGGAAAATCTCTTTGATTTCTTCCGCATTCAACTCTTTTCTTGGGAAAAAACATGCCTCCATCCATTCACCAACCACTTCCACCCCATATCAATAAAATCTATGACCCCTTGCGTGCTCGGGAGAAGAAAAATGGAAAACCAGATCGGGCTTGAGAGTCAAGACCATTTTAATGGTGAAAGACATCTCAGATCTCTCCCACCAAACTCTAGATATCAAAATTAACTCACTCCTCTATTTGGTGTGTAGAAAATAGAAAGAAATCATGAAGACTCACACTCCAGGAGTTTTATAGAAAAATGGGGAAAATCATATTTAGATGCTCAGCATGTTGATCTTTGATTTTGAATGTGGGTCGTCCACGTGGAAGATCCAAAAAATGGGCTCGGGGGCTTCCTTTGACCTTTTTGACCCTTTTGAAAAAATGGAAAAAATTTCCCATTTTTCTCCACACCTCCACTTCTAAAAAATGGGCCTGACATGTGTCCTGAGGTGGGTCCCAAAAAGGAAATGCATGAGAAATTCTACCATTTGACTCTCTTTTGGAAAAAGGAAAATTTTCCAAGTTTTCCCCATAGCTCCACCCTTGAGAAATACTTTTGACACGTGTCCTAATGTGGGTCCCAGTGGAACCTCGGGTCCTTTTATGCCTTTAACTCCTTTTCCCTCAAAGGGAAAATTTTTCACTTTTCCTCCAAAAGCCCACACCTCCACCATTGACCGGGGAAAAACATTGACTATTTCCCATCGGGCTTGTGGGCCATTTTTGATATTTTAACCTTTATGAGGAAAAGAGGCAAAAATTTTAAGTTACCTCTCGATGGTCCACTTCCCCACCCCTTATGACTTTTCAAATTGCCACGTGTCACAATGGCGCACCTTGAGGTGGTCCCAAAAATTTGATACCTTGAATGAGCGTGGGCTCGCCACATGTGTCCTACTCTCTAAGAAAATTTTTTTGAAGGCTTGAAGGCTTCAAAGCTGCGTCATTGAAAAGTGCACCATGCAAAGTCGAGGTCCAGTCTCCTTTTGGCCATTGAAAAGTCTAAGTAAAATGCAAAGTGAGCGGAGTGCCCCACGTGTCCTCATGGTGCTTCTTTTAGATGGTACCCAAGTTGAAGACCCTGAATGAGCCTAAAAGCTGCAAGCTCACCATGTGTCCCTATTCCACCAAACTGTATCCATTTGCATAAAATTTTCTAAGTATGGGAAAAAAATGCAGAAGCCTCCACGTCCTCCTCCTCCTGCTACTCAAGGCAAAGCCCAAAAAAGTAGATCTTCAAATGAGCGTCATTCCTCCACGTGTCTAGACTTCCGAAAACCTTTTGAAATTTGTCTAAGTATGGGAAACCCAAGGAAGCCTCCATGTGTCTCTTTCCTGCCAACCCTCCACGTGTCCTCCCAGCGCTACTTCAAAGCCAAACCAAAAATTTGATTCTCAAATGAGCGTCATTCCTCCACGTGGACACATTTTAAAGTTGAGGCTTTTTATAGAATTTTTGAAGTATTAAGTTGATCCGCATCCAACCAAGAGGTGCCACATTTCCCTGTGATGAATGATGCAAATTTGACCAGGAGAAATGCCCGTCAAACCGTAAAAACATAGAGAAACATCCATTTGAGCAGAAAATGAGGTTTTCTTCAAGGACAAAATTTAAACTATTTGCAAGGCTCAAACACGATCCTTAGGGACACATCAACTCATTTCTCCTTGAGTATTTAGGGAAAAAAAACAAGGACAATAGATCTTGACTGTGGAAAATGGAGGAAAATGGGAAAATGTGAGTTTTGAAGGAACAGAGCATGGGAGACTCAAAATATAGAGCTTTTCTAGAGGAACAAAGGAACCATGAGACAAATATGGACCCACACATGATCTTGACCCAAGAGAAGATTAAAATGGCAAAAGACTAGCCAAACACAATATGGGGAAGGATAAAATGACAGAGGCCGTGAATCAATAAATCTTCAAGGGCACAAATGGGGTGAGACAATTTTGAGCACCAACATTGGCTCCGACTCGAGGATGGGCACTCCCTATGAGTGCCACAAGAACAATAGTAGACCAAGTGCCAAAATATCCATTGGGGACAGAGAGTCATCTTGCAGAGAAGAGAAATGAAGCCATCTCCAAAAACAAAAAAAGCCAAGCAAAAATAGGTCACCACGGACCAGAATGAAAAAAACACAAAAAATAGGAAACAAACAACAAACTATACATTGTACAAGAGGTGTTTACCTTGATTCAGAGGAATCAATCCAAGAAATGCTTTAGATGCCTACCATTAATAGGAAGTTCAAGAAATTCACCATCTAGATCCTTCAAGAAGAAGGTGTGTTCACCAATTTTGATGTCAATGGAGTAAGGGCCCATCCACAATGAATCAAACTTGCCATGCTTGCCCTTATCCTCATGCCTGCTATCCCATAATAGCACAAGATCTCCAATATTGAAGGCTCTAGGAGTGACCTTCTTGTCAAACAGTTTCTTTAGCTTTTCTCTAAACTTTATATGCCTTTGGTGAGATGCCCTCCTCTCTTCATCAAGCTCAACAATCTGGTTGATGTGGGCATCATGAGGACTCACTTCTTGATCTTCCAGTTGTTGAATGAACTGATATGAAGATAATTACATATGCAGGGGAAGTAAGGCCTGAGTCCCATATACCAACTCAAATGGACTCTTTCAGTGGCTCTTTTGATAGTGATCCTATCAGCCCAGACAACAAACTTCAATTATTCACCCCATTTTCTCTTGTTCAACTCCAAGGTTCTTCTGATAATCTTTAGCAAATTCTTATTGTTGGACTCAGCTTGTCCATTTCCTTGGGGATTATAATTAGAGGCATATGTCAAATTGATCCCATATCCTTTACACATTTGCCACAGAGGTCTAGCCCTGAAACTCATGGCATTATCAGCTATGATTTTGACTGGTACTCCAAACCTACAAATAATATTGTTTAGCACAAAATCCATGACAACTTGGTGTGTAGCCTTCTTGGTGGGGATTGCTTCCACCCACTTGGTAAAGTAATCAGTGGCTACAAGAATCCACTTATGGCCAAGCACTTGAAGGGTCTGAAATCTCACCAATGAAGTCCATTCCCCATTGCTTAAATGGGGCTTCAATTGATACAGAATGCAAAGGTAGGGAGCCTGAAGCCTTCAGCCTTCTAGAGAAATGCTTGACAACTCTCACATCTTCTGACCAACATGGTTGCATCCTTGAAAAGATTTGGCCACCAATAACCAGCCCTTAGGATCTTATGTGTTGTGACTCTTGCAGCAAAATTCCCCCACAAACTCCTCCATGGAGATCAACAATTATTTTGGGGGCTTCATCTTCAGTGATGCATCTTAAGAGGACTCCCTCTGGGTTCTTCCATGCCAACCCAAAATTAGTAATGACATATTTCTGGGAAGCCAACTTAAGATCTCTTTTCTGGTTCTTATTCAAATGCTTAGGGTAGTTTAAGTGTCTGAGATAGAACATCACATCCTTGTACCACTCAGAACTCATCAATCTTTCAAAAAAAAGCTACCCTTTCTTCCTCAATCTCATTTACCTCAATGGTCTGCAAGTTTCTCTCAGCCATGAGCTTAGCTAACCCCAAACCTCTCACCAACTTTGTGGTTTGGATGTCCATATCATACTCTTGCAATTTGTTCACCCATCTACATCTTTTTACTTGAGACTTCCATCTCTGACAGGATGTCTTTTACCATGGTATGGGGAACATAAGCAACAACTTTTGAACTTAAAATATAAGGCCTGAAAACCTTTGTTGCTTTGACCAAGGAAAATGCCTGCTTTTCCATGATGGTGTATTTTAGTTCTGCTCCTTGCAAAGCCTTACTAAAAAAGGCAATGGGCCTCTCAGCCCCTTCATCATCCTTCTGTAGCAGGACAAAAGCAATAGTGTTTTCTGAAGTGAAAGAAAACAACTGGAAAGGTTTCTTGTAATCTGGGGCTGCTAAAATAGGGGCATGCTTCAATGCCTCTTTGATTCCATTGAAATCTTGGATGGAAGCCTCTTCCCATTTGATGATCTGATCCTTCTTTAACATGGAAGTGATTGGGATAGTCAACTCAAGCAAAGTTTGATATAAACCTTCTAATGAAGTTTATCTTCCCAAAGAAGGACTGAATTCCTTTTTGGTTCTTGGAATTGGGACTTTTTTGATGGCCTCCACTCTTTCTGGATCAATCATCACTCCTTCTTGTGACACAATGTGACCAAGAAATTTTTCCTTCTGCACTCCAAAATGGCATTTCTTTGGATTGAGTGAGATGCCATATTCCCTACATCTGATCAACATCTTCTCTAAGTGCAGCAAATGGTCACTTCTCCTTCTTGAAAACACTATTACATCATCTTGGTAAACAACAATAAAGTCATTGATGTAACAAAAAAAGCAACATCCATTGCTCTCTGAAAAGTGGCTCCAACATTCATCAGACCAAAGGGCATCCTAACATATACATATGTTCCCCATGGAGTAGTGAAGGTTGTCTTGATCCTTTTTGATTCTTTCACCATGACTTGATTATAACCAGAGAAGCCATCTAAAGTAGAAAGCAACTCAGAACCAGTCACCAACTGCAAGCATGTGCTCCATGTTAGGTAAAGGATAGTTGTCCTTCATTGAGGCCTTGTTTAGATTCCTGAAGTCCACACACAACCTGATGTCACCATTCTTCTTTCTTACTGGCACTAGGTTGGAAACCCAAGAAGAATACCTTGTGGGATGGATAATTCCTCCATCCTTAGCTTCTTCAGCTCCTCTTGCATTTTGAGAGATAACAGAGGATTAATTGGCCTCTGCTTCTACCTGAAGGGTTTTACATTGGGCTCCAAGGGAATCTCATGCTGGAACAGGTCTTCTCTGTATGCTTTGAGCTCAGAATAGGTCCAAGCCATGCAATCTTGGTATTTTTTTAACAACTGGATGTATGACTACTTTTCATCTTTTTTGAGAGACTGCCCAACCAAATCTTCCTTGGTTTCTCCTTCATGCCAAGGTCATGCTCCTCAACATCCCTCGAGGCTGCCATATGCCTATTAATAATGTAGTCAACATTATCAAAATTTGATTCAAGAGCAACCAGCCCTCTAGGAATGGTGTTGGTCTTTAGTTGGATGATGCCTTTGCCAAATAAGGTTTCCTTCCCCTCTGTTGTACAGACCATTGGCTCCCAATCAATGTTTTGATCAGAAAACTCTCCATCATTTTGTAGGAACCTTCTGACCTGAGCCTCATCATCAAAAACCTACCAATGTTTTATATTGTCAGGGACAGAGGGTCTTGTCACTACCTCCACCTCATATTCACAATAAGGGGATGTGTATAGAATTATCAAACCGAGACCCCAACACTGCAAGCTTTTCTTCCAAGTCATTGAACCTCCTATCATGATGCACAATGTTGAAGGAGTCAAACATCTCAATGAAGTCCCAAACTGCATGCTTGTATTATTTCAGTCATTGATTCTTTGTGGCATATAGTTTTTTGACTTGCTTGACAACTAACTCTGAGTCTCCTTTGACAATGATGTCCCTGACACCATACTTCCAAGAAATTCTTAAACCTAACAACAATGCCTCATACTCAACAATGTTGTTAGTACACTCAAAGTTAAGCTTAAAGGAAAAAACAAACCTTTCTGGCTTGGAGAAATTAGGACAACACCGACACCATTTCCAAATTTGGAGCAAGCTCCATCAAACAATAGAGTCCAAGGAGAGCCTGCCTTGCTCAAGACACTTACACTCCTCAATCTTGTGCTCTTTTCCCTCAGCAAATCCCACAAAGTTGTCAAGCATCAACATTTGTATATAATACTTCATAGGATGCATTGTTGGGATCCTCAATAAGGTGCAACATTTTCTTCTCCCCATATAACCTGACAAGGCTGTCCCTCAACTGGGATGGTGGCATAAGACATGTCCATTTGGACACTACCACCAACACTTGTAGCCCATTTTCTTGACAGCAACATACCCCACTTGGCTGGGCAATCAACTATGACAACATCAAGTTTTAAATTTTTACCTAGGTAGGCTGCAAGCTGCACCACCAAACCCTTCACACATCCCACTACTGGCACCTCTCTGGAGTCCATGGTAGTGCACTTCCCATATGTTGTTGTTACTTTAATATTCAGCTCATTCATGACCTCCAAAGGCATGACATTGCATGATGCCCCTGAGTCAAACATGTAGTTATGGAGCAGCCTATCCTTGATGATCAAAGTGGTGAAGAATGGATCCACATTCAGCTGAGAGTCTACCAAAGATGTCCCCAAATAAACCTCAGGTGGTTCAGCTAGCTCTTTTGATGTTGATGGTGTCTCAGACTCTTCAATGGCTAGAGGATTCTCCACAATGTTCACATTTCTCCCCAAGGCAAGTAGTCCTCTCTTCATTCAATCCCAAGTATTCAAATCTCTTTGTGCTCAGGAATCCTAAGCAACTCAACAATTGGGACAAAGACTTTGATTTGACTTAAAACTTGGGCAATGTCATATGGGACATTCTTGGGCAAGGCAATATTGGAAGGAAAGCTGATACATTCATTGGGTGGCACAGGATTCTTGATAGCTTGAGCATAAGGAGGGGTATGATTTTTCTTGGAAATGTAGGGATTTTGGTAGATGGATCTTTCCTAGGAGCCTCTTTAGGAATGTTAGAAAGTAAGGGAGCTTTTGGCTTGGCTTGAGGCCCCCCCTTTGACAACCTTACTTCTTGTGTTATATTCCTTCTCTTGAGCCACAACAACATTCATTAATAATTTCCTGTCCTCCTCAGATGGGATTCCTCCATCATACTTTTTTTATCATTAAAGCCCTTAAATATTCAAAGTCATTATTGGGAAATTCAAAAGCTTGTACATTATCTACTTCTAAAGTATGAGAGGGAGGGAGAATATGTACTCTATGAATGCAGTCCCAAAAAGTGGCAGTAGTTCTAGCACTTATCACCTCAGTTGAGGTTGCCCTTTGTTGTGAGCTAGTGGAGCATCCCATCATGTAAACATCATCATCACTCTTATCATCACTTCATCTTCTTCTTGTTGATCTTCTTCACAAGGAGCATGGGGCATGAAACATCTGTCACACCAATCAATGACTTATGTCTTCTTCCACACAACAACTCTAGTAGCCAAAGGATCAGGTACCATTCTATTTTCTCTACCTTGAGGCTGCCTATTCCCAAATCCAATAGCTCCTTTGCCTCTATCATCAATTCTTTGATGATTTGTAAATCTGTCTTGGCCTTGTTTCTTGTGTTGTCCTTGTGAACTCTACCCAACTCCTTTCTCATCTCGGGCTAGCTTATAGGAGATCTCCTTGAGCCCCTACCAAAGTTTTCACCACTTCTTCCAAATCAGCAGCCTTGCTTGTTTGAGGTTTTTCTAGGTTAACCAACTTCACACCTTCCCTCTTAGGAGGTTTTCCTATTGCCTTGATATTATTCTCTATTTTTAGGGCCATAGTGAATGCTTGCCTCAAGTTGGTAGGGTTCTTGTCCTCAAGTAGTAAGCAACCTTTTTATCAAATGCATCAGTATATTTGATCAAACATGACTCATCACATGGCCTTATCCTAACAGGAAATCTCCTCAAGGTCTTATTGAACCTTGTATTGAAGTCATGTACTGACTCATTGGGATTCTTCTTGATGTTTTCAAATTTGATAGAAGAAACCTAGGGTCAGTCCTATCACCATATTGTAATCTGAATGCATTTTCTCATCTCAGCCCAGAATCAATAGAGTTATCTGGAAATGCTTTATACCAGTCCCTAGCATCCTCCTCTAGAGTGTGAACAAACAATTTGATGTATACATCTTCATGCTCAATCTCAAAATCTTCCATCATATTGAGGAAGAGCTTTAGATGTTGGTCACCAATAATAGCATTGTTTCTGGAACTTTGGAAGTTTTGTTCCTTACATCTTGAGGCACTGCATTTGGATAACCAGCCATTCCCACAAAATTTATAGGTCCAAAGGTGTTTACAACAAATGGGGGTCTGGGTTGAGCCATATTGATTTGAGTAGGTGATCTTGGAGGGGTGAAAATTGATGATGGGGGGAAGAGGGTCCTGGAACATAGGAGTGTAGTTTTCAAAATGGAGACCCCCAAAGGCCTTGCTTCTTGGAAAACCCTCTATCTACTTAGAAAAAGACAAGTGCAGAATGTGAAGCAAATATTTCAAAATCAAATGAAGGCCCTCTCTCCAGTTGGAGAATTCAATTCCACAAAGAGGCTACCTGATTCAGAGTCACTTGAATGGTAGTCTTCAATGATAGGCCATTCACTTTCATCAATGGAGATCCCTCTTCTTGTCTCTTTGATCTCCCAACAACTCTCAGGATTTTCTTCCTTCTGATTTTGCTTTTCCTAGCTCTAGAAACAATGTCCTAGTAGGATCCCTAGCAAAGAAAGATCTTCTTCCTTCCAACTTTGCAAATATTAGTAAAAAATCTGACTTTGATAGAGTTTTAAGACACTGGTCCTTATAAAAATCAAATCAATAGGAGTCACCACTAAGGATTTCACCTTAGTTGTGCAAATGCACTAAATATGATCTGTCAAGTGTCTGTCAATGCAAGAAACTGGAAATGGAAATTTTTTGACCTTTCTTTACCCAAATTTATCAAATGAAAGCTAGTGCAAAAAGTGAAAATTACAGAAATACAAAAGTTGTGACTTTGAAACTTACAAATCACACAAAATGATTTTTACACTTTTGATTTTACATGTTTTAGAGCATATTAAACAATGATGTGTTTTTTGATGTCAGTTTTGATGTGGGTCAAAAGATATGGCTTTAAATAGTATGCAATGGATTAAAACTTTCAAAGACTTTTCCAAATCAAGATCCGAAGAATGGTGCCAAGTGTTGGTACCCAAATTTGTTCTCCTTTTCAAACCAAGCAAGCAACACAGATTCAACAGGGAGCTTAGAGGCAGATAGATCATAAATGTATGTCATTTTGTAGCTGAGGAGAAATCTAGCTATCCCTTTGTTACTTGGATTTGTGGAGAGATGGATAGCACCTCAAAAGGATGTGATCTTATCCTAACTATTTTAGGTTGTGCCTTTCAACCAAGGTAAGAGAACCTATTTGTAACCTCTGTTATTTGAAAGGAGATACAATGTACCTTTCTTTTGCATAAATTTTATAGAGAAGGCCTTGGGGAAAATATGATCAACACACAAATCTTGACTCTCATGAGTTGTCACTTCCAGATTATGGAGATATTTCACAACAAGGCAAAGGTTACTAAAGACATTTGAGACCTGATCTATTCTGCATACTTTAGTAAAAGGATTTTGGTCTTGTGTGGGTATACAGAGAAAAAATAGGGGTAGTATGGGTAGGATTGGTTGTTTTAAATAGATTTTTTGGTGGGAGGGGAGACAAGATGGACTTGACTCACTAGATCCTTGAGAGCTTATGCAAAATGGAAAGATTCAATCAACAAAATGCCACAAAAAGTTAAATTGTTTCCTCAACTAGAATATGTGCTTCAATGGAGGCCCAGATCAGCACTCTTTCACACAACCTATGGGATTCTATCATGAAGGCTCGAGTTAGAGGACCCAATAAAGCACCAAGATTTAAACCAAGTCATGCCTGAGGTACACCCAGAGGCTTACAGATAATCTCTATCAACAAAATGAAAGAAAAGTGATTTTAAACCATTTATCCCATTCCCAGATGAAGGCTCTTCTGAGAAATGAAATTGTAGATGCCACTAAACTATCACAAGGACTGAGACCTATGTGATTGGACTATATTTTGGTACAAGATTGCAATAGAAACAAGAAAAACTACCCGTATGCATTCAAGAAATGAAATAAATACACTTTACTCAAGATTAACACAGAATAACTCAAAGTTTGATCAAATTTATCAGCAAGGGAAAGTTTTCAGAACAATCTCAAAGCTTTTCAATGGTTGTACACTTGCAACCACCTTGACATGATCAAATTTGACACAAAAAGAGAGATATACAAGCTTCTCTAGATGACTTCTCAAAATGGATGGGCTCTGTCAAGATTTTTTTCTGTTGGAGAAAATCAGTCTTGATCTTTCCAAAAACTCCCAACCATTTACATGATGAAAAAATTCATGCCATTTATAACATTTCCAATAGAGATCCCCTTCCTCCCAAAAGACAAAAACTTTAAATGCACCAGTGCTTGCCATGATTCTTTCGTGATTCGTAGAATCAGATCTCGTAAAAGTCTCAGGTGCTCGAGGGAAAATATCTTTGATTTCTTCCCGCATTCAACTCCTTTCTCGGGAAAAATCACCTCCATCCATTCACCAACCACTTCCACCCCATATCAATCAAATCTGACCCCTTGTGCTCAGGAGAAGAAAAATGGAAAACTAGATCGGGCTTGAGAGTCAGACCATTTTAATGGTGAAAAGACATCTCAGATCTCTCCCACCAAACTCTAGATATCAAAATTAACTCGCTCCTCTATTTGGCGTGTAGAAAATAGCAAGAAATCATGAAGACTCACACTCCCAGGAGTTTTAGAAAAAATGGGGGAAAATCAGATTTAGACACTCAGCAGTCGTTGATCTTTGATTTTGAATGTGGGTCATCCATGTGGAAGATGCAAAAATAGGCTCGGGGCTTCCTTTGACCTTTTTTGACCCTTTTGAAAAAATGGAAAAATTTCCCATTTTGCTCCACACCTCCGCTTGAAAATGGGCCTAACACGTGTCCTGAGGTGGGTCCCAAAGGAAAACATGGAGAAATTCTACCATTTGACTCTTTTTGGAAAAAGGAAAATTTTCCAAGTTTTCCCCAGTAGCTCGCCCTCCCTTGAGAAATACTTTTGACATGTGTCCCTAATGTGGGTCCCAGTGGAACCCCAGGTCCTTTTATGCCTTTAACTCTTTTTCCTCAAAGGGAAAATTTTTCACTTTTCCTCCGAAAGTCTCACACCTCTATCATTGACCGGGGAAAAACATTGACTATTTCCCATCGGGCTCATGGGCCATTTTTGATATTTTAACCTTTATGAAGAAAAGAGGTGAAAAATTTTAAGTTACCTCCGATGGTCTACTTCCCCCCCTTATGACTTTTCAAATTTCCACGTGTCACCAATGGCGCACCTTGAGGCGGTCCCAAAAATTTGATACCTTGAATGAGCGTGCGGGCTCGCCACGTGTCCTACTCTAGGAAAAATTTTTTGAAGGCTTGAAGCTTGAATGGAAGGGCACCATCATGTCAAGCTCGAGGTAATCTCCTTTTGGCCATTGAAAAGTCTAAGTAAAATGCAAAGTGAGTGGAGTGCCCCATGTGTCCTCATGGCACTTCTTTAGATGGTGCCCAAGTTGAAGACCCAAAAATGTGTGGTTCACCATGTGTCTTCCTGGCCAAACTGTTCCATCAAAAATGGTTCCTGGAGAGCCAAAATGAGAAGAGCTCCCATGTTCTCATCCTCCAAATTTTTCTAAAAATTTTTTCTAAGTATGGGAAAAGTAGCCAAGTAGTGGAAGTCTCCACGTGTCTCTTTTTCTTCTAAGTATGGGAAACCCCAGGAAGCCTGTGTCTCTTTCCTCCCACATGACTTCAAAGCCAAACCAAAAATTTGATTCTCAAACGAGCGTCATTCCTCCACGTGGACACATTTTAAAGTTGAGGATTTTTATAGAATTTTTGAAGTATTAAGTTGATCCGCATCCAACCAAGAGGTGCCACATTTCCCTATTGATTGAATGATGCAAATTTGACCAGGAGAAATGCTGTCAAACCGTAAAACATAGAGAAACATCCATTCGAGCCAAAAATGAGGTTTTCTTCAAGGACAGAGAATTTAGACTATTGCAAGGCTCAAACATGATCCTTAGGGACACATCAACTCATTTCTCTTGAGTATTTAGGGAAAAAATGACAGGGACAACAAATCTTGACTGTGGAAAATGGAGAAATGGGAAAACATGAGTTTTGAAGGAACAGAGCATGGGAGACTCAAAATACAGAGATTTTCCAGAGGAACAAAGGAACCATGAGACAAATATGGACCCACACATGATCTTTGACCCAGGAGTAGATTAAAATGGCAACAAAGATTGGCCAAACACAATATGGGGAAGGATAAAATGACAGAGGCCGTGAATCAATAAATCTTCAATCATACAAGTGTTTGATAGTTTAGATGTAAAGGGGGTAGCGTAATTCGTTAGTGGTTAATTAGTTTGTGCAAAGTGGAGGTATCAATTTGAATATCCCCTTGATTTACAAGTTGTTGGACATGATCTTTGAAGGAAAAAATCTCTCAATGTCATGACCTTTGACTCAATGATATTTACAAAAGTGGGCCTCGTGATACCAAATAGGCTTGGCTTGCAGAGTTGTCTACGGGTCGTATGGGGGAGGCGATTGGATAGATTTTACACTCATCAAATTATCAAATATAGAACTATATGATTCTCCTAAAGGAGTGAATATGGTTATTAATTGAGGAGATCATTTTGAAACCATGTTCTTGGTGTAGATGGGGATGAGGTTTCGATGACCCACAGTGTGGGCCACACCTTTAAATTCTTCATTATGTGTGAATGGTTTAGTGGATTTAGTTTTTTATTTAATTTAACTTAATTTAAGATGACCCTACTTAATGGCATGGGTTTCGAGCTTGCGAGCCATTATGAAAGCTTCATCAAAGGTTCAAAATGATTAGATCTATAAAGTGGGTGATATATGTTTGGCACACGAATGTGAGAATAAGTCGATGAGTTTGGTTTGCGGGATAGTGAAGGATAGTTTGTTTATAACAACATGCCATCATGTGATGAAGTCACCATGGGCTCGTTCTCATCTTGTAGAATGCTATATAGATCAGCGATAGTGGTTTTGCATGCGATATTGATAGAAAAGTGTTCTAAGAACAACTGTGAAAGTTGAGTGAAAGAGAATTAGGAATGTCATGGGATATTGTTGTACCAATCCAATGCGGGACCAGACAAAGACATGGGGAAATTGTGAAGAAATAAATCATGATCATGTACAATAAGACAACATGCATGTTTAAATGTGAGGAGATGTTGTTGGGGATCTTATTTATTATCGAACTTATTAAATGTAGAAAGTTTCCATTGAGGGGGTATAGGGTTTGATTGGAACCGATGGAATGAATCAGTTCATTATAGGATTTTTCATAGGATAAGGTGTTCGGGAGGTATGGTAAGGGTTTCTAAATCTGGATAACCAACTCATTAAGGTGTGAATTGAATCACTCAAAGTGTTGTAAGGTTGAGATTGGATTGGTTGTATGGTTTGAAAAGTAGTCTGATAAGGAAAATTATGTGTTTGTGGGTGTTTGGGTAGTTGAGGAAGTGTCTGATAAGGTGGTTGATAAGTTTGTGGATAGGATGTTTGCGGAATGGTTTGGTAAGAGAGTTAATTAATTTTTGGATATGTAGATGTTGGAGGGATTACTTGGCAAAGACTAACATGTGTCATAGGTTGGGATTGTTGTATAGGTTGATGTTGAGCGATAAGGGCATGACGATAAGCGAGAATATATGTGTTAAGAGTTTGAGATGGCTGTAGGACAGCCTATTAATGGAATTGTCAAAATGGGATGTGGGTGGAATGTGATCCACCAATGTTGGAGATTGGGAGGATTGAGAGATTATAGGAGATTTCTGGAGTAAGAAGTCATATATGGGGTTAGGAGGAGATTTAGGTGTATCAGAGGAGCAAGAGATGTTGGTGCATTCGATTTAGGAAGACCTGGATTGACGAGAGATATGATGGTCGGTATCAAGGTGGGAAAAAAATTTGTATGACATGGTTCTCCGAGGTGAGACCGAGGAGACCTGGAGATTGGGTGACTGATGACCTAGTTTTGAGTTTAGAATCTTGTTGAGTGAGATCATCGTGAGGAAGTAACTTTATTGGATAGAGCAAATTGTTTTTTTGTCTCAATTTGGGAGGGAGAAAAAATAGGTGTGACATAGAGAAACATTTGTTTGTGTATATTGTTGACAAAAAAATCAAGTAGATTTTTTTAGCATCATGATTAATTTAGAGGATGTGAAGCAGAAGAAAAATAAGTAATGAAGGTGCCTAAAAGAGTCTAAGGATGGTTTCGAGGTAGTTATGAATCGGGAGATGTCTCGATACAATTTCTGTTGGGTGTTTAGGTCCCAATCAGTTAACCAAGTGAGAGGAGTGTTTTGATGTGTTAATTATGTTTGTGCAGTTTCAGGTAGTGTGTGATAAGTGAAATGCAAAGAGTTAAATTCTTTTACTTAAGCTATGTGATCAGGAAGGATGCAGAAGGTTCATTTTAAACCAAAATGAAATGTGACGTTTGATGTATACAGACACTCAGGAAAGGGAAATTTTGATGTAGAAAAGAGAAAATAGAAAAATGAGAAATACTTGGAGAATCGCTTATCGATGTTATTTGATTGTACTTGATAATGATGTATTTTGAAAGTGCCGCGAGTTAGAAACCGAAATGACCAAGTACCCGAAATTAGAGGATTCGCATTCGTAGAGGGGGTTGATAACAAGTGACTTGTGATGTGTTTTGGTTTAAATGTAATTTAGACTTTTCTTGCAAAAAAAAAGAAATATGATAATTAGTTGACATGGGTTAGAAAGGTATACAACCTATAGCTGGAAATTAACAAACCAAACCTAAAACTTATACAAATGAATGATAAATGGATAAAATAATAATTAAGTTTATTATACAATAAACAACGTTTATCCAAACCGATGTGAATATGTATGTCGCATTTAATAGCTTATCAAATCTAAACGAATTTCATAAACAAATGTTTATTAACAACATAGAATATAGATATAGTTGAATGTCAGATGTTAATAGCTTATACAATGCGATAAGACGTTTAATCGATGGGACCGGGAAAAGGAAATGTCTTATCTGACTTCCTTCTTGACAAAAAAATTATTCAGTTTTAAGTATGCCACAAGTGGTCCTACTACACAGGGACACAAATTTTTAAATGTATGATGACATAAAGTGAATTATATCAAAATAAACATGAAATATATATAGTACACTATGGTGTTGCAAGCGACATTTATTGTGTTATATAAAGAATTATAAGCCCATTTCTACAAAGAGATTGTAAAAGCACTAAGTTATATATCCATTCGTTATAAAAACTTGTGAGCCACCGTTAACAAATATATGTTGGAGAATTATGAGCCATTCGTTAAAAAGAGATTGTACAATTGCTAAATACAAAACTGGCATCAATGTAACATTGAGTTGGAAAATAAGCAACAAATTTTTGTCAGCATGGTCATAAACTTCGTTTGTATTTACTTTGGATATGGAAAATGTAGAAAACTGTAATAATACATGTGTATAGATATACCTGATATAATACTGGAGTTTACAGTCACCAGAAACCTAGACCTCAAGTTATTGGTAAACAATGTTTATAAATGCGTTGTAAAGGATTATAAGCTAGGTACTATAAAGAGTTGTTGATAGTGACTACCCAGAAAGCTTACGTGGATCTGAAAATGAGTTGGAGCAAGCTATATCAATAATATACGTGTGATAAATAATTGCAAATGCAGATTGCTATAAAATACTTTTCCTTCATTGTTTACAAGGCTGCATGAATTTGAAATGGAACGGAAATAGTTGGAAGAATCGAGCATCACTATCTAGATAGGGACAGTCACTATCCATAAAGCTTGTGTGAATTTGAAACTGAGTTGTAGACAGATGTTAGAAAGCAAATCGATCGCTGTTTATTGTAAGCCAATCATTATGACTGTGTTATTTAGAACTATGTTGTATAAAATTACGAGCCTATTTCTATGAAGTGACTGTACAATCACTACCCACAAAATTGTGTGAATAATTGGAAGTGTCACCCATTGGAATATGGCAAGTCTTCCTGATATGGTAGGCAGGGTGTACAGGTCAGTGTTGAGGAGAAAGCGGGTCAGATGGTCGAGTGGGGAGAAGGAGGGAGACGAGGTTGTTGGGAGAAGTGGAGAACTGGAGATGGCTCGGTGAAAAGGAGGGAAGTGGTTGAGGGGAGATAAGCACGTGGAGAAGGAAGTAAAGCTATATGGAATAAGTTGAGTGGAAAAGAGAGGGAGCAGTGGTGGAGATGGGGAGTGGTGGGGAGAGAGCTTCGATGACAGATGTGGAGTTATGTTAGAGGGTTTACGTGGGAAGGACTGTGGGAGTTGAAGCTATAGGTAAAGGAGATGAGACGTGGAAAAAAGGAAGGAGGAGTGGAGTGTGCATGAGGAGAAGGGGATAGGAGTGCATTGAGGGAAAGGGGAAGGTAGCATGCTGGGAATGGAGGTAACTCAGGGTAGTGGAGAAGATGAAGGAGTCTGCAATGAGGGAGCTGAAGGATGCGGCCAAGGTAGAGGAGATGGGAGGTGGCTAGGTGAGAAGGGTAATGGTGAAGTGGGATGGGGAGATAGGCTCAAGAGTTGGGATGTGAGGTAAGAAGATGTGAAGGATGGAGTGTATGGTTTATTTAGATTTTCAGAACTTAATACAATTTTCTATTTTTATTTTCATTTTTATTTTCTAATAATAATCATATAAATTTATACCAATTATAAATAACTGGATCACAAACCCGTGAAAAACAAGAAAATCACATACCTCGAAGGCAACCTAAACGACTGAACATACTAAACTGGTGAAATTAATACGAAAACCTTGTAAACAAGTGAGTAAAAACAATGAAAGATGCAAAATATATATCCTATGATGACAACTAAGTAAATACAGTTAATTTCTGGATTCATTCCCCATGTGAGTAGATTTCAATAGAAAACAAGAAGAGCGTGTACCTCCTGGTGATTTTGATGAGTGACCGTACTAACTTGAAATCGAAAAATACTTGAATATTACAAATAAGCAAGTTAGAAAAGATGAGTAAAATAAAAAAATGACCAGATCTAGGATCTGGTCCCACCGAGTGTGCCAAATGTTGATTTGAAAAAATCGTTCTTGGGCACGTGAACACCAAGACCGTGAGCCACCAAAAATTCAAATGATAGAGGGCTTAGGACCTCAGATGCAGATATGGATTCTAGATACAAGGGCAGAGAAAATAGATCTGTGAGAAAGAAGATAGATCTACAAGATGGAAACATATAAGATTAGATAACGATATGCGGGGGCTTCTGACAAAGTAGATCCGAGAAGCATTAACTTCCTTGGTGGCTATCAACCCCGTGTTCACAAGAAAATAATGAATATCCAACGATAAGATGACATGCCAAAACTACAGAGATTTGCAATATGTTGAATAAATAATATAAATATGATACCAAGCAGTGTTTCGATATAACAACAAATTGATCGTTAGAGTGATAATATGAGACTCGATAGAGCTTCACCTCCAAACACTCCACAATATGATTCAAAGCTTCACAAATAATTTTGACAAAATATTATGAATTTTAAGCTTGAGAATTTCAAGAATTTTCTACCTCTCTAAATATGGGGGAGAAACCCATATTTATAATTTGAATTGGGATTAAAATAAAGGATTAACAAATAATTATAATTTGTAAAATAAATCTTGATTAAGAGGACATGATGAAGATTTGATTTGATGGTGGGGTTCATGATGTGAGAAAAGGAAAAGGTGTGATGTGGAGTGGGGACATGGTTAGGTGTAATAGTGAAGTCATGTGCTCACTTTACACTATTGATTTTTGGATTTGTTGTTAGATAGGGAGATTTTGAATTATTGACTTCATGGGTGGGGTTAATAATTTAATAATTTGAGGGAATTGAATTTTTAGGTGGGAATTGATTTTTAGGTGAGAAGTGATTTTGACTTAAGTGGGGAACATGTGGGGTTGTTGATATATATATATATATTTGAATTATTTAATTATTAAATAGGATGATATGACTTATTTAAAATAAATTATTTAACATAATATAGTTTTGGCATGTAATAAGAGATTAATTAAGTTATAAGATTAATTAACTGAATATGAATTGTCGGTGGGAAACGAGATTTGAGTAAGCCTGCTGAAGGAGACCAAAACACGGGGTGATACCAAAATTTGGTGTCTACAACTAGATGCCTCACCACTCACTCTACGTTGTTGTTCGTGGCCTCGATATCTCTCCACTTTCCTACACAATAAGGTGTTCTTCGTAGGCTTCTCTCGTAAAATAATGTTATAAATTCAAGAACCATATAAATACATCCTACGGTATAGGGACCCCACCCACCAACTCGTAGGCTTGTCGAGTCTCCTCATGTGCCTCATCCCTCTTGGCTACTAATACAATACATGTAACCGCTACTACATCCAATGGCTCAAATAGATGGGAATTCTCACCCAAAATATGATACACTCGATCTAAGATACCACCACCAAGTAAGTACTTCTACGTCAATGTGTGGATAGAGTTATCAACAATCAAAGACCAATACTCATCCCTTACAAAACAAAATTACACAATGCATTAGACTACCACTTATATAACAATATAAGCATACAAAAATAAACACAACTACATAAATACTTATGCTCTACTATAGTAGTTGTCATAGGGTCAGAGACATGTGTTTCCCCCACTCTTCCTTATCCTACATGTGGTAACCCCACTAGATCTATAAATACTGGGAACAACAATACCCATCGATGTGCTACCCATCATGCACAATACTCCTTTTTAATACCAACATCATCTGCGTCTATAACCTCAATCACTGTATCTACCTCATTCGGACCATGAGGTGCTAGCTACTCTAATTTGGTCCCTTTTTTTGATACAACCCTCCTCGATGATCTCATATCTCTCAACCATATATATGGCTCCTAGGGCACATCTAAGCCATACTAAAATGAAATGATATTATTTCCACCGAAATATCTCTCTACAAGACCCTGGACATCTACCCTCTAGTGATAGTGTTCTCTCGAATACACCGTAGCTCTATGACATCCTTGGGACATCCTCCATAATCACAGTATGGCCTCTATGTGATGGCCTCGGGCCCCATCCTATCTATTAATGCCCTATAAGTATTTTTATCCATCCTACACCCAAGAATGTTAATCCACCTCCTCATGCATATCCCACTCTTCTTATGGACCCCCAACTAGCCTCAACACTGCTATATGCTCATATGCCCACACATGTAATAGCGTAGTAGCTCTTATCCCTCCTCCATGCTCATCATGAGTAAATCGGTACAAATATCTGTACAGGTGGGCTAACACACATCGAGCCCATGCATATCTATTACTCTCCTCCTCTATACGCCAGAATATGTCATGCATATTATACAAGATGCCCACACCACCTCCCTCCACCACTATAGATGAAAGCAATAACAACTGCTATGAATTTCTACAAATGCGGAACACTAGACCTCATAATAACATCCAAATTGATATGAGCCTTGGTAGATGTCCAATTCCCTAGAAAATACCATCTCTCTGCTCACATATTCCTATCCATGTCCTCCAATGGCATCACCTATACCCTCTCCCCGACAACTAAAAACCAAAATATATGATATACATCCTCCAACGTCACTATCATCTCCCCAGTAGGAAACCAAAAGGTACACGTGTCTGCACACCATCTCTCACATAGTGCAGTCAACATCGGCATATTATGGGGCACATCCCCATCCGTGCTATATTTCATAGGCCAACATGGTCCATAACATCCCACTCATCATCCAAAAACCTAACCCAAGAAAGTGCTCAAATGACGCCCACCACGAAACTCCCTTGAGTGAATATCCCTCTACACAACACAAAACAACAACAAATGCTACATTAGAACACCTTATAGGTAAAAACACACTCACTTATCATATTCATATACATAACAAATTTCATTTTTCATCATCCTAGACAAAACACACACATTCAAGACCAAGGCGCACCCAAACGCAGGATCGAGGCACCAGAGTAGGACACCGGTTTGCCTAGTTTTGGGCACTCTTGTCCTAAGGGTCACTAATTCTCTCACCATTATTTTCCAGGCCCAAAATGCCGAGAAAATTAAAATTCTCAAAATTGCAAAAATTTAGTATAAATGCCTAATACACCATACATTTTATGAAAAACAAGGCACTTACCAACTCCTCGGTCGTGCATGATGTTGTGGCAATTACCACCCTCTCAAACTGGATAGGATGCACTTCTCTCACTTGCGAAATTTTAAATAACCTCATGTTCAATTTCACAATCACGTAAACAACAAATAAAGTGACTACTTACTTTTTCACTTTACTATTTATAGTTACCTTTTTACCACCCACTTTACTATAGTCATTATTTCATGCTTATTACTACTACTAATACACATTACACGATTTTTACCATATCTCGAGAATTTATACTCTAATTGGCACCCCATTTATGGAGGTATTTATATAATTTTCCCTACCACCATATTTAACACATTACGCATGCTTTCCATCGCATTAGACTTATCTTCTAACCAAAACGTACACATTTTTTTGTGATTTCTATCATTTTTCTATCTATTCCACACATACTTTTGGCTTAGCATTCATTCTTCTCATCACTTCCCCTTTCGCCAAAATGGGGGCATATCATTAGGTCATCCTATAATTCCCCTTATATCACTATGTATTTAAAAAATTACCAATGTGATAATTCCAAAGCAATTACTAGTTCACAATGCGACACTTCACCGATAATTTCCCTAATGACCTAATCTAGGGAAAAAATATATGAATTTTTCTATATAAAATTCCATCAATTCCCCTAATGACCTAAGTTGGGGGAAACAAATGATAAAAAATATTCCCTAAAATTATTCACCGACTTCTATCAACTGCCCTAATGACCTAATATGTGGCAAATAGCATAGAACCTATCCATGATTAGTCAATCAATCAATCAATCAATTCATTTGTATTCCTAAGAATCAAAATCATATCATTATATTAATACACATTCAACGCAATTGGCCTCCCAAATGACCAAACTTTGGAGTTACGTGTGGCCTTGTAGATGACCAAGCTTAGGAGATCACATTCATTTCTCACTTCACGTTTCACACTTTCTTCTAGATGACCTAACTTAGACAACGTTACATTGTGGAAACACCCATGGAGTGTGGACAAGAGTTCCTTTTCTATACCACTCCTACATGGGTCAACTGTTTGATCGAAATTTTCTATATCTAGAAACCATCAAATCTTTCATCTGAGTCTATGTGCAGTGGCTAGATCTTGAGGATGTAGGTAGAGATTAGAGAATAACACACTTTTATCCCTACACTCTTCGTCTAGCGACAAAACACCAAAATCCTCCTGTTGATAATTTGTATACATACATTTGGGTTGGGAATTGATCGCTCCCTACCCCACCTCATCATCATCATAAATTCTAATCATCACTCTTGTTTAGTGCACTTCATCATACTATTACACTTTTCGTTATGTTACATGGATCAACCCGTTGATCCATGGTTCGACTTTTACTGCTTTTGGTTCTTTCAACCTACTTCTACTACACATTTACACATTCTATTACAACAGGGGCTTCTATGGATTTCTCTCGGGTTCACATTTCTATCTTCTTTGTGTCACCAATCTTTTACTCACCAACATAAAGTGGGGAAAAATTTAGTCACAAAATCATGTACTTACTATTACATTTTTACCACCAAATATGTTATTATATATATATATATATATATATATATATATATATATATATATATCACATGATAAAGTATTCACCGATGGCTCATCCCCTAGTCATGTCATCAATTAGTCAGTCATTAGTCTCACTTGTCTCACATAGTCATAATCTTTTTATAAATTTTTATTCATCTCTTAGGAGGTTTTAAGCTGTTTTCTTTTTGTCATTCATCATCTTTAATCTCTCGGCTAGGGCACCTGCAAAGGTGTTGAGGCACCCATCATCATCTCGAGTCATCTTTTCGATTCCTAGTCTTGATTACACTTTGTTTACATTTATATTTTTGAGGTTGGTCTATACAATTTGCTATTACATTACCCTAGGTGTTATTCTTCATGTCATGTCATTAGTTTCAAAATTTGAATAAGATAACCCTATATAAACATAACATCATCACTATCTTATGTGTGGACAATCTACTATCAAGAGATAGCTATTTACTAAGACAAAGGAATACATTTGGGCATCTTCTACATCTACATCAAACAAGCATAGGAGGAAATGGTTGTATTCAATCTATTCCATCCACCATTTACATCTTACATCTATTTATTTCCCCTAATTTTGCATCATTGGTGCTAGGGCACACTAGACACACAATCACACACACAAGTACACAAAACTACATTGGGTCTGGAATGTAGTGCATCGCTTAGTCATAAGTCCACTATTGTGGCAGCTAAGTTTAGTCTTACCCCTTCAATTGCATCTTTATTTTATAGGAATTTGATGCTTTACATGGGGTTTGCATGTAGATCTACATCACACAACTATAGCCGACATAATAAAGGATATTGTGACAACCTAGCGACCAAGGTGAAGATGTTGTGAAGACCTTGCGATACTATCGGACTCAAAACCGGAGCCTTTCCACAAACCTGTAGTGCCCAAATTACGGACAAGGTACACCCAGTGCACGAGTCCTTTCCAAGGCACCCGGTCTAGACAGATCTTTATTTGCATGAATTTACTACGTAGCCCCAACATCCTTTGTCCCATCCACACATCCTCATGTGTATTCTGCACACAATGAGGTAAGTAAAAGTTAGGTTAGTGACATATCCCTTCCCACTTCCATTATTTTAATTCATGTAAATATCAAATAAAATTATTTACTACTTTCATTGTATTTATATCAGTTATTTCATTGTTTTTACTAGTTTAGATTAACATATAAAATCATTCACATGTTTAGTTAATCATAATCCATCTTTGGATAAGGTTTCTCAATAATACAAGCCTTATTTCACCATGGATCCTTCATTCATGTTTTCCCCCTAAATACCCTTATGGTACTTACCTTAGGCCAAAATGGAACAATCTTGACAAGAAAAACTTGATGATTTGTAAAATCCCTCTTATACATCTCATGTGTACCTACTCACGACATCATAAATTCCTCATGCAATAAATATACTATTTCAAATATGAATTTGAAGCGGTGGAAGAATATCCGTCTGTCTCACCTTTCCCTAACCCAAAAATTCACAACATTGAAACTACCAATCATCCCTCATATTATCAAACTACCCAATCTATTAAAATTAAGTTCCTTAGGGATGATATGAATAATGAAAAATTCTTATTCTATGTCGATGATCCTTCCATTATCATTATTTTTATCATTCATGATTCACACATTAGAATATTCTTGGTAGATGATGGACCGAACATTAATTCCACTCATTTCTCTCCTTAAAAACATTATTTTTTCTATTGATGACCTTAAATGTACCAAGTCAAATTTTCATGGACTGGATAAAACCTACAAGAATCTTATTTATTGTATTGGGATCCCTATTGTTAATTTCAAAAGACCATTTGAACCAATCTCATGGTACTTGGTAGACCCCTTTCTTAAAATATTTTAGTAGGTCGAACATGGACATCTTTGTAAGAGTGCAATCACATCATCCAAGTTCCAATTCATTAAATTCATTCATAACAACTAGTTGTATATTCATGATGAATATTGTAACCCATGATACATACGTGTACCCTTCTCTTATAATCCCTTCCATGATACATAATGTTCCAAATCCGATTTATATGAATATAGGCATAAGAAATATTTCACGCTTACTAACTTATATGATGAATATTCTAATGATATATAAAACATTGTTAACTAGAAATATCTACCACAATCCATCACTAATTAGATTCCTCCAATGATTTTACCTCAAGACCAATTTCCTCCTATATTATAGTCTAAGGAGCCTCCTTGTAATGAGACTAGAGCCTCATAAAAAGTTGAAGTGGATATCTTCTAATGTAATGAATTCATTATTTAAAAAGATTCCAAGATTATTCACCTCTCTCCCTAATATTTTAGTGAGTGAGAATCTTTTCCAAAGAGTTTCCTTTCAACACTAATACCCATAATGAAAATAGCATACCTACATGCACCATTATGTCCTCCTATGATTAGGATTGCAACATGTCAAAAGAACAATCTAGACACCTCAATGTACTCCATTAGAAAAATATCATGCCTAGAATGCATATCTTTCATCATAATACCAACATTATTCACACTTATTGTAGGGAATATTAATATGCCATTATTTTACCCCAAAATATTTTGAGGAACTACATGATTCCCACCTTCCCTTGAAATAAAAATTCAACTCTAAGAAATATTTAAAGACTAATATCTTCTATTTCTATAGAATCCTCCAACATAACTACTTCATCAAAATGTTATTTTACTTTAGTTTTATCTTAATTTAGTACATGTATCCATTGTCACGTATCTTGGATACTTTGGTAATTTATTTAACTACATGCTTGCTAAATCTATGGAATTGTTTCGTTGTTATCACTTTTTATCTCACTTTATCATATTTGTAGCATCTACCCACTATTATTTACACTCTTCAACATTTTTATCTTCCCTGTGGTCTATTATCTTGTTTATCTCACCTTATCTTAATTATAACGATCTCTTCCATTATTCCCAAGCATCTCTTAGCTAAGTTATTTATGTAGTGTTCTACTTATATAATATCCTAGTGTTTATTTATACTCTTTCTTCTTTAGGGTTACAAGTAGATATTTTTCCAACAATATGAAAGAAAAGCAACAACATAAAGAAACTATGAGGTAAATACATTTCATTTGGTGGATTTTATCCTTCCTTTCCTAAACTTACATGATTATGTTCTTTCTCGAATCTATTTTTTATTTCAATCATTTTATCATTATTTTTCCAAAGATCATCTCAAGTTTCTCTATTATGACACATGTTGATCTCTCGATAGGGGCATATTTATAAACCTCATTTTTGTATGTCTGTTAACCTTTTCTCTTGTATAGGTTTTGATGATGCATTATCCTATCAAGTGGGTTCCTCAAATGTCCTATAGAGATTGAGGTGTGATCAAAATTGGTAATGTGGGATAGACAAAAGTATTTGAGAGATATTTTTATGTTTTCCTTTATACCATAACTACCATATCATTGCTTTGTTTTCTCTATTATTCACATGTTTCCATCATTATATTCTTTTAAAACTCAATCCTATTTTTATCTTGACTTTAGATAAATTTAGGGCTTCTTCATGCCTCCATTATTTATTTTCCTTCCATTACTCACTATTTTGTAGACTTGACCGTAAGTTTTTCTTTAAATCCAACATGATTGACTATGGCCGATTGTGTCAATATTAATTTATCCCAAAAATGATGGGATTAAACATGGTTGATCATGTCACACACACACACACACACACACACACACACACACACACACACACACACACACACACACACACACACACACACACACACACACACACACACACACACACACACACACACACACACACACAATGTTTCAGGATTTATTTTATCAAGTATGAATCTATCATTAATAATATATCGTTACTTTACTTAAATATTGGAAATTTGTGCACATATTTGTATTTTTTTAGAGTTAAGGTTTTTGAGGTTTCCTTTTGCATGTAAGTCACCATAGTGAGCTAGGAATGGAGTTATTATTAATTATATTTACTTTCTTTACAATAGTGATTCTCTTAGTGTTATTCTATTTGGGAAGGATCAATGTATCAATGGTAACACCAAAAGTAAGTATCTATAATCCTTCTTTGTCCTTTGTTTCATGTTTATTGTCATATGGATGGTTGATCATTTCTTTGTATAGATTGGGTTAGATGTATGTCTACTTTATTCTATTATTTTTTCTTATTATGTTATACCCATTGGATCTATTCATATTTATACCTACCTATGTTCAAAATCCTAGTGGTATACCTATATATACTTTAGGTATAGGCCATGAAAACCTATATCTATATTAGCATTAGGACTACTATCATCTGAAACTATGAACCTTACACTCCTTGAGCACCTTTGTTATCTACATATTATGTTCAAACCTAAATTTTATGTCTAATACTTGATAACACAAGTATGGATCCTTATTATCTCATGTATTACATATGTGGATCCATATTATCCCATTATAAACGAAAAAAAGATAGTAGATAATTTCCAACTTTCTTCTTCATTCAACACTACTAGATCAACTTCTTGAGTTTGTATTAAGTTAAGTGCACCCTCTTTTTATGTGTTTTCACCTTCTTAGTAATCATTTCTAACATGTTATCTTAGAAATTTCTAATAATAGTATATTCTGATTTGTACATTAATTTTTATTAATTAGCATAAATATATTACTTATTTCTAACCCTTAATCTTGTGAATGAATTAAAACCCCACCTTAATCCTATAATTATTTATTTATTTAGTGTTCAATCAAGTGTCACATGGTAATATACAATGTATTATTAAAAATATTTACAATGATACATGATTTGGATGCATTATCAATGTTTGAAATTCCCATTTCATGTTAATGGATGTAATTGATTACCATATGATGATATTCGATGACTAATTATAAATGATTAATAAGGATATATGTGACATATGTCCATAATAACATATTATTTTCATTCAAATTTCATATAAAGGTAATGTTAATACTTCTTAATATATGTGTGCTTCATCATGTTACATTTGTTCCACCCATATCTCAAGGTTGAATCCTTACTTCACATGTATTTATTGGTTTATGTTTACCCCCTAAATAAATAAATAATATATAGTTTTATATGATATGTGGTTATTATTTATTTATAATGGTAAGGGTTGATAACAAGACATATTATCATATAAATTAATTCACATTAATCAAATAAAGAAAAATATAGTTCAAATGTAATTTATAATATATAAAATTATCTACATGATTACTAAATGCACAAGAATATGAGTTCACTTTGATGAAAAAATAGATAGAGATGTGATCTTGAAGTCCAAGATAGCTGGGAAGACTAGAAATGACCTATAGGTGTTTTGTCTTTAAAACTATAACTATAAACTAATTTAGTAAAGGACCATACAAATTTTCTTTGAGCATGCTACACTCATGTCCTCAGCTATATGATTTTGTATAATAATAAATTTTGAGACAAGATACAAATTTATGTGTGGGTTTGACACGTGATTGTCACGTTGACATTGAAACCTTAGGCATCACACATCTATGAAACTATATTTATTATTTGAAACCACCTCAAACCCCAACCATGGATAGGATATAATGCTAGTCTAAATATTCCTTAAAACATTTGTAGTTATCTACCTATCCAATGATATCTATATGGATGTAACTACTTTATAAACTTGATAAATTGATAATGATAAATAATGACTTGATACACTTAAGCTTGGATTGGATTATATTGTATTTTAAGGTATATAGAATGAGACACATAACTACGAACTTTATCAAGATTGCTTTAGACCCTTGTGTTGGCTTCTCATAGGTTATGTTGTCACTTTGTAGAAATTTAGGATAGCTTAGAGTGATTTTGGAATTATTTGAACTTGAGAGAGCTAAGTGATTTATAGGTTTAGTATATAGGTGAGTTAAAATTACCTTTATAATATGAATCCCTAATTTTAATTTCTCTTAAATTCCAACCTATGAGATATAAAATAGTACCTGAAAATAAAACAAAAAAAAAAAACACATAGCAATCATGTATAGAGAAAAATAAATGGATATGAAATCAAACATATAATTAATCTAGTATATAAGTACACAATCAATCTCACATATCTTAGTCATAAATATTCTCATAGAGATTGCAATAATGTGACATGAATGTGTCACATGAACAATAAGATTAATCAATAGGATATTTAAAATACAAACAAGGGACATCAAAGTGTCAAAAATATAATCATAAAATAGGCCATAGACCACATACATAAAAGAAAGAATATAATCACACAAACAAGTGAGTATAATATAAGATAGTAGCCTCAAGGAACATAGATCAAGATATGATAGCACTACATAAGATACATGTGATAGACATATTAGTCTCGAAATATTTTATTGTTAAATATAAAAATGAGCATAATGAGGAAGTGAAAGTAACTATACTTAAACAAAACTACAAGAATAGTGTATGATATGCCCCCATATTATCAAGTATAAGGGGATGGACTTAGAGTATAGATTCTTATCATGTAAAATATTTTGTATGTCTTGCATTAAGAATAAGATACATTGTAAAATAATGTGTGAAAGAGTATATATAAATTATGTTATTTATCAAATTATGGGTAAGTGCACGGAGTTGGGGGCCACAACACATGAAGAAGCAAAAAAATTGAAATAGGGGAGGAGGTTTTTTTCTAATTACAGCACCATAATTTACATGCATTATGACATGTTTGAATTAAAAACTCCATTATTTTCATTCTCCATGTGTTTTCCACCCCCAACCATGTATTTTCCACTAAACCCTACATTCGTAGTTCATGTTCAAGCTCTTATCTCCACAAAATCTACATATCACAATGAAGGTTGCATTGAGGTGGATTTAATGATGTGAGGATAGAGAAGAGGTAGGGAAAAATAATTTCTCTCAATTACAATCATTTTTGTAATTGTTTGATATTTGAAATGTATATTTTAATAAAATACATGTTTTTTATGATTCTTACACTTCATCCACAACCATAACAAGACCTAGTAAATCCTCCTAGCCCTCCTATAATTATTTTTGATCCTACGGGTATTCAAGTGGATTTAACATCCTATTGTAGATAAAAATCACACACTTGGGTAAATATCTAGGTCCTAAAAGTAAGCTAGTATTTACATTATTCCTAAGTGAGAAAAAATGTAATTGAGAGCTATCTTTGGCCTCTTTCCTACGTTTTTATTTTCTAGTTGGTATTACACACCCTATAACCCATTTGAACCTTTACTTGTTTATATTTTATTGATTTAGACACCGGTGCCCATCCATTTAGTAGTTCTAGGCACCTCGTCCCTTTTGGGTGCCATTGACCCTTTTCTATCTTACTCTCTTCTTTTGGATCTCTTTTATCATTTAGGCATCATATTTTCTTATGGGTTGGCCTTACAATTGTCAATCATGATATTAAACCAAGGGAATCATATAAATACATAGTTATGTGTTCAAAATAAAGGGCCAATCACTAAGCATACTTATTATCACCTACGCTTGCACCAATGGGCATCCATTCAAGGGAAAATGGACTTCATTTTCTGCATAGACTACATAGGAAGGGGAAGTTTATTTATTCCATCCACTCATATATTTACATTATTACATCCATCTACATCCCACTATTAGTGCATTTACACAAGGAAATCATAGGGAATGATTCCTACACACACTCACAAGAACTAGATGGAGTTTTAGATGTAGTTCAACATATAATCATATGTTCACTTTGTTGGAGTTACTACCAAAGTCAGTCCAACTCCCCATATTGCATATTTATTTTTTGGGTTTGATACAGTTTTTTGGGTTTTGCAAGTGAACATCTATTTTACAGGTTATAAGTACACTTGATGATCAAGGTGTGACATATAGGAGACCAAAAATGAGTATCAATGATATTTGTGAAACAAGCAAAAATAATATTTTGACTACTTCCACAATCATGGGATCTAGTAGAGGTCTCTAGTGCCTATGCACCCTCGCCCAAATCCAATCACCCTAGTCTAGCCTTGTCTAACAATTGTAGAATTTACCTTGAGCATTGAAGAAATAGTTCACCTTTTGTTCAAGTAGTTTTCCTAGTTTGCACCAGTCTTAGAACAAATAATATTAATCTAAGTCCTTTTCTCTCTCTCTTGAAGATAGGGTTTCATATTTTATTAGCTTCTTTGCTTGTGTCATAGTTCATCTAATGCACCAAAATTAGCGAGGAACTTGACAAGGTCATAACTTGAGCTCGGGTGTCATTTGAGTCTATTTTTTTTTAAACCACATGTTTTGATGAGATGAATGCAGCGGCAATTGGCTCTACCGGTTGAGGAAAATTTCAGCACATTTTAGGCCCTAAATCTACCATCTTGAGGCTGAAAATTAGGATTTAAGTTGTAGTTCATTTTTTTCCTATTTGAGGGCATTAGTTAATTTTAGTCTATTAGTTGCATTATGAGTTAGAAAGTTGGCAATTCCTCTACTTTAGGAATGTAGAATATGCGTGAAATTTTATTTGCCCGTATGAATAAGCATGCGAACTTACTTAGAATAGCAGGCTCTAGTAAACTATTAAAAATAGTAATTTCCGCCACCTAGAGTAGATTTAGTCAAGTTAGTTAGAGTTTTCTTAGCAACTCAAGTTGGGAGTTGTTTTCCTATTTAGGAAACATTGTAATTCATTATTTAATAACAAAGAAGGAGATCTATTTTATTTTAGAGTTCATATTATTTGCAGTATATCAAGTTTATTCATAATTTGGCTACATTATTTGGTATTAGAGCTGGTTCAAAAGTTTTTTTTTTTAAATGGCGGGAAGAGGAAGAGGAGGTGGTATTGCCCAGGATGAATAGAAATATAAAATATCTATAGAGACAAGTTGTTACACTTGCTTGTAATGATAACCCGAGAGAGGAAACCAAGGTGGAGATGACACGAGATGAAGAATAAGTTTTGAAGAGGAGGAAATGCAAGCACCACCATTAGTTTTTGAAGAAAGGATGCTTGAGCATTGGAAGGAAAGAATGATGAAATAAGATTTGATGTTTCGAGAGTTGGCGGTAGTCCAAAACCAAAGGAGCTGATAGATTGATTGACTAGCATGGAAAATTTTTTTGAGTGGAAGGTTATGTCGGAGAAGAAAAGAAGGTAAAATTTTCATGCATGAAATTGAAAGGTCATGCTATGTTATGGTGGGATCACCTACGAGAAAGAGCGGTCAAGAAAGGCAAAAGAAACAATTAGAACATTGAGTAGGATGGAGAATAAGTTGAAAGATAAATTTCTCCATGTGGATTATGTACAAACCCTTTACAAGAGGTTTCATAATCTCAAACAAAACTTACAAATAGTGCAAGAATACACAGATGAGTTCTACAAGTTGTCCATTCATGTAGAGCATGAAGAAACTGAGGAACAAATGAATGCAAGGTATGTAAATGGATTAAAAGTTTCTATTCAAGATGAGATAAGTATGCATAGGATTAAAAGCATGGAGGATTCCTATCAATTAGCCTTAAAGGCCGAGGAAAAACAAAATCATCAAATTTTTAGGAGATCACTTGGAATGAATAGGGGCCTCATCTTCCTTTCAAGGACAAGCTGGTTTTAGCCAAGGTAGGGGAGAATCATCTCGTGGACTTGGAAAAGCAAGAGGATACGAGACAAGATTTCCAGAATAAACAAAGAGGTAGAGGATTTTCTAGGGGCAAAGGATATGCTGGCGATAGAGGATGGGAGGCTCCACAAAGACCATTTATTTGTTACAAATGTGGTGAAGAAGGGCATCGGGATTTTGAATGCCCGCATACTTATACACGTGAAAAAGGAAAGGATATGCTCCAAGATTAAATCTTGTTGAATCGAACAAGTAGAAGATGAACATGACCTGGAATTTCCACCGGATGTTGGAGAAATTTTGATGATCAAGAGGACGATGATTGCTCCAAGAAAGGATATCAAGGGGGATGCATGGCTATGTACAAATATTTTCAGAACAAGATGCACTTCAGGAGGAAATGTATGTAATGTTATTATTGATGGTGGTAGTTGTGAGAACATGGTTTCAAATGAGATGGTTGATAAATTGATTCTACATTGCGAGAAGAATCCTAACCCTTACCGTATTGCATGGTTTAAGAAGGGTAATGAAGTTATTATTGATAAGAGATGTTTAATAAGCTTTTCTATTGGGAACAATTATAAGGATGAGATTTTGTGTGATTTTATTCCTATGGATGCATGTCATATGTTGTTAGGAAGACCATGGCAATTTGATAGAAAAGTTATTCATGATGGGGGAAAGAATACTTATACTTTCGGAAGGATGGCACAAAAATAGTTTTTCTACCTCTTAAGGAAGAGGGGAAGGCTGAAAATATGCTTTCTACAAAGGAATTTGTGAAGGAGGCAAAGGAAACCATTTTTTGTTATGCACTACTCACAAATAAGGATGAACTTGTAAGTGCACAAATACCCGTAGAAAGCTGTAGAATTAATAGCATAATTTTTAGATGTTATTCTGATGAGCTACTAGATGGATTACCACCCAAAAGATATATTCAACACCATATTGATTTGATTCCGGGTCTTCACTCCTAAATCAAATAGCTTATAGGATGAGCCCAAAATTGCATGCGATTTGAATAGGAAAGTGGCGAGCTCATGCGAAAGGGGATTATAAGGAGACCATGAGTCCATGTGCAACACCAAACTTTATTAACACCAAAGAAATATGGAATATGGAGAATGTGCATAGATAGCAAAGAAATCAATAAAATTACAATAAATTATAGGTTCCCAATACCTTGCCTTGATGATATGATGGATGTGATTGTTGGATCTAAGTATTTCACCAAGATTGATCTTTGAAGTGGTTATCGTCAAATTTGGATCATAGAAGGAGATGAGTGGAAAAATACATTCAAAATAGGAAATGGATTATATGAGTGGTTGGTGATGCCATTCGGGTTATCCAATACACCTAGTACTTTTATGAGATTGATGAACACCGTGCTACGGGAGTATAATGGTAAGTTTTTTGTGGTTTATTTTGATGATATTTTGATATTTAGTAAAACTAAAGAAGAAAATTTGAGGAATCTAAGGGTGGTATTTGAAGTGTTAAGGAAAGAGAAACTCTATGCAAATATGAAGAAGTGCACATTTATGTAAGAGAGTTTGGTATTCTTGGGCTTTATTATTTTAGTAGATGGGGTACATATGGACTCAGAAAAGATAAAGGCAATTATTGAATGGCCTACTCCACAAAGTATAATAGAGGTAAGAAGCTTTCATGGTCTAGCAACATTTTATAGAAATTTTATTAAAAATTTCAGTAGTATTGTAGCACCTATAACAGATTGCACAAAAGGAAGGGATTTTTTGTGGACAAAGAGCTGAGGATAGTTTTAGTTCTTGAAGAAGAAGGTGACAAAGGCACCCATTTTGGCACTACCAGATTTTGATAAAGTGTTTGAGGTTGATTGTGATGCCTCACATGTGGGTATTGGTGTTGTTCTAAGTCAAGGTGGAAAGCCATCGCTTTCTTTAGTGAGAAACTGAATGAGGTAAGAAAGAACTACTCTACTTATGATGTGGAATTTTATGCAATTGTACAAGCATTAAGGCATTGGAGGCATTACTTAGTGCCTAAGGAGTTTGTGTTATTTACAGACCACATAGCCCTGAAGTATGTGAATACCCAAAAGAAGTTGAATAGTAGGCATGCAAAGTGGGTATCATTTTTGTAGGGTTATACTTTTCTCTAAAACATAAATCTAGAAAATAGAATCAAGTTGTAGATGCATTGAGTAGGCGTGTGAATTTTTTTACCACTATGGAAAATGAGGTGGTGGGTTTTGAAGCAATAAAGGGTTTGTATTCTTTTGACTACGGATTTCAAGTATATTTTTGAGCAGTTAATTCATCCCCTTTATCGGAAAATTCGGGAGATGTCCTAGATGAGTACATTTTATAGGATGTTTACCTATTCGAGGATGCCAACTATGCATTCCGGTTGGAGTATGAGAGAGAATATATTGAAAGAGTTGCATAAAGAGTATTGGTGGGCATTTTTGTAAAGATAAGATGATAGCCTTAGTAGTAGAGAAATACTATTGGCCAAAGTTGAAAAGAGATGTGGTAAGATATGTGGAGAGATGTCAAATTTTCCAAGTCTTGAAAGGCCATGCACTGAGACTACGGGGTTGTATATTCCATTGTCTATTCCTAAAGGGTCGTGGATAGATCTAATTATGGATTTTGTTTTGGGATTACCAAAAATGCAACGAGGTAATGACTAAATTTTTTTGGTTGTTGATAGGTTTTCTATGATGGTTCATTTTATTGCACTGTAAGAAAATAAGTGATCGATAGGTGTAGAAGATTTTTTTGAGAGAAGTTGTTCATTTGCATGGTGTTCGAAAACCATTACTTCAGATAGGGACACAAGGTTCTTAAGTCACTTCTAGTAGACTTTATGGAAGAAATGGGAATTAACTAGAGTTAAGCACTACCTATCATCCTTCGGACCGATGGGAAAATAGAGGTGGTAAATCGAGTTTGGGAAACTGTTAAGGTGCATCGTTGGGAAAAGCCAAAACAATGGGACTTAGCATTACCAAGCTAAGTTTGCATATAATAGTTCTATAAAAAGATCCATAGGAAAGTATCCATTTTTAATTTTGTATAGGAGTAATCCAAATGGGGTGTTAGATTTGGTATAACTACCAGTTGGTGGAAGAGTCAGTGATGATGTAGAATCATTTCCCGAACATATACAATAATTGTAGGAAGAAGTGTGGAAGAAACTACATAATAGTAATTGTAGACACCTGTAGTTTGATCAATACACTATTATTTCTAATGGTGCACTAACACTTCTTCCTTTTGCAAATTAATAGCACACCATCAATTAGACCTATCTAACTCCCCTCTCACAACACATTTTTGGTCATTCTTCCTCTTATAAACCACTTAAACAGGTTGTTATAGCCCCATTCTAACTACATTAGCTTCTCATTCCCTTCTAGCTTGCTTCTATTAGCTCTTTGGAATATCAATCCACTTCATTAGATTGATTAAGCCCTTCGAAACCCTTCCAGAACCCTAATTACTCTCTAAGAGATATTAATTAGTCTAACGTAGGTTAAATACTCTAAACATAGTCAAATCACACTTTGACTTGCTAAAAGTGATTTTTGGACTTTATCCTTTGTCCCACATGCACCCAAATCTCCCATTCTTCCAAACAAAAAACTATAAATAGGGCTATACCCCTCCCTCATTTCTTAAGAATTCGCTCTTCTTTCTAGCATAGATTATAGTAGTTTGTATAGGCTTTAGATTGTATTTCATCTTCTTCCATTGAGCTAAAAGCATTTGATTTTGTATTTCATAACACCAACATGGAGTAAAAGGGAAGATCCATTGGCCTTGAAGCCATTAATGGGGAGATCTCTTTCTCTTGAACACATAACTAGATTCTTAGATCCTCTTAGGTTCCTTATTTTAAGCTTTCAAAGAATAGAGGTTAACTTCATTTGTTTAGTTTGCATGTTTATTTCAAAATAATGTATGCAAAGAAGAAAACCTTGCTCATTTCTTATCACATGGTCCATTGATCAAATTGTTAAAAGCCTTCGAGGTTTCTTTAGAGATTCTTACCCCAAATCCATGGCTTTTACAAATTTTCATTGAACACATTTGGCATGCCTGGACACTTATGTCCATCCTCTATTAATGGAGGTCTTTTAGGTTTTTCAAGGTTCATTTTCAAGTTTTTGGGTCAAATCACTTGTTATTTCCTCATTTTTGTTTCTAACCCTAGATAAATGATCTTCATTTGCATGTATTTTATGGGTTAGATATATAAATAGGACACTTTAACTAACAACTAACCTGTTTTCTCTTGAAAATTTGAAAATCCACATTTTTTGTAGGTTTTTCACAAGGCGTGCATAGGTGTAAAACATGGGGCACGTACACATTGAAACCTCGGTGTACCCATAAGATCGGGTGTGTTCTATTAGGAGGACTTCATCATTTGCACATTTTATCTCTAAAGAGACATGCACATGTCTCTGTAATCTAGGACACGTATCCACCTCTCTGGCCGCGCATGTGTAAATGGTCTAGCATTTGTGTAAAGAAAATTACAATTTCCTATTTCGGGCTTGGCGCATGTACACGTGAACACGAGCATCCATGTCAATATGGGCGCGTCTCTATCATGTTGCGAGCATCTATATTTTACTACATCATTTTTATTAATTTTTAACTGTAGGCGTACTCATTAAGTAGGGCGTGTATTCGTCGAGATGGAAAGTGCTTGGTGTCAGTATAGGTGCGCAGTGTATACGTATTAAAATTGGAAAAAAATTACGATTTTGCAAAATCTTTCTTCGACCCATTCTGCAGGTTTTTAGGACTATCAATTCAAAAAGCAATGTTTTTCTTAAGCATTTCAGTTTGCATAGTTAAAGTGTTTTATTCTTAGCTTAGAATTAACTTTGTAAAAGTTTTCTCTCTCCTCACGTCTTCAAAGGTGATCTTGGAGATAAAAACACTTATACAAAACTCATATGAATTTTTCAAAAACACTTGTTTTATAAAGGATGAAGTAAAACTTTCATGTGATTTCAATAGGATTTTTCACATTGCGTATGCTCTTCCTTCGCGCCTTTTGGTGATCTTAGGAATCAAAATAAAATTGTAGATCATCTTCACCACTATGGGTATGGTTCATCTTTTTGTCTCTTCTTGAGTTGATAGTTTTGTTTGCATCGTAGATGCACAATCTCGGTACTTACATCATATTCTCATTTTGTGAGAAGATGGTATAAGTCCCCTTATTGTGTGGTTACGTTGCTCACATGATTAAAAACTCCTTGTTATATTTATCACTTAGTTTTGGTTTCAAAATCATCTAAGTCTTCTTGAAAAGTGTCGATAACGCCTTATGTATATCATAATAAAGTTTTCATGGTACTAACACCTTGCTTGTTCGGTTAACATATCACGGTGACATTGTTATGCTATATCTATTCGTGACTTCCATTTTTCAGAAGGTTCGACTTTCGTCGGCATTCAAACTAGTTTTAGGTATACCTTGTCGAGGGACTGTGACAACATCACGTCAGTGCTTAGGCCTTGTTGGGGTTCTAACTTGACCTACATATTGATACATCATTGTCGCTATCTATTTTTAGGGCATAAACTTGGTAACAACAAATTGAGTGATCATTACATTTAGGTGTGCATATGAATGTTCCTTGATAAAGATGACTGCATAACACTACATCTAAGATACACTATGGTATAGTTACAACATCATCTTGAACAGCTTACAAAAAACCATACACTTAGGGGTTACACTAACTACATACAAATGTCTTCTAATAATGCCTAAAATCATAAAAATGGCAGCCAAATCAAATGAGCATGATATAGGAGAAAACCCTTTCAACACCTTCCCATTTAGTGGTCATAATTTAGGACCACTCTTTTCTCAAGTCAAAGATATGGAGATGTTAATTGATCATAGTGGAGAAGAGTCGACTCTTAGGAGAACAATAAAGAGTTAGACCTAAATAGATTTGATGAACGCCTATATTATAATAAAGATCGGTACTCATGAGAGTCTTACCATTAGGAGCTAAACTTCTACATGAGCGTGAAGAAGAAACAAAGTTCATTAACCCTAACTTAGGAGAATGAATATTTATCTTATACATAGCTAACCCTTTTTATGTGGGATACACTTCCACTTCTAGGCACCATGAGGCCTCTGTCGAAGGAGAACCATCACGAAAACCATCACTATAGAGCTTCACGTAAAGTGAAAACTAATTGAAAAGCTTCTCATCCTCACGAAATTTGATGAAGAAGAGGACCCCTTGGTTGAAGAGGAGATCCTCAAAAAAAATCTTGAAGTTGAGTCGAAACTAGTAAACCTAAGCTCTTCAAAAAAACATATACAAAGATAAAGACAAAAACAAACCTAACGAGTTTCAATTTTATCCATACTGAGACTATACCTTTAAGGAAACACAGCTCAAAGGCCAATGTCACCTACTAAAGAGAAACTCATTCAGGAGGAATTGAAATCTATGAAAGATATGCTTACTACATTACAATAGGGAAATGTAGGCCAAAATAGAAAATATTCGTATGAAGAACTATATCCTTACCCCTTTGATAAGGAAATGTTACAACAGCCTTTCCCAAAACACTTTACCGTTCCCAAGTTTGATAAATATAAGTGTAAAATTGATCGTCGTGATCATATAAAAGACTTTTACATGGCTTGCCAAGAGGTTGCGTATAGCGATAATTTCTTAATATGACTTTTTCCTCGCAACCTAGGAGTCGTGGGATTATAATGGTTTTATATCATACCCAAGGGCTCAATTACAACATGGCCCGCATTGGCAGAGAAATTTGTAAGACATTACTCCTATAATATGAAGAGTGACATCACGATGAATGATCTATGTAACACAAAACAAAAACCCAATGAGACATTTACAGGATTTTTACAACAATGGTGTGGGTTAGTTAGTCATTTTCCTTGTGCCTTACCAGAAAAATAGTTAGTGTGCATATTTGTTCCTAACTTAAACCTAGAAATAGCCTTTCACTTGAAAATGCATTGTGGCTCAAACTTTGAAGAAGTCATAGAGAAAGGTAGTCAAATTAAGAAATCCCTCATTACCAAGGAGTTCTTAAGCCTACCACTAAAAAAAACATGAAACCAAATCCATGACAGACCTAAATTCTTCAATAAGAATAAGCATGTTGTTGGTGATGGCATTACTGAGACTCCAAGAGAGTCCAAGCCATACAGACAAGCCTACTCTTAAATCTTTCACAAGGACCTCATCCTAAAGCACCTACAAAACCTACATTTACGTCCTCCAATGTAGAATCCTTATCTACCATCCTAAAACAATTAGAAGATGCAAAAATGGTAGAATATCCAAACATGCAACAGTACCATATCCGGAAGATGCTCCAAAACCAATTTGGTTCAAAGATCATGAATATTGCGACTTCCACCATGTTAAAGGACACAAAATGGACAAATGTTTATGATTGTGCCATTATATCCAAGACCTCATAGAGGAAGGGAAGATTGTTGTGGATTCTCCCCCTGAGACCGGTAAAAGTTTAAATGAAAAATATGGTATTTACAAGGAACCTTTTCCTAACATGCAAATAAAAAGAAAATAAAACCAAATCAAGGGCAAAATTCCAATGACTATAGGATTGCTGCCTATGTGTACCCTACAAATGATAGTCCTTATGATTCCCTCATTGGATGTATTAGCTCATCTAATGAACATATTAACACCATTCAAATTTTAGAAAAGAGTTGTGCAGTAGGGACAAGACGTGCCCGCTTAGTCATACTAGATCCTGTGCCTATCCCTCAGGAAGGTCAATATAATTTAATAGAGCAATTAGAGAAAACACCTACTAGGATATCTATTCTTGATCTCCTCAAGATCTCTAATGCCCATAAAAACATACTATACAAAACTTTGCAAAATTTAGGGGTTTCCACAGAGGTAGACCCCATGAACCTTCAAGCCATGATTACACGCTTAGACACCAATGATCATATTACTTTTGATCATACTGCAATCCCACATAACAACCCAGAGCATAACTTACCATTGTATCTCAAAGTGGTGGTTACCCATCACAAAATCAAAAGAGTACTTGTAGATGGGGATCTGGTCTAAATATTAGCACTTTAAAGTTGGTTAAGTAGTAGCTAGGACTGCATTCGAAACAAAGCTGGGAGCTAAGACTATCATGATCATGGCCTATGAAAATGAAGAAAGAGAGTCAACAAGAACTATAGTGGTTCCCATGGAGGTAGGACCAATGTGTCACGACAAAATGTTTCATGTCCTTGACTTGGACCTTCCATACAACATGCTCTTGGGATGCCCATGGATCCATGCCATGCAAGCTATTCCATCAAATTTTCATTAGTGCATCAAGTTATGTCATAAAGGGTAGGTGGTTACCATTTTGGGTGACCAGAATCATTCATACATTGTAGGGCATTACATAGTTTTTTCTTGTGCAACTTATGAATGTCCTTCTGCGGATGTTGTTGTCCCTCTACAAACAAAGGCTATAAAAATGAATAGATTCAGAATCCCTCATGCCTTTCAATCAATATTTTCCCTCATTGGTCAACCCATTTTCTTCATGGGAGGCAACATTAGCAAAATATGGCCTAGATAAGCCATTCACTCTTGAGCAGGCTTTGTTGATATCAAACTTATCAATATCCCCCAAGACAAGGGGTAAGCCTTACTTTTAGTTTAAGAGCACTTGTGAGCAATGTCCTAAACCGTTGGAAAAATTTATCCATAGTGGTCTCCTGTCTAAGGAGAAAATGTTAGAAGACCCTACTAGTAGAGTGCTAGAAGGCACCATGGCTTCATGCAATCAAGCACCTCAGTACATCAAAGGTCCCCACATGATGTTTTTCATGGGCTATAGTGGGTTTGGATGTGGCGTCAATGCACAAGGCCGGTTAGAGCCTATCCCTATCCCTCATTTTAAATCGATAAACATGGCCTTGGAATAAGGCCCCATGATGCTCTACCTTCTAAGAATGATGCCACCTCTTTTGAACGTGAGGACGTTTCATCTCATTTTGATAGTGATGTAGATTCCCAATGTAGCCTTTACGAGGATCTTGCCTCCATAAACCTATTCCCAGATTCGTCGGTCCTTACCTTATCTAAATCCATCCCCCTAGACAAATATCTAGTAGCCCTTGTATATCCTAAGCTTATAGATTGGGATCAACAACTTCACGTGCCCTGGATGTCTTTGAAAATGATGAGGCATTTGTATATTTCATGGGACTCAAGGACTTTATTCAGTGGAGACCACAAGAAAGGATTTAGGATTCAACTAGACACTTGTGCCTACTTTGGGGAAGAAGCAGAGATGTGTGGATGGTTAAATAAGAAGACTGTAAATAAAGCTACACCTACTTCTGAGAAACCAAGCAAGAAGGCTCAAAGGAGATCCCATAGTGATAAACTCTTTGATAAACTCATAGACAAACAGAATGAAGAGTCTAAAGATGAAGTGATTTATCCATTTAAAGATGATCATGAGCTACCACAGGAAGTCGATATTACTCTTCCCCCTGATCCTACGCGGATGGAAGATGCTTCTAAAATGCTTATTGAGGAAACAATCAACATCAACATTGGCTCAGAGGAGCAACCTAGAATAATAAAGTTGGGAGCTTCACTCTCAGCTCAGGAACAAAAGACCTTTGTAGAGATCTTAAAAGAATATGTGGACATATTCACGTGGACATATGCAGATATGCCTAGTTTGGATACAAAGCTAGTTTTGCACAACCTTGTTGTGCACCCGGATGCGAGACCAATCAAACAAAAGTTGAGAATGACATCCTACGGTGGCGCTCTTAGTCAAAGAAGAATTAGAAAAGTTGTTGGCTGCTGATTTCATTAAACCTATTGACTATTCAGAATGGATCTCTAACATAGTCCTAGTATAGAAAAAACCTATTGGCATAAGGATCTGCATGGATTTCCATGACATTAACAAAGCATGTCCAAAGGATGATTTTCCCCTACCTAACATTGACATGATAGTCGATTCAACAACTGGTTATGAAATGTTGTCCTTGATGGATGGTTTTTCAGGTTATAACCAAATACGAATTATGGAAGAAGATCAGCATAAGACAACATTCATCACCCCTTGGGGAATATTTTTCTACAAAGTCATGCCCTTCGGGCTCAAGAATGCTAGGGCTACTTATCAATGGGCCATGATAGTTATTTTCCATGATATGATAAGTGACATCATGGAGGACTATGTTGATGATATCCTAGCAAAATCCAAAAGTAGAAAAGAACACCCTGAAGTATTGAGGCGTATCTTTTAGTGTCTAAGAGACTATAAGGTTTGCTTGAACCCTAAGAAATGTGTCTTCGGTGTTTTATCAGGAAAACTCCTAGGGTTCATTGTTTCACAAAGAGGGATTGAAGTAGACCCTGCAAAGGTTATGACTATCACAGAAATGCCACCACCTACCACTCTCAAGTAGCTAAGGAGTCTATAAGGAAAAATTCAGGCAATCCGTCACTTTATTTCACAACTTGTGGATAAGTGCCACCCCTTTACTCATTTACTCAAGAAATATGTCACATTCAATTGGGGACCTAATGTCAGAAATCCTTTGCGCTACTCAAACAATACTTGACCAACCCACCTGTACTAATGCCACCTACCCTCGGTGAACCTCTCCTCTTATACATTTCCGCTACCCAATTTTCCATTGGTGCATTACTTTCCCAATATGACTTAGCCCATAAAGAGAGAGAATTTTACTATCTTAGCCTTACCTTGATCGCATACGAGTTGAATTATCCCCAAATATAAAAGGCTTCTTAGCGGTTGTCTTCACATTCCAAAAGCTTCGCCATTATCTCCTGAATAATAAAACCAAGCTCATATCCAAAGTTTACCCTCTCAAGTACCTTTTATCCAAACCCAACCTCACAGGCCAAATGGTTAATTGGATCATTCTCCTAAGTGAATTTGATATCGATTTTATGAATCAGAAGTCTTTAAAAGGATAGGTATTGGTTGATCGGTTGGAAAAACTCCTCTCCCGAAATGGAACCTTTATGCTTAGATTTACAGATGCATCTATGATGCATCTATTTTATGAATCGAAGTCTTTAAAATACAGGTATTGATTGATCAAGGGTAGAATGTCAAGTTCATTTTGATGGATATTTTACCTTCCATGGATCTGGAGCAGGAGTGGTGCTCATCAATCCAACAGGTGATGTCATACCATGAGCATTCCGGTTGGGATTCCTGTGTACAAATAACATTACAAAGTACGAAGCACTCATCGTTGGCCTCAAGATAGCTATTACATGGAACATCAGACAACTGCAAGTCATTAGGGACTCTCAACTTATCATAAAATAGGTTAATGATGAGTACAAGGTTAAAGATGAGAAGCTTATTCCGTATAAGAAAATGGTTGAAACTTTGAAGGAATATTTCACACAAGTCATATTTGAACAAAAAACCAAGGTCACATAATAGATCTGCAGATGCTATGGCTACTATTGGGTCTCTCTTATGCATAGCACCTAAAGAAAGAAAGATTCCTTTCTTTGTGGAACATTTACAGGTACCTACATATGATATGTCGGAGTCATGTTTGGCATGTGAAGTTGTTGGTCCTTTATCCCCTTGGTATGACCCTATCTTCCAATACCTACATGAGGCACTCTTCCACCTAACATCACCCATTCTGAAAATAAATCCCTTATTTTCTGCATAGCCCATTATACCCTCCTAGGAGGCACCCTTTATCGTCATGGCTATGATGGGAATCTGCTTCATTGTTTGGATGTTGTTGATTCTATCCATGCAATTAAAGAAGTACATGGTGGTATTTGTGGAGCACATACTAGTGGCATGGTCTTAGCTAAAAAGCTATTGAGAGTAGGCTATTATTGGCCTACCATGGAATCTGATTGTTGCAACTTCATAAAGAAGTGTGAACTATGCCAAAAATATGGAAATTTAATACATGCGCTAGCACAAGCCTTATAGCCTATTACAATGCCTTGGCCATTCTCTAAATGGGGCCTAGATCTCATAGGGAAGCTCCATCCTTCTTCATCAGATGGTCATACTCACATCATCACTGCCACCGAATACTTTACCAAATGGGTAGAGGTTGTCCCTCTTACCTATGTCACCGGTGCACAGATTTCAAAATTCATCATGAACCATCTCATATGCCATTACGGGATCCCTCGACCATTATCACTGATAATGGTAAATCCTTCAAAAATAAAATGGTTAAAACATTGTGTCAACGCTTCCATATCCAACTTAAGTGGTCTACCCCTTATTACCCTCAAGGTAATGGACAGGTAGAAGCCACCAATAAGACCCTTGTATGGATTATGGAGAAAATGGTAAGTAAAACCGGTTATAATTGGTATCTACAGATACATCCCGCCCTCTGGGCCTATCGTACCTCCATCCACACTCCTACTGATATGACCCCATATTCACTTGTCTATAGCACTGAAGCCATCATACCTTTGGAAGTGGAGCTTCCCTCCCTGAGAATATCTCTCAGAGACTATCTTGATAAAGACGAGGACTATAGGGTTGCTCGCCTAGCAGAGTTAGAACTATTAGATGAAAGGCATATCAGAGCACTCAATCACCTAAAATTCTATCAAAACAGAGTGTCCAGAGGATATAACAAATGCATCATTCATCGGGAATTTGATGTAGGAGATCTAGTTCTCAAAGAAAATCAGAAGAACACCGTCAAAGACAGAGAAAATAAAGGAAAGTTTGAGGCTAATTGGTTAGGCCCTTATGTTGTAATTGTAAAATATGGATCAGGAGCCTACAAACTTGCATATTTAGATGGTGAAGAGCTTCAGAACCTATGAATGCCATACACCTAAAGTGGTTTTACGCTTAGGCATGACGAGAATATCAAATAAGAACTAAAAATTAGAAAAACAAAGAAAAAACAAGCAAAAAATGGAAAAATGAGAAAATAGTAAAGAAAAAGCAAGTTACCCACATGTGAAAACCATGCAATTATGGTGCAATGGGCAGGTCTTTGAGTGAAAACTAGTTTTTGGCGCTCAAGGAAGATTCACCAAACACAAGTTACTCTTACGGAAGGATAGGTAATCATTACCACTTTTTAGATATGACCTTCTTCTGCTAGGTCTAGGAACCCTACTAGGGCCACCTTTGCCTTGCCATGATCTAGTTTGTTTGCTCTTATATCTGCATGGAGGACATTACCTTTGTATACTCCCATCCAATGTTGAGCATACATGCACCATTTTCACCTTCTTGCACATACACGTGTGAATTCTGCCTTTTGTATATTCCCACATCACGCTAGGGGCATCCACGCTTCTTTGTTCTTGTACATTGCTTTCAAAACATGACCTTGGAAAATACAAAAACATTTGGAAAACGATACACAAAAATCTAAACATCTGGAAAATTTCCCTTTTCAGGGATAAAGCTACATTCATCTCACAATGTTATCTTAGGAAACCTAGACAACAATGAAAAACGTAGCTGTGAAAACTTATCTTTTTAGATAAACCCAAAAACATTAGAAAATATGTCAATGTTGTCCTGTAAAAACAAAGTAGTGCTTTAATTACTTTTAGTTGTTGGTTTGTATAGTTTTGATGTACTTAGTCTGTTGAATTGTTTGTTCTTTAAATGGATCATTTTCTTACCTTATATTGAATCTTGTTTGATTTGATTGTGTATGGCATTGCATTCATTTAGGAACTCTCATGCTTGTAAAAAATTGTTGTAGGCTTCTTTATTTGTTATGTGCATCTATTAAAGTTCATTTTTACTTGCTTAGATTAGATCTCATTTTAATCTCTTGTTAAAATTTTGCATGTGTTTATTTAGTTGTAGTTTGTTGTGTTTTTTGTATGTGTATATTTGTTTAGTTTTGTTAACTTTTGCTTGCATGTTTTACACAATTGTTTGTTATCATATCTATCATCTATCATTTCATCACATTTCTAACATCATTCACTACATCATATATATACAAAAATGCTAAGTATCACATCATGCATGTATGCTAAGCTAATCATCACATATTGTATCATCAATGGGGGCAAGAGGGGTTATGCATAATCACAAATCTATCCCCCACACCAATATCATCTAGTATCATCCCAAGTGCTAGAATAAAAACTCAGAAACAAATCATGAATCCAAAACATGTGGTGCTATCTACAGATACATCATCAATATGAAAGCATGAAATATACACATTTCTAAATCTAAGGTATGTCACATACATAAAGGAAAGAGAAATCATACATCATAAATCCATCATAGTATGATACATCAAAATGTCCATATATACATGTATAACTATCCAGGTCAAGTACTCAAAATAATACATCATCGATACAATATGCCATCAAAAAGGGGCATGCATCAAAATAATCGAGCCTTCATCACGAGGCATCATCAAAATAATGGTATACACAGCTATACATCAAAATCAGCCTTCATAAGAGGCATGTATACAAGATATTTGTACAAAAAAAGAATATAGAGCTCAACCATAACTCTCGCCCTCATCGGGGCTCCCGGTGTCACATCACCGGTCGACGTGATATTGGTGGTTGTGATGGACCTACACCAAGGGTACCACCAAACTGTCTAGATGGCCCCTATCTAGTTGGCTACTCTGGTATAGGCTGCCTAACTAATCTCATTGAATGACTTGATCTTCATGACCTAGAGCCTATCACACTCGCATCTGACTACTAGAATGATACTACTCGCTGATCTACCAAAACTACCTTGAAGTAGGTAGTCCTATAGTACAAGGCCTCACCATCGGATCTCATTGCATCTCATATCAAATCCACATCTCCAAAAGTGAGAGCTTCTGTAGAGCGGCATCTCACCGGCTTGTCAACCTGCCAATATCATCCTAAGCCTATCTCAAGGTAGTAGCCTCTCAATCCCTATCTTCGTAATAACTTGCACCTTGGATTGTGTCGATCCCTCTATATAATATAGCCCTATGACTGTGCTTGTGCATGATCCCTCTGGGAAACAACCATCCACACCTGAGTCTGGGACTGGTGTAGGAGGCTCAATATCTAAGCACCTTGTGCGTCCATCTCTCGCATCTGACTCTACCATGAAGCACTATTGCTGCCCAGGTGGCCTGTGCTCTAGCCTGATCTCTCTCAGTGGTCAAAATCTACACCCAAGCATGTGCTTGATCTTGCTTGAGGGCCCTACCTGTGCCCTAGTTGTGTCTCTCTCCCCAACCACCTATAACTATAGGGCACAGTAATCGCTATCAAGAGTAATCTGCTGCCCACTAAGACTGCTACTCTGGAATATCAAGTGTCGGTCCTGCTCTGAAGTACCTAGTGAAAAGGGGTATCTCTCTATGTCCCCAACCACCTTCTATCCTTTCATTTAGGGTTAGGAGGAATGCCTATAGAGGAAGGACTACCAATTGTGAAGAATGCGGGAAATAATAAATGCAAGACCACCAGATTTTAGTTAGACAATAAGTGAGGGAACTGCCTTGGGCCCAGGAAATATTAGACTTCCTTTCGAAGGTGGTCATTCCCTTTTTAATACAAATTGATGCAAATGATAATAAAGAAGCTATTGTGAACTCACGATTTAGGTATCTCGTTACTAAAAGCAATAGAGACTAAATTACCAACAATAGAATGTCATGTTGTTTGTTTGGTCACTGGTTATTGATATGTTCAGATCAAGTTACAGGGATAGACCAGGCTGGACATGAGATTGTTTTGAGGTGAATAGGTGAAAGGTTGGTTTTGGTATAAGTCACAGTGACTGATGCCGGTCACTGGATAACCGATCGTGGTTATAAAACCGGTACCGGTAGGGAATAACCGATATCGGTAGGGGCAGTGATTTAGGGATTTTTAAATGGAGGTTGGTGTAAGGTGGTTATGAGGTTTGGAAGGTTGGTAGATGGTTGAGGGGAGTAGTAGGGTGATAGAGAAGACTCAGAGAGTGAGAGAGTTGTCTTTGGGGTAATATAGAGATGGATGACTGAAGGTTAGGTGCAGGTTGTTGCTGGGTAGTAGATCCAGGAGTGAGCTTATAATCCTTATGAATTAAAAGTTCACAAAGTGGTGTCTAGAAGCATACAAGGTGATAAGAGAGACTACTTACCAGTTTCTGATGTGGATGCAGAGTCCAAAGAATGCAGTGGCGAAGGCAAGGCCAGTTGGGATGATCCAGCAATCGGAAGTGATCTGATGAAGCTATCCTCTAACTCTCCCAAGGTTTGGATGAGTGTGACAATGCTCTAGTTACTCAGTTCAGTTTTGGGCTCGATGCTCCTCTTTGCAAACTCTTCTCTCCTTCTCACTTGTCTCTCCCTTGCAAATGGATTCGGATCCTTTCATTTTGGTTGGGGGAGGTCATTTATAGGGAACTGATGGCGGTTACCTAACTGACGCCGGTCGAGTAGGGACCGATGTCGGTTAGGTCAAAGTTGGCTATTTTTAGTAAAATAGCCAACTTTCCCTCCTTTTCTCCTAAGGGGTCAGTTGTGGGCTTGGTCAAGTCATTATTAGGTTTGTTTTGATGCGGGTGAGGGGTGATGAGTCATGGGTGTGGGTCTGGACCAAGTCATAGGTCTTAATTAGGTTAGTTTAGGGTTAGGGCTAGGTCATAGTGAGGTGGCGAGGTGAGGTGGCAGGGTTGGAGATGTGGATTTATTAATTATAAGGTAATTAATAAATAATTCAAGTGTGTAAGGTTTAGGTGGTGAGGTAGGGTTAGGTTGCGGGACGAGATACGGGGTACAGGGTGTCGTAAGACCCAAATTTGGTGTCTACATTTTCCCCTTGTTGTCGTGTAGCTTGTCTTGTAAAGCTGCACTGACAATAATAAAAGTGGTTGCCCCAGTTAAGGGTATAGGTAATCCCCCTCAAATCTATCACAGATTGAGGTGACATGAAATCAGGGATAGGGTTGATAAAGGGTAAATGATGATGAGATGCTGGTAAGATGGTGGGGTAAGTTCAAGGAAGCTGACGCACGTTAAAATGTAGTAGTGCGACCAGGGTACATGTTTTGAAGAGCAAACAAGCAATTCATAGGCAAAGGTCGATAGTTTATCCAAACAAGGTTGATATAATCCTGGTATCCAAGGCATAGGAAGTAGCTCCAGGGGATATAACGGGTAAGGTACCGGAATGTTTAGGCATGTTCGGTAGTACCAAATGGTTGGTTTGGTTGAAATAAACGTCACGGTCTTGGTCTAGGAAAAGTTGGTGCTGATCAAGTCAAGTATCCTAGTCATGCTAAAACACGAACAGGTGAGCTCGATTGAACAAATAGGTACATGATGGGTGGAGAGAATTTTTAATTTGTGGGCCTCGGTCGAGGTACTTAATTGGTGTGGCCGTGGGTCGGGCGATTGGTTGGTTGCGGCCTTGGGTCGGGCCGATTGATTGGTTGCGGCCTTAGGTCGGGCGATTGGTTTGTTGCGGCCTTGGGTCGGGCGATTGGTTTAGTTGCGGCCTTAGGTGGGCCGATTGGTTTGTTGCGGCCTTGGGTCGGGCCGATTGATTGGTTGTTGCGGCCTTGGGTGGGCGATTGATTGGTTATGGCCTTGGGTGGGCGATTGGTTGGTTGCGGCCTTGGGTGGGGCGATTGGTTGGTTGTGGCCTTGGGTCGGGCGATTGATTGGTTTATTGCGGCCTTTAGGTGGGCGATTGGTTGTTGCGGCCTTGGGTCGGGCGATTGGTTGGTTGTGGCCTTGGGTCGGGCCGATTGGTTGGTTGTGGCCTTGGGTGGGCCAATTGATTGGTTATGGCCTTAGGTTGGGCCGATGAATTCAAAATAAGGCTATTTAGCAAAGCCGGGGGTAGGCGATGTGGTGAAAAATGGAGATTGGTGGATAAGGGCAGGAATTAGGTTAAACTAAGGCCTATAACGATATCGGTTATGGGTGATCGATATCGGTCAGATGACCGATATCGGTCACCTAGGGCGCGCTCTAACGATATCGGTTAGAGGTGAAAACCTATAAAAAGAAAAAATACGGCATGTCATTTTCACTTTGTGAAATTGAGTGCCAACTTTTTCTTGTTTGAGTTTTGAAGTGAGTGGGTTGTGTGTTTGGGCTGAGTTGGCACTAGTTGAGTGGGGGAGTGAGTTATTGGTAGGCCCCAGAGATCAGGAGGCAGAGTTTGATTGGTTGAGGACCTGCTTTGAGGAGATTTGGAGCTATGGCACGGCTGGAGGAGGAGGAGTCTTGGAGGTCTTTGGAGGAGGCTGGACCACCACCACCTATCCCACCACGACGACGTGTAGTCATACCGGTAGGCTCTAAATCCCTATTTGTGTGAAGTTGATGAATTTAGCTAGGATGTGGGTTTTGGGGTAGGAATCCAAAATTTGATAAAATAATGAATAAATGAAGGTAAATCGTAAAATGGAGTGGGTAGATATGTTAGGTAGGCCAAAACGGCAGGGTGGGTAAGTTTTTAGGCAATTGTGCTTTGGGTAGATGGGTAGAAATAGGAAAAAAGGGGATTTGGGGGCCGTTTTGGTCGGCCCCGAAATCCCATAGTGACCGATGTCGGTCACTAGGCGACCGACATCGGTCACAGTGTAAGTTGTGTAGATTAGTGGTTATAGAGACCGGCGTCGGTCATGTGTCGACCAACGTCGGTGCATAAAAGTCGAGATATAGACAGTTGGTGGGGGACCGATGGCGGTCGAGGTGGCAGTGCCGGTCACCATGGGTAGGAGGTAAGGTTGTGAAATTTGTTGTGTTGGTTTGTTGTAGGTGGGTAGGATAGATTTTTGGGGTGAAGGGGAGAAGGTAGAGTTGCTAGGAAAGGTTATTGGGGTGGGGTCGGGTCGGGTGGTTGGGGCGGTTCGGGTAGGATAGGTTATGGGTTGTGTATGAATTAGGAGGGGTTAAATTGGTTGAGGTATGGTTAGAGGGTGAGAGTAGAGCGGGTGGAGTATGAGTGGGGCGGTTGGTAGGGTGTGGGATAGGTAAAGGGGATATTGTAGATTTTTGTTGGGTGGGGTTATTGATGTTGAGGGAGATGAGGTGTTTTAGGTTTGATTGGAGTGGGTAGGATATTTAAAGAAGGACCATAAGAGTGAGAGGAATTTATAGATGTATAGGGTAAGATAGGTGGGTGTAGATGTGCTTATAGAGTCGGGTTGTGATTGGGTGGGTGAGTGAGTATAGAGGGTTAAGGTAGTTGTTTTGTAAAGGGTAGGCCTGATGGAGTGGGTTGTTTTTGTAGGCATGCCAGCAGCTGACGATGTGAGATCGGATGCCGCCTCTACTGGGGCGGATGCGGCCACATGTGACCATGCAGCGCAGTGGGTAGTTATGCGGGAGGTTGGACTCGGCGGAGTCAGAGGTATAGGGCTATGGATAGGGACCACAGCCTGATGGTTGCCCTCATCGAGAGATGGGATCAGAACCAATGCCTTTCATCTCCCTACTGGAGAGATGACAGTCACCTTAGAGGATGTGTATCGCATCCTGAGACTATCGATCATCGGTGAGGAGGTGTTCCAGGTGGATGCTGAGACAGTGATGGATAGCATCTGTAGGTATTTGGGGATGCAGCCCCATTGATTACGTATCATAGTGTGAGCATCTGCTACGGTGATATGTATCGCATCGCATCGACAGGAGACACGGCTTGCCATGCTGATGATGATCGGTATCACCTGCTTCGCCCTCCCTGACTCAGAGGGAGGCCGCTTCCCATGGGCTCTGATGGGAGTGTTACATGAGATGGTGGAGGAGCACACCTACTATGCATGGGCACCGGTGTATCTGGTGCAGCTATACAGAGAGCTCTGGGGCTATCACCGTATGAGGTGATTTGGTATATGTTGACATTCTTGTTACACTGTTGGGCCTATGAGCATATCGTGTGTTTATGACCAGTAGGGTTGCCCCAGCTAGCCAGGGCCACAGGTAGTTTATAGATATGGGTTTCAGAGGTGGTTGGGGGTCGTGGGCCAGCCACGAGCAGTTATCGCAGGGCGGGATGTCACTTATTATAGACATATGCTAGAGGGCCTGACTACCTTAGATATTATATGGAGGCCATACAGAGGCCATCAGCCCCGTGGAGGAGCGAGCACAGCTGCGTTGGATCCAGTACATCTTCTGGATATCTGGACGGAGACCCGAGGAGTACGAGAGGATTCCTCTAGAGAAGTACGATGGCGGCAGTGGGATTATGGCGGGATGAGCCACCTCCCTTCCCACGAGTATCGGAGGAGGATGTAGAGGCACCACTACTGTACCTGCAGCCATTTGACCCGATCAGGTAGCGAGAGACCGGCAGATGACACGGTGGGATGCGCGGAGGTTACTGAGTTCATTTGGTTTGGTGGGTAGGGCGAGAGGAGGCAGCCATGAGAGCACTGAGCCAGCACACGGCCAGATTTGGTGGTTATTATAGTGGAGAGGACCATCTCTTGGGTCGAGTGTGGTTATTACGAGGGCAGCTTGCTGCTGCTGCGCAGAGCACAATCGGAGTGTTACGAGGCGGTTGGCGAGGCACGAGTACGAGAGCAGGCAGAGCACGAGGCACGAGCACGAGGCATAGCCACAGAGTCGAGATCCTGTTCGAGGCACGAGGCTCGGAGTCCTGTTCGAGGCTCGATGGCAGCTCCACCGCCACCACAGTACGAGCTCGAGGTCGGGAGTCGGGTGTACGAGGGAGCAGGGCCCACTTCTATTAGGAGCGGGGACCAGCCCCACCAGCCATGGTGGCATGGGCCCGATACATGGAGGTGAGAGCGGAGGCCGTTATTATCAGGACGTACTAGATGGTACCGGTGCGATTATCAGCCATATGCGGCTCACAGAGCTGAGACTTCCGAGTCACAGAGTCACGGGGGCTGTAGCCACGGCCACGGTGGTGGGTCGGTGTAGGTAGGAGGTGAGATCGAGGCATCGGGGCAGGTGAGGGGGCGAGAGCCGAGGAGGAGAGAGCTGAGTCACCCCAGGAGTGGAGATGTTTTTGGGTAGTTGATTTTTGATAGAGACACCGGTCTGTGAACCGAGTGTGCATATAGAGGCCTGCGTGCCCACATAGGATTTATGTATTCATTTTTGTTGTATATATACGGCACTGCGAGCAGTACATTTTGTATAGTTGATACCGGCTGTGAGCAAGTATATTTTTGACATGAGAGACCGGCTGCGAGCGAGTCGAGATTTTGAGCAGAGAGCGGTGGCTGCGTGCGACTTTGTATTTTTGGATTATAGAGGCCCCATGCAGGGCAATTTGTATATGTTGACATTGATTTGAGGATATATATAGATGATGAGTTTGATCCACATGGTGTGTATAATGTTTGATTTGATACATATATTATAATGTTTCATTTGTTTTGTTGATGATTTTGGAAGTTGAGGTATATAGATGACGTTGATGATGTTTGGATTATATGCATATGTGTTGAAATGTTGATGGTATTATGATGATGGATATTGATAATGATATCGTTATGCAGGGAAAAGAGGCGGGCACCGCCAAAATTTTGTCAAAAAACAAAGAAAAGGCCTGGGTATAATCAAAAGGAGACAGTTTGACCGATATCGGTTAGATAACCGATGTCGGTCACTATGTGACCGATACCGGTTAGGTAGCTTGAGCATCGGTTATGTTAAAATGAGCTTTTCTAAAAATAGAAAAGCTTGGGAGGCAATTTTAGATTCTTATTTTTAGAGTCATGCAACATGTTAAATACGAGGATGTGAGGTTGTTGTCATCCATACAGGATAGTTGCATGGGAGAATTGAGTGATAAGGAGGAAAGAGACAGGTAAAGTGATCGTAGGCTTGGATTAAGAAGGTGTAAAGGCAAGTTATAGTGAAGAGTCTAGTGAACATGGCTGAACAAGGAGAAGCATCCAGTGGGCAGAGAGGAGAGAGAAGACAGGTTCCACCTCAAGCTGCTGCATCCCAAGAGGTATAAGTTTTGGTTGGAATAAGATTTTGCATGCTTATAAATAGGATGTGGTAAGATAAGTGGGTAAAAAGGTGATAGGCAAGGGTTTGGGATGGGATGAGTGTTATAGGGTAGGTAATCAGGTGTTTAAGATATGTTTGTAGGTACAGAGAGGGGTAAACCAGTGAATAAGATATCATAGGTGGTGTTTTTGAGTAGGATGGATATTATGAACAGTGACCGATATCGGTTTAGGCCTAACCGGTATCGGTTAGGTAACCGATATCGGTTACTGTGTAAAGTTGCAGCTTCTGATAAAAAACACTTGGGGATTCATTTGTTGCTTGTTGTTCGTTGGTTTGATGTGTGCAGGCAGAGGCAAGGTTGATGATGAATGATAGGGTACCAGCTTTGTTGTCACGGGTCAGCGGATGTAACACCAGTGGAGTGGGCATTAATAAACCATGTGGGGTTAAGCGGAATCCGCTATTATTCATGAATCACATGCAATCATGCTATGTTGTAGGTGTTGATTGAGAGATGGAATCCAGAAAAGAATACCTTCCATGCTGCGGGGAAATAGCAGTGGCGTTAGAAGATGTGTTTGAATTTTGAGACTTCAATTATAGGAAGACCGAGTGTATCGAGGTAGGGGGCCCAATGGCGCGGCAGCGATGGATAGTATTTGGTCAAGCCGCATGAGATTTGACACAACGAGGCATGACATTTACTTATGGTATAATGTTTGCGGCACACCCTGAGGCAACAAGGTTGGCCGTGGTATTAATGATAGCGGTGGGGTATTATGCATTACCTAGAGCGGACGGGGAAGATTTCCAAAATCATTGATGTGTATTATTCGTGAGATGATAGAAGGTAGCGTTACTTTCGCATGGGCACCCGCATATCTGGTGGAGCTATACAGGGGTTTATGGGCATGCAGGTGAAATCACAGGACTACACTGGATTGTGCATACTTATTACATTGTTGGGCTATGAGCACATTGTGTGTGTGTGACCAATAGGCCGACCAATCCAGGCAGGAGAGATAGGAGTGCAGAGGTTGGGATTCAGGCGATGGGTCCAGACAGAGCAAGAGGCAAGAGCCGAGATTGTGACAGATAATGTCGAGTATTATAGGTAGAAGTTGGAGACGATGACGATTGCGGATATCATTGGAGGCCTTACGGGAACTACATGGTGATGGTGAACATAGCTGAGGATTTGAGGGGTGTAGAGTGAGTGAGGTGGATCGCAGGACACAGGCCAGGAGAGTACGAGAGGATTCCTCTAGATCGCGTGTGATGACAATTTGGATTTGTTCAGGATATACCCATGGATCATAGACCATACAGAAGGATCGATGCGAGGCACCATTCTCACCTCCACGGCCAACTCTTCCAGAAGGACCAGAAGAGATAGCAGCCGATCGCGGGGTAATGGATGCAGGAGTGATAGAGTCTTATAGATTATGGTGGGCAGCAGAGCTGCGAAGTACACACGAGAGGGCGATCATCCGACATAGTTGTGATTATGGAGAGAGACCGCCTGCAGGGTTTAGTTCACCAGCTTCAAACACAGGTGAACGAGACCACGGGATTGTTAGAGGCTTCGTAGTCTCGAGTGGAGAGACTAGAGGCAAGAGTCCTCCATGCGAGAGGGCAGATTCGTATGTTACAGGAGAGATTGGTGGATCAGTGGGAGGAACCAATAGTAGTGGTACCTTTGAGTATGGAGAGGCCAGGTGAGCGGCGTCGACGATCACCATCACTACCTAGTTCGGGACGAGGCGCGGGGGTCTAAGTGAGTTTCATACATAGGGGTAGAAGAATAAATAAAGATTCCGACCTACGCGTCGATGATAGAGAAGATGTATTTGTTTAACATCTAAATAAAATGGAATATGTATGTTGATTTGAGTTTGTGATAATTATAAGAATATTTGTGTTTTGAATGTTTGGATTGATAAAGGATCAAGGTGAGTGTTATCAATAAAAATACGTGAAAATATTTATATATTTTAAAGAAAACACAACACATGATAGGTTATGGTAGGGGATGGTCGAGCTAACCTTGGGAGACCCCATGTCTCCTAAGTGCTGCCTACATAGCCCATTGCACAAAGCAAGGAGGGGCCTCAGACCGATGTAGTTCTCCCTTAGGACCAGGGAGAGGTGAATTCAGGTAATTTGGTTGTGGTTAGGCAATTTGTTGGTTGGTAAAAGTTTGATGTTGGTAGAGTAATGTTGTTGGTGTTGGTGTGGGTATAGGTGAAGTGAGGGTTAACTTACCCAAGCATAGGAAATCGTGTCCTAATTAAGATCAACACACAATCCTAGATTCGGGTAAAAGAGGCAAAAGTGTCCCATAGTTGGAAAGAGCTAAACAAACCACGTATTATCGTAGGATGAGCTTGAATCCCTAGGTACCTTGCATAGGTGAGAAGTCGATAGGTGAAAAGAGTTGTATAATCACAATATATCGGATATACGCACGTCCCTTGAGTTTTGTTATTGTGAAGAATGGTGAGGAGAGGTGGATGGGATAGCTGAGGCGTAGAGAACTTGTTATAAGGTGATTATTCTGATGGAAGAGAACCAAACCAAAATAGACAAGTCCATGACTCAAAAGTACTTTTGAATACTGCTTTGATTTTTTGGATATAGACTGATCGATGCGGGAAGTCTACATGGGATATGCATTTTGTTGTTCTTGAGGTCTTCACGAAGCTGATCAATGCGAGAAGCTTCTGATAGAGGCTGACTTTGTATAGTTGTCCTTCGAGGGAACAGTCTACTTATAGTAGTAGACGTGGCGTTGCACATAGCTGTCCTTCGAGGGAGCAGTCTAGTTATAGTAGCAGATGCGGCTTTGCACATAGTTGTCCTTCGAGGGAGCAGTCTAGTTTATAGCATGGAGGTCTAGATGTCTGTTTGGCATGAAGCATCTAAATTTGTAGGAAGTTTGACTCAAGAATATCCCAGAATTGTATAATTGAGAACTTGTTATTTTGATACTTTTAAGTCATGGACCAGACTAAAAAGGAGAAGGCCTCTTTAAGAGGAGGTGATGATCAAACCACGTGGGTTTGATTTTACTTTGAGATGCATGAAAAAAAGGTGTATGAGGTGGTAAATGAGCTCAAGGGATGAGCGCAAGGTGGATAAGGAGTGATGTAACACTAAATTCAATAGTAGAATGGTCGGAGATGCAAGGCATTAAGGGGTTCAGGCTCAGGTTTACCATTAAGTGAAGCTAAACGATAAGTACTTGATCCGTAAGTGTGAGTGATAATGTAAGGCCCAATCCAATTAGGAGAAAATTTTCCACGTTTGCTCTTTTCTAGTTTGGTTACATGTTGATTCTCTTTGAGGACAAGATCACCAATTTTAAAGGTACGCTCATGAATTCACTTATCATAAGCATGCTTGATGCGCTTTTGATAAATTTGAAGGTGGTAAAGCGGTAAGGCGGCGCTCGTCAAGAAGCTCCAATTGGGCTAACCGCTCTTGGCGGAAGTCATCATTGGTGAGAATATCCTGGAGAGATATTATGAGGGAAGGGATTTGTATTTCGAGAGGCAAGACAGCCTCGGTACCATACACCAGAGAGAATGGTGTGGCATTAGTGGAAGTATGAATGCTGGTACGATAAGCCCAAAGGGAAAAGGGGATGTGATCATGCCAATTTTGACCAGAATCGTTAACGACTTTCATGAGAATTTTGGTTAAGGTTTTGTTAGAAGATTTGGCTTGACCATTTGCTTGTGGATAGTAGGGTGACGAGAAGCTAAGTTTGATACCAAAGTTGTCACAAAGGGCTCGTAATATGACTTATTTTGAAAGATTTTCCATTATCGGTTATCAAGCGATGAGGAACACCGAAACGACAAATAATGTGATGATTGATGAATTCAACAATTTTCTCCTTTTTGGTTGAAATGAGTGGAATGGCCTCCACCCATTTAGTGTAATATTCGGTTTGCCGTGATGATCCAATGGTGACGTTGCGAAGAAGGTGGATGAATCTCACCAATAAGGTCCAAACCCCATTGTGAGAAAGGCCAAAGATCTCGTGCGACCTGTAGCGGATGGTTGGGAGTATGTTGAAGGTTGGCATGTTGTTGACACATAACACAACGCTTAACATATTTGCAGTAGTCTTTATTAAGAGTAGGCCAATAATATCCTAGGTGAAGGATCCGCTTGGCCATGGCAAAGCCACTAAAGTGCCCACCACAAATTCCGTCATGGACTTGTTGGATGGTATGAGTGACTTCAGCGCTGGTTAGACATCGAAGGAGGATACCATCGAAGCCACGTTTATAGAGGAGTCCCCCCATGATGACATAATGAGAAACACCTTTAAGAAAAGCGTTTGCCATTACTACTAAGGTCAGGTGGGAGAACAGAGTTTGTAAGGTAGTCGTGAAATTGGTGATACAGGTATCCTGTGAGTCAGCAGATGCATTATTTACCATACAAACATCCGGGACTAAGTAAGATGGGGCAAAGAGTTGTTGGACCAAGACAAATATGTCAGAATCAGTTGGTGATGTAGGAATTTGTGAGGCCAAGCAAGCCATAGTATCCACAAATTTATTAGTTGAGCGTGGAATGGTTTGGATAGTATAATGGGTAAATAAGGTCAAAAGTGAATCTACGTAACGTTTGTACTTTTGAAGTTCCTCATTTTTACATTGGTAGATGCCAGTGACTTGATTTACTACCAATTGAGAGTCACCGAAAATGTTAATAGACTTCACACCTAAGTGTAACGCAACGTGGAGACCCAAAACAAGGGCCTCGTATTCCGTTGTATTGTTAGTGCAGGGGAAATCGAGCCTGAATGAAAGAGGCATAGGTTCACCTTCAAGAGGAATGAGAACAACGCCCGCCCCTCCACGTTGGCATTTAGATCCATCGAAGAAGAGAGTCATCGGATAAGATGCATCATTGAGTGAAAGAGTTGCGATGAGTTCATCAGGGAAAGTAAAATTGGTAAATTGTTCCCCAGGTAAAGGGCTTCCAGCGAGTTGGTCTGCGATAGTTTGTCCTTTGACTGATTTCTGGTGTACGAACTCAAGGTCGAGGTCGGCGAGGAGCATAAGCCATCGGGTGATGCGTTGGTTTAGATGAGGTTTGGCGTACATATAATGTATGGGGTCAGCGTTGGTGATGACAAAAGTTTTGTGATTCAGGAGGTAATGTCGGAGTTTGGTGGCCACGAATGATAGGGCTAGGCACAACTTTTCGACATGTGTATACCTAGTTTCGTAATCCACAAGAGTATGGCTTATGTAATAAACTGCTTGTTCTCGATGCTCGGAGTCACGATGTGCGAGCATGGCTCCTACGGCATGGTCGGTGGCAGAAAGGTAAAGGTAGAAAGGGCGATCGTCCTGAGGTGGGATAAGCACGGGTGGCTGCAAGAGATAAGTTTTAAGAGCCTCAAAGGCTTTGTGGCACTCCTCGCTCCATTGAAAGACAATGTCCTTTTTAAGGAGATGATGGAAAGGTTGACATCGATCGAGAGTTGTGAGATGAAATGACGGATAGATTGGAGTTTTCCCTGCAAACTACGCGTAATTGTTTTAGGTTAGTGGGTGGGGGCATTTCTAAAATAGCTTTGACTTTAGCGGGGTCGACCTCAATGCCACATGCAAAGAGATGATAAAGCCAAGGAGTTTTCCCGAAAGGATGCCAAAGACACATTTCTTTGGTTGAAGACAAACACAGTATTGTAACAGGTGATCGAAAATAATGGTTAAAACATCGAGATGTTCACTGCGATGTTTGGATTTTCCAAGAAGATCATCGACATAATCCTCGAGGATAGTGTGCATAATGTCATGAAAAATGTAAGTCATAGCCCGTTGATAGGTTGCACCAGCATTCTTAAGGCCAAATGGCATGACACGATAGCAGAAGGTCCCCCAGGGGGTAATGAAGGTGGTTTTATGTTGATCGGCCGGGGCTACTAAAATTTGATTATATCGAGAAACCATCCATGAGAGAAAGCATCTCATGGCCGCAGTGAGATCGACAAGTTGATCAATACTAGGTAGGGGGAAGTCATCCTTTGGGCAAGTGAGGTTAAGATCCCGGAAATCCGTACATATCGAAGTCCCCCCGTCGCTTTAGTGATAGGTACAACATTAGAAATCCATTGCGGATAGTCAATAGGTAAGATGAAAGAAACAGAAAGGAGTCATTGAAGCTCTTCTTTAACCAAGAGAGCAATGCGTGGATGCATTTTCTCGGCTTCATTTAAGCTGGTTTGGAGTTTGGTTTTGAGTGATGTTATGGACAGCAATGTTAGGATCGATTCCTGGCATGTCGGCGTAGGACCAAGCGAAAGCTTGATTGCGGGCACGGAGAAAGGTAGTGAAGGCGGCTTGTTCTGATGCATCGAGAGATTTGTCGATCTTTACAATGTGAGGATCATCCTCCGTGTGGATGTTGATTTCTATAGTCGACTCATTCAACATGGTTTGGGTTTCAGATGGTAAGGCGCGTTGAATATAAGAGTCATCCGCACCAAGGTAGGTGAGGATGGAGTCATCATCCTGGCACTCCACAACATTAATCGAAGGTAGGTCTTCTTCGATCATGTCTAGATGTAAAAGGGGGAGAGAAGATGGGTCCTCACCATCGCGTTGATAAGTGAGAGGACCTAGGAAGATAGCATTCATGAAAAAAAAAAAAAAGTTAGGAGGGATAGATTCTGGGTCTATCGACTCCGTGGGTGAAGATGGTAAAATGGGCGATGATTGTTTGGAATGGGTGACTTCGTCATCTTCCTGGATACAATTGACATGAGGTTTCTTCAGTGTAGGTGGTTCAGAAAACCCAAGACCACTACGATCTTTGTGTTTGCGTGTTGTCATGGGAATAACCGTATGTCGTCCTTGCTCATAAAGACCAGAAACCAAAACCTTTCCAAGCACAGCGCGTCAGGAAGGTGAGGGCGAAATGACGGTTGGTTAGATATTGAAAATCTGATTGGAAGGGAACCACACCAAGGGGAGGTTCGGGGGTGACAGAGGATGCGTCAACACCCCCATACGTTAGGTTGGTGCGGCAATTAGGTGGTCGTAGGAGATCACCTCCCCCACATGACAGTCGTAGGTAGGATGCGCATGTAACTGTCCATACTCTTGTGGGGTATGGAAGGTGCTAACGTTGTATAGGTGGTACTCCCCAGTGTAAGGCATTGAAAAACACCTACCTACGAGGATCGAGGTTGGGATGTTGTCTGCGGGAAAGGAAGAAGTATTTGCGTCGGTGGTTTCATTGGTCGAAGGTGTGGGTGTGGCTAAGGTGGATGGTTGAGGCGTGGTTGAAGTAGATGGTTGGGTTGGATCAATGGGTGTCTTGATGGGTACAAGCACATCATTAGGGTGGTATAACATATTACAGGTTTTGAAGGGGGAAGCGTCAGCTGTGACGGTGTATGACTTCCCTTCATACTCGAATTTGATGCATCTATGTAAGGTGGAGGGAACGCATCCCATAGCCGGATCGAGGCGGCCTAACAACATGTTGTATTGGAATTCTCCCTCAAGGACATAGAAGAGTTCGGGTAAGGTACGTGGCCCTACATGAATGTTAAGGATCACGGTGCCTAGGGTAGAAGTAATAGCATCGTTGAATGAATGCAACATGGTGGGGTTGGCACACATGCGGCTAGGAGGATATTCATCTGTTGGAAGGCTTTGGAAGAGGCGATGTTTAGGCTAGTGCCCCGTCGATCATAACACGACGTATACCGGATGTCCGGACGTAAGCGAGATGAAAAGAGTAGGGTCGGGATCTTACGCACCAAAGCGACAATTTCTTCTTCGGAAAAAAAGCGGCAATGGCGGCTTGCTTTTGTATAGGGACGAGAGTGGTTGTGGAGGTAGGTTGTTTGGTGAGAGAAGCAACGTGGTTGGGTGTGAAGATGGAGGCGACGGGAAAGGTTTCATTAGGTAGGACCTCTATCCCTTGAAGGATCTCAATTAGAGCTTGTCGATGCGATTCAGATGTTTGAATGAGATCATAGAGTGTCATTTTTACAGGAGATTGGTGAAGTTGTTTGATCATAGTGCGATGGGAAACTCCATCAGAGACTAGATAGGCCGGTCCACGAATAACCACTTTAGGTGGTGGTGCGATCGGGATGGCGGAAGGAGAAAGAGAGGCGCGGTGTGCTCTCTTTAGCTTTTCCATTGTTTTTCTGACCTCGAGTAGCAATGCTAATCATGTTGATCTCATGAATGCGAGACGAGGAAGATGAAGGGGATAAGTCATTGTTCTCGAGAGGTGGGGTTGCTGATGATGATAGATTTTGGTGAGGTGGGGACAGGTGGTATAGGAGAAGGGATCGAAGCTAAGGGATTTTCCTTAGTAAGTTGTCTTTCTGAGATTTTCTATCGAGATAGGCAACTGGCGAAGGATGGCTTTCAAAGCTTTGCATCCTTCTACATTGTGTCCTGGTGTGCGGTGGTAGGCACAGATTTTAGATTCATCATAACCTATAGGTCGAGGTTTAGATGGATCATAGAGTGCAGTGGGGGTAGGGAAATGGTCGCATCCCCTACCAGCATATCAAGGATCTTGGCGTAAGATCCTTTGAGCGGGTCAAATGAAGATGAGGCTATTGATTGAGTGGGTGAGATTATTGATTGTTTTGGTAATGGTTGGGTATGAGTGGTTCGTATGGGTGGTGGTTTAGGTAAGGGATTTTGATGATTGGGTTGAACTAGGCGTGGCTTCTTTCTGCGCGAAGTCATGTTTAGTTGGTTAGATGATGAGGCCACAGATGACGTGGTGGCAGGAAACAACCATGGGGAAAGAGGAGCGGCAGCAAACAAGTCCTTCGATGATCGAGTTTTCTTAGGGTTGGTAGGTAGGCAAGATACTTGGGGCGATGGTGTTGAGATGCCTGTGGATTTTTGTATGGGTGCAGAAGGTGTTGGTCGTGTTAAAGAAGATGTGGGAGGCATGGTGTATTGAGGCAAGGTGGAGGGGTGAGGCCCCAATATAGAAGGTAGGTGTGATGGCGAGGGTTGAAGCCATGCCTGCTGTTGTACTGGTGTGATCGGGGGTGAGGGTTTTAGTTGTGGTGGAGGCATAGATTGGACTCGAGGAGATTGGGTCTATCTCCTAGGTGGATTGATGGCTTTATTTTTGGATAAGTCTAACCGTTTAGGTGGGTGCGTCAGGTTGGGTATTGGTAAAGTCCCAAGCGTAGGGGAAGGTTTGGTTAGGTTGATAGAGGTTGATGAGGTATTCGGTGGAGATGAGGGGGTGGAGGTGAGGACATAGGCATTTTGAGCTTTTGTAAAAACTTCGGGTATATGGTAGAGGTGTCTGGATTAGTCATTTGCATTTGAGTAGAGCATGGTGTTCTCAAACGTTCCCATAAGAGTCATCTATCTTCTGGGGGATGACAATCTTCACGTATGGATGGGCATTTTGATATGGAAGAGAAGTGGGTTGTGATTCCGGTCCACTGGGGGTGTGATACAGGGGGCGAATGAGGTGTTGTATCAATGGGTGTTAAGGGGTCAACCGGTCAGCTGGAAAGATTTAGGCGATGAAGAACTGATAGGGAGGAGGGCATGTTCTAGAGGATCTGTCATGATTAAGGAATTTGGTGATGTAGGCTCGAGGGGTTTCTCTTCTAAGGATGATAGAAAAAGTGGTGATCCTTCTTCTTTTGCAGCAAGAGTGGTGGAAGGAGATGTTTGGGAAATAGATAAGTTGGATAACATCCGCTCACAGTCTTGCAGGGATGTGGTGTAAGAAGGCTCTTCTGTGAGAAGAGAACTGTAGGTGGTTAGTTCCTTTATGGGTAAAGGAATAGCGGGGCTGTCCTCTTGTCCTGATGAAGGAGAAGGGGCGAGGACTCTGCGTCGGTGAAGAGGCTCGATTTAGAATTTCTTCGATGGAAGCCCTTGGTTGGGAGTTGAAAACCACATGGATCTCATGCACACTCTTCTCCTCGGCTAAGGTTTCTTGGTTTGTGTTACTATTAGAGGAATGGTTTGGAAATGGTTTGTTGAAGATTTTTAAATTTTGATTAGCAGGGGCATTAGGATTATCGAGGTTATATCCCCCTGCATCAACCATTTCTGCACTATGTTTTTCAACATCTTCTTGCGATTTTTGTGGTTGTGTCCCTTCACGCGATGGAAGATTCTGAGAAGTCATTTTCTTTATACCAAGAAGGTATAGCGCGGTGGAATCAAACCCGGAGTGAGGTTTAATAGGAGGCAAGGTGATAGCTCTGCTTTAAGCAATTTGTCAAGATCACATCATAAGTTTCTCCCGAGGAGTGTACTTGATGGGCTCGGCTTTATACTTATAGGTGGATTTTGGTGGGTATAAGGCGGTGCTTGAGATTTGACCGTTACCGCGTGTACTGACTCCTTTTGATTTGAAGCAGCGATGTGTGAGAGTTGGTGGTGTTGGGTTTGTTAGTGGAGTCTGGGTTGGAAATTTGAGTTTTTGTTGCTGACTTCAATTTCTCCTCCTCTAAGGCCCGAATCTCTAGTTTGAGCCATAGTAAAGGCCTCATCAAAGGTGCGGAAAGTTTGAATTTGGAGGGTGGGAGAAATGTGTTTAGTGCGAGGCCCGCGTAAAAAGTTGATGAGCTCGGCTGAGGTAAGGCATAAGTAAGTTGGTTGATGAGGCCCCCCATCATCGTCAATGAAATCTGTGATAGATTCGTCTTCAAATTGTCGGATGGCATAGAGATCGGTAATGGATACTTTCTTGGCAATATTGATGGAGAAATGATCAAGAAAGATTGGGCTAAGCTGGTTAAAGGAGAAGATTGAGTCTTTGGGCTAAAGCACTTTATACCACTCTAAGCGAGGTCTGATAAGGACATGGGAAGGTATGGAGTAGTAAGGCATCGTCATGAGCAATCTAGATAGCAAGCATGTCTAAATGATCGCAAGTGTTGTTGAGGGTCCTCCTTACTATTAAAGCGAGTAAATTTGGTAATTCCCATTGAGGAGGATATGTATGAAGGGGGACAGAAGAATGAATAGGCTCGACAAACTTGCTCGTATGTCAGGGTGTTATGGCTTCCTGAAACAGAAGCCTCAAGATTTTGCATCTTGTCCATCATTTGTTTGATTAAATCATTGGTTGGGTTAGATGATGGTGTTGTCATCGTAAACGGAGGAGGATTGGGCCAAGAGCCACTACTAGACAATGGTGGGGCTAAATGTTGATAAGGTATCGATGATGAATGTGTTGGGGTGGTGAATAAGGGTGTCCTATATAAGATGTTGAGGCCACCGGATGCGTTTGCGGAAATGAAAAGGTGGGTGGAGCCTGAGAGGGAAAGCTCGTGTGGATAGGTGGTAGAGAACAAGTTATGAAAGAGGCAATTTGTGAGAGGGATGAGGTAGGGGCAGTGGACGGTAGTGATATGTGGGCCCCAGTTAGCAAAGAAAGCCAATTGGTGTAGTATGGACCATCGAATCCCTTTGAGCTGGGAGCGGGGCTAAGGATGAGACGGTGAGGCGGAGTTATTAGGTGGGGAAGGAGCTAAGTGGTGGCTATACTAATAGGCATACCCAAAGAGAGCTGACCGTCGGGTGTACGGTCGGGGTATGAGACAAATAATCTTATATGGGCACCGAGATTAGCATCAAAAATTTAGCAAAATCGGATCTCCGACAGAGATCTTGGGAAAAGCATTGGTGTCTGTAGGATTCCCCATAGGATGCGAAGGGGGTGACTCAGGAAAAGACACGGAACAAGCATGTGAAACCATGGCTGCGGCTTGTTTCGGGTGATAACAACCATGGACAAGAGGATACAACAGAGAATTAGTCAATCAGGAACAAAAAATGCAACAAAATGTTGGAATTGGTAGGTTCTTTGGTTTGTCGGAAGCGTAAAACACACGATGCGATATCGGTCAGTAGCCGATGTCGGTCGGTGGTGTGGCGGCGTCGGTCGGTGTAAGTAACCGATGTCGGTAGAAGAGGACCAGTGCCGATCCTTTGTGAAGGAAAAAGAGAGAATGTAAGAAATTTGCTTGGTTTGGGGATAACAAGGCTTAGTATACCCACCAAACTATGCGAAGTGATAATTGAGACAGGGTATAAGAGAAAAGCGAAAGAAAAAAGAAAAAAGCAAGATGCACAAGCAAATCAAGAGACTAACCCTAGGATTAGTTTTAATCACTTTTGGGCTTATGCCTTAGATGCAAGATGATGTCATTCCTAAACAAAAGACCTAAGGGAGATGTCAAGTTTGTTTTGGCTTGTAAGGCTACCTCAATCGGGCGGAGGAATACCGCGGAAAGGGGGGATGTTTGAGATGTTGTGTAGATTATGATGTGATTTGGTATGTGTTGTGCAGTGAGAGTAAGATTAATTTCTCGTCAATACCATGGATATTACCCCCACGTGTATGACTTGTTACTTAATCTACGTTCACTAGAATAAAAAACAGCAAGCAAGAATGTGATGCACGTGTTTTAAACCCAAATCGAAAATGATATTCGATGAAGCAAAGAAAGAGAAGAGGTCAAGAAGATGACTTTCACTAATGCAAAGATGCGAAAAGACAAATTCTTTTACCAAAATGAAAAATATTTTGTGAATATTTAGAAGAAAGAAACGGCAAGTGTGCTCCTTATATGAAAACAAGCAAGAAAGAAAGAAACCCGAATAGGGTCCCACCGGGCGTGCCAAAATGTTTCGCACAGAATTTTAGTTCCAGAATAGAGTTACTTCTATCCTTTCATTCTCTTGAGAAACAGATAAGGGGTTAGGGTTAGGAGGAATACTTGTAGAGTGTTGGGAAGGTGTGCGCGTACCGTAGAGAAATCAGACCGATTGTGAAGAACTCCTTTTTGTCTGGGAAGGACTACCTGTAAATAAGAATGCAAGACCACCAGATTTTAGTTAGACAATAAGTGAGGGAACTGCCTTGGGCCCAGGAAATATTAGACTTCCTTTCGAAGGTGGTCAGTTCCCTTTTAATACAAATTGATGCAAATGATAATAAAGAAGCTATTGCGAACTCACGATTTAGGTATCTCGTTACTAAAAGCAATAGAGACTAAACTACCAATAATAGAATGTCATGTTGTTTGTTTGGTCACTGGTTATTGATATGTTCAGATCAAGTTACAGGGATAGACCAGGCTGGACATGAGATTGTTTTGAGGTGAATAGGTGAAAGGTTGGTTTTGGTATAAGTCACAGTGACTGATGTCGGTCACTGGATAACCGATCGTGAGTTATAAAACCGGTACCGTAGGGAATAACCGATATCGGTAGGGGCAGTGATTTAGGGATTTTTAAATGGAGGTTGGTGTAAGGTGGTTATGAGGTTTGGAAGGTTGGTAGATGGTTGAGGGGAGTAGTAGGGTGATAGAGAAGACTCAGAGAGTGAGAGAGTTGTCTTTGGGGTAATATAGAGATGGATGACCGAAGGTTAGGTGCAGGTTGTTGCCGGGTAGTAGATCCAGGAGTGAGCTTATAATCCCTATGAATTAAAAGTTCACAAAGTGGTGTCTAGAAGCATACAAGGTGATAAAAGAGACTACTTACTAGTTTCTGATGTGGATGCAGGTCAAAGAATGTAGTGGCGAAGGCAAGGCCAGTTGGGATGATCAGCAATCGGAAGTGATCTGATGAAGCTATCCTCGACTCTCCCAAGGTTTGGATGAGTGTGACAATGCTCTAGTTGCTCAGTTCAGTTTTGGGCTCGATGCTCCTCTTTGCAAACTCTTCTCTCCTTCTCACTTGTCTCTCCCTTGCAAATGGATTCGGATCCTTTCATTTTGGTTGGGGGAGGTCATTTACAAGGGAACCGATGGCGGTTACCTAACCGATGCCGGTCGAGTAGGGACCGATGTCGGTTAGGTCAAAGTTGGCTATTTTTAGTAAAATAGCCAACTTTCCCTCCTTTTCTCTCGAGGGGTCAGTTGTGGGCTTGGTCAAGTCATTATTAGGTTCGTTTTGATGCGGGTGAGGGGTGATGAGTCATGGGTGTGGAGTGTTTAGGTGGTGAGGACCAAGTCATAGGTCTTAATTAGGTTAGTTTAGGGTTAGGGCTAGGTCATAGTGAGGTGGCGAGGTGAGGTGGCGGGGTTGGAGATGTGGATCTCTCACACCGATAATGATATACGACCCCCATGTTGGGTCGCACATCGTCCCCTGTTGGGACCCAACCCATCGTCGATGGCTCATCAGGAGCCGAACTCTCAGAACACCTAAGGGGCAACCAATGGCAATATGGTCCCATGCCCAAATCTGCAGGAGGTGAGTAGGTCCTACCATCTTCTGATGGTAGTAAGTAATCAAATGAAGGTCCCAGTATAGATGTGCTAATATGCACTGACCCCAGCAGTAGGTCTCTCCCTCCACCAAACCAAGAATCACTCCCAGGAGTCCAAGTGGAAAAGAAGCACCAGTCTTGTCAGGGAGTAAAACTCCACTGACAAAAGCCATCATGTAGACCACTACTCGGTCTAACTCTGGATCATCTATACATCGGGATAATCTGATGGACATCCCGCATTGTGGTATAGTAGGAACATCGAATAAATGTATAATATGTCCATTGAATATCAGTCCAGTGGCTCGTAGTCTGGATAAGTTGGCCTGGAATGGGAACCCACATGAGCGCCACACATCCTCCGGTGTAATGGTAATCTCCCGGTCGAGAGGCTAGGAAACACTTGACTCTCGTTGTGTTATCTCTCTACTATGGCTGTCAAGAGGTCATGGTCCAATGTAATCTGTGGCATCTCCACCACATGACTAAATCCTTTCACATGCAAAAGGCTCTCAGAGTCACTATGTCATCATCATCAAACTGTGCCTCTATAATAGCTAGCCGACCGTAGCGCTCATGAGTGCAGTAGAAGCGGGTGCTTATACGCTGCAAAATCAACACAAGTGTTAGGTACTTACTTATTTCTATTTTTCTAAGGAAAAATGCTTCTTCAAAAAACATCTAATTCACTAATTATTCTTTTCTTCTGAACTAATCTCATCTATATTCTTCTATACTTGGTTTTTTTTTAGCCAATTGTCTTTTCCCCCTTCATTCTAAGCACCTACATGCCTTTTTGCTTTTATGCGCCCTAAAAGACACATATGCACCGTTATGGACACATACGCGCACTAACACTTTTTCTCCTTTTGGTGTAGGCCACACAAAATGCATACGTGCCCAGTGTGATGCCTACACCCCTACATTGACAGCGCACACATGTGTGTGGTTGTTCTATCCTAACCAACACATACGCACCCCTCTACTATCTAACTTTTCTATGGATACGCGTGCAAGTACCCGCCTCTTCCAAATGGATACGCGTGTGTGTACCCACTTCTTCCAAATAGGTACACGTACGCGTCCCTGCCTCCCATGAATAGACATGCGTACATGTCCATGTCTAGTTTGATGGATACGTGTGCACGTACCCATCAAGCCAACGCATACACCCACGCGCATGCGTCAAAAAAGTCCTACCTACCCTAGAAAAGCCCTAGAAAATGTAATAAATGCATAATTAATGGGAGGGATAGGCCACTCACATATGGTCCATCCATTGGGTCCCACATGAACTCTCGAATGTGATCCACATGTCTCGTCCTCCTTGGTATTCTCACCATCTCACTCCAGGGCTATCGCTCTCGCTCATGGTAAAAATTTGCAAGAGCTCTGGTAGAAATGAATTGGTCGTGATTGTTTTACCGACCCCGGGTGGGTATATTAACCCATCACAAGTGCCCTGGGGCATGTTTTCTCCACCGTGATCATTCTAACCTTCTTCTATCCGCTGTGATAATTATTTTTGTATTAAAATAATTATTTTTACTAATTTTCACATGTTGGGGCACTTCGTGCCACCCAACAGTCACTTCTCCGTCACACTGAAATAATTTACGCATCTTTCAGGAACCTTTTCCCACATTTTCCTCTAATTTTCATCTATTTTCCCCCATCGTGATAATTATTTATTCATTTATTTTCAATGAATTCTTCCCGACTCATGTTTCTTCTTATGGGTATATATCCTAGCTCTCTGGTAGCTTCACCTTCCCGTTACCACCTTCGCGCATAATTTTAGAAGATCTTTGATCTTTTTAAATTCTTCTGACCGATCAAAAACCTAGAAAAAGAAAAAAATTCAAAAAAATATTTAAAAACAAAAAAAACATTGCAATTCCTCAAGAATGGCTTTAAAATGGGTAAAACGAATCATCTACGGCTGAAATATGTGTCTATTGCATGGAACTCATCCCAGATCTTGCTGAAATTTTCAAGCATTTCAAAACAAAGACTTGTGCATCACCAAAATATTTAATCACCTACACAAGCTATGTTGCTTACTTCATCTGTACTATGGGGCACTATCAAGTTGCTTGGTACTGTTTTCGTCGTGCACATTGCTTTTTTTTTTGTGGGACCCAAGTGTCCTCAATCTTCCCCTTACATAATACACCTTGCTTGGGGCATCATTCTTCACCCTTGTCATTTATCGAACATTTAGGACCTCATCTCGATAACAAAATATTTGTGCAACTATCTTAAATGTTGTTGGTTTAAGTGTGTGTGATTGTATTTATTTCCCTATTAGGTGATTTTGTTTATTTCTCGTATTGCATTGCATTCGTGTATGTTGCATGGAGTTTATCATTTTTAGCATAGGATGGTTGTTTGCATCTTGGATTTTCATGCCATTTTATGCTTCCGTCACATGCTCACATTTTAATAAGGACCCACGAGGAGGATTCTAAGCATTATGATCATCTTCTCTAACCACTTCTCTCTCTATTGTTTCTTTTCGATCGTCGATCGAGTTTCTCCATCACCCCATCGACACTCGAGGGGGAGTTCGTCATCCTTCATCCTATTAATTTTTCTTCTACCCCTTCAAAAAATTTCTACTTGTTTGCATTTGTCTACTTTCTTTGAAGTGACATAGCTTACGTCACCTCAAAGAGGGGAAAATGTAGACACCTATAGTTTGATCAATACACTATTATTTCTAATGGTGCACTAATGCTTCTTCCCTTTGCAAATTGATGGCACACCATCAGTTAGACCTATCTAACTCCCCTCTCATGACACCTTTTTGGTCGTTCTTCCTCTTATAAACCACTTAAACAGGTTGTTATAGCCTTGTTCTAACTACATTAGCTTCTCATTCCCTTCTAGCTTGCTTCTATTAACTCCCTGGAATATCAATCCACTTCGTTGGATTGATTAAGCCCTTCAAAACCCTTCTGAACCCTAATTACTCTCTAAGAGAGATTAATTAGTCTAACCTAAGTTAAATATCCTAAACAAAGTCAAATCACACTTTGACTTGCTAAAAGTGCTTTTGGAATTTAGCCTTTGTCCCACATGCACCCAAATCTCCCATTCTTCTAAACTAAAAACTATAAATAGGGTTATACTCCCTCATTTCCTAAGAATTCTATCTTCTTCCTAGCATAGATTATAGCAGTTTTTTTAGGCTTTAGATTGTATTTCATCTTCTTCCATTGAGCTAAAAGCATTTGATTTTGTATTTCATAGCACCAACATGGAGTAAAGGGAAGATCCATTGGCCTTGAAGCTACTAATGGGGAGATCTCTTTCTCTTGAACACATAACCGAATGCTTAGATCCTCTTAGGTTCATTATTTCAAGCTTTCAAAGAATAGAGGTTAACTTCATTTGTTTAGTTTGCATGTTTATTTCAAATTAATGTATGCAAAGAAGAAAACCTTGCTCATTTATTATCACATGGTCCATTAATCAGATTGTTAAAAGCCTTTAGGGTTTCTTTAGAATTCTTACCCCAAATCCATGGCTTTTACAACTTTTCATTGAACACTGTAATGATAAGTATAAGGAAATAGCAGATGTGCCTGAGACGGAGAAAGGTATTTACAATTGGTGAGTTGGTTATGGTATATCTGCAAATGGAAAGGTTTCTAAAAGGAACCTATAACAAGCTAAAGTACAAGAAGATCGGTCCCTGTAAAATCATGAAAAAAATAAACGATAATGCTTATGAGGTAGAATTATCAGGGACTTTTGATATTTCTCTAGTGTTTAATGTTTCATATTTGTATTCTTTTCATGGGGATGGTGTAGAAGGGGATTTTATTGATGTAGTAGTAGATTGGAGGTAGTAGGTTCCAGTGAAGAAGAAAGAAGAAGTGGATCAAATTATAGATAAGAAAACAATGGACATGCGACATGGGAAATATAACAAATATTTGGTACATTAGAAAGGATTGGAACAAGACAACAATACTTGGGTCATAGAGTGGGAGATTAAGAAGTTGGATGTAGATAAATGGAAGTAGTTTGAAGAAGACAACTTGCAAGAGTTGTGTTTTTTCAAGCAGGGAGAATGATGTGCCAGAATTAGCAGGAACTTGACAAGGTCATAACTTGAGCTCCGGGTGTCCGTTTGAGTCCATTTTTTTTAAACCACATGTTTCGATGAGATGAACATAGCGGAAATTGGCCCTACTATTTGGGAAAGTTTTGGCACATTTTCGGGCCCTAAATCCGCCATCTTGAGGTTGAAAATTAGGATTTAAGTTGTAGTTCGGTTTTTTCCTATTTTTGGGCATTAGTTAATTTTAGTCTATTAGTTGCATTATGAGTTAGAAATTTGGAAATTCCTCTAATTTAGGAATGTAGAAGATGCGTGGAAATTTTTGTTCCCATATAAATAAGCATGTGAACTTACTAAGAATAGCAGGTTCTAGTAAACTACTAAAAATAGTAATTTCCGCCACCTAGAGTAGATTTAGTCAAGTTAGTTAGAGTTTTCTTGGCAACTCGAGTTGGGATTTGTTTTCCTATTTAGGAAACATTGTAATTCATTATTCAATAACAAATAAGGAGATCTATTTTCTTTTGGAGTTCATATTATTTTCAGTATATCAAGTTTATTCATAATTGGGCTACATTATCATCATAGCTTTTGTACTTCATTATTTCTATTATTTACTTTATAGTTAGGATTTAGCATAATTACATTTTTATTAAATCATTTGGTGAAACCGCATTCAAATACTCTTGGATCCTCATTTTTATTTTCTCATGGCTCCTAAAATTCCTCAAATTTATTTGCATGATTGACTTCAAATGCATCCCAATTGTAAATTTGTTCTCAAAAATCCCTAGACACTATGTATCTCCCTCATAATAAGTTGCTTGCTCAAGTATTTTCCATTTTTATTATCTATCAAATGACTTTGTTTCTCCTAATCCTCCATGAAATCAACCTATCCTAGAGTCCATAAAAACTTTACATTCTTTATTTCAAGACAAAATTCTAGATATGAAAACAACAATCACATATCTTAACTCCAAAATCCAACATCTTAAGGATGCTTCTCAAGTTCATGAAAGTTGTTTGTCTACATCTCATTATCCTCATCCTAATTCTCTGTCTTATACATATTCTCATATATGTGAGCCTCAATTCTTACCACCCCCAACACCTCTCAAGTTTTATTTCAATGCTAAGAAACATAATATTCTTCCTCTTCTCCTTACTCACCAATTTATCAACTTTCCAACTACTTATTACTACCCTCCTTATTTGCTTGTAAAGTACCAAGGTTACTTGTATTCAAATTACCATTTAATTAATGAAAATAATGACAATGATTTCTATGCTCTAAAACAAAAAAATTGGCCACCTTAAGCATTATGGTCTCATTTCATTTGTTACACAAAATGCTACTACATGTTCATCTCCAATTTCTACATCCCACTAGGTTCCTAAATCTGATCCATCTATGTCTAATGAGCATCATGCCATAACTTCATATGTTCCTTCTTTAGTCACTCAAATACAGCCTATACAACCCAATCCAACTAAGTAATCACCTCTTAAGGTTTTCCTCCATCACCTCCTCCTACTAAGTCATCTACAACATTACCAACTCTAACTAAGAAAATTCCTCTAAAAATCAGTCCAACCCTTCCTCCTCTCAAGTCTTATATGGCATTACCAATACCAAGTAAGAAACCACTCACTAAGCAAGGCCACGAAACTCTAGATGACCTCTTTTTACTTCCTCCTTTCAACCCAAAATAAAACCCTGGTTCTACTCTTGCTTCTACCTACCGATTGTGAAAACAATATGCTTTATTATGATACATTTTAGGCCCTATCACCATCACTATGTATTTCTTCCATTTTCACATCTCTCTCCATCATCGAAAAAATTAGGGGGATCATGCTTTCTACCTATATATATATATATATATATAGGTTTTATAAAAACATTCACATCCATGTTACTCAGTACTGAGATCAATATAAAAAGGAAAATTTTCAATCCTTCTTCACACTAACACTTAACTTCAATATCAATTTAATGAATCTTTAGGGCATGGGACTCCTTCCTAGTTCAACATTTTTTGCACACTTTAAGCATATTTCAACATTTTTAGTTCATACTCAATTTTTCGCATATGGGGAGAGGTTGGGGAACCTATTCTCTTTCAATTTTTGTATGCCCTTATTTTCAAAACCATGACTTGATCCATCTACATCAGTGTGATTTGTGCTATTATGGAGGGTAACAAAGTATCAAAGGACTTTGTGGGAAGGATTTTCTCTACTATTAAACTTAAAGGGGAAGCTATCAAGGTTGCTAAATAAATATGGTACACAATATTCTTACTTCATAGGGGTGCATTTTTACCTATTTCCTCTTCTATATATTACACATTTTTGTGTTGGTTTTCATGCATATGATACTTTTTAATTCCTCCTTGACCCTAATTGGGTATTGATCATTCCCAATCCTTTATTGAAGTTTAGAACTTAAAAAAATCTCCAAGGAAAAAAATGGACTATTCTTTCCTTGTTTACATCCTTTTTCTTCACAAATATACAAATGAAAATATTTTCTATTACATAATTTAATTGAGTTATGTAAATTATTTATCACATATGTTGACTACACTCTCTATTGTTGGTTTCATTGTGGAGCATCCCAACACCAATCACAATAATGAAACTACAAAATAAACATTCAAGCAAATGAAAAGTGTGTTTACACACTCAAGTACAATTTCCTTTAAGCATGTAATTTTCAATTTCATACTTAAAGGAGGGGGAAATGTAGACACTCAAATTTGGTAATTTACACTTTGGAAAACCTTGATTTGACTATGCACTCTTATTATGGTAAATAAAACTTCTCCATTCCCTCTTATCACTTAATGAGGTTCATGTTTTAGCTTGTTTATCCTTTCTCATTGACATGTGGACACATTCTTAGAATACGTGATGTAGGAATATCACCAAGAAAAATAACAAAAATTTGATTTCATAGAATTTTTGTTGATTATTATCTTAAGGGACATCTTTATGTGATTTTATAGCTTCTTCACCTTCATACAATCCTTCATGATAAAAAAGAGGTTGACTTAAGTTATCCCTCCCAAACCATCTTTAAAAATATGAATTCCTAGTTTTAGATTGGGAGGTCTAAAGAAAAATATAAAATCAGATAAGGATGGAAGAGGGTTCTAAAGGGCCTCATATGTTTTATCAAAGATATTTTCACCCACTTGAAGTTAGGTTTCCTAGGTATGGTTAGTTTTACTATGGTTAATATTAAACACTGCTTGTAATTACCTTCATTCTAATTAAGAGAGCAATCTATTCGACTAAAGATGAATGAAAGATTAATAGAATGAGGTGATAGGGTAGAAACATGTTTGGAAATATCCAAGAAATCTATAAAATTTATGTATATGATGAAGCAATTATATATAAACATTATAACCTTGATGAATAAAGCATTGATTCCTTGTCATTGTGAAGGATTAGAAAGGATGATATGAATGTTTGAATTTTTCTAGTTATGTATGTGTGAATAAGCCTAATGCATTAATATTCTTGATGGTAGTTTTTATATGATGAAAATATTGAAATATATTGATAATTTTTAATCATTATATGCAATTCTGTAAAAATAGCGTGGATACCGTATTTTGTTACAATTGCTTTTGTTGTACAGGTTTTGGAAAAAGGTCAAAGTGTTCATAGTTTGAAAAGTGTGTTATTCATTATTGGAAGCATGTATGGTATTCCTTCATGTTGTACAATGAGGTAAGAACATTGAATCGCTTAACTAATTTCTACGTTTGAATGAAAGGTTGAAGTCATAACATCATTAGTGAATAAGATTGTAATACTTTTCGATGTGAGCATGATTTGAAAACTGAATAAGAAATTTTAAGGTATGGAAATAGGCGAGTATTGTTCGATTATGGAAAATGTCTTTAAACCACACAAAATTATAAATCTCTAGCAAATAAGATGGTATACTTCCGTGTGAGAAATCTCACTACAGGATATGTTGTGAGGTTGAAAAAGGATGAGATATAGTTAGGAGTTTATGTATTAGTGAGAAGAATAATAAAACACATTCAAGTCAAAATACTTAAGAGAGTCTTAGTAAGGTAGGGTTTCTTGTGAAACTTGAGTTGAAATTCCTCTTCTTGATTGCTAAGATCCTAAACCACAAGTATTGAAAATCAATTTTGTATTTAAACTTGATCTTGTCACACGAGAAAAACATGCCATTAAGAAGGAAATTTGGAGCAAAATTTTATTTTTGTGTCCAGAATGAGCATGATCATAAATTGCATTCAATATGAGAAAGATGTGTTGACATATTACAAAGCTTATGAAGTAAGATGGAGATCATGAAACCATTGTACACAAAATTTATGCATTATTTTTTCTATTCAAACCCAACAAAAGCTCTAAACTAGGGTTTAATAAAATGTAACCATAACTAGAGTTATAACCATAGAAAAGTGATCAAAATTAGTAGCAAGGATATTTAAGGGTCGTTAAACTAATTTCCAAGTTTTTAACTTCAAAAAAATAATATACGGATGTTGTATTTTTTATCAGTCTTTTAAACCCTTGTTATTGACCTAAGAAGGCCTAAAGTGGAAACAAGGAAGGTGAAACTATACATATCACCTAAAGAATATACTCTAAATATTTCGGGAACATGTTAAAAGCCAAATGGGTATCCAAATCTATAACTATATTGTGGTAAAAGTGTATACATGAGTTTTAAACCTGCAAAAGGTGAAATATGAGACCTAATTAGAGTAAGAGACAAGTGGAATAGTCAAGGTTGAAAGGGAGTTGAGAAGCAAAATTTATTAGTGAGTTAGAAGACCATAAATGTTACTCATAAATATTTTTTCTTTCCCTTGAAACTTTACTAGTTAATCCCAACAATCGAGTTTGTGTCAAAACATGGCTAATATGCACTTAAAAGGGATATAAGACTTAACAAGAAATTTTACGTTTTTATTTCATTTGTTGATATTTCATGAAGTGTATGATGAATAATAGAATATGGGGAAGGTTCCTAAGACACGAGGCGAATATAGTGATCTAAAGAATAAATAATGAGAACATCAAGATAATGAAGTAATGCTCTAGCCTAAAACACGGCAGGTCAAGGCAAGAAGGATAAGCATATTTTTATCTAATACTAGTGTGTAAGGGAGTACAAATAGATTCAAGAAGAAAAAAGGTGCATTGTGATGAAGATAATATTTGCATGAAACCTTAGTCCAATATTCAAGAGTCCTTTCTTCCAAGACCATTGCATTGTGAGACTATAACTAAAATTACATATATCGACCTTAATCTCATAACAATTATTATGTTTTGATCTTGAAGATGAAATGTTTCCAATGAATATTAGTAGATTTAATAGTGAAACTAATCGAAAGAAGGATGATCTTGTTTATAAGTGAAACCAAAGTGATTCTTAGTTATGTCATGACATATTCCATGAAATTCGTAAATAATGGCATAGAGTTTGATTCAAATTGGTATGGTTTGACTAAATCTTATCGCTATTGACATTAATACAATGCACAAAATTAATAGAAATACTTTATTGCATCAACTCCAAACTTTATTTTAGCAAGAGCGAGTCAAAGCAAGAATAGTCAAAGAAAATTCTAAATCGATTATTTCTATCTATATATCACATATTAGGTGGATAATGACATGCGATTTGAGGCCTCTTTGGAGTAGTGCTAACATCGGTAGTGCACGGGATTTCCTATAACCCTTCTAGTATTTTACGCATGTGTAACAATTGATAGCGACAGATAAATATACGAAGATGAATGACCTAGAAAGTTGCAGAAGTTGATTCGGGGAAGGTCAAATACCATATAGAATTGTCTAAACCATATGGTACAGTCTTGACCTAGTGATTCATAGTTTGAGTTTGAGTTACAAAGGTTACCTAGGTCCGGATCTCCCAATTTCATTGTTGCACAATCCCATATCCCCAAAATCATAAGAAATCAGCTAAGTTCTTTCATAATTCCATTTTATGCTTTCAAATGCATGTTATTTTGATTGGTATATGATTCTTTATATATTATTCGAGTTTTGAATCGAATTAACATTTGTATTGTAGCATCTTTGTAAGCTTTGTGAATCAACTCATAATCTATTCTACACCGAATTAAATTGACCTTAAATTTAATCAAGGATTAAACAAATCACTATGAAATTTTTAGAAATACATTTTTATTATATTGTAATGTATTCAAAATGGTAAGCACCACCATCTTCTTTTAATAGTTCAATTGTGCATTTGATTTTTACTACATTTTGAATATTTTTATGATGCTTAGTTTGGGATATCACATATAACTTCATATGCAAGCATCACCTATTGTTTATCCTATGTGGAGAATTCTTCATAAGTACTTAAACTTGTCATGATAATAAATAATAATGATGGTTGAAACAAAAGGTGGTTAGTGGCTTCATGGTCTAAAATCCATACCAATAAAGTATACTTCTCAAAGAAACATATGATAGTACTCCCTTCTTGGCTAAGATTAAACCCCAACAAAAATTAAAACCAACCCTTGTAACTCTCTTACTATTCAAGTAAAAGAGGGAAAGTGATAAATAGAAAACTTAACCCTAAACTAATGCGAGTCAATAATCCTACACTAGAGAGAGAAATCAAAAGTATAAATAATAGGATAACAAAACTCAAAATGTTCTAATGGATAAATTCAACTCTAGAGTCACATATTTAAAACAAATAAATGTAGCTAGAACTAATCACTTAAGCATTGGAAGAAACCCACATGAAAACATGAAACACCACATTATAAGAAGTTGTCACTTCTCATTAGTAATCACCACTGCACTAATTATAAATCCCTTGCTAGATATGTTGTCACTATATGGTAGAATAGTTTGGGATGAAACAAACACTCTGTAACCAAATGAAAAAGACAAGAATAAATGAAAAAGAAATAAACCATGATTTCCAACAACTAGAAAACCCTAGTGCAATACCCAACCATGTAACTATTGGCAAACACTAATTCAAATATAAAAGGAACAAACAAGCCACTTGACAAGAACAACACATATCCATGTGCTCATTCCTAATCCTCATTTGTTAGCAATATTCATTTTCAAAACAACACTCTTTTAGGACAAACCCTAAACTTAGAGTTTTAGGAAAAGAAGATAGAGTATAGAGAATTTCTTCTAACTCTTGCGTCCTCTCTTTCATCACCTTTTGAAAAATATAAAAAGATCCATATTAAAATATAAAATATAAAATAATGTGGCTTAAAGAGTCGATAACATTAAATTAATATATTTTTGAATAAAATCACATGAAATTTCATTACCATCTTAAACTAAGGGAACAAATGTGATACTATGATGGAAGAAAAAAGGTTCTAAGTGACTAGCTCATATCGTTAGATTACTATTTGTGTTATTTTACAATAGTTAAAGGTTTTAGGTTATTAAGAATGAGAAGAAACTTTGAGTCTATTAAGAAGTAATTGGGATTCTACGAGTTTCTCAAATTGAGTAACTTGTGTTTATATTCAAAATTAGAACTATGAATTATATTAAAATACATCATATTAATATTTGAGGTATATATATATAAGAGTTTGAAGAGAGGATAATGTATAAATTTTGCAACTATTTTATGACTAAACAATTTATTTATTTTAAAAGCGTAAAAACCCATTAAATGTAAGCCCCACATTCATATATTTGTTTAATTAAAAATGTTAAACGTATTAAATTTCTTACATATATTTAGTAAACCTTTTAATTCATGAAATGTTTAATATTTAATTTAGTGGAAATATTATTAACTAAAACATAAGAGATGAACCTTATCTCGAATGTGACAAAAATATATTTATAACCACATAGTGTTATATATATATATATATATATATGAATGATACATGTGTATTAATATATAATTGTTATATGATGATATTTCTAATATAAACATTCCAAATATAACCTCATATGGTCACATAAACAATTGATATTCTTACCATTGAAATATTTGAATATATCTAAAAAATTATCAAAATATATTCAAAAATTAGTTTATACGAGTGAAATGTCTTGTGAAGTTTTGAAGGGTTAAAAAGGTAAATAAATTTATTTTATATTCCATTAATTAAGTATTATGTTAAGATATCAAATAGAGAATTTTGGAGCTGAACATAATTAATTTGTGTGTGATATGACATGTGCCATAAATAAGAGGAATAATTCTAAACCAATCAATTTTTTATTTTTTAGATAGAAAATATTCAATTGCAAGAAAGTCAACATAAGAATAATAATAAATTATGGCAAATTATTCCATGACATAACATTTGTAGAATAAAGTTTACGATAATGAAGAATGACTAATATGAGGAGGATATGACCAATCAAATATGAGTAGGATATGACCAATCAAATCAACTCACTAATGTGGTGGGCATATAATTTATATGGTGGTGGTCAAAAAGAGTAGGCTTAGAAGTCAATGGGTCATCGGAAATATAATTATTGCCTGATGGAGTAAACCTTAAAAAGTAATCTATAATATTCAATATAATTAGTGAGATTACGGCAATATAAATGTTTTGTATTTATTCTAAAATGAGGTTGAAAAATTGTTCATATCATAATGTAATGCGTGAGGTTCGAAAGTAAGTCCATAATTAGTATAGTGTTGATGTTGAAAGGTATAGACGAGGAGTTTAAATTCTAATAAGATTTTGAGTTAGACAAATAATACTATTTTTCAAAATCAAGATGTGTTTATTATTATATTGTGAGATCAAGGGTTCCATATTTGGAATTAAAACAAAATATTTTAAAATTATCTTTTAAGCTAGTGAAATATGAGTATATCTTTGACTATTGCATATATTTAAATTTAGTAGTTGAATAGGCAGGCGAGAATATACGCATGACTATAAATAATGTTAGAAAAGTTTTTATTTCAATTCATTTTTTAAAAAGTAAACTAAGTTTAATGGAAATTGAAAACAAAATAGGTGCTACAATGTATATATATTTTCAGAAAAATAATTAATTTGAATTTACTTTTTCTTATTTTGAATTTAAAAATGTGAAGATAAACTATAAAATGATAATACTTACATAATTCTAATATAAATATTATTATATGTATCAATTTTTTGAAATTAAAATTTCATATATGATTATTTGTGAATAATTTTTATTGAAAATAAAAAAGTTATATGAGTTAGGTGTATAAAATGTATTTTTGACTTAATGTCAAGAACTAAAGGTTATATGTTTGCCAAATCATTTTTCTTATTAGAAAAGACAAAAAAAGACCTCTTTATATCTATTTCAAAATCCATGTTATTACTTATTTTAAAATAACAACATGCATACGATAAAAACATGACAAAGCCTTTCATAGGAGCATGATCCTTTGTAGACTTGCTATAGATATATAGAATAATACCCCTTAAGAAAAAAAAATCCACTCTATTATAAAAATAAAATATTCATTGAATACTTTCTTTCACACTATGGTGAGGCTTCTTGTATATCTCAATTGTCATACGATCTAAAAGCCTCAATAACCAACATATCTCTATCACATAACATTAATGTTAATGTAGTATATGCTTACAATTGTCAAATTGTGGTAAAATATGATAGCTTAATACATTGATATAATTTTATCATAGTGGAATATTTTGTTTGTGCACATGGTTGTCCCACACAATATGGAAGAAAAAAATATTTCGAATATTATCTTGTTGTAATTTGTTAATTGTGTTTCTTTATGACTTTCAAAGCTAAATTATTAACATAACGAAAAGAGGTGTTGAAGGTATTCTATAACATCTAAAATATTTATTCTCTAATCAACAAATAATTATATAAGTTCAAGGTTTAATTATTTAAAAATTTCCTACATTTCAATAATGATTAAAATATATTGTTAGAAGATAGGTATTCATGTTACGTTTACAAGGTTATAATAGAATAACATTTATATAAATTTTTTTACAATGCCCCAAATGTTATATAAGATTTTATGGCAAGATAGTTACATATGAGATGGGCAACCAACCCAAATTAATATATAATTATAGCTCAATAATACCCTAATATCAATTACTTAAATTAGTGAAGTGACTAACATTTTTCATTTATAAGGAGTTGTCTTATCTATGAGAAGTGTGTCCCTTCAACAATTAAATAAATAATAATCTAACTAAACAACTTGAATCAAATGAACCAACAAACCCCTTCGATCCAAATAGAAATAGAAAAGGACATAAAAAACATGACAGTAAATTAATCCAATAATCTTTGTCAAACCTACAAACTAGAATAATGTACATTGTAGTACTAATAAATGGGTGTTGTCTCACTGTAAAATCCTAATGAAACCTTAAAAAAAAATTGACATCAATGATGGACATGTTAATGGTGTGTGCTTGTACCATAATAATCAAAATCAAGTTTTTTTAACTACATCAATCAAATAAAGCTTCACACATAGTACTATCTATGTGAAAAATTAGTACTATGTCCGGTACATCTTCTTGATACCTAATGACATTAATGAACATTTCTCAAATATCCCTTTTCAAATTGTACAATCATAAACATATCTTCCTCCGTCAAGAAAAATGTGAGAAAACCTTGCAGGAAAAAAAAATTATCAAAAACTTAGTCTCATTGACATCAATGATATCAAAGAACTGAAAATATTAAAATGTTAGAAAATAACACACACACACACACACACACACACACACACACACACACACACACACACACACACACACACACATCCAAAACTACCACCATATTATTACCCACTTTTAGACCTACTATCTCATTTAAGATTATTCTTATTAGCGATTTGTCATTTTATCAAATCCGAGGGCCCTATGAACCCATAATACAACTACATAATCTATAACAACACAATTGGAATGCTTATTTCACTAAATATGGACTTATTCCAGTCCGAGTAACTAAAAATATAGCCAATATTAGAATCCAATATTACTAGTTTTGGATTCCAAAATGTTAAATATTGGAATTATCTGCACTCCAAAATCACACATATTGGATTCCAATATCGCATATATTGGAATCCAAAATCACATATATTGGAATCCAAAATCACATATATTGGAATCCAAAATCACATATATTGGAATTTATTGTACTCCAAAATCACATATATTGGAATCCGAAAATCAAAATATTGGAATCCAAAAAATGCAATATTGGAATCTGTTAATTCTCCTTCCAGAGTCCAATATATCTAATCAGGAATTAAATTAATGAATATGTGAAAAAATGTTTAATGATTTCAGGGAATCCAACATTGATATGATAAATAATGCCTAGCGGTCACTAGCCCGTATAAAACATAAACATGTTTTGTTTTATACGAGCTAGCTTGAAATGCTAGGCTTAATGTTTGCTTTGGAATAAGGATCTTATCAATTTTAAGATGTCTTTAAGATTAAACTATGCAGATTTGAATATTTAAAATGCCTTTGGCCTAGTGGCCACTAGGCTAATGACATTCACAAGATGTGAGACACTTCTAGATTCATTTACTATGGTGTGATTGAACCTAGGGGCAACCAGAGAATTACCAAAGATGTTATGAAGAAACTAATGAGGGAGACAATTCAGTTTAGGAGAATGTAATTAATTGTAAAACCATTCCAGATATATTTTCATATTTAAATTTAGATATCAAATTAACTTCATTTATTATGGTGTGATTGAACCTTAGCGCAACTCAGAGAATTTCTGAAGATGTTATGAAGAAATTAACAAAGGGACAATCCAGTGTAGGAGAATGTAATTAACTGTAAAACCATTCCGATATATTTTCATATTTAAATTTAGATATTAAATTAATTGTAAAAACATGGCATATATATTTTCATATTCAAATATGGATATGAAATTAATTAAAATTAATTGTAAAACCATCCCAAATATATTTTAGTATTTAAATATAGCTATGAAATAAATTGAAATTCCTTTACTAAAGGTAGAATTATATTAAAATATCTGAAGAATAATTGGAATTTATAATGTAACAATATTCCCAAATAAGGAATTTCAAATCAACAATAGAAATCATAGTACAACTCAATAAAAAAGCTTCCTATAATTATTTTTTTGATTTATTAAAATCCTAAACATCGTCAATGTCCTTCAATGGTTGCAACAAAGGCTGTAACACATCTAACAAGTACTTTTATTCTCACTTAGAATATATGTTAATTTTTTTTAGCAATTATGTAGTTTGTAACATCATTGAACTTGTGTTTCTCTAAAGAGTCATCTACAAGCACTTTGCATTTTTACAATTTTGTATGATACATTAAATTGCCACCAAACAAAGTTAAGATTCTTGAGATAATTTGGGATTCCTAGAACCTTCATAATCGGAGCATTTGGTCTTGACACAATCTTCCTGTGTAAATATGAACTTGAAGCTTCCAACCTCTAAGCCAATGTTTTGAAGGAATGAAGGCATCATGTCATCAACATTTGACTTTCTCATCGATGTCCATAGTTCTATTTTGAATTTTTTTGCACCATTGTAAGAAATATTTCACATTAGGTCTAAGAAAATAATTTTTTTAGCTCGGCATCACCAAACGTTTTAAGCTTGTTTGTATGTTGAATCAACCTTTTGGAGGGTGTGTGCCAAAACTTCATTTATATAAAATATGATCAGTTTCATGTTAAATGTGTTCTTATCTGAAAATGAAAAAGAAATTAAAATGGTTAAGGGCGGTGAATCAATCAAAAAATAAAATAAAAAACAAGTCCCTTTTGATATTGTTATATCAAAAATAAAATGGTTGTAGGTGGTGAAGAAGGTAAAAATCCAAGGGCGTTCATCATTTCTTATTGTTATACTAGAAATATTTTTTTATAGAATTTATTTGAATTGAATGTAATGTTTCAATGCAAGAATTTTTTTCATCTTGTCTTGTAGTTATTTCATTGCATTTGAAAGTGGTATACATTTTCTATTATCGAAGCAAAAAATAGTATTTAAGCATGCTCAAAATTAATTTAGGAATACATATTTGATTAATAAAAACTACTCAAAGATTTGTTACAATAAAGTTTCTTTGTTAATTTTCATTTGCAACTTATACACTCACACTCTCAACTTATAATCAAGGAAAATATAAATACTCCCAACTTATATTCATATAATCTTAGCATACAAAATAGTTAAGTAGAACCATCATAAAAACATATGAATGTATTTTATTTACAATGTTAAGCAAGTATCATCGAGTAACATTTTGAAATGATAAGTTTTTATTTAACATTTTCTTGTTCCAAATATTTGATGCCCTCTATCAAATTAATCCCTTAGACACCATTAGTAATAAGTATTTGTATAAATTGGTCATCAACCACATATATTTTTAACAAGATTGTCCTCTACATTTAAACCCAACCATAAAATTTGCAGGAGGGTTTCCTTTTGCACCTAATGTAATACACATTATGTCTTTAGAAATATAGGGAACATCATTTCTACTCCAAACATTTTCTATATATTTTATTACAATTCCATCGATTATATTACAAAGTTACTTTCCCATGTGAGTACTAGATTCAATTCAGTTGATAATTTTTTGGTGAAGGACTTTGTCAACTTTTCAACATCAAAAGAAGTGCTTTCATCATACGAGAATCCCATTTCAATTTTTTTGACAATGACTTTATAAACTCTTTCAAGCCACCTTGTAGGTTGATAGTCTCCTTGTTGAACTTGAATGACATATCCTTAGGGGGAGATTGGTTTTTCTCATACAACAAGCCCTCCAAATCTAAAATAAGTAAGTAATTCTTATTGATAAATGCAGGGAAGAAAATAATTTTTTTAATCGGTCTCATATCAATTCTAACCAATGGAAATAATCACCATTATAGCTTGAGGCTACCACTAACGGATGGGGCTTGTGTGTAGGATTACATCTTCTTTACTTGTGCGAGTTAGATCCTTTGATGCAAGATATATTTCAAAAAATATTAATCTATTCATAATCTAGCTATTTCTATGGAAAATGAAATCATATTTTAAAAAACATAGTTATCTACATGGAAAAATAGTAAATTAAATATCATCACTTTAGGAGATTACCACTTACCTAATGAGCTTCCATCTTGGCTTGCATCAACCTTACTATCACCATCTAGAGTTACATCCATAATGAGACCATAATTAGGGACCAAATACTAAGCATCTACTATCACCATCTAGAGTTACATCCATAAAAGGAACCTAAAACTAAATTTACATCAATCTAGCTCCATCACAAGGCACACAAGGTAGGTTCATCTGCATCACACTTTATAGGAGGGGAGTTTATTGTTTCCATGCACACATTTACTAAATTTTACATCTAGTTATTTGCTCTCTACTTCACAAAGTGTGACTAACACAAGAGAAACCTAGGGCATGATTTACACACACACACACACATAGTAGAACTACATAGGGTCCGAGACGTAGTGCAACACTCGGATTATTCGTAAGTCCACCATTATTTCCACCGAGGACAGTCTGAACCCTTCATATACATCTTTATTTTTAGAGTTTTGATACTTTATTTGGTGTTATTCAAGTACTTTGATAATCTTTGATTTACGGCGACATTCACTCAAAAGGCAAAGCAGAGGTAGCGGACACTTAGCGATACATCACAGGAGGGTTTTAGGCTATTGTTGTAAAATAGGGTACAAAAACTCAAACTAGGGCACCCATGGGTGCCCCCTGTCTCCTTCTAGGCACCCAAGTCCATTTAGAGAGCTCAAATATGTACTTTCTCATGATTTTGTGTGGTCATTTCCTCCTCTTTTTACCTAGTACACACTTCAACACAATCTTGCACCTTCATCCAATCAGCTAAAGACTTATTAACCCTCTCTTGCATATTAGGGTTTCACATTTCTATTTACTTAGTTGCTTGGTTAATTTCCATTATTTACTTAGTTGATATTTACTACTTTGCATAGCATTAGATAGGTCTAGAATATAACATTTTAGTATAATCATTTTGGTGAACCCCATGCCCAACACCACCTTTCACTTAAGGCTCTTTTTCTCTTATTTGTTATGGCGCAATCCTCTCGAAGAAATTACTAAAGCCCCATGGTAACGAAATCAATGATTATATAGCTAAACATCCCCAAGATCTAGAATTCCTTCTTTATGTTGCTTACGAGGAAGCTACAAATCTTGTGGAAATTAATGGATCTACTGCTATTCCCACCACATTTGCTACCCAATCAATTTCTTCTACTCTTCCACCCATATCCATTATTCCCCTTTTTGGTACTACTCCTTCTAGTAATTATACCCCACCCCTTGTTTCCCATACATGACAACATCCTTCCCCTAGCACTCAGGATCTTGCCTCTCTTTATCAAGACCTTCAAGTAAAAATTCATTGATTACAACAAGATACTTCTCATGCATCTCCATCTTTCGATTCTACTGTTCTACTACATACCCCATTCGCTCTCGTTATATCCACCTATTCATTTATGCCAAACTTTTTCACCCTTGAACTACCTATTTTCAATGGCCATGGTGACCCTCAAGAGCATCTATGAGATTTACATGTGGCTTATCTAGATTTTGTGGATGATGATATCCTCTTAACTAATATTTTTCTCATATTTTGCAATATTATGTGATTTGGTGGTTCTACGACCTACCTGTCCATTTGGTAGCCTCCTTTGCACATCTATCTCGATGATTTTCTCACTCACTTATTTATCAACATAAGCTCCTAGATTTATTATGCCCAATTAGCACAAATTAAGCAATGATCCAAAGAACACCTATAAAATTATGTTTAGAGCTATAAAAACAACTTAACTAAAATGTCCGATGTGCTCACGGACTCGAGCTCCAAGACTTGTTCATTTAGATTTTCCTTCAACCTCTCTAGGAGAGTGTTCTCTTTAAGACCTCATATTCATTTGATCAAATTCATCATACTAATAATCATCGTGAAACCCATCTATTATCTATAGTCAAGCTTAATTACCAAGAACAAACATCATCCTCTACACATTTTCCAGAAACTCAACACTTCAAATTTCTTCCACAAAACCCTACGACACCAAAATCACTGTCAATGTGGTCATGACTCCTAAATAAGTTCAATCTTAACCACCACAATCTATATTCACCAAATTTCCTATTGCTCTGTAACTCATATTACAACAACTTCTTGAAAGAAATCTTATCATTCTTCCTCCACCGCTTGAATTGGATCCATCATGACCAAAAGGAAGAAATTACAATGAAATTTTTGATGCAATTATCATTGTTGTGTGGGGCACTCTATAAATAGGTTTTCAAATATCCAAGACCTCATCGATAACAACAAGCTTGAATTTCCTAAGGCTACAAACTCTTCACCATTAATGAAAATCGTAAGCTCAAATTATTTGGTAACCTACCTCTGCAACATGACAAGAAAACAACTGATTCATCAGCTAATCATACTTATCGCGCAGTGCCTCCACCTGAATTGGGGCCCTTTAATTCTTGGTGGTGAATACGACATCACTTCACTATTCATCTCTTTCTCTGATCGTGATTATCATGCCACTTTCTCTTATAATCACTTACATATTAGTGCCTCTATCAATAATACTAAGGTTGACCCATCATGGCCTATTAGTGCATGTTCTATGCCACTTCTTGATGTTATTGGTTATCCATGTTCACACATCTCATATCGATGAAAAATTCATATGGTGTGGTCAAACTTCATGTTATGGTAGGACCTCTTACTATGTTTGTACCTTTCCTTATTGGACAAGCAATCGACACTGCGACATGCTTCGGGCCTCAATTGGATTCATCGGTCTCAATCTATCATCTCTATGAATCATTTGCAACTCAAATTCATTCATAACAATCAAGTTGTTTCTATTGATGGTGTACCTCCATCTACTCCATGGTCATCATCTCCTCAAGCATTGGTTAATACATCTCCTACTTCATCTAATACATCACAATCCATGTTACTTAAAGCATAATCTACTCCTAGTTCACCTACTTGCACACCATCTACGTGGCCTCACCACTCTTCTAGTCCTACACATCGACCTAGGTCCCTTCCTCGCATGATGACTACATCTCAACGCAAATATCCACATTTTTTTATTCCCCTGGGTGTCCATCACCTCCAAACTTGGTTTCTTGTCGATCTCCATCACCTAATAATTTTTTTGCACCAACATGCCCATTATATATTCATCCATCGCATGAACATAGACTTCACTCACCTTTGCATGGTCTATCTAATATACCACCACTACTAGAGCATGGTCCTACACTTTTCCACCACTAACATCGGATGAGGGACTTTCGTCCTTCACTTTCATTGGTTATTTTATTTTCTCACATGGGGGCATAACACTCAGAAAATTCCCCCATCCTAACATCCAAATATTTCTCGTACTTGCATTTACATGCATCCACATTCTATCATTCACATAGTCATCTACATTACATACATTTTCATTACCCTATGACAAAATCTTGTGCTTCACTTGAGACTTGACTATTGAGAGCATTTTATACACACGGACCCCACACACTACACATTAGTTACTACACATTAGGAACTACACATCCTCACACCATATGACATCATCTACACATTACACACTACATACTATTGAAATTACACGTCTTCATATATTCTACACTTTGCATCCTACATATTTTCTTGCATATATCTCCCCATAGCTATCGCATACTATGTATTTTTACACCTCATACATGTCATATTACATTACATCTTACATATAATATACTATATATCTTAGGAATTGGCACATCTTATTTTTACATCATATTCTACCCTACATACTATGTTTTTGTACATCCACTTATATGTGCTACACTCACTACCCGATGACGCACTCTAGTCTTGTGGTCCATACTGGACTGTTGAGGGTATACATCATAAATGGACCACATTTTGCTCACATTTTCATCATCCAATCTTATTTTTCTCATCCAACATACCTTGATTAAGTGATATATGCTTTAGGATATAGGGTCACTTGTTCTAGCATCATCTCGTGATAGGCTACATCATCACATTCACTTACATTGTTTAGTGGTATACACTTTAGGATAAATCACAACTCCTTTCTACTCATATTTTCATGATATAAGCTAAGGCTAAAATGTCACACACATTTCATCTCTATGTCACATATCATCACCACATACTCATCATAGTGCACTACACACAACACATAGTTTGACCATTTCCTGATGACACACTCTAGTTTATGGTTCATTCTTGTCTGTTGATGGGGAACACTTAATGAACCTCACTACATAAAACTCCATTCACTCAAGGGAATGTGGATCCTATCATCCTTCATGCATTCCATTCCATCCATCCAAAGCATACTACATTTTATGGTGGCATTTACTATTGCTTGCACTTGTCTTTATATGCTCACTTTATTACACATGTTAGATAAATCTATTGTATGCCATTATATTTACCATACATACATGATTGATCATGTATTTTTCTAGTTGTGATCATAGATATAATTCTCTTACACTCAATATGGATGATTTATTACTACCATTCCCAAAGTGGTTCTTTGGGGCATCCACTTTCATCCACTATAGATATTATTTTATTTTTTTACTTACCACTTTCCATTATTAGGTTATACATGCTTTGATATACTTGTTATTTTTCTAATATGTGAACGAGTGCTTCATGTGCAACATTTTTATGTGGGAATATCTGCTTCCATACTTGTTTGTTACATTGAATTCTATTGTTTGTTTGATTTTCCATTTTTCTTGTGTGTACATTTGATTGCTTGTGTCAATGCAGCCTTGAGTGTTTTGTGACACCATGAGTGGTGTCCCATGTTTTCAACCCACTTTTCATGTTCTATGATTATCTTATTTTGTGTTTAATTTGTCTCCTCATGCTTAGATTATACATGTTCTCTACATGCATACTAACACTTGTTGCCTAGTCACTTATTTGTGTGTGCCTTGTTCTTGACCAAGCACATTCCCTTCCCCCTATAGGGAAGAGTTTGAGTTATGTGTTCGGTCTTCTTTTGGGGCCGTATCCTGCTATCCACTATGTCGCATGCACCCACAAAGAGGGAGGCATAATTTGGGTTTTAAACATGGTACAGTAGGTTCCATAGTTCAGTCTATAGTTTAGTCTATGGTTCATTTTAAAGTTTTTTTGAGAACACAATACATCAAGTGGGTTCTAACCATTCTACAAACCCCATACATAGCATATTTTATAGGGAAGATTTTCCTTAGCATTACGAGGAGCGATCACGGAGTTTGAGGAACATTGGAATTTCTTCCTTACATTTCTTTGGCCAATGGCGTTGGATCACCCAAAACCAGACAGATACAAATATCTCGTCACAAATATTAGGGAAGAAGTTACTGAGTTGGAGAATAACACAACTTTCTCTCTACACTACTTTTTCCACAATGGTGTGAGATTGCCCAAAAACTTGCACTTCACCCATAACTACAGGATATCCTTTTCTACACCATTTTTCTCATCACGGATCAGTGCACGTGTTCCTTTTTCATTTTAATTTTCATACTTTCATTTACAATCTTTTCATTATATACATGTGTTTTTACACATATACATGTGTATTTGACTACTTGATCATCTTCTCTTTTGAGGTCTATCTATATAAGAAGTAAGCGGTCAACAAAAAATCAAAACAATGAAATCAACAACAACACACATATGGAGGGTACATCACACATATTATACTAACCATGTAGGTACAACACACACATTGGAATCCACACACATACTTCCGCCCTAGGTTCACTTTCATCACTTTGAACACTTTTACATCTTTACTCTCCACACTCCATCTTTTTTTCATTCCACACTTTTTCTAGTCCTTCGGCACATTTTCTAAATCACTCTACATGGTCTATCAAGTACACATCTCTATCTACTTTATATTACCAAGATTTTCGATCACCAACATACGGTGGGGGAAAATGTAGTCACTAAATCACACACTTTGACTCAATATTTAGTCTTTGTCTCATACTACTATTCATATGGTTCTTGAGTCAAAAGAGTAATAATTAACCCATGTCTTTGGCCATTTTTATATTGCTTGATGTCATGTTTTCTATCTTACACCTACACTTTCCTAGTTTTTATTGCCACTTTGTGTCTTTCGTATTTCGATTGGGGTGCCTTGCTAGAAATGGGATGCCCTAAGAGCCTTGGTCCCCTCTAGGGTACCCCGATCCTCTTTGCACTTTACTTTAACCTTTTGGGCACTTTCTAGCCATTTGATTTTACCATATTTTTATTGGTCATCCTTTTGGGGGTTAATTATGAAATTAGAACAAGAGAACCATATAAATATAAAGTTATGAGACCATAATGAGGGACCAAGCACAAAGCATCTACTTTCACCATATAGATTTACATACATCAAAGGAACCTAAAGCTACATTTACATTAATCTAGCTCCATCACAAGGCGATAAGGTTGGTTCATCTCGCATCACACTTCATAGGATGGGAGTTTGTTGTTTCTTTGCACACATTTACTACATTCTACATATAGTTATTTTCTCGCTACTTCAAAAAGTGTGACAGAGCACAAGAGCAGCCTAGGAAGCGATTTACAAACACACACACCTAGAACTACACTGCTTGGGTCTAAGATGTAGTATAACACTCAGTTAGAAATTCCACCATTTTGGCTACTAAGGACAGTCATATCCCTTCATATGCATATTTATTTTTTAGTGTTTTGATGATTTCTTTATAGTTTTGCATGTACTTTCTTCATCTTTTATTTACAACGACATCAACACAAATCAACGACATTCATGCAATAGGAAACAAAGGTGGACAGTCACTTAAGGATACCTCATAATAGGGTTTTAGGCTATTTCCACATACCAAGGTTCCTGGATCTCAAACCAGGGCACCCACAGGCACCCATGTCCCCTTCCAAGAACCCTAGTCCATTCAAAGAGTTCAGATTTGTACTTTCTCGAAGCACGTGTGGTCATTTCCTCCTCATGTTTACCTCGTACACACTACAACACGTTCATGCACCTTCATCGAATCAGCTAAAGAGTTCTTAACCCTCTATTTTATATTAGGGTTTCACATTTCTATTTTCTTAGTTACTTGGGTCATTTCCATTATTTATTTAGTTGTTATTTACTACTTTGCATAACATCAGATTAGGCTAGAATATCAAACTTTAGTTTAATCACTTAAATTGTTGTTTTTTAGGCAAGATGTATTGCAAACAACATTAATCAATTCATAATTGATTTCATGATATGGAAAATGAAAGCATAATTGAAAAGCATACTGCTCTCCATGGTAATATGGTAAGTATAAAATAAATTTTTATATGTCTTCTAAATGAATTTTAGTGGCGCTAGGGTTCATTTATATTCGTTGAACCACCCATTGGCAAACAACAGTTCTGAGATATTGATGTGGATTAGCGAATTTTAGGCTATGCCATCATTGGTTGGACTAAGCAACTATACTAATTTTATTTATTCGTGAAATGGTAAGTAAAACTATGGAGATTTTCATGCCTTTGTGAACTTTTAAAATAGTAAATTTGGTTATTCCTTCTTTGAAAATGGTTCCTCTTCTAGAGTTAGCTAATATCATTTTCTATAACTTTGTGAGCCTTATAAATGGTTTTGTTTAAAAATATGGATGGATAACATACCATGTTATAACTACATATTTGTTTTGGTTACCACCATGGAATCCACTGTTACTTTCTCTGGTTGTTGGTTGTCTACCTAAACCATTAATTTTCTTATAAATTTGTGGGGTTTAGTAGTGGTTTTTATTTATAAAGGAACACGACTAACATACCAAGTATTTGAGTTAGCCGATATCACTTTCTATCACTATGTGAGCCTTATAAATGGTTTTGTTTAAAAATACGCATAGCTAACATACCAGGTTTTGACTGCATATTCCTTTTGGTTACCACCACGCACTCCACTATTACTTTCCCCAATTGTTAGTTGTCTGAATAGATCATTAATTTTATTATAAATTTGTGGGGCTTACTAGTTATTTTTAGTTATAAATTCAAATGAATAACATACCACGATTTGATTTTATATTCGTTCTAGATATGGCCGAGTTCTCTTCATCTCGTCATCGAGTTGGTGAACATACAATATTGTCAAAAAAATGAAAAGCATGGAAATTGAAAAAGATCTTATTAAACATATTTATAAAATTATTGAAGGTCAATCACCATGTTTAATTGGTCATATATCATCAAGTTTAGAGGGTTGTTCACTAACTCCTATTGTTCTTTTGTTTTTGCGTAGATACGAAATGTATAAGTAGATTAATTCGGTTAAAATCCTTTTAACAAAATCACTTGTTCAATTTTTATTCTGTATGAACCTTTCCTAATGTAATTATAGTAATGTTTCAAAAACATTTCTTGACTATGTGTCTCAACAATAAAAACAATAGATAGATTAGATTCAACTAATGTACACGGTGTAACACTACGGCGATAAAGCACTAATCTTGAATAATTTTGGGAACAACATCAAGTAAACATCTCAGCCCAGAACTCATATGATCGTTCACAAGGAAAAGGATGTTTGTTTCCTTTTAGGCTAATTTCTCTTGCAGTTATCAATTATTGTGGTAGTTTTTCCATTTAATCCCTAGTGAATTCTTCTCTTTCATCATTGTTATCATCGCAGTTATGCACACCAATTATTGTGTACATAAGACAAAAACTTTTAAATTTCCCACTACTATCATAGAGTCTGTAGCATCCATCCAGAATCGATTCTCCATTGTCTTTAACATTTTCCATGTATTTTTATTGTTTCTCTTAACATTTTTGAATATTCAATTAGTATGAGAACAATAATAATAAAATCTAGGAAAGCTGGTTCAAAAAAATGTTTGTAGATCAATAATTACATCGAATAAATATCACTAGATAAATTGCAAAAATCAGCGATAACACATTCATCATTGAAAGGATTAGTGACAAGAATAGTTATTAGAGTTGACATAAGCTAGAGCGAGTATGCACATTGACAAGTAAAATATTTTGTCTCCTCCATCCTTGTTTCTATATTTTCTTCCATTGACATCACATAGTTTTCTAATATTTTCTTATCCTCGAAGGGAAGAAATTCTACCACCATATTGTCCTTTTTCCATTTTTCCTTTTTCCCCTATCTCGGGAATCATATTTTCTCTTTCAATTTATTTGTTGACCCAATAACATAGACAACTAGTGGTAGTGTGATTCATGTAATTGAAATTTATCAATTGCATTGGATTCGCTATAGGATGGAAATATAATAGTATTTGGATGTTTTTCTTTAACATAATGTAGTTCTATTTCTCTCATTTTGCTATCTCCTTTTATTATCTGACAGAAAGAATCAAATGTCTCTACTATTATGTTTTTCTTTAACATAATGTAGTTCTATTTCTCTCATTTTTCTATCTCCTTTTTTTATCTAACGGTAAGAATCAAATGTCTCTACTATTATGCCTGCTGAACAAATCCGATTAACCATAAATAACTTGATTATACTTTATCTACTAGTAATCTTGATATTTCTTCTTCGTTCATTTTTCTAGTAGTTACACGAATGAATTGGGTGCAAATATTTCCAAATAATTTGGCTAAAAGTTAACCTAGTTATCTTTAATATGTGAACAAGCAAGGCCACCCAATCTAAACAACTGAAATTTTATAGTCCATTTACTCCATACATTGATTAACTAAAAAAATTATTCTAAAGTTAATCTATGAAGTACAATAATAAATATGTAAATGAAAATGACCCAAGTAACGAAGTAAATGAAAATGTGAAACCCTAATTAACAAGTAGGGTTAGAAAGATCTTAGTTGATTTGATGAGCTTCTTGAATTGTGTTGCAGAGATGGTTGGAGAATCAAAACGAGGAAAAAAATTGTGTCGTGGTCCCCAAAATGTTCAAATCTAAGTAATCTGGGTGAATTGGGGCGCCGGGAGAAGATCGGGAGCCTATGGGTACCCTAGCTTGAGTATTGACCGCCCTAGTACGTGCGGGAGGTCCAAAAACTAGATTTTTAGAGTTGTAAGGTGATGCAAATCCTTTGTTTTTATCACTTCAATATCACTTAGTTGTGTTGTATGTTTCTAATAATCCTTGATTAAGAGGAGACCTGCAAAACTCTAAAACAAGCATAAATCCTAAAAAATAAAAATGTAGATGAAGCGGTTGGATTGTCCTTAGTGGCCACAATGGTGGACTTACCGGGTAAGTGTTACACTACATCTCATACATGATGTATTTTTATATATGTGTGTACAATCATGCCCTAAGTGCTCTTGTGCCAGTCACACTTTGTGAAACTAGTGAGTAATAACTATGTAGAAATGTAATAAAATGGTGGATGGAATAAAATAGACTCTCTTCCTATGATGTGTGATGCAGATGAACTAGCCTTGTCCCCTGTGATGGAGCTAGATGGATGAAAATGAGCTTTAGATGTCCTAGATGGATAAAACCTTAGGTGATGATAGTAGTGACTAGTTCTTGGTCCTTCATTATGGTCTCATAACTTTATATTTATATGGTTCTCTTGATGTAATTTCATAATTACCCTAAAGAGGTTGATCACCAAACATATAGAATGTTAAAATGGCTAGAAAGTGACCAAAAGATGGAAGTAAAGTGGGAAATGGATCAAGGTGCCCCAACTAGGACTAGAGCACCCACGGGCACCGCGAAGATCTTGGTTCGGGTGCCCGGTCAAGACTAAAATGTGGAAAAATAACAAAAAAATTATGCATGTATATGCGGGAGGTTGGCGATGACAATGATAGAAAACAAAGTACAATGGCCAAAGGAAGGGGATTAATTAGTAATTTTGTTCACTAAAAATATGAACAATATTACGAGACCGAGACTAAATAATAACCAAAGTGCATGATTTAGTGTCTACATTTTCCCCACTTTTTGTGTGTGAGCGAACGCTTGGTAACATAAAGTAGATAGAGATGTGTACCTGATGTCCATGTAGAGTGATGTAGGAAATGTGCCAAAGGAGTAGAAAAATCATGGAGTGCCAAAAAAATATTATGGAGTGTGGAAACTAAAGATGAAAAAGAGAAAAAAGTGATGAGAGTGAACCTAGGGCAGAAATGTGTGTGTAATTTCCGATGTGTGTGATGTACCTACATGTTAGTATGAGGTGTGTGCTGCCACAAAATGTTATTGTTATTGTTGTTATTGTTGTTGTTGACTTCTTACTTCTCATACGGTCAGACCTACAAGGATAAGGTGATCAAGTAGTCAAATATGCATGTATATATGTCAAAAACACATGTAAATACGCATTTATATACTAAAAATCATGTAAAGAAATGAAAAAAATGTAAAAGGAACATGTGCACCTGATCCATGATAAGAGAAAGAGTGCAGAGATGATATCTGTACTATGTGTTTTTGGGTGATCTTACGCTACCCTATCCAAAGAAGTGTAGGGAGAAATATGGATTATTCTTAAACTTGTAACTACTTCAATGACATTTTGTGAAGAGATCTTTGTCTTGCATGGGTTTTGGTTGATCCAACACCACTTTGGCTGAAGTATTATATTGAGGAATTCTGTTATATCCTATAACTTATAACTGCTCCCGAGAATGATATGGACAACCATGTCTTGTAAAATCTGATTTGTACGGGGTTTGTAGACTATTACGAACCCATGCATTGTATAACCCACATTGTAAAGGGCGAAATCGAACTAAACTAAACTGATGTAGAAGTGTTGTGTAATATGTAACACCCTAAATGATTCCTCCCTCTTTGAGGGTGAATGCAACGTCGCTGATAGGAGAATGCAGGCCCAAAAGAGGACCAACCACATAAAATATGCCCTATGGGGAAGGGAATGCATTTGGTAGAAGCCAAGGTACACACAAATAAGTGGCTAGAAATAAGCAAGTGTTAGTACGAACAAGCATGCATATAGAAGACAAGTGTAAGCTACACAAACAATGTGTAAAATAGAATCAAGTAAACACACAAATAGACAACCAAAGTGGGTTGCAAACATGGGACACCACTCACGATGTCACAAGACACTCAAGGACATAATGGTTGCATACAACAAACAAGTGTGCACACCAAACAAAGGGAAAGGCTCGCATACTGATAATAATCGAAATAAGAAAGTACAAACAATAGATAACCACGAAAGAAAGTAATACCGAAAAACAAATACTCCACATGAAGCACCCATTAACTTGTTAGAAACTTAACCATTATGTCAAAAGTGTGTATAAAAAAGTAAATGAAAAGTACTAAGTAAAAAATGAAATAATAACACTTGTAGTGTACGAATGTAGATGCCCCAACAACCGTTGTAGGAGTTGTATAAGGAAAGCATCCATGTTGCATGTAAAAGAGCTGTATTTGCAATCAAAACTAGAAAAATATGTGAACGTGCATGTGTGAATGGTAAATATAATGACATACAAGAAATCTGACTAGCATGGGTAATAAAGTTACCATATACACACAAATGCAAGAAATATTAAAAGCAACAAGATATGCAATATGTTTTGGATGGATGAAATGGATTGAAAGATGGATGATAGGAGCCATGTGCCTCCCAAGTGAATGGAGTTGTATGTAGTGAGGTTAGTTTGGTTTTCCCCCTTAGATGTTAAAGAATGAACCATAAACGAGAGTGCGTCATCGGGAAATGATCAAAGTGTGGGTTATGTCTAACACATTTTGATGAGTTTGTATGCATAATGGTGATGATATACGACCTAGAGATGATGTGTGTGTGACCCTATAGTTAAATCCTATATCACGACAAGATGATCAAAAGAGTGATGATGTATCCTAAAGCGTATATCACTACAAGGTGAATAAAGGGAGTGGTGATGTAGCCTAAAATAATATACCACTATAAGGTGAAGGAATATGTGACTATTTATCTTAAAGCGTATTTCACTAACCTAGTAATGTCACATTATATAAATTTGAATGATGAATTTGTAAGTATGATAAGGTCCATTTGATTTATAAACCCTCGGCATTCGACTATGGACCAAGGAACTAAAGTGCGTCATAGGGTAGTGATTGTAGCACATAGAAGAGGTAGTATATGCGGTGATGAGAGATGACCATATGATGTGTAAAATGTAATTTCTAGTAATGTAGTATATAGGATGAGTAGTATATGATGTTGGATGTGTAAAAATAAGAGTATGACACTTATATGATGAATAGTAATATGATGTATGATGTGTAGATGCACAATGTAGACTAAATGTAGAATGTAGGATGTAATATGTAAGCTGCAAGACATGTAAATAGACATTGTGTGTAGTACCTATTGTGTATTGTATGGGGTTCAAGTGTGGTATGCCCTCAACATTCAAGTGTGACCAAAGCACAAGAGTGTGTCATCGGGTAGTGACAATGCTAACACATGTGATGAGTATGCCTATATGAGAATATGGATGTATGACAATGCGGAGATGAGAGATACACCTATGCTAACATGATGGGGAGATGTGTTAGATGTTATGCTCCCCAAACGTGTGGTGGGAAATGCAGTCATGTGAAATTATTGAGAAGATCATAAATGTATATATTGAAGCCTACTTGAGAAGAATTGGATACTTAATAGCAAATAGAATTTGGTGAATCATATAAAGAACCATTGTGAAGTAATGTGTAAAGCTGGAAAATCATGTGCATACCAATAAGAAAGATTCAGAGCATAAGTTGGAGATGATCCCTTACCTATGGAGATATTATTGAATGGAATAGGGAATTTGAGAGAGGTGTGGCATATGTCTAAAGTACCAAAAATATAGTCAAGCCAATATTTTCCAAGTGTTAGTGGAGAAGTGTGAGGAGCGCCAACAACAAAGATCATCGGATGAAACACAAGAAGGCCATAAGTAGCCGTGATGTGACAATAATTGTGATAAAGATGAGGCGAGTGAATGGGTAGTAAGATATCATTAAGTGTTAAACCAAGTCTAGTTAAACCCTCAAGTGTGAAAATAATATCTAAGAAAGTACGATCAAGTGGAATATTATGCCAAAAGGAGTTTTTGTTTAGAAGCATGCATGTGAAAGGTGGTGATGCAGATGCAGACCACACAATAGGAGATGAAACAGTCTCAACAATATTAACAAACCCCGATAAAGTATCATAGAATTGGTAGGAGGGTCTTGAACTTATATTCACCCGGCCATCGGCCACAAATTTTTCTTTGAAGTAATAATCATCTACGTCAATCGGTGTAAAATTTAGTTGGCCTAATGCTTCATCGGCCGATTCGATATAAAATACTTCATCATCAAAGTCCTCATAATCTTCGGTGTTAACATCCTCATGTTGTGTAACATTATCAAGTATATTGGTAGGTGGAGTAGAAGGCAGAGCTATAGGAGGTGCCTCAATAAGTGAGGAAGGAATGCTTGATAGGAGTTGATATCGTAGGTGAAATAATAGCTATAGTGTGAATAGAAATAGTCAGATTATTTGTAGCGGAAGAAGAAGATTGTGAAGTGCTAAACTGACCAATGTCATATGTGTCAAGGCATATGGGATACATTGTGAAGGTGGAATGAACATATCAATGATAGGGTCTATGTGACAATATATTTGAATGGATCTAGATCTACAATGATAGTATGTTCATAGGCATCATGTAAAAATTTGACACATTGGTGAATAGTAGATTGATTTTCTTGCATTTTTGAATCCAAGGTCTACCTAACAATAGAATGAATTGAAACGAGGCATCTATAACATACAAATAAGTGAGAACAGTTTTAGACCCAACTCGGATATATAATGAAATAGTTCCTAGACATGTACGAGTGGTATATTCATAACCTCAAATGATAGTAGCATTCCTAGAAATGAGAGTATCACTAATACCTAGCTGCTTTAGAAGAGAATAAGAACATAATTTGATGGATGATCCATTATCAATAAGTACCCATTTAATACAAGTGGTGCTAATGAAAACATAAATGATCAAAGGAGCACATGGATTGATTTTAGCAAAAGGTGATATATCCTTGTCAGTGAAAGATATAACATGTGGAAAATTGCAAAGAGACTATATGAGATGTGTAAAGGCTAATGCAGAGTTATCACTTTTGATATGAATAGTATTAATGTAAGTTTCAGCATGCTATGAAAATATGGTGCATTACACAATAAGTCATAGCTATAAATATTAGTGAGAATTTTTAAGTTGTTCAATGATTTCATAGTTGTTAAAAGAAATATGAGGAGTTTCCGAAGTAAAAGGTGGAGGAATAGAAGTGGATGAAACCGTAGGAGGATTAAGATGAGCACACGAGTAGTAACTACATTAATATATGGATTGTACCTAAGTGTAATGAAGTGAGGAGGATAATGAGTATGCACATGCATGAAATTACTAGATTTGACAACTATACCAGAACCTTAGTAGGTGCAAAAGTAGGATAAGACGATTACGTCATGACTTGATAAGTGGAGACATGATCGAAGAAAGGGTTAGATATGTCGGAGTTCACCAAAATTATTTACTAAAATATGGTTATTCTAAAGTTAATTTAAGAATTAAATCAATAAATATATAAATTAAAATGACCCAAACAACTAAGTAAATGAAAATGTGAAACCCTAATTAACAAGTAGGGTTACAAAGAGCTTAGTTGATTCAATGAGATTGTTGGACTATCTCAGAGATGGCTGGAGAAATATGAGGAAACGAATATGTCGAGGTCCTAAAAAGTGCAGATATGATTAATCATGGTAGACTGGGCCACTTAAGAGAAGATTAGGGCACTGTTAGCGCCCTAGGCCGAGTTTCGCCACCTTAGTCTGTGTAGGAGATCTAGAAACCAGATTTGTAGGGTTGCAAGGTGATCTCAAGCCTTCATTGTCTATCACGTCAATATTTTATAAGTTGCGTTGTATGTCACTAATAATCCTTGATGAAGAAGAGACCTACAAAACCCCAAAACAAACATCAAACCCTAAAAAGAAAAATGTAAATGAAGGGGTCAAATTGTCCTCAGTGGCCACAATGGTGGACTTACTAGCTGACCATTTCACTACATCTCAGACCTAATTTATTTTTATGTGTGTGTGTGTAATCATGCCATAGGTGCTCTTATTCTAGTCACACTTTGTGAAAGTAATGAGCAATAACTATGTGTAGAAATGTAATAAAATGGTGGATGGAATAGAATAAACTTCCCTCCTATGATGTGTGATGCAAATGAACCAACCTTTTCCCTTGTGATGGAGCTAGATGGATGTAAATGAGATCTAGATGCCTTAGATAGATGCAACCTTAGGTGATGATAGTAGTGACTAGTGTTTGGTCCCTCATTATGGTCTCATAAATTTATATTTATATGGTTCTCTTAATATAATTTTGTAATTTACCCCAAAGAGGCCAACCACAAAAATATAGAATGCTAAAATGGCTAGAAAGTGCCCAAAATATGGAAATATAGTGGGAAAAGGATTAAGGCACCTTGAATAGAACCAAGGAACCTTTGGGCGCCCTAAGATATGGGCATGAGCATCCCGGTCAAGACTACAATGATGCAAAATGATAATAACATACGGGGCATGTTTTTACGGGAGCTCGGAAGTGACGATAGAAAGCAAAGTAAAATGGCCAAAGTATGGGGGATAAATAGTTCTTTTCTTCACTCAAATCCCATATGAATAATAGTATGAGACTAGGAATAAATAATACCCAATGTGTGTGATTTAATGTCTACATATATCATCTCGAAAACAATAGAAAAGTTCATTTTTCATATAGACTTTCAGATTTTGTCCACTTTAAAAATCAAAAGGCATTAATTTTCAAAGTTCTACATTCAAATGACAATCATATGATAAATCATTTTATATAATGAAAGTAAATGTTAATATCCAATGCAATAAAATTAAAATACATTACCTTCCACTCTTCTATTTTTATTTTTTTCAAGCCACGATGTTGAGAACATCTTAGCACTTTCCAAACTAATCTATCTTTGTACACTAAATTAATAAACTTGGTGTTTATCTATGTTTTATTCACTTAATAATGTTTTTTTCAAATATTATTAATGGCCTTGTTAGTTACATTTGCAGATAGAATGCAATGCCTTCAAAATTGTAGCCTTAGATGTAAAGAATTGTAAGTATCTTAGCCCAAAATATTTTTTTGTGCACATATTGTATGTTGACCATCAATTATATAAAATTTAACATCATCCCTTTCCATGTATTTCGGATCTTGGAGTTCCACAACATTATTCGTAGACTACAAGAAGGGGAGAATAATTATGTCCCTCGTGTATGAATAACAATTATCAACATGGAGTGAATAAGAAGGTCAACATCTTCATCATCTATAGGACAATACTGATATGCTAGACGTGTTACATGACACCTTGAAACATCAATTGAAAATACTTCACCATTTAATAAAAATTAATAAAACTACTGACTAGTTGAAGGTTTTACTTTCATGAATATAGTGGTTGCTTTCTTCACCAATGCAGCTGATTTAGTATTCTTTTTCAATCCTGCATCTTTGATCTAGATGGATAGATATTAAATTTAGCCAAATATGTTTTCATCAACATATTAAACAACGTTTTGTGTTTAGTAGGTGAAAGAAAACCTTTTCTATTCAAAAAATGACAAACAAAAGAGGTTTTATCAGTTTTATACTATTTTCTAAGAACTACAAGCATGCCACTCGAATGTCTTCTCGCATTTGAAAAGCTGGTTTTTCATTATATTCTAGCAACCCCAAATTCCAACCATATAGTGAACAATAATATGGTTCTTTTTCTATTAAGGCTTTCATTTCCCATTTCCTGAATAATGAAACATCCAAATCCATAAACAAAATAAGACACTTTTTATTTTCATAGCCAATGCATTCAAGCTGAACACACAATGTACTCAAATGAGTAACTTCGATGATATAATTTTAGCGACTTCCTCATGTTCGTCATCTATAACAAAAAATAACCACAGGTCAACATAATAGTTGTCAGGTTTATGGATTTCAACAAACCATTCCTCATCTCTTTTCTTCTAGCACTCGGCACCTTCAATGAATGGAATTGTCAAGAACACAATGTGAACAATGGAAGACATTTTACCTACAATTAGAGTAGAATATATTAATAATTACTTCACATATGGACTAAAAATTATTTTTTTCACATTGTATGATAATGAATATAAGTATTATCCTTTGTGATCACCAATATCTAGAGTACATTACTTTTTACCTAACCTTCAACCGGACATGATATCTAACCTTCAACTGGTTACTTTAATTTTTATTTTGTGGATCACATCAATAATAATAGAAACTATGAAAAATAGTTCTTGAAAAATAACATGCAACATATTTTGGAAGGATTATCCTTTGTCTAAAAATTGTCCACATTGCGTAGATAACATGACAAGAACATTTGAAAATATAGATGTTAGCAAAGATAGGATTTAAGTCGACATATAAATGGATAGTTTTTAACATTCCTTGTTGTTAATTTACAACAATTGAATGGACTAGCATAGAGGCCATTAAGATTTAAATTCTTTCATAGTTTGAGAAACAAATCACAATAACAAAGTCAGCGATCACTTAAGAGTATTTTTAAACATAAAAATGTTTAGTTGTTCCTAAAGAAATATTGCAAGGAATAACTTAATGATCACTAAGACCTAACAATTTTTATTTGAAGTTCATAATTGGAATATATTTTTCATAACACATAATTTGAATCCATTTGTATCAAATAAAATTCTTAACAACTATGAAGATCCATTACTAATTGATAGGAATGACATAGAGGCCATTAGGATCTTTAGTTTCTTGATTTAAAAATAGTAATAAAATAACAAATCATTGTCTAGCTTAGTGACATGCAAGATTACCACCATTACCTCTTTTCATTGTTATAGTCACAAAATCATGCACTTTAGACATTATTTAGTCTCGGTATTATACTACTATTCATATGGTTTTTGAGTGAAGAAATTACTAATTAACCCCCATCTTTTGGCCATTTTCTTTTCTTTATGTCGTCATTATCAACCTTCACCACATACGTGCCCAGTTTGTTTTCATCATTTTCTATCATTTTAGCCTTGACTAGGGCACCCATGCTTGTATTGGGGTGCCCATAGGTACCCTAGTCCTAGTCGGGGTGCCCTGATCCTTTTCCCACTTTCCCACCACTTTTTGGGAACTTTATAGTTGTTTGACCATTTTATATTTCTTGTGGTCAGCCTTTTTGGGGTTAATTACAAAATTAGATCAAGAGAACCATATAGATATAAAGTTATGAGACCATAATGAGGGACCAAAAACTAATCACTACTATCATCACCTAAGGATGTATCCATCAAAAGGTCCATTTGTATCGATCTAGCTCCATCAAAAGGCACAAGGGTTGTTCTTATGCATCTCATAAGAATAAGAGGGAATTTTATTCTATTCCATCCACCATTCTATTACATTTTCTACATATAGTTATTTCTCGCTACTTTCAAAAAGTGTGACTGGAACAAGAGAAACCTAGGGCATGATTTCAAACACTTGCACATATAAATACATCAGTTCTGAGATGTAGTGTAGCATTCAATTAGTAAGTCCACCATTGTGGCAATTGAGGATAGTCTGACCCCTTCATATACATATTTCTTTTTATGGTTTGATTCTTGTCTTGGGGTTTTCGGGTCTCCTCTTCATCATTGATTACAGCGACATAAAGTGCGGTGCAAACGAAGTTAGTGCGACCAATGGAGAAGGCTTCAAATCATCTAGAGACCCTGCAAATCTAGTTTTTGGACCTCTAGCATAGACCATGGAACCTAGAACTCATAATAGGACGTCCACAAACACCCTAATCCTCTCTCAGTGCCTCATTCCAACCAAACAAATCAGATCTATACTCTTTGGGACCTCTGCATGTTTTTTCCTACTTCTAGAAGATTCATTTCATTTTACGACACAGTCCAAATCATCCTACAAATAAGCTAAGATTCTTCCAACCCTACTTGTTAATTATGATTTCACATTTTTATTAGTTTAGTTTCTTAGGAAAATTTCTATATTTATTTATTTCATTTATTTACTATTATTTATTGATTTTCCTAGTTTAGATTAACTTAGAAAATCCACATTTTAGTGAACCCGACCACTTTCACGTTTAGGATCCTTGTTTTTCTTCTATCATGGGTCGTAATGTTCATAAAGTTTCTTTATCTAATTTACTTAAGAGATATCCCAATTGTCAAGATGCTCTTCAAAAATTCCTAGGCACCATGTATCATCCTCAAAATACATCGCCACACCAGATAATTCTTATATTCGATCGTTTATCTGATGACCCTAGTCATAGTAATCCTCCATCTACTCAACCCCTATTAGACTCAATTCAAGCTTTACATTCTTTTTTTCAAGAAAAGTTTATGGCTATGAAATCCATGATCACATCTCTCAAATCTAAATTTCAGCAGCTTAAGGATGCTTCTTAAGTGCATGTTTGTTCTACCTCTGCATATCATCTCCAATCCATGTCTACTACATGTCATATAGTTGAACCTCAAGTCATGGCATTACCTAAGCCTCTCATATTTGAGTGTAATACTAAACAACATGACATTCTTAATAAGCTCATCTATTATCAACTCGATCACTATACCACCTACTCATTACTATCCTCCTTATCACTTAGAAAAATATTAAGGTATTCCATATTGCAATTATCATCAAATCAATGGACATAATGAAAATGATTTCCACACTTTACAATGAAGATCCAAACATCTTAAGCATAAAGGCTTTATTTCATTCTTCGCAAAACATTCTACCGCATCTCCATCTACAAATGCTACATATGTTCCTTCTTCGCTTAGTCAATAGCCACCTAAGAAATCTTTTACGACATTACCAATTTAACATAAGCAACCACATCTCAAAATTAGTTCACCACCTCCTCCTACTCAGTCATCTACAACATTACCAAATACAAAAAGACATCACTTCTCAAGGTTTTCTCTAAATCACATCCTCCTACTAAGTCATCTATTATATCGCTAAGTCATGCGTAGCAATCACCTCCTATGGTTAAAATTTTAATTCTAGCATATGATATAGACCCTACAGATGCTTATGATTGGGATCCAGATGATGCTTACTATGATGATGAACCATCTGATGGTCATCCTTTATCATGTCCCATCACTTTTGTTAAGGAAACTACTCCTTACATCAATCCACTTAGTGTCTCTTGACAGGATCTACATTGTGTACATACTTAGAGTACATAGCATCGACACATCCCCTCCATCACATTATAATAAGTGTATTTATCATCTTTACATTAGCATACATGACTCTCATAGCATAATCTACACACTTTGCGACCATTACCTGATGACACACTTTTGTGATTTGGTTCACAATTGAATGTTGAGGGATACTTATTACACATGAACCCCATAAACTACATAGTAACCATCCCATGTTAAACACCAAATATAATATCATACCATCTACACATTGCACACTAGATTCTAGGCTATAGGAATTATGTGTCTTTATACATTACATTTTACATCCTACATCTTGTCTTACATAGATCACACACATACTATATATGAATCACACAATACACTTTCACTATTACATGTTACATGTCTTTAGACAATCTCATACTTCATATTACGTATTCCATCTTACACCTACTATGTTATGTATCTTAGGCGTTTACACATCATACATTACCTCTTATGTTATCACGCACAATACACATTTTACATCTTACATCCCCAACTCACCTTACATCATTAGTGTTTCCATATTGGTGCATTTATACAACATACATATTCTACATATGTGTAAGACTTTCATCTATCCTTACATACTACTCATCATGCCTACTACTCTTAGTCTCTATACACATCTTGCATTGCATCTTAAAATCATACATTACACATTCTATACATCACATTAATTATTCATCATGCATACATATATACTAGGGTTGATTACGCACTTTGTATTTCATCTTACACATTACACATTGCATTCATCATATGGTCATCCATACTCATCACATAGGCTACACACATTGACTACTCGCATCTACATTTCACGTGTATTTTAAACTCTCAAGATATCTACATATCTTGCATATTACATCTTGCATTATGTCACATCATTCATGTTTTCACATTTCTATACACCATACATATCATCTACACCATACTTATATTCATCATATTACACTTCTATTGTTTACAAGGATAACATCTCATAATACTCCACCTACATATTATATACTACGTAGGACACATCGTAAATTACTAATTCTACCTACACACATTTCAAGTACACATTATTCATAACGTATTGCACATTTATATGCATCTTATGGTCATTTATTATCACGTACACTACATCATATTCTATGCACTTCTCTCACTACCCTATGATGTAATTTAGTTCCTCAATCCATACTCAACCGCCAAGGGTTTACCAATCAAATGGACCTTAACATTATTACACGTTCAGCATTCGACCTTCTATCATGTAAAATTATTAGGCTAGTGACATACGCTATATGCTAAATGGTCACCTACTCTATCATCTGGTAGTGGTATATGCTTTATGATACATCACCACTCCCTACTATTCATATATTAGTGATATACACTTTACACTACATCATAAATCTTTCGATCATCTTGTCATCATATACGCTTTGACTATAGGGTTGATGACACATCATTTCTAGGTCACATATCATCACACACACATGCACACTCATTACAATGCATTAAACACAAAACAAATTATTCGACCATTTCTCGATGATGCACTCTCGTTTATGGTTCATTCTTGATCGCGACGGGAAAACCAAATGAACCTCATTGCATACATTTCTATTCACTTGGGAGGCACGCAACTCCTATCATTCCATCTTGCATTTCATTCCACCCATCCACAACATATTGCATATCTTGGTTGTTTTTATTCTTGCTTACATTTTCTTGTATATGGTTTCCTTATTACACATGCTAGTTAGATCTCTTGTATGTCATTTATCTATACCATCCACACACATGAGCATTCACATCTTTTTCTAGGTGTGATCATAGATACAATTCTCTTACACGTGGCATGGATTCTCACCTTCTACCCCTCCTACATTGGTCACTGGGGGCATCCACATTTGCCTCTCACACATGTTATTGTTTCATTTTATACTTAACACTCTATATTATAGGGTTATACATGCTTTTGACATACTAGTTATTTTTTTATCATCCTAACGGGTCCTTCATGTGCAACATTTGTTTGCAGGATTATTTGTTTTCATGTCTATCTTTTGTTTGTACTTTATTAGTTTGTTTTCTATTATATGCAGGCCTTGCCATATGTTCATTGTGAAAAAAAAAATTGTATGTGTCCATGATGGCCTTGCATGTCTTGCGACATCGTGAGTGATGTCGATGTTTTCAACCCATTTGTGTAGCTTACTTTGTCTTTTTGCATGTTTACATTACTATATGGCTTGGTAGGTTATATATTGTTTTCATAGATTACTGATTGTCTTATACATGCATGCTTGTTGGTACTAACACTTGTATTTGGATAGCCTCGTGTTTGTGTGCTCCTTGGTTTCTACTAATTTCTTTCCTTTCCCCTATGGGGTAGAGTTGCTAAGTTCATACAGTTGGTCCTATTTTGGGGCCACATTCTCTTATCGAGATGTGGTATGTTCCTAGAAAGAGGGGGCATAATATGAGTTTTACATACTATACAACAATTCTATACCGATATAGTCGATTCGGTTTACGCCCTTCAAATTGTGGGTGCAGTTTAGTTCAATTTCCATCCTTGGCATTTTGGGTATAATTTAGTTAAGTTTCGCCCTTGGCATTATGGGATCATACAACAAGTGGGTTCAGACTAGTCTATGAACCCCATACACAACGTCTTTTACAATACATGGTGTCTTTAGCATTCTAGGAAGCAGTTAGAGGCTTGGAGGTTATAGTGGGTGTGCCTCCCTACACTACTTCATCTAATGGCATCGGATCACCCAAAAACTAGGTAGTAAATATATCTCTTCACATATGATTTAGGGAAGTAGTTAAAGGTTAGAGGATGTAGCAGAATTCCTCCTATACTTCTCCAGCCTATGGCATCGGATTGCCCAAAAAACTCAAGAGAGGAAACCCTCTTTCTACACCCTTTCTCTCGACATGGATCAGGTGCACATGTTCCATTTTTCATTTGTGTATTTTACATTTACATGCTTTTACATATACCTACATGTGTTTTACACATATATACATTCATATTTGACTACTTGATCATTTTCTCCTTGCATGTAAGTTAGAATGAGAAACAAGTTGATGTGGATCCAGCCTACAAGAGGTTAGAATACCCCCAAAACACATAAACAACTTTACAAATAAAACATAGAAGTTTCAAAATAGATTTCTTAAAATTTTGGAATCCATACTAAATTTTTACATCATTACAATCCTCCTTTTATTTTACGTCTACTCTAAAAACCCTAAAATGCCAAAAATTACCTACTAGCAAAACAACTCAGATGGGCCCCAAAATTTGTGTGCCAAATATGCCTTCATAAATTAAGTCTCATGCAATTTTTTGACTTATTCTAACAAGCAAAACAAAATTTATTAAACTTCTAAGACCTAGTTAAAAGCAAAAGGAACGTTCGGAGCCAATTTTAGGGCACTAGATGAAGGATTCTCGCCCGAAAATGTGTCGAAATGTCTACAAACTTATAATAAAAGTTGAACTCAATGTAGTACTAATATAAATTTACCTCCCTATAAAATTTCAAGATGATCCAATGGTCAAATCAAGATTTATGGTCTCCACAAATTATGATGCCGCATCATAAGAAGTCAACCATAACATGAAGTCAACAACTACAACAATGGGAGCAAAAACAACAACATTTTTTCAGCAACACACACCATACTAACCACGTAGGTACATCACACACATCACCAGCTACACATGCATTTCTTCCCTAGGTGCACTCTCATCACTTTTTCTATTTTTTCATCTGTAGTTTCCACGCTTCATCATCTTTTTGTCATTCCACACTTTATCTAGCACTTTGGCACATTTTCTACTACAATCTTTATGGACATTAGGTATGCATCTCTATCTAATTTATGTCACCGATATTTCCACTAACTAACATAAAGTGGGGGAAAATGTAGTCATAAAATTATGCACATTAGATATTACTTAGTCTCAGTCTTATACTACTATTTATATGGTTTTTGAGTGAAGAAAATACTAATTAACCCCAATCTTTTGGCCATTTTTCTTTACTTTCTATTGTCATTTCCAACCTTCAACACATAATTTTCAGTCAATTTTTATTATTTTGCATCATTTTATCCTTGGCTGGGGCACCCATGCTTGTATTGGGGTGCCATGCAAGGGCCCCGATCCTATTCATGGTTCCTTGATCCTTTTCCCACTTTCCCACCTCTTTTTGGACACTTTCTATTTTTTTAGCATTTCATATTTCTCGTGGTCAACATTTTTGGGGTTAATTACAAAATTAGATCATGAGAACCATATAAATACAAAGTTATGATAGCATAATGAGGGACCAAGAACTAAGCACTACTATCATCACCTAAGGTTGCATCCATCAAAGGATTCATTTGCATCCATCTAGCTCCATCACAAGGCAAAAGGTTGGTTCATCTCGCATCACACAAACATAAGAGGGAATTTCATTCGATTCCATACATCATTCTATTATATTTTCTACACATATTTATTTCTCTCTACTTTCAAAAAGTGTGACTGACACAAGATTAACCTAGGGCATGATTACACACACTTGAACATAGAACTACATCAGTCTGAGATGTAGTGTAATGCTTAATTAGTAAGTCCACCATTGTGGTAGCGAGGAAAGTCTGACACCTTCATATGCATCTTTATTTTTAGGGTTTGATGTTTGTCTTGGGGTTTTGTAGGTCTCCTCTTCATCATTGATTACTAGTGACATACAACATAGTACCAAAAAGTTAGTACATCGGGTTGTGAAGGCTTGAGATCATCGAGTGACCTTTTAAATCTGGTTTTTGGACCTCCTGCATAGAGTAGGGCACCTAAAACTTAGACAAGGGTGCCAAAAGGCACCCCGATCCTCTATTAAGTACGCTAATCTAACCAAAAATCTCATATATGTCTTTTTTTGGGACCTCGCATGTTTGTTTCTACTTCCAGAATATTCAATTTATTTTACAACACAATCCAAATAAGCTTACAAATCAAATTAGATCATTCCAACCCTATTTTTCAATAAATGTTTCACATTTTCATTAGTTTAGTTTCTTGGGTCACTTTCTATATTTATTTACTACATTTATTTACTGTTATTTATTATTGTTCCTAGTTTAGATTAACTTATTAAATCCACATTTTAGTTAATCGGTTGTAAACACTATCTCTACATTTTTGAATCGATATTGTTTTTCAATGATTATAATTGTATCATATTGGCTTGAATATCCACAATGGAGCCAAATGTTACACTACATACCCTTGAGAGGGATGAAGCCTTATGTAGTTCTCATAAGATATATTCTTTATGAAATATAATTCAATTAGGTTTTTTAATTTGAAAATATCTATATAATAACAATAATTTTCTAGCTCAATGACCACTAGGCTCTTCTCATTACTTTGTAACATCCACCTTTTAGTCACTTCATATGGGTATTTAAATCTATTGCATAAATACATACATACATACATACATACATACATACATACATACATACATACATACATACATACATACATACATATATATATATATATATATATATATATATGCAATGTGATTTAAATACCCATATATTTAAATCTACATAAATCTTAATGCAATCCCATTCCGATAATTGTCATGAACCATGTGCAGTTGTATGAGATATTACTGAACCTATTCATTCTCCCTCAATGCTTTGTACGAGCTCATACATAAAATGTATCCTTGGGTTCTCCTTTATCAGAATATGATAAATATATAAGTGAAGACTTCTAAGTGTCTACCTAGGTTCCACCTATGAAATCCATAGGAATCTCATAGCTTAGTCCTATCTAAGTGTCTACCTGGGTTCCACCTATGAAATCCACAGGAATCTCACAACTTAGATCATAGTGAAATCTCAACAGTGTAATCAACAACTTACACCACTTTGCACAAAGTTTCTGAGTCATGTATGTCATGCTCAATTCCATGACAGCACACTCATCATTAGGAAATTTTCGTTTCACCTTAATCACTTATTCAATTATATGGATGCATAATGTAAATGTTGTAAATAGCTACAAATCTTGAATATGGTACAAATCCAGTTTAACCTACATGAAGACATACCTCTAAATCATCCTATGATGCCTAGAATCTTGTATTGGTGCATGGTGTTTAATGTTTTCAAGGTAATTATTAATCATTAAAGAATGCCTAGGCCTTACGACACCTTCTCCATGAATGGGTTGTACCTAAGGTCCAGACTAAGGTTGATCCCAAGACCTTTAATCTTCAAACACTTTAATTACCTTTCAAGATCTCATGCCCAAGTTAACCATAAATGGAAAATGATACTATCTAGATCTATGATCGGTATTACAGTTTAAATATTGTCCCGACTTAATAAATTGAGCCCATGTTTCTTTATTTCACATTCTAGGGATATGTACTTGCATAAGGATAAGTATTAAGGTATGATTCATGCCTTTTATCAAGTACCATAGACTATCTATGCCAATAAACAATTTAAGCATTAACACCTAACTTTTCTTAGTTGCAACTTAATCCAGAGTGTTCATTTGTTTTAATATGTCCATCAAGTAAGTTATGTTTGGAGTATCTGAGATATTATATTGGAGATACTACTTTCCCATTCACCCTCTCCTTTATAGCCTTTTTACATAATATCTCTTAATCTCTTTTATTATGTTTTTACACTAATCCTCCTTCGAGTTAATAACAGTATTGACTGACCAGGGTTAGGGTTCAGGTACTATGTTCTTTCCAACTTAGTAAGCATGTTTCCATTTTACTTCCATTATAACTAGATATCATAATTATATGCTCATAATGATGCATTATGGGACAGCCCCAATAAAATTCATCTTCATCTCCTAGAACAATTATCACATTCTGTAATTCTTGAGACAAATCTTATTATATCCTCATGTCAACTTCCTTGGCGACCTTATTCATATGATAATGTACATCAGCTATAGGACCAACACCCTCTTCCTATAATTTGACGTAAGTCTACATAATTTTATGGTTGTATTAAACTTATCTTTATGCAAGTGTGGACCCTAATCCTTCATAGAGGTATCAACGTACCTTGGTAATTGATTAGCTAGCCTTTTATTCTCTTTCAATTGAATACTTAATAGACATAGATGGTCTACCTGACAACACACTTGACCATAAAAGATTAAAATATTGTTTGTGTGAACAATATTCAACTTCATACAATTGACTATACCATTTTGGATATAACTTCTATATTATTGTTTCATCAACATGGATCACATTATCCATGAAGTCCTTTTTACTTCATTTGCAATTTATCTTTCCCGAATTCCAATCATTCTACTTGTTCCATTATTGTTTTCTTACATGGCATCACATCTTATTCAAAAATGTGAGTAGGTCTCTGCCATTATTGACAATGGTTAACTTTAAGATCTTAATTTATTTAAGTTGGATTATATTACATGACCTTTCAAGGAATTAGATATGATCCATCACTTAAGAATATTATACTACTATCTGTCTACGATGAAACTATTGTTATTTACTTTTTATCTTGTTAATAATTACCTCTATTCTTATTAATTTAATTCATAGTAGTTGAGGTTAGAGTGTTGCAAGGTGTCCATACATGCTACCAATACATATTCATAGATTTTCAGTCAAGCTAATTGGTCAAGTTATTAAGACCCCTATGGTATAAGGTCACTTCACCAAATATACCAAACATGATTTAAATGAGTAGTACCCATCTACATACTGATGATATGACGAAATGTTGCATGCATTATTACCTATGTTGCGATGCCAACCTACTTTCAATAATACTTGAAATAATTTGAGTTATTTCTTTATTTACCTCATTGTTAAAGAGTAACATAATAGAATATTTTCTCAACAATTTTATTTAGTAGACAGTCCATAAGAACTACATATTTGGCAACTTATAGACAAGTTGTTAACATAACCAATAATATTTTCCAAGGTATAAAATTTATTGTAACCCATAATACGAAATGACTCTTGCACCCAAATGGAAATCAATAATCATATTTTATATTTATTTGAATAGTTGATCTGTAAAGATCTTCGATTGCATCTCAGCAATTAAAGAATAAGATAAAGAAGTCAAAATGTCTAATCAACTTGAACATAATTTGAAATAGGATTATTGCCTCTAGTTAAAACAGAAATCTTTTCTACACATCATCAATTTTTTTTTTTAAACAAACAATCAAGAAGAAGCTCATAAGTGAGTCAAAATATCTTAAGCTCAATAGCCATCATATTCATAATAAGTATTGACTAAAAATTATGGTTTCAATACAATCCAATCACTCATGCATTCTAAGGAAAATACAAAATGCATCGTCCAGACTTTGTTTGCCACAAAATTCCTTTTTCCCTACACTGAAAATTTGATGTACAAAATTGCACATGGTCAGTCCAACATGACTGGCATGAATAGCAATTTTCCCGCATAATGACTTATGCAATATAATATTTAATTAAATTATCATATGCTGCAACATTACGATCATAGTAACAACACAATAATGCAAAGAATCAATCATCATGTGTTTAGAATAATTTCTTTTCATCCATCTGAAAACTATTCGTTGTCATAGATTTTAAATGCCTCAATAAAAGGAATTCACATGAATAGATCACATAACAACATAGGATTAAAGCATTCATAGCATTTATTCCACTTTCAATAACATGATAAATTACAAGTCTAAATCAATTGTTGTCAATAGTTTCACTAGTCTGAAACAAACAAGAGTGGAAAAATAAAACACTAGCTTATAAAATACAAAAATAGTATAATGACTTTCAGCCTCGATGAGACTGGAGATGTAGAAAGATAAAGAAGTAATGAAGGTATCTCAACCTTGAACTAGAACTAATGTCCACCAAATCAATTGAAATGAAATTGACAAGATCCGATTACCTCATGATCTCGTTCACCAATAAGGGAATATGGCGTAATTAATAGATGCTACAGACTTAATAGAATTGAGCCATGGTAGAAAAACTTCTAAAAACATGTAATTACACTATTACATCCTTATATCCTTAAGGTATTCTTCCTGGTGTCCATAGGGACTGATCTCAACATGTTTGCTCACTGCAAGTAGCGAAAATTTGTAAGAAATGGGTATTCAGAACAACAACCCTCAAAACGTTCTTCCTTCTTACTTCCCACCAGACATCTCTTACTAGAATAGGTCAATAATTATTTTAAGCAAATAATATACACTTCCTTTCAGAACGAATGATATACTCTTATAAAAATAGTTTATTATTGCTCTTTAATCCTAGTTAAATATATTTACTAGGGAACCCTTATTGTTCCCAAATGTAAAAACCACTAAACTCAGCGTATGACATTATATTACCCAATTCCCAGGTTAGACGTTAATAAAAAAATTTATTTATCTTAACCGAATGAAAGCCTTCAAAAATACTACGCAACCCTCTTGCTCGATCAAACCCATCCCACTAAGTAGTTAATAATCAAATTTTTAGGAGAAAATAACTTATTACTGGCTTATTTGTATTGCTAGGAGGTGACCGATATAATATAGCTAAATAGTATATGCGGAGTTTAGAGATCACGGGCCAATCACTAACACTCAATCATGTAAATTGTATTACCAAGTTAGATTAGTATATCATATATGTGGTATCATTTATTTATGTTTCCCACTGTTTGGATGAAACTGCTCAATTAAAAACAACCAAATCAAAAATCCCCTTATGGGTTTTTATTTAAGATTGTCATTGGATTCTCTAACATGGAATTTACCCCATGGTAGGAAGGTAAAATAATTCAAAACTAAACATGGTTTTAGCTATACATCAAAACCAAAGCATGATCCCCATAGTACCAAAATTATAGTGCATACCACTTAAGGTATTTTCCTTAATCGTATAAATATTTTAGGCATCTGGGTAATACCCAGAGCTAATGAATTAATATTCAAATAGAGAATAATAGAACTCAGGTAAAAGAGTTTGCACTTTCCAATAGTATAACAACACACAGTATTAACAACCTTTTACACGTAGTAACCCAAATTAACAAGTCATTACTACAACTCTCTGAAAGCTTAATCACAACCACTCATAATTTCACAAGAATCATACAATAACCAATATTAATTTTCTCAAACACACATTCGACCCAAGAAAATGTTACAGAAGATTATCTATTCAAGTATTATATTGAATAAGATATTAAGAGGGGGAGAGAGCGATCCATGCCTGTTAAAACTGAAATCCTTCCACCTCGCAGTCCCAACAACTATTCTTTACCACCGAGATGTGATTACCAATGCTCCTTGTGCAAAGCCAACAATACATAGTTCCAAATAAAACTTATCTATATCATGTTTCCACCATATATATATAAATACTTTTATCTTCTAAATTTTCTATTGAACTAGCTTTCAAAATCTACATGTAATTTGGTTCCAAAAGTGGAACTTTTGAAAGGAGAAGAGTTCACAGTTGCAACTTGCAAGAACAAAAAATAAAATGAATCAATAGCATGTCTGATAGCTTCTTCAGGAAGCTTCACCACTTCCCAATCTTGACTCCTCATTTAAGTGTATTAAATATATTTAATGTCATTTAATATCCAACCATCCTTCCACCACCGGTATAGGATTTCTCCTCCACAAATGGCGGGATTTTTAGAAAACCTAAAATTCCTTTTTCAAAATTAACCACTTGCATGGATAGGCATATAACTATCTACTAGCATGGCAAATAACTTAATCATGGTTTGTGATTAACTAAGCCTAGTAGGAGAAATCATCAATTGCATTAATCAATGTATTAAATAATGCTTGGTGGGTCTTCAATGTAGTCATTCAACTTATAGATCCTAAAGTCTCATGCATGGCCTATACAATCAATAAAGATACCCAGAAATAATTGATTTAATTACCGAAATATAAGTAATATTAATCAAAACAACTATCTCATAGCCTCTCAATTATTTTAATAATTGAATGTCTCATTAACTAAAAATTTTCTTCAGTTAAGTATATAAACTTATAGAAGTTTACCATAACAAAATTTTCATGGAGGATATTCGAGATAGGTCAAAGGTGATAATTACAACAACTTCATAACCAAGTTCACCGTCAAATTATTCAAACATTTATCCCATACTACTAAATGTAAGAATTGATCGAACTTGTCGTAGCGGTCATGTAAGAAACCAAGCTCAATATACAGTTTAGTACCATATCATTATTTCCTCATAATGACTAAAGTATAGAAGTTGTGTATAAGTTCAACCATATTTTTACAACTTTAACTCACCTAGAAAACAAAAGTAAAATAATAATAATAATAATGGAGGTATGGATGCCAGTTATGCATCCCATAATGAAGGTTCATCTCCTCTTTAACCTAGAAGATATTTCACAACACATAGCATGACAACATAGCCATCCGAGATGATTAATAAAACCATCATCTACAGAAACAAGGTAGCATGCCAACATGTAGAATGAATTACAACCTTAATTAGTTTGTGGCTATGTGACAATAGGATCCATTGATGTCATGCGTATAATTGTGCACATGTATGCATACCCTTTCAGCTATGCGTATGTGTCCACAAAGTGGTACACGAGACAACATAGTCAAAGATGGATGTCGCACTACTCTCTAATTATTTTAATGCTTCAATTCATTTTACGAAAAAGAGAATGAGGGATTGAGGGGTGTGACATTCTTCCCCTCTTAATGAATCATTGTCCTGATGATTTCTATCTAATAATCACAATCACATAATTCAAACAAAGAATTATACTCTTCTACTAAGGAGAATAGTCACCATTTTCCTCAAAATCTTGCAATTTTTTAGGTCTGAGAATTTATTCCATTATTCAGAATGACCTTTCACTAGAAAAAATATTCCCACAAAAAATACATGGCAAGATTTTTCATTACATCCATTCATACTATACAATATTATGTAATGAATACAAAAAAAAGGTCAAAAACAAGTTTTTATAAGGCTGAAACAAACAAGGAAAAATTGTCTCTTTTCTATTTTCCCAAGTATTATAAGGTTGGTTGTTTCATTACTTGTTTTTCCCAAATATTTCCTATGTAATTACTATTTTCATAGAGTTTCTCCTAGCGGTGTTCCTTTTTAAAGATGGTTTTATCAAACACAAATGGTTTTGTTCCTTTCTTAACCACATAGATAAAGAAAAATAGATCCTTCACACATAAATTATACCTCTAGGTTATTAGTTTATGTTTCATTTGTTTGAGTAATGCCATTACTCAATGGTTTATCATTACAAACCTAACAATTCAGAAACCTTAAAATCATACAGATGTTGGTTATAATAAATAATACCCAATCATTCTATAATGTAATAACTCAGCTCCTTGTATTCCAACTGAATCACTACTTACAAGTAATAAGTAGAATAAGACGTGCAAGTATTCAACCTTAGTTTTCCCAATATCTACTAGTATCAAGGTGGTTGAGTAGAATGTTTTTCATAAGTCTCTACCCAATCCATTTTCCACAATCAATTCTAGTAATACCAAAACCATATAAGCCCATACTTATGTCACTGCAAAGTTATATTCTGTCCGTTCTAATAACATTACTTACTATTAACTCAAAAAAATTCCAAGATGGAATAATAATTTTACCGCCATATACCTCCAAGTTATATATAGTAATAACTTATAAGAATGAAGGAAAAATATACTTCATAACTCATCATACAACCTTGTATAAACTTTAATACAACACATCAAATTGAGTTACTTCCTATTACATTCAGTTGTAATAAGATCCAATTTCAAGTAAGGTCTCAACCGAAACTTGGTCACACTTAAATATATAAGTCCAGACTTTCTTATCCTTTCATTGCAACTGGTATAACCAAGCATTCATTATGATATAAGTCATACTTGGCTATATCATCTATCTACCACTTCGACATATCTTACTCATCACTCATAAATCCTAGTTTGATCAAAGAAAATGTTGACTTGGTTACCCAAGCATAATGAGCCATCAACAAGTTCATTTAGGAACTCTTAACAAATATTGACTCACAAATGAGTACAAGATAGTCTTTTTACCTATCCTTAAGCAAGAAGTATGTAGTTTTTTTGTAGAAGACCGAGAAAACTTGCTTACCTTAAATCTTACGAAGTGACTAGTATCAAAGTTACTTTATAAGCTATAGAATTTTCCATCAACAACTTTATATTCCAATATTAAGAGTCAACAGACTGAAATATGATATATTTTCGTATCTTGGAGTTGAAATAGTAACTAATTACATCAAATATTTAACAAAAACCCAAACAATCATTCAGATAAATGCTACTTTATCCGATACAAGTTTGAAATTGGATATTTTTAATCCATACCACAAGGAAGAGTTAGGCTTCAAAATTGTTGACCAATTTTTCATTGAGTGCAGAAAATCCATATTTTCTTTCTTTTAGTATTGAAGAATACTAATCTCATGGATCCCTTCATAATTTCATATCGTATCTGCTAGGGATACATGTTCCTTTCCTTTGTTGTCTACCCTTGCAGCATGCTTCATCATTCAATGCTTGTTCATCTTCTTTAAAGGACATTTGTTGGCATAATGTCCATTACCACACAAGAAACATCCTCCAGTAGGTCCCGATTGACCGCATTTAACTTTGTTATTTGCAATAGTATTATACTTTTTCTTGCAGGTTATCACAACAAGTTTTTGTGCAAATTTATTTTTGGTAGAACACATTTTCTTGCTATCCTTTTTCCACCAAATTTTCTTAGCATTCCGAGATGAAGAAGAATTATCATTCTTATGATCCTTTTCATTTTTATGAGTGGGAATGTCTAGCAGATTTGGTTTTAGCCCACTGGATTTTCCAACTATCATCTTATCGGAAAAAGGTCCAAGTTTATCCAGTGTTTTCCCCAATTTTGGGTTTATTTCATCTTTGGATTGGTAAGTCCAAAACTTGCCACCATTGACCAGTTCATCATTCAAACAACTCCCTATTTCTTATTAGTAACAATATCAAGTTGTCTTTTATCCAACTTATCATTTTCACCCATCACCAGCTGCTCCAAGGCATCTATCTAGTTCCGGGTATATTGAAGGATTGCCATAATTTTGTCTAACTTTTACACCGTGGAAACCACAGAAAAATCTGACCCGGTTCTTTCTTCTTGGTGCATCCTTCTCATATCCATTTTATTTTGAAAATAAAATAAAATTTTTAATTAGCGTAAGGACCCAATAAGTCCAAGAGTTGCAACCTTCAACTCTGATACCAAAATGTAACATCCACCTTTTTGTCACTTCATATCTAGGATATTTTTATTTATTTTTTATTTTTATGTAGCTAATTTAAATACCCATATATTTAAATCTACATAAATCTTAATGCAATCCCATTCCTATAACTGTCATGAACCATGTGCAGTTGTATGAGAGATTACTGAACCTATTCATTCTCCCTCAATGCTCTGTATGAGCTCATACATAAAATGTATCCTTGGGTTCTCCTTTATCAGAATATGATAAATATATAAGTGAAGACTTCTAAGTGTCTACCTGGGTTCCACCTATGAAATCCACAGGAATCTCACAGACTTAGTCCTATCTAAGTGTCTACCTAGGTTCCACCTATGAAATCCACAGGAATCTCACAGCTTAGATCATAGTGAAATCTCGACAGTGTAATCAGTAGCTTACACCACTTTGCATAAATTTTCTGAGTCATGTATGCCATGCTCAATTCCATGACGGCACACTCATCATTAGGAAATTGTCGTTTCACCTTAATCACTTATTCAGTTATATGGATGCATAACGTAAATGTTGTAAATACTACAAATCTTGAACAAGGTACAAATTCAGTTTAACCTACATGAAGACATACCTCTAAATCATCCTATGATGCCTAGAATATTATATTGGTGCATGGTGTATAATGTTTTCAAAGTAATTATTAATCATTAAACAACATCATATGCCTTACAACACCTTCTCCATGAATGGGTTGTACCTAAGGTCCGGACTAAGGTTGATCCCAGGACCTTTAATCTTCAAAGACTTAAATTACCTTTCAAGATCTCATGCCCAAGTTAACCATAAATGGAAAATGATACTATCCAGATCTATGATTGGTATTATAGTTTAAATATTGTCCTGGCTTAATAAATTGAGCCCATGTTTCTTTATTTCACATTCTGGGGATATGTACTTGCATAAGGCTAAGTATTAAGGTATGATTCATGCCTTTTATCAAGTACCATAGACTATCTATGCTAGTAAACAATTTAAGCATTAGCACCTAACTTTTCTTAGTTGCAACTTAATCCAGAGTGTTCATTTGTTTTAATATGTCCATCAAGTAAGTTATGTTTGGAGTATATGAGATGTTAGATTGGAGGCACTACTTCCCATTCATCCTCTCCTGTATAGCATTTTTACATAATATCTCTTAATCTCTTTTATTATGTTTGTACACTAATCCTCCTTAGAGTTAATAACAATATTGATTGACTAGGGTTAGGGTTCAAGTACTATATTCTTTCCAACTTAGTAAGCATGTTTCCATTTTACTTCCATTGTAATCGGATATCATAATTATATGCTCATAATGATGCATTATGGGACAACCCCAATAAAATTTGTCATCATCTCCTAGAACAATTATCACATTCTACGTAATTCTTGAGACCAATCTTATTATATCCTCATGTCAACTTCCTTGGTGACCATAGTCGTATGACAATGTACATCAGCTATAGGACCAACACCCTCTTCCTATAATTTGATGTAAGTCTACACACTTTTATGGTTGTATTAAACTTATCTTTATGCAAGTGTGGACCCTAATCCTTCATAGAGGTATCAACGTACCTTGGTAATTGATTAGCTAGCCTTGTATTCTCTTTCACTTGAATACTTAATAGACATAGATGGTCTACCTGACAACACAATTGACCATAAAAGATTAAAATATTGTCTGTGTGAACAATAGTCAACTTCATATAGTTTACTATACCATTTTGGATATAACTTCTATATTATTGTTTCGTCAACATGGTTCACATTATCCATGAAGTCCTTTTTACTTCATTTACAATTTATCTTTCCCAAATTCCAATCATTCTACTTGTTCCATTACTATTTCCTTACATGGCATCACATCTTAGTCAAAAATATGAGTAGGTATCTACCATTATTGACAATGGTTAACTTTAAGATCTTAATTTATTTAAGTTGGATTATATTACATGACCTTTCAAGGAATTAGATATGATCCATCACTTAAGAATATTATACTATTATCTGTTTGTTGAAACTATTGTTATTTACTTTTTATCTTGTTAATAATTACCTCTATTCTTATTAATTTAATTCATAGTAATTGAGGTTAGAGTGTTGTAGGGTGTCCATACATGCTACCAATACATATTCATAGCTTTTTAGTCAAGCTAATTGTCAAGTTATTAAGACCCCTATGGTATAAGGTCACTTCACCGAATATACCAAACATGATTTAAATGAGTAGTACCCATTGTATACTGATAATACGCAGCAATGTTGCATGTATTATTACCTACATTGCGATTCCAACCTAATTTCAATAATACTTGAAATAATCTGAGTTATTTCTTTATTTACCTCATTGTTAAAGAGTAACATAATAGAATATTTTCTCAACATTTTTATTTGGTAAATAAAGTCCATAAGAACTACATATTTTGCAACTTATTGACAATTGTTAACATAACCAATAATATTTTCCAAGGTATAAAATTTATTAGAACCCATAATACGAAATGACTCTTACACCCAAATGTAAATCAAAACATCATATTTTATATTCATTCAAATAGTTGATCTGTAAAGATCTTCTGATTGCATCTAACAAATTAAAAATAAGATAAAGAAGTCAAAATGTCTAATCAAACTTGAACATAATTTGAAATAGGATTATTCCTCTTGGTTAAAATAGAAATCTTTTCTACACATCATCAATTGTCTTATTTATTTTTTAAAAACAAATGATCAAGAAGAAGCTCATAAGTGAGTCAAAATATCTTAAGCTCAATAGCCATCATATTCACAATAAGTATTGACTAAAAATTACGGTTTCAATACAATCCAATCACTCATGCATTCTAAGGAAAATACAAAATGCATCGTCCAAACTTCGTTTGCCACAAAGTTCCTTTTTCCCTACACTGAAAATTTGATGTACAAAATTGCACATGGTCAGTCCAACATGACTGGCATGAATAGCCCTTTTCCCCGCTTAATAACTTATGCAATATAATATTTAATTAAATGATATGCTGCAACATTACGATCATAGTAACAACACAATAATGCAAAGAATCAATCATCATATGTTTAGAATAATTTCTTTTCATCCATCTGAAAACTATTCGTTGTCATAGATTTTAAATGCCTCAATAAAAGGAATTCACAGGAATAGATCACATAACAACATAGGATTAAAGCATTCATAGCATTTATTCCACTTTCAATAACATGATAAATTACAAGTCTAAATCAATTGTTGTCAATAGTTTCACTAGTCTAAAACAAACAAGAGTGGAAAAATAAAACACTAGCTTATAAAATACAGAAATAGTATAATGACTTTCAGCCTTGATGAGACTGGAGATGTAGAAAGATAAAGAAGTACATGAAGGTATCTCAACCTTCAACTAGAACTAATTTCCACCGAATCAATTGAAATGAAATTGATGAGATCCGATTACCTCATGATCTCGTTCGCCAATAAGGGAATATGGCGTAATTAATAGATGCTACAGACTTAATAGAATTGAGCCATGGTAGCAAAACTTCTAAAAACATGTAATTACACTATTACATCCTTATATCCTTAAGGTATTCTTTTCCGGTGCCCATAGAGTGATCTCAGCATGCTACTCACTACAAGTAGTGAAAATTCACAAGAAATGGGTATTCAAAACAACAACCCTCAAAATGTTCTTCCTTCTTACTTCCCACCAAACATCTCTTACTAGAATAGGTCGATAATTATTTTAAGCAAATAATATACACTTCCTTTCAGGAACGACTGATATACTCTTATAAAAATATTTTATTATTGCTCTTTAATCCTAGTTAAATATATTTACTAGGGAACCCTTATTGTTCCCAGATGTAAAAACCACTAAACTCAACGTATGACATTATATTACCCAATTCCCAAGTTAGACATTAATAAAGTAATTTTTATGTATCTTAACCAAATTGATAGCCTTCAAAAATACCTGCAACCCTCTTGTTCAATCAAACCCATCCCAGCTAAGTCATTACTAATCAAATTTTCAAGGGAAAATAACTTATTACTAGCTTATTTGTATTGTCAAGAGGTGACCGATATAATATAGCTAAACAACATATATGCGGAGTTTAGAGATCACAAGTCAATCACTCACACTCAATCATGCAAATCATATTACCAGTTAGATCAATATATCATATATGTGGTATCATTTATTTATGTGCCCTGACTATCTGGATGAAACTACTCAATTAAAAACAACCAAATCAGAAAATCCCCTTATGGGTTTTTATTTAAGATTGTCATAGGATTCTCCAACATGGAATTGACCCCATGGTCCGGAAGGTAAAATAATTCAAAACTAAACATGGTTTTAGCTATACAGCGAAGCCAACATAATCCCCATAATACCAAAAATTATAGTGCATACCACTTAAGGTATTTTCCTTAATCGTATAAATATTTCAGGCATCTGGGTAATACCCAGAGCTAATGAATTAATATTCAAATAGAGAATAATAGAACTCAGGTAAAAGAGTTTGCACTTTCCAATAGTATAACAACACACAATATTAGAAGCCTTTTAAAACACAATAACCCAAATTAACAATTCATTACTGCAGGTCTCTAAAATCTTAATCACAACCACTCATAATTTCACAAGAATCATATAGTAACCAATATTAATCTTCCTCAAATACATATTCAAACCAAAGAAAATGTTGCAGAAGATTATCTATTCAAATATTAGATTGAATAAGATATTAAGAGGGGGAGAGAGCGATCCATGCCTGTTAAAACCAAAATCCTTCCACCTCGCAGTCCCAACAACTATTCTTTACCATCGAGACGTGATTACCAATGCTCCTTGCACAAATCCAACAATACACAGTTCCAAATAAAACTTATCTATATCATGTTTCCACCATATATATATATATATATATATATATATATATATATATATACAAAAATACTTGACCTACTTTTATCTTCTAAAATTTCCATTGAACTAGCTTTCAAAATCTGCATGTAATTTGGTTCCAAAAGTGGAACTTTTGAAAGGAGAAGAGTTCATAGTTGCAACTTGCAAGAACAAAAATAAAATGAATCACCAAGTATGTTTGATAGCTTCTTCAGGAAGCTTCATCACTTCCCAAGCGACTCCTCATTTAAGTGCATTAAATATATTCAATTCCATTTAATATCCAACTAGCCTTCCACCACCGGTATAGGATTTCTCCTCCACAAATGGTGGGATTTTTAGAAAACCTAAAATTCCTTTTTCAAAATTAACCACTTTGCATGGATAGGCTTATAACTACCTACTAGCATGGAAAATAATTTAATCATGGTTTTTGATTAACTAAGCCTAGTAGGTGAAATCATCAATTGCATTAATCAATGTATTAAATAATTCTTGGTGGGTCTTCAATGTAGTCATTCGACTTATAGATCCTAAAGTCTCATGCATGGCCTATATAATCAATAAAGATACCCAGAAATAATTGATTTAATTGCCGAAATATAAGTAATATTAATCAAAACAAATATCTCATAGCCTCTCAATTATTTTAATAATTGAATGCCTCATTATAACTTAAAATGTTCTTCAATTAAGTACATAAACTTATAGAAGTTTACCATAACAAAATTTGCATGGAGGATATTTAGATAGGTCAAAGGTGATAATTACAACAACTTCATAACCAAGCTCACCATAAAATTATTCAAACATTTATCCCATACTACTAAATGTAAGAATTGATCGAACTTTTCATAGTGGTCGTGTAAGAAACCAAGCTCAATATATAGTTTAGTATCATATCATTATTTCCTCATAATGACTAAAGTATAGAAGTTGTGTATAAGTTCAACCATATTTTTGCAACTTTAACTCACCCAAAAAAACAAAAGTAAAATAATAATAATATCCATGGAGGTATGGATGCCAGTTATGCATCCCACAATGAAGGTTCATCTCCTCTAACCAGAAGATATTTCACAACACACAACATGACAACATAGCCATCCGAGATGATTAATAAAACCATCATCTACAGAAACAAGGTAGCATGCCAACACGTAGAATGAATTACAACCTTAATTAGTTTACGGCTATGTGAAAACATGAGCCATTGCGATGTCACGCATATAATTGTGCACACATATGCATACCCTTTTGGCTATGCGTACGTGTCCACAAAGTGGTACATGAGATAACCTAGCGGTACCGGCTGCCGCACTACTCTCTAATTATTTTAATGCTTCTATTCATTTTACGACAAAAGAGAAGTAGGGATTGAGGGGTATGACAATTATTGATTTTCATTGTAATCACTATTTATTCAACTTTGGATCAATTATATTTTTCAATGATTGTAATTGATTCATGTTTTCTGGAGATTACATGGTGGACCCAATTGTTGCACTACATTCCATCAAGAGGGATCAAGACTTAATTATTTCTCCTAAGATATATTTTTGTAAATTATAATACATATTCATTCGTATCAAAGAAAAAGCCTAGCGACCGTTAGGCTCAATAGTTTCTTAATTTCAAAATAGCTATAGAATAACAAATCATGGTCTAGCTTAGTGCCCATTTAGGATCTTATCATCACCTCTTGTCATAGTAATCACTATCTGTATAGCTTTAGATCGATTGTAATTTTCAATGATTACAATTGTATCAAATTGGTTGGAAATTACGGTAGATCCAATTTCTGCACTACTTTCCAATGATATGGATCAAGAATTTTTGTTCTTATCCAAGAAAATGCTTAGTGATTGCTAAGATCCATTACTAGTTGAGCAGAGTAACGTAGCGGTTCATTAGGCTCAACTATTTCTTAATTTGAAAATATCTATATAATAACAAAAATGGTCTATCTTAGCGGTCGTAATGCTTGTATCATTACAACCTTTCATTTTAATCACTATCATTCATCTTTGGATCAATACTATTTTTCATTGATTGTAATTGTATTGTATTGGCTAGACTTTACCTGGTGGACCCAATTGTTGTACTACATTCCATCGAGAGGGATCAAGACTTATTTATTTCTCCTAAAATATATCTTTGTAAATTATAATCCATATTTGTTCATATCAAAGAAAAATCCTAGCAACCGCTAGGCTCAAAAGTTTCTTAATTTCAAAATAGCTATAGAATAACAAATCATGGTCTAGCTTAGCGGCCACTAGGATCCTATCATTACCTCTTGTCATAGTAATCACTATTTGTACAAATTTATATCGATTGTAATTTTCAATGATTATAATTATATCAAATTAGATGGACGTTACCTAGTGGAGCCAATTGCTGCACTACTTTCCATTGAGAGGGATCAATACTTTCCATTCGTATCAAAGAAAATGCTTGACGGTCGTTAAGATCCATTACTAATGTAAATGAATAACATAGAGTCCGCTAGGATCAACTCTTTATTAATTTGAAAATAGCTATATAATAACAAACAATTGTCTAGCTTAGTGGCCGCTATGCTCCTATCATTACCGCTTTTAATTCTAGTCTTTATCTATTGATCTTTGGATGGATACTATTTTTCATTGATTCTAATTATATCATATTGGCTGGACTTTACATGGTGGACCCAATTGTTGCACTACATTCCATTGAAAGGGATTAAGACTTATTTATTTATCATAAAATATATCTTTGTAAATCATAATTCACCTCAATCTATATCATAGAAAATGCTTAGTGACCACTAAGCTTCATTACTAATTGAAAGAATGACATATAGGCTATTAGGATCAACGGTTTCTTGATTTGGAAGTAGTGATAGAATAAAAATCATGATATAGCTTAGTGGTCATTAGGCTCATACCAATACCTCTTTTATTTTAAACAATAAGCTGTACAAATTTGATCGGTAATATATTTCATCGATTATAATCTGTATCATATGTTTTGCACTAGCCTTGTTGTAGTTTGGTGATGTACTTTATACCCTTGAGAGTAAGTGATCTTTATGTACTTTTTATATTATATATCATTGAAACATACAATTCACACTGGTTCTTATAAAAGAAAATGTTTAGTGACCACTAATCTACTTTATTTATTGAAAACAATGACATAGCGACCACTTGACTCATACTAATACCTCTTTTCATCATTTTTCATTGTTCAAATGCAAAAAAACCATTTCGGATTTCATAGTTTTCATGCCACATGTCATCATTTTAGCGGGTAAGTTTTACATTACAATATCATAGATTCATATAGGTTAAAAATATTTTATAGTCATTTCTTTATATATAGATTTCATAATAAAAGTGTTAATTATAATGTTGTCCAACTTTCAAGTTCAAACTTTCCATGTGACACAAATTAATTGGAGAATTATATTTCATTAACGCACTACATTTAACATTGTGTATGTCAATTTTGATAAAAATAAATTAGAAAAATGTGGCTATACATTTATACAATTTATTTCTTATATTTTCTTATAATATTATATGTTTTATTACATTTTTACTATTTTAAGCTATAGCCAATAACAAAAGGTGTTGTTTTCAATATTATTTATTTTTTAATATCCCGAACCTTTTTTTAATGAGTGGTAAATTTAAATTTTGAATTGAAAATTCCCCCACATTTGAGAGTATTTGAAATTTGAATATGCTCACAACTTCCCCCACTCTTTCACTTAATGTTTAGGAAGGACTAAATTTCAAATTTTCACATCACGCGCTTTTTATATTTTAAAATTTTCTAACATGTTATGTGCTAAAAAAATTATTAAATACCCCAGAGAACTATTTTTAGGGTTTCTATTTTTTCATCTTTGCGAGAAAATCAACTCGTGAAATCGAGAGAATAATACAAGTAAGCCATAGATTCGGTAGGCCAACCGCAAGAATCCCACCTATTTTGGAAAGGGAACAATCATGAATTAATTATAATGTCATTTTGCAGAGCAAGCAAGTAAAGGATGCACACAAAAGAGGCACACAAAGGAGGGAAGGAAAAGGGGTTGTGGATAAAATCGTGTAGATAGTTAGTTTGATGTATCATATGGAGTTTTGAAAGACATTAGCAAACACAAAATAATCTTAGATCTAAATCGGTATTTATCAAAAATGTATATTATAGTAAATGTGTACCTTTTTGATTGCGTATTTTTTATTCGTTCTATCTTCAACTAGTTCATGTCTTTTCACGTTAGTCTAGACCTTCTTTTCCCTACCAAAACACACTTTTGGCCCAGATCCTGGTTTGCCCTACCAAATCATGCTCTACCCTTTCGAATCACACTCCGCCATTTCAGCCCTAATTTCTAGCTCCTTTTGGTCATCTTGTAAAACCACCTTGTTCTTCATGAAAAAAGGTTTTAATTGTGCCCTAATGAAAGAAAATTTAATCCCTTTTCAAATCTAGTTTTTATTTCGTTTGAACACTTTCACGTATCCGTCATTCTATGTCTCCTCTCTGGATATTATTTTTTAGATCTTTGGATATCTCGTCATTCTATATCTCCCTCTGGATTGTTTTTCCCAATAATGATGGTTTGTCACATAGTCACTAGTTTTTAAAATTGTAATGGTTTGCCATCTACTCAAATTATTTTTAGACATTCTGATGAATGCATTTTTTTATTTTTATTATGATTATATAAATAATCGAGATAATTATTTCATTGTAAATTGTTTATATTGTTTCCACGTTGACTTGATGAGAAGATGTTACGATTTGTCGTCACACAAAAATCTTGAACTGGTAATGGAGACGAATCTCATCGTGTTAACCAGTTGTTATGCCAACACACCCCCACACGATGGAGCTAGATGAAACCACGTGATCTTTGAGCTCACCATGTATTCACCAAATTAGGCCCAATGATATTAGGAGGCGGTGACACCGAGACTTAGCAGGAGGTCACCCATCCCAATACTACCCTAGGTTGAGTGCACTTAACTTCGTATTATCAAAGTTACACAACTTGTCGTCACACCAAAAGATCAAACCGATAATGGAGAGGGATCTCATCATTTTAACCATTCTACTACACCAACAAAATATATTCAAGGTTAAAAATTATGTTTTAAAACTATAGAATCATATTAATTTTTCAATTACATGATAAATTTTTGTACAATGGAAGGTAAATTGATTATATATAAGCGTAAATTTGATCAAATAAAAATTTTAATCACTATGCATTTAAACTTATATTTCCTTTTCCTCCCGCATTAACCCGTGACCAAAAAAACACATTGATTTTTAGTCACTTACGATATAATTATTTTTAAACAATATTATTAATATGCCACATAATATTAGTGAAAGATAGAGTGTTTTCATACATATTAATTCATGATTCTACATGTATTTCTATTACATTTATTTTTTATCATTTAAGACTTAGAAATCTATGTATAATTGTATAACACATAGAAGGTTTATGTTTAGAGCTTAGCGGTTGCTAGTTAAAGCCTCGAGCAAATAAGACTAACAAATTATTTATTATGAAAACCATATCTCTATACATTACTTGAGTTTACACATTTTATTTAAGAATTTGAAGTAAGTTTTTTTAGGTAAGCGACCACTAGGCTATGCCAACGAATAATATTTGGAGCTTAGTGGTTGCTAGGTAATGTCATCGAATAATATTTGGAGCCATGCGGTGGTTATGATTTTAAAAAAAAGATTAAAATATTATGATCTTATCGACCACTCGGATATGTCACAACATATCATTTGGAGCTTACGGATCGCTTACGATATGACCCACAAAATAATATCTCGAACATTAGGGTTGCTAGCATTTAAAAAATTAAATAATTATATTCTTAGCTTAGCATCCACTAGGTATTTACGCAACATATTATTTAGAGCTTATGTGTCGCTAGGATTTAACAAAAACAAGTAAGATATTGTGAGCTTTATGGTGCTAAGTTATTCCACAATAACATTTTCTGAGCTTAGTGATCACTAGTCATTTTTGTATATTTTGAAATTGTATGTTGCTAAGAAACTACCACAACATAATAGTTGAAACATATTGGTCGCTAAGATTTAACAAAATAAATTAAGATATTTCGAGACTAGTATCCACTAGGTATTTCTACAACATATTATTTGGAGCTTAGCGGTCGCTAGGATTTCACAAATTTAATCAAGGTAGTATGAAATTAGCAGCCACTACGTACTAACAAAACATCATATTTAGATCAAATATTTTGGCATGATTTAACAATTTAAAGGAAATTAATTTGTTCTTAGCAAATGCTAGTCTTTACATCAATATAATAATTTAATCTTAGAGTTCGTTGGGATTTAATGCATAATATTTGAAGCATATCAGACGTTAGGATTTAACACATTAAATTAAGATTAGGAGCCTAGCACCCTCAGGATATGCTTAATCATAATATTTGGAGGTTATCAGCGGTATGCTTTAACAAATAAAATTAACATATTTTTAGTTTCTCAAAATCTAGGTGCTTCCACAATATAATATTTCAAGTTTAGATGTCGCTAGCATTTGACAAGTCAAAGAATGATATTTTTAGCTTAGCATCTGCTAGCTTATGTTGTAACATATTATTTGAATATTTTCTATCGCTAGGATTTAACAAAAAAAAGTAAGATATTGTGAGCTTAACGACCACTAGGTTATGCCACAATAACATATTCTGAGCTTAGCGATCGCTAGTCTTTTACGGATATTTTGAAATTTTACGCCACTAAGACAATACCACAACATAATATTCGAACATGGCGGTCACTAAGATTTAACAAAATAAAGTAAGATATTTCAAGACGAGCATCCACTAGCTATAGTAAGTAACATATTATTTGGAGCTTAGTGGTTGTTGGGATTTCACAAATTAAATAAAGGGAGTATAAAATTAGTGGTCGCTACGTACTGCAAAAACATAATAATTATACCAAATCCTTTGATAGGAATTAACAATTTAAATGAAATTAATTTGAGCTTTGTGGTTGCTAGTATTTACAACGATAAAATAATTTAAGCTTAACGTTCATTAGGATTTAACACATAATATTTAGAGCATATCGATTGTCAATATTTAACACATTAAATTAAGTTTATCGGATCTGATATTTAATAATAAACAAGTAATATATTGGGAGCTTAGCGGCCACTAAGTTATGCCATAATATCATATTTTGATTTTAGTGATTGCTTTATTCATTTATGGTTATTTTGAACTTTGACACCATTAAGACACTACAACAATATAATAGTTGGAACATAGTGGTTGCTAAGATTAAACAAAATAAAGTAACATATTTCAATACTAACATCTACTAATTATTGCCACAACATATTATTTGGAGCTTCGTGGTCATTTAGGATTTCATAAATTTAATTAAGGTAGTATGAAATTACCATCCACTACATACTACCACAACATAATATTTAGAGAAAATATTTCAACATGTTTTAACAATTTAAAGGAATTTAATTAGTGCTTCGCAGCCACTAATCTTTACATCTATATAATGATTTAAGCTTAGTGTTCGTTAGGATCTAATGCATAATATTTTGAGCATGGTGGTCATCGTGGATTTAACACATCAAATTAAGATTTTAGGAGCCTCAAAGAATCGCTAGGATATTCTTAATCATAATAGTAGGAGGTTATCGATGATATGCTTTAATGAATTAAATTAACAAGTTGTGAGCTACTCGACATTTGGGAGCTTCCATGATATAATATTTTTAGCTTAGGTGTCATTAGGATTTAACAAGTCAAAGAATGATATTTTTTTTGAGCGTCTGCTAGCTTATGAATATGTGCGTCTAGGTTATTCCACAATAACATATTCTAATCTTAGCAATCGCTAGAAATTTATGGATATTTTGAACTTGTAGGCCACTAAGATATTACCACAACATGATAGATAGAACATAAGGGTTGTTAAGATTCAATAGAATAAAGTAAGATATTTCGGGACTAGCACTCGCTAATTATTATTGTTGCAACATATTAGTTGGAGCTTAGTGGGTGCTAGAATTTCACAAATTTAATTAAGGTAGTATGAAATTTATCCAAAAATAAAGTTATAAATTTCAAACTTTAACCATTCACAAGGATCTTGGAACTCAACATCAATTTTATGGATTTTAAAACTCCAAAACTAATTAATTCCATGTTCATTTATGCACTTCAAACTGATTTTTAATCACAAAGTTGAAATGTGCATTCACTTATTCTATTGTGGATTATGGATACTGAAATTTCACTTAAGTCCATTTTCCCGATTTTACGATGAATTGCTTAATCAAATAAATAAAAATCCATATTACTAATTTTATTTGATCAAAAGCTTCATCAAAAATGAAATAAACATCTACATAGGAATTGATAACGAGATCACCTATAGGTTACATCTCCGATTCAAGTAATCGTGGATCAATCTATTAATGTCCAATGAAGTACAATTTATCACATTCAATAATGACAATAGACCTTTATACTTGCATTTAGAGCTTTGAAACAATTTTGTAGACTCTGATTTCCTATCAGACTTCATCCAAAACTTCACATGTGGCTCTACAAGCTCTCTGAAGTTCCCTTTTCATGCAAATGCAATCAAAAATTACCTAGACTAGAAAATATGTAACACTTCATGGAAAAATAATACCATAAATTCCTTCGTATCAACATTACGAACAACTTACATTTTTACACCATGGCCAAATTTTGCCTCTAAGTGCTCCAAAAATGAGGTTGAATGCAATCTACCCCCTTACTTCCCCCCACGGACTTGCAACCATTTTTGTTTAAACGATAGTGAGCTTTATTTTCACATCATCGAGCCTATCGTGAGTTGGTTTGCGTGCTCCACCGTATCCCGTAGGTCGTGGGGTCGAGTCATTCTCCTACCATTTTGGCGTTGACTATTTTGAGCTTTGAAGTGGGAAAATCCCACATCGATCCCTTGGGAGGGGGATTGTTGTTTATATTGGGAGAGCCCAACCTTTTCTCACATTGCTTTGGCCACACATTGGATTTTTCCACCCAATTCAGCTATGGATAATCTGTTGTGACTCCATTTGTGAACTCACCATGTTCTAAGTGGTGCGCAGTAGAAATACAAATCACCCTGTGTCGGGGCCGAGTCCTCTAGTTTCCACATTGTGCCATCATTTGAGCTGCCCAATATAGGGTCGAGCTGATATGTAATTGGGCTTGAGTTATTCAAGTCCTATCCGAGTTTAGAGGTGCCATGTATATTGTTTACTCTCTTGGCAATACAATCGATCACACTTTCATATAGGGAATACCGGGTCGTTGGTTCAAACTACCCAATGTTAGGTTGTGCATTGATTTAAACCACTCAATCTATGGATCAAGATGTGGAGTTTGTGGATTGACGAATGTATATGGTGTCAACCTATATCCATTATATCACATTGTATAAAATATGGCCCGAGTTATATCTAGAATCGGCCAAGTTCGGCAATGTAAATATGCTACTTATGGGGATAATGCTTTGAGGTATATGAAACCACCTCGATCAATGTGGAAATAAGTGATCAACTCGGTGGGGATTTGATCACCCCACCGAACTAGTAAAATAGATCGCCGAGCTATTCCTACGATACAACATTCATAAAAGGTAATATTTCATCTCTCCAAATAATAATCCCACATAGCAATGTTAAAGAGATATGTGGCATATAAAACAAAAATGGTGATATTGGAAATATGAATTAAAAAGGTGGAAAAAGTGTGCCAAACTTGGTTGAGAACCCCATCCAAAAATAGCGGGGCCCACCAATTTTTCATGTATTGAAGACCAAAGGCTCAAAAACACAAAATTTTAACCTTTCAAACCTTTTTCCAAACTTTCCATGTGTCAAAACATAACTCATTAGTTGACCAATTTTGACCCATGTTCAAACAAAACTTTCACATGTGATATCTTCTGCATCCAGACTCTGTTTTTGGAGTTGTACATATCATCAGAAAGGTTTTAGAATTATCTACAATGTGGTTGTGGTTTAGGGAGGTTTAGGGAATTTTCCAACACCCAAAATCATCTTGATCATAAATTAACATCTACTACATAATGCCACATCATAATATTTAGATCAAATATTTTGACATGATTTAACAATTTAAAGGAAATTAATTTGTGTTTCACTTACGCTACTATTTACATAGATATAAGAGTTTAAGCTTAGCGTTCATTAGGATTTAACGCATAATATTTTGAGTATGGTGGTTGTCAAGATTTAACACATCAAATTAATATTCTAGGAGCCTAGCGATGCTAGGATATGCTTAATCATAATAGTAGGAGGTTATCAGTGGTATGCTTTAACAAATCAAATTAACATGTTGTGAGATACTCGGCATCTATGTGCTTCCACAATATAATATTTCGAGCTTAGATGTCGCTAGCATTTAACAAGTCAAACAATTATATTTTTATCTTAGAGCTCTACTGCTAGCTTATGTTGCAACATATTAGTTGAAGATTTGTTGTCGCTAGGATTTTAAAAAACAAGTAAGATATTGTGAGCTTATCTCACGATTACATTATGTCATAATAACATATTCTAAGCTTAGTGATCAGTAGTCTTTTATGAATATTTTTAATTTTATACCTCTAAGACAATACCACAATATAATATTCCAAACATAGCGGTCTCTAAGATTTAACAAAATAAAGTAAGATATTTCAAAACTAGCATCCACTAGGTATGCCGCAACATATTATTTGACAAAAACAAGTAAGATATTGCAATCTTGGTGGTTGTTAGGTTATGCCAAAATAACATATTGTAAGCTTAGATATCGCTATTCATTTATGAATATTTGAGCATAGTGTGCACTAGTTAATGCCACAACAAAATATTTGGAGCTTAGCATATCAAAACAACAAATGCATGTTTAGATAAGTATAACATTTGGAATATATACATGAACATTCAATAAATTATAAATATTCATCTATTTAAATGCCATACATAGTACAGTGTTTTCCTATTTATCTCAAATACACCAATTTATGATTCACTCTGGTTCTTCCTTAATTATGGGTTGTTGTTGATCCGAGTCCGCAGGAAAATTTTCTTCCTGAGATTGATTCTCTTCTTTGGGACCTGTTTTATCATCTTGTTATGACACCTAAAAATCTTTTTTTAAAACCTTAGAATCTCTATTTATCTTTCCTATGTCCATAATCGGGTTTCTATATATCACATTAGACTTGTCAAGAAAAATATTTTGACTAACAATTTTTTTTTTTACAATTTCCTTCATCATATGTATTTTTTGTATTATTTCTCATGTTTTGGAAACAATATCAATGACATGTGAAGTTTCTCCTTCATTTTCCTTTGTTATTCTCCTTTGAAAATTAACCAAGAATTTCTTAAGTGATGTCGTGAACTCTTCATCAGAAACCAATTCATGGTTTTTGTTAAATACTTCCATGACTGAAGCTTTTGTGAAAATATGATTTCCTCTCAAAATAATGTCATCAAACTAGAAAGATAGTCTTCTTACCTATTCATTCCATTCCCTTAGTCTTTCCTTCATATAATTAGCATATGTCTAGCATATACCAATATCATCCATGGTCATAATTGAAGGGTATTTAAAAATTCCTTCTTCAATGATATGCCCCATATGTATTAATGATTTCAGCAACGATATATTTACCATGATGAATTTTTGTTCTTTTTAAGAACGCTTCTTCCTCCTCCTTATAATTGATGCATTTCTTTATATTATTGTACAGGCCATGCAATTCCACTTCTACATCAGAAATTGTATTGGAAGGAACTATGGCCTTTAATTGAGTTTCACAATCTTTATTTCTATTACATAAACCTCTCACTAGTTCTACAACTACTTCTACTAAAGCCCTTATCAAGGATTGTACATCTTTCTCATAGTGCACCACTTAGGAGCCTTTGGATTTCCGTTTCTTTGTAAAAGTGAAGAGGTCCTTAGAATTTTCCTACCAACCAATGGATTTTTGTGTTGACATATTCTTTTTGGTTACCCTTTTCAAGGTTCCCATCCTTAGATTGAATTCAATGTTTACTAAGGCTCTTCTTGTGCCTCCTAATTTGGATGTTCTTTGTGGGAAATTACATATTTCTCTACCCAATATTGTCTCACTTCATGTGAAGTAGAGGGATAATATTGAGAGGGTTACACTAGGGCTGTTTTGGCTAAAATTTTAGTTTGTGAAGTCTCCTCTTCTTCATCTAATGAAGTTAAGGCATATTCCACCAAATTTATAGCTTCATTTGGTGTGGGAAAGACTTCACAAAAATCATAGAGTTTTAATATATGGAGATAAGGAGCCCATGGATTTTGAATGTTATGAATACAAAAATTCCTTCCTCTTTAAATCTCCTTTATAATAGTTTATCTCAAAGGTGGAACAACCCCTGTCTCCTTCATATTTTTCTTAAAAAGGTTGTCTTCTATTTGGGTAATCCATACACAGTCATTGGCATCATGCAAGTATGAATAGGATATATTTATCTATCCTTTAAGAAACTGAAGGTGTTGGGAAACCCTTTTCATTTGGTCATATTGCCTTAGTATTTTTTGGGGAGATGGAATGAATTTCTATGGGCCGATGCAACTTTCAAATCAAACCACCTATTAAATTTCCTCCATCCCACAGTTACTAAGAGGGGGTGTGTTTTGAGATTATTCTCTTTGCACTTTATAGAAATACCATTGCAAATCTGATATGCCACCTCTTGTTCTGCCAATTTGTTTGGCACATAATATGGAAACTAAAATGGATGTGTAAGGAGTATGTCGATCATGATAACAATATATTCTATATAGAAGAATACAAATCCTATTTTCCTTATGGAAGTGAGGGTCTCATCAAATATTCTCGGTTTCATCATTTCATGTAATTATTGGTAGAGAGAAGGATACAAATAAGTGCATATATCTTAAATATGATGTATAAACCGATGGGCATAAAAGTCTTAGTATTGTTCATTTAGATTCAAAGGGCTAGAAGGATGTCATATTTGTTAAGAAATATGAATAGTTTAGAACACCGTAGACAACATCGAGAAGATAGGAAACCATGTAAAATGATTTCCAATTGTCGAAGAAATTATTCTTTGTCTCATTAAATTGAAATTGATAAATTTCCCTAAGGAGGGAATCTTGACTTTATCAATAATAAAATAAAATAAAGGGATCTAGGAAACATCGACCTTAGAGATAGAAGAATTTCCATATAACCTATCCATGAGGGCATGCCAATCCAAAATCATGGTCTAAATCTTTAATAAGGATAATGCTCAGATGATAATCATCCATATTATCTAATGGGTAAATGGCCCAACCCTTCAAAAGAAATTTTATTCTCCTTTGGGTCATCCAAGACTCGATTGTATTTGCATTGTACAGGGTTTTCAACTATAGAACTTTATAATAACTTTCGTATGCATGCCTAGAAAATAAACCTATTATGTTTTCCAAGATTTTGAAAATACGTCCCTCTCCTTATACTTAGAAAAAAATATATGGGAATAAATCAGTTCCAGAAATGGAAGAACCTCGGTTTAGAGGAAATTAAATGTAGACCATTTATTTTTATCTCCCTTATGTCTTGGGACCTTAGCACTTGATCTTACAACATAATCTTTTTTTCTATGACATCAACATCAACACTTTCATCCTGTAATGTTGAAATTCATGATGTAAGGTAGATGCATCAAACACGGTATCTCTAATTACTATGGTTTCCTCATAGGAATATAAATAAGAATCTATGCTCAACATTATTGGGTCTCCCACCATGTTGAAAAATTACAAGTCCATGAACATTGCATACATCATCAACAAAAATAATTACTGAGACAAATGACGTACTTAAATTTATGGAAACATTTATATGTCCCTTATTCTGAATATTTGGTTAGATTAGAAAATAATTTCCAAATAAATGAAATAAGTTTTGATCCTAGTGGTTGCTAGGGTCAGCCATAATTAAATATTTAGAGCTTAGTGGTCATTAGGCATCATTCATAGACTTACTTATTACTATAATGAGCAAAGCGCAACAATACATGCACCACTGAGGGGTCAATATATACGTATTTTAATCATAGCATTCGCTAAGCATCACTCAAAGTAAAAATATTAATGCTTAATGGTGAATAAGATCTGCCTCAAAAAAATATAAAGCTTAATGGTCAATAAGATCTGCCTCAAAAAATATTTTGGACTTAGTGCTATCTAAACACCATTCAATGGACATCTATTATTAAACCGAGACAACAGTTGTAATCCATTTTCTTAAGGGATTAACCTTTACTTAGGTCTTATTAATTTGTTACAAGGATGGGTATACCTCTCTTTAATTATTTATAATTATACTATATTGGTTGGACTATCCCTAACAAAGCCAAGTGTTGCACTACATACCCTCAATAGGGATCAATCCTTATATAGTTCTCATAATATATTAGAATTATTGACAAAATATAATAAATCACACATTTTATTTACAAGGGATTTATTTTGTATACATATTACTTTATCTTTTTATCGTAGGTGATCTTGAATTATAACTTCTCTCGTGACAATTATAATTTTATAACTAGTGAAATTGTAAAGAAAATAAAACTTCTACGACCATGTTACTATTGCATCGGTTTATCCATATAATACAGTATAAGGATTTTATATAGAATGACCACAATTTTTCTAATGTTAGTATTAAAATAATGACACCAAAATCTATGCATAATCTCCCTGGTCATTAACTATCACAATTTCCATATGCTTCCACCGCCAAAGTAATTTCAATAATCAATTTATAATGAAATTTCTAGAGAAACCTTCTGATATTGGTCCTAAAAGTAACTTTAGTTTAATTACCTACAAAAGAAATGAATGGATAATAGCCCTTTCCAAACAAAATCTATTTTCCTTTTCCTTTTCAAGAACAACCATTTTGTTATCTTCAAGAAATCATTTATTTCCATGTCAAGTATTTTAGGAATCAATTCTAAGTCCTCTTACGAAAAAAATGACCATAACATGTTTGTTCATTTATTACAAGCATGGTATATACCTATTTTTCCATCATTTAAGGATCGGGGTTCATTTTAAGAATAACCCTCTAAAAATTTACTTTCGAAACATTTGGGAATCTCAAAAATTGACTTTCAAATCATTGGCTAATATCTGAAAAAATGTTTCATGGAAAAGGTGATTTTACAGAGAGTGTTTTTTCCTCGTTTTGCAAAGTTATTTGGGTAGGTTGGTCGAGATAGGTTGGTAGGGGGTTGAGTAGTTGAGGGGTTGGGCAGGTGAGGGTTGGATAGCCAAGGGTTGGGTGGGTGGGTTGGACGGGTGAGGGGTTAGGTGACTATTGGGCGGGTGGGGTTGAATGAGTAAGGGGTTGGACGGTTGAGGGTTGGGTGGGAGAGATGGATGGGTTAGGTATTAGATGGCTAAAGGTTGGAAGACTAAGATTTGAATGGGGGTTAGACGGACAAGGGGTAGGACAACTAAGGTTTGGATGGCTAATGGTTAAATGAAAAAGGGTTGGACAAAGTGGGTTGGATGGGTGAGGGGTTGTGATTTGGCTAAGGGTTGGATGGCGAGGGTTAGACAGTGGTTTGGGTGGATGGGTGTTTGGATGGCTAATGGTTGGATGGATGAGTGTTGGATGGCTAGGGGTTAGACATGTGGATTAGATAGACTAAGGGTTTGGACAGCTAAGGGTTGGACGGGTGAAGGGTTAGACAATTAATCATTGGCGGCTAGGTTAGGACGAACGAGGGGTTTAGGTTGGATGGTTTATTGTTGGATGTGTGGGTTGGTCGGGGTAGGGGTTTCGATGGTTGATCCTCGAGGGATTGGATGGCTAAAGATTGGGCATGTGGGATGGATGGAAAAGCATCCACCGGCTCTAATGGTTGGATGGTATTGAGATGGAAGTGTAAGGGTTGTGTAGGTGGGTGTGACGGTTAATGTTTGGTCATGTGGGTTAGGTGAGTAAGGGTTGGTCCACCACTACTAGCCAATATTTTTCCACCACATGTCCTTTGAATCATGCAGAGACCCCTACAAATACCCCTTCAAGATTCAATTATTCACTTTTCTAAGAAACTTTTCAATGCTCGAGCTCTCCAATCTTCAAACTTCTCCCAAATTTCAGCAATGGTTAGCACCACATCTATTCCTACACCTAAATTTCAATAAAAAAACCTCATTTGCCCACGATTATAGCTCTACTAAGAGAAAAATACGCACAAAAGGATTGGGTCAAAAACTCGGAATTTACCTGACTTGTGGACATGCCCCAATTCTATACTGATACTTCAATCCTTGATTACCTTCTCGCCTCTTACAATGAGAGTGATGGTAATTTTTCCGTTCTCCTCATGCATCTGCGACATCATCAAATTTCTTTCTCAATTGAACACGAGAGCATACATTGGTTAACTTGAGTTTACCATTCGAAAATAATTTGGCCATTACTACAAAGGCTATTCTTATAGACGAAGAAAAAATGTTTTTGGAGTCTCATTATAATGTACAAGTTTATGGTAAGTTTATTTTTTTCGGATGCTTTTGTTCTTAACATTAATGGACCACACAAGGCTCTACCATTTCTTTTATGTTATTGCAGCTCCTATTAATCATTCATTAAGAGGCCTTCTTCTATAAGGTATTATAAAAATTATTTATTGCGCAGTTGCATCACTTTATTAGGCCGAGGATTTTATTACAAGGAAGATCTGCGGACATTCTCAGTATTGGGCGGTTTAATATTTATTGTGGACACTAGCAAGGAAATAATTTTATTGGTGTAGTTATTTATCCAATGAATAAAATATCTCCCATCCTTGCAAAGCCAATAAATATGATAAATCTAGGATTATATTCTCTTGTTGCAATTATATTCTTACATTTAATTATGAAGCATACTTCAAAAAATATGTAAGATAAAATTCCAACTGAAATCAATGATAAAATGATTGGTCTTACTCTCGAAGAACAACAAGTAAGTTGGTAATAGTTACTTTTATTGTTTACTTTTTATAAGGATTTCAAATTCAATATTTTTGGATAAAATAATAATTGTATTTTATTTTGCAGAGAAAAATTATAGTTGTAACATCTCATAACGAGGCAATTGCTAGAGATAAAGCCCCTCCAGAGGTCTCTATTGATTCTAACATGGATTAATAGATTCAACACCAATAAGACCTCCTCACCAAAAGTGACCTCAAGGGTCGATATGCGCATCACGTTTACCATCACATTTAACTTCGGGTATGAAGTTATCTTTCTTTATAAATAACTAATTCAAATAATTAATATAGATTATCTATGTACTATTTGTTTTTAATATTTCTATTGTTCTTTTATACATATATTGTATTTAGAAACTATTGAGTTTGATGATGAAGATCAAACTCATTCAGGTTTGAAAATTGAAATATCACGATTGTGTCTTCATCTATGCAAGGTATATTTTAATGTATAATATTTAGTATTTTTTTATTCCTTACAATTTTTAGCATTTACAAATGACAACCATAATATTCTAACATTTTTTTATTTTCTTCATGCGAGTAATGTGGCTTATGGGCACGTTCGCTTGCAGAGGAGGCCACCGATACCTCCAACACATCTTGTCCAAAAAAAAGAAGTGCAGGAAAGAATATAAAGTTTCCTACAACGTGCCAGAGAACAATTCATCTTGCTACCACAAAATTTCCTAGAGTGTCGTCACTAGGTGGTGTTTTAAGTGTAATGACCACACATCTTTTCAACAACATCACCTCTTGACGAGGATTATTTGGGCTTCGAAAGTGGTGATGCGAGACAAGGGTAACTATTTTGACACCCACGATATGATTCATTCTAATCCTTCTCTACCATAATAAAATGTGCATGTAATACTGAGAGAAGTGAATCTCCTCCTCCTCCAAGAAATGCTCATGAAACAGATGATGAAAAGACACATTTTATTTTAGAAAATTTGATATCGAGATAGTATGGGGAAACAATTCAAGAGGTTGTAATGTCTCGATGTGGATTTGGTGCGGCCTTGGGAGAGAAGAGAAAATAATTTGATAAAAGAAATAAATATGCGATACCATAATCACACTCAAAGGCATTCATTGTTAACTTCCATAGAGAGCCAACCAAAGCATGGTAGGATGCTTTTCTAAACAAAGCTCGATCAATGACTATTTCATATAGTAATGGCTACAATGATGAAATTATAGACATAATGCTAAACAAGTTAGAGAATCTCAATGTTTTTAATTATTGGTAAATTAGTTTTTTGAAAGGGACTATACCCTTGTACAAAAAAGCTCAACAGCCAGAAAGGGCAAGAGAAGAACAGAGAAAGGATCAAAATCCAGATACAGAGAGGAGATCAAATGGAGCCAAACTCCAAAACGCAAAAACGAAACAGAGCAGAAAGCAGCCAAGCTGCAGCGACAAAACAACAACCAAAAAAAAATAGCAAACTAACAGCAACAGTCGCTTAACAACAGCGATCAAACTGCAAACTAACATCTCTGGACTAGGCTTATTAAAGACCCAGAAAGCATGTGAAGGGTAGTTGTTCCTTTGATTTCGCATAGGGCGAAGTGACTGGTTTGCAGCGGTGTACCTGTTTGCCAGCACATAATGCATGCAATAAATCCAACTAACCAGTACGGCTAGGATTTCTATCATGCTCCAAGATCTTTCCAAGCTTATCTGAGATGGCGTCATGATAATTCCAAATGGTGAGATTTGTATGGGTGTTTGCAACTCCCTCGTTCGCCAATACATCGGCGGTTCTATTACCTTCTCTATAAGTATGCATGAAGTTGCATATGTTGAAGGTGCCACAGATACTTATGGATTCATGAATGAAACTTTTGACGGTCCAGCTGGGGGGGTGTTTATTATTGAGATTGTTAATAATATTAAGAGAGTCTCCTTCAATCAGAATTTTTTCAATATACAAATTCTTAGCAATCCTAATACCCCAGAGAGCTGAGAGAGCTTCAGCATAGTGATTAGTTTGGTAACCCATTTGCCCAGCATAAGCCACCACCATGTTACCATTGTGATCTCTGATAATGCCGCCTCCACCAGCAGCTCCAGGGTTACCTTTTGAAGCTCCATCAAAGTTAAGTTTGTACCACCCAGGGGGGGTGGGATCCACTTAATTAAAGATCTGTCAATTTTGGTTCCTCTCTTCAAGAGGTTTTCAGGAATAATCTTCCATTTCTCCAAAATGGAAATTTCTTCTTTATTGAAGGAAATGCTCTTAGCAGGTTTGATGGTGACAACATTATCTTTAACATCTTTGATGAAACCTTTGAAAATAATATCTGTAGAAGTTTTCTTATCTCTGAAAATAACCCCGTTTCTAGCTTTCCAGATGTTCCAAATCCCATGAGCGAAAATCAAGAGCCAAAATCTGCTAATTAAATTATTCTTGAAGGGGGAGTTCCATTGGGTCCAGGCCTCCAAAATATCATCAGGAAAAACCCAGTTAAGATTTAAATGTTCCGTGATCCGGCTCCAGAAATTTCTTGCAAAATCACAATGAAGCAAGAGGTGATTGATATTTTCAGCATCCTGTTGACAGAGGCAGCAACCATTAGGCATAATGAATCCTCGTTTGATAAGGTTATCCTTGGTGAGGATTTTACCTTTTATAACTAACCATAGAAAATGATTGACTCTAGGAGTGAGTTCTTTCATCCAAATTCTGGTCCAGTTAATATTGCTAGAAAGAGAGGTGAAGAAGGAAGTGTAACCAGTTTTGACAGTGTAATCTCCATCAAAAGAATCTTTCCAAACTATCTCATCGGTAGTGCCATTTTGATCAATAGGAATCAGATCCAGCTTATCTTGGAGAGAAGACAAAATATCCAGCATACTAGAGTCAGGTAAATGTAGGATCTTCCATTTTTTAACTCCATTACTTTCTTCCATATAATTGTTAACAGTAGTGCCATAAAAATTAATGAGGGGTTCCTTAATTTGTCTGAAGTCCCTTTCAGATCATGATTGCTCCAAGAATCTTTCCAAAAGTTTATTCGGTCTCCAGTGCCAAGATTCCAAAAAATACCTTTATTGAGAACGTATCTTGTATTAACAAGATTATTCCGAGAAGGTGGAACATCTGGAAGGGCGTCCTCGAGAGAGGAAGAGATGGTGATGGCGGTTACTTAAATATTTGGTCTTGAGCAGCTCAGCCCAGGGTTGTTCTTGCTTAAGAAATCTCTAGCCCATTTTGGCAAGCATGGCTGAGTTGAAATATTTGAGATTCATAATGCCAAGACCCCCTAAATTTTTAGGGGTGCAAACCTCATTCCAGTCAACTAAATGATACCTGAATCTATTTTCAGTTCCTTTCCATAGAAAGTGCTTCTGGATTCTAGCAATGCTAGTAAGAACAGTTGTAGGGATGGCATAAAGAGACATGAGATAAACCGGGAGATTTTGAAGAGTGCTTTTGATGAGTAGACATTTTCTAGCTGAAGAGAGAATAGCCCCTTTCCATCCTGCCAATTTCTTGGAGAACCGATCAATGAGAGAGTTCCATACCTGTCCAGAAACTTTTGAGACTCCCAAAGGAAGCCCAAGATAAGTGGCTGGAAGATTTTGGATTTGACAATCTAAAATCTTAGCAATTTTAGTCTGTCTCTTGAACGGAGTATTAAAAAAGAAAAGGGAGCTCTTATTGAAGTTTATACTCTACCCAGAGGCTAATTCATAGAACCTGAGAATAGTCTTGATACCTTGGGCTTCCAGGATGGAAGCCATAAGAAGTAAGATGGTGTCATCCGCGAACTGCTGATGAGAAATGTTGATTTCCAAAGAGGTGGGTTTAAAACCTTTGAGCCAACTCTCATAAATGGCTTGCGAGATAGATCTGCTCAGACTATCAGCCATAATGATAAAAAGAAGAGGAGATATGGGGTCTCCTTGCCGGAGACCTCTATTACTTGCAAAAAAGCCAGCTGGAGTTCCGTTGACAACTACAGAAAATCTTGCTGTGGAGATGCAAGCTTTGATTAATTTCCTGAATTTTGCTTGAAATCCAAACTTTTGTAAAACCAACTCAAGGAAGCTCCAAGAAACTCTATCAAAAGCTTTATTCATATCCAGTTTGATCACCATGCCTTCAGTTTTACTTTTTTCCATGGAGTGAATGGCTTCGTGAACCAGAATTACCCCATCTTGAATGATTCTACCTTTGATAAAGCCACTTTCTTTGTTTAGAAATGAGAGTAGGAAGTAAAGGCTGCAATGTTGAAACACATCTGAAACAACATGCTTACTACAATAATCTCAATGTTGAAAAAACATGCTTGATAAATCCATTGAGAAGAGAATCTCAATGTTGAAACACATGCTTACTACAATAAATGGGCTAAAGACAAGAAAAATGTCTAATAGCAAATCTTGAAAAATAAAAAGTTGTTGTGAGTGGGCTTTTAGTTTTACATGAACAATCCTTATATTATAAGCACTTCAATATATTTTTTTCATTTGATCTAATAGACCAAAAATTTAATATTCTTGTTTTGTAGGAAAAATATGAAAATTTAAACAAAGAAGTAGCTATAATTGAAGCACATTTGAAGAATTCTGAAAAATCCTAAATTCATTCACAGGTGAAGGAAAAACTCATTGTTATAAATAAACAAAATAACATATTGAGAAGGATAATAAAGGAGCATAAGATGGATCCATAAGTCTTCTTGAAGGAAAATATAGACGCCAGATTGAACACTTTTATTTGCAGGAGATGTAGTGAGGGAGGAGTTGAATATTCTAGAGAATATCAATACCGTGACATGAGATCTACGGGAATCGGGAGTTATATCAGATAGCTCTGTATAGATGCAGAAAAATCTTCAACCTCTAATGCAAGAAAAAAAATAAGCTTCACCTATGACATAAAATAATATATGTTAGTAAATTTCACCATGTGATAGGTGGGTTGTCACAATTCCAACACTAGCATAGGAATTAAAAGATAGTGGCCAACCCCTTTTTATTTTTTATTTTGTGTTAAGAACAACTATGATTTTGAATCATAGGTAGAAAAGAGGATGACCTCATAATGTGTCCTTATATGATAGAACTTTTCCAAAAGCTTTGATATGTTATGACAACCCCCTTTTTGGAATTGGATTGGCCGACAATGCTTTATGAATTTGTACTTTTCTTCATAAAGTAATCCACCACATGAGTGATTCAAATCAATTTAGAATTGTAGAATGTTACTGTATGTTGTTAATACAAACTATCTTAATTTTTTATTGTTTACGTAAATGTTGCTTAAATTTACTTGATTGTGTTTCTTTAAAATATTTACGTTTCTGATTTGTTGCAGATGTAAAACAAATCAATTAATAGATATAAAAGACAAATGTTGCCTTATTTTAGTCTGAATGAAAACCAAATATAATTAACAAATGGGATAATTGAAACATATAATGACATTGTTCCAATGGAAAAGGATCAAATAAAGACAAATATAATATTGCATTTATAGAGATTTGTAATCTTTGTATGAAATATTTACGTTTCTGATTTTTTGCAGATGTAAAATAAATCAATTAACAGATATAAAAGACAAATGTGTACTTATTTCATTTTGAATTTGAAAACCAAATATAAAACACAAATGGGATAATTGAAACATATAATGACATTGTTCCAATGAGAAAGTTGTAATCTCTGTATGAAATAAATAAATACTTATTACACAACTTTACTGTAATGAAATCTATGTGAATTGGAACAGTCCTAGAGAAACACTTTCATTTGTGTCTTGGAAATAAACTATCACATGATATTTGGATGTGTCTCGATCCCATGGATTAGGAAAAATATTACTAGCTCCTCTTCTTTCTACTAGTGAATTCCACAATGTCAGTTCTCTATCATAAGGAAAATACTCCACTGAGTAACGTGAAACATAAAATCCGAGACAACTTTCTAGATTCCTATCCAATTTGTTTATAAATTTGGAATTTAAAAAGGATAGTGCATTGAAAACCCTCTCATCTTCCCCGAACCCCAGAATCATTGTTTGCGAGCGATCTGATTAATACACTCGCTTAAATCTTCACTTAGAATACTATTGGAATAGGTATCCTTCCAAATCCTTTTCATGACACTTTGTAATCCTGTGGATTTTGTAGAATATGAACTTGTCGTATCATAGTATTATAAAAATACATTGACTATGAATGAAGTAGTTTTCTTTTCAAAATACCTTCTAAAGAAACTCCATTTATCTCTTGATCTTAGAGAGATGATCGGTTAGATCACCCATGTTTTTTATAAATAAAGGACTAATAGATGTGTATGGTTTTCCTTTGATAAATTCTAAAACTACGGATTTAAAAATCCCATTGCTTCAAGTATTTTATCATTTTTGAATCTTTCTCAGATCTCTTTAGCTAATGATTCATAGATCTTTCTTAACTTATTCCTAGTTTCCATTAATACTACATCATATATATTTTGTGTCACTCTTACTTCTTATATTTCTCGAGTTAGCCATATCAACTCTTTTTGGAGCGTATGAAGTGGAATCTCTCTTCCATGTGTTTTTATACACAGATGATCATTTATATTGTATTTTAAAAAACACCTAGAATTTATCAAATCTGTCAATACATTCCAATTTTCAAACGCAAGACTCGAAAAACTCCCATCATAAATATATAAACTTTCTAGACTCCAGAAACACATCTTCTCGAGTATTATGAATTGGTAACGTAGAAAGAACAATCTTGTGCATGCTTCATTAAAATATGAAGCTCCTCAACATGGGAAAAATACACGAGTGTGAGTAAATTTTCTATGTCAGTTAGACGGAACAATATATCTTTAGCTTTATCTACATCCCTATGGTATTTAAACATAAATCCTATCAGTGAAGGATATTCATCAAATATTCTACATGAAGGTTCATACATAGATATCCATATGGTATCTACATATTTGAGAAGTTTTTTTCCCTCTGTCATTCCAATAGAAATTTTTGAAATTCTAAAAATCTCTTCAAACTGCTAGAATAATAGGCATGCAGATCACGTATCAATTCCTCCACTTTAGCTACATTTTCAAATGTGCTCACAATTTTGTAGGCGAGATTCATTTTGTGAGCCATGCAGTGGAAAACAACCATATACGGAGAAATATTTGTCTAAAGTCTAACACACAGACCATTTATGGCTCCTTGCATTATAGTTGTACCATCGGTTCTGACACAAACTAATTTTGTTGTAATGGCAAAGTCATCCATTCCAGCGATATCCTTCAGATTTGACACCACCAATTTATATATATATTCATAATTGTAATTCTCAGTCATTTTATGAATTGCTAAGAGGTTTGGAGTTCTTATTTCATTAGTAAATGTGTAAACATGAATATATATATCCATGAAGTATTATCGATTGCAATAACCTCATATAATGAAAGGGAAATATAGTTTTCCTTTTGAACACATAGTTTCAGATCCTCCTTTTCTACCATGGATAGACATTTTGCAATCTCCCAGCCACTAGTATCTAACCAATGAGATTGAGGAATGTTCTGTAGACCAATAACTTGATACAACATTTTATTTTCTCCAAAATCTTACATCGGTCTTCCCCTTTTCATTATATGAAATACGGTAGCAAACTGAATACATTTTTCTTGCATTTTTGCCTCCATGGCTTTGCTCAATCTGGCTATATGGTCCCACATTTTTCATTTATATATTTGATACGTTTTTGTTCCTTTTCATACTCTTGTGTATTTTACATGTAGACAATATTTTGCATATTTCCATTTATGTGTTCGACTATGCTTCCATCCTTTAGATTTTGGGAAATGTATATTTTACCACAATGCTTTTCAATTGTGTCTAGTTTTAGCTACATCATGTGATCCTTCCCTATGTCCAACCACATATTTTTCATCAAAAAAATTTTGGAACAACATTACAATTTTCGGTGTACGAGTTCAATAAAAGGATATTTTGCAGCCCATTCGAACTGGAATTTCCTTCCAATTGTCCAGTTTTCCTCTTTCTTATGTCATATTTTCTTCTTTTTCTTGGGATTTACCTTCGCATCGAAATTTGTTAGCAGGAATATTTTTATTCTCATGTCTCCTTTTCTCGGAAATAGAACTTGGAGTAGAAGTTTTGTCTGCTTTGGTGTACTTTGATAATTCGATGAATTTTATTGTACTTCTAAGTCATCAAGGGACGGAATGTTTTCCTCAACATATAATGGATCATCGATATCTTTAAATTGATTATTTTGTGAAGGTATTTCTAAAACATCTACATATAATTCTATAAAATTGTTACTTATTTAGTATTAATTTTATCTATAGTTAATTTTTTATAGAGTACAAAGAGTTCCAAGAACAATATGATAAACATAATTATTAAATTCTATAAGATTAAATAACTAGTAAATAGCACGTGCCACATACCGATATTTTCAGCTGATGCAGAAACCGAATTCATTTTTGTGGTTTTCCAAAATAGCCAAGCAAAGTATTTGCACCCTTTTTTGAACTGGTTGAATTTGTAATCTTCTTGCCCTGATTTCTAGTATCCATGATTGCTTACTGCTTAGGCCTTTAGGGGTGGCTCTTATGTTTGAAGGCTCTAAGAATGGATGGTTTAAGGTTAAACGGTATTTGTTGGATGGTAAAATTTTGGATATAGGGTTGGAAGACTGAGTCACTAAGTGGTTTAAAGGCTCAAGACAGAGGGGTTGGATCCTTAAGCTATTGGATGGCTTAAGCCTTGGGTTGGATGGCTCAGGGTTGGACGAATAGGGGGTTGGATGGCTCGGGGTTGGATGTCTCATGGTTTAATGGATAATAGTTGGACATCTAATGGGTTGGACGGTTAGGGGGTTGACCTTTGGACAAGTAAAGGGTTGGACGGATAAGTGTTGGGTGGTTATAATTTAGAAGGATCGGAATTAGATGGATCGAGTTGGATGGATCAAATTTGGATGGATCAAAGTTGGATGATCGAGTTATAAGTCTTAGGGTTGGACGGATTAGAATTGGATGGATCGAGTTGGATGGATCGGTGTTAGATGGATCGGTGTTGGGCGGATCAGAGTTGGATGACTAAGAGGTTAGACGGCTCAGATTTCAAAGTTAGACGGGTTAGGGTTGGACGGATCAAATTTCTATGTTAGTGGCTTTAGATTTTGAATTTTCTTATGTTTACTTTAGTGAATATGCGCATGATATGATTCAAAATTATGGCAAATTAATTTCATAAGCTCTTATATATGCGTAAAATCTAAGCAAAACAAATAGTATAAGGGACATGTCAGTCACATTTTTGGTGAATAAGTCGGCTTCAAACCACATAATATTCACCAATTCAAATTTCTATAATCCTCAATTTTCACGAGTTTACAAAAATTCGTCACTAAAATTTACCCTATTAAGGATCATTAGATTGAATGAAAAAATGAAACTAAAAAAATTGAATTGAGAATATTTTGTTAAAATGCATGAAATAATATAGTACGATGGAAAAAATTTACTATTGGAAGAGCACAATATGGGTTTTGTTGAAAAGGATATGGAAAATAATACTTTTTCATAATATCAATAATTGGGAAGTGATAAAAATGGATTTTGTTTTGTATAAGTTTTCCAAAAGAAATATTTAGTGCTTGGAAGTCACTAATCAACATTAACATGAAAACTATTAATGTAATGAGATTTGTGCGAGTAATAGATGCACTATCGAGGGGTCATGACATACGTACTTTTGTTCCTAGTGGTTGCTAAGATGAGCTACAATGAAATATTTATATCTTAGTAGTTTTTAGCATCATTAAGCTGCAAAAATATTAATGCAACAAGAAAATTCGGAAATACATGCAATCTTGAGGGGTCAAGACATACATTATTTTGATCCTGGCGGTAGGTAGGGGTCAATAAAAACAACTATTTTGAGCTTAACGGGTGCTAGGCATCATTGCCAACAAAAATATCAATGCAATGACTAAAGAGAAACAAAACATACATTATAGAGGGGTCAAAGCATACAAATTTTTGTTAGAGTAGTCTCTAAGGTTAGCCACAACAAAATATTTACAAGTTCAAGAGTAGTCACTATTATCATCATCGACAAAATATTTTGAGCTTTGTGTTCACTAGGCATCATTCACCTGGATATCTATTACTGAAATGAGAAAAGAGTTCAATTACATGGTTTCTTCGAGGGGTCAATATTTACTTAGCTTTGATTAGTTTGTTACACGAATGTGTATACCTCTCTTTACTTATTTATAATTCTACTATATTGGTTAGACTATCCCTAGCGAGTTGTCAAGTGTTGCACTACATACGCTTGAGAGGGATCAAACATTATGTATTTATCATACTATTTACTATAATTTATTGAAAGGAATATATAAATTACACATTTTAATGATAAATGAAATCTTAAAATCCATGGTAATCTATAATTAGTTAGTAAATGAATTCTCAAAGGACATGGTATAATGAATATAAATATAATGAGCAAACACTTTGTAGTGTTAGTATGAATACACATACTCCAAACCCTATGTATAATCTCCTTGATTAACTAAAAATGGACTAACTATGTAGTATGGAGATAGGTGATCTAAGCTATACATAGTTGTACTAAAGTAAATAAATGTAGTAAAGAAATATGCTAATGATATAAGAAAAATATAAAATGAAATACTAAACATTAATGTGTAAGAGGAAAGAGGAAAGAACTCAACTAAATAATAGAATCTTATCGGATTGTGTTGTAGTGATGGAAAAAATAGAAAGTAGAAACGATCGTTCTATGGCCCCGCAAGGGACAGATCTAGATGATGTCATTCGACTAAAGTGCTTGGGAGAGGATTAGGTCACCTACAAGTTCTTTGGTAAGCAAAAAGACACACCTGCTCTAGGAAAAGGTCTGGAACTAATCTTCACGGAGTTCGGGAGATGACTATTATCCTTCTCTACTTCTCACATTAATTTCTATGTACTACGCCAAATGCTCCAAATATTCCAAGAGGATAAATAACCTATCAAAGACGTAAAAGGAAGTATCAAAACTTGAAAAAAAAAAAGATGCAGATGAATGGGTCAAGGTGCCTCCGGTGTTATAAGAACAATGTTGACCTATGGTTCAATAAGGGGTACATAATATTTGAGAACAAGGAAGAATGGGTTATCATCCCCTTGACCGATGGAAATTCAGCACCCTATACTGAGCCCTTGGGGGAAGAAGTTCTTGATAGGATCTATGTACACTCTATTAGGGACCCTGAAGTGATTCACCCTACAAAAGGAGTTATTCAGTTTGAAGATGCTCAATCTATGAGTGATACCACTAGTGTAGCATGTGACAATTGGGTGCATGGGACTTATGAGTTAATTAGGTGGAAATTGAGAGGCTTTGTTACAAGAGTGACAAGGGCGCACCCACTTAGGCACTGAAAGGGAAGCAGTTACCAAGCTACACTGGGGATGACAACCCTGACATTTTCTTGAGCCATGGAATCCCAATGGAGATGTGAAATCAAACAAAGGAGCATGCTTGTCTACACTTTGTGTGTAACCACAACACATTGGTCGATGGAACATAAGGACAATATTATAGGGTGGTGTAAGGTGAGAATTGTGCTCTCTATTTTATTTTTAGGATCCACCTCAGATCATGTCCAAGAGTGAAAGAGGATTTGAATGGAAGGCACAGAGGCTTTACCTCATTCCCTATGGGTGCACAAGTTTTATTCCACACTAGAAGGTTGTGCACGTGCATGGTACATTCATTCGAGTTACGTCATCAAACAGGAAGCGGGAGGAGTTAACAAATGACTTGATCTAAGTGTTTGAAAATAAAAGTGCTAAGCCCTTGGTGAACGAGGTGCTACGGAAATGTTAAGCACCTAACTATGGGAGATAGTGCCATGGAAGAGGATATAATACTAGAATTATTGGGTGAGCCTGGCTTAGAAGAGAACTCTGATGAGGGAGAACCAAAGGAGATACAACTTGAGTGCATTTACATGGAGAAGGAGAAGGAAATATGGTTTTGTAATAGATGGTGAAGAAGTAGAGAACTTGGATGTTAACCATATTGTGGGTATGCGTGAAGTAACAGATAGTGCTCATGAGCAAGTGCATGCCTACCATGAACCCCTCAAAACAAAGAAGGTTAACATTGGCTCAGAAATAGAACCTAAGGACGCTACTATTGGGGACTATTTGTTAGAAAAGGAGGTATCAAAGATCATTGATCCATTGCACGAGTTGTAGGATTTATTTCCATGTGGGTACCTTGAGCTTAAGAGATTTCACCACTCTTTAGGAGAGATATGTATTGTTGTCATGCAAATGTGCAACAAGGAAATCAATAATTTCTGAGAATGACAACTATACCCCTATGTTGATTTTTTCAAGTCCTATCATTCCAAGACACCCGAGTCTTTCGGTCAAATACCCAAGTGACCTCTCAATTAACATTATCTCATCCCCCTAGGTGATTTAGTAAATTCCATTAATTCCCCCTAGGTGATTTTAGGAGTCCATTAAAAGTTGAAAGCTACAGGCAGTTGTAGGAAGGGATATCACTAGCCTTCCTAGGAGTGAAGTAACCCGCATGAGTGAAACAGAAAATCCAAATCAGACACGAAAGTGATTCAAAGGTCTGGAGCATCATGGAATTAATTTAGGAAGATTATGGAAGGGCTCAGAGAATTTGGGGTAGATTCACCAAAATTAGGGTTCATAGGCCTAGTCAAGTACACAAGCCAAAACAACCGCTGAGCTTTGAAAGGTGATTATAGAGCTCTAGATGGAGTTAGGAGCAAAACAAAACATCTTTAGAAATATAATTCTAAGACCTAAAATATGGTGAAATAATTTTTTCACAACACTTTGGCACATCAGAGTCTTTAGGAATTTTTTCTCAGGTATAGGTGGAGTACCAAATCAAAACTCCACTTTTTAAGGGATCAAATGGAAGAATAAAGACATGCGACCCCCACCATTGGATTCAAAAGGAAATTTCTAGTTGAGTTCATATAATATTTTTCAAAAAATTCCATCGAGAGCTCAAGATATCATCATCACAAGTTGTCCTCTTAGATCAAGTTTGGGACTTAGCCAAATTTTTGTAGGACACGTGTCAACTTTAGGAGCCTTGCGGGATTTTTGTCCCGATTTCCTTGAGGGTCAAGGAAATCAACCTTGGAAAAATGTGCCCAACCCCCATATGACCTCTGGAACCCCATACGACCAGTAGGATTGTCAATTCAGCCCCCGGGTGTAATTTGGAGCTCAAATTCCTGTCGTCGGATCTCCGCCATGTGTCAGCTCCAAGACTGCCATGGAATTTTATGTCCCTCACATCCCTCATAGGTCAGGGACATCAAACCTTAAAAAAATTTCCCATCCCTCTAGGAGATATTTTTGATCACCCATGTGACCCGCTTCTAGTCCCTCATTGCTTTAAAGCTGATTTTGGAGCACCCACTCCCATCCATCAGATTGCCACCATGTCTTTCCATCTTTCTCATCATGTAAATTTATATCCCTTACATCCCTTTATATTAGGGATGTCAAGGACAAAAAATGCGCCCAACTCCAACTCCAAAATTTGAAAATTTTCTAACTCCTAGTTGTTTCTTACTACTTCGACTATTTCTCTATTTCCGGTAAGAAAGTTACGAGAGATCACCTCGGTCTACCACTCCACCATTTCCAAATCTCAAACTAGCTTCACCACAGCAATGAAATCCTCTACCCCATTATGATACATAAGTCTTAGAAGAAAATTTCATCAAAATAAGAAGAAGAAACGAAGAACAGAGAAGAAGAACAGTGGAAATCCCCATTGCCATGAAATTAACATTTGAAGAAATATTCTAGACCTCCCATTTTCAGCAAATGCTCATAGCAAAGAAATTTCACTTTCGTCTCCACAAAGAGCAAAGTTCAAATTCCCATCAAACCGCAACTAGATCAAAAGGAAATTTCACCAAGAAGACAAGAAGTAAAACCCCAATGCAATGGAGTTGATTTCATTGAAAATAGAGACAAAAACCAAACTTGAAAATTTCAAGCTCCATTAATGGCTACCATGACATAGTAGTGGAAAAAATTAGTGAGCTACCTCTCCACTTCTCAGGGTTCAGTGGGCAAAATCGCACGAAAATTAGAGGGAATGATCGTTGAAAAATCTAGTTTCGCGTGAACTAGTTTTCGCGCCATGAAGTCCCTATTTTTAGGGATATGGATGACTTAATTTTCATCATATTTATGCCCTACCACATGAAGAACATCTATGAAAAATTCAGTGAGCTACCTCTTCAATTCTCAAGGTTCCAATCGGTGAAATCACGTAAAAATTAGAGGAGATGATCGTTGAAAAATCTAGTTTCACATGAACTATTTTTGACTCCATGAAGTCCCTATTTTTAGGGTTATTGAGAGTTGTATTTTTTATCAACATTATTCCCTCTTAGAATAAATTTTCAAATTACCAAAGATCCAGGTGGATGAAACCCTCCAAAATTCAGAGGGAAGGGTCTCCAAAAATTTTAGTTTCTCTCAAACTAGTTTTTGCATGATGAAGTTTCCAGTTTCTCAAGAAGTTAAGGACTAATTTTTTATCAATATTCTACCCTAGTAGCTCCATACCTAAATCTCTTACTAGGCATAATTTTTATTTTTCATTTCTGAGCTTTTTGGAAAGTGAATCATGATGAAAATCGAGCACGAGATCATGATAAAGAGACAAATCCAAAATAGTTGTTACCATCGCAAACAAAGGTTTTTTTCACCATTTACTAAAAATAGCATATGTTATACTTCCTCCCATGATATAAATGGTGAGACACACTGAATTGTAAGTTTGATCACTCAAGACAATCAAAAAGGGGTAAAATGGAAAGTAAGACAGAAAACGACTTCTTCCCAAAATAGCAGGTCCACAAATTACAACCTACTAAAAATAGAAATATCTTTAGAACAAAGGAGATTGAAATATGGTAGAAGGTTTAGAAGGTGAAACTAGAACAAGATAGATGATATGTCCCAGAATAGCAGAGTATGGGCTCATATTCTAAAAATAGAAGGTTATTCTCAAAGGGCAAGTTTGGCACAATGGGACATAGAGGGATGATCATCTCAGGGAACTAGACAATGTTTTTTTACACTCACTACATATTTTGGGTCACAGGTATATCATACACAGGATAAGAGTTGTAGTCATCAATGGAACAGTTCATTCATCTTGGCAAGCATTCACAAGTTGATTTGAAGGAGTTTCTCAGGGTGCAAGGAGTTTGAAGATTCAGTGTCTCATTGCACTTGAGTTTTCAATCAACAAGAATAAATGGATTTCATTGGGAATGACATCTCTTCTTCTTCTTTTCTTTCTCTTTCTCTCTCCTCTTCCCCCAACTTTCTCTCTTTTATCAATGTTCTAATTTTGTGTTGGGATTGCACTTTTTCATATGCATTAATATTCCTAATGTAATAAGTCAACTTTATGTTTTAAAAGGGACTTCAAAGTTTCCTAGGAAGTTGAAAAGTTTTGAGTTGTGTGAGTACATATGAAAAGCCATTGGGGGGAAGATGAAGAGTCATATCTCACTCTATAAATTGTAAAGCCATTCCCATTTCAAAAGGTTTGCAATTAGTCTTGTAAACTCAAGAGTGCAATGTACTTGAAGAAATGAAAAGGACATATCCATTTTCTTCTACTTTCCTCCACTCTCAAATTTCTTCCATTCCCACACTATGTAAAACTTTTGTTCAAGCAATCAATAGAAGAAGAAGGGGTTTCTAGCTTTCTTTGACTAAGGGGTTTCTTGATACTTTGTGATCAATAAATTCTATTTGGTCTTGTTGTTATATACAGAGTTTTTTCTTCTCATGAATGTGTTGGTGCGATGTGCGTAAATTTTTTCCTTCACTAAGGTGTCATTGTCAGTATTTTTCTTGGGTCGTGGATCATGTTGAGTCTTGGTATTATTTATAGTTTTCTATCCATGGTGAAACTTTTGTAGTTGGGAGTGTTCCACGATTGTGTCTCCTTTGTGTGGATCTGTTTTGAAAAGGGAGTAAAGTTGTAGAAGTAAATCCACTACCCCCTTTAACACCTAGGTAAAGCCACATGTTGAGCCAAGCATCAAAAGTGGATGTGTAACTTTCTCGAACCCTAGACATGTGGAGAGGCCTATGCTCATTTGGGGACCTACCCCTAAATTTTACCTTTGAAGTTTGTGCAAAGAGACACATGGAGGCTTCCATTGGCTCTTCCCATGCTTAGACTTTTCAACGGCCGGTGTAACTTTCTCAAACCCTAGATGCATGGAGGTATTTGTGTGTTTGGGGACCTACCTCTAAATTTTACCTTTGAAGTTATGCCGAAGAGACATGTGGAGGCTTTCCGCTGGCTCTTCCCATGCTTAGAATTTTCAATGGCCGGTGCAACTTTCTCGGACCCTAGACACGTGGAGAGCATGCACTCATTTGGGGACCTGCTCTTGAATTTTACCTTTAAATTTATGCCGAAGAGACATGTGGAGGATTTTCCGATGGATTTTCCCATGCTTGGAATTTTGAACGTTTGTTTGGTGAAACTTTCTTAGACCCTAGACACATAGAGAGCTTGCGCTTGTTTGGGGACCTCGGGCTCTAGACTGTGGAATTTTACCATTTGAAGTTGCACCCAAGAGACATGTGGAGGCTTATGTTGGCTCTTCCCATGCTTGAGACTTTTTAACATACGGTGCAAATTTCTCGGACCCTAGGCACGTGGAGAGCTTGCGCTCATTTGGGGACCTACCTCTAGATTTTACTTTTGAAGTTATGCTGAAGAGACACGTGGAGGCATCCACTGGCCATTTTTATACTTAGCTAATTTGGGCCTCGAGTGAACAAATAAGTGCTTCATTTTGAGGAGGGATGAGTATCAGAAGACTTCAGAGAGATGGTGGTGATCAATTTCAACCATCGTGGCCTCTTTCGGAAAACTCACAACGTGTAAATAAACAAAGGGAAGCCCAAAAAAATGCCATAGTCGGGGGAGGATGTTTGGAATGAAGGAGGAGGGAAAACTATGCTTGTTGGTGACTGGATGAAATGTGAGGCTTGGAACTAGTTCCTACTTCCCATGTCCTAGAGAAAGGTGGGTTTTCCCTGGGAGAAGGAATTGGTGAGGTACTTGAAATTCCCACTCAGAACAAGGGGAAAAATGCATCAAATGTGTGGATAGCCATGAGTTGAAGAAACCTTCCTCTGCTATCTCCCGAGAAAAGAAAGTGTTGCCCTTGAGTGGCGAGTAGAAATAAATTGGTCTTTTCCATCTGAGATGATGACCGGAGACTAAGTGGAGACGCTCGGTGATCAATCTGAAATGATTGTTAATCAAAATCATAAGGAAAGTTTCAGATAACCTGCCAAAAGTGAAGACCGGATGTCCCAGTCAGACACATAGGTGAAATACATCGAAAATACTCACATTTCATACACCTGGTAGTATGAGATGAAGTTCATAAATATCATTTTCTAGAACATTTTGTAATGAACAAAGTATTCCTTGGAATATTCTTGTTTTGGGGGAAAATATTTGAAGTAAAGTGAGTGATATAAAAGTATGAAAAGGCCATGGAAAAAAGGGGGTTAATTTTTCTGAAATTTAGTCAGAGAGAAAAAAGGAGAGAAAGAGCAAGAGAAGCCATTTTTTTAGGAATTTTTTTGAGAAACTAGTTATTTCTTGTGTGCCTTTCAAAATTGATCATGTCAAGTTGGTTGCAGATGTATAGCCATTGAAAAACTTTGAGATTGTAAACAAACTTTCCCTTGTTGATCAAATTTGAGAAACCTTGAGTAATTCATGTAGATCAATGAACTGTGTTATGTCCATTTTCATCTTGAGATATTTTCAAATAGTTATCTATGTGCTGTTGTAGTCTTACATTAGAAATCCTTTGAAATCACACAAAATATCATCCTCATGACAAGTATTGTGGCATTTGCAATTACATTATGAAGAGAGATTTCATTTCATAATGCAATAAGTGATTTAAATTCACTTTACTTTCATTTCAGTGATATAGATTGTTTGTTAGTTCATGAGTGTATCATGAGCATGATATAACAGGGGTTTTCTAAAGTTTAATTGAGTCTTTAACACAAGTTCTTGTGTTAAAACCTTGAAGAATGTGTGAAGTCGTGTGTCTTTGAGCTTTCATAGATGCACAATTTTCTAGTTGAAGGTTCATCTTTACTATTTGAAGCTATTCATCTTTTTCCTTGTGGATATGTTAACATTTGTTTAAAGTTCTCAGATATTTGGTATAATCAACTTTATCCTTGCTTAACTTCCCAACCATAAAATACATATCCAGAAATGAACCATACATGAACTACCCCTGCTTGCACTATCTATTCATAAATGTTGAGGGAATTCATTGATTTACCCATCCCTTACCTCAATATGTAGGAGAAATCAGTTTTTACCATTTCCTTTAGTAACCTGGATCTTGTTTAGAAGGTTTCTTCATCCTCTAAAGTGACAACTCGTGAGAGTTAGACTATGTTGTATTGACCATACCTTCTAAAGATCTCCTATCAATTTTGTGAAAGGAAAGAAAAATACTATAAATCTATAGATGTCATCCACCAATATGGGTTACAAAATGGGTCCTCTCACCCTGGTTGAAGGCACAACCTAAAGTAGTAGGGTAGGTCAAACCCTATTCATGGTGTTATCCATTTCTTCCATGCCTGAGTGAATGAAGAGTCAGCTAAATCCTTCCCCGCTACAAAATGAACTCACACTCTGATTTATCTATCTCCAAGCATCTTGTTCAAACTATGGTGTTGCTCAGTCACAAAGGGAGAATCAATTTGGGTACCAACACCGAATCTGACATCATTTTGGGGATTATTTTTACAAATGCATACACATACCAACCCTAGTAATGTTTCTTACATGATTTAAGTACAATTACGTTGTTTAAACATCATCCTTTGTTGAGATTTGTAAGATTTGTGCAAGATCACAAGTTCATTGTGTAGTATTTCTAGTTTCTAGTGGTTATTGTACTAAATTTGCATCAATAGTGATAAATGTGGGTAAAGGAAGGTCGGATCTACTAAGCTTTGCAGAAATTAAGTATTGATAGACATTTGACAAACTACTTATAGTGCATTTGCACATCTAAGGTGAGAATCCTTGGTGGTGACTCGAATTGGTTTAAAATTTTGATGATTACCAGTGTCTTAACCTGTGTCAAGTGAAATTTTTCATTAATATTTGTAAAGATGGAGGGAAGAAGGTATTTCTTCACTAGGGATCCTACTAGAAAGTTATTTCTAGAACTAGGAAAAAAAAATTCAAAAGGAAAACAAGTCTGGAAAGTGGTTGGAAAACAAGAATCAAGAAAGGAGATATCAGTTTTGAAAGGTGATCAATATGTGGTTGAAGATTACCATATGTCTTCAAGTGATTCTGAACCAAGTAGTCCTCGTGTAAATTTAAATTCCCCTACTAGAGAGGGGCCATCATTTGTGTCTAAAAAAGTGTGTCTCTCAGTTTTTCCTTTCTTCTTCCGAGGTTGATAGGGTTTTCAAGAAAATGAGTCATTAGAGGATATTTACTTTGAGAGTTATACTCCTGTGCCCCAGAGACCCCTCGTCCCTTATCATTTTGATTCTCCTACAAGATCACCTCCTCAAGGCAATATGGCTCAGCCTCCACCTAGACCTCCTTTTGTTGTCAATACTTTTGGACCAATAAATTTCAGAGGTATGGTTGGATATCCTAATATGGTGCCACAAGATGTCAGAAATAGGTTGCCAAAATTTCAAGGGAATAACGCCATCACTGGTGACCAACATTTAAGACTCTTTGTCAATATGATGGAAGATTTTGAAATTGAGTTTGAAGACGTGTATATAAATTTGTTCATTCATACTCTTGAAGAGGATGCACGTGATTGGTACAAGGATTTACAGATAATTCAATAGATTCATGGACCGAGATGAAAAATGCTTTTAGACTGCAATATGGGGATAAGACTGATCCCAGGTTCCTTCTATCTGAGTTTGAAAATATAAAGAAGAACCCAAATGAATCTATCTAGGATTTTAATACTAGGTTCAACAAGACCTTGAATAGGTTACCTATAATCCTAAGGCCAAGTGATGAGTCTGTTTGATAAAATATTCTGATGCTTTTGATAAAAAGGTTGCTTATTACTTGAGAGATAAGAACCGAGAACATTGAGGCAAGGATTTCACCATGGCCTTACAAATAGAAAATAACATCAAAGTAGTTGGAAAGCCTCCTAAGAGAGAGGGTGTCAAGTTGATCAATCTGAGAGGCCTCAGTCAAAAAAAGTTGTGGATCTAGAAGAGGTTGTGAAGACTTTGGCTAGAGTGGTTAAAGAGATATCCTACAAACTAGCAGAGTAGAAAAAGGGATAGGACAGAGTTCCTAGGGTCAGCACAAGCCACATGGTCAGGAGAGATTTGGAAATCATCCCAGAGGTGATCACAGACCAGATGAGAGGGAAGGGGCCCATGGGATTAGGAAATAAACAACCTCAACCCAGGGATAATAGATTGGTTCCTGATCCTTTGACTGCTAGGATTGCTACCGTAGAAGAGGCCAATGTTATTGAGTGGTGTGATAGGTGTTTCTTACCACATTCCCCATGTGATGTAGATAAGGAAGTTGAGGAAACAAATGATGATGAGGCATATGGTGATGTGTGTATGATGGAGTGCCCCTTGGGAACTCACAACAAGGGGCAACATCAATTGAATTGATAAGTGCCAAAACTATTGAAATTTTTGGGATTGTGTTCACGGGTATTACCTCTTCCTCCTATTAATACTTTTGAAATTGATATGGTACAAGCATTTGATTTACCTAATCATGATTTTGAATACTTAAGGGCCTTGATGATTAAAAAGTATGATGGAGGAATCCCTTCCATGAAGAGGACAAGAAACTATTGATGAATGCAGTAGTTCTCAGGAGAAAGAATATAACACTAGAAGTAAGGTTGTCAAAGGGGAGGGCCTGTAAACAAGCCAAAAATTCTAGTTCTTACCAATATCTGAAGGAAACCCCTAAGAAAGATACATCTGGAAAAGGCCTAATTACCCCAAATAAAACTTGTGCTCTCCTGCCCATGCCCAGACTCTGAAAACTCCTATACTATCAGATGAAATTGTGAATCTTCCTCCTAATATACTGTCCTACCCAAATATATTCCTTGTGACATAGCCCAAATCTTGAGTTAGATCAAGGTTATTGTTCCCATTGTTGAATTACTCAGGATCCTGAGCATAGGAAAAGGGCATTCAAATATTTGGGATTTAAGGAAGAAAATATTACTCAAGGAAAAAGTGTAAACAATGTAGAGATTCCTCCTATTATTGCAGAATTAGAAGTACCACAAGCATTGGAGGAACTAGGTGAATCACCTGAGATATATTTGGGCACATCTCTAGTTGAATCTCAACTTGATGTGGATCCATTTTATACCACTTTAATTATTAAGGATAGGTTGGTGCATAACTGTATGTTTGATTCAGGAGCCTCATGTAATGTAATGCCTCTTGAGGTGATGAATGAGTTAAATATCAAAGTAACAACAATTTTTGGGAAGTGTACTGCTATGGATTCAAGAGAAGTGCTAGTAATTGGATATGTCAAAGGAATGGTAGTGCAACTAGCAACTTATCAAGAAAATGCCTAACCATGAATGTAGTTATTGTGGACTGTCCTGCTAAGTGGGGAATGTTGTTATCAGAAAATGGGTAGCTAGTGTAGGTGGAAGCGTACAAATGGACATGTCATTTGCAACCATACCAATTGAGGGAAACCTTGTGAAGTTGTATGGTGAGAAGAAAATGTTACACCTCATTGAGGATCCTAACAATGCTTCTTATGAAGTATTGTACAGACGTTGATGTTGATAACTTTGTGGGTTATGCTGATTTTAAGGAGCATAAAATTGATGAGTGTGAAAATATCCTGAGTAGGTTGGTTTTCCTAGACTCTGATGTTTGATGGGGCTTGTTCTAGATCTGGTAATGGTGCTTTGGTGTTGTCCTGATATCTCCAAGCCATGAGGAGTTTAACTTTTCTTTTAAACTTAATTTTGAGTGCACGAATAACATTGCAGAGTATGAAGCACTGCTCTTGGGTTTAAGGATTGCTTGGAAGTATGGTGTCAGAGACATTATTGTTAAAGGGGATTTAGAGTTGATAGTCAAACAAGTTAGAAAGTTGTATGCAACAAAAAATCAAAGAATGAAGCAATATAAGCATGCTAGTTTGGGACTTAATTGAAATGTTTGATTCTTTCAATATAATACACCATGATAGGAAATACAATACTGTAGTAGAAAAATTGGTAGTGTTGGGATCAAGGTTTGAGAATTATACAATATCCCCTATTGTGAATATGATATTGAAATATTGACTAGGTCATTTGTCCCTGATAATATCAAGCATTGGAAAGTTTTTGAAGATGATGCCTAGTCAAAGGTTTTTGCAAAATAAAGGAGAATTTACCAATCAAAGTATGGATTGGGAACCAATGGTTTGTGCAAATGATGGAAAAGAGACCCTATTTGGTAAAGACATTATTCAATTGAAAACCAATACTATTCCTAGAGGTTTGGTTGCACTGGAATCAAATTTTGATAATGTTGACCACATTGTTAATAGACACATGTCAACCTCGAGAGATGTTGAAGAACATAACCTAGGCACAAAGGATAAACCTCGAAAAATATGGTTAGGTAGAAACTTGGATAGAGAGGAAAAGCAAGCATATGTCAGTTGTTAAAAAAGTACCAGGACTGCTTGGCATGGTCGTATTCAGAATTGAAAGCATATAGGGAAGACCTTTTTCAGCATGAGATACCCTTGGAGGCTAATGCCAAGCCGTTTAGGAAAAAGCAAAGACCAATTAATCCACTCCTTTCCCTAAAAATGTAGGAAGAGTTGAAAAAGTTAAGGGATGGAGGAATCATACAACCTACGAGGTACTCTTCATGGGTGGAAAACTTGGTACCTGTTTGAAAGAAGAACAGAGACATAAGATTGTGTGTTGACTTTAGAAATTTAAATAAGGCATCAATTAAGGACAACTACCCCTTGCCAAATATGGATAACATGTTGCAATTGGTTACAGGTTCAGAATTGTTATCTACTTTGGATGGTTTTTCTGGGTATAACCAAGTGGTTGTGAAGCAATCAGAGAGAATCAAAACTACTTTCACTACTCCATGGGGTACCTATGTGTACGTGAGAATGCCATTTGGCCTGATGAATGTTGGAGCCATGTTTCAAAGAGAAATGGATGTAGCATTCTCAGGATATATAAATGACTTCATTGTTGTGTATCAGGATGATGTGACAATTTTTTCAAGGAAGAGAAGTGATCACCTACAACATTTAGAAAAGATGTTGTTAAGGTGCAGGGAATATGGTATCTCATTGAACCCTAAGAAATGTCATTTTGGGGTTCAAAAGGCTAAGTTTCTCGGACATATTGTATCAAAATAAGGGGTCATGATTGATCCTGAGAGAGTGGAAGCCATTAGAAAAGTTCCTATTCCAAGAACCAAAAAGGGAATTCAATCCTTTTGGGAAGATAAATTTTATTAGGAGATTTATTTCCAACTTTGTTGAATTGACTATCCCAATCACTAGTATGTTGAAAAAAGATCAGAGTATCAAATGGGAAGAAAGCAACTATTCAAGCCTTTATTGGGATCAAGGAAGTGTTGAAAAATGCCCCTATTTTAGCAGCTCTGATTACAAAAAGGCCTTCCAAATGTTTTCCTTTGCTTCTGAGAATACCATTGCATCTATGTTGCTATAGAAGGATGATGAAGGAGCTGAAAGGCCAATTGCTTTCTTTAGTAAAGCATTACAAGGGGTAGAGTTGAAGTATACTATTATGGAGAAACATGCCTTTTCTTTGGTCAGAGCCACAAAAATCTTTAGGCCATATATTTTAAGTTCTAAAGTCATAGCTTATGTCCCTCATACTATGGTCAAAGATATCCTGTCAAGAAATGGAAATTTCAGTAAGAGATGTCGATGGGAAAATAAGTTGCAGGAATATGATATGGACATCCAAACTACAAAATTGGTAGAGGTTTGGGCTTGGAAAAGTTAATGATAGAAAGCAATCTGACAGACAGTTGAGATAAATGAGGTTGATGAAGAAAGGTTGAATATTCTTGAGAAATTAATAAATTGACTAGTATAGGGATATTATTTTTTATCTCAGACATCTGCAATGCCCTAAGTATTTAAGAAAAAATAAAAAGAGAGCACTTAGATTGGCTTCCCAAAAATATATCATCACTGATTATGGGTTGGCTTGGAAAAACCCTGAGGGAGTTCTCTTAAGGTGTATCACTGAGGATGAAGCCCCAAAGTTAATTGTTGACTTCCATGGAGGAGTTTGTGGGGGAATTTCGTTGGAAGAGTGACAACCCATAAGATCTTAAGGGTTGGTTACTGGTGGCCAACACTTTTTAAGGATACAACTTTATTGGTAAGAAAATGTGAGATTTTGCCAACATTTCTTAGGAAGATTGAAAGCTTTAGGATCCCTCCCATTGCAGCTGTATCAATTGAAGCCCCTTTTAAGTAGTGGGGGATGGACTTCATTGGGGAGATTTCAGATTCTTCAAGTGCCGGCCATAAATGGATATTGGTAGCCACTGACTACTTCACCAAATGGGTAGAGGCAATCCCCACTAAGAAAGAAACCCACCAAATTGTCATGGACTTCATTTTAAATCATATAATTTGTAGGTTTGGAGTGCCTGCTAAAATAGTTGTTGACAATGCTATGAGTTTTTGAGCTAAACCTTTGGTAGCCATGTGTCAGGAGTATGGGATAAATTTAGCATATGCTTCCAACTACAATCCCCAAGGTAATGGACAAGAAGAATCAAGTAACAAAAATCTATTGAAGATAATTAGGAGGACCTTGGAATTAAATAAATGAAAGTGGGGTGAGTAGTTGAAGTTTGTTGTTTGGGCTGACAGAATTACTATTAAAAGAGCTACTGGAAAGAGCCCATTTGAATTGGTATATGGAACTCAAGGCTCTCCTCCCCCTGCATATGCAATTATCTTCTTATCAATTTATCCAACAATTGGAGGATCAAGAGATTAGTCCCTATGATGCTCGTATAAATCAAATTGTTGAATTAGATGAAGAGAGAAGAGAATCCCATCAAAGACATGTGAAGTTTAGGGAGAAGTTGAAAAATTGTTTGATAAAAAGGTAACCCCAAGAGTTTTTAGTGTGGGAGATCTTGTGCTACTGTGGGATAGAGACATGAGGATAAGGGAAAACATGGAAAGTTTGACGCATTATGGATGGGCCCTTATTCTATTGACATTAGAATTGGTGAGCATACCTTTTTCCTAAAAGATTTAGATGGAGAAATGCTTGAGTTTCCTATTAATGGTAGGCACTTGAAACATTTCCTTGATTGATTTCTCGGAACTAAGGTACGCATCATTGTATAGTGTATAGTTTTGGTTTTGTTCTATTTTTGCATTTTTTTCTATTTTGTTTTGTCTTGGTCCTTGGTGACAATTTTTGTTGGTTTCTTGGTTTTTCTGGAGGGTTGGCTATTGTTACTTTGCTTTGAGGTCGGTTCTTGACTCCATGGCCCAATGGATTTTTGGCACATGGTCTATTGTTGTTGCATTATGTTTTGTTCTTGTGGCACTCAGGAGTGCCCATCCCCAAGTCGGAGCCAGTGTTGGTGCTCAATTGTAATCTCACCCTTTTTGTTTAAAATTTTTTCATCCACCTGGCTTGATGTAATTTTTGTCTTCCTGTGTGGATGTGTGTAAATTTTTTCCTTCACTAAGGTGTCATTGTTGTTAATCTTTTCCTTGGGTCATGGATCACACTGAGTCTTGGTATTATTTACAGTTTTCTATCCATGGTGAAACTTTTGTAGTTGGGAGTGTTCCACGATCATGTCTCCTTTGTGTGGCTTTATTTTGAAAAGGGAGTAAAGTTTGTAGAAGTAAGTGACATATGGGAAGAGAGACCCACGCAATTGAGATTGGGGAAATCCGATATTCCCATGGTAAAGCCACATGTTGAGCCAAAATGAAAAATCAAATTTTGGATTAGGTGTAACTTTTTCGAGACCCTAGACACGTGGAGTCATGCACTTGTTTGGGGACCTACCCCTAAATTTTACCTTTGAAGTTGCACCGAAGAGACATGTGGAGGCTTCTATTGGCTCTTCCCATGCTTAGAATTTTCAATGGTTGGTGTAACTTTCTTGGACCCTAGACTTTGACTTTGTGGGAGGGTCCTACGCTTGTTTGGGGACTTTCCCCTAAATTTTACCTTTGAAGTTCACACAAAGAGACATGTGGAGTTTTCCCATTTGGCTCTTCCATGAATCTTTTTCCCATGCTTGGAATTTTCAATGGCCGGTGCAACTTTCTTGAACCCTAGACACATGGATAACCTACGCTTGTTTGGGGACCTTCTCTTAAATTTTACCTTTAAAGTTACAGAAGAAGAGACATGTGGAGGTTTCCGTTGGCTCTTCCCATGCTTGGAATTTTCAATGGCTGATGTAACTTTCTCGGACCCTAGACACGTGGAGAGCCTGTGCTCTTGTTTGGGGACTTGCTCCTAAATTTTACCTTTGAAGTTGCACTGAAGAGACACAAGTGGAGGCTTCCACTGGCTCTTCCCATGCTTGGAATTTTCAATCACGGTCGGTGCAACTTTCTCGGACCCTAGGCATGTGGAGAGCATGTGCTCATTTGGGGACCTGCCTCTGGATTTTACTTTTGAAGTTGCACTAAAGAGACACATGGAGGCATCCATTGGGATTTTTATACTTAGCTGATTTGGGCCTCGAGTGAAATAAGCTTTCATTTTTGAGGAGGGACAAGTATCAGATGACTTCAGAGAGATAGTGGCAATTAATTTCAGCCATCGTGGCCTCTTGTAAAAACTATATACAAGATAAACAAAGGGAAGCCCAAAAATCCATAGTTCGGGGGATGTTTGGAATGACAGGAGGGGCAAAGATCTTACTTTGTTGGTGATTGGATGAAATGTGAGGCTTGGAACTAGTTCCTACTTCCCATGTCCTGGAGAAAGGTGGGTTTTCCCTGGGAGAAGGAATTGGATGAGGTACTTGAAATTCCTACTCAGAATGAGGGGCACAATGCATCAAACATGTGGATAGTTGAGTTGCAAACCTTCCTCTACTATCCCAAGATGAAGAAAGTGTTGCCCTGAAGAGTGGCAAGTGGAGAAATATATTGGTCTTCTTCTTCTCCATCGAGATGATGAAAAAGATTGAGTGGAGATGCTCGATGATCAATCAATCTGAAATGATTTTAATCAAAAAGAAGGAGAAGGAAATGTTTAGATAACCTACCAAAAGTGAAGACCGGATGTCCTTGATCGGACGTAGGTGAAATACATCAAAAAAGACTCATGTTTCATACACCTGGTAGTATGAGATGAAGTTCATAAATATCATTTTCTAGAACATTTTGTAACAAACAAAGTATTCCTTGGAATATTCTTTTTTTGGGGAAAAATTTGAAGTAAAGTGAGTGATATAAAAGTATGAAAAGGCCATGGAAAAAGGGGGTTAATTTTTCTAAAATTTAGTTAGAGAGAAAAAAGGAGAGAAGAGCGAGAGAAGCCATTTTTGGGAAATTTTTTGAGAAACCAGTTATTTCTTGTGTGCCTTTCAAAATTGATCATGTCAAGTTGGTTTCGTAGATGTATAGCCATTGAAAAACTTTGAGATTGTAAACAAACTTTCCCTTGTTGATCAAATTTGAGAAACCTTGAGTAATTCATGTAGATCAATGAATTGTGTTATGTCCATTTTCATCTTGAGATATTTTCAAATAGTTATATATGTGCCTATTGTAGTCTTACATTAGAAATCCTTTGAAATCACAAAAATCATCCTCATGACAAGTATTGTGGCATTTGCAATTACATTATGAAGAGAGCTTTCATTTCATAATGTAATAAGTGATTTAAATTCACTTTACTTTCATTTCAGTGATACAGATTGTTTGTCAGTTCATGAGTGTATCATGAGCATGATATAGTAGGGGTTTTCTAAAGTTTAATTGAGTCTTTAACATGAGTTCTTGTGTTAAAACCTTGAAGAATGTGTGAAGTCGTGTGTCTTTGAGCTTTCATAGATGCACAATTTTCTAGTTGAAGGTTGTCTTTACTATTTGAAGCTATTTGTCTTTTTTCCTTGTGGATCTGTTAACATTTGTTTAAAGTTCTCAGATATTTGGTATAATCAACTTTATCCTACTTAACTTCCCAACCATAAAATACATATCCAAAAATGAACCATACATGAACTACCCCTACTTGCATTTCTGCTGTTCATAAATGCTGAGGGAATTCATTGATTTACCCATCCCTTACCTCAATATGCAGGAGCAATCAGTTTTTACCATTGCCTTTAGTAACCTAGATCTTGTTTAGAAGGTTTCTTTGTCCTCTAAAGTGACAACTCATGAGAGTTAGAATATGTTGTATTGACCATACCTTCTAAAGATATCCTATCAATTTTTTGAAAGGAAAGAAAAATACTATGAATCTGTAGATGTCATCCACCAATATGGGTTACAAAATGGGTCCTCTCACCCTAGTTGAAGGCACAACCTAAATTAGTGAATTTGATTTTCTACCTGCAACATTAGTTCTCCTACCTTTGTTATCACTCCCCTTTCTCACTCTTTAGACAAAGTCTTCCCTAGCAAGATATTTCTATATTTTCCGTAGGTCGGTGGAGTGCCCCTTTTGGATCCCTGGTTAAAATACCACCCCATAAATCCACATTTTTGGCACATTCATATACGGCGATTGCACCAGATTAAGTAGAGGGACTTAGATTCCTAGAGCGTTGGCAAGAAATCCAAAAGTTTTTCTACCTAAAAAGGTTCTCGCCAATAGTTTTGGCACTCATTATGGGGCAGATTTAGTTGCATCTACACCCAAAATATGACCACAGTGGTCCAAAAATTAAAAATAAAATAAAATATTGAAAAAACAAAAAAAGGAGTTCATGAAAATCTATTGCTAAAGTCTACACTATCAATTCCTACACTTGACCTTTCATATTCCATAGTGTCTTTTCATATTACCACTTCAAGAATTTCCAAAAGATGGTGGAAGGAAGATTCACTAGGTTCAAGCAGTCAAGAGGTGTCTTGATTACAATTTGGAGGTTTTGGAAAATCAGCAAGAACGAATTAGAGCTAATCCATTCTTCTTCTCTCAAGCCTCCTCTTCATCTGGCTCTTCAAGAAGCTCACCTGAAAATCCTATCCAAAATCCTGTTGATACTCCCCTTTCAAATTATCCCATTTTTTAATCACCCGCCAAGCATTGAGTTCTCGAAAGAAGTAGAATTTGAAGAAGAATTTTTAGAAACAATAGTTGAAGCTGAAGCGAAACAACAATGGAAGATGAAGTAGAAATACCTCAACCCATTTTTACATGGGGAAGGAATACAAGCCCACTTTCTCTTGAACCCCCTCTTCATGATCTACCAATGGGTTTCCACAAGAAATTACCAAAGTTCAAAGGTGAAAAAACACAACATCCTGAAGAACACATCACTGCCTTCATGACATCATGTGGAATTCTCAGTGTTCAACATGAAGATGTTGTTGTAAGACTATTTGTGGAGTCCCTCCAAGAAATTGTAGCATAATGGTTCTACCTCCTACCTTCCTGGTCCATCACTAGTTGGAATGACATCAAGACTACCTTTGAGGAGATATTTAAATCAACTGAAGACTTATAGGACCTCTTGGTGCAATTGGCTCAATTAAAGAAAGGAGAAAATGAAACTATGAGAGACTTTGTGGCTTGTTTGAAATGGTTTCTTTCTAGGATACTGAAGATAATTCTTCATGTGAAAATAATTTCAAGAGATTCTTCATCAATTCTTAATCACCGGAGGTAGGATTTATCCTACGAAGAGTTCAACCGAGGGATATTGCAGAAGCACAAAGATTGGCCATTGAACTTGATGATGATCTCATCCTATCTGGAAAGATCAAGAATCCCTCAAAGGGTAAAGCTCAACGTCTTAGAGATGAAAGAACTGATCCTTTAATGCAGAAAATGGAAAATGAAATGGCATCGTTGAGGAGGGAAATTTTTGAATGGGTTTCTTCTCAAAGAAGCAACAAAAATCAGATTGTAGGAGCACCCCAAAGGCTTGCCTTGGAGGCCCCACCTATCAATGAAAATTTTAGGAGTAAGGAAAATGAAGAGGATCTTGAACCAAAAAGTGAAGGTGGTGATTTCCTAGAAAGTGATGAGTTTGAGAATGATACACAAATTAGATTCTGTGAGTATTCTAGAGGTGATGAAGAAGATGAAGAATATGCAGCCGGTTTCTCATATGTAGTATTCAATTATTCTCATTATGAGAAAGGAACATCCCCCTCCATTGTTGTAAATAAAAAGAAGACTTAAGATCCTCCTATGATGATTCCATAAAATAAAATAATCGGTCAGGATCTTCACTCCCACCCTCCATGGAGTCTGAATTGTTGAAGCCTGATCCTGTAGCAAGTAAGAAGACTCCCACAATTCTAAGTAATTATTTTGATGCCTCTTCTAATTCTAAATCTAAATCTTCCCCTATAAAATCTAGTACTTTGAAATATCCTAATATGCCTTTCAAAATACCCTCCATTCCCAAAAAATATATTGTTGCTTCCAAACTGTCCTAAATCTAAAAGCAGTCCCTTCATCACCTTTGCCTACATCTGCTCCTTTTGATTTCATAGAATATGTGAACAAATCCAAAGTCCAAATTACTAAAACTAAATATTTACATATTCATCCTAAATAATTTGAGAGGTTTGTTCGATATATCAAGAGTGGTAGTCTAACACCCAATGTTGTAACTTCTAGTTCCAAAGGCATGTTGCCAAACCCACCTATGCCTCCCTCACAGAACATGTTTTCCTTAAGTGCATCCAAGACTGACAAGGTTGATCCTTTCTACATCTCCCTTCTTGTTGGAGAATATGTACTGAACAATTACATAATAAATTTTGGTGCCTCAGAACACGTGATACCTTTTAAGCTCTCCAAGGCTCTAAAACTTACCATGACTTCAACCGGTGGCTCTTGTTACTCCCTAGAGGTAAAAATGGTACCACTTATAGGGAAGGTCAAAGATGCACAGGTGGATCTCACAAGATTTCTAGAAAAGAAATTTTCAGCGATGATTTTGGTAGCAGATTTCCCACCTCATTTGAAATGTTCTTTGAGTAGAAGTTTCTGTCGAGACTTGGGAGGGAAAATTCAGATGAATTGGTCATCCACAACCATACCAGTGAAGGGATACATGGAGAAATTGTTTCCTGAGAAGAATATGAGGTACATGGTACAAAATTCTCAAAGCCCAGAAGCTAACATTTTGTACCAAGATAGCAAGCGGATGAATCACTTTGTGAAAACCAAGGAGGAAAAGGATATTCCCATCTTGATATGGCCACACATGCCTTCCCGGAGAGGCATGGACCTTGAAGAATCATTTACTATATTTGAGTTACAAGAGGGCAGCCTCAAATTTCTAGATGATGTTGTTACGCCCTTAATTATATATCTTACATGGGATGGATATAGCTGACTTGTTGCTATCATAACTTAATATCATGATGTATCTCTTTTATATATGATCTATTATCATTGATTGGTTAGCCTTGCTGATGGCCATAGCATAGGAATAGTATAAATAGGGGTTATAGGTAGTGGATGATCATTATGTTGAGTATTTGAGTCTTATTATATGTTCTGGAGGTTGCCCCTCAAAGTGGCCAAGCTATTATACTTTCATATTGAGAGAATTTATCTGCAATATTGTGTTATTTGGTGTTCTATTACTAGTGATAATCATAATTAATCAAGAAATTTCATTACAAGTGGTATCAAAGCTTGATCTTGGCCAGGATGGCGTCAAACCATAATTCTAAAGTTTTAGCTATATCTCAAGATTGGTAGCGAATTTTTCTACAATTGTTTTTGTGGTGAGGAGAAATAAGTCAAGTAAGCTTCTCTCAAATTTTTAATAAGTTTTGATTTGTTTTGCAAAAGTTATTACGGTTCTATATTTATTCATAATTTGGCTTCCTAGGGCATAATTTTTGGAAATGTTTCAAATTTCTTATATTTTCGGAAACCCCTCCAAAAAATAGCTAGGGTTTTTGTTTTATAAATTCCTATATTCAGCCAAAAAAATTACGAAACCCTAAACCCTAAAATTTAGCCCTATTAAGTCTGCCCCTAGGCCCACATCCTTTGTCATGGCTGGTAGTTCTACCTGAGGCCAAGGAAAAGGAAAAGAAACTCCAGGAATGACCCCAAATCAAGAATATATGCCTTCAAATTCTACTGGTTTGGGAATATCTGAAGTGATCATCCAACTTCAAGAAAGGGTAAACAATATGGTGAGTAAGGATGACCTTAATGTTGAGCTTCATCAACTGAAAGGTAGCCTTAGGAGTGAGATTCAGAAGGATTTTCATGCAATGTAGTAGGATTTGTTGAATGTTATTTCTAATACAACTTCCAATGCTAGTCATATGGGTTCTACTAGAAATGGTCACACAGATCCAAATCACTCAAATCAGGGAGGATCCTTTAATCATTCAAGTGGATCTTCTCACCAATGGAGGGGCATGATTCCAAAAGTTGAAATGCGTAAATTTGATGGAAAGGATCCACTCAATTGGATTACCCAAATGGAAAATTTCTTTGATCTCCATCAGATCCTAGGAGGACAAAAGGTAACTGTGGCATCCTTATACCTAGAACCTGATCAATTTGTTTGGTATCATTGGTTATGTGCTCAAAGGCTAGAAGAATGGCCTAAATGTCACCTAGACAATGTTCATTGAAGAGCTTCAATTACACTATAGTTCTAGTGTTTCTGAGAATTACTTCAGCCAATTAGCAAAGTTACGCCAAATTGGTTCAGTTAAGGAGTATGTCCATCAATTCCAAACTTTTCCTTGCGTGTGGAGGATATTATAGAAGAGTATTTGAATGACCTATTTCTTGGGGGTCTTAAGGACCACATTGAGCATGAGGTACACATGTTTAACCCACTCAAGGTTGCTAATTCTATTATCATGGCACGTCGAGTAGAGGAAAAATTTATTTCTAGTAGAAGGAAGACCTTTTCTAGCATAAAAGATCATAACACCTTGTCTCCTTCTTACCCTCGGCCAATTCGGTTGACACCTCAACAAATTGAAGAAAAAAGAGCCAAAGGGTTATGCTTTAACTGTGATAGAAAATATGGACCAAATCATAAATGTTCTAAGAAAAAAATTTCTACATTGAAGGATCTGGTGATGAGGAAGAATATGAGGCAACATCAACAGAGGAAGTGGAAAAATTAGAGGAAGAATCTGGAGATCCTCAGCCCACTATTTCATGTCATGCTCTATCAGGTATTAGTACTCCACAAACCCTTCAAGTTGTGGGTTATCTTAAGAAGCAGAAGGTAACAATCTTGATTGATTCAGGGAGCACACATAATTTCATCAATCATAAGTTGGCAACAAGACTAAATTGTTTCATCTACCCAAGACTTGAATTTCAAGTAATGATTGCAGATGGTGGCATAGTCCAATGTTCAGGTAAATTTCATAAATTCAAAATCATGATGGGTGATTATACATTGGAATCTACGATGTTTGTTATTCCCATGGGTGGAGCTGATATTGTCTTAGGTGTTCAGTGGCTCACTAGCTTGGGCACCATAGAAATAAATTTCGGGAATTATTCATGCGCTTTCATTCCGAGGGTAAAAATTTGAACTTCAAGGTCTACAAGCTAAATATCCTCTAGTGGTGAGTTCTCACCAAATGCAAAAGATTCTTAAAAAGGGGTTTGAAGGTTTTGTATCATGATTATTCTCTATAGAATTCCAACCACAAATGAAGGTATTGCATCCTGATCTTCAAAAGGTTATTAATCAACATGTAGTTGTCTTCAAGGAACCAAGAGGATTGCCACTGAAAGAGAGCATGATCATGTTATTCAGTTGATTCCAGGAAGCCAACCCCCAACATTAGGCCTTATAGATATCCATATGTGTAAAAGAGTGAGATCGAGAAGATGGTGGAGGAAATGTTGGAAATGGGTATTATTCGTTATGATCAAAGTGCATGTTCGATCCCGTGGTGATGGTGCATCACAAGGATGGAAGATGATGCATGTGTCTAGATTATAAAGAGCTTAACAAGTTCACTATCAAAGATAAGTTTCCTATTCCTGTCATTGATGATTTATTAGATGAGTTGCATGGTGCCATTTATTTTACAAAACTAGATCTACATTTTGGGTATCACCAAATTAGAGTCAAGCAAGAAGATATTCATAAGACAACTTTCAGAACTCATCAAGGCCATTATGAATTCCTAGTGATGCCATTTGGCCTTACCAATGCTCCCTCCACATTCTAAAGCTTGATGAATTCAGTATTTAGACCATTCCTAAGAAATTTTGTCTTAGTATTTTTAATGATATACTCATCTACAAAAAATTATGGGATAAACACTTACATCACATCAATATTGTCTTAGAAGTCTTAGAGAAACATCAACTTTATGCCAAGCCTTCAAAGTGTTCTTTTGGGGTACAGGAATTGGAATACTTGGGCCATATTGTTTCTCATGAAGGTGTTAAGGTGGACCCTCACAAGATCTAGGCCATGGTGGAATGGGAAATCCCAAGAACCCTCAAATAATTATGAGGTTTCTTAGGTCTCACAGGGTATTATCATATATTTGTCAAAAACTATGGTAGTATAGCAGAACCACTCACAAAATTATTGAAGGACTCCTTTCAGTGGAATGAGGAAGCATCTAGGGCATTTGAAAAATTGAAGGTAGCTATGTGCACCACTCCAGTATTAGCAACCCTGATTTCTCCAAAACTTTTGTAGTTGAGTGCGATGCTTCAGGAAATGGAATCGGAGCAGTACTAATGCAAGAAGGACACCCCATTGCTTTTGAGAGCTGACAACTAAAAGGAAAGAATTTTTTAAAACCCACATATGAAAAGGAAATGATGGCAATACTACATGTAGTCAAACAATGGAGACCATACTTGATGGGTAGACATTTTAAGGTAAAAACTGATCATGATAGTTTGAAATATTTCTTAGAACAACATCTATCTTTAGAAGAACAACAAAAATGGGTCACTAAGATGTTGGGATATGACTTTGAGATTGTTTATAAGAAAGGAAAGGAAAATTTGGTCACTAATGCTCTGTCTAGGAGGGATGAGTCTGCTGAAGCATTGTTATGTGCCATCTCTATACTACATGCAGATTGGGTAGATCAAGCACGAGAAGAATGGAAGAAAGATGCAACCACACATACTCTCATTCAAAATCTCCAGGCAGATCCATCCATATCAAATCAATTTATATGGAAGGGGGATACATTGTGGTACAAAGATCAGTTATATCTATGTAAGAACTCTACACTTAAACACCATGTTCTTTCAGAGCTACATTCTTCTCCAATAGGTGGCCATGTTGGGTTCCTGAAAACATATCATAGAGTTAAGAAGGATTTATTTTGGGAGGGGTTGAAAGGAGATGTTCAAAAATTGTGGCAGAATGTTTGGTTTGCCAAAAAAATAAGGGTGACACCATTAAAACACCAGTCTTCTCCAACCTTTGTCTATTCCTAGTGAGAGATGGGAAGAGGTATCAATGGATTTCATCACATTGTTACCTAAATCAGAAGGGAAAAGTTTCATCATGTTTGTGGTAGAAAAACTTACCAAAATGCTCATTTTTGTGTCATGGCTCATCCTTTCATAGCTAGTGATTGTTGCCATCTCTTTTATGGAAACAGATTCAAAAGCTCCATGGCACATCAAAAATTATAGTAAGTGATTGTGATCCAATATTTACAAGTAACTTTTGGACTGATTTGTTCTCTTGTCTTGGTACCCAACTAGCCCAGAGTTCCTCTTTTCATCCCCAATCGGATGGGAAAACCGAGGTAGTAAATAATTGTTTATAGGGATATCTTTGATGTTTTACTTGAGATAAATAAGAACGTTGGTTGCAATGGTTGCCAGCATGGCGTAATGGTGGTACAATAGTTCATTTCATACCTCCTCCAAAATGTCTCCATTTCTGGCACTTTATGGGTACCATCCTCCATCACTCATATCTAGCTTGAAGGTCAAACCAAAGGTGAGAGCAGTTGAAGATCACATTCAACATCAACATGAGGTACTCTCTAGTCTTAGAGAAAATTTGGCACGAGCACAAAACCGTATAAAGCAAAACAGGCGAGATCAACATAGGAGTGAGTGACACTTTGAAGAGGGAGACTTTGTTTTTGTAAGGTTACTGACCATATAAGCAATTATCCTTAAAACAACAGCAAAAGGATAATAAGCTTTCTCCTAAATATTATGGTCCTTATCGAGTTTTGCATAAAATTGGTAGTGTGGCATATAAGCTAGAGATCCCTCTAGGAAGTAGAATACATCCAGTCTTCCATGTTTCTTGCTTAAAGAAATTTATTGGGAGCACATTTCCACCCAATCAGTGCTTCTAGAACTAGATGAGGAAGGAAGGATCATATTGGAACCTGAAGGCATTCTTCAGACATGCACCAAAATACTGAGGACTAGAGTCATTACCGAGTACCTGATCAAGTGGAAGAATATGAATATTGAGGATGCATCATGGGAAGATGAAGCATTCATGCAGCAACATCTAGGGCTTCCCAACATTGGGGACAATGTTTCTTTGAAGGGGAGGGGCATGTTACGCCCTTAATTATATATCTTACATGGGATGGATATAGCTGACTTGTTGCTATCATAACTTAATATCATGATGTATCTCTTTTATATATGATCTATTATCATTGGTTGGTCGGCCTTGTTGATGGCCATAGCATAGGAATAGTATAAATAGGGGTTATAGGTAGTGGATGATCATTATGTTGAGTATTTGAGTCTTATTATATGTTCTGGAGGTTTCCCCCTTGAAGTGGCCAAGCTATTATACTTTCATATTGAGAGAATTTATCTACAATATTGTGTTATTTGTTGTTCTATTGCTGGTGATAATCATAATTAATCAAGTAATTTCATTACGAGATGTAAACCTTGAAGAAGAGGAAATGGTTCTTGATGATTTTCAAGTAGAAAAATCAGCTTACGTGTTTATCCGTGACGAGGAGTTATTCTCATTCTTGTTTGGGGATGAAGATAACCTCAACCAGGCCATCTATAGAGAGACAAGACCATCTTGTGATGAACCAATGAAATGTTTGAAAGATCTACTTGTACAAGAACTTCTTAGAGCTATAGAATAAATAGAAGACCCCGAGCTCACTCTTGAACTTCTAATACAAGCCATGAATTTGGAAGACAAACGTGAAGTTGGCTTGGAAGCCTCAACTAGTGTGAAGATGGGCTATGTTGAAATAAATCTAGGTGAGAAATACAATGTCCCTCTCAAGCCAATGGAGATATTTTGTTTCCCATTTGAAGAAGAAGACTCTTTCCATGATGAAGAAATTGAAACAAGGAGGTTTGAGGCCTTTGAGGTGAATCTCCTCTTGATGAAGGATCGTTAGAATGTATAAATTCTCAAGATAACAAAGTAATCCCTCCATATTGTCGCCTTGAGCTGAAAAATAAAGATTCTTCGAAGGCATACAAAGATGAGATGCAGGAAGTAACAAAGGAGATATTTATGCAAGGATTATTGGATGAAGTTGAAGTTGTGGGAGACCTCGAGATGATTCTTGATCTCTTAACTTGTGTCATGTCCATACAAGACAAAAATAAGGTCGATTCCAATCCTTCCATTAGTACTGAAGCACCTCACGGTGGAGTAAAAAAATAGGATAAATCGAGGTTTCTCATGGAAAATAGGTCAACGTGCATAGACCTGGGAAAGAAAATAATCTGGAATGTTCAAGTAATTTGAATGAAAAGCAACTAGCACTATGAAACTGATTTCAAATAACATGAAGGCAATGGAATTTCTAAACGAAGGCATGAGCATCAAGAATATCATGTAGGCTCACTCCTAAAACTTTACATACAAATTTGAAAGCACTTGGATTTCATAAGAAGCTAAGGAGAAGAAGCTACTTTCTGGAACCAGTCAACGGCTTCACATAACATCATCATTTGGTGTTGCCTCTTTAGGGGTAACTTTTGAGGAATAAAAAATAATTCAATGAAAGCATGTTGTCCCCCACCTTGTACCATAGGTTATTTTTAGTTGTGTTTCCCTTTTTTTGTCATTTCCTTTCGTGTATTTTTTTTTCCTTTCTTTGTTCTTGGTGTGTGTGTGTGTTTCCTTCTTTGCTATTTTTCCTCTCTTGTAAATTATACATGACTCCATGCAAGGCCTAATGGATAAGGAATTGGTCAATGGATTATATGGTCTAAAGTTGAGATTCTAGATTCCCCATGTCATGTCTTTCCTGCACTCAGCCCATTTCATGTCCCCAAGCTAGATCCAGTTGTTGTCATGCAAATGTGCAACAAGGAAATCAACAATTTCCAAGCATGACAACTATACCCCTATGTTAATTTTTTCAAGTCCTATCATTCCAAGACACCTCGAGTCTATCTAGTCAATCCAAGTGACCTCTCGATTAACATTATCTCATCCCCCTAGGTGATTTAGGAAAGTCCATTCATTCCCCCTAGGTGATTTTAGGAGTTCATTAAAAGTTGCAAGCTACATGAAGTTGTGGGAAGGGTTATCATTGGCCTTCCTAGGAGCTGGAACAACCCCATGGAGTGGAATAGAAAATACAAATCAGACACAGAGGTGATTCAAAGGTCCAGAACAACATGGAATAGATTCAAGAAGGTTCGAGTAGGGCTCGAGAGAAGTTGGGGTAGTTTCACCAAAATTAGGGTTCACGAGGCCTACTCAAGCACACGAGGCCAAAACAGCACTGTGAGCTTCAGAAGGTGATTCTGAGAGCTCTGGATGGAGTTAGGAGAAAAACAAACATCTCCATAAACATAATTCTAAGACCTATAATATGGTGAAATACTTTTTCACAACAATATAGTGCATCGGTATTTAGGCATTTTCTCGTAGTACATGTGGAGTAGCAAATCAAAAATCCACTTTTTCAAGGATCAAATAGAAGAATCAAGATATGAGATACCCACCATTGCATTCAAAAGGAAATTTCTAGTCAATATTGTATAAAATTTTTCTAAAAACTTCCATTGGGAGCTTAAGATATCATCATCACAAGTTTTCCTCTTGGAGCGAGTTCGGGACTTAGCCAAATTTTGGTAGGATAGGTGTCAGCTCAAGGATCCTTATGGGATTTTGTGTCCCCGATGCCCCTAAGGGTTAGGGACATCAACCTTGGAAAAATTCACTTAGACCCCATGTGACCTCTGCAACCCCATACAACCATTAGGATTGCCAATTCAACCCCGGGTGTAATTTGGAGCTTAAATTCCCTACCGTCGGATCTCCGCCACGTGTCAGCTCCGGGACCACCATGGAATTTTATGTCCCTCATGTCCCTCATAGGTCAGGGACATAAAACCTTGAAAAATGTTCCCATCCCTCTAGGAGATATTTTTGGTCACCCATGTGACCCGCTTCCAGCCCCTCAGTGCTTTAAAGTTGATTTTGGAGCACTCACTCCTGTCATCGGATCGCCGCCACATGTCGTCATCTTGCTCATCATGGAAATTTATGTCCCTCACATCCCTTTGAGGTGAGGGACATCAGGGACAAAAATGTGCCCAAATCTAACTCCAAAATTTGAAAAATTTCTAACTCCTGGTTGTTTCTTACTGCTTCTAATTGTTTCTCCATTGCCAAAAGAAAGTTGCAAAGATCACCTCAGTCCACCACTCCACCATTTCCAAAGCTCAAACCAGATTCACCACAGCAATTAAATCCTCTACCCCATGGTGATACATAGGTATCATAATAATATTTCATCGAAATAAGAAGAAGAAATGAAGAACAGAGAAGAAGAACAAGGAAATCCCCATTGCCATGAAATTGAAATTTGAAGAAATCTTCCAAACCAGTGCATGATTGAAAAACCATCTGTTGCTAAGTTATTATCTCTTGAAGGCCATTAAAAATCATATTCAAACCTCCCATTTGCAGCAAGGAATTCTCATAGTGAATAAATTTCACTTCCGGCTCCACAAAGAACAAAGTTCAAATTCTGTCAAACCGGCAACCGGATCGAAAGGAAATTTCACCAGTAAGACAAGAAGCAAAAACCTATCGCAATGGAGTTAATTTCATTACGAATGGAGACAAAAACCAGACCTGAAAATTTCAATCTCCATTAATGGCCACCATGACACAGTAGTGGAAAAAATTAGCGAGCTACCTCTCCACTTCTCAGGGTTCCAGTGGGCAAAATCGCACGAAAATTAGAGGGAATGATCATTGAAAAATCTAGTTTCATGTGAAATATTTTTCACGCCATGAATTCCCTATTTTTTAGGGATATGGAGGACTGATTTTTCATCATATTTCTTCCTTGTCACATGAAGAACATCTGTGAAAAGGTAGCGAGCTACCTCTTCAATTCTCAAGGTTCCAATGGGTGAAATCACGCAAAAATTGGAGGGGATGATCATTGAAAAATATAGTTTCACGTGAACTAGTTTTCATGCCATGAATTTCCTATTTTTAGGGATATGGAGGGATATGTTTTTATCAAAATTCTTCCCTCTTTGAAATTTTTTTTGAATTCCCGAAGATCCGGTGGGCGAAACCCTCCGAAATTCAAAGGAAGGGTATCCAAAAATCTAGTTTCTCTCAAACTAGTTTTTGCACGATGAAGTTGCAGTTTCTCAAGATATGAAGGACTGATTTTTTATCAGTATTCTTCCCTTGTATCTCCATACCTAAATCTCTTACCATGCATAAATTTCATTTTTCATTTCTAAGCTTTTTGGAAAGCAAAACATGATGAAATTGGAGCGCAATTTCGTGACAAAGAGACGAATCCAAAATAGTTGTTCCCATCACAAACAGAGGTTGTTTTCACCATTTACTAAAAATAGCATATGTTATACTTCTTCACATGTTATAAATGGTGAGACCCACTGAATTGAAATTTTGATCACTATAGACAATCGAAAAGGGGTAAAATGGAAATTAAGATAGAAAATGATTTCTTCCCAAAATAGCAAGTCCCCAAAAATAGAAATGTGCTAAAAATAGCAATATCTCAGGAACATAGGAGGTTTCAATATGGTAAAAGGTTCAAAAGGTGAAACCAGATCAAGATAGTTGATATGTCCTACAATATCAGAGCATGGGCTCATATTCTAAAAATAAAAGGTTGTTCTCAAAGGGAAAGTTTGGCACAATGGGACATAGAGGGATGATCATCTCAGGGAACTAGAAAATGTTTTTCGACACTCACTACATAGTTTGGGTCACAGGTATATCATACGTAGGTGGGAGTTGTAGTCATCAATGGAACAGTTCATTCAACTTGGCAAGCATTCACGAGCTGATTTGAAGGAGTTTCTCAGGGTGCAAGGAGTTCAAGATTTAGAGTCTCACTGCACTTGAGTTTTCAATCAACAAGGATCAATGGATTTCATCGGGAATGACATCTCCTCTTCTTCTTCTCTCTCTCTTTCTCTCTCCTCTTCCCCCAACTTTCTCTCTCTTCTCAATGTTCTAAATTTTTCATGGGATTGCACTTTTCATATGTATTAATGTTCCTAATGTAATAAGTCACCTTTATGTTATAAAAAGGGACTTAAAATTTTCCTAGGAAGTTGAAAAGTTTTAAGTTGTGTGAGGACATATGAAAAGGCATTGGGGGGAAGATGAAGAGTCATATCTCACTCTATAAATTGTAAATCCATTCCCATTTCAAAAGGTTGGCAATTGATCTTGTAAACTCAAGAGTGCATTGTACTTAGAGAAAGCAAAGGAGATAGCCATTTTCTTCTACTTTCCTCCACTCTCAAATTTCTTCCATTCCCAATAAGGTAATCTAAAATAAGGTAGTTTTTCCAATTAGTTTAGATTTTTGTCTTTGTGTTTGTTTCCTTTGTCATTATTTTTGGCTTTGTTTTACGCATTGGTGCGCGGTAGCTAATTGCATTGTAGAAGTTATATGCATGGGGACTACGCATACATTTTTGTGTGGGGTGAGGTAGCACCTATATTGAATATGAAGTCCAAAATGTTGGGAAAAGTTGGCGTGAAGGTAGAAGGATGAGTGATAAGATGGCAAGGATGCATAGATGAAAAAGGTGTGTAAATTTCATGCAGTTATAAAGGTGGGTTGAAAGAACATGAAGACCACAAGAAGGGAAGGATCGTGTGGTATGACATGAGGTAGGAATCATTATAGGGAACTACTTAGTAGATGGTGCAAAGGTTATGTACTTCAGCATGGAGATGTGTGTGAAGGATGTCTATGGAAGTCTAAGTGGTATAGGAGCACCTAGAGGTTATAGCTACGAAGTGAAAGAGGATGTCACGGAAGTTTCCTTAAGTAAAGAAAAGATTTTTTTAAAAGATACATTAGGACACGTGGTCAGAGGAAATCTAAGGCATCAATAAAGTATAAATAAGAGATAAGGATAGTCATTTCAATTACCTTACCTTAGATAATTTCTTTTTTTCTCCTGAGCTCGAAGTGTGACAAGATGTTTTTAAAGAAGAGCGACGCAAAGTACTATCATGAACCATTGGACTTGTGTAAATTTGTAGTAGAATATGTGACATAACATAGAGGGAAGAAGTTAGTAGAGTGAAAAGATTTTGGATGAGAGAGAAGAGAGAATTTTTTTGATTTTGGACAGTTGAAATAAAGGAACATATCACCTAGGGCATGAAGAAAAGGAAAGGAAGGTGGCACAAAAGAAGGCACGCACAAAGAAACTAGTGGTGGAAAAGGAGGATCCCATGGAGATCTACTCAAGATGCAATACCCTCGTAGAGTTATTAAGGCCAAGAAGTAGATCTCAAAGCTATATCAGTGAAAAATCAATGAGTACAACCACAGAATGATTGACAATGAAAAGTTGATGTGGGAAGACCTTGTGGCAAACACTCTGATGGTAGACGAGCTCAAAACCCTAAGGTTGATGAATCGGTGAAATACGAGTTGTAAAAGACTCGGGTTTTTACAACTATGGGATTTTTCCTTCTTTACCAAAACTGCCCCACTGTTCAAGTAGTTATTGTCGTGGGTGCACAAAGATTTATTCTACTTCGCGAGAAGAAGAATGTGGATCACATGCCATCTTATTCAAATGGTAACAGTGTCCGTGAAATATTCGGGAAGATGTGGCACTTGATTTATGTCACTTTGCAAGATAGAGGAGTTAACAAAGAAGATAAATTATGAGAAGGGTGGTAGGGCACAGAAATTACAGACCTCCCAGGACAAGTGCTAAGGGTCACCTCTTGACTCATTAACTAAAAATTGGGTGCATCAAAAAGGTGGACATACATCAACCATATATTCATTTACGTGGCTTACGGTGGTCTTCAAGAAGGCACACTATAACTTTTCCAAATTCATCGAGAATGGCATTATTGAAGAGGCATTGGTACAGAACAAGGCAGGAACAAAGATCACTTGGGGCTCCATCCTACTATTAATCATGTTATGGGAGATTGGCATCCCAAACAAACTAGATGGGAACATTTGGGTTCACCCACCCACACATGCATCCCCTGTAGTCAATTCACATAGTTCACCTATGATGGGACCATCTCAAATGCTTACAAGGTGCGAATGAAAATGTGGTTTGAGTATTTGCATGGAGAATTTGAGAACAAGTGGCACATCCCCATGAGCTATCACAAGTTGTTGGTGACAAGGTAAAATTTTTCGTCACCCAACACTTCTACCTAGAAAAGTTCATGATGGATAAAGGAGATATGGGGCCATGGTGTAAGATCCCCTTTGCATTCACTACTAGATACATGAAGTGTGCCATCAACATAATAAAGGATGTGCAGAGGTTAGTTTTTAATGCAGACAAGGTGGATGCTTATGTCCACACGTTGCGAGTTACATACAAGTATGGAATTTTTCATGTCTACTTCAAGGTTTTAGAGCCATATTTCTTGGACTTACACCCATAAGTCAGCATTACCATCTAGGGGTATGTCCACCAAGTTTTCGTGTAGTTGCACCCCAAAACACAGTGAGAGATTGAGGTAGAGGTTACATACTCTCCCTTTCTGAAACCATGAGAGACGTCAATCCCAACCATTAATGCATTGTAAGGGAAATAACAATAATAAGAATAAGAACAAGAAGGGAAGTTAGATACTTCAAGGAAGAGGAAGTACCATACATGTCAGAATAACAGCAATGGCTCCAACACTTCAAAATAGGGTGGCGCCAACTTCTCATCAAAATGGCGTGAGGGAGAGGAAGAAGAGAAGGAGGAGCCTGAGGAAAAGAAACAGAAGACACATAATGCATCAAGCCCCATAGCAAGCTCAGAGGAAGAATACCCCACCACTTTCAAAGTATAATGGAAGCGGAGTTGGAGTGACAGGATCTCGAAGGTGAAGGCCACGAGATGTAGGCAAGGCACGGGAATACACTAAGGAGAATTTAGTAGGGGATGATAATGTTCGACATGTGAAGCCACTACTCAACAGAACACCATCCCAAAGGGAGATAATGGGGAATCCTTTACTATAAAGGAGGATATGGGATTCACCCAGGGTGAAGAAGCAGAGGAAAAAGAGTAAGGCTACAAGGAAGAAGTGGACACCCATGTGCCCACATATGAACTTCGTAGATGACCCCAAGAAGGTCTTGCATGTAAGGTTTAAGGCCACCCTCCCACCGAAAAATTTACATGGGTGGGATTTAAGTGATCAAGACGGGGTGTGCCAGTAACCAAGAAGATGATCAACCTGGACTATGTACTACCATGCCAAGGAACCCGAGTTTCGAGGTCACCAATCATGTGATTGAAACCTGTTCACCTACGAAGAAGAAGAGGAAGATACATATAAGGAAATGGATCCTAACCACCTTAAAAATGAATAATCATGTAATTCCTTACAAAATATTTCTTCGTATGTGATACAACATAGTCTGGATACTGGGCCATTATTCAAACCCTTATCATAGAGAGAAAAATCAAGGAGAAGGAAATAGATAGGGTGAACCAGGGGTTAAGGGGAGAGCAGGCATGGATAAAGGAGGCATACGAATAAGCTGGTGCCCTCATGAAGAATATTCTAGGGAAATGTCGACATTGGTGAGCTAGGCTATGATAGATTATGGGGATGAGATGGAGTATCTTGAGGACCTCGTAGGGATGTTACTCATTAACATCAAGGATGGCGTGGGCCCAATGATTTGTAGAGATCAAAAAATAAAAGGAAGAGAACAAGGTCACCATTGAAGCCTAGATCACTGAGTTGGAAGACTTTCTCTCCCAACTCAAGGAGGTGAATATACTAGCAGATAGAGGCTTCAATAGTTATAGGAAATGTGAGCCAATAATCAACACGTGGATGAAAAAATAGGAGGTAGACCTCAAATTTTTTAGGATACCATCCCCACCAATAAATAAGAGTGTGTAAAATTGGTCATTAACACCACGACCCAGAAAGAGAAGATCAAAACAAAGCACAAAAATCTAGATTTCAGAATCGGTGAGCTCGAGACTCCATCACTAAGTGGATGGATGAGTTCAAGGGTGTCTACATGGATTTAGGGGTGGCCATTAGTGCATTAAAGGGAAGGTGGAGGAAATCATCCTGGACTAGGTGCCCAATGTCATAGGGGATGTGTTGGGAAAGGCCTTATCATAATTAAAGGCCTGGGAGAAATTGAAGGATGAGATAAATGTGGAATTCCCTGAGCTCCTTCAATTGGTCGTATAAGTACCCCCATTCTTTAATTATTTTCTCATATTATTTCCTACCACTATTTTTATTCTTTAGAGTATCATCACTACCATAGTAGGTTTTTTCGGTTAGCACAAAGGTTTGTCGAGGCGGAAACCAGTTTAGTGTGGGGTTATGTTGGACCCCTACAAGTTACTAATTACCTAAGGCATGAAGCCTTATTGTGTGCGGAGACAAGGCATGAAGGCATGCACTGAGAATATTTCCTCGAAGAGACACGAAGGGTCACATCAAGGTAGGATGGAGTTAGGACTTAGTGAGTGTTGAACAAACAAAAAAAGACGTGCATAGGGAGTGAACAAAAAAATGACCAACTACAAATGTGGATAATCCATAGAGACTTTCAATCCAAGAAATGGATATTCCAGAGAAGCATTACGGTTATCACGAGAGGATAAGGAGTCAAGGTTGTTAAGGATTATTTGGCACATGTATTGTAAAGGCACTTGATTGAAGGAAATGCATGGCGAGATCTTGCAGATTCCTAAGTAGTGGTAGAAAAATCATGAGGAGATTCCAGAAGGATTTTGCAGGTGATGATGGATAGTTAGAAGAAGATTCGTTTGACTACTTGTTATAGAGGGTCATTTCTAGAAGAGAGGGCATGGGGAAATAAAAATAAGAAGAAATTATTGTGTAATGGATGTAACAGGGAGCTCTGTGATGTAAATAAATCTCTATTACTATGAACATTGCCATGGATGGAACTTCTTGATGTAATCTTAGCTATTGTATTTGACTTATAAATATAATGAAGCAGTTTTGTAACACTCTTGTAATGGATCTTGATCTATGTTTTCCCTTTATGTTCATGTGTGTGTTATTGGTTTCCTCAATGTTATTTCATGGTTGATTCTACTTTTAGTTGATCATGTTAAATCTATGTTTGGGATACATCAACTAGGAGTAAAATCTTACATCTAAAATCCTATGGATAATTGCATTTATTCTCTAGTTATACTGCATCATCATGTTGATAAAGAACATTCTCACAAATCTCACATAAAGGAGGGAATAGGTGCCTACGCGTGCCTCGGGTGAGCTTCCAGGCTAAAATTGGATGATATACCGATGCACTTGGGATTAGTTGCTGAAATAGGCGGTGATAATAGAGACTACATAATTTTATCACTTTTTGGGACTGACTTTGACAAGAAACCCACCATTTAATTTACTAACTTTTTTCTTATCTAGTTATCTCTTTGTTGTGCAGGTTATCAAGTTCACCACAAAGAGGATCTTTAAGCCCATATCTCATCTTCATCATCATCACACATCAAGAGGTAGCCTTAAAGCCTCCAATATTTTGGAGTTTCTTGTTTTCTTGCACACTATTTCATTAATTTTAGATAGGAGTAGGAAAACTCGTAAAACAACATGATTCTTAGGCCTATTTGAAATAATTGAGAGAAGATAAGAAATTGCAAACAAGAGGGTAGGTTAAAGACATGAATAGGGTATTTATGACCATATAGAGAGGGAAGAGATTGTGTCATGATATTCTAGATGGTGTGTTGGTATTGGATAGATATGTCGAGATGACCTAATTATCTTGGTGAAGAAGATCTTGAGCAAGTTATCCTAGAGGTAATATTTGAAGAATATTAAAGGAAGGAGAGATAGACAAGTTTCATCATCAATGGTTGGTCATGCAAGATTCTATAGGTGATGAATAAATTTATGTGGTTGATTTGGTACTAATTCATCTAAGGGGTTGGTGCCTCCATGTAGGGTTGGTGCTCTACTAAACCTAGGGGTCGATGTTCCTTGTGGGATTGGTGCCTCACTAAACTTAGGCATTGGTGTTCCTTGTTGGTTTTGTGCTCAAATAAATTGGATTCATTACTGTAATAAATATTTGTTTAAATGGGTTTTCTTCCCTTCAAGGGTTTCCCACTTATAGCTGGTGTTTTTGTGTTCTTATTGCTCATATATGATTCTTGGTGAATGCATGTTTAATTTTTAAGTTAAATTCAATGTTTCATGGATGTAAATTATTAATTGAATGAAAGTTTGCATGCCCATTGATTCACCCCACCTCTTAGTGGTTGCGATTCCAACAAAGAAAGGGTAGTCAAGCTCTTAAGGAAGTGATTAAATGCTAAAAATAGCTATCTATGAAAATTGAGGCATGTAAGAAATTAATTGAGAAATATCAAGATGAAGTGGAGTATTGGGTTGACATGTTTTCTAAGATTGAGGCCATCACCGCCATGTGTATACACCTAATTTTTCATGCTTTATATTTTCATACCTATTACTAACAATTTCTCTTACATGTAAGAGGTCACTAAAGTATCTATTTCTAGGAAAGGGTGCCTTAAGGGGATAATTTTGGGATATGGGTATGATTATTCGTTTAACCATCAAATTAGGGATGATACATGGAGAGAGAGAATGGATTTTGGTCCTATTTATGGACCTCCTTTGCTCTTATTTTCTTACTTTTCTTTGCACCAATATGACACCTTACATGACCATGACCATATTATTTTTTCTCACATTTCTTTAGTTCTTCACAACACATTTTACACACCCCTTATCATCTCCCCGTCCTTAGTCACTTTGTCATCACCCCGGGCCATTGCATCAACGTATTTTCAAAATTCCTAGCCGACACATTATTTCATGGGTAATGACATCGTTATAAATACCAAAAAGATTTTTTCACATAAGTACATAACATAAATACATACAGGAACTCACCATTAACTCTTTTATTTTGTGTCAATGTGAATTGTCTTGCTTGGCTCTTAGATTTCTTGCATCTTGACTCTTCGATTAGATCTTCTTCTTGTTGAATTGGTTTTCTTGCACTCTTGGGTCACCTATAGTGAGTTAGGACATGATTTTTTCCCCTTATCCTCCCAAAATATATTCTCTCTTGGTGTATTTTCCTTTAGGATATAGATGCATCAACGACCACCCAACAAGTAAGTGTTATAACTGAACTTGTTATTTTGTATAGAGTAGTCTCATATCTTTTCTTATTACTTTAAATTTATGTTAGCTTAGTATTATATGTAAATACTAAGTTAGTATATTATATTTAGTTCCTTATCTTATGTTACATGCTTTACTTCAGTTAGCATAGTTCTTGCATGTTCATCTTGTCATTAATCACCCCAAAGTGTTGATACCTCAATAGGGTTCCTTCCTCTTTTTCAACCAAGGGCATTATAAACCTTAGGTTTTCCTAGTATAAGGGTTACTTCCTTTGGGTATGAAATCTTAGTGGTTTTGTACCATCTTGAATTCTATCCATTGTGTGTCGGTCTTGTTGTGTCTCTTACTCATTTCCTCGATACCCTAGTTGAATGGATGATAAGAGTGCATGTTGTCTAGACATAATTTTTCCCACAATACATCCTTGGTGAACCAAACATGAATATTTATTTTGTACCTTTTGATCAATCATGCCTCATTAAAATCAACCATTTTCAGTTTTATTTTGTTTTAGCCCTTAAAAATTCAAAAAAACCCTAAAAATCAATTTTCCTAGACACCATTGGTGCCTGTGTTAGTTTGTGTAGGGACAATCTGTCTATTTTGTCTAGACTTCATTACAGATGCCTTTGGCCCTTGTGTAACCATTTTTATAGGGATGATTGTGTTAGTATCATATATTTTTGAGCTTTTTCTGGGTCAAATCAGCACTCCATCATGGAGTATCTGGGCCTAGGGCTCTCTAATTTGATGTGTAGTCATTTCCAAAAACCAATCATCAGAATCCAATTTTCCTTTCTACACATATTGTTGTGTGGTAGGATCCAATAGAAATAAGTATAACACCCGCAATAATAGCACCTTAGGGGATGAAGAGGAAGAGGTTCATATTGACAATACCTTTGATCTTCCCCTTGAGGTCCAAAAGTTCCTTGACAAATTTCCTCAATATAGGAGGGGACCCGAATCAATGATCCACAAACATATTCTTGACTTTTTATCTAAGCAACTTGATAGTAAGGTAGAAATAAGGAAGGATCCTGCAACAATATCATTCAAGAATGCCTCTAGTTATGACCCTACTAATCTCATCCTTCAACTCATAGAAAAAATGATCCAACAATAAACTGCTAATGAAACTTAACTTCTACAAATAAAAACTAACATGGTTTAAATGGTTAACCATCCAAAATAAGGATACGGAGATGAATTTTCCCTCGCTTACCTAATGGACCTAATGGGGAGGCTGTTAGAGTAGGTATTTACCTTAGCTCATGTTCACCTAGGTACTTTATTTACCTTTATTGTATTTATCCTCACCCACTTATGTGTGTGGATATTTCTTTTATCTTATTTAGATATTAGGAGATATTATTTATTTGTTAGGTATAGTTCTTTCCTTGATCTATGGTATTGACTAGATCCTTGATGTCTAGTTCTCTTCTAAATCTATGGTCTTGACTAGTTCTTTGATGACTAGTTATTTCCTTGATTTATGGCTTGATCTATGACCTTGACTGGTTCTTAGATTGTTATTCCTTGCCTATTTAAGCAAGGCCCATTCTCAATGTATTGCATTGAGTTCCATAACAATATATGATATCGTTTCTCATTTGTTTGCAAAGGTTTTATATAAAGTTATTCTGGTGAATTACTTTCATCTTATTGATCGTGGTGTTTGATTAGCATCTATGTTCTTAGCTTGGTACAATTTGGTTATCATTCCTTTCGGGAACCTATTTCCCAGCCTCATATTCATAACAAAGTTTTTGGGTAGTCTTATAAGATAATCTAACACCCTATATTTCTAGTATGGATATCGAAGGCATCACCCCTTCCATTTCCTATGATGGATCAACCAATCCCACTCTCCACATCAAATATTTTGGTAATATTTATAAGGAATAGATTAAATTTAACCCCTACACTACTACTAATATTTTAGCTAAGACTCTTACTGAGGATGCCTTAGATTGGAGCCATAATTTACCCCCTAACTCCATAATGGAGCTAAAATATTTGGTTAAAACCCTAGTCAATGAGTTCGATATCATTATTTTCCTAAGAATAATATCAATGCTTTCATTAATTTTCAATAACATGAGAATTAGTTAGTGTAAGCATTTATCAAATGTTGGAAGAATTTTTCTACTAAATCAGAACATAATATTCCAAATGATATCTTATTCCAAATTTTCCTTCAAGCTCTAGAACCTCACCTTCAATATAAGGTTAGGTATTTCTCTCTTACTTCCTTTTATGAAACTATTGACCAAGCTAAAAGGAAATACTACCTCAGGAAGGAGTTTGAGAAGGTTCATCTTGAGGCACAAATAACCAAACAAGTGAAAATTCTTCAAAAGTTAAAGAACAAGAATGCCACAGATAATGGGGTCTCAAATACCCTTTCCTTATTACTTGTTCAAGTAGAAATGTATTCAATATTGATAAAAAAGCTAATAATAATAAAAACCAACCTTTTATTATCTTCCATTGACCAAGGATGAGTTGAGACGATGCATGCCTAAACCATTTAGTCAAATCCTTGATCCTTCTTGACCTTTCCTTCAATGGCTCGATGAGAACAAGTTTTTGTTAACACACTAAAGTGGGAATTTTTCATGAAAATTGTTATGCGCTTCACATGAATTCCAATAAATTTTTCATAGGACCTCAATTTGATCATGATGCCATCACCAGAGAGAGTTTGAGCAAAGCAGTTACGGCTCGTGATGCCTAAAATAAAAAATATTTTCATAATGCCATTAACCAAGATAACAAAGAGCTCAAAGTATTCCATGATCATATGCCTAACCATAGTATAGAGAAAATTTCTAAGAAATCCAAAAATGCTAGAACAAATTTATTTGATCATAATTATCCTCCTAATAACATAATTACCATAAATGATGTTAGGTATGTTATAGATTATATAGAACCGAATATCCCCCATCATTTTAGCCTCAAACTCACATAATCATCTACCATTATTCTTATAGAATCAAACTCCCAAAGGCAAAATCACATCTTCTACAGATGGCATCGACCCTATAACAAAATTTCTACAATTCCCTGTGGAGTCTAAAACTCTTCCTTCAAGTACAAATGCCTTTGATTAGGCTAATAATGTTGAGCCTAAATGGAAATTAGTTTTCAAAGTATCCCTAGTCACTCCTCCTCCTCCTAAACATGTCTCTAAATATTCTCGAAACTCTAATCCTTCTTCTCAATCCAGCCATAATGAGTGGGATCCTCTAAAATCACCTTGTCTCAATTGCCAATCTAGGTACCCTTGTTAGATCTATTACGCATGTCGCCTTGCCACTACGAGAACCTCATGAATTCTCTATTTGACATGAACATCCCTTTTCCTTCTAATTTTTGGAACTCTCCTACATTGCATGGTTTGGAAGAAATCATCCTCCATCAATGCAAAGATATTTCCATTTATACAAACCATACCACAGACAATCTAACTTACATGCATTTCCTTATAATCTGTTATGATTTGAGATGAACTCTTTCGTTAGGAAAATGATCCCCTTGTTTTCATCTTTTTACAAATTGGGAAAAACATTGTTAAGTGTGCCCTAATCGATGAAGGTCCAAACACATGTGTGATCATTTTATTTCATCAAGGATCTTGTTTTCTCAATAGACAAACTAAAAACCAAACGTACTACTTGTCAAGGATATGATCATCGATAGATGCCTCCGATGGGTTTTATTTGGCTTCCCATCACTATTCCTCCTAAGACCATACATGTAAAATTTGTGGTATTTAACTTCCCCTTATCTTATAATATCCTTTTAGATCAACCTCGGACCCATGGTATACGTGCAATCATTTCCTCTTCATACCAATGTGTCATGTTTTCTCATCAAGGAGCTATTTATAATATTCAAAGTGACCCAAATCTTTAAAATTATGACACTCTTCAAAAAAATAAACATATAAATTTATTACCCTTGAGGAATTGTCTCCTAGACCATTTCACAAATATCAATGCTTCAACTATCCTGTTAAATCTCTTCGTGGCATTGTAAGTCATCTAGAATTTGTTGAGCACATTCCTCCCAATATCTTGGATTCTAACGATGATGAGCTAGATAAGATCAATGTTAGGATCAATACCTCTGATTTACCATATTTCATCATCTCGTAACTTCCTCCTAACTTGTGGCCTCATAAGGAGTTATCTATTCCCTCTACCATCTCACATACACCTCTGTCTCCACCAGAGAAAATAGTTCAACTAGAAACCATAGTTGAATCTCTTATAATAGATATCTTTACCCTAGACTACGATGGTGGTTATGATTTGGGTGATCCCCATTTGACTAGTTGTGCCCAATATGGGATAGAGAAGTATGGCATTACCAAAATACCCTTCAAATGATGTTTTCTCGTGATATCAACATAATTCATATACAAGAAGACTCCTCACACTCAGTCGAGACTTCCTCCAATAGACCAAAGGCCCAAGCCTTAAATAGATTTTCGGCCTCACGCTCTCCTCATGATTCCACTACTAGATCATGTGACGTACCTCCTCATCTAAACAAAGGGGAGTGTATGTCTAGTTTTGACTATGAATTTGATGACCTTATGGATGAAGACATACAATACGTTCCAACATCATCCATGTCGACCCATAAAAACCATTTACATCCTCCCATACCTCTCTCCTTAGGGCTCCACAACCCTCTTTGGTAGAGCTATATTGTATATGACATGAGGCTTTAGGGTAGGATGTATCTGATTATAGATCCTATAAAAGACACATGAAGAAGCTTGAAGTTGAATTTAACTGAGATCAATATCAAAAGGCTACATGGCCTTCCACCTCGGCCCCACTTTATTATTCACACAATGGCTATTTATCTTATACCAACACACAATGTTGGGTTATACATAAGAGCATGTGGTTCTTGATTCCTCTTCACACAAAAGAAATCATAGAGATGACTCCTCTCATATATTTTTTCCTTCCCTAGACCAACTAGATCTATATAGACTTATGGACCACCACCTTATCTTGATCCTCATCCCACCATTGACAATATTTGACATGACATTCTCACCTGACTAGAGGATCAAATAGATAACACATTATTTTCCACGAGACCAAAGGTACACTGATAGGTTCCTACCACACATCATGTCATAGGGGACCTCATGACTTGTGCCCAAATCTATATCCTAAACCAATTTGATGATATTATTACTAATATTATATGATCATCTTCTCATCATGACTAGATATAATCTTTATAAATATCTTGATAACATTTTTCTTTAGTGGGCTCTCATCTCTGCTTGGGATATCAAACCCCCTTAGGTTTTACACACATCTCCAAATCTCTTATCCTTGCTTGGGATTTTTATCCACTTGAGTTTATAATCACCTCTATTTTTCCCTAACATCTCCTACCGTTGGAATGCCCTGGTCTTGATTCTACCTATTTTGGATTGAATTAACCATATCCTTTCCTAGTCAATCATCATTTTCTTATACATCCTTGCTTAGGTTCTTGACCTAACGTGGATTTATTTTCCTCTAGCAGTGCTCTAACACCCTGTTTTTGGATGACTTAGCCTCTTTTCCACCTATTGGATTTTTCATCGTGTGGGACAAGCTATTATACATATTTTTCCTCCTATCATCTTTCTTACCTAAATATCATTATCATTTTTCCTAAGTACCATGAGTATTACCACATACATGCATGAGGAAAGAAAGGAAAATGATAAGTAAAGCATCATTCACATCAATATCAATAGGTACCATAATCATCAATATCATATATACATATATCAAATCAATTTTTATACATCAACAAAAATATGTCATAATCCAATATCTATACAATGTGGCTCAAACATCCTCACCCCTTGAGGGGGTATCTAGATGCATTATGCTAAAGGTTCCATTTTGGATGCTTAGGTTGTAAGAGCTAGAGACTTCGCCCTAGATTGGGATCCAGAGGCCTCTCCCTGTGCTCTTTCCATCTCGGCCTATAGCCTCGGTATGCTCTCCACACTTCTCCTCATATTTAACACACATATCCAAATCTTGTATCCTTTCCTGGGATATTTAACCCACTTAAGTTTATAATCACCTCTCTTGTTCCTTGACATCTCCTATCATTGGAATATTACAATCTTGATTCTACCTATTTTGAATTTGATTCACCCTATCCTTTCATAACGAATCTATGCGGTCTTGTTCATCCTCACTTAGGTTCTCAACCTCACATGGATTTATTTTCTTCTAGCAATGCTCTAACACCCTATTTTCGGCTGACTTGGACTCTTTTCCACCTCTTGTATTTTTCATCATGTGGGTCAGGATATCCTACCAAATTTACCTCCTACCAACTTTATTACATAAATATCATTATTATTTTTCATAAGTACCATGAGTATTACCACATACATGCATGATGAAAGAAAGTAAAAATGATAAGTAAATAAACATTCACATCAATATTAATAAGTACCATCATCATCAAAATCATCACATATATATCTCAAATTAATTTTTATACATAGAAAAAATATGTCATAATCCAATATATATACTGATGTGGCTCAATCATCCTCACTCCCTTGAGGGGGTCTCTGTGGATGATTTTTGTTAAAGGCTCCATGTTGGGTTCTCGGGTTGTGCATGGAGCTAGAGACTACACCCTAGATCGAGCTCAGAGGCCTCTCCTTGTTCTCTTTCCAATTTAGTCTATAGCCTCGTAATCCTCTCCACAATGCTCCGGCCTCACGAAAGGCATGTTTCCTACTCTTAAAATGAGGCACCCTATGTCGTTATTAAGCCATCCCTAACGAAATCCATCCTATGGGCCCATAACTAGGTGATTTATGTTTTATTTTACTAATGATCCTATAGTGTTTTCTTTTATTTTTGCTTCTCTAAGGTTCTAACAAAGCATGGATTATGCCCATAGGTGGCAAGATGATCAACACTATCACGTACACATTGGTGGTTATATTTCATTTCAACTAATCTTTTATTTACTCTTAACTTCTACTTTAGATTGTGGTGTTATGTAAATTATTTCCACTTACTACTCCATGTTTCATTATTGCGACATGTGGTAATCAATGGTTGGGACATATATATAGACCTAATTTATTACACTTTATATTTGTATACCTATTATTAATAATTTCTCTTCTAGGTTAGAAGTCGTTAATGCATCTATTTCAAGAACGGGTGCTTTAAGGGGATCTATTGGTGTACGATTTTACCCACCTTGTGGTTTTACGTACATGGTCTAATTAGCTTGCTTATGTTAATCATAAGATATTAAGGGAATGTACTTTAATTCATTTTATAATTGTGAGTTGAGTTAGTTACCTTTTTGGGTGACCCCATTTCTTACTATATAATGTAACCTCTTATGCATATTTTTGGCTATTTGGCTTGTCCAAGAATAAATGAAGATTTTTTTCTTCTCTTAAGCATTTTTAGATCTCACCTCTCCTTACATATTTCTAATTTTTGTATTTAATCCTATTGTAGTCATTTTTAGCCCTTGAACATTATTCTAATCCCATGAAATGTCGGCCTATCATCCAGTGGGAGTTAGGCACTCACCCAAGGCATGAAGGTGTCGAGCCCCTCCTTTATGTGAGTCTTGTGAGAATACATTACTTATGATAGAGACTTATATGCAAAGAGGAAAATAACCATGCATTCATTCTAAGAGCTTAGGATGGGTTATCATGTTAATGCATCCATTTAGGTAACAAGAGAAATATCAAATAGATAATGAGATCTAATTTATGATATAAATAAGCTACACTAGGGTTTACACAAATGAACAATGTATATTTAGAACAAAACCATATATTCCTCATTAGAACTTAGTTCAGTAACCACATTACATTCCTTAAGGCCATAATAGACAAATGTATCAATGCAGATAAGAATCATGCATCAAAAATCCTAACTATGCTTCCCATGTTACAAAAATGATCATAGACCCATCCCTCTAGATATGTCATCTCTCCTACAATCCTCCTAATGAGAATCCATAGAACCCATTACTATTTCTGTAGAGCTTCACCTCTTCAATCGCTATGTGATGCCAGTGACCACACACTTTTCTCAAAAATAGTCTCCTCCTTCTACCCAAGCATCTCTATATATAGCTTTAGCATCACTACCATGCATTCTTGAAGTAATAGATCAGTTTCAAGTGTCCATGTGGTCCTTTAATGGAGCATGCTTATTCCCATCTGTTATCTCCACTCTTTGCAATGATGTCTTTCTAGATCCTTCCATCGCATGGAATATTCCTTCCTTGACCACCGAGTTTCCAGGTTGACACCTTATCCACTCTGCATGCTCAGTCGGGTCACACTTTTCTCATGTGCTTGCTAGGAATGCAATAAGTCTGAAACCCTTTGCTTTACCTAGCATGTGTCATGGGTTTAAATAAACCCTCCTTAAACCCCTATCTGTGCACCTTCACCCCATTCACCCTTCTTCATATAGGTCTCATGCACCCACGTGCCTTCTTGTACTTAGCCAATATTCTAAGGCCCAACACCTATCTAGTTTCAATCCTTAAGTATGGCCCACTCGACATGGCGTCAAGAAATAGATGGATCAATAAATAACTCCTCGAGATTTGGAAGGTGAAAAATAGATGGTGGAGGTGAATCCCCATCACTACTATACTCATATGTGTTAGAAGGAAAGTCCTCACCATCGAAGTATCCTCATGATTAGAGATGATGTCAAGTGTAGGTGAATCTAAAGAATAATCATTAAACCTCAAGTAGTATAGTACATAGTTATAGGGCCTTCCACATTCCTTCTTTACTGTTGCTTCAGATACAACATCCCTTCATGGAGCAGTTGGCTCTTCTACTTTGCATGAGGAGAAAATTTCCTTTCTAGGAACCACATCTTGGATAGAGGTCCATTAACCACTTGGTAGACTCATTCACTTTTCCATGGTGATCCACTCCTCATTGCATCTAATTCTTATCCTTGTACCTCTCAAAAAATGTATCAATGCAAAGTGTATAAAGGCCTCGTGATCCAGATTTGGAAAATATGAAACATTCTTCATTGCTCCTCCTTATGTTCCATAGTCACTTTGAGAGGTTAATATTCTGGATACGGGATGACTACGAGCCTGTGAAGCTTCAAGTGGGGATTCTAGTCCTACCTTATTTTCTTTTCTCTCTTTTGGGGAGTTTTTTCCCACTAGGTTTTCTTCTTTTCTCCGCTTTATGAGAGATTTTCATTTTATAGTGGTACTTCATCGGCCTTGTTGTCGAGACCCACCTAAGCTACGCTTAAGGGGGTGTTGGTGTAGGATTTTACCCACCTTTTGGTTTTACCTACACGGTCTAATTAGCTTTCTTAGGTTAATCATAGGTTATTAAGGGAATGTAATTTAATTTATTTTCTAATTGTGAGTTGAGTTAGTTACCTTTTTGGATGACCTAATTTCTCACTATATAATGTAACCTCCTATGCATATTTTTGGCTAATTGGCTTATGCATGAATGAATGAATATTTTTTTCTTCTCTTGAGTGTTTTGGATCTCACCTCTCCACACAAATTTCTAATTTGTGCATTTGATCCTATCTAGTCTCAATCCTCAATTGTGGCCCACTCCAATAGGATCGTTATGGGATAGGGGTATGGTTATTTGTTGAGAAGGTGAAATGGCTAAGTATGAGCCACGTGCGAAGTTTTTTGCGGCGATACGTAGGGGCACAAAGGACGTGAGAAATTAGATTGGAATAGTGTGCGAAGGTTTGTGCTGAATAGATAAATTTTGGGACTTAGCCAATTCTCTATTATGTGGCTAAAAATACAATAATGAGAAGAGTGACATCTAAACAAGATCGATATTTAGAAAAAATAAGGATAGTTTAGGATGCACAAAAAGGTAGTAATAGTTGAAAAAATCACATGCGAAACTGAATAAGATCATGCAAATGAAAAGCTAATTATAGGATTAAAGAAAGTAATATAAATAGGTTAATCTATTATAATCATAGGATGTAAAGTCATACAAGCTTTAGGCATAGATATTTTTAGGAATGTAAAGCATGCGGTCTATTTTTGTGAGCATACGTATTATTACGAGAGTGCATGGGTGATGAAGGGTAAGTCCCCACCCCTATAAATTCTTGATGTATGTCTTTATTATAGAGTACTCGTGATATAGGGATTGAGTTCTAAAGAGAGTAGATTGTGTGCATGAGATCCTAGGCATTGATGTAATGGACGTTGATGTATTCATTTTATTTTTATAATATATTTTGATCTCGATGGATAGTTGTGGATGGATTGGTTATTCATGGATATAAGTATGGTTATTTAACAATGTAGTTGGTATTAACTATGGTACACATGGATTGAATGTTTTTCGTTATTATATGAGTTTCAAAATGATGTAATTTCCATGATTCTCTATACATGAATACTTTTCGGGTTAATTATCATGATGACTATACATGTTAATTTCCTTCAAGCAACATAAAGGAGGAACCTAGTATATGTGCATGCTTCAAGTGAGTTTCGAGATCTAAGCGAATGAGGTGCCACCGAGCATAGAATGTGTGTACAAACAAAGGACTACATGTTGGTTCCATTTTTGGGACCTCTTTTCAAGTTTTCTTCAAGGATGTTGCATGGATATGGTGTACCAAATATCTTTGAAGATTATTGAAAGTTGGGTAGAAGACAACCAAGATAAGTTTACACAAAGATATAACACGAGACTTGGATTTAACACATGCAAGTACGTGGAAGATAATATTTATGAAGACTTATATGAGACATTATATAACTTATTTCTAGTATATTTGTACCATTAGTTGATAGCTTACACATCTACTAGGATTTACTACCCTAGAAAGAGTGTTTGGACGTAGGAAGATTTATAAAATCTCTTTGATGTAGACGACGAGTGGAATAGAGAAGTATATTGCTAGTGGGCAGGTGTGTTGTGTAATTATACTTTGGAGTACATAATTTCCATGTATTGTTATCAAGGGGAAGCCGAGTTTCAGTTCTTTCGTGAGCCCATAGGATCCTATTTGTGTGATATACCCTTAGCTATTAAGATCTTGATGATAGAATTGGGATTGAAAAGGTTACCTATATATATATATATATATATATATCCCCACCACATGCGGGGGTAGGATCAGGTGTGGAGAAGGATGGTGGTAGCCTTGGAAAAAGACAAATAGAGAGAGGAAGGGTTGCTCAAGTATAATGAAACTTGATAAAGGGAAATTGAGACAACCTTGTAGTCAAGAAGAATGATGGATCATAAAGGTTGTGACGCTCTCATGGAATACAAAGATCTAAACCATTATGTCCTCCCAACATTAGGTAAGCACAGTAGAGACATCTTTAGATAAGAGTGTGTTAGAGGTTAAAATGAAAACCATAGGTGTGCATCCGACTCGGCCGACTACCTAACTCTTGCGCTAGGTGTTCTAGATCTAACGGTAGTGAAGGGTAGATTAGTGAAGGTAGAGAGAACATATATGCATAAAGTAGGAGATATGAGTCAAACTAGTTTATCTTCATAGAATAATAAAAGGAACACATACATGATAGCATAATAGGCTCTAATGTTTAGGAGTACTCTTTCACGATTATTTATAGGTGCATCAAAAAGGATATGGTTGGAATCACTTTGGTGGGTTTTATGACAATGTAAAAATTAGGTTTCTAATTTAGTACCACAACTAAGACACAAGTAATTTCTTCAAAAGGACCACAAAGTTGTGGTAGGTGGCATGGGAGGCTCGGGAGGATCGAGTCAAAGCATCCACTGGAGGGAACCCTGGTGGATTTTTAGGTTAATGATCTAGCCCCAATCGAGGATAAGGTTTGAATCCACCATATACCCCACCTCAAAGTAATCACTTTAGTAGACACCTCAAGTCTATTTTGAGATGTCTATTCACTTACCAGAGTATAGAGGTGTGGAGGATGCAATAAAGCATGTCTAAAAATGTGAATTACTATGGCATGATAAAGTAATTACGGATTTATACCAAAAGGAAACTCAATTTTCATAACACTTCAAGGGTGTACATATAGTTGGTAAAAAAATATGACATGTACCTTACTATTGTGGATTATGATGCTCTATGTGCATTGTTTTTGTTGAGTTCCACATTTTGGTATCGAATAAAAAAGTATTAGTGCACTCAAGGATATCAAGTAGGGTTTATCGAGAAAGTTTGAGTGAATATGACATACACTTTAAGAATATCTTGTCGATATTATCATATGATATTCATCTCGGTTAGCATGCACACTTGAGTTTAGTGGAGGGTTACTAACTCTATTTTGAATATCTTTATCTCATAAGACATATGTGGATCTGTGTGAGGCCTTGGAAGTAGTTTTGCATGTTGAGGTGGTTAGGAGTCGTGATACTAGTGTAAGCCCATTTTTGGAGGCACCGATAGCGGTGATGGCCAAGTAGTTTGATAATATTTATGCTAATTCATAACATGAAACATGTATTGGTATATGGTGTATAGAATGTGAGGTTGAAGAACATACTAAAGATATCTACCCGCGTAGGGACGGTATGCACACTATTAAAATCTTCTAAGATATATCATAAGAATCATAATGTCTATAATTGTCCTTTCTTACAATGCATGATGATGACAAATGTATCCATGTACTTGTAATATTTTGAAGCGTACATACAAAATACGAAGGATATCCAGTTGATAGATCAAACTCATCAAGCATGATAGATTGGATTACGGAAAACTAATGTGGCAAGAAATTATCAAGTACAAGAGGCCTAACATTCTAAATAATTTAACACTAGAGGAGATGGATTCCATGGAGGTTATAGGACCCGAGGTCGTGTTGGAAGAGGTATATTTACATGTGGTATGTGTTACAATTTTGGGTCCAATGATCATTACAGTGTGATTGTCCACATAATATAGTATGTTCCTATTGTGGGAAGCAACATAAGGTAAAAGACTTCCCTGAAATTTACGAGCATATGTGCAAGAACAAGAAGAAGGAAAAAATCTTGAGTATTATCAAGGTGCAATGTGTGAAGAGTGATAAATGGATTCCAAAGAATACACTTGATCTAGACTTACATGTCATGAGAGTGACCAATCACATTGAGGTGGCACACATGCACATGCCTCTTACATCTAAGCCCCTTGTCAGAGGGAATACATTATACATGCCAAGTATCCAAACACTACACATTAGAAGGAAGTTTATCGAGATTCATTAGAGAATTGCATGGGGAGATATAGTACTTGAAAGATCAGGTGCACGCGAGAGAATGCATGAAGAACATTGATATCCCAAAAAGGATGTCAATGATTTTAAATAGGTATGTAAGATGTTGTGACACAAAAACATCATCTAATTTCTTGGGTAATGACTACAATAAAATGTACCACACACAATATTTGAGCAAGAGAGATAGATACTACATGCAAAATTTCCACCACCTAACCATGAGTATGCTAAGGAAATCACATTCAATGTAGTGAGTGATGGGTGGTTGGTAAGTAACATTTTGATAGATACAGGTGCCGAGGTAAATGTACTAACTCGGATGCATGGAATCAAATAGGGAGACCAACATTACAACCATCTTCAAATGTGTTATATATGGTGAAAAATACGATGGCTATGCCTATTGGGGTGTTGAAGGATGCCTCCATTATCTTACAAGGAGCCAAGTTCACTAGAGACTTTGAGGTATTAGAGCTTCTTTGAAGCAGAAAAAATTTCTAGCATTACTTGGATGACCCAGGTGTTATACAAACAATGCATACCTACATTTCAATGAGGGATATATCAACTTCAAGAATAAATATAAGTGTTTTATCATACCTCTATATGAGGCAAAATATATCCCATATGTTGATCCTTTGAGTGAAGAAAGTATAAATATGATTTATGCGTGCATGATATGAGACCCGAGGCTGTGGAGCCATCCAAGGAAGGAATGCTTCAATGGGAAGACGCACAAATCAATTAACGACACCACTAGTGTTTTATGTGATAACATGGCCCATGGAAGAGATGAAATAGTTGGGCACGAGATGAAAGGGAGAGTAAACAAAATGATCGGGATGTGCATGGTGCGGAGCATGGGAAGAACTCGATTACATAGGTGTACTTGGTGGGGAAAATCTAGAATCATTCTTGCGCGTCATGGAAGAACACTAAAATAAAGAAGGTGATCAGAGGAACATGTTGGTATATAATTTTTGTGGAATAGTAGTGCAATATTGGACAACATACAAATATAAATTATTGGGTCAGAGAAGTGAGAAATGCCTTTATGACATGGTTTAGTCGATCAATTCACCTACACTTATCTATGAGTATGATGGGAATACTCCTACTTTGGTACACATACACAACTATGAAAGATAATAGACATAAGGTTCAGAGGCTTTTCCACCATATTTGTGGGTGTATAAATTCTATTCCACTTTATGTGGTTGTGTATGCGCATGCATCTTATGTGCATGTTGAACTCAACCAAGAAACCACAAGATGGAGAGATATAACTGATGGTATGGTACAACATTTGATTATTTTTCTAAAAATATTCATTCCATAAAGCCTTACAGATATGAAATGCATCACATTGGGGATAGTGTGAAAGTAGAGAAGCTCATGCTTGAATTTCTTGGGAACTGATTGTGAGGCACACATAGATAGATAGGATACAAAAAGATACAATTGGGCCATTCCTAAAGGGAGAAAGATAAGGATAAAATGGTGTATCTCATTGATGATAAAGAGGTATAGAACTTGGTGATTATCTATACTAGAATATGTGCGCGAAGTAATGGACACAAAAATGAAAATTCCCATGCATACCATCCTCCCATGAAGACAAATAAGGTAAACATTGTAGTCGAAGGTGAGCCCAAGGAATCCATTATTGGAAATTAATGGTCGAACATGAGGTAGAAAATATCATAGATCTTTTATGCAACTTCTATGATTTCTTTGCATGAGGTTACCATGAATTGAAAGGAGTGCACCCCTTATTGGGAGAAATGAAGATTAATCTAAAGGAGGGTGCATGCCGGTTCATAAAATTCCTTAGGGGATGAATCCAAACTTTTATGTGCAAGTAAAGGTAGAAATAGATAAAATTCTTAAGTCTAGGATCATTGAACCAATTGAGGATTACGAGGTGGGTAATCCCTATGGTAATTAGTATTAAAAAGGATGAGCATATCAGTATCTTTGTATATTATAGGAAGCTTAATGCATCATGAATTACCGATCCTTTTCCTACACCTTTTATAGAAGAAAACCTTAAGGGCATTAAAGGGTGTAAAATTTACACCTTTACAGGTGGATTCTCATGTTATCATCAAGTGTGCATAACACACTAGGACCAAGAAAAGACCACCTTTTCCTCTGAATGGGTAAAATTTTCATATACTTTTATGCCATTTGGATTAAAGAATGTTACCACTATATTATCATGCATTTTTATCTGTTAGTGCTCAATCTAGACCCCTAGATTGAGTGGTATTTTTCCTTTACTTTGTGTAAATGTAAACATTTTGTGTGCTTCATATTATTCCCCTTTCTTCAAAGTTAAGTATGAGTAAAGGAGAATTATCAATTTGTAATAAATTATGTGCCTTGTCAAGATAAAAAAGAAAGGATTCAATCGAAATGATAGAGGACTGACACCATAAAAATTCCCGGGAACTAGTTAATGTACTAGTTAATCAAAGTATGAAATCTTAGGAATTGTAAGTGATTAGGATATGTTTACATATTTTTCAAAGGTAAAAAACATGCACTCAACACCGAATGATAAAATTTCTCCAAAAATATGAAGCTTTGAAGGCCCAAAATCATGCAATCCAATCATGAGATATGAAGTCAGTAAAGGGGATAACTAATTTAAAATGGACTTATCCATTTAAACAAGCCTCAAACGATCAAACACCCATAAAAGATATACACAAAGAAAGAAGGGTTGAAAGGTAAAAGGACACAAAATGCGTTTAGAGGTGGCCACATGGTGAGGATCCAATAGGCAAGGAACAAATATGTATCACCATTCGGTGAACTTCATGGTAGATGCACCTAGCGGACCTCAAGTCTATGAAATCAACTAAGGTTGATAACATTTTACGTCTACGAAAGGGTTGTGTTGGAGATAAAAAATTTCCTATCCTAAATCATAAGAATCCATAGTTTTGAGGAAACATGAGATTTTTTCCAAATTGTGGGACTCAACCTGAGATAGACCTCCGAAGAAGACCGACTTCCTCTACTTATTTCTATTCTACACTACTCCTAGGATTTGAAATGAAACTATCTAACTCTAGTCTAAATTTCCAAGGGACCAAGGTGAGAAGGAGATGCATAAAACATAAACCTAATCTATAGGAGGTGATAACACCAAAACAAGGGAAATATACTTTCAAGAAGAGGCAAAAACAATGATGATGAAGGTGAAAAAAGTTGGCCACAATTCAAGACAGCATTTAATTCCCACTTCCATGATACATAATAGATGTAGATCCTGAAAAAACACATACAACATACCCATGAGAAAATAAAGAGGAAATGAAACATAATGAAACACTAGCCAAGGGAGGAATGAGCCAAAACCAAGATTTTATTGCTTGAAGATCATGCACATATTTTACAATGCAGGAAGAAGATGCAAAACATTCATAATCATGATCCAAGGAATGAAATTATTAGAACACTTGTGAAATATTAAAAATGATTCCCTCACATTCCCAAAGTATCCAACATTTTAACTGGGCATCATTTTATAATATATATAAAAATGGGAGAAGAAAAAGAAAAGGAAAATAGAGGGAAATTCAAATTATTCCTTCACCCACCAACATCTTCCACTAAATTCCTTGAATGTTCTGAAAAACGACCTATACACCTCTGAAAATCCACTTCTACATGCCAAATTTTTTTTTTGAAGAAGGAACAGTGCCCATCTTGCATTAAATCCTAGTGAATTCACCGCCTAGAGTATCTCTTTGTGTGTTTGGAACGTTTTCCTCTGTTCCTCCCACCTACCTCTATTTGCATTGAGAAATAAAAATTTCACTACATGAGGAGGTTGAAATATTTCAATAATATAATATTTACAAATATTAGATCATTGGATCAAAAGTTATATCCATTTTTAGCCCTCCATGGAAAACTACTATTTTATTTGTTACACGGATTTCTACTTTAGTTCTCCACAATTTTTGACTTTCATGGATTGTTCTTGTATGTCGTCACTTTTTAAATCCTTCATGGATTGTTCTTTGTGGTTCATCTCTCTTTCCTCACCCCATGGATTTAATAGGTTTTCTACATAATCCATGGCTTTCCCGATATGACATAAATTTTAACTTCTACAGATTTCACTCTATCATCCGCATTTTTCTATAAGCTCCCACACTCATTCTAGACTTTGGTGGCATGTTCAATTACTCCACAACTTTACCAATTTCAACATTGAATATCCACCAAGTCCATATCTCTGAGTTACTCAATTTTTGCAAGGGTACAAAAATAGAAAAGATTTTTAAGTGACTCATAGGGGTCATCTACCTACTAGATGTATTGATTAGTATCCTTGACACATCCATTGGGCATGGAGTCGGTCTAATAACTTGCAAATAATCCTTGATACCTCAAATTTATTCCCTACATTGTGGCCCTTAAAACATAATGAAAATTGTACAACAAGAAAATCCTTGAGCAAAAAAACTATGCAAAGCACTTACGGAAGGAAACCTATTCTACCTAAAAAAAAACAATGTGTTGAAAGAACTTGGAGGAATTTGAAAACTAAACTACTATGTACAAGATGCAATGAAATATCTTAATGAGAGGGTTTGAGGTGAATCCCACTGACTAGGATTTAAAACATATTCCTATTAATATTAGATAACTCAAATGAGTTAGCTACCTTGCAAGCATGATGATGTATGGTCCACTCTAGATTGCATCAAATTTGGAGTGTCTCCTGGTTTAGCTCGATCTACATCCCATTTTAAGACCAAATCTCCAACTTTGAATTTCTAGTCTCTATCTTTCCTATGAAACCATTGTTTGGTTGACCTCGATGTTGTTCCATCTTGAATATGGTGGGATTCCTTAAATCTTCAAGTTCTACCGATTATTTATTCTAACATCCCTTTGAATCATGCCTTCAAATTCTAGTTGAGCTGATCTAATTCGAGTGAATGAGTTATAATGAAAAGGATTCTAGCTTCTTTTTCATACACCAATTTTCAAGGGAAGTGCCATAGATTTCTTCACTATTATATTATTCGTTGTGAGAGCATTTCTCACCGTAATTTTGTCATGAAAAGATCCCAAGTCCAAGAGCCCAATCATAAATATTTGATCCAAAGAAAGCCTTTGTATTTTAAAAATAATAGTTTACGGAACCACAAACCTTGTAACAATTTCTTCAAGAAAGTCTCCAGGATAATTGATTATGTGGCTTCCTTCAATGGTGTGGCTTTTGTCCACTTGATAAAATAATTTTTGTAGTTAAAACCCATTTGTGACCCACGCTACATGGAGGATTAATCATACCAATGTAATCACTCCATTGTGAAAATGACTGATCTTACGCCTTAATTGGATGAAGTGGGAGAGCCACCAATATTTTCTTTCCAGTGAATAGAGCAAACTCCTTACATTTCCTCACTCATCCGTGAACATCCATGAACAATGTGGGAAAAATAATCATGCTTTTATGATTTTCATAGTTGTGCCTCTAGCAAAGAAATGTACACTCGAGAAACCATCATAAAACTCGAGATAGAACTTTATCACATTGTTCTCATTCAATAAACCTAAGAAGTAGTCTATCAACATGTTTTTTAAACAAGACGCCACTAACCAATACATATGGAATAGCTGCAACATGATATGTCTTCTTTTTTTTTGTTTAATCCCAGAGGATCTGCACCAACAAACAAGAACATAGTCATATCCACAATCTATTTATGATCTTATAAGACATTTCTTTCATCCTTCTATCATTCAACATTTTTTTAAGGATCTTGATTCATGAGGGACATTTCTTGATGATCTTGGGAATCTAGAGCCAATTTTTCACAAAGTTCCCCTCCTCTTACAATGTTTTTGGCTTTGATGGTCTCGTCATATTCCATAATTTTAGTCACCCATCTAGCTCATTTCTTGTTAAATGTTTTTCCCATGATGAATTCTCTGACGCTATAATGTGATACTAAAACCTTGATGTAGCTAGTATAAATCATGCTTTTGAACTTCTTCAAGGCTCTCATGATAGTAAAAATTTATTTTCAATGTGTACTTGATCTCATAATTATTTAGTATTTTACTAAAGAATTCCACTAGCTACTCTAGTTTTTGGCCACTCTTTTGAGTTAAAACCTTTGCAATACTAGATTTTGTCTCGTAAGCATATAGAATGAAGTCCTTAGTAAAGTCAGAGTTAGTTAATGTAGGATCTCGAGAAATCTCTTGTTTTATCTTCTCAAAGATGGCATTTCTCTCCGCATTCCACTTGAAAGCTAAATCCTTCTTGAGCATGAGAGTAGGAGGCTTTACTAAACCTACAAATCTAGGAATGAAGTTCCTAACAAAGTTGATTTTTCCGAGGAATGACTACAAACCCTTATTATGAGTTGGTAAGGAAAGAGCCAAAATGGTTGAGGTTATTTTTTTATCAATGGAAATACCATACCTTATTTTGAAACAATGTGTCCCAAAAAGCTTACCCCTAGGAACTGCAAAGTTACATTTCTTAGGATTAAAGGACACCCCAAAATCCCTGCATCTTTCAAAGAATTTTTCTAGATGCTTCATGTGATCCACATGCTTCTTTGAGAAGACAATGATGTCATCTAGGTAAACCAAGATTAATTAATTGATGTACCCCTTAAAATCAATGTACATCACTCTTTGGAAGGTGATACATGTGTTTGATAAGCCAAAGGGAATTTTTGGTAAGAATTTGTTCCCTATTTAGTGGTGAATGTGGTTTTGTACCGATCCTCTTCTTTCGATTTGATCTGATTGAAACCTGAGTAGTCATCTAGCATTGAAAACCTTTTAGATACTACTACTATCTGTAAAATATGTTTCATTGAAGGAAAAAGATAATGACCCTTTAGAGATGCCTTGTTTAAATCCACAGAAATCGACACAAATTCTGATTTCTCCATTCTTATTTCTTACTAGAAACCATATTTTCCACCCAAGTAGAGTACTTAATAAGAAAATTTATCTTGGCCTCAATGAGTTTGGATAACTCATTTCTCATAAGGGGTTCTAACTTTGAGATTGACTAGCCTTTGCTTTTGTATAGTTGGCTTAACATTGGGACCAAAATCAATAGAGTATTGGACTATATTTGGATTAAATTATTGTAAATATTCACATTCCCATAAAAACACATCATTGAATTTTTTCACTAGGGGAGATAAAATTATTCCTTTCACTCTTGCCACATACCTTCCGAGTAGAAGTTCTTTTCTTGGATAAATTATGAATGGTTGGCAACCTTCTTTTTTTCCGCCATGTTATTATCCATACCTTTGAACTCATCATTTGGATTGAAGATATTCTCTAGAGTGACCAATCCCTTAAGATTTTTTCATTTTCAATTGAATTATCTGATCACAATAAATTCTTGCAAATCAGATTACATTTTTGAGGAGAACTCATATTCATTTTGTATAAATTGGACATTTTTTTCATCACTGTCAAAAACCTCCCAGCTAGTCCAATTATCTAGAATGGATGGCCTAACCACCATTTTGATATGTTGCACATTTCCTTGACTAGGTATTTTGTCATTGAAAATTAAGAACCCAAATCCGTCATTAGATTAGCATCCTTGTTCAAAATTTCTAGCATATCCCAAACTTGTTACTCTAAACCTTTAACAACTTGTTCTTCATGACACACTTACCTTTGACTTGGTAAATGACTAGTTTAGTGTCTCCAACGATCTACAAATTTTTGACTTTCTTATTTTCAGTAATCAAAATACCATGCATTAATGCTTCGTACTCAGCTACATTGTTCAAACATGCAAATTGCAATATGTGAGAAAAAAATAATTTCTCATTCATTGGAGAAATCAGCACAACAACCACACAAAGCTCTATTTTTGCTAGAACCATCAAAGAACTATAGTCTAGAAGCATTTTCTCTTTCTTTCTTGAATGGTGTGGGTATGATATATTCTTATTTAAGAATGTAATAAGTGTCGAGACTAGTCTCAAAGGTTTTAATCTCTTCATCATAGGGATAAAATTCATGGTCTCTCTCATCCCATTCATCTAGCAATAAATCAGGCATGGAAGGAGGGATAGGCTACTCATCTAAAATTGAACCCTTCTCATGTTCTTCTTGAATTAAGAAATTTTATTGGATGGGAGTAGGATTATATGACTCAATGTGGTAGGAAAATATGGGCTCAACTTGTATGGTAAATCTTGTACCATATCTAGTTCTTAGAAGCATGTGAGTCCAATCTAAAGACAAATAACCTCCTACTTTGGAAGTGAAATCTCTAGACAAGCAAATGGAAAACATGGGAGGAAGGTCAATTACTGATATGTAGTGGGTTATCGTAAGGCTTGGGTAGGCATGAAGGGTTAACTCAATAATTTTTATTACTCCCGATATTTGACCCATCAAGTTGCAAGATTCCCTTAGACACGGGATTTTATTTGAAACCCAGGATATGAGCAATTTTCTTGGGCATTACAGAGGTAATATAGTTATGAACCAAATGTTTTCCCACAATTAATGACATGTAAAAGGGTGGGGTTTTGACATTCTTACTTACTTGGTCTTCCTTTACTTGACAAACATTGACCATGACATGAGATTTCTACACCACTCAATCCACTTTAGGAAGCTACCTGAGGGCTTCACATAGGAGATCACACTATGATGGAATAGCTAAAACATCCCACATTTTTACATTAACATTAGTCTTCTTCATCTTCTCAACAATGTTAAACAAAAGACCCATAGATTTATGCATCTGCGGCATGTTATTTTCCTTCTTTTTGTTGTTGCGGCATTTGAATAGGTGGCTTTGGTTGAACAACTTCTCTATCTAGCATAGTGTTACCAGTGCCTCAAGTGGCTTTTTTTTATTCATATTAACTTATTTCCCCTTAGCCATAATATTGTCCTAACCCATGAGAAGATGAAGTTTTGATTCCAACATCCTTTTCTTGTGCCACGTATTATGAGTAACACTGATTTGGGGTCTATTAGAGCTACACACCACCTTATTAATTGACCACAAAGGTCCTTAACTCCAAATAACATGAGATTGACATCAGTATTGGCTTCTTGAACTACTTTTGCATTTGAACTGGGTGCCTCCAGAAGTGGTTCTTACTAACTGGAAGAACCTTGAACCATGTATGCTTGAAGATGCATTGCCCTTTCACAACTTAATTGATCATGTGGAAAATTACATGGAAAACACCACTTAATTTCTTGAGCCATATTATTTTGTATTAGAACCAATGTTTGGCTTGAGCTAGGAGCAGGAAGTGCTTGTGGAGGAGGAATTGTTGCCAATGGAAGAGGAGCACTTTGACCTTTCCATCTATTATTTTTCTAATTTTTTGTGTATCTTTGATTAGGCTATTGAATTATATATGATTCATACCCCTATTTTGATTGCCCCGATTTTGATAGTTTCTATAGGATTGGACTTGTTATTTCTCTAGGGATATAACTTTTTTGGCAAAATTTCTAATTAGATCTTTCATATCCGCATCTTCATTTTGTTTTGTTGGAGAGTAGGAGGTGGATGCGGCATGCTCAGATTTGGCTCGGGGATAGGAGTAACAAGTAGGCTAGGAAGCTTGTGGACAATTTAGGATGTAAGGGCATGGGTGGCCTAGAGGATAATTTTTCATTTTGTATCAATTTATGTTCATCTCTAATTTCAATGCATATGCTTCTCGTAGAATTATCCCTCCCATAGATTGCATCATGACAGATATATCAAAATTTAAAGCCTTTAAGAAATAGAGAAATATATCTTGAGAAGTTGGTCTTAAAGGAATTCAAATTATGTCCCATGTACTCTAGAATCTGAATTTGAAATCTTCCATATGCTCATTCAGTGCTCTCTTGATTGTAGTCAACTATTCCAAAAGAGATAAATTATCTTCCCTTTCACCAAATTGATTACACAGGGTTGTGTATAGTGCATTCCAATTTTGTATTGATCATATTGTCAAGCTTCTAAACCACTACAACTATTTTCTTTTGAAAGAAGAAGCTAACATTTTCACTACCACATCCATCTCAACAATTTCATGAATTGCACATACATTTGCAATATCTTAGATATGATCAAATTGGAGTAGTGTGATTTTCTCCCATGAAGAATGGGATGTTCTTCAAAGCTACTACTGGAATAGGATTCTAAGCATTGAGAGTGGGGGATGCTGCTTGGTGAAATTAAAAATGGATTATCTTGTTGTACAACCATGCTGATGGGTCTAAAAAATCTATTAGATTACAAGAAAGGCCTACAAGGTGGAGGTATGGAAATAGTTCTATTTGGCATATATGGAGATCTATGAATCTATCTTCCTCTTCTTTGTATGCCTAGAGATAGTTGCAAGTATTCAAATACACCTTTTTCTCTTTCCTTAGACCATGTTTTTATCCTTATCATGAATCAAGGACACTTTGGACTGCTGAAACAAGTCAATTTACTTCTTGGAGTCACTAGATGTGTTGTTACATATCCTCTAAAGGATAGGGTTTTACCAATCTACAAATCCAAACTTGGAAAAACTAGAAATATTAATTTCAACATCCCATCGGTGCATGCCAAAACTATTAGAGCTCAAATTTTCACCTATCCTAAATCACAAGAATCTAGGTTTTGATGAAACTAGATGGGATTGTCTCCAAGTTGTGAGACTCAAAATGAGACAAACCTCTAGAGAAGGCTAACTTCCTCTACTTATTTCTACTGCTACACTACTCCTATGATTTGAAATGAAACTATCTAACTCTACTCTAAATTTCCAAGGGACTAGGGTGAGAAGGAGATGCATAAAACATAAACCTAATCTACATGAGGTGATAACACCAAAAAAAGGGGAAAGATACTTTTAGAGAAAAGAGAAAATGATGATGAATAGGGTGGAAACATTGGAAACAATTAAAAATAGTGTTTAAATTCCCACTTCCATGATACACAATAGATGTGGATCTGTAAAAACACATACAACATACCCGTGAGAAAATAAAGAGGAAAGGAAACACAATGAAACACTAGCTAAGGCAGGAACGAGCCACAAAACCAAATATTTTATTGCTTGAAGATCATGCATAGATTTTACAACGTAGGAAGAAGATGCAAAACATTCACAAATCATGATCTAAGGCATGCAACTCTTAGAACACTTGTGCAACATTAAAAATGATGCCCTCACATTCCCAAAGTATCCAACATTTCAACTGGGCATCATTTTACAATATATAGAAAAATGGGAGAAGAAGAAGAAAAGGAAAATAGAGGGAAATTGAATTCTTCCTTCACCCACCAACAAATTCCATTAAATTATTTGAATGTTTTGAAAAAGGACATGTGCACCTCTGAAAATCCACTTCCATGCACCATTTGTTTTGTTGAAGAAGGAACAACATCCATACTTGCATTAAATCCTAGTGGTTACGCTACTTCAAGCAACTCTTTACATGTTTGGGAAGTTTTCATCTATTCTACCCACCCACCTCTATTTGAATTTAGAAATATAAATTTCACTACATGAAGAGGTTAAAATATTTCCAATACTATAAGATCTACAAATATTAGATCATTGGATCAATAATTACATCTATTTTTATCCCTCTCAGAAAACTACTATTTTCATTCTTACGTGGCTTTCTACTTTAGTTCTCTATGGTTTTTTGACTTTCAGGATTTCTTTTGTATGTCATGGCTTTTAAAAATCCTCCACAACTTTTTATGTGTGGCACGACTCACTTTATTCACCCCGTGGCTTCAAGAGTTTTCACACAATCCTGACTTTCCCCAGTGTACCGTGGCTTTTGAAATCCACATATTTCACTCAATCACCCGCGGTTTTATCTAATCTCCCATGGCTCATTCTAGACTTAGGCGGCATGTTCAATTACTTTTTAGCTTTACCAATTTCAACATTGAATATCCACCAAGTCCATATCTTCCCAAGTTGCTCAAGTTTTACAAGGGTGAAAAAATAGACAATAGGTTGAATGTTCGAAATATGAGAAGGATATGTGGCACAAGCAATAGGAATTACAGATAACACAAGATCAATAGCCAATGATAGACACATGTCACCATCTTTGGCGTAGGGTGAGAAGATGGGCTCCCATGGACTTAAAGTCTGCGGAATGAGCCAGATTCCAAAGGGCTTTGGGCTCAGGTGGTCGGGCGAGTCTAAGTAATATACATGGCAGCATTTATATGGAACCAACATTGAATTCCACTCGAGATAGAATTTGTGATGCAAAGGCCTGACCCCACAAATAATGAAAGGAAAACATGAAAGAAATATATCCCAACACTGAAATTGCAAAGGTCCTTATAAATAAAAGTGAATTGTGAAGTAGTGTGTAACTTTCATTTGGTTTATGCTTTGCCTTTGTGATAAGGCTAACAATGCAAAGATGTGTGGATATTTCTCATTGGTTTATGCTTCACACTCTAGTAAGGTTTTTGTAAATGAAAATCAATTATGAAGTAAGGGTGGAGCTTCCTTATTCAATAACGTTTCATGACTATCAATTAAGTTTATCATACAAACTAACATTTAAAGGAGTATGGAGCTTTCTCATTGACTCACATTTTGTGGAAATCGGTTAAGTAAGAGAACATTATGAGAAGGATAAGGAATGTGGCATTTTCTTATTGGATCACATTTCATAATAGAACTCAAGCGTGCTCAAATCCACAAAATAAAGAAAATAAAAAGGAAGAAGATGCATAGGAAAATCTCAATCCATAAGCCAACTAGAGAATAGAATGTGGTATTGAAGGAATGGAACCAACCCAAAAATACTAACATAAAATCGAATATTTTCAGTTAGACAAAGTAGATTCTGCTTTGATTAAAGAACTTTCTATTAGAACAAGCAGAAGATTCACTTACTATTTTGGGGGAAAATTGAATTGTTAAAATATGGGGACTTGTCCTCATATATATGAAATGGGTTAAATTTTTCTATTTCGAAAAGGTCGAAAAATACAAGCTGTAATATTGCATGTTTCATTTTTAAATTTATATGAATTTCGGTTTCCCAAACTTTTTGTCAAGGTGGTTGCAATGTACAGCCATTGAAAAACTTTGAGAGAATTTGCTTGATGTTCCCTTGTTAAGAAATTCAAGATCTAAATGAAATATGTCTATTTGTGAGTTTGATTTCTATATTTTGGGTTCTGTGTATTGAATGGCTTATTGATAAGTAATATTTCCTACTACAATTTTTGTTCATTACTTCTCTTTGTTGTACACTAGATAATTCCTTCATGGTATTGATTTTGTCATTAATTAAATATTATGTTGTGAGAATTTACTCTGCAATCTTTGGACGTAATTATAAAATCCTTAATATAACCATCTTGTCAAGTGATTTTTGTTATCCTTTAAGTGTACCTTGGGCGTACGAGAGTAGAAGCACAAAAACTATATTAGAATGCTTGCACAAGATTTTGTGTTGATTATTTTAGAGATTAGGTTGGAACTTTGCATCTGTTGAGAATCAATGAATGCAAATCTTCCTTCGGATAAATTTTGACTACATATTCAAGTGTTATGTATTTTCTAGAATAACAGGCTACTCTAGTAAGTGTTAAATGATTTGATACAAGGAATTTGTGATCATATAAATCCCCCTTTTGAAATTAAAAATACCGTAATTTATCCTACCCCATACTAAATTGCATTCATTGCTTTTTTCTATGTATCTAAATATCATTTAAAGTGTCATTCAGCTTTAATTATAATTTTAAGAGAACCCATGAGCAACTTAACTTTACTATCTATAGTAACATGTGTTTAGTAAGGTAAGCATATATAACATTTTTGTGAGAACTCATGCGAGTGAAGTGTTTTATTCATCACAATGTTTATCTCAAATTGATCCATCATTTGACAAATTGAGGGGAACAAATAACATATATCCCCCTTTTGCATTCAGGTTACACTATGGGTTCTCTCACCCTGGTTCAAGGTAGGACCAAAAGTAGTAGGATGAGGCCATCCCCTTTGTATGTTCCCCTCAATCACCTCAAATCTTGATCCCAAGGAAAGTGTTATACACATCCATAGCTACAAAATGATACATACTATCAGTTCTACCACCATTAAAGCATCCCCCTTCCTAGAAAATGTTTTCAAGCCATCAAGGGTGTAGAATTGAAGACCAACACACTTTTGGTGTTGTTTTCGGGGATTTCAAAGGGTGTCGAGTCTAATTGAGGTTCAGATCTCCCTCCAACACACTTATGGTGCCACTTTTGGGGACAATTGATGTTTAGAATACATGACTTGATATATCTTTGCCAAAATTAGGCAAATACAGAACATTTTGAAAGTATTATCCAAAATTTTCTCATTATAAATAGGCTTTCCATAAAACTTGTACTTATTTGAGTATGCTAGAAGTTGACAGCCAAAAATATTATAAAATTCATAAATATTTGTGAAGCTTAAACTCCCATTTTGTGAAGATATCCTTTTTAATAAATTTTTGAGTTAATTTATACATCTAAAGTGTAAGGCCTTAGTGGTAGCTCCGAATTTCGAAGAAAATTTGGGTTATCTTAGTTCACATCTTTCACACCTTATTGATTGAATCTTCCTTTGCAAAGCTGGTAGGATGAAGATCCTTTTTCAAGTCTAATCCTACCATAATATTATTCATGGAGCTAGAGAATACATTAAAAAAAAAAGCAGATCTAGAAACCAGTGAGTGGCCAAAAGATAGAAGAAAATATTGTTCAACATGCTTAATTTGATCCATCTTTGGTAGAGGATTACTCTAGCACACATGACATCTCTTATCCAGGTATTCCTCAAGCATATTTACATTCTTTGTTTCAATAAGGTTCAACATTTGCAAATAACACATGTATTCCTCATCTTCCTTACTTGTTGACTCATGAGAATAGATTCTTTTGTGAAGTTGAGTCCCTGAACGATTTACATTTTATGGATCATACCCCTCTACCCTAAAGACCTCTAGATCCCCATCATTTCAATCCTTCTTTTTAAAATTCTCCACAAAATAATATGGAACAACCTTCGTCAAAGGATCCTTGTATAGTTACTACCTACAGACCAATAAGGTTCATTGGAATGGTGATATATCCTAATGAAGTTCCAAATGAAATTATAAATAGGTTTCCTAGGTTCCATGGGAATAATGCTATAATTTGGGATCAACATCTCATATTTTTCTAGAATGTCGTGGATGACTATGAAGTGGAACATGAGTATGTTTATGTCAATTTGTTCATACATACATTAGAAGAAGATTCCAAAGAATGGTATAACTTGCTACCTACAAATTTAATTTATTTTTGGGTATAAATGAAGAATACTTTCAAACTCCGGTATGGTGATAAGATTGACCTAGGCTTCTCTTATAAAAATTTGAAAATATTAAAGAAAAATCCTAATGATTGTGTGTAATTATTTCATACTAGGTTCAATAATACCTTGACTAGATTTCCAACTAACATAAGCCCTAATGATGATTATTTCCTGATTAAATACTCATATGCCTTTAATAAGAAATCAACTTCTTACCTAATGGACAAAATTCCTAGAAATTTGAGGTAAGATTTCTCTATGGCTATCCAAATTGAGAACAATATTAAAGAATTTGGGAAGCCTCCAAAGAGGGAAGGTGTCAAGTTAAATAATCCAGAAAAGCCTCAAGCAAGCAAGGATATAGACTTAGAAGAAGTGGTTAGAACTTTGGTGAAGCGAGTCAAAGGGATTTCATATAAGCTTGCTATATTAGAGAAAGGATTGGTTTCAAATCCTCAAGCTCGAGCATCAGTCAAGCTGAAGGAAAAAATAGATTTGGAAATCATCCCAAACAAGATCACCGGGATGATGACAGAGGAAAAGGACCTATGGGTTTAGGAAATAATCAAGAAGCTTTGGGATATAATAAAATAGTCCCAGATCCATTTACAAAAAGGATATCATTAGTAAAAGAATAAAACATCATTGAGTGGTGTGATAAATGTTTGTTTCCACATCCCCCTTGTGAGAATATTGTTGGAGATGATGATGTTAATGAAGAAACTTATTTTTGTGATATATGTATGATGGAATTTCCAAATGATTCACCACAAGGAGCTACTTCCATTGATCTTCTATATGTCAAAACTGTAGAAGAATTTTGGGTCTACATTAGTCAAGTATTCTCTCTTCCTTATGTATCTCATGTTTATGTGGATATAGATCAATAATTTAAACTTTCTAACTATGATTTTGAATATCTAAGGGAATTAATGATCAAAAAATATGATGGGAGAATTCCTTCTGAAGAGGATAGGAAGTTATTGATGAATTTTTTTATTTCCCAAGAAAGAGAATACAACCTTGAAAAGAAAATTCAAAGGACATGTCCACGATCCTAAACAAAAATGGCTCTCTAACTAACGTCCCCAAAGATGCTCCCAAGAAAAATATTCTGATAAAGGTCTGTTATCTCTTAAAACCAATAACTTTTGCTTCTTCCCAAGAAATAAGGGATAACATCCCATCAAAAATATTGTCACCCTTGCCTCTAATACAACCCTACCAAAGTATGTTATATGTGATATGGATCAAATTCTAAGTCAAATAAAGATTATTTTCCCTATTGTATAATTACTTAGAATTCCATAACACAAAAAAAGAGCATTTGAATACTTGGGGCTAAAGGATGATATGGTTGTCAAAGAAAGGGGTAAAAATAATGTAGTAACTCCCCAGTGTTGCTGAAGTTGAGATAAAGGAAGACCCAAAGAACATGGAATAACCCCTAGAAGTATATTTAGGCACATCCTTGGTAGAATCCCAATTAGATGTGGATCCCTTCTTTACCACTCTGATTGTCAATGGGCGGATTCTTCACAATTGTATGTTTGATTCAGGAGCTTCATGTAATATCATGCCTTTAGAGGTCATGAATGAATTGGAAATTAAAATAAAAACAAATTTTAGGAAATTTTATGCTATGGATTCAAGAGAAGTACATGTTGTTGGATATGTCAAAGGTTTAGTAGTATAACTTGTTGCCTATCTTGGAAAATATTTAACTATGAATATGGTTATAGTTGATTGCCTTGTTAAATGGGGCATGTTTCTATCAAGAAAATGGGCTAATATTGTCGGAGGAAGTGTTCAAATGGATATTTCCTATGCATTTATACCATTGGAAGGGAAGTTAGTCAAATTGCATAAAGAAGAGAAAATGTTCCATCTTATTAAGGATCCCATGAATGCCTCTTATGAGGTATTGTTTATTGATACATATTTGGGTAACTTCATAGGTTGTGTAGATTTTGAAGATCATTACATGGATATTAATTCACACCTTGAAGATTTCAATGTCCCCTAGACCATGAATTTTTATGGAGCATGTTCCAATGTTGGAAATGGAGCTAGAGTGGTTCTAACTTCTCCAAATCGAGTTATTTTAATTTCTCTTTCAAATTAAAGTTTGAATTTACCAATAACATTATTGAATGTGAGGCATTTGTTCTTGGTTTAATATTTGCATTAAGGCATGAGATTAATAAAATTATTGTAAAATGAGATTATGAATTAGTTGTAAAAAAAGTCAGAAATTTAATGCAACTAAAAACCAGATGCTAAGACAATATAAGCATGCATTTTAGGATCTCATAGAATTATTTAATTCTTTTAATATCCTTTATCATAAGAGAACTTAGAATGAAGAATCTGATAAATCAATTGTCTTAGCATCTCAGTAATATAATGAGATGGTTTCCCTTCATTGTAATTATGAAGTAGAAGTGCTAGTCAGACCTTCAGTCCCTGATAACATTCAACATTGGTAGGTTTTTGAGGATGATGCTTAGATCCAGATATTTCTAAAATGTAAAGGTGAGTTCATCAATAAGCTCATTTATCTTGAGCCAATGGTTGTATTATGTGATGGAAAAGAAACCCTCTTTGGGAAAGATGTAATACTAGTTAAAGATAAATATTATCCCTAGAGGACTAGTTAGTCTTGAATCAAATTTTGACAATATTGACAGGGTTATAAAAAAACCTATCTATGCATCTAGGGATGTTGAAGAATGCAACTTGGGAACTTCTTAAAATTCCATAAAGGTTTGGCTAGGATGTAGCATGAGTGTGCTCATGTTTTATTACCTAAGTTATAAATTTAAACTAATATCTACATAGCTTTAAAAGAAAATGTTAATTAAACAATGAACCATCAAAATAAGAGCTTAAAGGAAATGCTTCTTCAATGCATAAATGAAACTAAATGCTAAGTTATTTCCTAATCTCTAGGATTTTTAACTTCAACTATGAACCTATGAAGAACATAAGCAATCAAAGTGGATTGTTACTTGATCTCAAGGATTGAGAATGGAATCTCACCAAGAATGGCTACAAGGCCATTTTGGATCTTCCCATATTACTCAATTTTGAGTGAAATGATGCAAGATGGAGAATCTATTTCCAACAATGGACAATAGCTCAAGATCAAAATGTTTATAGTTTTCACTATTCAAAGCATGGTGCAAGAAGAAAGGTAAGAAGGAGGGTTCTTTATATAGCTTTCTGAAGAGGCAAGGCTAGAAAATTGATGAATGTGGGATAAAGGTAAAACAAGATTAGGAATGGATAAGGTTGCTTTATAAAAGGTAATCTTGATTTAGAAGAGTTTAATTTTTCATTAGTAAGTCATGGGAGTTGGGAGATGTTTTAATTAATCAAATGTGATTAATTAAAAGGTAGAGGTAAGCTTATAGAAGCTAATTATAAGAAAAATAGTATGATTTGCAGGGTGTAAGAGAGGAATTTGATCCAATAAATTTTGATTTATTGATTTATATTTGTGAGGGTAATTAATTAATAATAATTAATTAACCCAAGTAAGCAGAGATATTAATTAACGAAAGGTCGTTAATCAAAGCATCCTTAATAATAGGAAGGCTAGTTAATTAACGAAAGGTAGTTAATTAACTAATATGAATATGAATGTTAGATAATTAACAGAAAGTGTTAATTATATGGAAATGATGAGAAAGAGGATAACTAGTGCAATCTTAGCATAAAATCCGGTGAAAGCAAATTTTAGGTGTCTACATTTGTCTCTCTTTGGGGTGGCGTAAGTGACGCCACTTCAAAGATAATAAACAAGTAAATAAAAATAAAAAAATTTAAGAGATAGAAGAAAAAAGTAATAGAATGAAGTATGCCCCCTCGAGTATTGATGGGGTGATGAAAGAGGCGATCAACGATCAAAAAGATGAAAGAACGGAATAAAAGTAGAAGAAGAATTGATCCTATTGCCCCAAGTTATTTTTTGAAGAAAATTGTTCATAGAAGGAGAGTGATATGGAAGAAAAATGAAGATGAAAAGATATGGATATAGCTATTATCTTGTTGATGTAAAGAACAACTTTATTTCATCATTTTACTTATGATCGACATCATCGGTCTTTCCTAAAAAGAATGAACATAAGTGTAGTATGATATGAAAATCCATATATGAAAAAATGTCCATAGCTAAAACACCAAATCGATGCAACATACAAAATGTAATGCAATATGAGAAAGTAAAATATTCATAGCTCCCTATAACATATACATTATATAATGGAATACAAGAACCTAAACAAGCTAACCTAACAAAGAAACATAATGCAATGTTTTTGTTATCAAGATTTGATTCCGACTTGTGCGAATTAACAATGTGAGGATTAAAATATGGTGCCCCAAGAAAAGATACATGCAAGGGGAATAACGAGAGAGGACGCTTGGGTCCTATGAAAAGCAATGCACTATGAAAGCAAGATGCAAGAAACTCATTGTTCCCTAGAGTACTGAGACATAGTAAGTAAGCATGCTAGCTTTGTAAATGGTTGTAAATCTAATGATCTATGAGTCGTTTAATTTGTGAACACATGAAAATACCAGAAAGATATGGAATGAATACCATGCACAAGATACAAGTTTTAGCCACTATGGGCATGTCACCAATTTTTACAAAAAAATTGATTGTTTACGATTTTTAGGATTTTTGAGAAATGTTTAAATGTTTAGGATTTTTCCATTTTCTTGATTTTTTTGGAAAATTTTGATTTTTATAATTTTTATGGATTTTTAATTTTTAGAAACATATTTGAATGTTTTTTATTTTGAAATTTTTCTAAAACTATGTACAGGAAGACAAAGAAGTGTGGATTCCCTAGTGATAGATGGGATGTACAAGGGCAAAATGCCACATGCATGTGCAAGAAAGTGAAGATGTGAAAATACCCCAGAAATTAGGTGCGAGTATTGAAAGGAAAACTCTTCATGCACTGAAGGGGGATCAAGGACAATATGAAATAGGTTTAGTCATGAGGGAGCAAGGATGCCCCAAACAAAAGATGGCCAATAAACACATGAGAGAAAGGAAGTAGAAAATTGTCTTATTAAAAGGAGACAAAAGTTTACGTCAGAGACATGGAAAAGAGGAAATCCTATAACATGGATGTTCTTAAAAAATTGAAAAATAGAGGATCTATGAAAATATTTATAAGGTGGTCGATGAAAAAGTGATTAGCCCAAGGCACAAATAATGAGATAAGACATGTGCTAAAGCAATAGTTTGAACAAGGTCTAAAAAGCAACACTTGGTAACATACTAATCCTATTTACTCATTAATATCTCATGTGTGCATGTGGAAATGAATTACCTCTTGAAGGAAAGAGTTGATAGATAACAAGTGAAGACACTAGCCAATGTATAGGAATGATTTAGTTTGAAAGGTGGTTTGTGAATGGATTGTGGAATGAAAACCATACATTACTCGATGTCAACCAGGCATCCATAGCCCGATGGAGATGCATTTGATTCTAATCACAAAATTTATCTATTTATAGTCAAGTGTCCATAGCCCTGGTAGAGATTATTGGAAATACCCCAAGAGAGAGTTATATATCAATTTGCTTTTTCTTTTAGATTTTTCTTTTTGATTGATTGATTTTGATTCTTTTTCTTTCTAAAAACTTATTTTAGCTCTCTTGTTTGACAAGGGTTAAGAACCACTGATGGATTGATGGAAGGATATGAAAGTGATTGCGATGACGACATTGGCTAGTGTCAACAAATATATCCAAAATTTCTTTGCAACAAGTTTATTAAATGTGAATTGTGATAGGATCTCTAAGAGGTCAGTCATTCTTTAATTTACCAAGGTGATAAAAGACTAGGGTCAAACAGATACCATAGAGATAAATTTTGCAAAATGTGTGCAAATAGGCTAACCACAATAACATCGAAGGGATGAAAATGGTGGATGACTTGTAGAGGAATATGAAAGAAAGGGAAGAAAGAACATCCATCGTACACAATACCTGATTGCAATGTTTGATCTTTATACCTTTGATTTTGTTTTTGTAATGTTTTAATGTTTTCTCATTTTTTTATTTTTGAACTATTTTATGATTTTTATATTTTTAATGCTTATCAAAATGAAACATGTCACTCTGCGTGATAGGATCCAAAAATGATGTTTTTATTTCTTTCATAAGAGAGACTAAGTGAATTTTCTTATCAAGTGTAATACTATGCCTGATCTTGATGATTGTGGTGAGATCACACTCAACAAATTATTTTGATTTGTTTTGAAACATGGGTTTTGTATGTGGGAGCTTGAGTTCCCTATCTATAGGTTTTTGCACTTTGCGCCATACTTGATGGGTACATTGGTGTGCATTCTGGAATCGCGTTTAATTTTGAATTTTATAATCGTTTGAGTTGTTGGGAGATTTGGATCTCTTTGGATTTTTTATCTTAGCTTGACAAAGAACTTGTCTGGGTTTATTATAAGCTAATGTGTGACTTTTATGATCCTAAAATGTGGGAGAAGAATGTGGACGTTTAGAATTGATGGGAGAAATGACGACAGGTTTGCGAAAATCATTGGTAGAAGAATAATGTGATGGACGAAAAGGATATGGTCCAAGAATTGAAGAAGATGGGCTACCAGGAGGTGATCCATAGATAATATGGAAGGCTACTTGGATGTGGCCCTAGTATAGAGGAAGAAGGGCTACTAGGAGGTGGTCCAAGAATAGAAGATGAGGGGCTACCCAGAGGTGTCCCATATATAGAAGACAAGGGGCTAGTTAGACATGGCCCTAGAATAGAAGGTAATGGGATACCCAGAGGAGACCCACAAGTAGATGATGAAGGGCTACTTGGAGGTGGCCCATATATATAAGAAGACAATGGGCTACTTGGTGATGACCCAAAGTATGATTGTGATTAAGGAATTGTGATATGTAAAGAAGAATTGGGTGATGAGAAGATGGACCATGGATCAATACTAGACCCAAGAAGTTCATCACAGAATGAAGAATGTGAGGATGAAATAATAAGAGGAGGATCAAGTTGCATGCTCTTAGGCTCTTCCTCTATTTCTTGATAAAAGGAATCAACCTTTTCCCCACAATACACAAATGCATCAAGGTCTAAAGAGAATCATTTCTCATAATTTGTTAAAGGGATATCTTCCTATACACCTATAAATTCCATTATCATTCCTTCGTTCGAAAGAAATCAATCGGTATGGGTTATTTATCAACCACAGGGGTTTGATTGGAAGAAAAAGGTCCAACTAGTGTGGAAGACTTAGAAGATGTTTGATGATGATTGATAGAAGAAGATGAATCAAGAGATGAAGTAGAATTAGGGCTATATGTCTCGTGAGTAGAAGAAGATGTGGATTTAGAATTGGTTGGTATATGTTTCCCTATAAGACAATGTCATGGAGGAAGAATAGGAGGATTTCGTATCCAAAATTCTATAGATTGTGATGTAGGATTCGACTTAGATAATTGACTAGAAGGACTTTGAGTTACACGAATCTTCAAAGGAGGAAGGGTTCATTGAGGTGACTGATAAAAGAGGTCCTGCGAAGAAGGGGAGGACCACGATTTGTTGACATGCAAATGTACGACAAGGAAATTAACAATTTTTTACCATGAAAACTATACCCCGTGTTAATTTTTTCAAGTCTTATCATTCTAAAACACCCCAAGATTTTCCATCTAGTCCAAATGACCCCCTAACTAATGTTATCTCATTGCCCTAGGTGATTTTATAAGGTCATTAAAATTTGCAAACTACATGTAGTTATGGGAAGGGCTATCACTGGCCTTCCTAAGGCTAGAGAAACCCCATGGAGAGAAGCGAGAAGAGCCTAAGAATATGTGGAGGTGATTCAAAAGTCTTGGTATGTTATGGAAATGATTTTGGAAGATTTTGGAAGGGATCATAGAAATTGGGCGAGCTTTCACCAAAATTAGGGTTCATAGGCCAAAAGCAATCATTGAGCTTGAGCTTCGAAGGTGATTTTGGAGCTTCAGATGGATTTAGGATAAAAACAAAACATCACCGAAAAGAGAATTCCAATCCCTAAAATATGGTGAAATCATTTTTTCACAACACTTTGGTGCATTATGTCATGTAAGCGGGTTTTCTTAGCACAAGTGGAGTACAAAATCAAAAATTCAATATTTTAGGGATCAAATGGAAGAATAAACACATTATACCCACAAAATTGGAATAAAAGGACATTTTCAATTAGGATCATATAAAAAAATTCTGAAAAATTCCATTGGGAGCTCAAGTTATAATCGTCATGAAGTTCTTCTCTTGGAGAGAGTTCGAGAGTTAGTCAAATCTTGGGAGGACACATGTTAGCTTCAAGAGCCTAGCGGTATTTTGTGTCCCAAAGTCTCTCAAGGTCAGGGACATCAACCTTAGAAAAATTCACCCATCCCCCATATGACCTCTAAAACCTCATGTGACCTTCAGGATCGTCAGTTCAGCCCTCGGGTGTAATTTGGAGCTCAAATTCCTTGCCGTCGGATCTCCGCCACGTGTCAGCTCCAGGATCACCATGGAATTTTATGTCCCTCACATGTTAGGGACATAAAACCTTGAAAAATTCACCCATCCCCTAGGAGAGACTTCTAGTCACCCATGTGACCCACTTCCAGCCCCTCAGTGCTTTAAAGCTAATTTTGGAGCTCTCACTTCCTGTTGTTGGATCGTTTCCATGTGTCACCTTATTTCTCACTATGGAAACTGATGTGCCTCACATTCCTTTGAGTTTTGTGATGTCGGGGACAATAAAATTCTCCCATCCCTCTCTCAGCATGATTTTAAAATTTTAAATATCTACCTGCTTCGCTTCTAACTTCTAACACTCTCATGCACAACCATATCTCCATACTTCCTCTACAACCTTCTACCATCACTCCACCATTGAAAATACTAATAAAATCTCAATAAAGACACTAAAATACCTTTCCCATGGTGATATGTAGCTCTCAAAATTATTTTTCATCAAGTTAAGAAGGAGAAACGAAGAACAACGAAGAAAACATTGTGAAAATCTCCATTCGTGAAACAAAGATTCATAGAAATATCACAAACCCGTGCATGAAGAAAAGAACCATATTTTTATATTTTTTCCTCTATCCAAGACCATAAAAAACATACTTTTAAACTCTCCTCTCTTGTGCAACAGATCATTCATAGAGAAGAAATATCCTTTCCGGCTCAACGAAGAAAAATTTGAATTTCCTGTCAAACCGGTTATCGGATTGAAGCAAAATTTAACATGAAGCACCAGAAGAAAAAACCCATATTAGAAATATAATTTTTTTGCAAATGGAGGAGAAAACCAGACCTGCAATTTTGAGGTCCATTAATGGTTGTTGCATCTAGAAGCACTACTAGGTCCAAAATTTGAAAGTTTAAAATCTCTGAACTATTAAACGGGTAGGTATAAAATTTTAGAGGGGTGATATTGGGAAAAAAACCATATTGGAAAACTTTGTTCCATGTCAATCTGACCTCTAGAATCCCACTTTATAAAAATAGCAAGTCTTTTGCATAGGGGACTACTATTTTGGGAAAGTTAGCAATAGAAGAACTTGCGAAAGAGACAGAGACATTGGAGGTGCACTATAGCTGAGAACTCATCGGAAAATCATTTTTAGCACTTACTACAACTAGTAAGTGGTCCCATGAGCACCTACTAAAAATATAAAGTGGATCTAGAAGGTGGGAGGAATGCAGGGAAAAGGGGGAATTAAGGTTGCAACATCCAATTAAGGTTCAAGGAGTTTATTTTTCATACTTATTAAAAATAGTAAATTTTTATTCTAGGTAAAACATGAAGCAGAAGTGGATAGGACAAAATATAGCACATCCCTTCACTTGTGAGCATGAGATAGAATATAGTGATGTCTTATATATGGACCTAAATGACCTATGAACTCGCATGACAGCCCAGGATAATCGAAAGACTATTGAAGATCAAATATTCACCAATGGCTTGTTTGTTGCACGGGATACCTAGTGTTTATCCAAATTCATGAGTTGGTCCTAGCCTTCTCTCACCACTATGACAGAAACACAAACCATCCGAGTTGAAAATGATACAGAAATGGAGGTCATCAGCCCTAGAACCATCTCACTTTATCTACAGATATTGAAATCACCCAACATGGTCGTCATCTCAAAATGTAGGGCCTTACATGATTGGGAAATGATGGATGCATACGTGCAAGGGGTTGCATTTGGGTCATGCTTTAAAATAGGGAGAAATCCCTCAAGGATGCCCAAGAACCTTCCAAGGTGTGAGTTTTGAGAAAGGTATTTGGATTTCATCAGTCTCCTCAAGAGAGCAATGGGTGAAGCAAGCACAAAAGACTTCCAAGACTGGATGGGACTTTTCATCTTGACGTTGACAGAAGGAAAACAAAGAATTGACTGAGGGCATATCATCAGCAAAAACCTCCATCCATAACTACTCTAAGTACCTATGACAAATAATTTCCACATAACATCTTACTTGGTCTACCTCCTCGCTATCTCAAGATCATTCAAGGGATTGGATCTCACGCAAAACATTTTCGCCAAGGTTACTACATTTGAGAAACTTCCACATGTGGTGATGGAGGAAATTCATAGGAATTTTACTCATTTAAATGATGCATTCACAATGTACGTAGTTTGAATCTTGGAAGGAGATCTAGAAGATAGGATGTCATCACAAGCGGTGTCCTTGATCAAGAAGTACGGATCCTATTTCATAAAATTATCAACATTCTCCTACCTATGAGATGCTAGCTTCAACTAACTACCACTAAGGCTACCCAAGTACCTTAGTAATCAAATTGAATTGTTCAAGCTCGTAGACAAGTCATTCAAGTGAATAACAAGCTTAGAAGTAGGAGGAAGAATTTAATTCCATTCCCTATCTCTCTTAGGGTATTCACGTGCAAGAGCTCAAATGATGCATCGCATTTGGAGGTTGTTTTTGCTCATTTGACTTTGCATTCTCACATAGCCAAGCCTAATTTTTACATCCGAGAAGATCCCAACTCTTTCTATGTCCCATAATTGTAACACAAGCCGTAAGTCAAGGACCACTCAGCCAATTGCATTGATGAGGTTGAAGTGTATGAAAAGGACCATATGAGGATGACAATCAATGAGATGAGGAAATTCAATTTCTCATGGTATTAAGATATTTTGCACGATGATGGGACAGAGATGTATCATCCTGAGTACGTGGCAGTCAAGATGTCCCATATACCTCTAATCAATTGGTATGTTCGTGAATCAGGAGATATATTAGAGTGGACTGAGAAGGTGGTGAGGAGAATGAGAAATTTGTTTCAAAAGAAGTAAGCCATGATCATCCAGTCATGAGGAATTCCCCCAAGTTAGAAGCAAGTCTCCCATCAGTCATCTTCAAAATTAGTGGTGGTGATTTCGATTCTAAACACTCTAGGGAAATTTTGAAAAGGAAGACCACATAATTGGAAGCTTATCCTCACAAGAAGATGCCAAAGAAACTTAAAGTAGAAGAAATCTCATTTAAATCACCGTGAGAGGAAGATTTGATTGTGGAATTTGTAGGAAGAACACCCCATGACAAAGGCACAAGTGGATGAAGAACACATGGTTAACGATTCGATCTTCAAGACACCACAGGATTTTTCCCCTCTTGATGACCTCCATGCCTCTCTCATTTAGGATTTTCCTCATCCTTCATAATAGGGTACCATCGGTGCACCCATCATTGAGCCCGAGTCTGATGAGATGTTTCCTTAGTTGTATGAAATAATTGTGCATGAAACCCACACTATGCAGCAAGTGGCATCCCTCAATCTATCAGCAATTATCTCATTGGCCAAAGAAAAAAGATCAAGAAATCTCACACATACACCCTCATGGTTCTATAGTGGGGAAACAGTAATCAATACATTGAAGTGGCTCAGCCCAAGGTAATCAAACTAGTTGATGAGATGACACCATCGATTATGAGATGAGCATAATACAACCTGGGACCTGCAACTCATGAATGGGATTTGTACATGTATCAAGTAATCTTCTACTCACATGGTAGTGAGGAATAAAGAGTATAAGAAGAATATTGATGAACTAAAAGAGTAGGTGTGAACTTTGTCATTCTATGTAAAACATATAGTTTATCCTAATGCCATGAAAAATCCTACTAAGGAAGTTATGCCCATCGGTAGCTTCAATCCAAAATCCATCGAAAGACACACGAGTCCACAATACAAGGGTGAGCGAATAATGAATCAAATAACTCAATTTCTGAAAAAGGGAAGTGTTATCCAAAATGTGCCCCTGCTCATTTTTTGTGGCTAACTCCTCTCATTTTTTCCTCTCTTGTGCCTCAGTCATAATATTTTTCTTTTCAGGCACTCAAAACCTTCTAGAAATGACACCATTGGATAGAGCTCTTTCTCAGCTTTCCAGAAAGGTAAATTTTTCCTCCTAACTCCATGTATTTTTGAAGTTATGGCTCGGTGGAGTTTTTTGGAAAAAATTTCCCCTGAAAGGCCCACGGCCAATGAGATGCCGCCACATGGCACCTAGAGTGGTGGAGCATGGGAAAATTTTGGAAAATTTTCCAAATGACCAAAAAGGTGCAAAAATTTGAATTTTTTCCCACCGACCCGATTTGGCCCTATTTTGCCCTAAAACTTCAAATCGCCATATCTTTCAATCCAGAGCTCAATTTTTCACGTTCTTTATATCAATGGAAAGATGGTGAAATTCTCTACAAGATTATGGGGTCATTTTTGCATTTTTATGGAGTTTGGAGAGAGAAAATTGAAAAATTCCTTTGGCACGTGGTCATGGATAGAAATGACATTTCAACCACCGTTTTTAATGAAGAATGGCTCGCATTCTCTCCCAGCATGGTTAAAAATGTCAGGGAATGGGTCTGTCAGGGTGCCCATGTTGTTTTGATGGAATTTTGGTCAATGGTTGAACCCCTTGCACTTTTTCCCATGTTTCTCTCTCCTGGGGTCGTGGTTTGCACTAAAAAAGCCAAAATGAGTTCAATTTGCAAAAGGAGAGACACTTTTCAGCTCTGCAATTTCCTTTTTCTTCCTCCTTGGTAGAATTTGTGAAGAAATTTTACCTTTCCATGTAATGCAGCACCTTTTCTTGCCTCTGGATCACTGTAATGTCTTGTATTGGATCCGAGATGTTGATATATGTCTACGTGATTAAAATCCCTCAATCCTTTTCATATATCTATCATTGCTTTCTTGATCTTTCATTACATTTTGAGCATTTGTGCATGTTTTGTCTTTGTGTTTCCTTGTGGATTGTGTATTTCATGTAAAGCATCGTGTGTCTACAACTCCTTTGGTGCATCACCTATTAGCATTAGTTTTAGTTTATCTGCATTCTCTATCTCTGTCTCCTTTGGAATTTAGGGTAGGATTAGGAGTTTAAACCTCTGCAATTGTGCAAGTAAAATAGCTGATCAGAGGAGTTGAGGAACCAGCCTCTAATCTGGAGATTCCTCTTCCATTTTGCAAGTCCCACACTTGGGAAGAGGATTCAATGTTGTGCAATCACATTGGATGCTTAGAATGATCAAACTAGAAATCTGATCAACATCCAGGGGTGCTGCTGATTTGCAACAACAGTTTTGGCATGCCCGAGTGGGACCTTAGAGGTCTTCCACTTTATCTTTGACAGGTTGGTGTGTTCTTGTTAAAGATTCAACCTTTTGGAGGCACTTTCAAAAGCACATCTGGTGACTCCATCTGGTAAACAACTCATTCTCTAAGTTGCAGACCTATTTTCCATTCATTTCCATCCATTCTTCTTTCCATCATTTTCATTATTTTCCATTCCATGAAGTTGTGCAATCATGACTTCATTTCCATCATGGAATTCACATTTACAACAGCAGTATATCACACCTCCAACATGTTTTACAAATCCTCCAAATCAGCATTTTGATCAAATTCAAAATCAGCATGTCTACCCATATGAGCAGCAGTGCCAAAGTCAGTTTGGATATGAAGCATGTCAAGCACAAGGGTATGCTAGTTGTGAGGGCAGTCAAGAAGAAAATGTAGATCTGCTGGAACAAATCCAAAAGATGGAGGTAAACATGGTGCAATCTAGGGCTCAAGCACAAATGAAAGCATTTAGAATCGGTTATAGAGCACATTTTCCATGGGTGGGACCTTTTCCAAGGCATTATAGCCCTCAAGAGAAGCTAGACTTCATGATTACAACACTACCATTGCTTGCAAAGTGGACTGGAGGAATAAAGGTGTATGAGAGGAGTATTCAACAACCTTGTCAACAGGTAAGCACACCATCTCATGCCTCTTCTCTCCTTCTTTCCCAATCTATTTTATCTCAGCAGTGTCAAGTTTTAAACTCTCCATCTGCTGTCCCAAGTGTTGAATCCATTTCTCCATTCCCTAGTCTTCCACCCCATCTCAATTCTTTTGTCTTTTCCCTTCCAAACAGCCATTCCCTCCAAAGAAACAAGAGTTCCTACCTCCTCCACCACCACAAAAAATTGCAAAATCAATTGAGTTACAATCCACTTCTCCTCTTGCATTCCCAAATCCATGTTGGGAGGATAAAAATCAGAATGCCAATCAAGGAAAAACAACAAAGTAAAGAAGATCCAAACAAGGATGAAGAAATTCAAAGTCTGAAGAGTTGGGCTCTTAAATTCGGGATTACAAAAATCCCCTTGATGGTGAAACCAATAGAGGATGTTGAAGTTGGAGAACAAGTGGAAAACAAGGCTGATTTTATAACAACAGTGAAGTGAGAAAAACAGCAGTTTGTTGGTGATGAGTTGGGTGTCCATGTTGGCACTTTGCCCAAAGAAAATGTTGATCCAATTTGCACTGCAAAATCAGCCATCGAGAAGGAAGGAAAACCATCTCAAAACCCCATCTTTGAGGAGCAAATGGATGAGGTCAAGTCAGTTTTTACAACAGTAGAAGAAGGAAGCATTATTGATACGTTTTTGCTTTCATTTGAAGGGGCTGATTTGATTGATGAAGCCATTATGGAGGTGAACAAAATAGGTCCAAATTGTGAGCAAAAGGCACAAGAAATTTCATGCTTCTCTCCCACTTCATCTCTCCAAAAATCTGATTTTTGGGATGAGTTTGGATTGACAAGTTTCATGTTTGAAAATGAAGTTATACAGGGTGAAGAAAATGCAGATTTGGAGGCCACCATACAAGAGGGAGAGACTTTTCTGCAGCAAGACATTCAAGAGTTTGATTTTCCATCAGACTTAGAAGAATGTTTAGATGAAGAGCTAGCTGAAATTACCATGTTTCCTTCTTCACCATTCGTTCTCCAACAACAAGAACTTGCTGCCATGGACAAAAGAGTTCAAGGACAACAGCCTACAGTTTGCAACATGCCTCTTGAATCAAAGCTGGAAGAATTTGATCTTCCAAAAGCTACAATGGAGGAGCCCCAAAGCCAACAATGTATTGCAGCAGGTAACAACAATGCAAAAGCAACTTCATTGGATGTTGCAATCAATAACGAGGAGTTGCACACTATTGAAGAGTTCCATGTTGCCATGAAGGAAGAGAAAGGGCAGAAAAGTCCTACCATTGCTTCCACATCACCCACCCAAGAAGGTCTACAAGAAGACTCCATTTTTGGAATTGAAAATCAGAGCTATGGGCATATCAAATGGATCATACCTTGCCCAATAAGGTATTTGACTTCATTGGAGTCAAAGGAGAAGTCACAACCAGTCATGCTTGCTTCTAAGCATGAGGGTGAGCTACAAAGTACCAAGGATCAGCTGTCATACCTCTTCAATCCAAATGCAGAGCAACTAAAAGAGGTATTGGATTTGTTTTCAGTTGACACCTTGATGATTTGGGTAGAAGACCAGCTTCTTGTTGATTTTCCACTCATCCAATCAGCCATGTTCAATGCCAAATCAGTTGCATGGTTGCAACTTTTGAGAAAGGGAAGCTATTTCTCCCAACCAGTTGTAGGGTTTGTTTAGCCCACTTTTTCTTCCAGTTAGAGTAGGATAGGTAGTTTTGCTTTCAGTAAAAGAAGTTCTTGTGCACACTCTGCATGTTCCATTTTGGAGCATGTATGACCTTTAGTTTTGTACATAGTTTTTGTGGTGTTGGTTTTGCTCTTGCATAGTCCATTTCAGTGGGTTTCCAAGTGGCTCAGAGAGGAGGTTTTCAAAGTTCAGATCAGTTTGCAGGCTACAACTCATGACTCCATGCCCAATGGATGCTTCAGGCAACTGGTAACTTCATCCAACAGGCAGATGACCCCTCTGAGTCGCCAAAATTGTTATCCAAAATGTGCCCCTACTCATTTTTGTGGCTAACTCCTCTCATTTTTCCTCTCTTGTGCCTCAGTCATAATATTTTGCTTTTCAGGCACTCAAAACCTTCTGGAAATGACACCATTGGATAGAGCTCTTTCTCAGCTTTCTAGAAAGGTAAATTTTTCCTCCTAACTCCATGTATTTTTTAAGTTATGGCTCGGCGGAGTTTTTTGAAAAAATTTCCGAAAGGCCTTTCCGAGATGCCACCACGTGGCACCTAGAGTGGCAGAGTGTGGGGAAATTTTGGAAAATTTTCTAAATGACCAAAAAGGTGCAAAAATTTGAATTTTTTCCCACCGACCCGATTTGGCCCTATTTTGCCCTAAAACTTCAAATCGCCATATCTTTCGATCCAGAGCTCGGTTTTTCACGTTCTTTATATCAATGGAAAGCTGGTGAAATTATCTACAAGATTCTGGGGTTATTTTTTTCATTTTGATGGAGTTTGGAGAGAGAAAATCGAAAAACTCCTCTGGCACGTGGTCATGGACAAAAATGACATTTCAACCACCGTTTTTAATGAAGAATGGCTCGCATTCTCTCCCAACATTGTTAAAAATGTCAGGGAATGGGTCTGTCAGGGTGCCCATGCTGTTTTGATGGAATTTTGGTCAATGGTCAAACCCCTTGCACTTTTCCCGTGTTTCTCTCTCTCTGGGGTCGTGGTTTACACTAAAAAAGCTAGAATGAGTTCATTTTGCAAAAGGAGAGACACTTTTCAGCTCTGCAACTTCCTTTTTCTTCCTCCTTGGCAGAATTTGTGAAGAAATTTTACCTTTCCATGTAATGCAACACCTTTTCTTGCCTCTGGATCACTTGTAATGTATTGTATTGGATCTGAGATGTTGATATATGTTCTCCGTGATTAAAATCCCTCAATCCTTTCATATATCTATCATTGCTTTCTTGATCTTTCATTACATTTTGAGCATTTGTGCATGTTTTGTGCTGTGTTTCCTTGTGGATTGTGTATTTCATGTAGCATCAGGTGTCTACAACTCCTTTGGTGCATCACCTATTAGCATTAGTTTTAGTTTATCTCGCATCCTCTATCTCTGTCTCCTTTGGAATTTAGGATAGGATTAGGAGTTTAAACCTCTCGCAATTGTGCAAGTAAAATAGCTGATCAGAGGAGTTGAGGAACCAACCTCTAATCTGGAGATTCCTCTTCCATTTTTGCAAGTCTCACACTTGGGAAGAGGATTCAATGTTGTGCAATCACACTGGATGCTTAGAATGATCAAACTAGAAATCTGATCAACATCCAGGGGGTGCTGCTGATTTACAACAACACGGGAAGTCGGTTCTCCAATAAGCGGTCAAACTCTTCACTTATATGTGTGTGACACCAAATAGGACATGGACACTCAAGGAGGACTTAGAGAAAGAAAGGGACTATTGGGAACCTTTGGGCCTAGTAGTAGATGAAAGAGGAACAAGCGTATAAATTGTAGGATAGTGTAAATCAAAAATTTAGAAACTTGGAGTACCTGCAATGGGCGAGGATACAACTATTGATGAGTTGATTGGTCCATTTAAATAATACATCAAGAAAGAGGTAGACAACCCATTGTCCTTCACTAAGGATACCCTCGACTTCCTCTCAGAGATTTGGGCCTCTATTACACTTATCGTAGAGAAACATTCATCATGGTTCGGGAAGTGCAAAGACATCAACAGTGCGGTTGATGGATGGACAAATACCCCGAGGTATGTTCACATTCCTCATTTGAAAAGGTGGAACCTTCAGCTACTCATTTCAGAAAAGAACTTGGAGGAACAAAGGCCTTCTTAGGAGTACAAAGTGGAAACCGATCGGGGAGCGATATCAAATCCATCAGTAGTGGCTCATCCTTCTGCATAATTCTTCTTCCTCTTCTTTATCTCTCTTTTCTTCTCACCCAGCCGCTCTCTCTTATCAATGTTATATTTTTTCATTGAGGTTTACGCTTTTTAATATAACTTTAAGTGAGTTTAGAAACATAATGTAAACTTTAAGTCACCTTGTTTTTATAAAAGGGACTTAAATATTCAAGTGGAATATGAATAGTCTAAAGTCACATTAAATTATTTGAAAATTCACCGGGAAGATGAAGATTTTCCTCTTCTTCTATAAATTGTAACAAGCTCCTCATTTGAGCTTCTTCTTAGACAACTTTTGAGACTTCTTAGATGTTAGAGCTATTTTTTTGTGAATTCATGAGAGAGATATCCTTGTGAAGAGAGAAAAGAGATAGAAAATTTATTCCATTTTCCCTACTCAAAAATGTCTTCTATTTCTATGTTATGTATAATTTCTTCTTGAGCTTCAATAAAGGAAGAAGGAATTTTAGCCTTTTTTGATTGAGGAGTTTAGTGGTACTTTGTGCTCATTAAACGCTATTTGGTCTTGTTGTTGTTATGCAGATTTGTTTTCTTCTAAATTCAAGTGCATGTAATAAAATTTATGGTTGATGTATGCAAGTCTCTAATTTTCTACTTTGCAATTAGTTTCTCTTTTCTAACTTTCTCACTCCCTTTCCCACTTTCCTAGCAAATTCCTCTCTTGCAAATATATGCAAGATTTTTCCGTAGGGTCAATGGAGTGCCCTTGTTGGATCCCCAACCAAAAGGCCACCAGGATAAAACTCACTTTTACTCGTGCATGCATGTATGACATCTTCATCGATTAATTAGAAGGAATTAGATTCCCAAAGTGTTGGCAAGATAGCCACCAATTTGTACTTGACAAATTTTCTTGCCAACATGATTGAAGAATCACATTAGATGTTTTATAAAGAAGGTCTTGCAAAGAAGGGGAGGACCGCGACTTAGGAGTTGAATTGGATGAATGATAAAGGAGGTCCTGCGAAGAAAGGGGGACTCAAGAATCACAATAGAAGTATGATGAAGGAGGTCCTGTGAAGAAGGGGAGGACTGTGACTTAGGAGTCGAATTAGATGAATTTGAATAGTAGTTTGGATCTGAATCATCAGAAGAATCGGAGGAAATATTTGGATTGGAATCCTTAGAAGAAGAGGAAATGTTTGGATTAGAATCAGAAGAAGAGTGGGGGAACCTAAATAATAATTTGGATCATAATTTTCTAAATCATACCACTGACTATGAGATGAAGGTGGGGAATGGGTTACCCAAATGGGTTCTCTAGTGTGAAGAACCAAACATGGTTTAGTCATGATGGACATCTTTTAATGTGAATGCCTAAATTTTGATTCTTTATGATCTTACATATAAATAACCCTACGATAATCAATCATGGTCAGTTTTCACTAAGGCCAAATGTTGATACCTAAATAATGTGATTGAACTCCTTCAAATAGAAGGAAGTTCCATGTCAATTTGGGTAGCATAACGATAACCAACTAGACATTTTGCAAACAAATAGGGGATTCTTGTGTGATTTTATAAATGGAAGCTAAGGAAAAATACATCATGTTGACATAAGATTGATAATCTAAAAAGGTTTAGACAAAAAAATTGGAGGCATAAATGTAAAAGGATTGATCAAAATTTTAGCAACATAAAGGATACCAAGGAAAGATTTCCAATGTTTGATTGATGCAAAAGTTGCTTGATAGAAAAAAATTGCTAAGGTTTGAAAGATATGTTAAAAAATGACCATGAATTTAGGCAAAAACAAGAAGATCAAGAGGATTGAAAGTCCCAAAGGATTTTCCTAGAAACAAGTTTATAAGATGGATAAACACAAGGAACAATCACGCAAGTTCAAAACACAAAGCCAATCTACAAGGAAATACTCCTTATGCAAAATGTGTGTCAAAGGTAGGTTGGTGTAAAATGATCAACATAATGTCACCACTTATGCCAAGTTCAAAAATGAACAAGACGTAAGAAATAACAAAAGGTTGATACGATTTCCAAACAAGGTATACTAAAATCAAGTTTAAGTCTAACCAAGACCTAAATCTCAAAAAAAAAAAAAAGTGGAAGTTACGAATATGAACAATGCAATAATACCACTAAGATACATTAACCAAAATTTACAGAAAAGTAAGGTATTAGTATCGAAATAATATTAATACAATGTGCAAAAAGGTAACAACAACACCTTTCAAAATCAAGGTAATGTTTGAAAGAAAACCAAGGCTAGAGTATACCAAGGAATTTTTACAATGCGCGTAGTGTAACGTTACAATCTAAACACTTAGGTCAAGTTTGCAAGAAACAAGACGTAAGTATCGAAATTTTTGCAATACAATACAAGATAATAGTTCAAAGGATAATCAAGTGATGAACCAAGCCTAACTATGATGATGATCTTGATGTGGGTATCAAGATCAAAATGGTTTCCAATGATATGAGAATGTTCCCACACACTTTAGACATTTAACAACCCATAAAAAAACATGGATGAGCATAAATGAACATAAAAGTGGTGACATAATCAATTGGAAATACATGTGTGGTCACTCTTCTTTTGATCAACAAAGTGTCAAAATAAAGTGAAGGAAGTAGTACAAGTGAGGATGAAAAATGTTTGCCTCACTTTAGCAGAGTTTCGCCTCACCTTAGGGCGAGTGAAAAACTAAGAAAAATTAATGCTTTACATGTTTCGTGATGAATGATGGCTCTTTACAACACTTATTTGGTCTAGTTCACTCTAAAGACTTAATGTCTTTCCTAGGTAGTTTTCTCAACTAGGTATCATAATTTAACTAGATACAAGCTCAATTTACAAAGAATGATGCACCGACTAGTCTTGGTTTATCTCATCTATACTTTAAGTACAAAGTGAGTAATTAATGCATTCATCATGTACTCTCACCGGGGTTGTGATACAGATAACTTTGACGCTAAATCTCACAAAGGTAAAACTAGTCAAGTAGGTGTGCGGAGCACTTCCCGTTTCATCCACAAGGTTCCCTCTTGTGTGGACTACTTTAGGGTTCCTAGGACCACCCCCATTGTTGTATCTTAAGGCTTATGCCAAAGGGGTTATGTCCTAGTTAAGTGGATGGGGCGTACCCTTATCTAAACCTGCAAATACAGTGTTATGAATGTGGTGTGTTTTTATCTTTTATTCTTAATGTGGTTTAGTTGTACACCATTTGGCAACCTGCATCAAATTGCATTAGTATTTTGTTTTGATCTCGATTCTTTGGCAAGCGTATTTAGGTCCTGCATTCAAATTTTAGTAGTTCTCCAAGAAAATCACATTATTTGAAAGAGGATTAAGAGTTGATTTTGATTCTCAAGATCATCCAAGGATGCAAGAGAAGATCATACACAACAAATAATCCAACTAAAAAGTAAAGGAAAGCTTTATAATTAATGAACCATACAAAAAGCTTGATAAATGTTCATTCCCTTAAGCCAAAAATGAAAGATGAAGTTTCCAATCAACCAAATGTTAGAAAATGAAGACTAAAGTTGCTTTTGATTCTCAAGATCACCCTAAGGTGCAAGAGAATAGCATACACAAACTTTATCCCAACTACATAGAAATGGAAAACTTCAAATCAAAGGACCATAAAAAAATGTTTTGTAAAAGGTTCATTCCCTTAAGAAAAATGAATAATCAAATTTCCAAGTTAATCCAAATGTTAAAAAGATAGAGATCAAAGTTGTTTTTATCCTCAAGATCACCAAAAGGTGTCGAGAAGAGTATACACAAGCTTTTTTCTAAATCAAGTAAAGCACGGAAATACAACATTCATCAAAACATATTAGCAAATGACTAGTTTTATAATAAAGGGAAAACCTAAAATTTTTATAATTATAAATCCAAAATTTATGTTTTCATTACATAGACCACTTCAATACCTTTCCAACGTAAAAAAATGGAGTTATTTCGAGTTCGGGAGAAAACATTATGGCCTTCGGAAGATGAGTTACGCATATGCTCTTATGCTCACGGGTATGCACTTAACATGTACCCAAAAAATGTCAAAAAACGTCCCTCAATCTGCAAAAAGGTCAAATGTTTCCAACCAAGATTCAATTTTTACAACAACCCATCACATTAATATATGAATAGAAGACTCAATGCTATCAAACATTAACATTCACAATCAAAAACTTAACATTTTCAAGAAATTGACAAAACTAGCATGTAGAATGTTGAAAAAGTAAGCTCTAAAAATGAAAACATGGAGAAATATTGAAATTTTCTCAACAAGATTCAATTTTGAAAGCAACCCACCACATTAATATGTAAATATAAGACTCATCACTATCAAACACTAACCTACATGCTCAAGAATTAAAGATTTTCAAGAAATTGACAAAACTAGCATGTAGAATGTTGAAAACATAAGCTCTAAAAATGAAAACATGGAGAAATATTGAAATTTTCCCATAAAAATCTAATTTTTATAGCACTTTGCCTCCTTTGTACCTACAAGAAAGACTCAGCACATACAAACTCAACAAAACAAGTTAAAAAAAAAAAAACAAGTTATGTTAATATATGCAAAAAGAGGGTTAGTAACCAGAATTGAAACTTAACTACAAAAACTTGAAATTAAGTGCAAAGGATAATGGATTAAGTCCCATCGGGCATGCCAAATGTGCTCATGTTTTATTAACTAAGCTATAAATTGAAACTAATATCTACATAGCTTCAAAATAAAATGTTAATTAAATAATGAACCATCAAGATAAGAGCTTAAAGGAAATGCTTCTTCAATACATAAATGAAACTACATGCTAAGTTATTTCCTACTCTCTATGATTGTTAACTTAAAATATGAACCTATGAAGAACATAAGAAATCAAAGTGGATTATTACTTGATCTCAAAGATTGAGAATGGAATCTCACCAAGAATGGCTACAAGGCCATTTTGGATCTTCCCATATTACTCAATTTTGAGTGAAAGGATGTAAGATGGAGAAGTTATTTCCAGCAATGGAGAATGGATCGAGATCAAAATGCTTATATTTTTACTATACAAATCATGGTGCAAGAAGAAAGGTAAGGAGGGTTCTTTATATAGCTTTCTTGAAGAGGTAAAGCTAGCAAATTGATGAAAGTGGGATAAAAGTAAAACAAGATTAGGAATGGATAAGGTTACTTTATAAAAGGTAAGCTTATAGAAGCTAATTAGAGGAAAATTAGTATGATTTGCGGGATGTAAGAGAGGAATTTGAACCAATAAATGGTGATTTATTGATTTAGAGTCATAAGCGTAATTAATTAATAATAATGAATTAACCCAAGTAGAAGCATATATTAATTAATGAAATGTCGTTAATCAGTATCCTTAATGATAGGAAGGCTAATTAATTAATTAAAGGTCGTTAATTAACGAATATCAAGAGGAATGTTATCTAATTAACGAAAAAGTGTTGATTATTATGGAAATGACGAGAGAGAGAATAATTAGTGCAATATTAGCATAAAAGCATGCGAAAGTGGATTTTAGGTGTCTACAATGAGAAAAGAAGAAAAGAAAGCTTATACCAAATTTTTGAAGAAATATCAAGATTTCCTGATGTGGCCCTATCTAGAGGTGAAAACTTATAAAGAAGACATCGAGATTGGAGAACATACTTTCTTTATAAAGAACTTGGAAGGACATTTGTTGGAGATACTTGTCAATAGCAGGCATCTCAAACATTTTTTAGATTAAGTCAAAGGATCGTGTATGATCATTGATGTTGTATAGTCTTGTTTTATTATATTGTTTTGTCCCATTTGTGCTTTTTTTTGTGTTTTTATTTCCCTTTTTGTGCCCTGGTCTACAGTGACCAGGTTTCAAGATATGTCAATATTATGGTATGAATGATTGTATCTATTCATAATTACTTGTGTGTTTTGTCTCCATGAATCCTTACCCAATGGATTAGGCATATGGTCTTTATTCTTGTGGCACCCACAAGGGTGCCCATCCCTAAGAAAGATCCATTTTTGGTGCTCAATCTAGGCCCCTAGATTGAGTTGGTATTTTCCTATACTCTCCGTAAATGTAACCATTTTGTGTGCTTCATATTGTTCCCCTTGCTTTAAAGTTCAATCTGATTAAAGGAGAATTATCAATTTGTAAGAAGTTATGTGTGTTTTCAAGATCAAAAGAAAGGATTCAATGGTAATGTTAGAGGACTGATACCATAATAATTCCACGGGAACTAGTTAATGGAATAGTTGACCAAAGTATAACTTCTTTAGACTTGCGGGTGATTGGGATATGTTTACATCTTTCACAAAGGAAAAAACATTAAGTCAACACCGAATGAAAAAAATTATCTAAAAATGTGAAGCTTCGAAGGTCAAAAAGAATGCAATCCAACCATGAGGTATGAAGTTACAAGAGGTGATAAGTAAGTTAAAATTTACTTAGCCATTTAAACAATCCTAGGATGTTCAAATGCTTGTCAAATGTCTACACAACCAAACATGGTTAAAAGGTCAAACGACATATATGATTTGGAGGTGGCCATAGGGAGAGGATCAAACTAGCGTGTTGAACCCTGGTCATTGGTGTTTTCATTGATGTCAAGTGGAATATATGGAAAAGGAGTGAGTGGTGAAGTAAGGCTTTGTAAGGGACATTAAGGTTATTTGGTAGTGCCTTATCCATGGTATATTTAGCATTTAGGATGGTTTCAATGTTCTATAGGCTTTTCGAAGAAGGTAGGAGTCCACTGGAGGTATGGACATGGTTGGTAATCTTATCACATGTCTTTTATAAGTCATACATGATTTTTATAGTATGAGCAAGAGCTTCGGAGTAAGTAACAACTCAAGTGTTGGAAGTCAAAGTTGTAAGTGGCTCATTTAGGCTTAGTTCTAGAGCCTAATGAGGTGTGAAGTATTGATAAAATTAATTACAAGTCCATGTAAGCATGGGAGGATCCTAGGTATGTTTTCTAGGGCATGCATGTGTAATTACAAGGCTTATTTCAACTCCTAGACGCAAAACTTGAAATTTCAACAAAATTGTCTTTAAGTATTGACAGTGTTTTCTTAGGTAAATGACACGGTTCTGAGCTATACGTGAAAATATATGTCTAACCAACCTATGAATATTTTATAGGGGTGTCTTTTAGTGCTTCATTCCAAATTTCATCAATTTTTTAAGAGGTATGTGAAACTTATGCAAGTTTTCCTAAGACTAGATTATTAAGAAATGTAATTTTAGTACCATGTCTTCTTAACACCCAATAAAAAATATGGAGCCTTTTTAAGATAAATAATATAAGGAATTTTTGGAGATAATTCCAATCCTGAAATGTTTTAAAAATTTTGAGTGAATTTGGTCAAGGATCAAAGAAGTTATGATCATTTTTCGAGCCCTTTTTCGCACTTCCAAGCACCTTCTTGAATCAATGAAGGAAAAATTGGTTTGTTTTACTTTAAAACATGTGTTTAAGCTATCCTATCATGTTTCATAGATATTAAACATTGACACCATGTTTCGAGTCATTTAATACACTTCATGAATGACTTCTCCTTCAACCTCTTTCAAAGCAAGGCATAGGTTGTATTCTTCAGGTATGGTAAAACAGTATAACCATAGAGGTGATGATTGCATCAAATTTTGAGATTTAAATGAAATATTGATACTATATACAAGTTCATGTCAAATTTTGTAATCTTATAGGTGGTCTAATTATGTCAAAATTATGGAATGATTCTTAGCCTCCAATTTGTCTTCTTGAATCATCATTCATGTGTTGTAGCCTAAGTGGCTAAGACTCCTTTCAAAAGATTATTTGATATCTTCAAAGAATCTGAAATGTTATGGTGATCCTCAATCCTTCAATCCTACCACCAAGAATCATATATCATGTTATATTTATCTTTTAAAGGGTATTAAGCTAGTTGTTATCAAAAGTGCCAACATTACTCTTTGTACATAGTTGAAAAAATTATTTTTAGAGACCTTGGTATGAAGGAGGTATTTATTTAGCATTGCCACAAGGTATATGATTTTTCAATAAGTTCATATAAACTCTCAAGACATTATTTTTAACTCTAGCACCACAAACTAAGACAAGGACTCCATTTTCCTTAGGCTGTGTATTGTCAAAACGTATGACTGGGAGTATTTTGAGGTGTTGTAAGATGAAATGAGTGTTGAATTATTTGGAAAAGTGTTGTTCAAACCTTGTTGCATTGAAATGTTCAAAAACCATCAATACATTTCCAATATATTCAATTTTTATCCCTCTCGGGCTTACACAAAGAGAAAAAACCTTACTCCTAGGGTTTGGAGAAGCTAAATGTTCGAAACACCAAATTCATCCAATGAAAATTCTCAAATTGTGACAAAAACTCTGCCTTGTGGTCATGATCAATATTATTCATGTTTTATACTATTAAATCAATGCATGAAGGATATTTCTCTGACATTCTCTTCAAAGGCAAGGTGTTTCAAGTATGTGCAAAGCTTGCGACTAGTTTTTAAAGTAATTTCCTCTATGTACACAACCTAGACACTCATGAAACTCTACCAAAAGGTAAGAAAGGTATTAATCAACCTTAGTGTGATCTAATTTGGATTTGGAAAGGTGGAAAATAGGTGACAATAGGAAAATTTCAAGCAAGGGACCCTGTCTTAGCTATCATAGTCAGTTGAATGACTAGAAATGTGTGAAAGAGAGTCTTGGAACATTAAAGATTGATCAAATTGAGATCAATGGCTATGAAATAAGGATCATATAATGTTCTTAGTACTTTATAGTAGTTGTATTAGTCTAGGTGTGTAGCTCAAAACCTGGTAATGTTGTTATAATTCATGTATTTGAACTTCTTGTGAAGTTGAAGAGATATTGTTCTTTGTTCAAGTCCATGAAGAAGCCAAAGAGTCCTAGATAGTTAAAAACACTTGTATTCTCCTTGTGTAGATCGAATCAAGAATTTGAAGAGTTCCTCATATGGTCAAAACCCTACAAGTAAATTCTCTAACTTTGTGAATGAAAAAGGTATTCATTTTTTTTGACAATGTTAGTTTTTGAAATAGAGATTGAAATGAAAAGAGATAAGTTAAAATAGTAGAAAAACCAAACATAATAGAATTTTAATGGTTGATAAAGGTTTTAGGTTAAGTTAGTGTGAGTTTAAAATGCAATGTAGTTTGTAGAGAAGAAGATGAAAGGTCATATAACAGCTGGTTTTGTTTTTCAATAAAAGAGAAGACCATAAAATAGTTAGTGTCTTTGAAAGCATGCAAATTTTTATGAGATATGTGAAAGTACAAAAGTGTAATAGAGAGTAGATGTAGATTGAGTGATAAAGTGTAGAAGTAGTGTGTGTGTGTGTGTGTGTGTGTGTGTGTGTGTGTGTGTGTGTGTGTGTGTGTGTGTGTGTGTGTGTGTGTGTGTGTGTGTGTGTGTGTGTGTGTGTGTGTGTGTGTGTGTGTGAAGTGAAGTGGAATAGAATAAGGTATTAGTGTTTTAGTTTTGACACAAGATAGAAAAATTATGACAATACTTGAAGCATAGAAAACACAAAATCGGTTTCTAAGTAGAAATGCAAGTGCATATGAAGGTATTTTGAGACTGAGATATTGAAAAAGACAGAGATTGAATGTTGAAAAATCTTGAAATTGAATCTAATTTTTGAGATAGAAAATGTTGGCTAAGTTGAGTAATAGACAAAAAAGTGTGATCGGGGTATTAATTTGATTAGTCAAGAAAATTAAGTTAGTCCTTCAAAATGTCGAGATTAGGTGAAATCGAACAGTGTTTGAAATATTGATGAAATTACAGGTGAAATAAGTAGGATAGTTTACAAATTTAGGGTCACAATCAGAGTGTATGCAACAAGTTGAATATTTAATATATGACAAGAATTTGTGAGTAAAAGTAACCTTGTATGACAGAGATTGGATGTGATTAGATGATCGAGAAGAAAAGATAATGAGGTGAAAAATAGGATAACCGAGAAAATTTATAGATCATTATCAGTTGTGTAAGACAAAAATTAAGTGTGACCAAAAATCTATTTAAGTCTAAGTTACAACTTAGCATATGGGGAGTTACAGCTTCCCTATGAGTTGAAGCTCACTAAAGATTAGTAGAACTGGTTAAATTATAGGTGGTTGTAGCCTCGTTGTGATTTGAAGCTCACTAAAGGTTAGTTGTAGCTAAATTAAAATTAAGAGTTGAAGCTTCTAGAAAAATTGAAGCTTTTCAAAAATGAGTTGAATCTTAGTCAAAATTTTGGATTTGCAACTCCGAGGTTGAGTTGAAGCTCAACCATGAAATCAATGTAACTAATACAAGACAATTTTGTCCCAAGCCTAGTTCTTGGTTTCATTGGGTTTTTTCCTAGTTTGGGTTTCCCACATTAAAATTTATGTCTATGTGTATACTCTCTTTTACTTGTGCATAATTTTACATTTTTATCATAAAAAGTTTTAGAAAATGGAAATGTCAAGTATAATTTCAACAAACACTAATTCACCCCCCCTCTCGTTGTTCTAATTTCCAAAAGAGCGAGGAAAAAATATGTGTCACCATTCGAGAAATTTAATGCAAATGCACCCAAAGTGGACTTCAAGTCCATAGAATCAATAAATGTTGATAGCATTTAGGTTCTAGAAAATGGTTGAATGGTTAGAAAGGCGAGGAGGACATGTGATACAAATAGAAGGCCTTGCAGATGGCATAAGATTAAAAACCAAAGGTGGGAATGTGTCACCATTTTGGTGTAGGGTGAGAAGATGGGATCTCATGGATGTAAATTCCATGGAATGAACCGGATTTCAAAGGAATTTAGGCGGGTTGTCGAGAAGACTCAACATAATATACGTGACATCATTTCGCAAAACCAACATTGAAGTTTTCCCGGATAGAAGTTGTGATGCAAAGGGTCGACCCCACAACCAATGAAAGGAAAACATGAAAGAAATAGATCATGACACTATGAAATCACAAAGGTACTTAGAAATTAAATTAAATTTTGAAGTAGTGTGTAAATTTTTGATTGGTTTATACTTCACACTCTAACAAGGATGACAATGCAAAGGTGCATGGAGCTTTCTCATTGGTTTATGATTCACACTCTAATAAAGTTTGTGTAAATGAAAGTGAAGTGTGAAGTAAGTGTGGAACTTCCTTATTGTCTCACATTTTGTGGCTATCAGTTGAGGTTATCAAACAGACTGGCATTATGAGGAGCATGGAGCTTTCTCATTGGCTCACATTTTGTGGCAATCAGTCAAGTAAGAGAATAGTCTAAGAAGGAGAAGGAACATGGAATTTTCTTATTGGCTCACATTTCGTAATGGAACTCACCTACACTCAAAGCCACAAAACATAGAAAATCAAAAGGAAGCATACATGTAGATAAAGCTATACCTAGAAGCTAACCGAGAGACTAGCATGTGGTAGTGAAGGCTTAGAACAAAACCCAAAATACTAATAGAAAATTGGATTTTTTCAGTTAGACAAAGTATATTCCTACTTTGATTACGAGATATTTCTATTAGGATAAGCAGGAGATTCACTTAGTATTTTGGAGGGGAATTTAATTGTAATAACATACCAAATTTGTATGAATATTGGGACTCATCCTCATATCTATGGAAGGGGTTAAATTTTTCTATTTCGAAAAAGGTCAAAAATACAATCGTAACACTACACATTTCTTTTTGAAATGTATATAGATTTCGGTTTCCCAAACTTTTGTGTCAAGGTGGTTGAAATATACAACCATTGACAAACTTTGAGATCATTCGCTTGATGTTCCCTTGTTAAGAAATTCAAGATCTAAATGAAATATGTCTGCTTGTGAGTTTGATTTTTGTATTTTGGGTTCTGTATGTTGAATTGTTGATTAATGAGTTATATTTTCTGCTGCAATTTTTTCTTCATTGCATCTATTTTTCATACACTAGATCAGTTCTTAATGGTTTTTCTCGTGGTCATTAATTCAATATTGGGCTATGAGCATTTACTCGTAATATTGGACATAATTCTAAAATGCTTACTGTAACCATTTTGTTGAAGTAATTTTTGTCACCTTTGAGTGTATCTTGGGCATATGAGAGTAGAAACAATAAAGACTTTATTAGAATTATTACACGAGCTTTTGTGTTGAGTATTTTAGAGATTGTGTTAGAAATTTGCATTTTTTGAGTATTAATGAATGCAAATCTTCCTTCAAAGAAATTATGACTACTTCTTCAAGTGTTCTTTATTTTCCAGAATAGCAAGTTGTTTTTGTAAGTGTTAAATGCTTTGATACAAGGAATCTGCAATCATATAAATGCCCCTTTTAGGTTACAACTACCATAATTTATCCCACCCCATAAAAACTTCCATTTGTTTCTTTGTTGATCTATCTCTAAATATCATTGAAAGTGTCCTTTACCTTTAATTCTACTATCAAGAGAATGCACAAGAAACCATAATTTACTATCTATAGTAACATGTGTCTGGTAAGGTAACCATATAAAATATTTTTTGTGACAATCCGTGAGAGTGAAGTGTTGTATTTGTGGCCATGTATATCCCAGATTGATTGATAATTTGAAAATTTGAGGGGAAAAAAGAACCTATCTCCCCCTTTTTCATTCAAAGTTACACCGTGGGTTCTCTCATAGTGGTTCAAGGTAGGATTAAAATTAGAAAGATGAGGTCATCTCCTTTGTACGTTCCCCTCAATCACCTCAAATCTTGATCCCAAGTAAAGTGTTATACCCCTCTCTAGCTACAAAATGATACATACTACCCATTCTACCACCATAGAAGCATCGCGCTCCCATAAAATGTTGTCAAGCCATCAAGGGTGTAGAATTGAGGACCAACATTGTCTAAGATTTTCATGATTGTATCCATAAGTTATTGTAGCTATATCTTGATGATTGGATTGTTTATGGCTTGGTTAAGGATCATTGTGATAATATGAGGTTGATACTTTAGAGATACAGTAGCTAACCATCTCTATTAACATTAAGAAGTTCATATTTTCTACACCCTTTAGAAATTTCACTAGGAACATCATTTACAATGAAGGATTATTGATAGACCCAGCCAAGATAGTTGTGATTTTAGGTTTAGAATAGCCTACCAATCAGAGTGAAGTGCATGGATTTCTAGGGCATACTGGTTATTACAGGAAATTTATTAAGGGATATGCAAAAATTGTCATGCCCCTGGAATAATTTCTTAATATAAAAGGAAATTTTCATTGGGGTGACGCGCAATGAAAGCAGTGTTTGATACATTGAAGGAGAACTTGACCACTATACTAATTTTGTACTTTTCGTCATGGAATAAAAAATTTCATGTATATGTTGATGCTTATGGCACAATGATTGGCGTAGTCTTGGTACAACCTAGATAAGTTAATATGGATCACCCCATATGCTTTGAAAACAAGAAAATGACACCAATAGATAAGAATTATACTATAATTGAGTGCAAATCACTATCTATAATTTGGACGCTTCATAAGTTTCGACAATAATTGTTGGCTACATTATTCATCTCTTATATAGACCATATGAGATTGAAATATTTTGTCAGCAAGCTTGTTTTGCAAGGGTACATCTGCCGATGGATACTTATTTTTTAGGAGTTTGATTTCACAGTTGTTGTAAATCCAGGAAAGAGTAATTTGGGGTTTGATTACTTATCAAGGATTAATTATGGGGAGGAAACGCAGAGTATTGAGTATACAATTCATGATGTGTAGTTGTTCAAGTTGAATAACGTGCCCACATATTTGGAGGATATAACAATATTTTTACGCACTAGACTTGCACCTAAAGGGATGAAAACATTAGAAAATAAAAAGTTTACTATTCATACGACACCTTATCAGCTCATTGGAGTAGACTTGTACAAGATGGGATGAGATGAGGTCTTGCATTGGTGTGTGCTTGAGCATGAGTGTAAAGAAATTATGAAAGAATATCATGACAGTATTGTAGGAGGAAATTATGCATCTGATGTGACTACATGCAAGATCCTTCTAGTTGGTTTATGGTGGTAAACTTTGTACAAGGATACCAAGGATTTTGTGAAATAATTTGATCATTTTCAATGACTTAAAAAGCCTAGACAATGAGATGAGATGTCTTTGCAACCCATAAAATCACATAACCCCGTAATAAATGGGCCACCTTGATTTTTAGGACCTATTGCACAACCTACGCATAGGATTAGAGTGCACAATATAATTACATCTATAGATTATTTGACTAGGTGGAAATAGGTTGCACCTATGAAGGATTGCACCTGCAACCACAATAACAAGTTTCCTTTCGAGAAAACATCTATAGCATGTACGATTGTCCATTAATCCTAACTAGTGATAGAGGAGCTCATTTATTAATGAGACAATCAAATTTTTTGGCATAGTTTATGGCAAAGCACACCACAAAACTACCCCTTATCACCCTCAAGCTAATGGTATTACATAATATTTTAACAATATTTTGGGATATACTTTGACAAATACTTGTGATGTTGGAAGAAATTATTGGGATGATAAAGTATCAACTCGTATTTTAGGATTTGACTAAGCTAAAATGTAAATATATGAGTGTAATATGAATGTAGGATTGTAGTAAAATGAATATATAATGAAATGTATAAATTATACCTAAGTAACTAAGTGATAAATAATAAAACCCTAATTACAAAGAGAGGATAAGAAGCCTATATTGATTCGTAGAATTATGGAGACTACATAGAGTTATAAAATTGGGAAATGTGAGGCAATGACTGTCACATTAGAGCACAGAAAAATGTAGATCCGAGGAGATAGGCTAGACTGGGGCACCTGGAGAGGGACAGGGGTGACCATGGGCACCCTAGACCTATTTTTGGGAACAGGTTCTATGGAAAAGATCACCGAGGTCACTAAAAACCTACAATAAATAATGAAGTTGAAAAACCCTCGAATAGACATCAAATCCTAAAAAATGAAAGATGCAAAATGAGGGTTCGGACTATCCTCAGTTGTCACAATGGTGAACTTATGACTGAGTGATGCACTACATCTCAAACCCAATGTATTTATGTGTGTGTACTGAATTTATCCCTAGGTTTCTATTGTGTGTTTCACACTTAGATAGCGAACAAGTAGCTAGATGTATAATGTAGTAAATGTGTGCATGAAATATAATGAACTTCCCTCCTATGAAGTGTGATGCAGAAAACTAGCCCTTGTGTCCCTTGTGATGGAGCTAGATGGATGTAATGGAGCTCTTAGATTCCTTGATGGATGTAACCTTAGGTGGTGATAGCTAATGCTTAGTGCTTGGTCCCTTATTATGATCACATAACTTTATATTTATATGATTCCTTTAATTTTTTAATCAACCTTGAAAATTTTGACTACCAAAAATATAAGATTCTCAAATGGCTATAAAGGACCCAAAAAGTGTGAAGAAATTACAAAGAGGATAGGGGCACCCAGAGGGGATGAGGGTTCCTGGCGTTGGTGTCTTGGTTAGGCACTAGTTTCTAGGATGATAAATGTCGAAGTATAAAAAGGAAGATTGATCAAGTAAGGGTGCAAGACCAAAAATTAGCAACATAAATCAAAGGTAGGTGGTCAAAGACATGGGTTAATTAGTACTTTTCTTACTTAGGAATCATATAAATAGTAGTATGTAATCAAGACTAGATATTTACCCAAAGTGCATGATTTTGTGTCTACAAAGGCTTACATAACCACATATAAAAGGTTGAAAAAGGCCACACCCTTTCAATTAGTGTTTTGCACGAGTCATTACTACCAAGAGAGTTCTTGTTACTATCCTTATGTATTACATGCATAAATGGATTGGAAGATGAAAGGGTTATAGAAGAGCACATTGAGAAACTAATGCAATTAGATGAACGAAACACAACTACGCATTAGAGCCGAATATCGAGAAGGCGTGATATAAATCTTGGCATGATAGGCACATTAAGCGTAATTCATTTGAATTTGGAAGTATGGTCCTTCTCTATGACTCCAAGTTTACGTGCCACCCAGGAAAGTTGAAGGTGCATTGGTTGGGACCTTTGTAGTAACCAAGAAACTTAATTTAGGTACATGTTAATTACAAGCGCGAGGATGGCACTATGTTTCGATTTATTCAATGGGATTAGGATAAATCCTTACTATAAATAAAATTCTTAGTGTTTGTAATAAGGTAGTATTGCCACTTAGATTATATTTCCTTTCATTTTTTGTTTTTGTTTTCTTATTTTTTTGTAATAAACAAGCTTGTTCACAAGAAGTGATTACTATCTTTTGAGTCCATGTGCAAAGGAAAATGCATACTTTTAGTTGGGATGGAAGAAGGTGCCTATTGAAAAAGAAAATTTGAGCATATTTGGAGGTGCGCATGACATTGATGAAAAGACATGTTCTTTGTGAATAAAATTTGAGGACGCGTGAAAGCTAGAGAAGGAGATACAAGTTTCTAGGTATGATGGTGCACAAAAATTATTTAGAGGAAGTCCATGAAAATAGGAGGTGGTGTAGTATAATGTGAGGTAGGTAGTAACAATATATACTATTTGTAATATGGTGTAGAGGAAGATGGGTTGCAGACAAGGAAGTGTGTGCGCAAGAATATCCAAGATTGGGAATTAGTTGGTGTGCCATAAGGTTATGACTATCGCTCATGAGAAAGAAATGCATGGAAGAAAGTAAAAAGTTCCTTAGACGGAAAAATGTGTTTTAAATGGAAAACATAATTTTAAACTTTAAAGTAAAAAAGCATTTTAAAAGTGAAAAATCAAGGCGGTGGAATTTTTAAGCTACAAAAATCTATAAAAGGGAAAAATCGATTCATTTGTCACCTTGCATTCGAAGTGAATTGAGCAACCAAGTGAATTTGTGAAAATAGAATGGATTGATTAACAAGAAAACCTAATTAGTGTGTAGAAAACCTTAGGGAAGAGCTCTGTGAAGTTTGAGTTGAAGTGGAAGCATGAGTGGAGTATGGTTTGTAGGGATTGACATTTGGGTGGTTAGGCTTGCAGGCTCGTGGTTCTATGTTGAAAAGGTTTAAAATTGAATGTTGTAGAGCAAGATACCTAGGGCATGAGTTTCAAAGTAATTAAGAAAGATGACACCTAAGAAATTAATTTTAACATCTCCTAGAGGCAAGGGCAAGGTTCAAACAAAGAAGGTTGAGGCCGAGTACCCACTAGAAGAAATATACTTAGAAATGCGAGTATCCTCCCGGAGTATTAATGACACGTACATAAAAATAGAAGCTCATAAAGTGCAAAATCAATGAGTTTAGTCACAAGGCACTAGGACGTGAAGAAAATTTAAATATGGATATGTTATGAGAATATTTGGAAAGGAACACATCGGGACATGTATTTTGGATGATTCAATAAGAAAGACCCTCAAGAAGGTAGGGGTCTTTTAACTTTTTGAACTACCTTTCTTTTCCAAGACCGCACACCTCTAGTAATGGTTGATGTCAAGGGTACACGAGGATTACTTATACTTCTCAATCCTAATAATGAGGATCACATCCCGATTGATTAGAAAGGTCATAGGATTACGAGAGAGAGGAGAAGACCTAGATCTAAAACTACGTGATGATACAAAAATCAATAAGTTTACCGTTAAATTACAATATGAAAAGGGGGTAAATCCATGAATGTGGAGAATATTATAGACCCCGCAACTAGGGTATTTTACAAGATCACTAGTTGCAAACTTGGCTCTTGAGAGAGATGGGGGATGTGTATAAGAAATTTCTTTATATTATGCAAAAATGGCTTACAAGACGCAGTATAATATAACACAATACATCTCTCGATGTGATTATTGCAGAGGTGAGGTTACAAAATGAAGGAGTGGAAAAGATTACTTGGGGATCAATTTTCCTAATGATTGTTTTATGGTAGATTGTTGTCCTAGACGGGCTTGATGAAGATATGTGGGTACACGTAAAGGGAAAAAAAAACCTCACAAAACATTTTGTAGGTTGTACATGTGAAGGCATGATTAACAATGTATATGAGGCTAGATTGGAAAAATATTATATTAGGCTGCGCAAAACATTTAAAAATGAATGGCGCATACCATGTGAGTTACCTCAGGAGGTTAAAGATCAGGAAAATTTTGCATTAATACAACACTTTAGCCTTGCATGCTTCATGATGGTGAATAGGGAAATGGGTCGTGGTGAAAATTTTCATTTTCATTCACATATAATTACTTCAATTACAGTGAATCAAATTAAGGATATGTAGATGATGAATTTTGATGAAGAAAAAGGTAGACTTGGACTAGCATATGTTGCACACCACCTATGGGTATGCAACTAGACCTGCATACTTAGAGACCACTGAGATAGATACCTTAGATTTGAACCCATAGTTGAATGTCACAATTAAAGGGATTATATGGAGAGTCTTTTTGTAATGTGGACAAAGACACACAGGCGAGTGTAGTTAGAGGTTTTGACACTTACCTCGCCACAACCCAAGAAGAGAACTATGCCCTAGCCCAAGAGGAGTCATGAGGAGTATCTAGTCGAGGAGGAAGAAGAGGAAGAAGAGTAAGGTGGGATTGATCAAACATGTAGAAATGAAATGTTCTAAAAAATAAGGAAGCATGATGATGGCATGATACCTTATAAGCCATTTAAGGAGAGTCCATTGAAGATAAAAACAAAGCGCAGAGGGACTCAAGTAGTCTTTAGTGACGAATATGAGGAGAAGGTTGTAGAGGAGTTGGAGTGTGAGAGGGATACATGGGAGATCAAAAATAATCCACTTATAAATGTAGAACCTATCCCAGTGAGGGGAAAATATCCTAGGATCCCATCCAACGAGAATTCATCGGTGCATGATGAGGCTCCTAGAAATAATAAAGGGGATGATGATACTTATGAAATTAGAGAGGATAAGGGCGTGACAGGAGAAACTAGTACAGTCCTATTACACCAAGGAATCCTAGAAACAAGGATAAGATAGTGAGGAAACGAAGACCTCATAGTCCCCACACATGTATTTTGTTGATGATCCCACAAAGGTTTTAAGGGAGAGGTTCCAAAGTACAGTCACCACAAAAATATATTTGGATGGGACTTCTTGGACAAACATGGAGGGATATCACACATGAAAAATATGATATCTTGTAACATTCAAATACGTGTGGAGGAGAAATAGTTTGAGATCAACAAAAATTCTTTCACCACCTTGGAGTTAAAGAAGGAGCTAGGTAAGAAGTACAAGAATTTAGACATGATGTATCTAGCTGATGAAAAGACATGACATGCCTTTAATAAAATGGTTATTGAGGTTATGCGCATAAACCTTGATAAGGTAGTTATCATGAGGCTCATGGTAGAGGATAAAAAGAAGAAAGAGCATGAATTGGAAAAATTTAAGAATGACATCAACGGGGAGAAGAAGCACACTAAAGAGGCCTATAATAGAGGCAGGAGAATTGGTAAAGCATATTGTAGGTGCATGCCCCTCTCTTGTAAGCCAATCTTCAACTGACTAAAATGATAAGATGGAGTATGTAGAAGACTTAGTCGAGATGTTTCTGCTGGATATTAAGAGTATCATGGGGCCATTAGTTGGGGAGTTGGCCAAGAAAAAGGAATCGAACAAGAAAGTAGTGGAGCCCAATATTTCTATGCTTGAGGCCTTATTCGTGTAAATTAGGAAGTTATCAACAAGGTGGACTTGACCTTTAATATGTGTCAAAAGAGTGACTCCATTGTTAGAGTGCATGTTTCTAAAGAAAAGGAAGAGCTCAAGGTCATTCAAGAAAATTAACCAAATAATAAGGTTGAGCACACAAAATTCATGGAAGAAGTAATGATGTAAAAGGAATTAATAAATGCCACAAGGGACATAGTGGAGCTTCAAATCCAACATCTTTAGCTTTTAGTTTTAGAACATATGGACATGTTGGAGGGAGTAAGCTTTGAGTTAAATATTGGAATTAACAAATTGAAGGAGTGAGTGGCTAAGTTAGAGCCCGATCGGATCCCAAGCATTGTGGAGACCGTGCGGGGAAAGGCCGCAGAGGAGCTCATGGGAGGGAAAAGTTTGAACGTTAGTTAAGCGTAGAGTTTCCAAAACTCCTCTAGTAACTTGGAGGGTGAGGTGAATGCATGGAAAATTAATCTTAGGTCCATATTATTCATTCTTTGAATATTATTTTATTCATTTATTCATTAAAGTGATAAGTTTAGCAACCCATTTTTGAGGATCGCCAATGCATTTAGTGTGGGCTAATGTTGAGCATACGAAATGGATAATTATGAGCCACATGTGGAGGTTTGGGTCCACGGTTTGGGGGCACGAAGGGGGTGCATAAGTAGATTGGGATATCCCATGAAGGTTCATGCCGAAGAGAGATAAAGTTTGGGAATTATCCAATTCTTTGGTATGCAGCTAAAAATAGAAGAACATTGGAGGAGTGGTGTCCAAGAAAGATCTTTATTTAGAAAAACATAGGATGGCTTAGGATGCACACAAAGGAAGTAATAATTGGAAAAGGTACATGCATGAACCGAAGAAGATCATATACAGTACAAGATAATTATAGGATTAAAGAAAGTAATACAAATAAGTTAATTTATTATTAGCAGAGGATGTAAAATCATGCAAGCTTTACACATGGTTATTTTTAGGAATGTAAAGCATGCAGTCTATTTTTTTGAGCACACCTATTATTAGGAAATTGCATGGGTGATGAAAATAAATTCCCCACCCCTATAAATGCTTGATGTATGTCTTTATTCTAGAGTAGTAATGATATAGGGATCGAGTTGTGAGAGTGCAGATTGTATGCATGATATCATGTGTGCTGATGTAATGGATGATGATGTATTTAACTTCTTGATATAATATATTTTGATCTTAATGGATAATTATGGATGGATATTTTTTATTCATGCATTTTAGAATGGTTATTTAACAAAGTGCAATTGGTATTAATTATGGTACACATGGATTGAATGTTTTCCTTATTATATGTGTTTCCAAAGTGATGTGATTTCGATGATTGTATGTGCATGAATGGTTTCTTGGTTGATTATCATGATGAATATACATGCTAACTTCCTTTTAAGCACCACAAAGGAGAGACCTAGTAGTTTTGTGCACTTTGGGTTAGATTTTAGATCCGATCAATGAGGAGCCAGCACCCATAGCATGTGTGTGTAAAAAAATGACTACATTTTTAAGTAACCATTTGGCTAGGGATGATACATGGGGAGAGAATGTATTTTTTCCTATTTAGGAACCTTCTTTGATCTTATCTTCTTCCTTTTCTTTGCACCATTCGAAACCTTACATGACCATGAACATGTTATTTTTCCTCACATTTCTTTTGTTCTTAATGACACATTACACAAACCCCTTATCATCTCCCTCCTAGCCAATGCCATCACTTGCAAGTAATTATTTTGCCACATTTTCAAAATTCTGGATGACACCTTTGCTCACAAATGATGGCATTGGTATAAATACCAAAAAGACATTTTCACATAAGGACATAACACAAATACATATAGGAACTTTCCATTACTCGCTCTTTTTTCCAACTTGCATCTACTCGCTCAGCTCTTGGATTGGATCTTATTCTTGTTAGATTGGTTGCTTGCACTCTTGGGTCATCTATAGTGAAGGAGGACAAGATTTTTCCCTTTCTCCACCCAAAATCTATTCTCTCTTGGTGTATTATCCTTTGGGAAATAGATGCATCAACGACCACCCCCAATAGGTAAGTGCTTCAACTAAACTTATCATTTTGTATAGAGTAGTATCCTATCTTTGCATATTACTTTATGTTAGCTTAGTATTTTATGCACATGCTAGGTTAGCATATTGTATTCAGTTTTTTATCTTATGTTACATGATTTACTTTGTTTAGCATAGTTATTGCAAGTTCATCTTGTCATTAATCACCCCCATAGTGTTGATACCTCAATAGGGTTCCTTCCTCTTTTTGGAACTAGGGCCTTGGAAACCTTAGGTTGTAATAGTGTAAGGGTTACTTCCCTTTTGGTATTGTTATCACCAAATCACTACACCCCCTGAATGGCTTGAGTGTGAATGGGACATTCGGTGTGATTGGGTAACATGGGATCACCTCTCAAGTTGTGGGACTTGCAATATTGAGGTGAACCTCCAGAGAAGTCTGACTTCCTCTTCCTAAACTAAGAACTACACTACTCCTAATGCAATAAAAGAAGCTAACTAGACCTATACTAACATTTCCATGGGATTAGGGAGAGATATTTGCAAGAAATAAAACCTAAACCATAAGTGGAGATGCACCAACAAAGGGGTTTGCTAGACAAAGTTCTCACTTGCCAATGAAGAAATATGAACATGGGAAGAATGAACATGCATTATAACCCAATTGCATACAATTTTTCACTCCAAATGAGCACAAAAACTCCCAAAACTTGCAAAGGAAACATGGATTGCATAGTGTACCTAAAAACATGAGAAAGGAAAAAGAGAGCAGTAAAAATGATGAAAGGATAAATAATTATTCACAAAACATATTTTGTTACTCCAAGCACTTGCATTGTGCATCATTACAGCAAGAAGAGACAAAATTTTCCATTACAATTTTTAGAAGAAAGGCTTGAGAGCCTATAAATTCACAACATCTCAGCTTGTGAAGAGAGGGGAAGCTTGGAAAAATATCTAACTCTTAATTTGGCATTCCCTTTTACAATTTATAGCACTTTGACCCGAGGAGAGAAGAGAGGATAAATCCTAAAAATTAGGCCAAAATGTAGCAGATAATGGGGCCATGTTGTTGGTCATGCTTGACTGGAACCCTCCATGTTTTCTTTTCCTCACAAACTGTACCCAGAGAAAACTATCCTCCACTATGCCTCATAAATTTGAAAATTTGAATTTTCCTCCATTATTTAAAATAATATTTTAATAAAAAAAATTTAAGGGTCACTTGGTCCATTGTGGGACCCATAGATTTGAAATGGTGTTTGAAGAGGTTTTTAGTTTTCTTTGGTGTAACCATCTCACTAGCCAGCTCAGCGAGCTAGTTGGTGAGATGCCTTCTTTTGTTATGGGTTCTTTTCTATTTACATGGGTGAACTCCTTATTTATTACTCTTGACACCTTGGTCCACCTTTCAATGTCATATTAACTATCTCCTAACATGATCTTAACGGATCCTTAAACATAGATCGCTTTGCATAATTGTCCCTAAACCATTTAACACATGTATTCCACACCTCACTACACCTTAGTAAGTCATTTTTAATATTCCCGCTTGTGTTGGGTGAGCTCCTCCTATATTCCCCATGCTATGTTTGGATTGGATGGCACTTAAACATACTTGTATTGGTTGGGTGATATGCCACGTTTTATATTTTCCACACTTCCCACCTTATACATTGCATGTTGACCGAGTTTACCACTTATGTTGAACATTGCACGCCGATCAACTCAAAGCATTTAATTATACCAACCATGCCTTTATCACGTCAAACTCCTAAGGACCTTTGTAACTTACCACGTATACCTCAATCAGAGATGACTCGAAATAACCCTAATAGATGACTTAGCTCATTAACTCGATCCACCTATGCATTGACTTGGTCCTTCAAAAATTAGAGTTCCATCAACATTTTTTATGCTAAGCTTACCCTATTTTTGAAACTTGAAACCATTAACTCCCAAACTCCAAATTTTAGAGTTCAAGATTCAGAAATTTCCCTCAAATTTATCCAACTTGTTTGGGGTGAGTTCGAACCAAACATCTCCGAAAGCCCAAAATGGGCATCTTGAAACAATTCCCAAAATATCCTAACTTGCCTAAATCTGAAGTGCATTCCTTTTCCTCCCTTTGAGTCTAACTCGGCTCGCTCAAGCTCTACCTCTATTTCATATTCTACCCGTGAGTCCTTCGATGTCCACTTCTTCATTGAGTTCAATCTCTTCAACAACAAAATTCAACTCGACTTTGACTTGATCACACATTCAAGCTAGCTTGATTTTCACCATTCATTGATTCCTCAAATTCCATGAGAACTTGGCTGACCACGATGGCCCTAGCTTAACCAATCGAGTTATTTCTTCTAAGATATGAGTTGCATTCACATCCACCTTTTTGCTCATGCCAACCGATCTCCAAGCTCAAGCCTCTCATCCGTGCTATGCATTTACTTTTCCCCACACTTGGCCGAGTTAACACACATTGAAACCACCTCGGCTTCCACATTCACTATGATCACTCATACACCCTAGCGATTCATTATCTCCATGTCCAATCTCGGATCGTTCACCTGTCGTTAAGCTCTCAACACAGGAACACTCCAAACATACTTTGTCAACATCCCGAGCCTAGGACCATCATTCTCCCCAAAAATCACCTTACTCACCTCCTAATTATCTCAACGTTGAGCTAATTTTTCTTCACTCTTCTTACGGTGACAGGCCTTTCCATATTCTCCACTAAACTCGTGTTGAAGTTAAATTCGTCAATGCACAGTTCACTCAAATCGGCCCGAGCTACTAATTTTTTCCATTATTTGAGTCATGCCTCGAGTGTTTGAGTCCCCACGAACTCACATGAACTTCAATAGTGAGTTTGATCAAATACTCCAGGTGGTTCGGTCGACCTCCATGATCCATGCAATGAACTAATCTATATGTGTTCTTCTTTTGTGTGCTTGAAAACCGAGCCCAAGTTGAGCCACTCACTTATCCAAATCGGTCTTAACATCGTGCCTAGCTCTAACTTCCTTAACATTCTGACCTCCCATGTGAATCATCTCACTTCCCTAAAATAACCAAGAATTTTGTTTCCTTCCATGATACACCAAGACGATCAAATCATTCCTAACTCGGTCAATGTCAAATACCCCGTGTGATCTCACCACTTCGTTTTACCCAAATTTGATCTACTTTACCATGTTTAAGCCATGCTCAAGATCCAAGTCCAAATTCATGTGCATGAAGCACCTCAACCTTACCCATGTCTACATTTCCCCTATTTCCAAGTTACTTAGCCACGACTCGATCACCTCAAGACATTTGTGTTTATTCTCCGTGATCTCATAGCTCAATCCTTACCCCTTCTCAACAAGCCATGTAAAATCCATTAAGCCCCACCAACCTTGAGCTCAAAACCCCAAGAAAATATTAACTCGCTCAAGCTATAAGACCACGAGATCATCCATTTACATCATCTCATGACTATGGTGCTCCCCAAACGTGATTTCGGTCCCTATTTTGATTCTCTTGGGTTTTTGTCAAAACCGGAGAGTCCTGAAACATAGAGATACCCCTTAAATATTATTTACCAATTTTGATCATTTTTTCCGTGATGACTAGAAGTGGGCCCAACATGGGCAATTTTATCATTTAGTGCAAGGATTTTCCTTGTAATGTTTTGGAGTACTTCATGAAGGGATTTTCTAGTTTCAAAACAAAATCGGCCCTTTGTCTCGATTTTTCCCAAAGGGGGAAAATTGGATAAGAATTTTGGAAACCTCTCAGAATTATTTCCTACTAAGCACTATTCTAGTATCATTCAACATCCATTAGGCATGGAGTCACTATTGAAAACCCAAAAATGATCTTGAATAGTGAGATCATGTTCCTAAGTTACCTTAACATTGTTGTGTCCTAAACTAAGAGTAAATCTGTTGCCCGCAACTTCCCAACCTTCATAAGAAATTATTAAAATTCTCATTAGTTTAAAATTGTTTTGATCTAAAATCCTCACTTGTTTTCATCCTTCGTAAACTAACATACATGATGAAGAATAATTGTTATCCAAAATAAGCCCATGCTTATTTTTGGCTAACTCCTCCTCCTTTTCCTTTACTGGTATTTAAAATGGATTTTTCACACACTTCAAGGACTCAAAATTTTTGGGTATGATTTCATCAAAAGAGAGATTTTTCAACCTTTCTAGAAAGGTAAAAAGTCCTCCTAACTACTTGTATTATTTGAGTTATGGCTCGGTGGAGTTTGGAGGGGAAATTTTCCCTAGGCGGGTCCGTAGAGGTAAGGAGGAAAATTTTCCAGGGAGTCTCAGTGGTGGTGGAGCAGAATTGGAAAATTTTCCAAGGAAATTGGCGAGTGGAAGAGATAGGAGAAAAAATGGGCACTTAGCCCTTTTTGTGGAAAAAGGGCGCAAAGGAAATATTTGGCCCGCAGCCCGACAAAGGAAGAAACGGACTCGTGGGGCCAGGGAGGAATTTGTGACGCTGAGCCTTTTTGGCTAAAAACTCATAGTCAAAAATCAGCCCATGAGCTGTGAAGGAAGAAAAAGAATCACACCTTTGCGCCAATCAGAGGTCGACACGTGTCATTTTTATGACACGTCATCAGTGCATCGGTAGGGCATCAAGAGACCTTGGAAAAGTTTGCACTTTCACCCCAAAAAGGTTAAATGTTGGCTTGACCCCCCAACCAATTAGAATTAGACATGTGTCATGTGGACCTGAGGGGCCATAGATATTTTTGGGAAAATTTTCCAAAAGGGAAAAATTTAAAGGTTGAGCCCATAGACCCGTTTTTCACCATTTTGCCCTAATTTGGCCGCAGAATTTGAAAAGGTCATATATTTCGATCCAGTGGTTGAAATTCATAAAATTTGGTACCATTGGAAAGTTATCAATGACCTCTACACCATGGAATATTCAAATTAGATTTTTGGTCGATTTGGTGGGAGAAAGTTAAGAAAATGTCTCTACCATGGGAAAAATGCGTAACCGACCCCCAACCAAAAAAATTAATGAAGTATGGCATCCGTTTCTTCTCCAGCATGGCCGAATGCATTGAAAAATGGATTTTTGAGGGCTCCCTTACTATTTTAATGAATCTTGTTGGTGGTTGGAGATGTCAAATCAATTTTCCCATGTTTTTCCACCTTTCTTCATTCTGCTTCATCGTTAAAAGCCAGTTTCAGCTCATTTTGTAATGGTTAGATGTTCTTGCTCTTCCAAGCTCTTCTTATCTCCTTAGCAAAGCAGATTTGAAGGAGTTTCGACCTCCCATGAAGACTGTGACATGTTTTTTGCCTCTCTACCTATGTAATGCATTATATCAAACTTAGCAATGATAATGCATGTTCTGTGAATGATTTTGCAATCCTCTCATGCATTTATTATTGTCTTCTAATCTTTCATTATATTTTAGCAATTTGTGCATGTTTTGATGTTGCATCTCCATGATCTGTGTCTATTTTACAAAACAAGAAGTTCAGCACTCCTTTGGTGTATCACCGTTCTATTTTTGCTTAGTTTTGTTTCCCATTTCCACTCATTTTCTCACTCTGTCTCCTTAGTAGTTTTAGAGTAGGATTTTGAATCAAACCTCTACAAATTTCACGCATACACCTAAACAAAGGAGTAGGAACCAGCCTCAATCTGGAGAGTTTTCCCAATTTGCAAGGTCCCACACTTAGGGAAAACTCCATGTTGTGCATTCACACCAAATTGACCATTTGTCTATAGTAGATCTGAGGGTCGATTTGGGGGTGTTGTGAATCTACACTAACAGTTTTGGCACACCCGGTGGGACATTGGGGTTAGATATTTCATCTTCTCTTAGTGTCTCATGCAAACAACAACATATCTTACACCACCATGTGCCACTAATAATTTGTAGCATGCCGGTGGGACCAAGAGGTCTTCCACTTCATCTCATCAAGTTGATGTGCTCTTGGTGAAGATTTCAGCCTTTGGAGGCACTTGCAAACACATCTGGTGACTCCATCTGATCAGCAACCCATCTCTAAAGTTGCAGACCTTCTTTCCATTCATTTTCATTCATTTTCCATTTCATTTTTCCTTCCATCCCTTCATTCTTATTTCATCCCATGAAGTTGTGCAATCATGACTTCATTTTCCCCATGGAATTTGCATTTTTTTAGCAAGCAGCAATGTTTCCCACCTCCAACATGTTTTTTAAATCCTCCAGATCAGCATTTTGATCAAATTCAAAACCAATATGCATACCCATCTGAGCAATGCCAAATTCAGTTTGGCTATGAAGCATGTCAAGCACAAGGGTACGCAGATTATGAGGGCAAGTCAAGAAGAAAGTGCAGATTTTTGGAGAAGATCCAAAAGATGGAGGCAAACATGGTGCAATCTAGGGCTCAAGCACAAATGAAAGCATTTGGAATCGGTTGTAGGGCACCTTGTCCATGGGTGGGACCCTTTCCAAGGCATTATAGTCCACAAGAGAAACTTGACTTCATGGTTGCAACACTGCCATTGCTTACAAAGTGGACTGAAGGAATAGAGGTGTATGAGAGGAGTATTCAACAACCTTGTCAATGGGTAAGCACACCATCTCATGCTTTTTCTTTTCCTCTTTTCCAATATGCTTTATCTCAGCAATGTCAAGTTTCAATTTTCCCATCTGTTGTCCCAAAATTTAATTCTATTTCTTCACCTCCTAGTCTCCCATCCCACCTCAATTTCTCTACTCTTTCCCATTCCAAACAGCCATTCCCTCCAAAGAAACATGAGGTTTTACCTCCTCCATCACCACAAAAATTGCAAAACTAGTTGAGTTACAACCCACCACTCTTCTTGCCTTCCCAAGTCCATGTTGGGAAGAAAACAATAAAAAAACCAGCCAAGGAGAACATCAAACAGAGGAACCCAACAGAGAAGAAATGATAGAAAATATGAAGAGTTGGGATACTAAATTTGAGTTTCAAAGGTTCCCTTGATGGTGAAGCCAAAAGAGGAAGTTGGAGTTGGATAACAAGTGGTGGACAAGACTAACTTTATAGCAGCGGTGAAGCAAGAAAAACAACAGTTTGTTTGTGATGAGTTGGGTGTCCATGTTGGCACTTTGCCCAAAGAAAATTCTGATCCAATTTGCACTACAAAATCAGTCATTATGGAGGAAGAAAACCAGCTCAAAATCCCATTTTTGAGGAGCAAATGGATGAGATCAAGTTAGCTTTTGCAACAAAAGAAGAAGGAAGCATTATTAATACAATTTTACTTTCATTTGAAGGGGTTGATATGTTGGATGAAGCCATTATGGAGGTGAATAAAATAGGTCCAAAGGCATTGAATTATGAGCAAGATGCACAAGAAACTTCATGTTTCTCTCCCACTTCATCTCTCCAAAAATCTGATTTTTTGGATGAGTTCGAGCTGTCAAGTTTCATGTTTGAGAATGAAGCTAAACATGGTAAAAGAAATGCAGATTTGAAGGCCACCATGCAAGAGGAAGAGACTTTGTTGCAGCGGGACATTGAAGAGTTTGATTTCTTATTAGACTTAGAAGAATGTTTGGATGAGGAGCCAGCTGAAATTACAACATTTTCTTCTCCACCATTCATTCTTCAACATCAAGAGCCTACTGCCATGAAGGTGAACATTAAAAAATAGTAGCCTACATTTTGTGATAGCCTTTTAGAACCAAGTTTGGAATATTTAAATCTTCCATGTACTTCATGGGAAAAGGAAGGGAAGAGAAAGAGATTTTCACCACTTCTTCCACACCATCCACCCAAGAAGGTCCACAAGAAGACTCCATTTTGGAGTTGAATTTCAGAGAAATGGGCACATCTAAAGGATCAGACCGTGCCCAATCAGGTACTTGGCTTCATTAGAGCTAAAGGAGAAACCAAAACCAGTCATGCCTACTTCAGGGCATGAGGATGAGCATCAAAGTACCAAAGGTCACCATTAATACCTCCAGGAGTCTAATGTAGGTCATCTTGAGGAGGTATTTTCCATTAATGTTGATACCTTGATGATTTGGGTGGAGGACCAGATTATTCTTAGTTTTCCACTCATACTAATAGCCATGGTCAGCTCCAAATCATTTGCATGGCTGTCAATTTTGAAGAAAGGAATCTATTTTGCAAAACCAGCTGCAGGGTTTGTTTAGCCCAACTTTGCTTCCAGTTAGAGTAGAGTAGGTAGGTTTTATTTTAGTATAAGAAGTGCTTTTTCATACTCTACATATCCCAATTGGGATGATTTTCATGTTTGTACATAGTTTTTGTGGTGCGGTTTTTCTCTTGCACAAGTGCATTGGACTTGGCATTTGGTGAAGATCGGTTTCAGTTCTAGGGGGTTTCAAAGTGGTTCAGGGATCAGTTTCAAAGTCTAGATCAGCATCAGGCTATCACTCATGAATCCATGCCCAATGGATGATTCAAGGTAGCTGGTATTTTCATCTATTAGGTAGATGACCCTCGGAGTCGCCAAAGTGTTATCCAAAATAAGCCCATGCTTATTTTTGGCTAACTCCTCCTCCTTTTTCTTTGTTGGTACTTAAAATGGATTTTTTTCACACACTTCAGGGACTCAAAAAATTGTAGGTATGATTTCATCAGAAAGATATTTTTTCCACCTTTTCAGAAAGGTAAAGAAGTCCTCCTAACTCCTTGTATTTTTTGAGTTATGGCTCGGTGGAGTTTGGAGGGAAAATTTTCCCTGAGTGGGTCCACAGAGGTAAGGAGGAAAATTTGCCAAGGAGTCTCGGGCCAGTGGATCGGAGTTGGAAAATTTTCCAAGGAAATTGGTGGATCAGCGGAGATAGGGAGAAAATTTGGGCACTTAGCCCTTTTTGTGGAAAAAGGGCGCAAAGGAAATATTTGGCCCGCGGGCCCGACAAAGGGAAGAAACAGACTCGTAGGGCCAAGGAGGAATTTACTACACTAATCCTTTTTGGCTAAAAGCTCAAAGTAAAAATCATCTCACGAGGCCATGAAGGAAGAAAAATTAATCACACCTCCATGCCAATCAGAGGTCAACACGTGTCATTTTTATGACACGTCATCAGCGCATCGGCAGGGCGTTGGGAGACCTTGGAAAAGTTTGCACTTTTGCACCGAAAAGGTTAAATGTTGGCTTCGACCCCCTAGCCAATTAGAATTAGACATGTGTCATGCAAACCTAAGGGGCCACAGATATTTTTGGGAAAAATTTCCAAAAGGGAAAAATTTAAAGGTTTGAGCCCGCGGACCCGTTTTTCACCATTTTTCCCTAATTTGGCCGCAGAATTTCAAAAGGTCATATCTTTCAATCCAGTGGTCAAAATTCATCAAATTTGGTACAATTGGAAAGCTATCAATGCCCTCTACACCATGAAATATTCAAGTTTTATTTTTGGTCAATTTTGGTGGGAGAAAATTAAGAAAATGTCTCTAGCATGAGAAAAATGCAGAACCGACCCCCAACCACCAAAATTGATGAAGTATGGCATCCGTTTCTTCTCCAGCATGGCCGAATGCATCGAAAAATGGATTTTTGAGGGTGCCCTTGCTTTTTTAATGAATCTTGTTGGTGGTTGGAGATGTCAAATCAATTTTCTCGTGTTTTTTCACCTTTCTTCGTTCTGTTTCATCGTTAAAAGCCAAATTTGGCTCATTTTGTAATGGTTGGATGTTCTTGCTCTTGCAAGCTCTTCTTTTCTCCTTAGCAGGTGGATTTGAAGGATTTTCAGACCTCCCATGAAGACTGCAGCACATTTTTTTCCTCTCTACCCATGTAATGCATTGTATCAAACTTGGGAATGATAATGCATGTTATGTGAATGATTTTCCAATCCTCTCATGCGTTTATTATTGTCTTCTGATATTTCATTATATTTTAGCAATCTGTGCATGTTTTGATGTTGCATCTCCATGATCTGTGTCTATTTTGCAAAACAAGAAGTTCAACACTCCTTTGGTGTATCACCATTCTATTTTTGCTTAGTTTTGTTTCCCATTTCCACGCATTTTCTCAACTCTGTCTCCTGGTAGTTTTAGAGTAGGATTTTGAATCAAACCTCTAAAAATTTCACACATACACCTAAACAGAGGAGTAGGAACCAGCCTCAATCTGGAGATTTTTCCCAATTTGTAAGGTCTCACACTTAGGGAAAACTCCATGTTGTGCATTCACACCAAATTGACCATTTGTCTCCAAAGATCTCGACGGTCGATTTGGGGGTGCCGTGAATCTGCACTAACAATAATACCTTGAAATTTTCATGGAATCTAATATTTTCAAGTATGAAACACATTGGAACTCATGATTTCTTGGCATGCGTAGTACATCAAAAAAAATTGAGTAAACATATTTTGAGTTTGAGACATCATGGAACTCTATTAAAAACGGAATTTTTCCTTCTTCTTAAAAACTTCACCTTACAACACACTGTGAGAGAGAAACAAAGAAATCACAACACACACAACAACTAAAAACCATAAATGCTTCAAATGAAACATGCAGAGTGTGTCAGAACTTATTCTGCTGAAAACAAACATATTCCTACTCTACGCTAATTAGAGGTACAAGTGAGCTAAACAAACCTTGTAATTGGTTATGCAAAATAGCTTCCCTTCCTGACAATGGGTAGTCACGCAGATGATTTGATGATCAACATGGCTGAGACTGAGAGTGAAAAATTGAAACAAGCCTTATTCTCCACTTATTTTACCAAGACATCAACTGGAAATATAAAGTATGACTCTTTTAGTTGCTCTACATTTATTTTGTAGAGGCATTGCAACTGATCCTTGGGGATGTGAAATTCATCCTTGCATCCTGAAGTGAATGTGATTGTGTGGCTTCTCCTTTGGCACCAATGAAGCCAAGTACCTTATGGGATATGGTCTAACCCTTTGAATATGAAATTTACTTCGAGATTCAACTTTAACAAGGAAGTGTACTTGAAGACATCCTTGAAAAGATGGTTATCCATGATCTAATTTCCCTCTTGTTTCCCATTTACAAACAACAGATCTTCCACCAGGATGAATGGCACTAAAGTGATGTACCCTTCGCTTTATTTCTCTTCTTTGATAACAAGAAGTTCTTCCACAACATGTAACTCTTTTGGACAATTTGTAGTCTCTAATGTTGAACCACTGCAAATGTTTAAAATGTGTTGCTCATCTAAGAATTCCTCCTCCTTTGATTGACCTACATTATTAATCTCCTCGTTTAACATAAAACATGAAAGGTCAAACTCTCCTAATTTCATCTTTTGAAGACTATCAAGGGTAGCATGATCCTCAGAATATTCTCCTTCATCACAAGTTCTTTAACTAAATCAGTTCCGTGAATCGAAAATAGGAAGCTCTCCATGATATAATATTTGTTTAAAGCTTCCAAACCTAACTTAGACTTTCATGTGTGCTCCTCCTCTCGATTAAATGATTCGTATGGAATATTCAATTCCTCCACTCTTGATACAAGACAGTTTTTGTGGATAATGAGTTGTTCTTGAGCATTTCCTTTCACAACACTAGGCACTTTGTGTTGGAAAATAAGTGATGGAATAGAAAAATTGTCAAGTTCCATAGGCTCCTATCCCTCAAAACACTCTTCTAGATCTGATAGATAATCTACTTCTTCATTCTTTGGTTATGTTGAAACTCTAACTACCATCATGGTATCTTCTAGATTGGGATTTTTCTCACCTTGGTCTTCTTCATCTTCAAACATAAAGTTAGAAAGCTCAAATTCATCTTCAAAACTAGAAAATTGAAAGGATGAAGAAAGAGAAGGACTTGAAATTTATTGTACAACCTATTTTGCACTTAAAACCTTTGAAACTGGATGGTTTTCATCCATAAAAAGAATCTCCTCGTGACTAGATTCACTCAAAACACCTTGCACATTTGACATCTTTTCCTCTTTTTCTTGCACATACTCCTTTCCTGGAATATTTGGAGCTCACTCTTGTTCTTTTACAACTAGCTTCAGTAACTTGTGGGGAATCGGTGGTATTCAAAAACATAGTGCCAACATATATGTTGCATTTTGAACACATGGAATAATGATCATCATCCCCTTGTACTTTCTCTTGTGAAAATTCAATCTTTATCACTTGCTCTTGAGCTTCAACCTTAGCTAAAGGCTTAATTAGGAGAGGTATTTTCTCAATGTTTAGTCTTGCAACCCACTCCTTCAAATTCTCTACAAGATTTTATTTGCTAGGCTCTTCAATATCCACCTCCCTTCTGCTCATTTTCTGATCATGCTCTTCCCAAAATGGGTTTGGGACTATAAGAGGAGGGGTGAGTTGGGATTCAACAGCTTCCCTCACTATTTGAGATGGTGGAAGAGGTACAACTTTTTGTCTTGATGGACTTTGTAGAAAAGAAGGAATTTTAGAAAATGAGGAACAAAATATTCATGATGGGATGGAAGAATAGGATATGAAGAAGTGAATTCCACCATAGGGGTGATAGCTAGAAGGTTAGGATTATGAGGCTCAAGTTGAAATTAGATGGATGGGGACATGGGAAGAGGGTTGTAAGGTGGTAATGTAGAAACCTTTCATTGAAAAATTTTCCTATCATTAGGTTCATAAGTATCTCTCTTCTTGATCCATTCTATAACTCTAGTCATCATTTCGATTATGAATTGGAGTTTTTGTTGAGGATTAAACTCACCAAGTATAGGGCCAGTCCAAGGGTATCGATTCTAAAACCAATCTGGGATTCTTTTTTCATTTCCTTAATCCTTATTTACACTGTGTTATACTCCAATTCTCGAATATTTCTCTACAAGTGGTCTTCATTAGGTGTAGGATAGCCTCAGAATCTATGTAACATTGTTCTTTAACAACCTCAAAGTTTGGTGGATGACCAAACTGATATGCATCTTGCTCATGTGGAAATGCATGTTTGAACAGATATTCATCATAAAATTGGTCTAGAGGTGGATCATAATAGCCTAAAGATGGAAAGTAATGTTGTTGTTGCATGTGGGGATTCCACATTGGGAATGAAGTCATGATTGCACAACCTCAAGAATGGGATAAAAATGGAAGGATGTGAAGGAAACCTGGATGGAAATGGGTGAAAAAGGAAAGTTTACACTCAGAGAGTGGGTTAATTACACCAATGGAGTCACCAGTTGTGCTTGGGTTTACCTCCTAAGGCTGAAATTTCACTAAGAACACAACAAATTAATGAAATAAATTGAACACAAATACACAAACCTGTGAAATATATGACTCTTGTGGTCCCACCGAGTGTACCAAAAACTGTTATGACCAAATCACTACACCCCGAATGACATGAGTTTGAATGGTACATTTTGTTTTATTCGGTAACATGGGATCACCTCTTAAGATGTGGTAATTGTGGGCTTGAGGTGAACCTCCGGAGAAAATCAGCTTCCAATTTCTAAACTAGTCACTACAATAATCCTAATGCAATAAAAATAGCTAACTAGACTTGTTGATGAGAAAATTTTTGGGGAAAAATTGGTAGATATCTTTCCAACACTCCGGGAATCTAAGTCCCTCTACTTAACCGATGTATTTGTCATATATGCATGCGCGCAAGTAAAAGGTGGATTCTGGGTTGGCATTTCGACTGTGAGGATCCAACAGGGGCACTCCACTAACATCTGCGATAAAAGCTTACGGATATCTCGCAAGGGAAGACTTTTCTAAGAGAATGGGAAAGGGAGTAATAATGTTAGACAAAGAAAACTAATGTTGCAAGTATTAAATCATAGACTTATATACACCAGTTAGAACTTCATCACATGCACTAAAATTTAGAATAAAACAAATCTGCATAACCACAACAAGGCCAAATAGCATTTAATGAGTACAAAGTATCACCAAACTCCTCAGTCAAAAAAGGCTGGAAACTCCTTCTTGTATTGATGTTCAAGTAGAAATTGTACATAGCATAGAAATGCAAGACATTTTAGAATAGGTAAAATTGGAAGAAAAATTTTCTCTCTTTTTTCTCTTCACAAGGATATCTCTCTCATGAATTCACAAAAAATAGCTCATAAGTCTAAGAAGATCAAGAAAACCCTCAAATGAGGAGCTTACTACAATTTATCGAATAGAAGGCAACTCTTCATCTTTCCAGTGACTTTTCAAATACCATATTATGACTTTAGACTATTCATATTCCAATTAAATGTTTAAGTTCCTTATATAAAAACAAGGTGACTTAAAGTTTATATTATGTTTCGAAGTCACTTAAATATATATATAAAATTGCAAACCCCAACGTAAAATTATAACATTGAAGAAAGAGAGTGTTGGGTGAGAAGAGAAGAGAGAGAAAGAGGAGGAAGAAGAAGGAAGAAGTAGGAAGAATCATTATGCAGAAGAATGAGCCTGTGGTGGATTTGATCTCACTCCCTAACTAGTTTCCATCTCACGCTCCTAAGAAGATCTTTGTCTTTCCAAATTCCTTCTTTGAAATGAGTTGTTCTAGGTTCCATTTTGTCAACATGATGACGAATACAAATACTTCGCTCGGGGCCTCTGTCCATCCATCAGACACATTGTTGATATTTTTCACTTCCCGAACCATGATGGATGTTTCTCTACGATAAGTACAATGGCAGCCCGAATCTCTAAGAGGAACTCCAATGTTTCCTTAGTGAAGGACAATGGGTTGTTTTCCTATTCTTGACATGTTCCTTGAATGGATAAATTAGCTCATCAATGCCAGTTGTGTCTTCTCCCATTCTATGTACTCGAGTTTCTGAATTTGATGATTTATATTATCCCGAAACTTGTTCACTTGTCCTCTTTTTTTCTCTAGTTCAGCGATGGCCCGATTGACTACATAAAATCTAATTTCCAAAGAACTCGCCCATACAGAAATTTTCAGGTTTGAAGAATGTGTCTTGAACCATGTGCTCTCCTTCCACTTGTTCTTCCGCCACTAGATTTTTTTCTTGAACAATTGAGCCTTCTTCTATCTTGGCCCTCTTTGGTGACTTTTCATGAGGAGAAGTATCCAATTCTATGGATATTCATTTATAACTTGCTCCAGAATGCCTCAAACTTGAGGCAACTTCCACGACTCTTGATGAGGACTGATGAGAGGCTTGTTTTTGACCTATAGGCATACCTTATGATTGGATGATCATGGTTCTCTTCCTCTAAAACCAATTCCTTGTTCTCTTGACCACCTTCTTAGTTCACTCCTTTATATCCCCGATTCACTGCATTTACGAACCAGTCTACTTGAGGAAATGGAGAAACCTTGACTGCCACATACTCAGGATCATACATCTTTTCCCATCATCCTACAAAATATCTTTGAACCAAGAGAACTTGAATTTCCTCATTTCATTGATTTTCATCCTCATATGATCCTTTTCCCATACTTCAAATTCATCAACACAATTGGCCCAATAGTCCTCGATTTGTGGCTCATTCTCGTAATTATAGAACATGGAAAGAGTCAGGATTATCTCAGATGTTGAAATTAGGCCTAGCAGTGTAGGAATGCAAATTCAAATGAGCGAAGGTAGCCTCCAAATGAGATGCATCATTTGCATTCTTACATGTGAATACCCCAAGAGAGATGGGAAATGAGATCAACTTCTTCTTCCTACCTCTGAGCCTATTATTTACCTGTATGATTTTCCTACAGAGCTAAAATAGTACAATTTTGTTGCTAAGGTACTTAGGCAACTCGTAGGTAGGATAAGGTTAAGAATTGTATGAAGTAAAAGCCATACTTTTTTATCAAGGACACCACTTTTGGTGACATCTTGGACTCCAAATCACCCTCCAAGTTTTGGATCACATACATTGTGAATGCATCATTCATGTGAGTGAAGTTTATGTGGATTTCCTCCATCACCAGCTATGGAATTTTCTCGAATGCAAACGCCTTGGCTGAAATATTTTACGTGAGAGCCAATCCTTTGAATGATCTTGATCTAGTGAGAAGATAGACCAAGTAAGAATTCATGTGGAACTTCTTTGTCATGGGTACCTAGAGTAGTTCAGATGTAGATTGTCACTGATGATCTGCCCCTAGTCAATTCTCTTCTTTCCTTTAGTCATATTCAAGATGAAAAGGCCCATCCACTCCTATAAGTCTCTCATGTTCACTTCTCCCATCACCCTATTGAGGAGGGTGATTGCATCTAAATATCCCTCGCAAAAATCACACCTTGGAAGGGTCTTGGGAATTCTTGATGGCTTTCTCCCTGTCTTCATCCATGACCCAAGTGTAAATCCTTGTACATATGCATCTATCGCTTCCCATTCATGCAAGGCCATGTCCGATTGAGATGACAACCATGCTAGGTGATGTCAAGATTTTAAGAGAAGTTAGATGGTTATGGGAGTGATGACCACCATTTCCATTCCATTTTCAGCTCGAATCATTCATGTTTCGGGCTCATAGTGGTGTGAGCAATCCAATACTAACTCAAGGTTTTGTACAAACACATGTGGTGTCCTATGGCTTCAAACAATCCACTTGTGAATACATTATCTTCAATCTTCCTCATTACTATGTTGTCATATGAGCCCTTAGGTCATGTTGGTCCATATATGAGACGTCGTTGTCTTTTATCTCATATTCAAAAGTGAAAGGCTATGTCGATTCTATCATTTTCACTAGTACTTCATGTTTTTTTCAAAAAAAATAACTTACTATTGTTAGTAAGTGTAGAAATTTTTCTCCGAACCGTAACAAGGACTGCCGATTCATTTCTCCACTCTCGAATGCTCCTCTTGTGAAATTTAGCATCTGGAGAGACTTAATATTTTAGTAAGTGTGAAAAAACAACTTACTATTTTTAGCAAGTACAAAAAATTAACTCCTTCAAACCTTGACTAGCCGTGGTAACTAGAAATCCTCCTTCCCTCTGTGCTCCACTCACTTTCTAGACCAATTCTCTAATTCTAGCAGGTCCTTGTGAGGCCACTTACTATTTTTAGTAAGTGTCAATTTTAGACCAAGATGACATTTCGATGAATTTTTCTCACAAATACCTCTTCTGTGTTCACTGTCTCACTTGCAGTTTCTTTGGTTGATGACTTTCCTAAAATAGTAGTCTCCTATGTAGAAGACTTGCTATTTTTATAAAGTGATCTTCTAGTGGTCAGATTTTTGTAGAATGAAGTTTTTTTATATGGGTTTTACCAGAATCACACCTCGAAATGTTAGACCTACTTGATTAGCAGTTTGGGATATTTTAAAGTTTCAAAAATTTGACCTGGCAACACCTCTAAACATGGTAGCCATTAATGGACCTTGAAAATTACAGGTCTTTTTTTCTTCTCCATTCACAATATAAAATACATTTTCATTGTGGTTTTTGTTTCTTACTCCGCCGGTGAAATTTCTCTTTAATTCGATGCTTCGGTTTGATGGGAAATCAAGTTTTTCTCTCGATTGAGGCAAATGGAAGATTTCTTTAATGTGAGCACTCCTTACTACAAACGGGAGGTCCGAAGGTGATATTTTTGTGGTCTCGAGAATGATAAACATTAAAAAAATGTTTTTTTGTTCCATGTACTGGTTTTCAAGATCTCTTTAAATGTTTGCTTCATGGAGTAGAGGATATTGTTTCTATGGTGGAGCTGATTTGAGGTTCAAAGAATGGTGAATAGTGCAAGTGTGAGTAGGCTACGAACAATGGTAGGGTATGGAGAGTAAGAAGTTAGAAGCGGGAAAGAAAGTGATAGGAAGGATTTAAAATAGTCAAGAAAAAATTAGGAGTGAGGTGCATTATCATGTCCCTTAAGCATTAAGGAACAAGAGGGACATTAATTTACACGTGGAACCTAGTCGCGACACATGGCAGGTAAATCGAACGGCTAAGGGTTTGAGCCAAAAAGCAAGCTGAAAGCATTGGGGGCTGGAAACTAGTCATATGGAGGACCAAGAGACATTCCTTAGGCTAGGAAAACTTTTATGTCCCTATCAAAAAGGTACATGAGGGTCATCAATTTTCACTATTCTCCTCGGCTTGACACTTAGCAAGAATCAACAGTCATCCGTTTAGCTTCACTAGCTCCTGAGGGCTAAGAAAGTGTACTGGAGAGGGTCACATGGGTGACCAGAAGACTCATTGGGTCTAGGCATATTTTTATGTCCCTCATTTTCCCCAGCATAAAGGGAAATGAGGTTCATCAATTTTCACAGCATGCCTCAACTTAACATTTGTCACAGATCCAATGGTTGAGGGTTTGAGCTCTTGTAAGCACCTGGGGGTTGAACTGGCAATCCAGGAGGTTGTATGGGTGACCAAAGGACTTATAGGGTGGGCACATTTTTATGTCCCTTTTCTTGAGGGACAAAAGGGACATGAAATTGTGCCAGGATCTTGAGCTGACACGTGTCCTCATCAAATTTTGACTAATTCCTGAACTCAATCCTTAAAGGGAAACTTCAAATGGTGATATTTAAAGCTCCCTGATGGAATTGTTTGAAAAAAAATTATATGATATTGACTAAAAATGGCCTTATGAATCCAATGGTATGGGTATCAGGTCTTGATTCCTCCATTTGAGCCCCGAGAAAGTAGAGTTTTGATCTGGTCCTTTACTTATGCCTGGAAAAAACTAGTTATAAACCTCATTGACAATCATCCTTAGTGGATTCTATTGTCAAATTCATGGAAAACCTTAGGTTAGTGGGACGTACACCCTAAGGAGACCTCCAGATTTTAAAGAATATGGTTCTTCTATGTAGTGTGAGATGAGGGTTAGAAAAGTAAAACAAAAATATGAATATTAACTGAGCGATACACCGAACGATCCTTCTAAGAAATCAATCGATGATGCAATTGTCTAAAAAAAATAAACATTGAACGACTAAAAAGGGTGGAAAAAATTTCACCATAGGCCAGAGAAGATCACACAGAACACTACCTCAAACTACTTAAGTATAGCTTCAAAGATAGTAACAACACTAAGAGATGTAGATTTTCTACATGAAAATAAAGGCGATCAGAGACAAAAAAGATATGAAAATGATGAATAAAATGCACCAGGGGGAATATATATTACTCCAATAAATGTGCATAGTATTACATTGAAAAAAAAAAACAAGATTGTTGTTACAAAACCCAGGAATAAGGCTAGAGCTCTAGGCCCCTATCTTTTACAGAAAGAGGGTTCGAGACAAAGAAGAAAATTAATTGACTCTAAGATTATTTTCTATCTATCTTGATTACAATATATATAGGAGGAGGGGGGAGAAAAGAAGCCATTCTTTACTCCTTCTAACTATTTTTAATTATGATAAATGTAGCGAAGTAACAAGAACATAGTTTTCGAGATCTTTTCACACTTCCCCATTATCTACCCTTTCTAAAGAGTGAGAGCCATGCCTATTTAATGCATCTTTAACTATCATGTCAACTGAATCTTTTGATATGGACTCACCTTTTGAGGAACATCCCTTCACTCTTTATTACATAACCAGATCTTCTGATCCCTTATGCATTGGTTCCCGGCCTCATGACTCAAGCGAGCGCATATTTTGTCATTCTACTGAAATGACCCTTTGAATGCATGTGAATAACTTGAGTATTCATAGATTGGCACTCTTTGCACATGGACTACACATTAAATTTTCTACTGAATTTACAAGCCAAATGACCCTTTACCTCTGATTTTTGAAAAAATAATGAGTATTTAAATCTTGCATATAAGTCTCATAATCACTCATACGTGATACATGTCTTGTCACCTTTTGTGACCTACTTTGAACCTGGAGTCCATTTGTTTCAAGATCCACGTGGGAGGCCCGTGCATCCTTAAGATTTATAATTTTCTTCAGGGCTTTGGGAATGCATTGTGCCGACACTTGGCATCACCCACGAGCCTGTCATTTCATTACTTTGGGAAAGTAAAGGACCCGTTGCATATAATTCCAAAACCCCTTTTTGGGTGGGACCTGTGTAATTAGCTCCACATGGAAAGTCTACAGGCTTCTGATACTTTACTCCCTCCTTTGACTCTTGCGGTTGCGCTAGCTGGACACTTGGCATCGTCTATGATCCTACCGCTTTCTTTTTGATTTGGCTAAGTATTTTCCATTGGCGAAGATTCAACTCCAAATGGGCTTCGAAAATGCAGAATCCTCCTGATTACAGAATTTAGATAATAGTCTGGTGACTCACTGGGACCATTAGCCTACTAAATGGAAAGAACCCATAATCTCCCGCTATCAATTTGGTCTAGAACTATGCCTTAAAGCTACTCTCGAACCTGGGTTCGTAGCACTTTTGATGTTGTGAAGCCTCCGTAGTTACTAGCTGATCCTTACATCTTCCTACTCTCATAATAAAACTCGTAATTTATTTTTGTGAGAGTAGAAAATTGAAAAAATAGCCAACAGTAATCCTCTAACTGATTTTAGTTGCTCTACATTTTCTCAAAGTGAAGCTTGCAACCGCCTCAGACAACTACGAATTCTTAAGTGATCCGAAGTCTTCCTATGGGATCTGGTGCCTCTTAATGGAGTAATATAAGTGTGGGCCTATACAAAAGACAAAACATACATGCCTCAAAGGTATAAGCTAAACAAAACCCAAAACAGGCAGGGAAAAATAGCTTCCCTTTCTTATAAAGCGTGGCCATACAATTAATTTAGCTATAGATATGGCCTATAATAAGAGTGAAAATTACCTTTCACTCTTCCACCCACAATATCAGTGAATAGAATGAATACCTCATTGAGATGTTCATCTTTTGGTTGGAGGTGTTGTAGCTAACCCTTGGGGTCTTGAAAATTATCCTCATGCCTGAAGTGAGCATGACTGGTATTGAATCTTTCCTTGGTCTTGAGGAGGACCATTCTTTGGTGGGAGTCGGTCTGACTCTTTGTTCTTGCCCATTATTCTGGATTGCATCTTTTGGAACAAGGATTTCTTGCAGGATTCTCTGAAGGGTGTCATCCCTATCCTTTCCCTCCTTGTTTTTAGCATCTTTTTGGTGAATCTAGGCTCTTCAATTGAAAGAAAAAATATCTCAATAATACTTTTCTCTAGAGCCCTTAGACTAGTCCTAGGGGAGCTGTTGTGAGTGGAAGGCTTCCTTTTTTCAGTTATGATGAAATGGCAAAGGTTTTTATTTCCACAGGACCTTCTTCATCGATTCATCCCCCAAATTTGATAATCACTTGATCTTATCTTCTTCCTCCTCTATCAAAGCTTTACGCTTTTGTATGATGGTTTTTGAGTCTGCAAATTCTCCATCATGTGTGGCTTTATCTTGCAATATGAATCCCATTGGAAAAACTTTTCCAAGGGAGATGATTTGTGGGGAGGACAAATAGAGGCAATGTCTGCAGCTTTTCTATCACTCATCTTGTGATATGAACCTCCTGATTTCATATCACTTCTAACCACATGCTCCTTTTCTTTTGTATTTAGAGCCATTGCTTGCTGGTGTGAGGGTTATATCTGCTCAAAGAAAGGGGAAGTGTGGAATAGATGGCTTGGAGATGGAGAAAGGGATGATCCATTGTTGGTAATGAATTCATGATTACATAACTCCATAGGATGAAGAGAAACGAAAGACGTGGAAAGAAAAATTAGTGGAAATGGATGAGAGGGAGGTTTTGAGCCTTTATAATGATTTTTCTGGACCACATGGAGTTGTTGGATGTGCTCCAAAACTATATTCATTGAAACTTAAACTTTATCAGGAACAAACCGAGTTGATGCAATGATAAAATACCACTCGAAGTCGTCCCACTAGGCATGCCAAGAAAATCTGTTGATGATCATCCTTAGCGGATTCTATCATCGTGAGTCATGGGAAACCTTAGGTTAGTGGGACATGCACCCTAAGGAGACCTCCAAATTTTAAAGAAGTTGGTTCTTCTCTGCAGTGTGAGATGAGGGTTAGAAAAATGAAACAAAAATATGAATATTAACAAAGGCAATACGTTGAACGAGCCTTCTAAGAGATCAATTTAGGACTCAACTCTCTAAAAAAGAGAAATGGTGAACAAATGAAAAGGGTGGAAAAATTACACCATAGGCCAGAGAAGATCACACATAACACTACCTAAAATTAATCAAGCATGACTTCAAAGATAGTAATGACATTGAGAGATGCACAGTTTCTATGTGAAAATAAAGGTGATCAGAGACAAAAAAATATATATGTAAATGATGAAAAAAATGCACCACAGGGCATATATATTACTCCAAGAATTGTGCACAGTATTACATTAGAAAAGAGGAAAGATTGTTGTTACAAAACCTAGGAAGAAGGCTAGATCTCCAGGCCTCTATCTTTTACAGAAGAGGGGCTCGAGACAAAGAAGAAAACTGAATGACTCTAAGATTATTTTCTATCTTGATTACAATATATATAGGAGGAGGAGGAGGAGATAAGAAGCCATTCTTTACTCCTTTCCAACTACTTTTAATTATGATAAATGGATCAAGTGACAGGAATAGATTTTTCAAGATCTTTTTCACACTTCCCCATTATCTGCCCTCTCTAAAGAGTGATATCCATGCCTATTTAATGCATATTTAACTATCCTAACCGACTCTTTTGAGATGGAATCACCTTTTGAGGAACATCCCTTCGGCTCTTTATTACATAACCAGATCTTTCGATCCCTTGTGCATTGGATCTCGACATCATGACTCAAGTGGAGCATATTTTTCATTCTACTGAAACGACTCTTTGAATACAAGTGAATAACTTGAGTATCCGTAGATTGTCACTCTTTGCACGGGACTACGCATTAACTTCACTACTGAAGTGACAAGCCAAATGACCCTTTACCTCCAATTTTTTTTGAAAATCTCAAGTATTTAAATCTTATAGATAAGTCTCATAATCACTCATACATGATACATGGCTTGTCACCCTTTGTGACCTGTTTGAACCTAGAGTCCATTTGTTGCAAGATCCACGTGGGAGGCCCGCACATCCTTAAGATTTATAACCTTCCTCGAGGCTTTGGGAATGTGATTTTTCGACACTTGGCATTGCCCACAATCCTTTCATTTCATTACTTTGGTAAAGTAAAGGAACCTCTTCATATAATGCCATAACCTCTTTTCGTGTGGGACCTATGTAATTAGCTCCACGTGGAAATTCCATGGGCTTTTGAGACTTTAATCCCTCATTTGACTCTTGAAGTTGCACCAGTTGGACACTTGGCATCATCTGCAAGACTATTTCTTTCTTTGTGACTTGGCTAAGTCTTTTCGGTTGGTGAAGATTCCACTCGAATGGGCTTCGACAATGCAGAATCCTCTTAATTGCAGAATTTAGATAACAAAACCTATTGCGCCAATGTGTTGTGAAAAATATGATTTCACCATCTTTTAGTTCTTGGAATTTGATTTCGACAATGTATTTTTGTCTCATAACTCCATCAGAGCTCATGGAATCACTTCCTGAAGCTCAGTAGCTCTTTTGACCCTATGTACTTGCTCGGGCTTGTGAACCTTATTTTTATCAAACTGCCCCAACTTCTCCAAATAATTCCTAAATCTTCCAAAATCACTTCCATGATATTTATAGACCCTTAATTCACCTCCATGTTAGATTTGAATCCTCTTTTCCACTCTAAGGGTTTGCACTCATCCTAGGAAGGCTAGTGATAGCCCTTCCCACATCTACCCGAAATTCACATTTTCTAAGAACTCATAAAATCACCTAGGGGTTGACGTGAATTTCCTAAATCACCTAGGGAACTTATCTAACATCGTCTGGGAGGTCATCAAACTGACTGTGTAGACCTGGGGTGCCTAGGAAGGATAAAATATTAAAATTTTGGCAAAGTGGTATCGTTGTCATGCTTGGAAATTGTCAATTTCCTGTTACACATTTACATGACAACAACTAGCTCTATCTTGGGGACATGACATGGACTGAGTGCAATAAAGACATGACATGGAGAATCCCATAATCTCAACTTTACAATACAAAGACCAGTGCCTTATCCATTGGACCCTATAGAGTCATGTATAATTTACAAGAGAGAGAGATAACAAGAAGAACACACACACACACACACACACACACACACATAAAAAGGAAAGACACACACAACAAAAAGGGAAACACATTGAAAAATCACTTATGGTACAAGGTAGGGGATAACCCACTTTCACTGATGATACAATTTTAGATATTTCCCACTAGGAAGAAATTCACACGGGGTTCCATCCAGGTATGAGAGTAGGAAAATGTTTTCACCGCAAGCTTCATGAACCTGGAATGGGCCAAGCCATAATGATTCAAAATTTCCATGGCTACCTTTTGGTTCCCTCTTTTTTTATTATTGCAGGACAAGGTCTCCAACTTTGAACTCTCTCGTTTTGGATTTCTTATCAAATATCTTCTTCACCTTCAGTTAATGCTCTTTGATACAGTCCACCACTCAGAGTCTATTCTCTTCTAGATTCTCAAGAAAAATGATCCTCTTGTCAATGGAATCCTTGTATTGTCCATCTTTTATTCCCTGGAGCAACTTGAGAGATGACATTTCAACCGTGATGGGAATTTCTACTTCGAATCCATACAGCAGCTAGAATGGTGACATACATATTGCCTTCTTGGGAGTGATCCTATCCACCCACAATGCATCATACAAATTTTTGTACCAATTCCTTTGGTTTTCATCTACAAACTTGCGAGATAATGGTCACGATGTTCTTATTGCTTGATTTTTCCTTACCATTTCCCTGTGGATAGTAGTATAATGATTGGGATAGGGAAATTCCTTAACCGTAGTGAAACTCATTCAAATACCTTGAAGAAAAATAGGTAGCAGATTGTCTGCACAATCTTCTCGGCACTCCAAAACGTACTTATGATATTCTCTTTGATGAAATTACACATCGCTTCGAGTGTTAGCTTGCTTGGCCGGAATTTCCTCCACCCACTTTATGAAGTAATCTATTATTGTGAGTATGTAGGTGTGCCCCATTCTTGAGTGAGGATTTAGAACACCAATTAAGTCTAGCCCGATTGTTGAAATGTTTCTTCAATGAAAATTGTCCTAAGTGGTAGTGCTGCAAGTTATGGTCTCCCAACAAATTATTTACATGCTTCACATTTGGAAACCCGTTCTTGAGTGTCTACGAAGAGGGTGGGCCAATAATACCTTCCTCTGAGGATCTTATGTGTAGTGAACATCGCTAAAAATCCCCACCACATGCTTTATCGTGATGTAATTTAAGCAATTTTTCTTGTTGCTCTTTGTCTACACATTTGAGAAAGCACCCATCAAGACCTATTTTTTATAGTGCGTGGTTCTAGATCACAAACTTTGTTTCCTTAAGCTTGATTGTTATCCTTTTTTGTAATCGAGATGAGGAGGTCATTATCCATAGGTTGTATAATAGGAAATATTAGCATACCATTCATCAGTAGTGGTTACGAAGAGAACATGTGGATTATCTTCAAAGCAAGTTGAGCAAGCATAGTTAGCTTTTCCATGTTGATCTTTGAGAGCTTCATCTTCAACAATAAATCTACACATGCCATTTCCCCATACCAAATTGGAGGCGGGATCTCCAAATCATACTCTTGAATATTTGCAACCTAGTTTCCTCTTTTATTTCTAGGATCTTTTTGTGTCAAGATAGACTTCATTACACTGTCGGGGACAATTACCATCATATGAGAATTGAGTATGTAAAATCTGAAATTTTTTACAGCCTTGACCACCAGATAGGCATGTTTCTCCAACTAGCTATATTTTATTTCATGCTTTTCAAATGGGAAGCTCATGAAAGTAATGGGTGCCTCCACACCTTCATCATTCTTTTGGACAAGAACAAAGCAGAGAGCATATGTTTCAGTGCATAGCAATATATGATGAATTCTTTTTTAAAATATGGATACACGAGATTCAGACCTTTGGTAATTGATTTCTTCAAAAGCTGCCTTTCCTTCATTATTCCACTTGAATCTTAATTAAGGTTTCATCATGGTGGTGATGAGCAATTCTGCAAACTCCGGAATGAAATGGCATGGAAAATTTACCTTTCAAAAGAAGGAATGGACTCCTTTCTTGCAAGTGGGAAAAGATAGTGCTTGGATGGATTTTACTCTTTTTGGGTCAATGTGCACTCCATGTTTATTTATGATGTGCCCCAAAACTTGCCTTCCTTAACTCCAAAAATTCACTTTTTAGGTTTAAGGATATGTCATGCTTTCTACATTTTGTGAGTACCTGTTCCAAATGGTGAATATGGTCTCCCCTCTTTTTCAAGAAAATTGTGAGATCATCCAAATATATGACAATGCAATGCTTCAAATCTTTGAACATTTGGTCCCCTTCCTTTGGAACTTATATCCTACATTGATAAGGCCAAAGGGTGTTACTTTGTATGAAAAATCTCCCCAAGGTGTTATAAAAGATGTCTTGGTACGATCCTCATCTGCTATTTTGATTTTATTATACCTCAAGAATCCATCAAGCAATGAGAGCATTTCCGATCCGGTGACCATTTGCAAAATGTGATCCATGACCAAGAGTGGGTAATTCTCTTTCAGTGATGCCTAGTTAAAGTTGTAGAAATCTACACATATCCTTATTTCTCCATTCTTCTTCCACACTGGCACAATGTCGGTCACCCATGTTGAATGGTGGATGCAAAAGATGATCCTCACATTGAGCATCTTCATCACTTCCTTTTTAATGGTATCAACAATTTTTGGGTTGTATGGCCTTTTTTCTGAATGGATTCAAATCCACTTCAAGGGGATCAAGTGATGTGTTTCCTTTGGTTGGAAGGATTTGAGCTCATCATAAGAGTAGGCCAAAACATCTAAATATTTCTTGATTAATGAAATAAACCTTCACTTCTCCTCAAGTGAACAACACTTTCCAATGTTGACCATTCTTAGGTTCTCTAGGGTACCGATGTTTTCCTTCTCAAAATCAGAAAGGAACTGAGAAGATTTATTTGATTTTTCTTGAATGAATCTATCATGATTATCAAATATATCCTCCATAGAAACTAGGCCTTTAGGAATCTTATTTCCTTTCAATTTGATCACCCCTCTTCGTTAACTCCTTCAATTCCTTATTTCTCCTCTTCATCTACTTCTTCTCAATGTGGATTCTCACTTCCTTCAAATAAGAGATTATTGAAGTTGTCTCTTTGCTCCAAGAATGCCAGAAGTTGATTATCATCATTAAAGACTTACCAATGATTTTCATTATCTGGTACACTAGGCCTGAACACCATCTCAATGGTCACTTTGTCTTTTCCAAAATAAGGATGGGGTGTCACTAGGGAAGATGAAACTGCAAGGGAATCAGACTTTTCATTCTTCTCTCATGGAACAAACTCAATGGAAAATGCATCAAAAGACTCAATGTAGTCCCATACTCTATTTCTATAATGTCGAAGTCTTGGATTTTTCACCTGATATTGCTGTCAAACTTGCTTTACTATCACCTCCACATCACCTTGGCATTTGAGCTTCTTGATTCCCATATCTTCTGCTACACCCATGCCCAAGAGGAGAGCTTCATACTCCATCGTGTTATTTGTATTATCAAATTATATCTTGTAGGAAAATGGGTACAATTTTCCAAAAGGAGATCATAACACCACACCTACTCCCGAACATGTGTTGGAATTACTACGATCAAATTCCATTGTTCGGACTTGGTCTTCTTCTTCCTCCTTAACAAGTGGAAGGTTTTCATCTTTTTTGATGTGAGGAAGTAGTTTCCTAGCCCATTGTCTTGAAAAATAATGTTTGTTGTTGGATCATAAGATTTTTGTATTGTATACTTAATCTTCCTCAATGGTAGTAATTTATTCATCTCGACTTTCTTGAGATATTTGTAGATGACCAATCCATTTTGATTTCTGTGCTTAAATATCTACAGAAACTTCGGCTCAATAGCATCCCAAATGATGATGGAATTTCTACCACCAAGATGGTGAGAAGCACCTTCTTCTTTGGAAAATCAGCTAGTGCTACCTATGCATCTTCGCACCAATGGTACTTGTTTGCATTCCATAAAATAAAAATATCCATTTTCTCATGTTAAGGTGATTCCTAGAGAATTTACAACTTTTACGGGAATCACATTATTTGAGGCTTTGGAATCTATGATGCAATTGTTGAGTTGGAAACCTTTGATGAGAAGTGGCAAGTAAAAAGGTTTAAACTTGTTGGTTTTGGAGGCACTAAGGGCTAGCATGTTTTGAGAAGGTGGGGTGGATGGTGTGGGAAGAAGACATTTGGAATTAGCATTTTATTCTATAGGGTTACCACCATGGACTACATCAATGAACCTATCAAGTTGAGTGAGGTGCATCTGTAAGTATTCTAGCTCTATGATCTAGACTTTGGTTTTTCTTGTGTGTTCCAAAAATTCAAATGGGGTTATGGATGGAAAGACAGAGGTTCTAGGAATGACAGGGGATTTACATGGCAAGGGTTTTTTTACATTGGGGATTGGATTTTCTTTTACATGTGTAGCAACTAGTTTAGAAGGAGATGGGAATGCAAATTTTGATTGAAACTTAGATGATTTTTAGGAATTACATTTGAAGAAGAATTATTTTTAGCAATTTTAGGATTATGATAAGGAGTAGATGACTTACTTGGTATGGCAATATGGTTCTTACTAACCAGTGGGTCTAGTTTTTCCTTAGCCAACTCCATTGAATGCGGTAGTGGTCTGCATCGACACTAAAAAATTTCTCCGTAATTTCTATTTCATTAATGTATGTATTAGGAATAGGATATTGTTAAGTATAATTAGTAGTAGCGTCTGATAGAAGATAACGGTGCTACCGGTACAACGCCGCCAATAATGTATAGTACGGTAACAGTCAAAGTACAATAGGAATGTTGTGGTAAAAAGTAAATATTTGTCGTAAGTGGTTTGGTAATGTTAAAATGTCAAAGTTAGGGTAAGTAGAGAAGTAGGGTCTACATGATTAGGAATTAGAAATATTATATTAGTAATAAGGACAAGGAGTGATGTCATAAATATTTTGTGTATTTTATTTGTAAAAATTCTAAAAAGGTGGAACCCATGTGAAATGATAAGGTTTATCTTATCTTAAAAGATAAGCTTACATGTAAAGATAAGAGTTAAGGTATGGAATATGATTCGTCAGAGTAGATTTCTTATCCTATCTTAGAGATAAGGTGGATAAGCTTGAAAGTTCTATAAATAAAGAGGCCACCCCCCTCATTTAGCATAGAAGGAAGTAGTGAGAAATATTGTATGAGTAAGTGTGTAAAGGAAGCCATCATTTAGAAGGTGTGTCAAAGAAGCCATTAAAAGGTATAATTGTGAAGTTCTCACATAGTTATTGTTGGAAGGCAAGTGAAGTTAGTAACACTTGAAGTACCTCATGGGTGAGATTGTAACAATTTCATGTTGATATTATAATTTACACTTATATTTCAAATTTTCCATCATTCCTTCGTATCGTAGTCTATGGTATTCTTGTGTTATGTTTGTTGTTGTGTTCCAGATTACATCCACCGAACTAAAATTTATGCATTAGTAAATAATCATAGCACGAGGAGTTCCCGGTGGAGAATTATCATAGTGCCAGATTGGTGATGACATTTTGGTTCTCTTTCGGGACCATTCCTCGTTGGTGGATTTTTTGGAGAGATATTCCCACTTAGTCAAAAATCATTTGGAGGGTAACCTTGTTTTTACTGTGCATAGTAGTTACCATGGTAAAGTCACTTTTTACCATGAATAGTATTTACTGCAGTAACTTCACTTTTTACTATGAATAGTGTTTACCATAGTAAAGTCAATTTTTACCGCAGTAAGTCAAGTTTTACCATAGTTTACCGTGGTCATTTCTATTTTACTATAGAAAGGTGTAAAGTCACTTTCTATTATAGTGATTCCAATTATTTGTGCACATAAGTCTTGTTGATTGTACTTGTGGGTTGGTATTTCATTGTGGTTACTTTTGAAAATGGGGAAGATTCCTATTTTTTCAGCCCAATCTAATGAAGATGCTTCCTCTTTCATTCAAGAATTTAAACGATCTTGCATTTGTAATGGCCTCATAAGAAGGGAACAATGGACTGAATTTTTTCCTACCTTTTGAATGGTCCGGCCCTTAGGTGGTTTGAAACATGAGGTGATAATGTGAAAAACTCATGGGATTTATTAACTAAAAGTTTTCTTGAAGAATTTGGTGAACAACAGAAATATGCTAGATCTCATGATCGATATCACAAAGCTATCCCAAGGAGAGAAGGAGAAGATAAGGGATTATCATGCTCGTGTTCTAGAGCTAAGGAGGAAGCTCGATGCCCAGATCTGGAAGGAAGGATTAGCGGATGGGTTGATGAATGGCATGGATAATCTCCTCTATAAGCACTTCATTCTTGGGATGAAGCCAGAGATCAGACAATGAGTGAAGTATGACCGCCCAATGACCCTCGAACAATAAAAGTAGATTGCAATAAGGCAAGAAGAAAGCATGGAAGAAGAGCCCAAAGAAATTGTTGCTAAGGTAATGTGACCTACACCAATACCTTTGGTCCAGAATCCACAACCACTCTCGATGAGCAAAAATATTTCTCCTAGTACATGTACTGAGTATGAAGATCTACTCAGGAAGATGGGTCAGTTAACTATTAATCTTCTTCAAGGAAAAGAATTTAGTTCTCAGGGAGGAGATAGAGGTCCAAAAATAAATATTTCTGAAGTTGTATGTTATGGTTGTCATAAAAATGGTCATTATAAGTATAATTGTCTAGATAGAGCTTCTACATCTAGTACAAGAGATAATGATAAAGGAAAAGCACCTGTGAATTCTTTTGATGTAGTAGATAGGAGCATAAATAATGAAGTAGATGTGTTTGTAACAAAAAAAAGAAAGAAAAAAAGATAACCAAGATGGAAATGATCCTAAGAAGATGAAAAGGAGAAACTAGTAATAAACATAGGAGAAGAAAGTTGGGTGTGCGGGATTTTCGATTTCACAGAACAAGGACCATACTCCATCTTAGAAGATCTATCCAAAAGTCCTGCAAATATTACATATGGTCAACTCTGGCTATGTCTTTCGAGAAGAGGTGGGAGCGTGAAGTGGACTCAATGCTCGACGAAGGAAGGAGGTTGAGGTCCCTGTTTTAGAGGAAGAGGTAGATCCCTACGCTCCATAAGCTGAGGTATTATGTAATGGTATTTCAATTCATGATGTCTTAGTTGATGGAGGTGCTGTAGTTAATGTAATGACCGAGTCTGTAATGAATATGTTGGGTTTAAAAATTGATTGCCCCTCAACACTTATGTTAAGGTCATTAAATAAAGGAAAAACTAAACCAGAAGGTGTTGTTTCAAATGTGGCAATATATGTTATGGGTGTTGTATGTGTGGTAGACTTTCAGGTGATGAAAAATGGTACTGTTGCATACCCAATGTTGTTGGGAAGGCCATGGCTAAGGAGAGTTCATGCAAGAAACTACTGGAATGAAGGATTCATGACACTTGGACGTGACAGAGAGAGGGTGAAGATAAATGTGATCCCTCAACATCATAAGGTAGAACTTGTGGATTCAAGTGATGAAACTGATGATTAGACATCCTCTTATTACTCTAATACGAGTGACATGGACACAAAAGATGAAGAAAGTGAGGTTGATGTTTCAGTCATGGATATCCTTCCAGTCACACCGACTCATGAACCCATAAAATTATCTGAAGAAGAAATTAATGATCGTCTCCAACAAATAAAGATTGGTGATGTTGTGATGGAGAGTGAGAAGGAATCCTACCTCCAGCTCTTTTGAAGGTACATACACCTATTCAATTTTGATTACAAGGAACTCCGTCAAGTAAGTTGGTAGAACATTCTATTGAGCTTTGGTGGTCATATTTCTATGGAACTAAGTTTTCTGATATGGGATTTTTCCTAATATCATCCCTCTGAAATCTTGGACATACCCAATCAGTAGTTTGAGAGATTTTAAAGTTTCAAAAATTTGACCTGGTAACACCTCTGAACACGACAACCATTAATGGACCTTGAAAATATTAGGTTTTTTTTTCTTCTCTGTTTGCAATAAAAATAACATTTTTATTGTGGGTTTTTGTTTCTTACTCCGTTGATGAAATTTCTCTTTGATTCGACTGCCAGTTTGATGAAAAATCAATCTTTTCTCTCCGTTGATCCAGATGGAATATTTCTTCGCTATGAGAACTCCTTACTACGAATGGGAGGTTTGAAGGTGATTTTTTTGTGGTCTCGAGAATGATAAACATAGCAAAAAAAAATTGTGTACTAGTTTACAATATCTCTTCTAATTTTTGCTTCATGGCAATGGAGATTTTCAGGCTTCTTCTTCTTCGTTCTTCGTTTCTTCTTCTTCGTTTGATCAATCCTTCTTCCGAGACCTATATACTATTATGGAGAGGAGGATATTATTGTTACAGTGGATCTGGTTTGATTTTTAACAATGGTGAACAAAGTCTGCAAGTGTGAGCGGGTTTCAAAGAAATGGTAGGGTATGGAGAGTAAGAAGTTAGAAAGGGGAAAAAAATAGCATGAAGGATTTAAAATATTCAAAAAATGAAAATCAAGGGTTGGGAACATTTTCATGTCCCTTGAGAACTAAGGGATGATAAGTACATCAATTCTTACATGGCACTGGTCACGACACATGGCAGAAATCCAACGACTCGAGGTTTGATCTAAAAAGTAAGTTGGAAGCACGGGTGGCTTGGAAACAGGTCGTATGGAGGACCAGGAGAAATTCCTTAGGTTGGGAACATTTTTATGTCCCTCATGACCCCCAGCACAAATTTACATGAGGGTCATCAATTTAGCTCCACTGGCTCCTAGGGGCTAAGAAAGTGCATTGGAGAGGGTCACATGAGTGACTAGAAGACTCCTTCAAGCTAGGCACATTTTTATGTCCCTCATGTTCCCCAACACAAAGGGACATGAGGGTCATCAATTTTCATGGTGCACCTCAACTTGACACTTGTCACATATCCGATGGTTGAGGGTTTGAGCTCCATGCAAGCACACGGGGGGTGAGCTAGCAATCGGGAGGTTGTATGGGTGACCAGAGGACTTATAGGGGTTGGGTGCATTTTTATGTCCCTCATGTCCCTTTTCTTGAGGGATGAAAGGGACATGAAATTATACCAAGCTCTTGGAGCTGACATGTGTCCTCATCAAATTTTGACTAACTCTCGAACTCATTCCTAGAGGGCAACTTCAAACGGTGATATCTTGAGCTCCCAATGGAATTTTTTTGGAAAATATTTATATGATATTGACTAAAAATGGCCTTTTGAATCCAATGGTGGGGGTATCAGGTCTTTATTAATCCATTTTATCCTTGATAAATCAAATTTTTGATCTAGTGATCTATCTGTTCTGGAAGAAACTAGTTATAAACCTATTTCGCCAAGGTTTTGTGAAAAATATGATTTCACTATCATTTACGGATTTGAATTACCTTTCTAATTATGTCATTTTTGGCTCATAACTCCATCCATAACTCGTGAAATCACTTCTTGAAGCTCAACAACTCTTTTGACCCTATGCACTTCTCAAGCCTATGAACCTTGTTTTTATCAAACTACCCCAACTTCTCCAAATCATTCCTGAATCTTCCAAAATAACTTACATGATATTTATAGACCCTTAATTTACCTCCATGTCATATTTGGCTCCTTTATTCCACTCCAGGGGTTGCGCTCATCCTGGGAAGGTGGTGATAGCCCTTCCCACAACTTCCCAAAATTTGCATTTTTCAAGAACTCCTAAAATCACATAGTGGGGTTGACTTGACTTTCCTAAATCACCTAGGGAACTGAGTTAACATCATTTGGGAGGTCATTGGACTAACTGTGTAGACCTGGGGTGCCTCGAAGGATAAAACATGAAAAATTTGGCACAGGGGTATCATTTTCATGCTTAGAAATTGTCAATTTCCCTGTCACACATTTTCATGACAACAAGACTTATACTAACATTTCTAGGGGATTATGGAGATATATTTGCAAGAAATAAATCCTAAACTAGAAGTGGTGATGCACCAAGAAATGAGTTTTCTAGAAAAATTTCCCACTTTCCAATGAAGAAAGATGAACATGGGAAGAATGAACATGCATTACAATTATTTGCATATAATGCTTCACTCTAAATTAGCACAACAAATCCCGAAACTTGCAAAGGAAACATGGATTACATAGTGTACCTACAAACATGAGAAAGGAATTTTGGAGTAGAAAAACGATGCAAGGACAAATAATTAGTCACAAAACATATTTTATTACTCCAAGCACTTGCACAAAGTGCATCATTATAGTAGGGAGAGCGAAGCTACCATTATAATTTTTAGAAGAAAGGCTTAAGAGCTTGCAAATTCATAACTCAAATTCCTATGAAGAGAGGGGAAGCTTGGAAAAGTGTTTAATTTGGCATTTCCTTTTACAATTTATAGCACTTTGAGCTAAGGAGTAAAAATAGGATAAATCCTAAAAATTAGGCCAAAATGTAGCAGATAATGGGGCCATGTTGTTGACCATGCTTGACTAGAACCCTCCATGCTTGCTTTGCCTCACAAACTATACCCAAAAATATCCTCAACTATGCCTCATAAATTCAAAAATTTGAACTTTCCTCCATTAATTAAAATAATGTTTTAATTAAAAAAATTAAGGGTCACTTGGTCCATGGTGGGACTCATCGATTTGAAGTGGTGTTTGAAGAGCATTTGAGTTTTCTTTGATGGCCAACCAGCTCGCCAAATGGCTCAAAGCAATTTTCCTTCTTTTGTTATTGGTTCCTCGATATTTACATGGGTGAGCTCCTTGTTTATTACCTCCAACACCTCGGTCCATCTTTCAATTCCATCTAAACTATATCCAAACATGATCTTAATGGCTTCTTAAAGATAGCCCATTTTTCATGGTTATCCCCTGAACCGTTTGACATGTTAAGCCCACTTCCACATGCATGCATTCCGCACCTCACTACACCTTGGCGAGCCATTTTTTAATATGCCCCACTTGTGTTGGGTGAGCTCCTCCTATATTCCCTATGTCATATTTTCATTAGATGGTACTTAAACATACTCACATTGGTTGGGAGATATGCCACGTTTTATATTTTCCACACCTTACACCTTATACGTTGCATCGACTCGATCTTATCCCTTATATTGAATGTTACACGCCGATAAACTTAGCCTTCAATTCTACCAATCGTGTCTTTATCGTGTAAAACACCTAGGGGCCTTTACAACTCACCATGTATACCTCAACCAGAATATGACTAGGAAACAACTTTGATAGATGACTTGGCTCATTAACTCGATCCACCTATATCTTGCTGTTATGTTTGTGGAGCCTGTTTTCATGTTAGAGTGTGGTACACCTTCTATGTGTTACACTCGGGTATCTTTATGGCAGTCCCACTCGCCGGTGAGTGGGTAAGGGGGTTCGGGGGTGAAGCCCCTGAAGCAAATTTTCATGGGTGGTTTATTAACCCATGGGTAATGGGTAACCATTATGGGCTATTTTTGGGCCCATGGTTTTTTGGTACCCATTGTTTTAATACCCATGGTTTTGATACCCACGGTTTTGTATCAAACTACTTAAGAAATTGTCTATTTATATGGTCTTATGCATATGATAGATATACAAGCAAATGTATTGCAAATGTGCTTTGAATTTGGGTGTGAATTCTGTAGAGTTTGTTGAGCATAGCTCCAAATGGATCTAGGTATTGTATTGAGAGAGTGGAGGCTTGTAATAAAATCTGAGCAAGTGATTCTTGGTGGATGTAGCCCAAATTGGGTGAACCACGTTAAATCTTGTCTCTCTATGTTGTGTTATTTATTCTACACTTTTATTTGAGATCTGTAATATTTTTGCATATTAGTTTTCTCTTTGTTGCGATTACACGTAAGGATTATTCCACATATTTTATCTCTTATTTCCTAGCAATTGGTATCATAGCCTAGTTTTGGTTTGCTAAAGTGTTGAATCGTAGGGAAATTTTTATCTTGAGTGGGAGCTATGGCAGATGATGGAAGATCTAGGGTTGATAAATTCAATGGGTAGAATTTCAGTCTTTGGAAGATGCAGATGGAAGATTACCTTTATCAGAAGGATCTTTATACTCTGTTTGTCGAGAAGGTGAACAAACCCTCGAGTATGACAGATGTGGAATGGGATTTGTTGGATCGGAAGGCACTTGGAATGATTCGGTTGTGTCTTGCATCTTCGGTATTATTTAATGTTTTAAAGGAAAAGACTACAAAAGATCTAATGGATGCATTAGGGAATTTGTATGAAAAACCCTCTGCCTCTAACAAGATATTTTTAATGAAAAAGTTGTTTAATATGAAGATGTCTGAGAATAGTTTAGTAGCAGATCATTTAAATGATTTCAATATGGTTGTGAATATGCTAGCTTCAGATTATAATAGAATTTGATGAAGAAGTTAGGGCTTTATTAATTATGTGCTCTTTACCTGAAAGTTGGAATAGCCTGGTAATGGTGGTAAGCAACTCGGTTCCAGCTAACTTGAAGTTGAAGTTTGAGGATGTTGTAGGGGTGATTCTAAGCGAGGAAATGTGAAGAAAAATCTCAGGGAATCTTCTACTTCAGGGAATGCTTTGACAATGGAAACTAGAGGGAGACAGAAGAATAGAGGAAACCATGGAAAATCGAAAGATTAGGCAAGGTCAAAATCCAAGAGCAAGATTGTATGTTGGAACTGTGGAAAGTCTGGGCATGCAAAGAAGGATTGTTGGGAGCTTGAGACAAGAAGAAACAACAGGAAGAAAACAAGGAGGCAAATGTGGCATCGGGTAATGTATGTCAGGATGCTTTGATTCTTTCTTTGCATAATATTATTGAATCTTGGGTTTTAGATTCGGGGGCTTCTTTTCATGCTACTCCACATAGGCATTATTTTGTTGATTATGTTCAAGGGATTTTGGGCATGTTTTTCTTGGTGATGATGAGCCTTGCAGTATAGTTGGAAAAGGTTTTGTTTAGGTTAAGATGTAGAATGGGAATACATGGCTATTGAAGGATGTCAGACATGTGCCTACATTAAGAAGAAATTTGATATCGGTGGGGCAATTGGGAAGTGATGGTTGTACTGTGATATTTACAGCTGACTCTTGGAAGGTTACCAAGGGTGCTCTTGTGGTGGCAAGAGGTAAGAAGGTTGGAACCTTGTATTTATCCATTGATAGTACTAATGATTGTAATCTTGTGGCTTTAGATGTAGATACAACATTATGGCACTATAGGCTCGGTCATATGAGCCATAAGGGCATGGACATCATAAAGAAGAATTTTCCTGGATATACAGAAACATGTTTGGATTTCTGTGAGAACTACATATATGGGAAACAAAAGCGAGTAAGGTTTCTCAAGGTTGGACCTATGAAGAAAGAGAGTAAGTTAGAGCTGGTACATTCTGATGTGTGGGGGCTAGCTCAGGTATCATCTCTTGGGGGTTCAAGTTATTATGTTACTTTTATTGATGATGCAACAAGGAAAGTTTGGGTTTATTGTATTAGAAACAAATCTGATGTATTTGATACTTTTGTTAAATGGAAAGCCTTGGTAGAGAATGAAACAGGTCTTAAGTTAAAATGTCTCAGGTCAGATAATGGAGGGGAGTATTGCAGCAATGAATTTGATGATTATTTTTCTAAGAATGGAATCAAGGAAAAAGCGGTTCCGGGAACCCGCGACGAGAATGGGGTGTCAGAAAGGATGAACAAAACAATAATGGAACATGTTAGGAGCATGAGGATACATGCAGGACTACCTCTTTATTTTTGGGCAGAAGCGGTGAGCACAACTGTGTACTTAATAAACAGAGGACCCTCAAGTGCCTTGGATGGAGGCATACCTGAGGAGGCTTGGTATGGTAAGAAAGTCGATTACTCATTTCTTAGAGTCTTTGGATGTGAGGTGTTTGTTCATATTGACAAGGATGATAGGACCAAGCTAGAGGCTAAATCAGAAAAATGCACTTTTATTGGTTATGGTGGTGATGACTTTGGATTTAAATGTTGGAGTATTAAGGACAAGAAAATCATTCGGTCTAGGGATGTGGTCTTTAATGAGAAAGTCATGTATAAGCAATAGTTACAGGAAAACAGGGAAGAATCCAAGAAAGAATATGTAGTGGTAGAGGATCTTCCGGATGGGAAAGTGACCCATGAATCAGTTCAGGAACCTACTCAACAGGAACCCCAAACTCCTACAGTGAGGAGGTCTTCTAGGGTAAGAAAAGAACCTGAACATTTTTCTCCTTCTCTTTATTATTTATTACTCACTGATAGTGGAGATCCAGAGAGCTTTGATGAAGCAATGCAGGTAGATGCCAATAAGAAGTGGGAGCAAGCCATGGATGAGGAGCATAAGTCTCTCATGGAGAACCAGACTTGGGATTTGGTGAAGCTACCGGAAGGAAAAAGAGCATTGCAGAACAAGTGGGTGTACAGAGTTAAAGATGAAGAAGGAGGAAAGAAAAGATATAAGGCCGGTTGGTGGTGAGGGGTTTACACAGAAACAAGGTATAGATTTTGATGAGATCTTTTCTCCTGTAGTAAAAATGACTTCTATTAGAACTGTTCTTGGAATAGTGGCAGTAGAAGACTTGCACTTAGAACAGTTAGATGTAAAGACTGCATTTCTCCATGGTGATTTGGAGGAGGAGCTATATATATGCAGCCCAGAAGGATATGAAGTCAAAGGTAAAGAGGAGATGGTGTGCAAACTGAAGAAGAGCTTGTATGGCTTGAAACAAGCTCCACATCAATGGTATAAGAAGTTTGATAGCTTCATGATGGAGCAAGGTTATATTAGATGTCATTCTGACCATTGCGTGTATACAAAGAAATTTGAGGATGGAAGTTATATTATCATGTGTTTGTATGTTGATGACATGTTGGTTGCAGGTAAAAACATGCAGGAAATAAAAGTACTCAAGAAATAACTAAGTGAATCCTTTGATATGAAGGATTTGGGGGTAGCTCAGACAAATCCTTGGTATGAGGATAACTCGGGATAGGAAGGAACGGAAGTTGAATTTATCTCAGGAAGAGTACATTAAGAAGGTATTGGATAGGTTTAACATGCAGGATGTTAAACCGGTTGGGACTCCTTTGGCAGGCCATTTTAAGTTATCAAAGGAGTAGTGTCCCAAGACAGAGCAGGAAAGAAACCAGATGTCCAAGGTACCTTACTCATCAGCGGTTGGTAGTTTGATGTATGCTATGGTGTGCACTAGGCCTGATATTGCCCATGCAGTGGGAGCTGTGAGTAGATTTATGAGTGATCCAGGTAAAGAGCATTGGCAAGCAGTAAAGTGGATCCTTCGGTATTTGAGAGGGACCATGGGGATAGTTTTGTGCTATAGTGGATCAGACACCACTTTACGTGGTTATGTAGATTCAGACATGGCTAGAGATGTTGACAGCAGGAGGAGCACAATAGGTTATATTTACACTGTAGGTGGGACAACAGTGAGTTGGATTTCACGACTACAGAAGTTGGTGGCTTTATCAACCACGGAGGCTGAGTATGTTGTTGCCACAGAGGCAAGCAAAGAGATGATTTGGTTACAACAATTGCTTGAGGAGTTGGGGCATAAGCAGGAGGAATGTAAGCTGCATAGTGATAGTCAGAGTGCTATACACCTAGCTAAGAACTCTGATTTCCACTCCAGGATGAAGCATATACAATTGAGATATCACTTCATCAGGACAGACTTTGGAAGAAGATAAGTTGAAGTTGGAGAAGATTCATACCAGTCAGAATCCTGCAAACATGATGACCAAGGTGGTCACAAGGGATAAACTAAAGCTATGTTCATCTTTGGTTGGCCTTCGCGGATGACAGTGAAGGGTTAAGAAGCTTGCTCAGTGGAAATCAGTCTCTAAGTGGGAGATTGTTATGTTTATGGAGCCTATTTTCATGTTAGAGTGTGGTACACCTTCTATGTGTTACACTCGGGTATTTTTACGGTGGTCCCGCTCACCGGTGAGCGGGTCAAGGGGGTTTGGGGGTGAAGCCCAAAGCAAATTTTCATGGGTGGTTTATTAACCCATGGGTAATGGGTAACTATTATGGGCTGTTTTTGGGCCCATGGTTTTTTCGGTACCCATTGTTTTGATACCCACGGTTTTTGCCCATGGTTTTGATACCCACGGTTTTTTTTGCCCATGGTTTTGATACCCACGGTTTTGTATCAAGCTGCTTAAGCATGTCTATTTATATGGTCTTATGAATATGATAGATATGCAAATGTCTTGAATTTTGTAGAGTTTGTTGAGATAGCTCCAAACGGATCAAATGTATTGAGAGATGAGGCTTTGAATAAAATATGAGCAAGTGATTCTTGGTGGGCGTAGCCCAAATTGGGTGAACCACGTTAAATCTTGTCTCTCGTGTTGTGTTATTTAGACGCACTTTTATTTGAGATACGTAATATTTTCGCATATTAGTTTCTACTATTGCGATTCGTAAGGGATTATTCTGCATATTTTATCTCTTATTTCCTAACACCGACTTGGTCCTTCGGACATTGGATTCGATCAACATTCGTTATGCAAAGCTTGCCCATATTTCTAAACCCGAAATCATGAACTCCGAACTCGAATTTTAGAGTTCAAGCTTTGGAACTTTCTCTCAAATTTTTCCAACTCATCCTGGGGCGAGTTCGAACCAAACATATCCAAAATTATAAAATGGGAATCTTTAAAATGATTCCCAAAATCTCCCAACTCACTTAAATCCAAAGTGTATTCCTTTTCTTCCTACCAAGTATAACTCGGATCGTCTGAGCTCTACCTCTATTTTGGCTTCCACCTATGAGTCCTTCAACATCCACTTCTTCACCTAGCTTGATCTCTCTGCAACAACGAGCTTCAACCCAACTTCGACTTGATCACACATTCCAGCCAACTCAATTTTTTCCATTCGGTGATTCCTCGAATTCCCTGGAACTTTTTGCACCTAATGGCCCTAACTTGACCGGTCGAGCTATTTCTTCTAAGTTATGAGTTGTGTTCACATCCACCTATTTTTCTCATGCCAAACAAGCTCCAAACTCGAGCCTCTAGTTCGATGCTCTGCATTTCTTCTCCCCACACTTAGCTGAGATAACACACATTGAAACCACCCTAGCTCTCACATTCACTCGAGATCACTCATACACCCTAGAAATTCATTCTCCCCATGGTGAGCACGGATCATCGGTTTTCACCGAGATCTCAACACAGTGGAACACCCAGAATGTCTTTGTGTCAACATCCCGAGCCCGAGACCATCATTCTCCCCAAAAATCACCTTTATCACTACCTAATTATAACCATGCTTATCATAGTTGTCTTTAATCTTCCTACAAAGTGGAATTCCTTGTCATATTCTCCACTCGGATCCATTTCGATGTTAAATTCATTGATGCATAGTTGACTTAGCTCGTCTTGAGCTACCAAGTTGTTCCACTATTCGAGTTATACCTGTGAGATGTTGATTCCCCATGAACTCAATTAAACTTCAATGCAGAGCCACGATCAAGTACTCCAATGGTTCAAGCAAACCTCCATAATCCATGTAATGAGCTAATTTCTACACGTTCTTCTTCTAAGTTCCCGAACACCGAGCCCAAGCCAGGTCACTCGCTTATGCAAATCGGGCTTAACATCATGCCTAGCTCCAACTTCCTCAACATTCTAACCTCCCCTATGAATCGTCTCACTTCCCTTAGCTAACCAAGCACTTTGGCGTGTCGTTTCCTTCCATGATATGTCAATCTGATCAAATCATTCCTAACTCTTTCTATGTCGAATACACTGTGTGATCTCACCACTTTGTTTTACCGAACTTGGTCTACTTTACCATCTTTGAGCCATGCTCGAGCTCCAAGTCTAAGCACCCACACATGAATCGCCTAGGCCTTGCTCATGTCTATCTTTCCCCTGTTCGAGAGTTACTCATCCATGACTTGATCACCTCAAGACATTTTTGTTTACTCTCTGCGAGCTCACAACTCAATCCTTACCATGGCTCACCGATCCAAGTCAAACCTACCGAGCCACACCAACCTTGAGCTCAAAAATCTAAGAAAATATTAAATTACCTAAGTTATAGGGCCTCGGGCTCATCCATTCACGTCATCTTGTGACTATGGTGCTCCCCATATTTCAATTCTCTTGGGTTTTTTCTCAAAACCAGAGAGTCATGGAAACATAGATGACCCTTAAAAATTATTTACCAATTTTGATCATTTTTTCTCCATAACGACTATAAGTGGGCCCAACATGGCCAATTTTATCGTTATGTGCAACAATTTTCAATGTAGTGTTGGAGTACTTCATGAAGGAATTTTCTAGTTTCGAGAACAAAATAGGCCCCGTTATCTAATTTCACCCCAAGGGGAAAATTTGGATAACATGTATGTGATATTAAAGTTCCTTGTACCCCTTTGAATTATATTTTTATGTTTCAAGATTGGTGTGTCTCTTACTCATTACCTTGATACCCTATTTGAGCAGATGATAAGAGTGCATGTTGTCTAGACGCATTTTTTCCCACCATACACCATGAATGATGAAAAGGTAGAAAATGAAGGGATAATACCCATAGATTTTAAAAGAAGTTAGTATAAATATGAGGGGGCTATCAACACCGTGAATTGAAACTCGGGTAATTGTATAAGAAATCTCCAAGATACATGAAGGATAAGGCACAAGAATATGTCAATGATGACATTGAATCTAAAGTTGAAAAATACTTCCCCTCGAAGGTGTATACACTACATGAACTACAAATATAGAAAAGTTATTTGAGATTACGAGACAACATGTTGCGGTGGAGCTTGAATCTCTAAAATATTTGATTTTTTTATTCAAATGTTTGTTCATATAGATATTTACATCAATAAATTGGCCAAGATAATTAAGAAGAAGAAATTTATTTCTACTGAAATTTATAGTTTCTTTTTTAAATAGGAAATAATATTTGTCTACCATGTGGGGCCGGATGAAAAAACCGTTTTAGTGATGTTTGAACATCTTAATGTTAAAAAGGAATAAGATGGAAAAGAAGGCAGAGAATGAACACATTGATCTCAAACCTTCTTGAGAAATTACTTCATTCTTTATTCTTCCTCCCAATTATTTATTATTTTCTATCCATCATTCTTCCAAATGATAGGAATCAAATCAAATGGTGATAGCAAGTAAAAACACTCTTCCTGAGAGTACATGCATGATGGTTACATGGAAGAAAAGATGAAGGATTTTATTAACAAAAAAAATATTCTCCACTTATCCACAAGCACAATCATGATCCAAAACTATTTCATCCTGACATATCAAGGTGGAATATTTTTAGTTAGAGTAGGCTTCCCATCCATTCGGTAGATCAAAGTATTATCATCTCACATTTTTTGGCTTTTAAGGACTTCGTGGGGTATCTAGGTATATTCCCTCTTTTTGGGAATTTTTGTATAAGAATGAAGGTTTGTCTTCATTTTAAGGGATTCTAGTTCTAGTTCCATTGCTAGTTTTATTTTTTTCTAAGGGGATTATATTGTACAATCATTAAAAATATTGACAACCTTTTGTATGTCTCCCTTGTCTAAATTGAAGTATGTAGAAATGGTTTCCATATTTCAGTCTAGAATCCTATGATTTAAATGAGAACATATTTTGATGGATATAAATTTTGATGTAATATTATCTTTGTTGAATTAATGAAATACAAAGGAGTTCTTTTTGGTTATTGCATAAGATTGGTTATTGAATGAATATTGATCTATAGTGCTTTTTTACAATATATGTTTAGTTTTAAAATAATTTATGTAATATTACTTAGGAAGTGACTACTTACAAACCTTGAGTGCATATTGGGTGTTATGAATTGATACAATAAAAATTTTGTTGGAGATTTATGCACGAGTGTTTGTGCTAAAGATCCAGTAGTTGTGTGGTACTATTTCAAGGAATTTGGTATCCTTGAATGCAAATCCCTCTTTAAAGGTTGTGTTATCTTGATTTTTATTCTCTACATCTTGGAAGAAATAATTCTAAATGTTGAGCATTTCTACTTCTCCTCACCGGATCCACCACCACCACCTCATTTAACTAATTACCATCCCATCCTACCCATGTAAATCACATTACATTTTCCTGTTCTACTGTGTTTTCATAAAAATTACACCTATCCCACATATTTCCAATGTATTTGCAGTGATTTGTAAAAATTAGCATCCCAACATCATCATATCCCAGGTTGTCAACAATTTCTTAAGAAATGATTCATGTGATCATATTTCATCCGCCTTTAGTGACTTGTGTCTAGTGTATCAAGTGTCCGTAATGTTTGTGTGGTGGCCATTAATTTGAATGAGAATTGTGTTTAGTTGTTGTATTTGATAGCATATTGAGGTTATAACAAGTCTAAGGGTTTAAGCATAATATATATCTCACCTTTTCAAGCCACCCTTTAAGTTCTCTCACCTTGGTTTAATTAGATCCATAAAGTGTCATGATAGAAACTACATCTTTAGCCACATGCCTCCTTGTCATTCCATAAGGAATGGTAAATATAGATAGATAAACCCATCCTTAGTTACAAAATGACACATTAAGAGGTTTATATTTTCTCGTTTCCTACTTCCTCACCGCTTACCTTTTTAGGATGTTAGATTGGGAACCAATGGGGTTTTCGTGAAACATATTGTTTTGTATATTGGTTTTAACTACTCACATGAAATATAAATGTAGGAAATATTGTAGCTAGTTATATTTATAGTTACTAAAATAAAGAGGTCTACATCTTTTTATGAGGAGTCAAGTGTACTTATATGTAATAGTTTTAAATAATCAAGGAGCATCATGACTTTATTTGTGTTAAAACTCTATACCAAATTACATTTTGGTATGTAACTTCATTTGTTTTGTGAATTCATATTTCATTCCCTTTTAATTTTTAATGTGTTTCTAATTAACATACATAAAAAGGATGAAATAATGTAACATGTGGATATTATGATTTAATTAACTTCCAACATTAATTAAAAATCATAATAACACTTTTCAAAGTGATTATTGATCTAGAAAATATAAAATAAACACAAAAAAGAATTGAAATTATATGATTTTGTGTGGATCTAGGATATTCTGAGTTATTTGAATGTAGTAACATGATGATCTAGGACTAATAATGATTTTTATAGAAGCTATCACCTAAGACTACACCTTGGTCAAAACCATACAACTAGGTCCAAAGCATTCGTAGGGTCCCGACCTTGGGATATGAGTTTAAAATTTATTAATTACTTCACCTACTTGGAATTGAGTTTCAATGTGTGTCAATATTCTTCAATCACCTCCAGAATGGGTCTATAAACCCTACTCAAACCTTAAAAATCTTTTAGTTCAAGAAGGGTTTCCTACAAAAAATAGTTAGGTGGGTTGTGGGAACCCTTGTGCACCGCTGATGTTGCTACTAATCTAAAGAGAGATAAAACCACACATCATTCTCTTAGCATGTGATACCTACTATAGTGCAATCAAAACTTGGTAACTGTGCTTTGATAATGATTCAAATTGAGTTTCACAGTTTTTCAAATACTTGGGAAGGGTCACTTTTATTTCTTGTAGAAGGGAGATGGAGACTCCTAAACGTAGAAGGATACTATTGACCTAAAGAGGATTCTACCTTAATTAATGTGTATGATTTATTTTGTAATTTAGGAATCTTAGAGTGCATTTTGTTCTTGATTTTATATGAAGAGTTCTTAAAGGTCTATGTTACCAAATGAGGTATGATTTAATTTCTTATATATACTTCTCAAGTTAATGATTAACTAAAATGTGGAATCTTGGTAGTTAATCTAACTATATAAATAGTAAATAAAAGTGGAAAAGAAATATAGAAAGTGACCCAAGAAACTAGGATAAAGGAAATAGAAACCCTAATATGTAAAGAAGGGTTGGAAGTAGCTTAGCTAGTTTGGAGAACTTTTTAGACTATGTTGTAAAGATAACTAGAGAAATAGGAGGAAATGAATATGCCGAGATCTAGAAGCTTGTAGATTGAGGTAATCGAGTGGACTAAGATACTTGTGAGAGGATCAAGGCACCTATGGGTGCCCTAGTTTGAGTTCTTTGATCCTTGGTCCGTGTAGGAGGTCCAAAAGCAATATATTTAATGTCACTAGATGATACAAAGCCTTTGCCACCATTCACACTAACTTAGTTGCATTGCACTAATGTCCTTTGGTAACCAAGGTTGAAGAGGATACCTGCAAAACCCCAAGACAAGCATCAAAACCCTAAAAAATAAATATGCATATGAAGGGGTCAAACTGTCCTTAGCTGCCACAATGGTGGACTTACTAATTGAGTGTTGCACTACATCTTATACCCGATGTAGTTCTATGTACAAGTGTGTGCAATCATGCCCTAGGTGCTCTTGTGTCATTCGCACTTTGTGAAAGTAGTGAACAATAACTATGTGTAGAAAATGTAATAGAATGGTGGATGGAATAGAATAAACTTCCCTCCTATGCAGTGTGATGTAGATGAACCAGCCTTGTGCCTTGTGATGGATCTAGATGGATGCAACCCGAGGTGATGATAGTAGTGCTTAGTGTTTGGTCCCTCATTATGGTTTTATGCTTTTATATTTTTATGGTTCTATTATTTTAATTTCATAATTAACTTTGAAAAGGCTGACCACAAGAAATATAAAATGTTCAACCAACTAAAAAGTGCCCAAATAGTGGTGGGAAAGAGGAAAAGGTTCACGGTCCCCGATTGGGACCAAGGTGCCCGTCGGCACCTAGTACTAGCACGGGAGTCCCCTGTCAAGGCTAAAATGAAATAAAATGGTGAAAACTGATTGGGAAAGTATGTAATGAAGGTCGGAAAGGATGACAGAAAGAAAATAAAAATGGCCAAAAGAAGGGATTTAATTAGTACTTTCTTCAATCAAAACCATATGAATAATAGTATGATACAGGGACTAAATAATGACTAAAGTGTGTGATTTTTTTACTACATTTTCCCCACTTTATGTTGGTGAGAAAAAAACTCGATAACATAAATTCGATAGATATGTGTACCCGATGTCCATGAATATTGTAGTAGAAAACATGTCGAAGGACTAGACAAAGTGTGGAATGAAAAAAATGATGGAGCGTAGAAACTAAAGATGCAAAAGCACAAAAAAAGTCATGAGAGTGACCCTATGGTGGAAACACATGTGTAGTTACTGATATGTGTGATGTACTTGCATGGTTAGTATGGTGTTTTCTGCCACAAAATGTTTTTTTATTTCCCCCATTGTTGTAATTGTTGACTAATTGCTTCTCATACGGCCGGACCTACAAGGAGAAGATGATCAAGAAGTCAAATAGGCATGTATATATGTAAAAACGCATGTATATGTATGTAAGAGTATGTAAATGAAAAATATGCAAATGAAAAATGGAACATGTATACCTGATCCATGATAAGAGAAAGGGTGTAGAAAGAGGATATCATGTCTTGGGTTTTTTGGGTGATTCGACGCCATAGGCCGAAGAAGTATAGGGAGGAATTTTCTTGTATCCTTTAACCTTTAAATTCTTCCCTAAACATGTATGAAGAGATCATTGTACTTCCTAGTTTTTGGCAATCCAACGTCACAGGATAAAACAGTGTAGAGATGAAGTTTGTTATATCCTCTAACCTGTAACTACTCCCCAAAATTTTATGGACAACCATGTCCTATAAAATCCATTTTGTATGGGGTTCGTAGACTATTCTAAACCCACTCGTTGTATAACCTAAAATTCCAAGGGAGGAAACTAAATTGAACTGAATCAGTGTAGAAGCATTATATAATATGTAAACTCCAAATGATGCCCCCTCTTTGGCGGTGCATGCAATATTGTTGATAGGATAATGTGGCCCCAAAAGAGGACCAAATGCATGAATGCGTAACTCTTCCCTACATGGGGAAGGTAATGTGCTTAGTAGAAACAAAGCCACACGTAAATAAGTGGCTAGAAACCGGTGTTAGTATAAACAAACATGCATGTAGAAAACAAGTGTAAACTATGTAGACAATGTGTGAGATAGAATGCAAGTAAACACGGAAGAATAAAAATTAATCTACATAAAGCGGGTTGCAAACATGAGACATCACTCACGATATCTCAAGACATAAAAGGTCATCATGAACACATATAACAAACAAGTGTGCACACCAAACATTGGGCAAGGCCCGCATACAATAGTAAACAAACGAAGTAAGTACAAACAACCGATAGCCATGGAAGAAAATAATCATGCAAAACAAATGTTGCACCAAGCGCATGTTAGCATGTTAGAAAGATAAACAAGTATGTCAATAGTGTTTATAATCAAGTAATGTAAAGTGATAATTATATAATGAAATAATAGCACCTATGAGAGATGAATGTGGATGCCCCCAGAAACTAATGTAGGATGGGTAGAAGGAGGGCATTTATGCTACATATAAAATACTTGTATTTGTGATCAGAACTAAACAAAGGTGTGAACGCGCATGTGTGTATGGTATAGATAAATGACATACAAGAGATATAACTATCATGTGTAATAAAGTGACCATATACAAGAAAATGTAAGAAAGAGTAAAAGCAACCAAGATATGCAATATGTTGTGGATGGGTGGAATGGAATGCAAGATGGAATGATAAGAGACACTTTCCCCTAAGTGAATGGAATTATATGCAATGAGGTTCATTTGGTTTTCCCCCTCAACACTCAAGAATGAACCTTAAATGAGAGTGTGTCATAGGAAATGATCGAAATGTGAGTTGTTTCTAACATGCAATGATGGATGTGTATGTGTGAGGGCATGTGGCCTATAAATTATGTGTCGTCAACCCTATAGCCGAAGTATATATGATGACAAGATGATTGAAATAGTGATGATGTATCGTAAAGCATATATCACTACTAGATGAATAGGGGGAGTGGAAATGCAACCTAAAGCGTATACCACTACAAGATGAAGGGATAGGTGACCATTTAGCCTAAAGTGTATGTCACTAACCTAGTAATGTCACATGATGGAATGTCGAATGATGAACATGTAAGTATGATAAGGTCCATTTGATTTGTAAACCCTCAACAGTTGAGTATGGACCGAGGAACTAAATTATGTCATAGGGTAGTGATTCATGCAAAGTGTGTAGAAGAAGGTGTAGTATGTGTGATGACCATATGATGAGTACAAATGTGTAAAATGCAATGCAATGTAATATGTGTAGATATACTAGTAATGTGAGATGTGTGTTATGTAATATGTAGAATGAGTAATGCAAAATGCCAAGAAAATAGTAGTGTGACACATGTATGATGAAGACTAGTATGATGTATGACATGTAGATGTGTAAATGTCGAAATGATGTAGACTAAAAGTAGAATGTATAATGTAAGATGCACGATGTGTGAATAGACATAGTGTGTAGTAACTAATGTGCAATGTGTGGGGTTCATGTATAGTATGTATCCCTCAACAGTCAAGTGTGAATTGAATCACAAGAGTGTGTCATCGGGTAATGATGATGCTAAAGTTTGTGATGAGCACGCATATGCAAGAATATTGATGTATGATAATGTAGAGATGAGAGATAAACCTATGCAACTATGAGGAGGGGGATTTGTTGATGTTGAGATGGGGGAATGTATTGGATGTTATTTCCCCTAACTATGTAAGATAATTATCTATCCAGGTATGGAAGAAAAAACATGCCATGGTGGAGGATGTGGTTGGGTTAGGAGTAGTTGGCATACCAAAGGAGGTTGTGGTAGGAAGAAAAATGGAAATTTCTTGTTGTGATAATGAGTATGTGAAATGGTGTATACCTCAAGAGGAGATGCAAAAGGAACAAAAGAAACAAGCTCAGGGTGATATCCGAGGCCAATCTGGTGGATTGTGTCAAAATGGAAAGAGGTTCGTTGATTCCTTTTACATGTTTTCATAATCCATTGCCATTGAAACCATAGTGGTGTAGGTATCAATACCTAGGGCCATATTGTTCAAATTTAGGAGGAGAGGTGGCTGAAGTATGGGATTGTGGTGAATGATCAATAGTGTTGCAATAAACAAATGGAGATGGATCTGTTAATGCTTCATAAACCACACTTTGATATAGAAATTTAATATATGCATGAAGGGTTGAAGGGACCACATTCATGGCATGGATCCAAGGTTGTCTAAGGAGAATATTATAGTTAAGATTGTTAGGCATGACATGGAATGGGACAAACACAAAGTGCATGTCCCTAGAGTAATGGGAAGTGTGATTGTACCTAAGACTCATTTAGGCACATTATCAAAGCCATGAATGCAAATAGATGATGGGGTTAAGGAGGCTTCAGATAGGCCAATTTGCATGAGAAACGTGAGATTACAAATGTTAATCCCAGATCCATTGTCAACTAAAGCATGCTTAACTCCTATGTTATTGATATAGACTTCAATATAAAGGGGGAATCATTACTTAAGATAGACTGAGAAGTGATTTCAGCAAATGTAAATGTGATATGCTCTTCATTGATAGATAAAGTAGTAGTAAACATGTGGTATAGATATTTGGGAGAGGTGTGAGAATGAATATAAGTGTTAGCCAAAAAGATCTAAGTTTATTTTGACAATCAGGATTATCATGCAAAAAGGTATGGAGAGAGACCTTCATGGTGAAAGGACCCTAAGATAATGAGGTGGAGAAGAAGAGAGGATCTAAGAGTGCTTGAATGTCAGGTTCACCAAAATGATTAACTAAAATGTGGAATAATGGTAGTTAATCTAACTAGGAAAAATAGTAAATAAAAGCGATAAATAAATATTAAAATGACCCAAGCAACTAGGCTAATGAAAATAGAAACCCTATTATGTAAAGAAGGGTTGGAAGGAGCTTAGCTAGTGCGGTGAACTTATTAGACTATGTTGCAAAGCTAATTGGAGAAACAAGAGGAGGAAATGACTATGCCAAGGTCTAGAAACTTGCAGATCTAGGTAATCTTAGTGGACCTGGGGTTCTGTGAGAGGATCGGGGAACCTATGGTTTCCTAGATGATCTTAAGCCTTCACCACCTATCACACTAACTTCGTTGCACTACGTTGTATGTCATTGGTAACCAATTATGAAGAGGATACTGTAAAACATTAAGACAAACATCAAAACCCTAAAAAATAAATATGCATATGAAGGGGTCAGACTATTCTCATCTACCACAATGATGGAATTACTAGCTGATCATTGCACTAGATCTTAAACCTAGTGTATTTCTATATGTAAGTGTGTGCAATCATGCCCTAGGTGGTCTTGTTTCAGTCGCACTTATTAAAAGTAGCGAGCAATAACTATGTGTAGAAAATGTAATAAAATGGTGGATGGAATAAACTAAACTCCACTCCTATATAGTGTGATGCGAGATGAACCAACCTTGTGTCTTATGATGGAGCTAGATGGGTGTAAATGGATCCTTTTATGGATGCAACCCTAGGTGATGATAGTAGTGCTTAGTGCTTGGTCCCTCATTATGGTTTCATAATTTTATATTTATATGGTTCTATTGTTCTAATTTCGTAATTAACCTCGAAAAGGCCAACCACGAGAAATATAAAACGTTCAAACGACTAGAAAGTGCCCAAAAATTGGTGGGAAAGAGGGAAAAGGGTCAAGGCACCTCATTTAGTACCAAGTCACCTGTTGACCCCAAAGATACTAGCCTTTGAGCACCATAGTCAAGGCTAAAATGATGGAAAAATGATGAAAAAGATTGGGCTAGTATGTGCTTAAAGGTGGAAATGACGACAAAAAGTAGAGAAAATGGCCAAAATATGGTGGTTAATTAGTAATTTCTTCCCTCAAAATCATATGAATAGTAGTATGAGACCAGGACTAAATAATGTTTAAAGTACTTGATTTTGTGACTACAGTGTAATTATGTCATGGAATTCCAAGGGGGAATATTTTTCCATATGAAGATGATGGAATTGAAATTTTTATTGCTCAAGGTATTGGTCCAAAACCATAAAGTAGGGGTGACTTGTAGAATTGTATAAATTGAACGAAACTAACAGATTTGACTAGGAGGAAAAAGCATGTGTTGATTTTTAGGTTAGAGGATAGATGTTTCTATATGTTTTTATGTTGTTAAAATTTAGAAACTAATTATAGAGAGGTGTGAAAAGATAAGAAAGTAGTCAAAGAGCTATCTGGGGTGTGCTAAGCAAGAGTGAGGAGAGTGCATTTGTATATGCAAGTGTGCAATGTCAAGATTAGTAGTGTCAAAGGATAGATTTCAAAATTTGAGTGTCTATATTCCCCTCCTTTAAATATGAAATGAAATTACATGCTTAAAGGAAAAGATATATGAGTGTGTAGACATATTTTTTCTTTTCTCACAAGAGCTTTATTTTATAGTATCATATTGTGTTAATGTTGACATGTTCCAAAATGAAACTGCAACGCAGAGAGTGTAGTCAATGCCTAAAATAGGAAGGCGAACTTTAAAGCAACATGTAATAAAAGTAATATAAATAAATGTGTAATAATAAATTCCAAAAGAGATGTAAGAACATGGAAGGAATACACCTATTTATTTTGTGGAGGGAATGTGTTCACATTATTTTGATTTAGATATTATCAATTTTGTTAAAATCTTATGAAGAGTTGGGGTGATCAATCCCCAATTTATGCCAATGATAGGTTATGGTATTAGGTATTCAAACCCAACACATGAATAACAAAGATAAAAAATTAAAAGAGTAACTTAAGTACCCCTACTAAGGAGGAAGAATGTTCATCAAATCCATTCAAAACTCGATATCTTCCCCTTAAGTGCAAAGAGGATAGGAAATTTATGCGTACGAATACCTTAGATGATTATATTCCTTCCATAACCCCATGTAACCTATTGTTGTAGATGGTTATAAGCCCAATTTTAAAACATAAGACACACAATAGAAAAGAGAAATACGTGGCCCCATTTTTCTTCCCATGTGATGTACAATTGAGTAAAAAAAAATAGAATTGATTGCATGTTAAAATTTGAGTGGAGTAAGGAATCCCATATCCTCAATGACAAGATTAGATTGGAAGGTTGAGGATAGGTCAAAAATCTTGAAGACAAGAGCACCATGCATGCGACTGATTTTCCACCAGTTTTAGTTCTATAGGTAGGGAGCAAAAATGGAAGTAAAAGCGAGTATTATGGAGAAAGATAGAATGAAATACTTCATATCACTTGAATATATGTCAATATGAGTCAATCTAAGTATAAAATCATATGAAAATTCTATAATAATGATGAAACACCTAATGATGTTACTATATTTGGATAAAATTCCCCTGGGAAAAACCATATGATAGGGTTAAGAATGTTCACATGGTCCTAACCAAGATATATGATCTTAATCCCCTGTAGATTTTTCTAAATTCTTGTGCTGAGTCTAATTTTGAGGAATTTTTTTCCACCCCTACATATGTCTGTGCCCATAAAGATGCATGTGTTTGTTGGAAATGTAAAGTAAATCCACGTGTATTTTCCTATCTTTTGAAGTATGTGCGATGAATAATTTGAGTCCACGTATGAAAATAAACTATGTATACACATGTTTGAGATGATGAGAATATATATATAACCTTTGAAAAAATGATGTGGTGGCCACCAAGAAGAAATTATATCTACAAAAGGGGATGCACATGGTAGAAACCATGGCACAAAACAATAAACCCAAGGACAAGAAGCATGATAAAAATAACAGTTTCAATGCAAAATAGACCAATAAAAATAATATAAACCAATGTGTTAGTAGAAAACAAGTGCATATGATGTAGAAATAAGTACAAAAATATCAAGCAATGTCACACAAAAGGTAACAATTCTTGCAAACATGGGACACCCATGGTTTCACAAGACAATCAAGGCCCATGAGTCTATAAAGAAGGGATTAAAAACCACACACAAGCTATAACATTGCAAACATGGGACACCCATTGTAACATTCTCATTTTAAGACTTTAGAAACAAGGAAAAAAATTATCATACATAACATTCTTTGTTCTACATTAACATAATTTAGAACACGCATTCCCATGTCAATCCATCTCATAACAGAAAACCATATGCAACTGTAAATGACTCGGTGAAACACCTATCTCTCATTTCATGACTTGGTATTAAACCGATCTCTCATGTTAACTCAGTAATGTGTATACAATGTATACTTGGTTCTTTTACCCTTTTAGGGGTACCCAAGTGTTATGTCTAAGAGGCCTATTTGAATATAAGTTACCGATATTCATCTGAAATCTCATTTCTTAAACTAGGTGACATAGGACAATGCAACCAGCAGCTTGCGATACTTTGGCAAAAGTTTTAAAACATGTTTACATTCCTTGACGACATACTCATCAAATGGAATATGTCCCTCACCACACTTGTTCTGTTATCTAGAGTGGTCTTTCCTAACTTCTATCAGTCAATCTGATTTAAGGTTTCATACTAGATAAGGGTAGCAACATGCACTAGTGTGGAAGAATACTCGTGGTGACTAAGGGTACATAGACATACTCAATCAACTTGTGTCGATTGGGTGTGTATAGTTATCCTAAGTCAACATGAGTTGACCTTAACACTAGATCATGTTTTATCCTTGTATAGGATAGAACCATGATCTAGTCTTACACTTATGTCAGTCAAGTTAAACAAACTAAGTGGGGTGTTGAGACATATCAACTACATCATAGTATCCTTGTAATGATCCTTGTCATTACGAAGGTACTACACTACAGTTGATGTGTACCAACATCCAACTAAGTTTCCTCAACTGGACTAGCATACCTTAGATTATAAGTTATTAACCCATTTAATCGTTGTCTTAAAGATTAATTACAACAACGCTTAAAGATTCAACTAGCATCATTTAACCTATAAGGTTACAATTTGAAACTACATGTGAGGTAGGTATGCAGGTAAAATCTACTTCCTAACCATTTAATTACATGCTTAAGTTTGTCTTTAAATGAAACAACTTGCATTATCTCACGACAAGATTGATCTTGAAGTTAACACTTATTTCAGCCCTAGCTTAAATAAGTTCATTATAAACCCTTTATTTTAGACTTCATGAAGATGAAGTCTAAATTCCATTTAATTCCTTTCTTAGCATTCCAAATTTTTATTAAGGAAATATGCCTAAGGAAGTACACATTCAACCATTCACTTATTATATTCATAACACTTTAACAAGATCTTAAGTTATGTCTCTATGATTGATTTCAAGGAAAATATCATTTTTCCTACATCATGGACTAATGTCCAATTATGAAAATAGATTACTTATGTTTCAAATACATCAAGAACTCATTCATGTATGTGTGTGTGTGTGTGTGTGTGTGTGTGTGTGTGTGTGTGTGTGTGTGTGTGTGTGTGTGTGTGTGTGTGTGTGTGTGTGTGTGTGTAATTCAATCATAATTCCTTTCCATTATTTTAAGGATCTATATGAGAGTGTCAACTTGTTAGTTGCATCTCCTTTATGTGAAAATAAACCAACTAATTTCAGATCCTCAAACCAAATCCTATAACACTTATGTATGCAAACTTCCCCCTTTCATTTAGGGTATTACTTAATAATGCATCTCAATTTATGCCAAGAAGGTATTACAAGAAAGTAATATTCAACAATCACAAGTCATTTATTCATCAAAGGAGTGATACATTCACTGATTACAAAAGTATCTCAGAGATTACAAAGTGTCATAATAGCAGTATAAAACTAGTTTTATTACAACTTTCTTTTCAACAAAGTACATCTCAAGTAATGATGCCACATAATCACCATAATAAAGAGACAATTTCTTTCAGTAAAATAGATGTAACTTTCTATATGTCTTTCTCCTTTCATATTTTACGAAATCCATCTGCACAATTGTTAGCATGGGTCAGTTCATTTGAACTGAGCATGATAAGCACTAAATCATTAAAATGTTGTGCTTTTATCTAACTGTTTCATAAAAAGAACCATGTTGTTTATGAAACAATTTTGAAAACACAACAATGAAAACAGAAAGACTTTTCCCTAAAAGATGACAACCAAGAAGGAGAGATAAGTTTAAAGTTTCTAATGTGTAAATAAGGTTTAATTAATCAACATATCATCCCTAACATTTCATTATAAAACTCTTTTTAACATGTTGGAATAAAACAATAGAATTAAAGAAAGGAAATTCATATTTCATCCTAACTTTACCTTATCATTCAATTTCCAAAATAAGATCCCCCATTCAACCAGTTCTAACTTTTCAAGAAGTAATACTAGATACACAAATCTACCCATCTGAATATGTATATTGTTTTTCTATTTCAAGAGAACATCAAAATCGATACATGAAGGAATTAACAGACAAAACAAATTTATATTCCATCAAGAAAATCATGAATATTTCAAGCTCAAAGCACAGAGGCTAAATTGAATTGATTAAGATTATGTCTCTATGTTCAGGTAAAGAATACTTAATCAATTAGAAACAAACAAGTTAGCTCATAGAAGAAATACTCTAAAAGACCTGAGTGAGTTCATTTCAAGTTCAACTCAAAGGAACAATCATAACTAACACTCTGCAGTCCTAACAACTACACTTTTATAGCAATCATAAGCCAAAGGAAAGACAAGCTACCATTTAGAGCCACACAAGTTTCGACCAACCACTATCAAATTTAAAAAGGGCAGAATGGTTAAAGTTCAAAACCAAACTAAAACAATATCATTCCCTTTATCTTATGTTAGAGTTCATCCAAAAGGAATGATTATAAAGGTAATGAATGAATAACATTCCAGAATTGAAGAAAGAGACTTCAACCACATCCTCAAGAGACTCTTCAACACAACAATCTCAAAGATATCAAAGTATCTTAAATATTCTAGCCAATATATCAGTTACAGAGAAAGGAAAATAGTTATACATCAAGCAAATCCGGTTTCCCAAACCCCAATGTTGGAACAGACTCATGAAGAGAATTAATCAACAAACTTCCCTCTATACAAATCTACTAACACGTTAAGGAGGAATCCACATCCATATCTCATTTCACAAGCTAAGCATCCACTCTAAGAAAATATGGACGAAATGATACAAAACCAACTTCCCTAAGAGTAACACACATCAAGTGCTTAATCAAACGAGGGAAATCCACTTTGAAGATCAATAAGATATTAACTGAGGTAACAACATAGCTCAGAGTTGGGAATAAATAAACGAGCCAAGAAACATAACAGAAAACAATATCATACAATGAGTGAATCAGTCTATTCTTCCTCCATAAAAGTAAAACCACTATCCATGATTCAACTAAATAACAAATAATCGATTCAGTACTTAGAAATCTCATTGAAAGAAAGGAAAAGAGATTAAATCAAACCTAGTTCAAGTTAGTTCCCCAAATAACTATCAATTAACAAAAAAGAAGGAGAGAAAGATCATTTGAACAAATTCCTTTCACAAAAGTTCAACAACAACCAACTATTTAGAGAGAACTTCCAATATCTAAAAAGATCTGCCAAGGTAACCAAAATCCTAGAGTGGGTTTACAAAAATAAGAAGTAAATACAACAAAACAGAACCTTAAAACTTTCATATTCATTCCTTTTGTACAACTTATCCAGACAAGGCTCAATGAAATGAGAAAAGACAAATGCAATACCAAATAAGAGTTTTCCAGATCAAAACATGAACTGGGTATTCCTTGCAAGAAGAAATTACAGTCATGAAATAAGCTAAACAGAACAATAGTCTCTAGTACCATTGTCAAGCAAAACAACCCAAAACGCATAAAACCCACATTAACCTGAATAATGGAGAAATGCCAAAATGAAGACTCCTTCAAGCTAGTTCCAACGACAACAACAATGAGAGCATACAACTATAAATCTATGGATTTCAACTACACCAAGCTATTGTTAAAGTATATACATCCTCAACATAAGTTTTCATTTATTTAGAGAACCACACAGACCTGTTGCAATATCAAGAAGGTTTGAATACAAACAAGCTATCATTATAGTCACAAATCAACACTTCCATATTTCGTTCTCAACAATGAAGAACCAATTGCATCCAAAGAAACAAAATAAACACCATTGAAGCAAGAACAAACATCACAAATGCGGTAGGTTTCAAACAGAGCAAATTTTTTTATAAAAATAAAAGCATAAGACTTAATAGATAAGGCCTATCATGCCTGATAGAGCTCTGTCTTCACTTTCTCATAGAAAATCTTCAAATTGAGCTTTGATAGCTAATCCTTTCCATGAAAATACCAAAAAACTCCTCAAAACCTTCTTCACTTCCTTCTTATAACTTTCATAGTGATATTTTCTTCACTATCACCGCCATGCAAGGAAAAATAAACATGCAGGGATTTAAATTGAGGGTTCGAAGAGAAAATCCACATGCAGAGCTTAAGCTCAAAAAAAAAATGACCAAAACAAAATTGAAACCATTCTTCTTTCCAACTTCCCTTCTTCCCAGGTGGTTTCTTCGCCATTACCAAAAATATTAAATGTCGAACAGGACTAATAGTCCTTCCCCTTCTCCCGCCATACGCCAACTTGCATTTGGCTAGATCTAAATTTAAATTTCCATGCAACAATCACTTTGGCGGAGGTGCCAACTCAACCCCCCTATCTTCTTTCATGCATTCACCAATTTTGGCCAAACAAAAGTTTTTAATGCCCACAAATGCCTCATAAATACCTTGAGGATGGTGCCATCAACTTTCCCTTACATGTCATCTCATCCATCCCCTTTAGGTTATCCAAACTTTAGGTTAGGTTCAACATTAGTTTAGGAAATAACATAGGTCCTTAGGTAATGTTTAAGGTTTAGTCTTAGGCTTTCCTTTAATTATTAACATCACTCATTAATAAAATAACATAATAACTTAGGATAGGTTACAACTTAGGATATGATTACAATCCTAAGGAAAAATAAACATGCGAGGATTCTAAGCGAGGGTTCTAAGAGAAAATCCACATGTAAAGCTTAAGCTCAAAAAAAGCATATGATCAAAACAAAACCGAAACCATTCTTCTTTCCAACTTCCCTTCTTCCTAAGTGATTTCTTCACCATTACCAAAAATATTAAATGTTGAACAAGACTGACAATCCTTCCCCATGTCCCGCCACCGCCAACTTGCATTTGGCTAGATCTAAATTTAAATTTCCATGAAACAATCACTTTGGGGAGAGGTGTCAATCCAACCCCTGCCCTATCTTCTTTTATGCATTTGCCAATTTTGGCCAAACAGAAGTTTTTAATTCCCAAAATTCCTCATAAATACCTTAAGGATGGTGCCATCAACTTGCCCTTGTATGTCATCCCATCCGTCCCCTTTAGGTTATCCAAACATTAGGTTAGGTTCAACATTAGTTTAGGAACTAACATAGGTCCTTAGGTAATGTTTAAGGTTTAGTCTTAGGCTTTCCTTATACATAATACTACCAAGAGAGTCATTATAGATGGAGAAGGAGAAAGCTCAACATGAATATATCTAATACTAACTCATTGTCAAAATTAAAAAGGTAAGATCCAAGACTCCAAGTTAAAAAATAAGAGATAAATAGTGTAAAAATGTGCGAGCAAGAGTGATTATTTTGTTTATGAAATTGATTAGAAGTGTTTATTTTACAAAAGTAAATGTCAAGTATATATACCCAATTTCATCTCTCATGGATGATGACATTGGCTATAAAAAATAAGAAATATACACCATCTCCCATGGGCTAGACATCGATCTTGGGGAACCCTAAGGTTAAAAGGTATAAAACATGAGTAATATAGGCCAAAATTTAAATGGAGGTGAATAACGAAGGTCAAAGGTAACTAAAATTAGGGATAATAATGTGCAACAAGCATGGAAAAGTAGAAATAATGAAACAAGTTGACATAATGGGTGTACTATATGAGCAAAGGAAAGACATGAGACAACAATATGATAACTAATGAATAATAACAACATATCTTAATGTTGTGTTCTATCCCACGTGACTAATTTTGATCACACCCCAATATGGGTAAGCCCCTTAATACACCTTCTTATGAGGAGAATAAATCATCATCCCCTACATAAAATAAATGATTAACAAACATCAAAATAATGGCGTACACAAATCGAAATTAGATTATAAAGCATGGAAAAGTAGAAATAATGCAACAAGTGAATATAATGGTTCTCTTTGTGTGAACAAAGGGAAGACATGAGACAATGATATGGTAACTATGGAATAATAACAACATATCTTAATGTTGTGGTGTATCCCACATGACCAAGTATGGTTTGGACCTTAATAAATCTTCTTAGAGGATAATGAAACATCACCCCCTACACAAAATAAATGATTAACAAGCATCAAAATAATGGTGTACATAAATTGAAATTACAATATAAAGTGGAAAACTTTGAAAACATGATTAGCTTGGTCATGAATTATATTAAGGAGACCAGCAAGATAAGAGTTTAATATAAATTTTATATGAAAAGAGATAAAATAGGATATAAATTATAATGTGAATAGGACTTAGTGAATGGTTTAGTAAAATTTGTTTTGGGTTCACTAAAATGTATTTGGGCTAAGAAGGAATATAAATTATACTCCTCTTCTCAATAATATATATTAAAATATAGAAGAAGACCATTGTATCACCTCTACACAAGAAATAAATAACCAAAGGAGTGTAAGATTTTGGATATTGAATATGGGAGTCCAAACTCTATCAAAGTTGTAGGATTCTAAATCTTAAGTCTATGATAAGGGATAAAGTTTTACTAGTACTATACTTGTAATAATATCAATAAAATATCTAAACCAGGTTGGAATCCAAGGAGTAGATGTAAGGAATAATATTATATAATAATAATAATTAAATATATAGTGATTATTATAATATATCTTGGTCTATCAACATGATACATCAATCATAATTATCAAAATAAAAATTAGCATTAAGGAAAATGAATGTTACATATACTTACATTTATGAAGACACCATTAAAAACTTTACTCATAGAGTTAGTTATACTTTATGAGAGAGTTGATATGCGGGACCACAAGATGAATAGAGATAACACCCAAGTAAATCAAAATTTGAGACTCAAAATACATATAAAACCCGTGATCCATATTTCGCTCTCGAGTTAAATATTAGATCGAACCATGACCCCGTATAGAAGGAACCCGAGAAAACTCATTCAAATCCTACAAATTTGTCACAAAAAGATTCAGCAATGAAGTGACAGAGGCCAAGAGAGATCAAAGGATCATGTACAAAAGAAAACAACTCTGTTGAGCCGTTTCTACATCTTAAATCCATTCTCCAAGTTACAAGCAGGCAGAACTATAAAATAGCAGAGTTAGACAAGAAGGGAAGATGCTACAAAGGAGCCAAAAGAAATAAGAAGGAAGAATGGTGAAGATTCAAAGTCCTCATGCTTGAAAGCAGTTCGGGGAAAGGGTGCAAAATCAACTATATATGGAGGAGGTAGTGGAAAGACCACGTGTCCTCGAGGCGCTTCTCTAAAGATGGATCCAAATAGAGAGGCTCATACAAGTGTCACATCTCCACGTATCCCAGGGGCGTAACGGAGGAGGCGAAGGGTCAAATGGTCAAACAGAGTCAAAGGTGAATAGGGTGGGCCTCAAAAAATTGGCTAAGTATGAATGTGTAAGTGGAGAATGCCAAGTGTCAGTGTGGCGCATCCCAAGAGTTGGTCCCAAGGCGGAGACCCAAATGAGCGTGAGAACGCCATGTAGCCCAAAGTTTAAAAGGTAAGAAGGACCATTGAAAAGTCCACAAAGCAATGGAGGCTGACAAGTGTCAACTCGATGCTCTTCCAAAGGCAAACTTTGGGTCAAGTGTGCAAACAAGTGCGGTGCCTCCACGTGTCCTCAAAGGGAGCAGAGTTAGTTGAATAGTCAATGCATCAAGCCAGCGGTGACGGAGGCTATCAAGTGTCTCAATGGCACGTTGATTCAAAGGTAAAATAGAGAAGAGATTCCTGAGAAAGTGCCAAAGTGACACGTGTCCCAGGGGAAAGCGGGGAGTCGGGAAAAGGTTAGTTTTTCGCCCTTTGCCTCAAAAGGGGTAAAAGTTCTAAAAAGACCCGTGACTCCACCCAAGAGGGAAAAAGTCAACATACAGACCCGAGTCAAAGCCAAGGTGGGGTGTTGGGGAGAAAAGTGAAAATTTTCCTTTTGTCCAAAAGGCATAAAGGTAAAAATGGAAATGTGTTTCCCAGCCAACCAAAAGGAGCCACGTGTCAGACGGAGTTTCGGGGCTACGGAGGTTTTTGAGTTTTTGTATTTTTTGTGCAAAGGGCCAAAAGGTAAATTGCAGGCCATGGACCCAATTTTTTTATCAATCTGCCACATGTCCCAATCAAAAGAGGGACCCATTTTCAAGTTGTTTTCCCACCTATTTGTATAGAATCGATGCAAAAATTCAAAGGGCATATCTTTCGACTCAAGGCTCGAGAGATTGTAAATATGATATCGTTGGAAAGATCTCGACCTCATCTATGCCATGGGAGTCTGAAACTTTAATTTTTGAGAGGGTAGGTGGAAGAAAAATGGAGAAATGTCTTGAGCTTTCAATGCAGGATCATCAGTCTCAACAACTAGATTGGATTTGATCTATTTCCGTCGTTTCCTCTTCCTTCAAGGTGCCGAATCGAGGATTGATGTAGTAAAGATGGATTCAGGGGCATATTTCAGCAGAAAACATTAACAATGGTGGTTGAGCTTTGACCCGCATTTTCCCACTTCTCTCTCCTTTTTCTTCTCTCAGATCGATTCTATAAATACGAGGACATGATTCATTGTAAAGGGTTAGATATTCTTAGTTTTGCAGGCTCCCTTCTCCTTCTAGCAAAGGATTTGTGGGGTTCAGGCCTTCCTTTAAAATTGTATTACATTTCTACCTTTTGGCTATTCTGTAATGAACTGTATCAATCTATTAGAGAAATAAAATATGTTTGTGATCGATCTCAGATCCTTCTTGTTTCTTTTGCTTTCTATCGATCTCTCATTATAGATCTGTTTATGTCATGTTTGTTTATTGTATGCATTTTATTGGTTTTTATCTAAGGTAAACTAGGCATTCATCATTCTCACACTGGTAGTTTAGTTATTTCTCATTTTTGTACTCTTTTATCCCTATCTCCTTGGCAAGTCTTAGACTAGGTATAGATATAGATCCTCTGTAAATCCTCACGTATGCACCTAAACAGAGGAATAAGGAACCAACCTTTAATCTAGAGAGCTTTTCCAATTTTCAAGGTTCCACACCTTAGGAGAAGTTCCATGTTATGCAATCACACAGATGATTCTACCTTAGAAATGAAAATCTTTAGAAATCATCTGGGGGTGTTGTGATTTCACACTAACAGTTTTGGCATGCCGGTGGGACCAAGAGGTCTTAATTTCATTTCATCAAGTTGATGTGTTCTTGGTGAGATTCAACCTTTAGAGGCACATTCAAAGCACATCTGGTGACTCCATCTAGTCAAAAACCCATTCTCTAAGTTGTAGACCTTTTCCATCCATATCCACTCATTTTCATCCATTTTCTTCTTCCATCTCTTTCATTTTCTCCCACTCCATGAAGTTGTGCAATCATGACTTCATTCCCTTCATGGAACTCACACTTAGCAACAATTCAATATGTTCCACCTCCAATGATTTTCACAACTCCTCCAAATCAACATTATGAGTAGATTCAAAATCATTATACCTATCCACAACAGCAATGCCAAAACTAGTTTGGCCATGAAGCTTATCAGGAACAGGGATATGCATATAATGACAACAACCAAATGGAGGATGTTGGTTTGTTGGAGAAGATTCAAAAAATGGAGGCTAGCATGGTGCAGTCCAGAGGCATAGCACAAATGAAGGCATTCAAGATTGGTTTTAGGGAACCTTTTCTATGGGAAGGCCCTTTTTCAAGACACTACAGACCCTCAAGAGAATCTTGACTTCATGGTTGAAATGTTGCCCCAACTTACACAATGGATTGAGGAGATAGAATCATATGAGAAAAGTCTGAATCAACCTTGTCAATGGGTAAGTCATTCAACAGCTCCTTGTCTTTCTTTTTCAGCCTCTCAAGCTTTATCATTTCAGCATGATCAAGAGTCAAGCCCCTCAGTTGCTGGCCCAAGGGTTAGTTCCATCCATCCATCCCCTAGTCTTCCATCCCATCTCATTGTTTTTCTGCCCTTTTCTCTTCCAAATCCAAATTCCCTCCATAAGAGCCAAAAGAAATATCCTCCCCTCCAAAGAAACAAGAAGTTTCATCTCCTCCCTCTCCACCACAAACAATTGCAAAGTTGGTTGAACCCCAACCTACCACTCCTCTTGTTTTCCCAAGTCCATGTTGGGAAGAGTCCCAAGAAACCAGTCAAGGAGAAAAGAAGAAGAAGATCCCAATAGAAAAGAAATGACAGACAATCTAAAGAGTTGGGCTACCAAATTTGGGTTTACAAAGATCCCCTTGATGGTCAAGCCAATAGAGGAGGTCAAGATTAAAGAACCAATAGTGGTTAAGGCTGAGTTTGCAGTAGGAGAAGAGAAAGAACAAGAAGAAGCAGATCAGCAATCAGTTTGCTCATAATGTAGTGTCTATGTTGGCACTTTGTTTGAAAAGAATGTTGATCCAATTGAACTTGCACCATCAGCCATGGAAGGAGAGAAACAATCAACTCAAAGTCCCATTGGAAAGGAGCAAATGGGTGAAACCAAATCAGAGTTTGTAGTAGCAGAAGAAGAAGACATCATTGATGTTTTCTTGCTTTCATTTGAAGGGCTTGATTTGGTCAATAAATCCATCATGGAGGAAAGCTCTAAAAGAGATCTTACAACCCCAACTTGTCCTCTAGAACAGAAGATTGGAGAGTTTGATTTGAAAAACTTCATGCTAGAGGAAGAGTTTGATCAAGAGCAAGATAGTCTTTAAGCAGTAGAGGAAGGAGAAGACTCTCCAGATCCAAAAGAAGAGGAGTACATTCTAGCGGTGGAGGAGATCATTCATTTGCAAGCAGCCTGCATTTTATAGCAGCCCTTTGGAATCAAGTTTGGAAGATCTTGATCTTCCATGTTCTTCAAAAGAGGAGGAAGGCAAAAGGCAGGAGGATCTCACTACTTCTTCCACACCATCCATCCAAGAAGGTCCACAAGAAGACTCCATTTTTGGACTTGAATTTCAGAGCAAGGGGCACATTCAAAGGATCAGACCATGCCCAATCAGGTACTTGGCTTCATTGGGGCCAAAGGAGCATCCATAACCAGTCATGCTTGCTTCTAAGCATGAGGATGAGCATCAAAGTACCAAGGGTCATCATCAATACCTCCAAAAGTCCAATGCAAGTCAGCTAGAGGAGGTATTTTCCATTAATGCTGATACTTTGATGAATTGTCATTTTTCACTCATCTAACTAGCCATTTTCAGTGCCAAAATAGTTGCATGGCTACCTTTTTTTAGGAAGGGAAGATATTTCTCCCTGCCAGTTACAGGTTTTGTTTGAGCTCCCTTTGCTCTTGGTTAGAGTAGTGTAGGTAGATTTGTTTTCAGCAAAAGAAGTGCTTATGCACACTCTGCATGTCTCATTTGAGACATGTATGATTTGATCTTTGTATATAAGTTTTGTTTGTATTGCTCAAGAGGGGCATGAGGCTAGGCTCTTAAACTATTTAAGGAAAGAAGGCTCATGTTTTCCTGTGACAGTTGTAAATTGAAATAGGGAACAAATGCAGAGCAACTAAAAGCCATTTTGAGATAGTCCATTTGAGGGACTAGATGAAAACCATGGGTTGAATCAATTTTCTACTCTCAGAAATCATTGTCTCAAGGTTTTCTTATGAAAATTGAGAGTACAAGCTCGGGGATAGGAAAGATATAGAAAAGGCTTGCAGTCAAGCTCGCAATGGCTCAAGGATTAGTTCCATGTTTATCAAGCAGACTCCATGCCCAATGGATGCTTCAAGGCCACTGGTCTCTCCATCTAGTAGGTAGATGTCCCCGTGAGTCGCCAAATTGTTATCCATATTTCACCCGAGCTAAATATTGGATCAAACCATGACCCCACATAGAAGGAACCTAAGAAAACTCATTAAAATCCTGCAAATTAGTGACAAAAAGATTCAGCAACAAAGTGACAAAGGCAAGAAAGATCAAAGGATCTGTCATGATAAAAGAAAATGACTCTGTCGGGCCATTTCTACATCTTAAATCCATTCTCAAGTTATAAGCATGTACAACTATATAATAGTAGAGTTAGACAAGAAGGAAGATACTACAAAGGATCTAGAAGCAGAAGAAGGAAGAATGGCAAAGATTCAAATTCCTCGGGCTCAAACAGTTCAAGAAAGGGTCCAAAATTGACTAAGTATGGAGGAGGAAGCGGAAGAGACCACGTGTCCTTGCGGCACTTCTCCAAAGATGGATCCAAATAGAGAGGATCAAACAAGCATTGCATCTCCACGTGTCCCAGGGTGGAATGAAGGTAGGGTCAAATGGTCAAACAGAGTCAAAGGTGGATAGGGCGGACCTAAAAATTGGCTAAGTATGAATGTGTAAGAGGAGAGTGCCAAGTGTCAGTGTGGCGCATCCCAAGAGTTGGTCCCAAGGTGGAGACCCAAATGAGTGTGAGCTTGCCACGTAGCCCAAAGTCTAAAAGGTAAGAAGGACCATTAAAAATTCCACAAAGTAGCAAAGGCCAACAAGTGTCAACTCGATGCTCTTCCAAAGGAAAACTTTGGGTCGGGTTTGCAAACAAGCGCGGTGCCTCCACGTGTCCTCAAAGGGGGCAGAGTTAGTTGAATAGTCAATGCATAAGCCAAGCTGGTGGAGGCTGCCAAGTGTCTAATGGTGCTAATTCAAGGGCCAAATAGAGAAGAGATTCCCGAGCAAGTGCCAGAGTGACACATGTCCTAGGGAAAAGCAGGGAGTCGGGGAAAGGTTAGGTTTTCACCCTTAGCTTCAAAGGGGTAAAAGTTCTAAAAAGACCCGTGACTCCACCCAAGAGGGAAAAAGTCAACATATAGACCCGAGTCAAAGCCAAGGGGGGCGTCGGGGAGAAAAGTGAAAATTTGCCTTTTGTCCAAAAGGCATAAAGGTAAAAATGGAAACGCATTTCCTAGCCAACCAAAAGGAGCCACGTGTCCAGATGGAGTTTCGGGGCTGCGGAGGTTTTTGAGTTTTTGTGTTTTTGCACAAAGGGCCAAAAGGTAAATTGTGGGCCATGGACCCAAATTTTTGATCCAATCTAGCTGCCACATGTCCCAATCAAAAGAGGGACCCATTTTCAAGTTTTTTTCCCACCTATTTGTATAGAATCAATGCAAAACTTCAAAGGGCATATCTTTGACTCAAGGCTCGAGAGATTACAAATATGATATCGTTGGAAAGATATCGCCTCGTCTATGCCATGGGAGTCTAAAACTTTAATTTTTGAGAGGGTAGGTGGAAGAAAAATGGAGAAACATCTTCGATCTTTTAATGTAGGATCATCAGTCTCAACAACCAGATCGGATTCGATCTATTTCTATCATTTCCTCTTCCTTCAAGGTGCCAAATCAAGGATCGATGCAGTAAAGATGGATTTGGGGAAAATTTTAGTAGAAAACATTAACAGTGGTGGTTGAGCTTTGACCCGTGTTTTCCCACTTCTCTCTCCCTTTTTCTTCTCTCAGATCGATTCTATAAATACGGGGACAGGATTCATTGTAAAGGGTTGGATATTCTTAGTTTTGCAGGCTCCCTTCTCCTTCTAGCAAAGGATTTGTGGGGTTCAAGCCTTCCTTTAAAATTGTATTATGTTTCTGCCTTTCGGCTATTCTGTAATGAACTATATCAATCTATTAGAGCAATAAAATATGTTTGTGATCGATCTCATATCCTTCTTGTTTCTTTTGCTTCTATCTGATCTCTCATTATAGATCTGGTTATCTGTGTTTGTTTATTGTATGCATTTTATTGGTTTGTGTCGAAGGAAAACTAAGTATTCATCATTCCTTTGGTGCATCACCTGGTAGTTTAGTTATTTCTCATTTCTGTACTCTTTTATCCATGTCTCCTTGGCAAGTCTTAGACTAGGTATAGATATAGATCCTCTGTAAATCCTCACGTATGCACCTAAATAGAGGAATAAGGAACCAACCTTTAATCTGGAGAGATTTTCCAATTTGCAAGGTCCCACACCTTAGGAAAATTTCCATGTTATGCAATCACACCAGATGATTCTGCCTTAGAAAAGAAAATCTTTAGAAATCATCTGGGGGTGTTGTGATTTCACACTAACAAAACCTTGTTATGCACCTCCTATTCTTGATTTTCCTTACCCAATGCTCCCAAGATAGTCCTGGTGTAATAATTTCTAGCCTTAAATATTTAATATCTTCATAGAATATTTGTGAGAATGAGGATAATAATAGATGATAATGGTACGATCTAAAAAATGCTTGAGGATGGATATACATATGATTCTTTAATTTTCTTTGTATCACTTTATAGACAATAATGTCCACTAATAAAGGAGCATAAAATTCCAAGATAAGTGTTTTATCAAAAAGGTTAAAGTTTATCATTATGTTTTTGTTTTTTCACAAATATCTCTATCAATGCTACTCAACTCTAATCAATTTACCACAAGTCAAGTGAATATTGTATAACCAATGTTGCAATGGTCCATACATACCATGATGTTATTTCAATGCTACTATGGTTGATCAATGTTGTGATGGTATACTAGTGAAAGTTATTTTCTAGAAATGTTGTATTAGTATTGTGACATCCCAAAATTTGGGACTAAAACATTCCTTGTAAAGTCTTCTTACGACCAACCATAAGAGTAAGATTGTAGATTCAAACTTTACGTGCTCATAAGGACATGAAATATAGGTAATCACAATTTCATGAACTAAAATCTACAAAATATCTAGCTAGCTTTGTGTTTCATGTTATAACTTAAAGAATCATATCCATGAGACCATATACTAAATTTAATACAAAAAAATAAAAAACAAGTTACCAATAAATTTATTTATACCTCATGACTCATATTTATCATTTAGCATAATTTGAGTAATTCTTACTATTATATAGAATACCATAAAGAATAATCCACAACCATTCCATAATTCCAAAAATTGTTGGCATCATAGCCCAACAAAATCATTTATTAAACATTACTACTGTAGCAAATTAAAAATTCATCTCTTACCCATGGGGTTAAGAAGAGGTGATCTCAAGCCAATAATCACATTCCACCACTAAATATAATTCAACGTGATGGAGTTCCAAAATTTACTAATACGAATTTCCACGGTACTTATAACAAACACTCTCGTGCCATTATACTTATGTTTCATGGACAAACAACATGATTACCATTAAGACTCATCCATAAGATATATCAAATAAATCCCAAAACCCATTTTCATACACATCATGCTAATGCTACAATCATTACTCAAGATCAACACCATGACAATTAAGAGTTTAGTAAGCTCATTATTGATCCATACAAGAACTAATTTTAACTAGATTAATTTATCCCCTTCCTTCAAAAGTATTATGAACCCATGGTAAGCAACATGCTCAAAATAAAATATCATCAAACATATTGTTAAATATAGTTAATATTACCAAGTGTGTACTAATCGTATAGTTTTTATTAAAGCTAAAAGTTTTTAGAGGGACCTTACCTAAAAGTACAACCAGAGGCTCAAGAGCCAAAATAAACAAAGTAAAGCGGTGTGGTTTTTGATGCGTGGGGCCACACCCCAACCAAAAGATACAAAACAAAATAAAACAAAGGCAGGGGATATCTGCCTACAAAAATCCCAACTACAAAGCGAGCGACAACAAAGCGCAACATAAAAACAACATCCTAACAATTTGCACTTGAAACAAATATACAAAGACAATAAATAATAGATTTTTGTAAACCTTTAGAGAAATTCTGAATGCACTGATAGAGATTGATGTAGTGCCAATAGTAGGGTCCCAGTTATATGCTTTAAAATTCTTGGAGATCTTTTTGTTCTTCCATGTTGAGGCCAAGATGCCACTAATGTCACAAATCTGGCAGATGTGGACTTGCATGAGGTCGAGAATTGCTCTTTGGATGGCCAAGTAGTTACTGATGTTTTCCTCTAGTTCTTTGAATTTAGTGGTAAGGGTGTTGATTCCTCCCTGAGGATGAGGATAGGGTTATGGGTTGGGTCATTGGTAGTAGAATTGAGGAGAAATTCACGTTATCCTCAAGAGTTTTCATAGTCTCAGCATGAAAAATAATTTTTTTCTCCAAAATAGAGGAGGTGTCCTAAACAAAGGAGCTAACAGGAATGGAAGTGGGGGGCTATCTTCAACCAAAATTTATGTCTTTCATACTGCTACAAAGAATCCTTTTAGGAGGTAGTTCAGAGGCAGAGTCTTGGTACATGGGATTCTTGGAGCGAATACGAGGTTGTTGGGAATTGGGGAGAAAAGAGGGGGTGCTGGGATCATTGGCCACAACATCCATCATGTACTAGTTAATGAGAAAAATGACCCCCTGATGTAGAGGAATTATCCTCTTATGCCCTTGAACTTCCAAGATTGATTTTTCCATAGAAAGTAGAATGTAGTGTGACAAACTCACCTTGATATTACGCTTTGAAGTGGTTGAGCAAAGATTATCGGGTGATGTAGTGGAATAGTAGAGAATCTACCCTCGAGAGTGACATATCAGACCAACATTCGGGTGACTTCATCAAACGAATTTGGGATAGATACACAAGTAATGCCTTTCTTCTTGATATCTAGTCATTCTTGTGATTTATGATAACACCACCACACCTCTCCGATTACACGAGCTACCTTTGGTGGCACACGTCGAAGCTCAATTTATATTAAACTTTAGTAGGGAGAATACATTGCACAAGAGACCTGGAAATTCTAGGAATATGGACGGTTAACTATTAAGCATCAATATTCCAAGCCTTGAGATATCTCTCCTCCTTTGAAGGATACAAAGCTTTGTTGGGGGTTTAAATTTGAATGTTTTCTTTAATAGCCACTATGATTTCATTCATAATACTTTTGATGGTTCTATTAGTACCTCTAAAAATGATCAAGTTATGAGCTTTCCATATTCTCCAAATGGTGTGAGGGAAGATGATTCTCGAGTCTTCAAAGAAGAGATTGTTTAAATGGGGGCTCATATTGTAGCCGGGCATGATTAATATCCTAAGGGAAGGACCAAATTTAACCTCAAATAGGTTAAATATGAGCTTCCACAATGAGCTAGTAACTAGGCAATGCAAGAGAAGATGTTGGATGGTTTCATTGTCCTTTTGTGGTGATAACATCTATTTGGCATGGTAGAACCCCTTTTAATAAGATTATCAATGGTGAGAATTCCTTTATTTAGCACAAACCAAAAAAACTGGTTTATTTTTGGGGTGAGCTCTTTGAACTAGATCTTGCTCCAAGGGAATTTGTTAGCAGTTCATTAGCATAGAATTGGTATCCCGATTTCACCATATAATTACCATCAAAGGATGAACCCCAAGTGAATTCATCTTTAGTATGAATTTGAATAATGGGAATATAACTTAGGGTGTTTTAGAGGTCCTCAAGCAAATCTTTATGATTAGGGATAAAAGCCTTAAGGTTTTTCCAATGCAGTTTACCTTCAGTGTTTTGGATGTAGTCATTGACCTGCTGTCCCAAAGATGCGGTGAGGTTATTCCAAATCTTCATTATTTGTGAGAGTGTTAAAACCAACCTAGTTATCTTTCCAAAAGTTGATGATTTCCTCGGTGCAAGAGTCCATTTACAACCCGAAGCAATCTCTTTTCGATCTTGACCAAATTGTCCTAGAATAGTGATCCCAAGGGGTGATTGTCATTGTGTAAATAATCCATTACATTACCTTGGTTAAGATACTTGACTTTAATGAGATTGGCCCATGGGTGTTCCTCTTTTACAAGTCTCCAACCCATTTTAGAAATAAGTGCAACATTCATAGTTCATATTTTTTAATGCCTATACCTCCCCCTCTTTTTGTTACAGGCCTTATCCCATACAACCAAGTGCATCATGTTATTATCTTCCATCCATGTCCAGAGAAAGTTTTTTTAATTCTTTCTATTATATCAACAATAGTTGTTGGAATAAAGAAAAGGGACATGACATATATTGGCAGATTTTGTAGTGTGCTTTTGATTAGAAGGCATTTCCCTACACTAGAAAGGATGGATCCCTTCCAACCAAAGCAAGCTTACTTTGAAACATGGCCAAAAGATCATTCTAAACACTCACATGAACCTTGTTAGTTCTAGAGGAAGGCGAGGTATGTAGTAGGTAGAGAAATTAATTTCTGACCAAGGATTTGAGCTATTTTCCTTTACACGATAGGAGGAGCATTGAATAAGTATAAATAACTTTTATCAAATTTGATTTGTTTCTAGATGCCTCTTCATAAATTTGGAGGATGTGCTTCATGGTTTTGCTTCGAGAATGAGGAAAGGAGGAGAAGGATAGTATCCTTGGCAAATTGTTGATAGGAGACCATAGTATCAAAGGATGAGGGCTTAAAGCCATTAATATATCCCATAGAAACAACCCTATTGATGGTGTGACTAAGATTATCGCCATTATGATAAAAAAGAAAGGGAGATATTGGGTCACTTCTTTGGATTTCATGATCGCTTGGGAAGAAGCCCATTGGGCTACCATTAATGATCACTGAGAATCTAGGAGAAGATATACAGTCCAAATGATATTTCTAAAATGATAATTAAATCCAAATTTCTCCAAAAATTTATCTAGGAAAGACCAAGACACTCTGTCAAAATCTTTGTTCATATCCACTTTAAGACCATGCCACCTTTTTTCTTTTCTCCATCGAGTGTATGGTTTCGTGAACCATGACAACTCCATCTTAGATAATTCTTCCTTTTACAAATCCCCTTGTTGGATTGAGATGATGTGAGGGAGAAGAGGCTGAATCCTAGAAGTGAGGATTTTGGTGAAAATTTTATACAAAATGTTGGAAAGACTTATGGGTCTAAAGTGCTTGAAATCTTTCACCCCTATTTTTTTGGGAATTGGGACAATGAAGGTATTGTTTATTTCTTGGAGAATCCTTCCTATCCTAAAGAATTCATTAACTCCTTTAAGAAATTCATCTACAAAAATATCCCAACATCTTTGATAGAAGAAAGCGAGAAAATCCATCTAGCCTAGGAGATTTATCTCCTCCATAGAAAAAATAGCTTTTGGAGTTCCTCTAAGGTAGCTAGTTTAGAAAGAGTGCATAACTCTTCAAGATTCGCAAGATTGTTCAAGTATATAGTCCAGTAGCATGTTAGTAGCTTCAAGGACAAAGAAGGATTATCATTTATAAGCTTCTTGTAGAAGTTAGCGACTTCCTCTTTGATGCACTTTGGATTTGACGCCATTTCTCCATTGTGTTTGGTTACTTCAGTGATTTTATGATGGGCCCTGTGCTTTAAAGTGGTCATATGAAAAATTTAGTGTTCATGTCCCCTTCTTTGAGCCATACTACTTTGGATTCAAGCCTCCAAAAAGATTCTTCCCTTGCACAAATGGTATGAAATTTAGCTAAAAGGGTTTTTCTCAGACATAATCTTCTTGACTCATCCCAAAGGCAGCAACTTTATTTTCTAATTCTTCAATGTCCTCTTTGATCTGCTTTTTCTAATTGAAAATGTTTCCAAAAACTTCTTTATTCTAGACCCACACTTTCCTTTTAATATTTTTGAGTTTATGTACAAATCTGTATTGAGTTGATCCCTCAACTTGAATCCCCACCATTCTTTAATTATGTCAAGGAGCTATGGGTGATCGAACCACATTTTCAAATTTAAAAGAAGATTGGTTCGAGTCTCTCATTGTTTAACATATTCAAGACAATGGGGTTGCGATCGAGGTGATTTTGGGAAGAGAGGAAAGATGGAAATCTTTAATTAAGAGCCATTCAACCTGAGATAAGAGCTCTAACTAAATGTACACTGGATGATATTATTATCAAGTCTTTTTTTGGACCATGTGTAAGTGTTACCATGGAGTCAATGTCCATCAAATTAGTTTGAGCTATGAAACCAGCTAAGTCGTCCATCCCAAAATTACAAAAATTACAATCCTTTTATTTTATGTCTAACAAGTAGAGCAATATATTTCTATATCTAGATCACATCCCATAGGCCATACCCAACCAGAGAATCAAAGGTAAAAATAAATGACATTGTGTGCCTAATCCTATCTAAAAAATAAAATAGTTTATGACTTTCCTATTTCATTTCTTAGTTGTCATGAGTCCTCATTAACATGTTTCAGTAACATATTCTCACCAATTTTCACAAGAAATGTACTTTCTAAAAGTATACAAAAACATGCTCATAACATTCCAACATTCATACATCTTCTAATGCATAACACAGATTCATCACTAGATTTTTTTCAAGTAGTCATGCTCATGTGGATGCCTCAAACGTTCCCATTCTATAGTATCATCAAGATGCAGACAATTCATGACCACTAAGTTCATTTTAATAACTTATCATCAATTTAAAATATTCACAAAAAGCTAACATATAACATATATAAGGGAGTATTACCTTTGGCCTCATGATCCAATCTATCATAGGGGAGCTTAACACCAAATTTGACCAAGCAAAGAAGAACGTGATTGTTATTTTGATTGATAAATTTATCTATTTAAGCTATATTTTGTTCAAATATATCATGTGGTATTTCTTCTTTGCCAACACTATGGTCGACAAGAATAAATGCATCGTCGATAGTTATTCTACAAGCGATCATGGAGGAATAGGTTATATTCTCGTCATCTATTCCCTAATCGAGTGATAGGTGTCATGGTGATGCTTGGATGAACTTGTTCTAAAGGTTATTTAATTGAGAGATCTTATAGGTTGATTTGGGAAGTGCAATGGCTGCAAATTGAAATTTTTACTCAATTTTGGATTTGTAAAAGATGGGTAAATTTCAAAGCGTATTAACGGCTATAAATGGTTGTTTTACCTAGTTTTGGATTTGTAAATTTCCTAAGGAAAGATAGGTAAATTTGCAGAGCATACCTTTTGATGTCCATTATAGCCATAAAGATTTTAATTTAGTCATTGTTTCCACAAGGTAAATAATGTGGATAATCAAATAATAAACAAGGTAATACAATATTTTTAATTATTCATACGACATGCGCGCGCATGCATGCATGCATACTGCACGCACGCACTCACACACATGTATGCACATACACACAAAAACACAGACATGATGGTAACACCAATATTATTCTTCTTGAAAAAATTCATGTCTATCATTTTACTGTGTTAAACATATCTCTAAATTTGCATAATTAATTCAAATGATTTATGGGGTTTGTTCTCCTCTTTCTCATCTTTCCAAAATACTTTGAAATTCTGATTTTTTTATAATTAAGATAGATATCACAATTTTACTAAACCTTTTGAAATATTATATTAAAAAAACATCTTTGATCCATTGGATGCAAAATTCCGTTCACGTTAAGAGAATATCAGCTCAAAGACTAACAAAGTTTTAATTTTCTATCCCAAATATCTCATCATTAACCTTCTACGATACCAAATATTAAGTGGTTAGAATTTCCACAAGGTAAATAACATATAATCCAAATAATAAAGTACAAAGTAATAAACTCTTGTTAATTCATATGAGACATGTATTACATTTATATGATTTGTGAATCCTAAATTTAAGGAGTATAGTATAATTCCTAAACTAATGCTAGCGATTTGAATAAACAACTCACGTAACCATACTAATAATACATATATTTATAACTATGAGTTGTTTTTAACAACTCATTTACATTATTCTATTCACACTTACAAATATATTCACCCAAAAATGTATTTTATAACAAACATAAAACTAATAATGTGAGAACTAATAGAAGAGAATACACTTTGGGTAGTTAAAGTACCGATATTTCAAAGATGGGATAGAGGAAAGTTCTTCAATGATGGAAATTTTAAATTTCTCATGTTGTTGGAATAAGTCAAATTTTTAAAAGTTGGTGTCTCCTTGTACTTTTTACATAGATCCTAGGCGCACAAAATTAATACATTGGTAGGAAGATGATGCAGCTACATGCGTGTAATGAGTCCATGGTCACCCTACGAGGGTATTATAAGGAAAAGGAAAATTAAAGACCATGCTTTTGACACTAATTTGTTGGGGGAAGAGTGTTAGGGAGCTACATATAACCCATATGGGGCATTTCTATATGATCCTAGCCCTAACATGTTCTCCTAGTGGATTTTAGATTGTCAATAGAGTAGTCAAGTGTTTTGAGGAAGTCAAAAAGTTCTAGATACTTCATCTATAAGGGGTAGTTTGACCAAGTGTGCTTAATCTGAATTGAGATGAAGATGAGAGTTGAGATGAAGACAAGAGTGTCATAAGGATGAAATAGAAGCTCATCAAGGATAATGAAATCAAGAGGGAAGTAGATGAATGAAGAATGACCGTTGGAAATATGAGAGGATATGGATAAGCTGTTCAAATTTATGCATTATGCTCTCTTCCAAAAATATAGGGAAGGTTGCTTCCATAAAGTGGATGGAAAATGAATGTTCATAGCAAGAAAGAGTGTAGGCATCATATGCTCACAATGTTGGGTTCAGAGTTCAAAGCATAGAGGTCTCTCTCCGTGCCTTTTTGCATGATAATCCTCATTGTCAAAATAAACACATATCTTTTTGGCTAGCACTTATATTCATCCTAACACCTCTCTCAACTATCTATACCATAGGTTCACTATTGCTTTATCTATCAATCAAGAGCATATCACATTTACATATCACGAAATCACTTCTCATTCTATCGTAAATAAATATAGTAAAAATGTAGATAAAAGGGGAGAAGAAGAGGAATTCGGTTAAACATTGAGATACCCCAACGACTGTATGAATGATAAGGGGATACCCCCTCAAGTGGATGGGTGATACAACAAAGTGGTAGACAACTACTTGATAGGAAGAAGGAAAGGAAAACAAAAAGGAAGGAAATTTTTCTTGTAGCACAAGATTTAATTTACAAAGTAAAATGATGGTAAAGGAACATATTTTCATGAAAAAAAAAAATCTATTCAACATCTTTCATACAAGATACATTACAAATATATAGGAATAATAATTCCTATATCGAGGATGTTGTTTAGAAACTTCTCCCATATATGTGAGTGGTTATTAACCACTACTAATACTAAACTAAGTTGTTTATTCAACAACTTAGTTATACAACTAATTACACATAATAATTGCTCACGTAATTATTAATTGGAACAATGTAAACATTATATAATTTCCTAACATTCCCCCTTAGTGCAAACATGGGGAAAACCTATCTTTATGCTTGTACCTACTTTCATGATTAGGTGATTTTCACAGGACAATCACAAGCCCGATGGATGGTTTGATAACAATTGACCACAAACCAATAATAGTGGTTTACCACAAACCACGTTTTGATGTGCCAAGTACTATTTTATCCCTCATCAATATTTCACTGTAGGGAATAACATAGGAAACACAACTCAGCAAACTGAACAATAGAACACATACTAGCAAATTTTCACATTTCATCCTATAAGAATCACAATGTTCTTAATTATATCCATTGTCATCAATCAATGCCAATCGATATCAAACAATAAAGGAAATCACCACTTTGCTTATTGGAAGTTTCCCTTGAATTTAGTTGTTTTGTGCTTAGAATGGAAATGGAAGATTGGTGTCATGTTCCCCCACAATGTGAAATTTCTACTGCAAACACTGACAAGAAAACTATATCAAAGTACATACTACTGAATGGATCTTGCTAGTTAGATCTTGTTTCACATGGTCACCATTGCAAGTGAACATATTCACAAGTGGACCATCTTCCAACGAAGTATGGAATTCAAAGGATCACATCAGTCAAAGGATCACTGATAGTCATTTGTGCTCTAACACAACTCTTTTTCTAGTATCCACAATATACACCACACTGAAAAGTGAAAAAATTGAAATGAAGCACAAGTGAAAAATAAAAACTCACACCACAAAAATGTCACCACTGGTGAAGCAGTTTCATCGTTGGTAACTAATGAGAGGTCATTGATCAACCTAAAACCTCGATGCCTCCATCCTCTACAGTAGAAAGTGGGTCACAAACATGGGACATCACTCACGATGTCGCATACATGGAAGGCCAACATAGCCAAAAACAATAAGAAAACGTGCACAAAAAGCATAGGTCAAATCCTACAAATAATAGAAAACACTGGAAGACAAGTACAAACAAGAAAAAAAGGAGTCATGGAAACATATAATCCTGCAAAATAAGTGTTGCACATGGAACATCTGTTAGCATGTTAGAGAAATAATCAATATGTAAAAAGTGTGTATGATCAAGTAATGTAAGATGCTAACTACAAAATGAAACAATAGAACGTGGATGAGACAAATGTGGATGCCCCCAATGACCAGTATAGAAAGGGTAGAAGGTGAGAATCCATGCCGCATGTAAGAGTCATGTATCTATGATCACACTAAAAAATGGCATGAACGCGCATGTGTGGATGGTATAGATAATGGCATATAAGGAATCATTCTAACATGTGTAGTAGAGTGATCATGTAAAACACTAGAAAGCAAGAATAAATGCCCCCAAGATAATGCAGTATGTTGTGGATGGATGGAATGTGAAGTGGAATGATAACATCCACGTGACCCCCAAGTGGATGGAAGTGTATGCAATGAGGTTCATTTTCCCCTCTTAGCAATCAAGAATGAACTATAAATGAGAGTGCGTCATTAGGAAATGGTCGAGTAGTGTTTGTTGTGTCTAGCACGTTGTGATGAATGTGTGTGTAGTGGTGATGAGATGCGACATATAGAAAGGATGTGCATGAACCCTATAGCCAAAGCATATATCACAACTTGATTAATAGATGAGTGATGATTTATCCCTAAGCGTATATCACTATAGGATGAATGGATGAGTGATGATTTATCCCTAAGCGTATATCACTATGAGATGAATGATAAGTATTGGTGATGTAACCTAAGGTGTATACCACTACAAAATGATATAATGGAGGTGGTGATCTAGCCTAAAGTGTATACCACTACTAGATAGAAAGAGTGAGTGACGATTTAGCCTAAAGCATATGTCACTAGCCTAAGAATGTCGCATGATGAAATGTTGCATGGTGAATAAGGTTGATTTAATCAGTAAACCCTCTGCGAGTAAATTATGGACCGAGGAACTAAAGTGTGTCATAGGGTGGTGAGTGCGGCACATGGAAGACAATGTAGTATGTATGATGAGCATAAATGATCGTGTGATGCATATTATGTGCAAATGCATGGTGCATAAAATGTGATGCTAAAGGTGTATGATATGTGATGTAAAAATGTGCAGTGCAGGATATGACTATGTTCATGGTTATCCTAATGATGTATGAAATGTGTAAGATGAATAGTGTATGATCCTAAATGCGTATATGATAGAGTTATTGTGAAACTAATATGAAGGGTGTAGAAAAATTATAAACACTTATTTCACTAAATCATGAACATATTCCAGTGAATTGAGACTCCAGTATTTCAAGTATTGGAAGAAATCCATCTCCGTTTTTACGTATATTGGATTCCATTTTTGTCTATATTGGATTCCATTATTACTATTATTGGAATCCAATAGTAGCAATATTGGATTCTAATATTGTCATTATTGGAATTATTCTAGTTCTAATTTCACTATTATTGGATTCCAATATTACTATTCTATTATTGGATTCTAATTTGGCTATTATTGGATTCCAATTTCTCCATTTTTAGATTTTCAATGTTGAGAGTATGTAAGGCTAGCAACTACTAACTATTATAAGGCATGATCCCATTGGATTAATAAAATTAAAAATTAACAATAACTTCCTACAAAAGCCAGTTTAAAGTCATGACTGGATGTTAACTATTATTTGTTGAGCTCATTTTATTAAGGTGAGCATAGATGTGGCAACATGTTAGGAAAATTGGCATACAGAAGGAAGTTTTGGCGATAAGAACAAAGGTAAATTTATTGTTGTGATTATGAATATGTGATATGGTGTAAACATCAAGAAGAGATGCGAAAGGAACAAAAGAAAGCGAGTTGAGAGTGATATCGAGGCCGAGTCACGGTGGATTGTGTTGGAATGGAAAAAGGTTCTTTAGTTCCTTTTGTATGTTTTCCTAATCCATTTCCATTCAAACTCAGAGCGGCGTAGGTACCTATATCCAAGGCCCTGTTTTTGAATTAGGAGGATAGGTAGCGAAGTATGGGATTTAGGTAAATGATCAATAGTGTTACAATAAACAAATGGACAAGGATTTTCTAATGCTTTATAGACCACATCCACGATATAAAAATTTAATACGCGTATGAAGGATTGAAGGGACTACATTCATAGCTGATCCAAGGACATTCGAGGAGAAGATTGTTCGACATGACATGGAATGTGATAGAAAAATTGCATGGCCCGAGAGTAATGGGAAGCGTGATTGTCCCTAAGAATCGTGTAGGCATATTATCAAAGCCACGAATGCAAATGGATGAGTGAGTTAAGGAGGCTTCAGATACTCCAAGTTGCATGAGGAACATGAGATTACATATGTTAAGCCATGAAAAATGTTGAATCCCTAAAAATACATGCTTATTTCTAGCATATTCCTAGATTATTCATATCCTATTTGCATCACTTTGAAGTTAAGTAAGTTAGTTCTACCCCATTATAATTAATTAAATTAATTCCTACACCCTTTATCTAATTTAATTAATCACTATTTAATTAAATGGTTAATTATCTTCTCACACTTCATATCTAATTAAATTAACTATTAAAAATAGAGATAATTATATTTCTCCTACTCATCCTCTGCTTAGACTCCACTTCACTTCCCCAGTCACTCCACTTCCACTTCACTTATATAATCCTACAAAGTTGGAAGTAGTAAATTTGCACATATAATCACCTTCTTGGATGTAAATTGATTACCAATAGAAATTCATTACCTCTGCTTAGGGATAATGAATTCATTCGAACTATTGTAACTTTCTCCAATGTTATTTTAAGAATATCCATTGATGACTTCATTTACAATATCAACCACTTTGTATCCTCTATAAAAATGGGACATACCCTTCATAAACCCTCTCTTGAAATCCTTGGAATATGTGTAAAAAAACTAGGCCAATTTGTAATTTGATATCGCATATTGAAATCTTTTCTTGTGTCCAAATTGTGCTCATAGAATCTACATTTCTACATTTGGAGATCAATTTAAGAGCATCCACAATCCAATTTGTTCAAAGATTCTACAAGTTTAAATACTTCCACAATCTTATCTAAGGTTTGCAAGAGAAACTTGGAGGAAAGGTTTGTTGTTATATTTGTTTGTCTTTTATTTATGCTAAGTTTTTCCATTTCTTATATGTGTACATGTAAAACTAACTAAGTTATGTGAATTTAAACTAACACCTAATAGCTTCAAAGAAAAGTTAATCAAACAAGAACATCATGACAAGAGATTATGGTAATTGAATTCTTCAATGCATGAACATGAATGAATCAAATTAAATGCTAAGTTATTCCTACTCTTTAATATTGTTAATCAAAACAAGAACCTAGTTAGATCATTTAACAATCAAAGTTGAGTGATGTTTCCTCAAAATTGAAGTGATATTTCACCAAGAAATGGATACAAGTCCATTTTTGGATCTTCCCATGCTCTTCAAATTGAGAGAATAGATGCAAGATGGAGAAGCTATTTCTAACAATGGAGAATGGCTTAAGATCAAAATGCCTATAGTTTTCACTATTCAAAGCATGGTGTGTGTTTAGAAGGAAGGAGGAGGGTTCTTTATATAACCTTCCTGTTTGAGAAAGATTTGCAACTTGGTGCATGTGGGATAAGGGTAAAGAAAGATTAGGAATGGATAAGGTTGTTTTAGAAAAGGTAATCTTGATTTATAAGAGTTTAATTGTTATTAGAAATTCATGGGAGTTGGGGGAGGTTTTAATTAATCAAAGGTGATTAATTAATAGGTAAAAGTAAGCTTATAGAAGCCAATTAGAGGAAAATTAGTATTATTTGGGGATGTAAGAGATGAATTTGATCCAATAAATGATGATTTATTGATTTAGAGTAGTGAGTGTAATTAATTAATAATAATTAATTAACCCAAGTAGAAGTGAACATTAATTATCGAAAGGTCATTAATCAAAGCATCGAGAATGATAGGAAGGGTTAATTAATTAATGAAAGGTTGTTAATTAACGAATATGAAAAGGAATTTTAGCTAATTAGCGAAAAAGTGCTAATTATTACCAAAATGACGGGAAAGAGGATAATTAGTGTAATCTTAGCATTAAAAGCGCATAAGCATATTTTAGGTATCTACATTTACCCCTCTTTAGGGTGGCGTAAGTGACACCACTTCAAACATAGTAGACAAGTACTTGTGATTCACATTAAAACAACCCACTTGAGACCCAAGAAACAACCTAGGATTAGCTAGAAAATTATGGAATTTTTTTTTATTAGGAGTGTCCACAACCAAGTTGCAGAAGACAACAATTGATCCTATTAGGTTTCGGATCAATTATAAAATTACTAGAGCATAATTTTCCTTCATCAACAAACATCAAGTTCACATGGTTCATTTTATGGGGTTAGAAGTCTCAGTTAGGTTCAGGGAGTAATTTACCCCATACCCACTCTCTAACAGGATCAGAGTTTCAACTTGATTTTTCTCATACTTAACATATTCAAAATTTTTCTAAATCATTCCCATTGGATAGGAAATTTTCTCACCTTTCCGGTGATATAAAGAAGTCCTCCTAACTCCTTGTAGAACTCAAGTTATGAGCAAGCGGACTTTAGGGGTCAAATTTTCCCCAAGGGGACACGTGTCAAGCAGGGGTGAAAGGCAAATTTTTGGGATGGCAGGTCGCGGGGTGGCATTTGGGATTTTTCCTTACATGGGAGAAATTTCCCAGTTGTGCACGTGCCTCCGCAGTCCTCTAAGGACACGTGGCGGCCTCTGAGTCGTCATCGGCAACAAGGAAAGGAAGGGCGGGGTGGCGGGAGAGTTTGGGGCATTTTGCCCAAAGGGGAAGAAAACAAAACAATGCCCACGTGCCCGTGGGTCTACCAAGGGCACGTGGTGCTCCATGATTCTCTGCGGGGAGAAGGGAGAGGGAGAGGTAGGTGGTGGAGTTGATTTGTGAATTTCGCTGAAGGGAGGACAAAGGGGAAGTTGGACGCGTGGGTCCACACACCGCAAGAAGAATTTCCCAAGGCGAGGAAGGGAGTGCGGGGCCGCAGGAAATTTATCAAAAATTTCAAAGACCAAAAATCTAAAGAAAACAAAGGGTCCTCCCCCGCTAGCACCCAAAGCTACCACATGGCAGATTGTGATAGGCCGCGGGCCGGCGGGGTGAAATGGAAATTTTTTCCAAAATTTACAGAAAGTTCTAAGGAAAAAAAAGTGTCACACCTCCGTCGTTTCCCTGTGAGGACACATGGCAGCCTCTGATTAGCTGTAGGCTGGTGGAGGAAATAGATAAACTTTTCCTGAGAAAAAATTTTCAATAATTTTCTAAGGATTTTCCGACTGCAAATTTTCAGGCCGCGAGCCCGCCAGGGAAATTTTTCCCAAATTTTTCTGCCAAGGCAGGAAAGTTTCAGAGGGCCATAACTTGAGCTAAAAATCTCGGTTTTAAGAAAATGAGGACTTTCTGGAAATCTCTTGATGCCCTCTTTACAAAAGAAACATAAATTTTACATTTTGATAAAGTTTAAGGGTTTAATTTTACAAAATGATCTGCAGGCTTATAATTAGTAAACTGGTAAATTCCAACTTCTAAATTTGATTAAATTGGATCTCCTCCTTCACTCAACATGCCAAATAGACATGGAGGATTTCTCTAGGGAGGGTTTAAAGTGTTTTAGGGAAGTTAATTTTCTCAATTTACTCAAGTTGGAATTTTGTCCAACAATTGACAGAAAACGGTGAGGAAAGGATTGGCTCGATTTTGCAATGTTCTAAATAGTTTTCTTAAGTTTTCTTTGTCAATTCAAGTTCCTTAATGTCTTAGCATGCTAATTTATATCATTTCCAAGTAGATTGTTAAGTGCAGGTCCGAACTGTGCATTCTAATTAAATTCATTTGCCAGTTTTGAATATTTACAAGAGAGATCTATTTCTTTTAAAATTGTATATAAATTTAATCATTCAAGTGTGGCATTTCGTTTCTAAACTGATCCAATACATATAGTTGTTTATAAAAAAATCATTTCAAAGCTAAATTGCAATTTCGATTTCCAATTTTAATATATTTCCAAGGATACAAAATGCAAAGCATTAATTCCACGTACATTTTTTTAAAATAGAGGTCTAACTATCTCTTTTGTCATACAATAAAACATTGAATTCAATCCAACAATGCATATGAGAGAAGGTCTTTCAATTCTTCATTAATTCCAATTATATACTTTACATACTTCAATGTTTGAAGGCAATAACAACATTCTATTTATTTCTTTCCAATGTATAGAGCATAATGTAAATGTCTTTCACAATTCGAATGTATATTTCCATAATCAATTACAACATCATTTCTTCACAAGTATACATTACAATTTCATCCACAACAAGTGGGAAAGGATTACAAATGAGTGTGTTTTCACAAGGGACTATCAAACTACATTTTTCCTTTGCTCCAGGATAGCAACATGCACATTTTCTCTTTCTCCAAGTTGATCACAACAAAAGAGGGGAAAGGCAATGCTCTCCACCCAACCAAGACATCCAATGAAAGGAGAAGCCTTCCTTCATCATTGGCCCCGAGCCCCAACCAAGATACAATAAAAGGTGTGATTCAACCCATGGAAAAAACTAGCTTCCACAACACACAACATTCTTTCAACATACATAATTCATATAAAAAACACAATTCAACACAAAATAGTAGTTCACAACTGCAATAGAAAACATTCAAATCCAAAACTCAGGCTTGATCATGCAAGCCAAAGGAGCAAGGACTATGGGGAAGTTGTTTATGCCTCCCAATTGGGAATTGGGCATCCACCAAAACAAACCACCAAAATAATTCATCACACACACATCCTTATGCCCCCACAAATCCCTCCTTATCCCCCCACAGATTTCCTTATGCCCCCACAAAGTAAGAAATGCAATTTATTTATTTTCCATGGTGGATCCCAAACCCAAACTCCCTCCACAAAACTTTGATGACAATGGCATTCCTTATGCCCCCCAACATGGATTCCCTATAGCCTTCTCCTACACCATCCAACAATTAGAACAAAACATGCACCATTCACACAACACAACAAGTAAATAACAACATAAAAAGGAGAGTTAAATTCCTACCTCTCCATGGTTACTTTTGTTTCCAACAACAAGCTTCAGATGCCAAGAACACAGTTCAAAACAACAATGCCAAGTATGAAGTTATCTCCAAAATTCTCCACAATCCACAAGAGCTCCAAACAAAGAAAAAAATGTGCCCCAAGGAAGAATGCAAAAAGGTTCAACAACCCCAAAACAAGAAGAGAGTTTGAATTATATAGAAGAGGGAAAGAAGAGGATGATGTGGATCCATGTAGGATGCCACATCACACATCCTCCAATTCAAACACAAAAGACAAAATCCATTCTCCCAAGCACAATAAAGAGGTGGGTGAAAATATGACAAGTTACTTGCACACTCCAAAAAGCCCACACCTCAAGGGACAACAAAATAAATAAAATGTAAGAAAGTGTAATTAAAAACATGCAACATGATTAATAAAATTCATTATAAAAGTCACAAATCACTTCTCCAACCATAAGTATGGTTGGTAAATTAAATTTAGAGGCATGGGACAAGTTTTACTTGTCCCACAAGCCTCCAAAAACAGCCCCCAAGGACAAATTCAAATTTTTCATGGAGGTGGAGTATTTCATACTCCAAAACTAACTTACACAAGCTCTTACACAACTTACACATCCCTTACAAATTTAATACAAACAGCCAACAACTTCCATTATTACTTTCCCATATCCCAATTTGATTTATTTAAATTTTAACTATATGATTTCTCACATTAATCTACCACATTTTAATTAAATAAAAGAAAGGAACACATCACTAATAAAATACATACAACAATAATAAAAATAACCACATCAATAAAATACACAACCCCATGGTCACATGTAAAGGTGATCCCCATGGGAATCCCTAACAAAACAACACACACACAAAACAAGTTACCATGGTGACCTTGTCGAATTCACCTAGAATTCCATTGTGGTTGGTCTCGATCCCCCAATGTTTTTGTTATGATATTTTTAACCTTCAAATACAAATACCTCCTTCGGCCTCGTGGCCATATCAGAACATCCAACATGATATAAATAAAATCACAAAACCAACTATATAAATGAATCACAACAACATCAAAGTAACAACTACATCATTTGCATTTTAAATCAACAACTATATCATCATCATAAAATATCCATTTCTAGATCAACTCATAATATCCAAATCACATGTCTGAACAACATCCATAAAACATCCATGTCAAATAATATATCATCATCCACATATAAGGTGTCTCTAATAATCATCATGCATCATAATCAAATCAAGATCAACAATAATCCATGATCAATGTCTAACAACATACTAAATCAAAACATAATAATGTCTATAATGTAATCACAGTATCAAAATAGGTATCAAAAGGTGTCAAAGGGAAGTGGGCACTACAAGTACAAATAAATAATTTTTTGAAGGAGTGGAAGAAAAATGAGTAGAATGAAGGATGCCCCCTCAAGTGTCAATGGGGTGATGAAAGAGGTCGATCGATGCTTGAAAATATGAAGGAAAATAATAGAAGAAATAAAGGAGGGGATGGAAGGTGATCCCTATTTCCCCAGGTGATATTGAAGAAAAATGATTTGAGATAAAATTAAATGATAAGGAAGAAAACTGACGATGAATAGAATGGAAATAGCTTTCATCCATCTGATGTAAAAACAACTTTATTTCATCATTTTTCTTAATCATCTATGTCATCAGCTCTTATTAAAATATACGCATACAACAAAAATTGTACATGATATGGTGAAATCACAAACACACCCAAATGGTCTGTGTTTGATATGTGGCATTTGGTGTGATTGCATAACATGGAGCTATCCTGAGTGTGGGACATTGCGAAACGGGATAGCTCTCCGGAGAAGGTCGGTTCTTGCTCCTAATGTATTTGCCACTAACTACTCCTAATGCAGGTAAAACTACTAGCTAATCCTAATCTAATGCTCCAAGACAACAGGGAGAAAGATACATGGAATGAAAACCTACACTAATAGCGGTAATACACCAAGAAAGGAGTATCGATCACTTCAGCCTATAAAATAATGAAATAGATGAACCTAGAAAGGGTGGACCTACACCACAAACTAAATTACATCTAATACATCATTCCCGAATGAGCACAACACACCAAAATCATGTAATAACCAAGGAAATGCATAGATTAAGCAAGCACAATGAAAGGTAAGATGAAGACAATAAACCATGAGAGGTTAAAGAGATCAACATAGACATAATCTTATTGCTCCATATGGATATACACAATACATTGTTGTAGCAGAAAGAGGCATGAAGCCATTACAAATCTTGAGAGGAAGGCTTGAAGCCCCAAGAATAATGGGGTGCATGGGAGGAGATAAAATGACCAACCTTTTGCACAATGTAACCCCTTACATTTTATAAAGGAAGAAAATGAGGAGAGAGAGGGAAGAAAATCTGAAAATGCACTCTAATATCCTACAAAATCTATCATTTTCCTAGTAGGAGTTATGGGAAAGTTTTCAATCCCATACTGTTGTACCTTGCCTTGTTAGAGAAGAGAAAAGGGCCATACTTCATTATTCTAGGTAGGTGAGAGAGATCTCGGACCCATTCCTCTAAAATGGCAGATTGTACTTCCATATTTTAAAATATATAACTTTATTAAAATTAATAAATCTATTCGTAGTTGTGTAGAGGACACTTAGAGCTTTCAAAAAAGTCTGATTTTGTGTAAATTCGAGCTCTTAGTCAAAATTTATGGCCATCTGAAGATGAGGGTACCATCATTGTAATAAATGTGAGTGGTTGGTTCTATTTTTTTAGACTTCGACCCTGCATTGCACCCTCTGAAATCTGAAATTTTAGACTTTCAGGATTCGGAGCTTCGGGAATTTCCACTTGAGAGATTGTTGCACTATTCATCGGCGGGTTGGTTCAAGAGTTCTAAAATGCCAAACCTCCAAAGTCTGAAATTCAAACTTCGGAGTTCAAACTCGAAATCATGTTGCATGTACACGAGGGCTTCAATGTTTTAAAATTCCAAAAGCTCAAAGTCTAAATTTTGGACTTCAAGTTTTGAACCTTTGTGTTTTTGGGGTTTGGGTTTGAGAGTTTCGGGGTTCGAGTTTTAGGGTTTTGGGGTTTCATTGGTCCACCTAGCACATGAAACCTCCAAAATCCCAAAAGTCTTGAAGTCCAAATTTTAAACTTCAGGTTTCAAACTTCTTTTTCTCCCGGCATGGCACTATTCACCACTCGGCCCCATTGCCAACTTTGAACTCTCAAATTTCTGAAGTTTGAAACCCCGAACTTCAGACTTTGATGTCCTTCGGACCTTTTGAACCCACCGATTCAGAATTTTTTCCCGCCGAATTTGAATGCTTCCAAATCACTTCAACTCACTCGACTCGATCCCGAAATGTGAGCTCCCATGTCCAAAACGATCTTCCTATTTTCTTTGTGTGGAGTCATGTTTGTCTAATTTCACCTAAGGGGTAAATTTGGATAACGAGTACCATAACATGAAAATCTATAATACTAAAATTTGTTCATTTCCAAATCACTAACTCAATGCAACATAGATAACGTAATGTAATATGAGAAAGTAAACAAGCTAACTTGATAGGGAAACAAGTACAAACACACATACTCAAATAAATAACATTCAAGACAATTGCACCAATGTTTTTATTATCAAGCTTCAGTTCCAAAATGTTTGATTTAACGAAAAGGGTTAAAAATGGTGCCCCAAGAAAGGATACATGCGAGGGGAATACATGGACAACACAGGGGTCCTATGAAAAATCAATCATGTACTATAAAATATTACCAAACAACTCATTTTGTCATGTGAGTACAGACATAGTAAGAAAACAAGCTTTGTTAAATGGAGATAGATCCGGATGATCCGTGAGTTTTGCATGGGAACAAGTGAGGACCAAAGAAATATGTTTTGTAGGTCAAATTTCGATATTTAAGGACATTATGTGATTGTAAATGATTCAAGCTGTGTGAATGCTTTTTACCAATTTTTGATGGGATTTTAAATTTTTACTAGTTTTTAATTTTTCATTAATGTTTTACCAATGTTTTGGATTTTGATGTTTTGTGAATTTTTAGGGTTTTTTTTGAAATTTTTCCAAAGCTATGTACAAGAAAATGAATATGCAAAGATGCCCCCAACGAGAGATAGGAATATACAAGGGAAAATATTTGTGCATATATACAAGAAGAAGATATGTTGGATCAAGGCCACGAAGGATAGGTTCAACATGATGATGAACTCAAACCAATGAAGTGCTAAGAAGGAGTGAGCATGCCCCTAGTGCAAGTTGGCCAAGAAACATATGATAGAAAAGAAGTAGAAGATTATTTTATTAAAAGGGACAAAGGTTCTTGTAAACATGGTAAAAAGGAAATCGCATACACATGGATATTTTGAACAAAGCGGAAAGAACAGTGTGACTATTATGGAAGGATATGGAAAATGTAGCTAGAATATTGGCAATGAAAAGGTGATTAGACAAAGGCACAAATCATGATACAAGATAAAGACTAAAGCAAGAGTCTGAACAAGGTCCAAACAATACCTAGTCATATATTAATCATGTTTTCTCATAGAGACCTAGTGTGTGCTCATGGAAATTAATTACTTCTTGAAGGGAATATTTTATAGACATGCAAGTGAAGACATGTTAGCCAATGTATAGGAATTATTTATTTTAATAGGTGATTTGTGAATGGAGGGTGGAAGGAGAGTCGTACATTGTTCCACTTGTCGACCCAAGCATCTATAGCCTCAACAAAGATGTATTTGATTCTAGTCACATCATTTCTCTACATGCCAACCAAGCATTCATAGCCCTAATAGAGATACTAGAATACCCCAAGAGAGTTATATTTTTTTGCTTTTGATTTTTTTGATTTTTTGATTGATTTTTTCTACTTTCTAAAAAATATATCAACTTTCTCGATTTTTTTAATAAGGGTTTGAGAACCATTGATTGTCTTGATGGAATGATGTGGAAGTGATTGTGATGATGACATTGGCTAGTGTCAAAAATACACCCAAAAGGTCTTTGTAACAAGTTTTTATATATATAATAGTGATAGGGTCTCTAAGAGGTGTGTCGTTCTTTAATTTACCAAGGTGATGAAAGACCAAGATCAAACAGATATTATAGAGATAAATGTCACACAATGAGTGTGAATAGACTAACCAAAATATCATCAAAAGGATGAATATGGTGGGAGACTTGCATAGGAATGGAAAGAAAGGGAAGAAATAACATCCATGTGTATGCAATACTTGATTGCAATGTTTGATCTTTGTACCTTTGATTTTTTTGGTAATGTTTTCTCATTTTTATATTTTTGAATTTTTTATTTTTTTAGATTTTGATGGTTTTGCAAAGGGAAAACCGTGAAGAGAGAAGACGATGAAGATGAATTATTGGGAAGTTGGGACCAAAAATGTCACTCCGTGTGATAGGATCCAACAACAATATTTGTAATTTCTTTGATGAGGGAGACTAGGAGTTGTTTATCAAGAGTGATATTATCTCCAATCTCAATGACCGTAGTGAGATCATATTCGATAAGTGACTACGAATTATCTTGAAACATGGATTTTGTATGTGGGAGCTTGAGTTATTTATCCATATATTTTTGCACTTTTCCATACTTGATGGGTACGTTGGGGTGCATTCTTGAATCACGTTTGATTTTTAGATTTGTGGGTGTTGGATTTAGTGGGAGCTTTAGAGCTCTTCATATTATTGATATTATCTTGATGAAGAAATTTTTGGTGTTTCCTACAAGCTAATGTGTGATTTTTTTGATCTTGAGAAGTGGGAGAAGAAAGTGGATGTTTAGTATTGATGATTGGAATGTTAGGAACAATGGTGGGCTTACCACAGTTATCAATAGAAGGATGATATGATGGACGAAGAGGATATGGTCCAAGAATTGAAGAGGATGGGCTACTGGGAGGTGAGCCACAGATAGAAGATGAATGGATACTAGGATGTGGCCCCAAGATGGAAGAAAATGGGCTACAGGAGGTTTCCCATAGATGGAAGATAAAGGACTATTTGGGTGTGGCCCAAGTATAGAATATGATGGGCTAGCAAGAGGTGTCCCATAGATGGAAGATGAAGGGTTACTAGGACATGGCCCAAGTATAGAAGATGAGGGGCTACCGAAGGTGACCCACAAATAGAAGATGAAGGGCTACTAGGAGGTGGCCCAAATATAGAAGAAGATGATGGGCTACTAGGAGGTGACCCAAGGTGAGATTGTGATTGAGGAATTGTGATAAGTAAATAATGATGGGGTGATGAAGATAGGCCAGGGATTAATGACAGACACTGACATTTCTCCATGTAATGGGGAATGTGAAGATGTAAGAATAAGAGGAGGATCAAGTTTGATGATCTTAGGATATTCCTCTATTTTCTGACAAAAGGAATCAACTTCTTCCCCACAATACATGAACGCATCAAGGTCAAAAGAGAATCCTTTCTCATGGTCCTCTAGAGGGATGTCATTGTGTAGCCCCATGAATTCTTTGATTGCTTCTTCATTCTAAAATAAATTGATCGGTATGGGTCATTGTTGGTCGATGATAGTAGGTTGATTGGAAGAAAGGGGTCCAACAAGTGTGGAAGATTTAGAATATATTTGATGATGATTGATAGAAGAAGATGACTCGGGAGAGACGAAGTAGATTTGGATTTGGATGTCTTACTAGTGGAAGAAGATGGGGATTTTTAATGGGTCGGTATTGGTTTTCTAGGCAATGACATAGTGTAGGTAGACAAAGAGGATCGTGTATCCAATCAGTGGATTGTGAGGTAGGGGTCAACTTGGATGATTGATTAGAGGATATTTTAGTTGCACGGATCTTTGATGGAGGAAGATGTCATTAAGGTGACTGAGAAATGGGGTCCTGCGAAGAAAGGGAGGACTACGACTCAAGAGTTGAATTAGATGTTTGATTAGAGGAACTTGGAGTCACATGGATCTTCAAAGGAGGAATACACCGTTGAGGTGAATTATAAAGGGGGTTCTGTGAAGAAAGGGAGGACCGCAACTCAAGATTCGAATTAGAGGAATGGTGGAAATAATTTGTGGTGACATAAATCCTTACAGGAGGAAAAGGTTGTTTAGGAGATTGATTATTCACTAGAAGAAATTTGATTAGATGAGGCTCAAGAGACTAAGGTGAATTATAATAATAATTTGGATTATAATCATCAAAAGATTGAGAGGAATCAAAAGAATAACATGGATTATAATCGGGAGACTGAGGGGAATCAGAAGAATAACATGGATTAGAATCATGAGAATCATACCACCAACTATGAGATGAAGGTGGGGAAAGGGGTAACTGAATGATTTCTCTAGCATGAAGAACCAATCGATGTTTAGTCGTGATGGGCATATTTCGATGTGAATGCATAAACCCTTGTTCCCTATTGTCATAAGTTTGAGGAACCATGTGATAGTCAGTCAATGTTGGCGTCTTTGGGTTCAAATGCCTAGAACTAGATAGTGTGATTAAACTCCTTCAAATGCGAGTAAGTTTCATGTTGATTCGGGCCGTATAATGGAAACCAACTAGAAATTTTGTAAGTATGGGGATGTTCGTGTGATTTTCCAAAGGGGATCTAAGGAAAACATACATTGTGGTGACATAATTTTGACAATCCACAAGGTTTGGACAACAAGTTGCAAGTGTAAATGTCAAGATGAAGAACCAAGGGATCAAAGGATCAAAGCATAAAAGGATTTTCCTCAAGAAAACAAGTTTACAAGATGAAAAATCACAAGGAACAATCACGCAAGTTTGGAAAACCAATCCAATCTACAAGGAAATACTCCTATGTAAATGTGTCTCAATGGTAGTTTAATGCAAGATGATCAACACAATGTCAACACTTAAGTCAAGTTTAAGATAAACAAGGTGTAAGTATTAACAAGGGGTTGAAGTGACTTCCAATTCAAAGTATACTATAATTAGTCTAGATACAAACAAATCTAAAATCCTAAAAAGTGGAAGTTAGAAGTGCAAGAAACACAATAATACCACTTAGATACATTAATCAAGATTTATGGAAAAGCAAGATATTAGTATCAAAATGATATTGATACGATGTGAACAACATAACAATAACACTTTTTAAGGTTGAGGTAATTTTTGGAAGGAGACAAGGTGAAATTATAACAAGGAGCTGAAAAGGTGTGAACAACGTAATGGTACAATCTAGACACTTAAATAAAGTTTACGAGAAATGAGATGTAAGTATGAAAATTATATTAAGGTGATGTGAACAACGTAACACCTCAAGGGAAGATCGATGATGATCAAGTCTAGCTACAAATGAGATGTCTTGATGTGGGTATCAAGACAAGGTTATTAGAGATATGAGGACGTACCAACACACTTTCAATGCTTATTATTACAGTCGCAATAAGGAAGGATGTAAGTGGGTGCAAAAGTGGTGGACACAATCTTGAGTAACACTTCATATGTATGATTTATTTTTTCCCAAAAGGGAAACAAGAAAACAAAGGAGTAGACCAAGTGGTGATGAAAAATACTTGGCATAACTTCGACAGAGTTTCCTTGTCTTAAGACAAGTGAAAAACTAAGACAAAGTAACACTTCACAAATTTCATGATGAATAACACTAGGCTCAAACTTCAATGGACTCTCCCCTTGTTCAACTAACAAGGTTTTGACTCCAAAAAATTTCTTGCTTCGTGAGAGCTCTTTGAAACACGATTGGTTTTGGTAAAGTTGGCTCCTATGCAAAATGGTTTCTAGGATTTTGTCTACAACACTCACCAATTCTTACCTAAAGGAGGTACACACATCTAGAATTGCTTCTAGAGAGGTGGACCATAACCCCACAATCAAATTAATGAACGAGGCCCCATATGGGTAACATGAAGCTTATCTCACAAGGGTTTCAACTAGTCAAGTGGGTAAGCGGAGCGCTTCCCGTTTCATCCACTAGTTCCCTCAAGGTGTGGACTACTTTGGGGTTCTTGGGGTAATCCTCATAATGAGTTTTATGGCTTATGCTAAGGCACTTCCCCCAATTTAAAGTGGACGAGATATAGCTCTTAACCAAACCTGCAAATACAATGTTTTGAATAGTGGTGTGTTTTTAATATTTTATCTTAGTTTGGTTTTGCACACCATTGGCAACCTATAAAAAATTGTATTAGTATTGGTTTAGATCTCGATTCTTTGACAAATTTGTATTGGTCCTGTATGCAGAAGGTTGATAATTTTTCATAAGATCTAAAACATCATGAAAGAGGGTTAAATGTTGCTTTTGATTCTCAAGATCGTCCTAAGATGCAAGAGAAGGAGCATACACAACAAGTCACCCAACTATATCGAAAATGGAAAAGCTTGTAAATCAAAGGACTAGGCAACTCATTTTAACCAATTATTGTTCATTTCCTTAACCATGAATTTAATCAAGTGTTTGTAAATGCAAGAAGGCTTAGAGTTGTTTCTGATTCCCAAGATCACCTAAAAGGTGCGAGGAAAAAGCATACACAACTCTATCCTAATACATGAAAGCATGACATCCATTAAAAACCATTAAACAAGTTAGCAAAAGATGATTCAAAACACCCTACAAACAAAAGTTAACATTAAAAACCTACAAAATGTTAGAAATATCCAAGATCAAATCCCTACAAAACCTCGAAAATAGAGCCAAATTTAAACAAAGAACACCATTGTGGACCTTGAGATAGTAGTGCAAACCTAACAACACCAAAGACAAATGATCCTAGTAACACATACACGACCCAAAACACACCACCAAAGTGCAAGGTGTCCGATGAGTAACAAATAATTCAGCAGCACAAACCAACTACACTAGTGCGGGAAGAGAGATAGTAGCGTTCCCCAGGTAAGTAGTAGCATGCATATATAGTGCAATAGTGTGTGGCGGGGTGCTCGATAGTGCGAGTCTAATGTAGAAACACATACTTGCAGAGAGCAACATTGTGGTAACGTGTTCGAGGATACAATATTGTGGGGAAGGGTGTGCGCCAGCGTGATTTCGATGCAAAAACACAAACTAACAGAGAATAATGTTGTGGTAGATAGCCGGGGATGTAGTAGCGCCTTCCTATTAGCACTAACATGGCCAAATTCACAAAAGCACAAGTTTGGGTGTGCATTAGTGTGAGTTTGATGCAAAAACGTAGACGCGGCAGAGAACAACGTTGGGGTAGCACAACCAGATAGAAAATAGCGTAGGGCAAGGTGCGCTTGGCGTGATTTTCCTATTTTTTGTCGTAAACACATACTTTAGCCAAGAATAAACTCAAAAATTTCAAAACTCTGCCATCTTAACCCAAAATTATCAAAGAACCCATCTCCTTTGAACCTATAAGAGAGACTCAACACATGTAAAGTTAACAAAATACATCAAGGAATTCAATTTATTTAACATGTGTATAATAAGGGTTAGCCAAAATTGAGACAAAACTAACAAAGCTTGAAATTAAATGTTAAGGAAATGGAGTAAGTCCCACCATGCGTGTCAAATGTGTACATGTAAAACTAAGTAAGTTATGTGAATTGAAACTAACACCTAATAACTTCAAAGAAAAGTTAATCAAAGAAGAACATCATGATAAGAGCTTATGGGAAATGAGTTCTTCACCGCATGAACATGAATAAATCAAATTAAATGCTAAGTTATTCCTACTCTTTAAGATTGCTAATCAAAGCATGAACCTAGTTAGATCATTTATCAATCAAATTTGATTGTTGTTTCCTCAAGAATTGAAGATGAGATCTCACTAGGAAATGGCTAAGCCAATTAGAGGAAAATTAGTATGATTTGAGGAATGTAAGTGATAAATTTGATCCAATAAATGATGATTTATTGATTTAGAGTGGCAAGCGTAATTAATTAATAATAATTAATTAACCCAAGGTATGGACATTAATTAATAAAAGGTCGATAATTGACATCTAGAATGATATGAAGGGTTAATTAATTAATGAATATGAATAGGAATGTTAGTTAGTTAGCAGAAAAGTTCTAATTATTACGGAAATGACAAGAAAGAGGATAATTAGTGCAATCTTAGCATTAAAACTATGTAAGTATATTTTAGGTGTCTACATTACATATTGGGAGAGCTTATAAATTCTTCTTACTAATGAAAAGAGCATAACATTTACATTTCTTGACCCATCTATGTGAATCTATGAATAATGTGGGCCAAAAGTACACATCCCTTATAATATTCATAATTATAGCTCTTGGAGAAATTTCACCACTAAAGAAACCATCATGAAGCTCGAAAATAATTTTATCCACTTCTTCTTCAACACGAAGTCATTTCTAAATAGGACTACGGGGATCTTAAGGCAAATAGATCATAAATGGTAACCTAAAGTTATTATGGAGATATTTTCAACACAAGGCTAAGGTTACTAAAGACATTTGGAATCCTGATCTATTTTGCATACTTTAGCAAATGGATTTTGTTCTTTTGTGGATATACAAGAGAGAAAAACAGGGGTAGTTTGGGGTAGGATTGGTTATTTGAATAATTTTTGGTGGGAGATCAACAAGATAGATTGGACTTTGCCAAGATCCTTGAGAAACTTCACAACAAATGGAGAACTCAATAACAAAAAGCTTCAAAATAGTTAAAACATTCCTTCAACCAGAAGGTGTGCATCAATGGAGGCCCAGACATGCACTTTTTCACACAATATTTGAGATTCTAGCATGAAGGCTCGAGTTAGAAGACCCAATAAAACATCAAAATCTAAGATCAATCACGCCTGAGGTACACCCAGAGGCTTACAAACAATCTCTCAACAAGATGAAAGAAAAGTGATTTTAAATCATTTATTTCATTCCCTAGATGAAAGCTCTTCTAAAAATGAAATTGCAGATGCCACTAAACTATCACAAGGATTGAGATCTGTGTGATTCAAAGAGATTTTGATACAAGATTGTAATAGGAACAAGAAAAACTACTTGCAGACATTCTGAAAGTGAAATAAACACAAAATTTGCTAGAGATTTGACACAAATTAACTCAAAATTTATCAGATTCATCAATAGGGAGAGTTATTTAAACAATCTTAGAGCTTGTTGATGGCTATACACTTGTAACCAACTCAACATGAATGAAAATCTAACACAAGAGGAAGTTAACCTGGTTTCTTAGAAAGTTTTCTCAGAGGATGAGCTTTTCTCAAAATTTTCTCATGAAAATGAACTCCGACCATTTGCAAGAGTAATCTCATTGCATTTATAATACACCCTTTACATCCAATTTTCCCCCCAAAAGAGGAATATTCGAAGCACCTTTGTTGCACATATCGGATCATGATTTGCAGAAAGTGACATTCAATAGATTCACAAAAAGGTTGCCAGGTGTTTTCAAAAAGGTGAATCATTGCAAATATTTGCATCATTGTTCTAACTGGAGGCATATTCTTCATCCTTGGCACCTGCAACACCTTTTCCCCTCAAAAGAGAAGAATATTCGAGGGACCTTTGCTTGTTACCAATTTGTTTTTCAGACAGAGACATTTAACAAATTCAGATCCAAAATCTGCCAGGTGGACCAACTGTGAACAGATCACATTTCTTGGGCCCTCGACTACTGACTAGGATGCCATGCCACAACTTTTTGGGAGTCCCTTTAATCATTTGATTCTGTCATGTGAGAAATCCCCTTTTAATCATTTTTTAGAGCTCTCATACAGCATAGCCTGGACTTTGACAGTCATCCTTTTTGTTCTCGAGGCACACCTTTTTCACCTTTTGCGCCTGTACCTTTAATCATTTCATCCCTTTTTCCCTCTAAAATTTTACTCTGCAACTTCTGGATCTGGCATCTTGCATTTTTGCATGAGCCCGAGCAAAAATCCACTTCAAGAGTACTTCAGATCTACAAATTGAGCTCCCAAATTGATTCAATTAAACTTTGCAGACCCAAACGACACAAATTTGCCAAAAATTTGATGAAGAATGATGCAAAAATGCATCTCCAAACATCCTGGAGCTTCAATGGTGGCAAAATCAAATGAAATGCACAAACTACCATTGATCCTACGTTTCAACTTTTAATCTGAGCCCTCCACATGGAAAAATGTGATTGGAAATGGGTCTGGGGGCACCTTTTGACATTTTATAATTTTTTGGAAAAAAGTAAAATGTTAACATTTTTCTCCGCCTCCTCCCCCTAAAAATGGGCTTGACACATGTCCCAATGTGGGTCCCAGCGGACCTACGCTTCAACTTACAAATTTTATCCCTATTTTCCAAAAGGAAAAAGTTCCATATTTTCCCCGCTGGCCCGCACCTCTCCATTTCCCCACCTGCTACTGTGTCTCAATGGCACACTTTGAGATGGTCCCAAAAAGTAGAGACCCCAAACAAGCGTGGCCCAACATGTGTCTTAGTCCAGCAGAGTCTCCAAGTGTCCTCCTGGCGCTTCTTCAAAATAAAACTCAAGGGCGGTCCCCAAACATGCGCGGTCCCTCCACGTGTCCCAAGCCCCTTTAGGAAGTTACGTGAAAAGTCTAAGTATGGGAAGGCCCATGGAAGCCTCCACGTGGACATGTTTTGTGTTGAAGTGAGCCTTAGAATTTTTAAAGTGCCCCGCAGAGCCGCATCCAACCAGAAAGGGCCACTTTTCAACTGATGCCAAGAAGTAATTTTGACTAGGAAATTACACATCAAACCGTAAAATGCAGGACAACCACCATTTGAGCCCGGGGAGACAGAAAACATAACAGAGGCCACAATCAAGAATTTCAATGAAAAATGGGGTGAGACAAATTTGAGCACCAACACAGGCTCTGACTCAGGGATGGGCACTCCCTGTGAGTGCCACAAGAACAAATAAAGACCAAGTGCCAAGACCAAGTGCCAAAACATACCATTGGGCAACGGAGTCAAAGAATAAGCCTGCAGAGTAGAACAACCACAACCATCCTCCAAAAAATGAACCGAGAAACTAGCAAAACCAGGTCACCAAGGACTAGAACAAACAAAAACACAAAAGTAGATGAGAACAAAGAACTATACACTATACAAATGGAATATACCTTGATTCTGAGAAATCAATCAAGGAAATGCTTCAAATGCCTGCCATTAACAAGAAATTCAAGTAGTTCCCCATCTAGGTATTTTAGGAAGAAGGTATTTTCACCAATTCGAATATCAATTGAATAAGGGCCCATCCACAATGCATCAAATTTACCATGCTTGCCCTTATCTTCATGCCTGCTATCCCATAAAAGCACAAGATCCCCAATGCTAAAAGCTCTGGGTGTCACCTTTTTGTCAAATAGCCTCTTCAAATTTTCTCTAAACTTCACATGCCATTGATGGGATGCCCTTCTCTCTTCATCCAACTCAATAATCTGATTGATTCGAGCATCATATGAACTAACTTCTTGGTCTTCAATCTATTGAACAAACTGAAATGAAGACAATTGCAAATGGAGGGGCAAGCAGAGCTTGAGTTCCATATACCAATTCAAATGGGCTTTTACCAGTAGCTCTTTTGACAAGTGATTTCACCCAAACAACAAACTTCATTTGCTCACCCCACCTCCTTTTTTTCAGCTCCAAGGTTCTTCTAATGATCTTCAACAAGTTTTTATTACTGGACTCAACTTGTCCATTTCCTTGGGGATTGTAGTTAGAAGCATATGTCAAATTGATGCCATACTCTTTGCACATTGCCACCAAAGGTTTGGCTCTAAAACTCATGGCATTATCAAGCAACAATTTTAGTTGGCACTCCAAATCTGCATATGATTTGATTCAGCATGAAGTCCATGACCACTTGGTGTGTTGCCTTCTTGGTGGGGATTGCTTCTACCCACTTAGTGAAATAATCAAGTGGCTACAAGAATCCATTTATGACCAGCACTGGAAGGATCAGAAATTTCCCTATGAAATCCATTCCCCATTGTCTGAATGGGGCTTCAATTGACATAGGATGCAAAGGAAGGGAGCCTAAAGCCTTCATTCTTCCAGAAAAATGCTGGCAATTTTCACATTTCCTCACCACTAGAGTTGTATCCTTGAAGAGAGTTGGCCACCAATAACCAAGCCCTCAAGATTTTATGTGTTGTAACTCTTCCAAAAAATGTCCCCCATGAGACCCTCCATGGAGATCAACAATTATTTTGGGGGCCTCATTTTAGTAATGCATCTCAAGAGCACTCCCTGGGGTTCTTCCAAGCTAACCCAAAATCAAGTAATGACATATTTTTCGAGAGGCTAACTTAAGATCTCTTTTCTCGATTTTTACTCATATTTCAGGCAACATAGATGTCTGAGATAAAATATTATATCTTTGTACCATTTAACTTACCAACTTTTCAAGGACATCCACCCTTTCTCCTTCTACTTCATTTACTTCAATAGTTTGCAGGTTGCTCTCAGCCATAAGCTTAGCTAGACCCAAACCTCTTACCAATTTCATGGTTTGGATATCCATGTCATACTCCTGCAACTTGTTCACCCATCTGCATATTTTTCTTGAGACCTCCATCTCTGATAAGATGTCTTTCACCATGGTGTGGGGAACATAAGCAACAACTTTAGAACTCAAGATGTAGGGTCTAAAAACCTTTGTTGCTTTCACCAAGGAAAATGCCTTGCTTCTCCATGATGGTGTATTTTAACTCAACTCCCTGCAATGCCTTACTGAAAAAGGCAATTGGTCTCTCAACCCTTCATCATCCTTCTGTAACAAAACAGAGGCAATGGTGTTTTCTGAAGCAAAAGAAAATACTTGAAAAGGTTTCTTGTAATTTGGGGCTGCCAAAAAAGGGCATGCTTTAGTGCTTCTTTGATCCCATCAAAATCCTGAATGGTTGCTTCTTCCCACTTGATAATCTGGTCTTTCTTCAACATGCAAGTGATGGGGAGAGTCAACTCAGCAAAGTTAGACACAAATCTTCTAATGAAATTGATTTTCCCAAAGAAGGATTGGATTCCCTTCTTGGTTCTTGGAATTGGAACCTTGTTGATAGCCTCTACCCTTTTGGGATCAATCATGACACCATCCTTTGATACAATGTGACCAAGCAACTTGGCCTTTTACACTCCAAAATGGCACTTCTTTGGATTGAGTGAAATGCCATACTCTCTGCATCTTATCAGCATTTTTTCCAAGTGCTGCAAGTGATCACTTCTCTTTTTGGAAAACACAAGTCACATCATCTTGGTAAACAACAATAAAATCATTAATGTAACCAAAGCAAAAGCAACATCCATTGCTCTTTGGAAGGTAGCTCCAACATTCATCAGACCGAATGGCATCCTGACATAAACATATGTGCCCCATGGAGTGGTAAAGGTAGTCTTTATTCTTTCTGACTCCTTCACAACAACTTGATTGTATCCAGAGAAACCATCCAAAGTAGAAAGCAACTCAGATCCAATCACTAATTGCAACATATTTTCCATGTTTGGCAGAGGATAATTATCTTTCATTGATGCTCTATTCAGATTTCTAAAATCCACGCATAGCCTGATATCACCATTATTTTTTTTCTAACTGGCACTAAGTTTGCAACCCAAGAAGAATACCTTGTTGGTTGAATGATCCCTCCATCTCTTAGCTTCTTCAATTCATCTTGCATTTTCATGGAGAGGAGTGGATTAATCGGCCTCTCTTTTTTTTGAATGGTTTTGCATTAGATTCCAAAGGAATCTCATGTTGAAACAAGTCCTCTCTATATGCTTTCAGTTTAAAATAGGACCAAGCAAGGCAATCCTGATATTTCTTTAACAATTGGACATAGGATTGTTTCTCTTCTTTGTTCAGATTGCTTCCCAACCAGATCTTCCTTGGTTTTTCCTTTGTGCCAAGGTCATGCTCTTCAACATCCCTTGAGGCTACTACATGTCTATGTTAATAATGCAATCAACATTATCAAAGTTTGATTCAAGAGCAACCAACCCTCTAGGAATGGTATTAGTTTTCAATTGGATGATATCTTTCCAAACAAAGTTTCTTTTCCTTCTGCTGCACACACCATTGGCTCCCAATCAATACACTGATCAAAAACTCCCCTTTGTTCTGCAGAAACCATTTCACCTGGGCATCATCATCAAATACTTGCCAATTTTTTACGTTGTTAGGGACAGATGGCCTTGTTAGTACTTCAACATTATATTCACAATTGGGGGACATTGAACAAACATCAAACCGAGATCCCAAGATTGCAAGCTGGTCTACAACAACATTGAACTTTCTATCATGATGCACAATATTAAATGAGTCAAACATTTCAATCAAATCCCAAACTACATGCTTGTATTGTTTCATTCTCTGATTTTTAGTAGCATACAATTTTCTAATTTGTTTGACAATCAGTTCTGAGTCTCCTTTGACAATGATATCTTTAATATGATACTTCCAAGCAATTCTCAAACCTAATAATAATGCTTCATACTCAACAATGTTATTAGTGCATTCAAAGTTAAGTTTGAAAGAAAATACAAACTCTTCTTGGCTTGGGGAGATCAGAACAATGCCGACACCATTTCCAAACTTGGAACATGCTCCATCAAATAACAAGGTCCAAGGTAAACCAGCCTATTCAAGACATTCACACTGATCAATCTTGTGCTCCCTGTCATCAACAAACCCCACAAAGTTATCTGCATCCACATCAGCATATAACACTTCATAAGAAGCATTATTTGGATCCTCAATGAGGTGCAACATTTTCTTCTCTCCATACAACTTTACAAGGCTACCTTCAATTGGAATGGTGGAAAAAGACATATCCATCTGAACACTTCCACCAACACTTGCAAGCCCACTTTCTTGATAACAACATGCCCCATTTGGGTGGCAATCAACAATGACAACATCAAGTTTCAGGTTCTTACCTGGATAAGCTACAAGTTGTACCACCAATCCTTTCACACATCCAACAACGGCACCTCTCTAGAGTCCATGGTAGTGCATCTTCCATATGTTGTTGTCACTTTGATATCCAACTCATTCATGACCTCAAGAGGCATGACATTGCATGATGCTCGGAATCAAACATACAATTGTGCAACAGTCTATCCTTAATGATCAAAGTTGTAAAAAATGGATCAACATTTAATTGGGATTCAACCAAAGATGTCCCCAAGTAAACCTCAGGTGCTTCTCCAAGCTCTTCCAATGCTGGTGGTGTTTCAAGGTCTGCAATGGTTGGAGGAGGAGTTTCTACAATGTTTACATTTCTGCCTGGGGTACTCTTTTCTTCTTTCAATCCCAAGTACTCAAATGCTCTCTTCTTGTGCTCAGGAATCCTAAGCAACTCAACAATTGGAACACTAACTTTGATTTGACTCAAAACTTGGGCAATGTCATATGGAACATTCTTTGGCAAGGCAACATTGGAAGGGAGATTAGCAAACTCATCAGATGGCATGGGATTCTTGACAGTTTGGGCATGAGGAGAAGTATGAATCTTTTTGGGACAACAAGGCCTTTGGAAGGTGTATCTTTCTTAGGAGCCTCTTTAGGAATACTAGTAAGCAATGGAGTTTTAGGTTTGGCTTGAGGCCCTGCTCCTTTGACAACTCTACTCCTAGTATTATAATCCTTTTCTTGAGCAACAACAACGTTCATCAATAACTGCCTATCTTCCTCCGAAGGGATTCCTCCATCATACTTCTTTATCATTAAAGCTCTTAAATACTCAAAGTCATTATTAGGTATTTCAAAATCTTGCACTACATCTACTTCAAAAGTATGAGAAGGAGGAAGAAGTGGTACCCAGTGAATGCAATCCCAAAAATTTGTAGTAGTTCGAGCACTTATCACTTGGTTGAAGTTGCTCCTTGTTGTGATCTTGAAGAGAAACCCATCATGCAAACATCATCATCAGTACCATCATCATTATCAACTTCTTCTTCTTGCTGATTTACTTCACATGGAGGATGGGGCAGAAAGCATCTATCACACCAATCAATCTCATTGGCTTCATCAACAACAACAACCCGGGCAAGTCAGAGGATCATGCACCATTCTACTTTCACGTGCTTGGGGATGTCTATTTGTAGATCCCATGGGTCCTTTACCTCTATCATCTGACCTCTGATCACCCCTAGGATGATTGCCAAATCTATCATGATTTTTTGTGCTTTTTTTGCTGACCTTGTGAACTCTACCCAATTCCTTTCTCTGCCCGGGCTAGTTTGTAAGAGATTTCTTTGACAACCCCTGCCAAAGTTTTAACAACCTCCTCAAGATCCACACTCTTGCTTGCTTGAGGTTTTTCTGGGTTTATCAGTTTGACACCCTCCCTCTTAGGAGTTTTTCCAACTACTTTGATGTTGTTCTCAATTTTGCAGAGCCATGGTAAAGGCCTGCCTCAAAGTGTCAGGGTTTTTATCCCTCAAATAGTATGCACCTTCTTGTCAAATGCATCAACATACTTTATAAGACAAGATTCATCACATGGCCTCAAATTCACAGGAAATCTTCTCAATGTCTTATTGAATCTTGTATTAAAATCATGCACTGATTCATTAGGATTATTTTTAATATTCTCAAATTTTGACAAAAGAAACCTAGGGTCTATTTTGTCACCATACTGCAATCTAAATGCATTCTTCATTTCAGTCCAAGAATCAATAGAGTTATCAGGAAGAGCTTTATACCAGTCCCTTGCATCCTCTTCTAGAGTATGAATAAATAATTTAATGTATACATCTTCAAACTCTATTTCAAAATCCTCCATCATATTGACAAAGAGTTTCAAGTGTTGATCACCAGTTATTACATTATTTCCTTGAAACTTAGGCAATTTGTTTCTTACATCCTGTGGCACAACATTCAGATAGCCATCCATACCTATAAAACTGATGGGACCAAAAGTATTAATGAAAATGGAGGTCTGGGTGGAGGCTGAGCCATATTATTTTGAGGAGGTGATCTTACAGGAGAAACAAAGTGATGAGGAGTGAGGGGTCTGTGTGGTACAAGGATACAATTTTCAAAATGACTATCCCCTAATGACTCTTTTTTTTTTGGAGAGACACTACCAGATTTGGAAAATACAGGGGTAGAATGAGATGCAAATATTTCAAATATAGGGGTAGAATGAGAAGGCCCCTCTCCGATGGAGAATTCAGATTTACAAAGAGACTACCTGATTCAGAAGTAGTTGAGGAAGCATTGCAGTCTTCAATCACGTGTTGATCAGTTTCACCAATGGAGACCTCTTTTCTTGATGCTTGATCTCCAACAACCTTCCAAATTTTTCCTCCTTCTGAATTAGACTTTCCAAACTCTGGAAACAACCTTCTACTAGGGTCCATGGTGAAGAAATATCTTCTTCCTTCCAAGCTTTGCAAAGATTAGTAACAAATTTTCAATTGACAGAGGTTAAGACACTGGCATTTATCAAAATAAATCAACACGGAGTCGCCACTAAGGATTTTCACCTCAGATGTGCAAAAATGCACTAAAAGATAATCTGTCAAATGTCTGTCAGTACTAGAATCTTGCAAAACTTATCAGATCTGATCTTCTTTTACCCAAATTTATCAATGGTGAGGCAAACCTAGTACAATAACTACTGGAAAAATTGGATAGACAACACACAGAACTTATAACTTTGTTCAATCCTTACATATCTGATCAAAGAATGATGTTTACAAAATGTATTTGCACAGTAACTCGTAAGAAACATTACTGTGGTTTGTCTACGAAAACTTTTTAAATTTTTCAAAAAGAGTCCTCGCAATGGCACCAAAGTGTTGGTATCCAAATTCATTCTCCTTTTCAAGCCAAAAGCAAAACACAATTGATTCAACAGGAGCTTAGAGGACTTAGAGGCAGATAGATCATAAATGTGTATCATTTTGTAGCCGGGGATGAAATCTAACTGACCCTTTGTTACTCAGATTTGTGGAGAGATGGATAGCACCTTAAAAGGATGTGATCTTATCCTAACTATTTTAGGTTGTGCCTTTCAACCAAGGTAAGAGAACCTATTTTGTAACCTCTATTATTGAAGAATGTTGGTAAATCCTTCTTTTGCACAAATTTTATAGAGAAGACCTTGGGAAAATATGATCAACACACCAAATCTGACTCTCACGAGTTGTCACTTCCAGATTATGGAGATATTTTCAACACAAGGCTAAGGTTACTGAAGACATTTGGAATCCTGATCTATTATGCATACTTTAGCAAATGGATTTTGTTCTTTGTGGATATACAGAGCAAAACAAGGGTAGTTTGGGGTAGGATTGGTTATTTGAATAATTTTTTGGTGGGAGATCAACAAGATAGATTGGACTTTTCCAGATCCTTGAGAAACTTCACAACAAATGGAGAACTCAATAACAAAAAGCTTCAAAATAGTTAAAACATTCCTTCAACTAGAAGGTGTGCATCAATGGAGGCCCAAGACATGCACTTTTTCACACAATCTTTGAGATTCTAGCACGAAGGCTCGAGTTAGAAGACCCAATAAAACATCAAAATCTAAGATCAGTCACGCCTGAGGTACACCCAGAGGCTTACAAACAATCTCTATCAACAAGATGAAAGAAAAGTGATTTTAAATCATTTATTTCATTCCCAGATGAAAGCTCTTCTGAAAAATGAAATTGCAGATGCCACTAAACTATCACAAGGATTGAGATCTATGTGATTCAAAGAGATTTTGATACAAGATTGCAATAGGAACAAGAAAAACTACTTGCAGACATTCTGAAAGTGAAATAAACACAAAATTTTGCCAGAGATTTAACACAAATTAACTCAAAATTTATCAGATTCATCAACAGGGAGAGTTATTTAAACAATCTCAGAGCTTGTTGATGGCTATACACTTGTAACCAACTCAACATGAATGAAAATCTAACACAAGAGGAAGTTAACCTGGTTTCTCAGAAAGTTTTCTCAGAGGATGAGCTTTTCTCAAAATTTTCTCGTGAAAATGAACTCCGACCATTTGCAAGAGTAATCTCATTGCATTTATAATACACCCTTTACATCCAATTTTCCCCCAAAAGAGGAATATTTGAAGCACCTTTGTTGCACATATCGGATCATGATTTGTAGAAAGTGACATTCAACAGATTCACAAAAAGGTTGTCAGGTGTTTTCAAAAAGGTGAATCATTACAAATATTTGCATCATTGTTCTAACTAGAGGCATATTCTTCATCCTTGGTGCCTGTAGCACCTTTTCCCTCAAAAGAGAAGAATATTTCGAGGGACCTTTGCTTGTTACCAATTTGTTTCAGATAGAGACATTTAACAAATTCAGATCCAAAATCTGCCAGGTGGACCAACTATGAACAGATCACATTTCTTGGGCCCTCGACTAATGACTAGGATGTCATGCCACAACTTTGGGAGTCCCTTTAATCATTTGATTTTTCATGTGAGAAATCCCCTTTTAATCATTTTTGAGCCTCTGCATAGCTGGACTTGATAGGTCATCCCTTTTTGTTCTCGAGGCACGCCCTTTTTCACCTTTGCACCTGCCTTTAATCATTTCATCCCTTTTCCCTCTGAAATTTTACTCTGTGACTTTTGGATCTGGCATCTTGCATTTTTGCATGAGCCCGAGCAAAAAATCCACTTCAAGAGTACTTCAGATCTACAAATTGAGCTCCCAAATTGATTCAATTAAACTTTGCAGACCCAAATGACACAAATTTGCCAAAAATTTGATGAAGAATGATGCAAAAATGCATCTCCAAACATCTTGGAGCTTCAATGGTGGCAAAATCAAATGAAATGCACAACTACCATTGATCCTGTGCATTTCAACTTTTAATCTGAGCCCTCCACATGGAAAAATGCGATTGGAAATGGGTCTGGGGCACCTTTTGACATTTTATAATTTTTTGGAAAAAGTAAAATGTTAACATTTTTCTCCACCCCTCCGCCCTCTAAAAATGGGCTTGACACATGTCCCAATGTGGGTCCCAATGGACCTACGCTTCAACTTACAAATTTTATCCCTATTTTCCAAAAAGGAAAAAGTTCCATATTTTCCCCACGGGCCCGCACCTCCATTTCCCCCTTCTGCTACGTGTCTCAATGGCACACTTTGAGATGGTCCCAAAAAGTAGAGACCCCAAACAAGCGTGGGCCCAACACGTGTCTTAGTCCTAGCAGAGTCTCCAAGTGTCCTCCTGGCGCTTCTTCAAAATAAAACTCAAGGGCCGGTCCCCAAACATGCGCGGTCCCTCCACGTGTCCCAGGCCCCTTTAGGAAGTTGCATGAAAAGTCTAAGTATGGGAAATCCCAATGGAAGCCTCCACGTGGACATGTTTTGTGTTGAAGTGAGCCTTAGAATTTTTAAAGTGCCCACAGAGCCGCATCCAACCAAAAAGGGCCACTTTTCAACTGATGCCAAGAAGTAATTTTGACCGGGAAATTACACCCGTCAAACCGTAAAATGTAGGACAACCACCATTTGAGCATATCCTTGGGAGACAAAAATACACTTGGGTACATTTCTAGAGGCTAATGTATACATGATTCCTAAAGAAAAATTTCCTTTTGTGAATGACAAATGGGGTGAGACATATAATTGGTACATTTTAGATATAGGCCTCTATCATCATACAACTTGCACAAGGGCATCCCAAGGCATCATTACACATAAGCACAAATAATTACATGGAGTCCGAGATGTAGTGTAGTGCTCGGTTGTAATTTCACTGTTGGTGACCGTCAGGGTTAATCTGACCCCCCATTTAACATATTTTATATTAGGTTTGATGTGGTTTATAGGAATGTGCAGGTAGATATATATTTTGTAGGTTATAGGTACAACCATATCTATTACAAAAAAATCGAGAGTTACAAAGAGAGATCAACAATAAAGCTCCTCCACCCAAAAAGACTCAAATTCAAGCAATCACTAGTGCCCAATCCATCCACTAGCGCTTGGGTGCTCCTTTCCTCCCCTAGGTTCTTTGTCTGGCATAGTTCTATGTTCCATAACATTTAGTGAGCCTTGACGACACTATTTCTAGCCAAATCCAACAATTACCCATTCCATATCATCCCCAAATTGCACGAAAATCAACTAAGTCATCCTCCTCTTCCATTTCCGGGTTTCATTTCATATCTTTGAATGCTTAATACTTGTGCATTATTCTACTTTATTTCCTATATATCATTAGTTACAATAAATTTATTGTAAAATTCAGGTTTAATTTAATTTATATTAAATCATTTATAAGGTCTCGCATGTTCCTTGTTGTTCTTCTTGTTCCTCCAAGACATACGAATCTTCTTGATCACCATTAGCATCCATAGCAATTTTTTAATGAATCCATTTACCTTTGACCAACTTCATATCCTTAATAGTTACATCATACTCCATAATGTTTTCTACCCATCCATCCCCCTTCTCACTAATCTCATCTCCCATGATGAAATCTATAACACTAGGTTGAGAGACCAAAACTTGGATATGGTTGTTGGAAAGCATATGTTTGAATTTTTAGGGATATCATGATAAAAAAACTTGCTTTTCCATGGGACTGTACCTCATATCATAATATTTATTTATTTTGGTTAAAAAGGAAGCTGTTCTCTCCAAAATTTATGATTTTTATGAGTCAAAATAGCATAAACATTATTTTCTACCCCCATATGCATACAAGATGAAATATTTCCCAAAATTTGGGTTTATGAGGGTAGTGGCTCAAGTAATAACTTCCTTGATCTTGTCGAATATTTCTTTTCTTTCCTTATTTCACTTGAAGGAAACATATTTTTTTAATCATTAGAGTCATATGTTTAACCAATCCCACAAAATTAGGAATAAATTTCCTAAAAAATAATCTTACTAAGAAAATATTGTAAAGATAGAGCAAGGGTGGCTAAGATTTTATCGGATCAATAGCTATACCCTCTTTTGATACCATGCAACCCAAGAGTTTTCCTTTTGGTACCAAAAATATGTACTTCTTCGGGTTGGGTGAGACTCCAAAATCCCTACACCTTTGGAATACTTGTTATAGGTGTTACATATGATCTTCTCCTTGTTTTTAAAATATTATAATGTCATCAAGATAGATAAGGATAAAATTTTGATGAAACCTTTGAAATATATGTCCACGGGCCTCTAAAAATTTACTCTAGCATTGGTTAAACCAAATGGCATATTTCCATAAGAAAATGTTTCCCACTTGGTTGTGAAAGATATCTTGTATTGGTCTTCTTATTTTACCAATATCTAATTATATCTAGAAAATCCATTCAAAAGAGAGAACCTCTCATCCCTCGCTTTATTGTTTGTACTATTTCATCCATATACATAAAAGGATAGTGATTCTTGAGGGAAACTCTATTTAGGTCCATAAAGTCCACACAAAACCTAATTTCCCCATTTTTCTTCCTAACTGGAACTAATTTTGTCAGTCAAGAAGAGTAATTGATAGGGAAAATGATTTTGGATTCTATGAGCTTGGATAGTTATTTTCTTATAAGGGTCTCTATTTTAGAATTTATAGGCCTTTTCTTTTATCTAATGGGCCTATAATTGTGGTCTAAGTTTATGACATATTGAACAACATCAACATTAGACCATTTTAGGTTCACATGACTCCATGAAAGTACATCAAGTATAATGCTTACATAAGAAGATAAAATCTTGTTGTTCTCTTGCACTACATACCTTTACTAACATAAAATCTTTGTCTGTGCAATGGTGACCTTTTGATTGGAATATTCCTTTGTTTTTAGGTTTTTATGTTTGTGGGAATAAGTTTGACAAGTCCTCTAGGGAACTTACTAGTCTCCAATTGAATAATCTAACATGATAACCATCTTACAAACTTTATCGAATATCCGATGAGAATGTTACCTCATTTGGATGAAATGGACTATTTTCTCATCACTTTCAAAGACTTTTCAACTTCCTTCATTATCATAAATAGATGGTATAACCACCATCTTAACATGTCCATTTCCTTAAACGAGGTTCTTAAATGGAGAAAATTGTGATCCTACAACAACCATCTAATAAGCTTCGTTATTTATTTTTATTATACCACTTGTAGGTTGATATCATCAAAATTTTCCATTATATCCTAAATTATATGTTTGTAAGCCTTTAGGATATTATTCTTGGTATCACACTTTTGTCTTACTTGATGGAAAACTAACTCGGTGTCCCCAAAAACATGTAATTCTTTTATTTTATTTTCATCCAATAATAGTCCATGAATCAATGCCTCATACTCTATAACATTATTGGAACATGTAAACTACAATATACATGAAATTATTAATTTCTTACCCATTGGAGAAACTAAAACCACACCTACTCCAACCCCATTTATTCTCTTTGATCCATCAAAATATATTTTCCATAAATCATCCCACGTCATCCTCCTCCTTAAGTAATATAGGAACAAAAAGATCCTCCTACTTGATATAATTAGTTCCAAATCAAGTCTCCACAATTGTCCTATAAGGATCAAACTCATAGTGCTCTTTGGCCCATTCATATAAAAAGAGGTCAGGTCTTAAAAAAGGTGGGATGGTTTCTTGTATTGTCACTAAATAAATTTCTTCTTTCTCTTGAACTACATAATTAGAGATGGTGGCGGTGAGGTCGGAAGACTAAACATTATAGGATGAAATAGTCTCATCTTTAATGGTAAACCTTGTGTCACACTTGGTCCTTAAGATCACATGAGACCAATTAAATGACAAGTACCCAACCACCTTGGCTATGAAATATCTTGACAAACAAAGGGAAAATAAGGGTGGTAAGTCAATAGATGATATTGTTATCACAAAATTAAAGCACCCTCCGATTTTTCATGTGTCTCGCGCATGAGCTATCATTTTAACTAGGGAACATTGGACCATCTCTCAAGTTATGGGACTTTCAGACTTGAGATGGACCTCCAGAGAAGGTTGGTTCCTCTACCTAATCCTAGCACTAAACTACTCCTAAGGGAAATGCAACTAAATACTCCTAATCTATCAATTCCAAGGGACATGGAGAAAGAGAGTGCATGAAAATAAATAAATCCTACACTAAAGAGGTGATAACACCAAGAAAAGGGGCTAGAATATCCTGCTGGAGGGAGAATGGAAGTGGAAAATGTAACAAGGGAAGGCCAAACAACTATGACACAAAACCAAACTCCATTCACCACCAAATCTCCATTAAACACAACAAAATTTACCTATAAATGAAGGAAAACATGCACATAATAGAACAACAACAAAGGAGAGGAAAGAGAATGCAAGAAAATGAGAAAGGGTTGAGAAAACACCACAATACACAATTTGATTACTCAAAAAAGTTGCATAGTTCATTACATTTGCAAAACAAATGCACAATTACATTTTCATAGTCCATGTGAAGGCTTGTTACTCAAAGAATTTGGAAAAAAAATGGCAGAGTTTCCCCATGCCAGAATATCCCCCTCTCAAATGAGAGGCATTTACAATATGTAGAAGAAGATGAGAAAAGAGAAGGATAGAATCCGAAATTCCCCCTTCACCCACCAACAACATGCATTAAATGTCTGAAAATCAGAGCTTTAGGTCAAAATTTATTACCATTTGAAGTTCAGGGGGTCGGGGGTAACACGAGTTCCATGTTTTAATCCACGATTCATAGATTATAATGTATTCCACTTTTATATTTTAATATTTTACCTTTTTCACCCTTTGGATCGCATAAATTGGGTAAATCAGGCCCGGGGCTACATGTGGAACCGAGTCATTTGGGACTTAAAACCCCACAATGTCCACATTACTTTTCATTATGGGTTTCAAAGTGCCTTGCAGGAACTCTGGGTTCTTGGGAACTCATTCTAGCCCACATTGTTCTACTTGATGCCTCCATCTCTGTATTGAACTACGGATCCTCGACACTTTCCTTTGTGTTGCGAAACTTCGAGTCCTGTGGGGAACATGAGCCCCACCGAACATTCTCCGTCCCCACCTATTGGACCCGTAATCACCAATCCACCCGTTACCGTGCAATCGCAAAAATTTTGGGTTTACGGGGAACTCACATCCCTGGTACTATACCATTTGGGCCTTCTCCATCCAATTTCTCCACATTACATTGGACCCGCCCCAACTCCTTATAAAATCATTTGAATTGGGATTTTGGGGAACTCGAGGCCCTAATGAACATGTGCCCTTTATACCTCCTGGACCGAACTATCCGCAATACATGAAATTTAGCCCTTTTCTCATTTTTCTTATTTTTTCCTAAGTCCTTGGGCCAAGTAGAGAGTTGAGGAGTTGGGAAAAATGGAATAAAGTGCCCCAAAATCCAAACTTATCCAATTTTATTCATTTTTTTTTCTTAAATTGGCTAAGTATTGAACCCGTAGAAGAAGGAAATGCACAAAAATGGTTCCAAATGCCCCGAATCCAATTGCAAGTCCTCCAAAACATGTAAATTACCTCAAATCTTCAGATTCTCCATTGAAGCTCTATCAATTGCCCAAGTCCAATCTTCCTAACTTGTCCATTTTACCAGGGGGTAAAAATGGATAACATATACATCTTGGGTAATGGTTAAACTAGAAAAGCATGGAGGATCAGCTCAATGTATTTGATGACTCCTAATGTTTTGACTATAGTGTCATCTAGTTGTAGAACACATTTAGAAACTAGATTATTATTCAATGCCTAAAGTGTCTCGTTATTTTCTTGGGAATTACAAAAGTATTAGTCCCCGAATATATCATGTAGTTATGTATTAAATGTTGTCCAATAATAAAAGAAACATAAAAAGGTGGTGGTGTTATGACTCTACTTACTTGTTCATTCTTAGGTTGACATAAGATAACATAAGAGTTTGTATTTTTAAGGTTAGTTCAAATAACAAATTTAACTTCTTCAAAGTTTCTTACAAGATGTACTTATAAATGGGATAGAAAAAACATCCCATATGGTCACATTCAAGTTTGTATTCTTCATTTTTTTACAATATTCAAATGGATACTTAAAGTCTTGTATATCATAGGTGTTTTGGATTCCTTTCTTACTTGATCCATTAGTGGAAAATATGTCCTTAGCTAAGAATCAAAATCTTTTATAAGTGAAGATCTATTATAAAAATCGATTTTTTTCTCTTGCCTAAATTGGCCACAGGATCTTTATCTTTGGGAGGGTTATCTTTTATTAAAGAGGATGGATAATAAGCCCCTTACGCCTCTTCTTCGTACTTGTGCTATTAGAAACTTAGAACTAAGGTTTACTTGATCTATCGTAGTCCGGATGATTGCATAATACTCATTAATATTACAAAAATGATGTTAGCTTTGTGGAAAGCTTCTTTTTCCATATCCATATTACGGTTTATATCCTCCATTAATGGTTATTGTTGATTGAGTGAATTCTATATCATGAGGGCTTGAAATTGCACACCATTTACATAAGTACTCTGATTATGAGGTTGGTTGCATGGGAAACACCACTCAACCTCCTGAACAACATTATTTTAAAATGGAACAACGGATTTGATTGTATTGGAATTAAGAAGTTACTATATAGGAGAAAGTTATTGAAGATGAAAAATAGGATTGCAACATTGGAAATTATTTGGCTGGTAATTCTAACGGTATCTTTGGTTAGGATTTTGAGTTCTTTGTTGTTGACTTCCGATTGAAGTTCTAATTTGGAGGTCTCTCTTGATTGAAACTTGGGTAAGTTATAGGAGATTGGGATTATTGTCTCTTTACAAGGACAATATCATTAGATAAATTCTTCACCAAATCTCTATGATAGTCATTATCATATTGCTTATTGAGAGAATTAGATACATGGGTAGATGAGGAAGATTTTGACTCAGGAATAGGAGCAAGAGAGGGTTGAACAACCTATGGTAATTCTACAAAAAGAGGTGTAAGAGGTCTAGGAGCTATTGTTAGGTTGTGGATCCTGTTTTCATGTGAGAAAGTGTTGAAGACTGTACACTAAGAGGCCTTAAAACATGCCCGATATCTTGGGAACATGTTTTTCTCATATGGGTGGGATTTTTGACCCATAGGTTTATGGGATGGTTTTATCCCATTGTTTTTAATACCCATGGTTTTGTAAAAGCTTGCAAGCAGTTGTCTACTTATATGGTTTTATGCATATGGTAGGGATAATGTAACATTGCAGATGTGTTTTGAATTTGGGTGTGAATTCTGTAGAGTTTGTTGAGCATAACTCCAAACAGATCTAGGTATTGTATTGAGAGAGCGGTGGCTTGTAATAAAATCTGAGCAAGTGATTCTTGGTGGACGTAGCCCAAATTGGGTGAACCACATTAAATATTATCTCTTTGTGTTGTGTTATTTTATTCTACACTTTTATTTGAGATCTGTAATATTTTTTGCATATTAGTTTCTATTGTTGCGATTCTGTGAGGGATTATTCCACATATTTTATCCCTTATTTCCTAACAGCCTATTTTATTAGCTTTAATTAGAAAATTCTCAGCCCTAATGGATATTACATAGGCATTAGGTAATGTTACGACTCCCATATATCAAATAATTGTTACAATGTCATAATTAAGAGATCTTAACAAATATAAAAAATGCACCTTGAGAAGTTGGCTTCATAAGAGTTAAGAATAATATTCTAATTTATTTGAAATCTGAAGTCAAGACCATCATTAGTTCATAAGGAGCTCTCAGATAGTTATAAATTGCTCCAACAAAGATATGTTGTCTTCTTTTTCTTTAATTTTTTGGAAAAGTGATTCTATAAGCTCATCCCATGAGGGAATTGAGGTACGTAGCAAACTCATGTACAACTATAATGCCTTCTTTATAATATATAAGGATAAAATCCTTACTGTTATATAATCATTAGTTACAATATGGATTGAACACACTCAACAATGGACTGAACATACTTAACAATATCCCGGATGTGTTCTATAGAGTGGTTGAGTTTTCACCAATGAAAAATGGAATGCTTTTTAAGCGTAAAATAACATATCATTATGATCGGCTAAAGCCAAGGAACTACCTCCAATGAAGGTCATAAAAGGTAAATTCCTTTGGTGAGCCATGAAAAGGATATGCCTTGATTTTTTTAGGGAAAATAAAAGTTCTACTAGGAGGAGGAATGGAAAAACCTCTTTTGGGAGGAGTGGAAAACCATCTTTTGGGAGGAGATGGAGTTTTGTGTGCGAGATATTCCCTTTCTTATTCTTCTTGGGATGAGTTACGTGTGTTCAATAGGATATCCTACAACTAAACTTTACATTTTTGTATTCTTCTCATCAAAAGTGAACATTATACTACTTGAACCAATAGTTTTGGATTTGGGAGTTACGAGATGTGTTGAGATGATTCCTCCAAAGGCTAGGTACCACTAAGACACACACCAATATTAGTGAAATTTATCTTAAATGAGATACAAATGACTCGAAGGTCCCACTAGGCATGCCAAAAATTGTTGTCCTTGATATTACACCATTATTGAAGCTAGGTGTAGTGCCTTAATGAAACATTAACATACCTTCAAAGTGTAATGTAATTACTTGTATAAATTTGATTGTTAGCAGCAATATAACACCAATGAACACAATATTTCAGCTAAATGATCTCAATGTGCAAGAAGAATAGCTTAGCCACTTCGAGGGGGCAACCTCCAAACCAGACAATAAGACTCAAATCTGAATATGATGATCAAATACTACCTACTAACCCCTATATATACTATTCTGTGTTATGGCCAACACCAAGGCCGACCCACTAATGAAAATATAACATATATGAAAGAGATACATATTGATACGAAGTTATGATAGCCATAAGTCGGCTATATACATCCAATATAAGATATATGATTAATGACATAGCATGCCTCTCCCCTTGAAACAACATTGCCCCTAATGTTGAGAAGATCTGGATCTTCTTTGCAGAAATTTGCATCCTCCCAAGTTACATCTTCATTGTCTAGATTTTTCCACTTGATCAAATACTTAATGATGACCCTTGTCCTCAATCACTTAGTGCATGTCTGAAGGATGCATTCTGGTTCTAGGATGATTCTGCCCTCTTCATCAAGCTCGGGTAACACTATCTGGGTTGATATTGTCTGTCCAATTACCTTCTTTAGGCAAGATACATGGAAGACTGGATGAATTCGAGTAGCCAGAGGAAGTTCTAGTTTGTATGCTACATTGCCAATCTTCTGTAACACTTGATAAGGACCATAATACTTAGGTGAAAGTTTTTATCCTTTTTCTATTGTTTTAAGGACATTTGCTTATATGGTTGTAAACACACAAAAACCCAATCACCGACTTCAAAATTTCTTTCACTGCGATGTTGGTTTTCTGCTGCTTCATGTGGTTTTGTGACATGGCCAAATTCTCCCTGAGACTAGAAAGCACCTCTTGTTGGTGTTGAATATGTTCTTCAATTGCTCGAACCTTTGGCTAAACTCTCAAAGATGAAGTGATAGATGGTGGATGGTACCCATATAATGCCAAGAAAGGAGACATTTTAGATGAAGTATGAAAGGAGGTGTTATACCACCATTCTACTAGTGGTAACCATTGGACCCATCTCGCTTGCTTATCTGATGTAAAACAACGAAGATATCCCTCCAAGCACTTGTTTACCACCTCTGTTTTCCCATCAAACTGGGGATGATAAGAGGAACTACAAGCTAGTTGTGTGCCCAAGCATGAGAATAAGTCAGTCCAAAAATTACTAGTAAAGATAGGGTCTCGATCACTTACTATAATCTTTGGTGTCCCATGTAGCTTCTGAATTGTATCCCTGAAGGTTTGTTATTGTACTCATGCAACAAATGGATGTGATAAAGCACAAAAATGGGCATATTTGGTGAGTCTGTCCACCACCACCATGATTACATTTTTACCTTCTGATTTAGGCAATCCTGTGATGAAGTCCATGGACACCTCTTCCCACCTCTGGCTAGGAATAGATAGAGGTTGTAAAAGACCTAGGGACTTAATTGTTTCACCCTTATTTTGCTGACAAACCATGCATTTTGCCACAAACTTTTGGACATCTCCTTTTAGCCCTTCCCAGAAAAAATCATGCTTGATTCGATGATAAGTCTTTAAGAATCCAGAATGACCCCCTATTGGAGAAGCATGGAGCTCAGATAGAACCCTATTTTTAAGGATTGAATTCTTACATAGATATAATCTATCTTTATACCATAAAACATCTCCTTTCCATACAAATTTTTCTGACATGCTTGGATCTTGTTGGAGATTCTGAATGAGATTTTGTGTACCTGGGTCATTTTTCCATTCAGACCTTGCATCCTCTATCCAATCCTCCTGTAATAGAGATATAACACACAACAATGCCTGGGCAGATTCATCCTTCCGAGATAAAGTATCAACAACTACACTCTCTTTCCCTTTTTTTTATATTATCTCAAAATCATACCCCAACATTTTTAGACCCATTTATGTTGTTCTTCTGATGATAAATGTTGCTCTAAGAAGTATTTCAAACTATCATGATCTGTCTTTACTTTGAAATGTTGTCCCATTAGATATGGTCTCCATTGCTTCACTACATGAAGTATTGCTAACATTTCTTTCTCATAAATTGGTTTAGAGATATTCTTACCTTTGAATTGGCGGCTCTCGAAGGCAATGGGTCACCCTTCTTACATGAGTACTGCCCCCATACCATACCCTGAAGCATCACATTCAACAATGAATGTTTTTGAAAAATCTGGGGTGGCTAGAATTGGAGTGGTGCACATGGCCTCCTTTGACTAATTTGGGCAACATTTGACTAAGAAAATAAGTTAAAATTTATTAGAAATTTGGTGTTGTCATTGATGTCAGTTATTATCATTAATTTCAAAGGAGTATGATGTCATGTGAAGGGTGATTAATAGTGTCATTAATGTCATGTATTGTGTTGATGTCAAGTTGAGTTGCTTGGTCTAGTTGTCATTGATGAGGTGTCTTGAGTAAGTGTGATGGCTTGTAGGAGTGATGCAATGATATTGTAGTGTTGTGATGATATCATGAGTGCAAGAAGATTGTTAATGCTCACCACCAACACCTATGCATCCCTATATTGTTGTAGTGTCTCAGGATGCCTCTAGCTATATACGAAACAAACTCGCGAAATTTCTAGTCAAAGCTATTTTGGATCCACCATCAATGTAGTATCTTGGACATCTAGTATTATATCCAGGATCTCATGGTGGGAACTCTCAATCGGGAGTGCCACTCCTCTAATGTTCACGTTGCAAAACCAAAATGACACATGTTACTCACAATATCAATATAGAGCGAAACACATTTCTCAAAAATCATCTAGACAACATCATGACACACATACCTTGCTACTCGGATCTCTCCACAACGCTATCGTCGTCTCCACGACTATCCAATACCTCCCCCTCCTCATCATCACGATGAGGTCCTCGCTCTTATGTACAAAAGTACACACCTATTTCAGGCACAAATATCATATCCCCTATGTGTTGTGGTTTGGGCCTTTATCTCATATGCACAACCATCTAAACCATGAAAGACATGAAGTATCCTCCCTTAGCTACCACATCTTATGCTCCCTTAGCCATGGTGTTTCTTGCTCTATTACTCCTCCTCCGGTGTTAGGACATGCTCGCCTACACCTCTAATTTACGTTGTTGTATCGACATATCCTCAATTGGAACCCTCCTACGAGCCGCTCATGGATATGATTTGTGGTGGGCCTTGAGCACCCCCACCACGCATGCACCGCCTCTGACCATGTGCACCTTCTTCCCATATCCTATGGGGTCGTAATGCTAGTACCCCGACCTATGTTCCCACAACCTCTCTAGCATGATGATGTTGGTAGGATGACAATAGTGGTATCACCATGGGCATTGGTCACCCAAATTGCCTTGGGATCCTTCTCACTGCATGGGTCTCCACCCAATAGACATAATGCCATGTCACCTTGGTGATGACACCCAAGAGCTCGCTCTAGGCTAACTAGGCCATTGATCCACATTCCCTATATAGGGATTCTATGTAACATCATCCAAACCCACTTGTGCTAGTGTTTGGAATGCTCTAAGTGATCTCACTATTGGCCCATATGCCCACCGAAGCACTCTCGGGAATCTTCCGCTACTTCTTGTGGTGTCCCTGTTGGCTTGTACATCGGGAACCTCTCATATATCCATGCTATCAATAATAACGGGTCCCACAACCCCTCGACCCCTACTTGTGACCATGAATAAATCATGTACCAACTGTACCCATATGGTGGTGCCCCATCTGAATAACACCCCATAATCTACAACATATCTTCATCGTGATCAAGAACAACGGGACGACCCCATTTTCTTTTTGACACACTATATGTGCCACAAAAATCCCCATCACTATCTTCTAGATATGTGGAATCCCTGCAACCCGCATTATGTTGAGTCAAACACATAACATACTCTTATTGTATGTCATGCTCCTCGTATCCCATACAACTAAGGCTCTACGATCTCTGCAACATTTGAACTAAGATCACAATACATGTGGGTTCCTCTAATAGGTAACCCCAAAATCCCATGTACATCCTCCAAAGTCAATGCCATCTCCATGGTCTCTGTGCATTATCCACCACTAAAAGGTGTTGGATCTAGTATCCCATGTAGCTAAGAACATTTGTAATAAATCCAAATCCAATGGTATCTTGGGCATCTACATGATGCCCCCAAAATCCCAATCCTATAATTGGGCCACCTCTGCTTGAGTCAATATGAAAATCATCTTTGTTAAGCCATAATACATCCACACTTCAGCATAGGCGGATCCTGCGCTCTACATGCATGCACATAATAACAACAAACAAGTATTAAAAGCCTACAAAATCAATCCGCTACGAAAATTCAAAAATTATAGCTTACATCTACAAATATCACTATGCCATCGACACTCGACTAATATCATCAACCCATGGCAAAAATATTTATCATTCTCTTCACCATTGGCCTTATGGCAAACACCATCAACACTTGGTTGCATTTTCCCCCATTTTGATGACATCGGCCCTCTTGTTACAAAGGAGTCGATGGCGTCGACCCGAATGTGGCCACAACTTTCCCAAATTTGACTCGTAAAAATCAACAAAACAACAAAACCAAATTTAAATCCCTCCCAAACCCACTTGTATTTTGTCCTAACCTACTGATGATGATAAGTTTGAGAAGAATGATGACTAATGACTCCAAAAAAAACACAAATACCAAATGACACCTAATCTACTTAACAAAATTAAATGTAACAACTTACCCATGGTGACGCCTATCCTTTTATCCACCTCATCATCCTCCGTCGCCACCTCGTACTCGTGCCATGATGTCAAAATACACCCAAATTTGGAATTCTAGAGCTCAGTTCTCTCAATTTCAAATCAAAATCAAAATCGCTATAGAAAATTAAATTTTCTATTCAAATTTAGTCGTGATTATCCTAAATATTCAAATGACCACCATTTTTGCTCCCAAAATCCGCAACACACGCCATTTATTGCGTCTTCACCGTAACATTGAACCATTCATTTCAATCTATTACACGTATATAGTTGACGATCTTTGATTTTTTCCTATTTTTGACATCATACCACCATACGACATTTATGCCATTACGACATATCGACACTACAACATGACATCTATCCCATAGGCCCCTAGCTAGGTAATTTTTGTCTTTTTTACTAATGATCCTATAGTGTTTCCTTTCGCTTTACTTCTTTAGGGTCCTTGAACATGGATCATGCGCTTTGCGCATACATGGCGGGATGAGCAACACTATCAGTACACATTGGTGGGTATATTTCATTTTAGTTAGTCCTTTATGTACTTACTTTCAATATCTACTTTCGATTTCAATGTTATGGAATGTTTCTTCTTGTTGACCACCCTTGTTTTGCTATTATGACATGTGGTGATCAACAATTGGGGCATATGTATACACCTAATTTTTCACTTTTCATCTTTCATACATGTTACTAACAATTTCCTTTATGCAGATAAGGGTCATTGATGCATCTATTTCTTGAGCGGGTGCCTTAAGGGGCCTACCGGGAATGGGGAATGATTATTCATGTAATCATTATGGGTTAGAGACAATACACAAAGAGAGTATCGCTATGTGGTCCTAGCCTTAGTTGTCCTTGCACTAGTTATCCTTGTCCCTTTATGTCTCATACACATTGCACGCCTGACACCTTGCTTGCATCTCACCATTTGGAACTTTGTTCATCCATCTGCTTGATCTGCAATGCTCATTTTTAATTTATATGACATATTATCATCCTCGACCGACGCCATCGCCCATGGGCAATGGCATCGTATATACACACACCATACTTTGACATACATGAAGGAAGGAATCCCAAATCTTAGGATCTGCCATTTGCGAGTTAGAGCACTTACCTGTTCATGTAGGGTGGTCATTGATGCATCTCTCTCTAGAGAAGTAACACACCAAGAGAGAATCACTATTAGGTGGAGAAGGGAAATATCGTTCAGTCCTAAACTCACTATAGATGACCCAATAGTGCAAACAATCCAACCAAGAAGAAGATTGCCCAATCCAATCTAAGCCAAGTCCAATATGAACCAAGGTCTAAACGATCGGATGTGAAGTTAGTGCAAAAGAGCATAGCAAATGGCGAGTTCTAAGATTCGAGATCCCTTCCTTCCTGTATAGACATCTCCATTACACTTTGGAATGTAATACTAATTAACAAACACATACACACATTTAACACTATAACAATTAACTAATCTCAATTACAAAAAAATAGATGTCCACAAAATCAAACAACCAACCAAATAAACATTACAATATGTAGGGGTAATGTTGGCCATACCTTGTCCACCATAGCTATGGGTAAAACACAATCCACCAACTAAATAAGAGCTGACAATGACTATGTTGGAATAAAAGGGAGAAGAATAATGGGGACCATATTATCCAACCAAGAGGTACTTGTTTGTTTGGAGGTGAAAAAGTGCAACAAAATTGTTATGATCAATGCCCTGAATTCCATGTGAAAATGTACAAAATGTGCCATAACTTCCACCATACAAACCTCCTTTCTCCGGCTACACTAGCATTGGATGAGGCAAGCAACTTGCTGAACTAGTTCAGCACTACATGTAAAATAGATTTATATTGTCTCTACTTTCTTAAACATTTGTACTCCAAAGGGAAATCAAATTTGCTATAAATATTCACAAAGTACACCAATGATGGTGTTTTGAAACGTTTTGTATTGAATGCAAGTAGTGTAAGGCTTTTTTCCGAGCAACAATTTGCCGGTTGAACGGGCCTTTCACCTTCTGAATTCCCGTGTTTTTTTAAAGAACTTTCTTCCTTGCCACAACAGGAGTGAGCTTGTCCACGACTTATATATAATACAGGAGGGAATTCAGATTAAATGCCCAATCAGAAGCCACCGACATTTGCAATTTTGTAATTAGAGAGAGCTGAAAATTACAGTTGCGGGGGTGGTGTTTTTGCTGTTTTGTGTATTGGGTTTTTAAACTTTTTTGTGGGCGGTATTGTATAGTGTTCGGGGTGGTGTTTGTGGTGTTTGGTGTTTTGGGTCTTTGAATTTTTTTGTGGGTGATATTGATATGCTTTACCATCCCACCATGACAAATACTACTGAAAATAGTAGAGTATGGGATGGAGATGACTCCAATCAATACTCAAGAAGATTGTCTTCATCGTCGTCATCATCGTCAACTTCATCTTCTTTGTCTGAGCTAGGAAATGGAGGCCCATTGATGAATTCTGAGTTGGGTAATGCAGGAAATTCAAGCTCTATAAGGTTACCTCGCAACTCTGGCATCAGTAGTTCTAGAGTGGAAAGGCTTTTGAGAGAGAGGCAGCTCAGAAAAAGTGAAGGGAACGACAATTCAAGAGATTGTAAAGGGGCTGAAGTAGGAGAAGAAGAAGCTACTGGTAGACAAGGGGAGTTCAGGACTAAAAGGATGAATTGGGGAGCCCTATTAGTGGTCTAGCTGGGATAACTGCTGGTTGTAGTGGAGGGAAAGTTGAGGAGGGGAGACGTCCCAAGCAGAGGTTGCTGGTTGTGGCCAACAGATTGCCTGTCTCTGCTACCAGGAAAGGAGAAGATTCATGGTCATTGGAGATTAGTGCTGGAGGCCTTGTCAGTGCCCTTCTTGGTAAATTTTTGCTTAGAAGGCCTGTTTTGATCTCTCTTTTTGGGTTCTAGGATGGATCTAGTTTGTGTTTTTACTATGTTGGAGCTGCTTCTGGTGGCTGTTAATCAGCATTTGGTAAATTCTTGCTTTAATGCCTGCTATGATCTCTTTCTGGGTTTTTGGATGGATCCAGTTAATGGTTTTTTAATGTCATAGTTGTACCTTTTGCTCCCAGTGGCTGTTATTTGATTCCCATTTGGTAAATTCTCTCTTTAAGGTCTGTTTTGATGTCTTTACGAGTTCTTGAATGGATCTGCTTAACGTTTTTTTGTCTATGTTGTATTATTGGTCCTTTTGCTCCTTGAGGCTGTTATTCTATCCTTAATGGCTAAACTCTTTCCGGAAGGCCTATTTGATGTGTTATTGGGTTCTTGGATGGATCTGGTTAACGCTTCTTGTATGTTGTAGATGTTCCTTTTGTTCCCAATGGCTGTTATTCAATCCCCATTTGGTAAATTCTCTCTAAAAGGTCTGTTATGATTTATTTTTAGTTTCTTGGATGGACATGGTTTATGTTTTTATAATATTGGAGCCTTTTCTTTTGCTCGTAGTGGATGCTTTTCAATCCCCATTTTTATATTTAAATTTTTGTGAGCATTCATATAACATATATGTGTATAAGTTTTAAAATTGTTTTGATCCCTTCATGGGTTCTTGGATGGATCTTGTTCATGCTGTTTTCTATGTTAGGGCTGCCGTTTTGCTCCGAGGGTGTTATTCAATCCCCATTTAGTGGTATAATCTCAATTTTAATTGTAATAATTTCTGATTTGGTCGTAGAATAGGTTTTGTTCATCAGGTTACAATAAAGTTAATATCAATTTAAGTTTGTTTTAAGCTTTGTTTTGTTCTCTTTTAGTTTCTTGATTAGACCTGCTGTATGTTTTTTCTATGTTGGAGTGCCCATTTCGCTCCTGGCTGCTGTTATTAGTCCCCAATTGCCAACTTAACATCATAATCATTTCAACATAAATTTCAGTTTGTTTAAGGTCTTGTTTTAGTCTATTTTTAGTTTCTTGAATAGATCTGCTCATTTTGTTCGTGGTGGCAGTTATTAAGTTCCCAGTTGCTTTCTTTGATTATTTGTGGACACACATACGATATAATTTTCTTTTAAGCTTGTTTTTATCTCTTCTTGGGTTCTTGGATAGATTTTGTTCATGTCTATCCATTTTGCCTAGTGGGTGTTGTTCAATCCTCATTTGCCTACTCTGATCATTCATGGACAATATAATTTCAATGTAGTTTTTGCTTAGACCTTTCTTCGATATCTATTTTAGATCTTGGATTGATGTGGTTAATAGTTTTTCCAGGTTGGAGCTGTTCCTTTTGCTTCAAGTGGCTGTTATTCGATCCCCATTTTCTCCTCGTGGTTATTCTTCAATGCCCGTTTTCTTGTTTTGATCTTTTATTAGGTTCTTGAACGAATCTCGTTCATTTCTTTTTAATTTTATGTTTGAGCTTCCCATTTTGCTCCTGGTGCAGTTATTCAATCCCCATTTTCCCAATTCGCTTATGGACATTAATTACGTTGAAGGCATCCCTTATGGTGAGAGTCTTTGTCGGAAAGTGTCAAGCCTTTCCAGCAAGACTCTTTCCGGTGGATATGAATAATATCTAGGACTCTTTCCAGCATGTAAACAAAATATCCGATCCATATTATTGAAAACAAAATATCTGATCCATCTCTTTGAATATTTTCCCTACCAGGATTCAACCCTTGCTGCCCATAACCAGGACCTAATTTGTTTATAACTTCACTGGTCATTTTTTGAGCAGCCTGCATTTGTTCGTTGGTGTCATTCATGTAGACCGTTCTCTCAGTGGATATATCCCTAGGAGGAAGATGCAACTGAATCTCCTGAATGTGAGCTTCAGATCTGGTCTGCAAATTCTCTATAGTTTCCCCGCCCATATCTATGACCAAACCAGCCTTGTCGTTGGGTACTTTTATCTGCACTTGTTCCATCCCTGTCAGACTTGTTTATACATTGCTGCTCAACCCCCCTGCATCTGCCTGTGCAACGACATCGTTGATAAGCTGCTGGGCCCTATTGATTTGCCTTAAACTGCTTGTCAATTCCACTTGCTTTGTCATGCAAAACGGATCTGCGCTGCCATGGTCATGTACCACCTGTATTCTGGCACATCCAGATTGCTGCTGAAGATACTTGATTTTTTGCCCACCTTTTCCAATGATTAACCCAACCCTGGTCACAGGCACATCCATTTTCCTAGCCTGTGTAGACTGGGTGTGAGGGTTTTGCAGGGGAATGGATGGATAAAGATTTGAACCGTTGATGTCTGCTTCTTGATCAGCCATATTAGATTTCTGAACCAGTGTATCCTGCTGTACGTGACAGATTCTTGCTCGGGGTGTCTCGGGGTGTCACATGTTTTTACTGGATTCCATCGCGAAGATTTAACTTTCGAATTTTAGCTCTCCTCAATGAACTCTTGATAGATACATTGTAAAAAAGGAGTTCCAGAAGATATAGATTTCTTTCTCAAGTATTTCAGAGTTATACTATTCCATCTTGAAAGTTAGCAAAATAAACTAAACTAAATTATAAAAGTCATTTGAATTTTCAATACATGTTGTGAATCTTTAATCAATTAAATAACCCTTATTTCAATGTGTTTCCGTGATGCCTTCGTTTTCAATCGAATAACCCTGTATTTCCTTCACACTAAGAGTATGTACAGTTATGCAGGAAAAATAAAAGCCTGAAAAGCCTGGCTTATGTGGTCCAGTTCTAAACAAAACATGTTATAGGCATCTGAACCTGCACAAGTGCATTTTCTTCAGTCTTCACAAAAGTCCTCTAAATATAACAGAGCTCACAGTAAGGGCCATATTGTTTTCCTTTCTCCATAACAATAATAAGCAAAGACAGTGGTAGTAAACAACACATACTACAAAGAAAAAGACCCCATGGAGCCTGAGATGTGTAGAAACCCAAGGAGGAAGGTGGCGGATACAGTCGAAATGTGTGTGTTGCTGCAACTATGTCCTCCTCTTGCTGGGCTCTCCACTGTTCTCCTTTTTTTCAATCAAATAACCCTGTATTTCCTTCACACTAAGAGTATGTATCGTTATGCAGGAAAAATAAAAGCCTGAAAAGCCTGGCTTATGTGGTCCAGTTCTAAACCAAACATGTTAGAGGCATCTGAACCTGCACAAGTGCATTCTCTTCAGTCTTCACAAAAGTCCTCTAAATATAACAGAGCCCACAGGAAGGGCCATATTGTTTTCCTTTCTCCATAACAATAATAAGCAAAGACAGTGGTAGTAAACAACACATACTACAAAGAAAAAGACCCCATGAAACCTGAGATGTGTAGAAACCCAGGGAGGAAGGTAGCGGATACAGTTGAGTTGTGGGTGTTGCTGCAATTATGTCCTCCTCTTGCTGGACTCTCCACCGTTCTCCTTTGGGTGGCCAAACTGTTGTATTATTTGCATTGGCTTCCAGATCCACAGCATCCTGTGGATCTGTTTGAGGTACCCCATCTGTCTTCTGAGATGGCATCTCCGCTTCATGTCGTTCCCCTCATAAATGTGCCATTTAGCGGTATCCTCAGTTTGGAGTTTTTGTGAGTTTTAAGGGAGAGTGTGTATATATATATATATATATATATATATCTTTAATACTCGTCTAAAACAAAATCTATATAAGTTCTAGTGGCAGCGAAAATGTGAACACATGTTTTGTCTTCTGTATCTTTGAGCAATGTTGAATATTCAATTTTGTAAATATTGGTTTGGCATTTTTGCTTCTGCAACAGTCATTATTGCTTGCATGTAGTGTTACGAGGAGACGTGCACCCCCTCCCCAGCCGCCTAGGGACGTCCGGAATGTCTCGGAGACTTGGGAATGGTGACGAGATGTTTCCCTCACGTCCTGAAAATAACAAAAAAGTGGGATGTCCTAGGGACATCCCCTAAGGTTAGGGGATGCACCGGGATGTCCTGTGTGCTTTAAGATTTGGGGGACACAATAGGGGACATTGTGACATCCCCTACATTTTGCCTCTTTTAAACATTAAAAAAAAAAAAAACTTAAAGTTTAAGCCAAAATTTTATTGTTTTATTTATTCTAAATGGTCATTGGTTATGTAATATCATATATATACTTTTGAGTTATGACTATGAGCCTATGACATAATATTTAATAACATATGTAGTTGTACTCTTCTCATGTTGATTATTGAAGACTTGTAGTTGTTTTTAATTTTCATTGTCATATTGATATCGTTGATGTATCATTGATTCATTGTATCTCTATCTAGTATGAAGTATCAATGTATCTCGGATTCTTTGTTCTAATAGTAATTTCTAAATTCTATGATAATCTTACATGTATTACTATTATCATATTATGTCAATGACTCAATATGAAACATTGAAATTTGAAATATGAACATTGAATATATAGCATTTTGGGCCTTGGCTTATGTGATGAATAATTGGATTAATCATTAATGGTTTCAATCTTCAAACTTTCAGTTTTAAGCATAGTTACGTGGGGACGTGTCCCCCAAATTTGACACGCTCAGGATGTCCCGGGCGTCCGGGGACGTGGGGAAACGTTTCCCCACATTTCTTTTTTTTTTGGCCGGGAAACGCCCCGGGATGTCGAAAATGTTGGGAAACGTCTTGGGAACGGGGAAACGTGGGGGGACGTGGGAAACGTGGGGGGACGTCCAAACATCCCCCACGCATTTATTTCCTTTTTTGGCATTTCTTTCCTTTTTTGGATGTTTGGTGAATTTTTTTGCCATTTTTGGAAAGGGTCCGGGAAGATGTAGCAACAAAAACTTGCATGTGCCATAACTTTCATTTTATCTCTCCGTTTGGTGTCGTTTTCTTAAAAGTGCATATTTTCTCGAGCTCTATGCATTGATGGCAATTTTTTTTTATTTTCATAAAATCAATTTTTGCACCTTTTTGGACCAAGCAACTTCTTGCAATCTTCTGAAAGAATCATGAGTATTAAGGAATGTATTTGATGTTTATGAGTTCAAGTTTCACCTTATTTAAATCTCAAATGGTTTTATTTCAGCTTATTTATATAATTTAGTCACTATATCTTTATATTTTAAATATTTATATATTTTTTAATTAGCCGTCCCCGCCATCCCCAAAATTTAGAAATTTTTTGCTGTCCCGAAAACCCCGTCCCCGTCTCGAGGTAACTATGGTTGTAAGTCTTAGTTTATTGAATTATTCATGTTATATTTGTAAAATTAATAAATTATATATATATTTTTATCAACCGTCCCGTTGCTGTCCCCCTACCGTCCCCAAAATTTGAAAAACATTTTTCTTCCCGAAACCTTGTCCCTATGCCCCTATGCCCTTATGTCCCGTTGTCCTGGAGTCTTAGGTAACTATGCTTGCGTGTTAGGAGACAATGTACCTTGTGTTCCAATCTATCCGGTGTATCTTTTATTGATAATATTTAAAGTTATTAAAATTGTTGTGACCCTTACAATATGTGTTGAAATTTATGCTTAACATACCATGTTTTCCTATTCTGAAGTATTTTCTATTTTTATCATGTTTGCAGTTTTTTTGCTGTATTAATTCAATGCTTTTTTATTAAAACACATAATAATGTAAATGTTTATATATCTATTTAATGCTTGTCTAAAACAATATTTATGTAAGTTCTTGGGAAGCAAATATGTGTACACATGTTTTGTCTTTTGAATCTTTGAGCAATGTTGAAGATTCAATTTTGTAAATATTGGTCTGACATTTTCGCTTCCGCAAGAGTCAATTTTTTTATGATTGGTTGTGTTGGGAGTCAATGTCCCTATGTTCCGATCTATCCGATGTACATTTTACTAACAATATTTAAAGTTATTGAATTTACTGCAGTCTCACAAGTGCACTTATTGATAGACATGCATGTCCTTCCTACATTTACATTTGAGCACTACAAACATGTCCAAAGCTTGGGATGTATCTACAAGAAAGGACAAAGAGAGGCACTTGTGTTCAAAAACCCTTCCTCCCCGTCTCCAAGACATGTAACTATATGCATCTATTGAGCTTTGCTTCTCTTAGACTTCTTCAGCTTTGTTGCATCCTTCCACTCTCATCAGTCACAGGTACAAATAGATGGCAACCCTATCCAAGAAGTTTTATATCACACCTGCTACATGACAATGCATTTCCATAGAAACAATGCATTTGCATTCCATCCGACATATCTTGCACATCATGTGCAATTGCTAGTATAGTTATTTCAATAACAATTTTAGATTGTTTCCTGACTTGTTTTGATCTCTTTTTTGGTTCTTGAATAAATCTAGTTCATTATATATTTAATTTTTGTGCGATTTTACTAGTTTTTGGCCTCCACGAGTGGTCATTACCATAATGAATTTTTTTTTGATGTGTTTTTGGTAATAATCACAAGTCAAGGGGACCCAACTAGCACACAAGCACCTTAAAGCATATGGTAGTATGGGGGACCCTCTTAGTATACAAGTATCTTAAAGCATATGCTAGTATGGGGGCCTATTGCTTTGGGCTTCTCATCCTCTAGCCTCTTTCCCCATTGGAAAAGCTTTTGGAACATGTAATATCTTATAAGTCACCCTTGTTTGACAGGTCTTACCAATAGGTGGTGTAGTTCATGTTTTCTCAGTCTGGGAGTTGCCCCATTTGGTGGGTGTCATTCAGTCCCCACTTGCCTAGTTTGGTCATTTGTCAATATCAATATATATTTGATCTCTTTTTGGATTTTTGGATGAATTTGGTTCATGTTTTTCTTTGTTATAGCTGACCAGTTCGCTCCAGCTGGTTGTTATTCAGTTCCCATTCGCTTACTTGATCATTCTAGACATTGATATAACTTCAATTTGTTTTGTTCTCTTAATGGGCTCTTGGATAAATGTGGTTAGTATTATTTGATGTGGGAGTTGCCACTTTTTCTCATTGTTTCTGTTCTGCAGTCCACAACTGACTTCTTTGGTCATTTATGGACAGTATAAGTTCAATTATAATTTGTTTTGAGTCTTGTGGTGATCGCTTTTGGGTATTTTAATGGATCTGATTCATGTTTCATTTATTTGAGAGCTTTCCATATTGCTTCTTCTGGCTGTTATTCAGTCTCCATTTGCCCACTCTGGTCATTTGTAGACAATATCATTTCAAATTCAATTTGTTTTAAGCCTTGTTGTGATCACGTTTGGACTTTTTTTTAGTTGATCTGATTCATGCTTGTTCTATGTTGGAGCTGTCCATTTTGCTTATGCTGGTCGCTATTCAGTCCCAATTTGCTTACTTTGGTCATTTGGACACTGATATATTTAATAATATCAGTTTTAGTGTTTGTCTTAAACGCTTTTCTTCTGATCTCCTTTTGGGATCTTGGATAATGTTTATTTGATGTGGTAGCTGCCTCTTTTCCTCCTGATGGTTGTTTATCAGATTCCATTCGGTGGCTGTTATTCAGTTCTCATTTGTGGACATTTATATAGTATTTATTTGTTGTAAGCTTTGTTATGATTTCTTTCTTGGTCTTGGATTGATCCTGTTCATGTTTTTGGTGTGGGTGCCGCCCTTTTGCTGATGATGGCTTTTATGGAGTCCCCATTTTGATTTGATTCCTAGTTCAATTTCAGTTTCTACTCTTGGGTTTGGGTGAGTTTGCTTGGATTTTTTTCTTTTATATTTTTGGAGAATCACGTTTTCTATTAATTCATGAAACAAAGAATTACAGGATACTAACAACACGAAAATCTCTGCTTAGATAGGCCAGAAAAGCCTATAATGTTATTGGTAAATGTGAATTCTTAGGTTTGCTTGAATTGCTTAGGGAGTTTTTGTTATAATTTTCCAGGTCTGAAGCAGTTTGAGGCTAAGTGGATTGGTTGGGCTGGTGTGAATGTGCCAGACAAGGCTGGGCAGGTTGCACTCACCAAGGCTCTAGCTGAGAAGGTTAGTTTAAATTTTTTTCTTGATAAATGAATTACTCTTTGGATTCAAGGGCCTAGAACAAATTTCCATTAACTTGATCTGATTTTATGTTAGTCTCTTAAGACAGAACATGTGTAATTGTATGCCAAATGCTTCTGTTACATATCATTGCCATCTCAATGAGTACATAAGCTAGCAAGCAAAGGAGATCTGGTGTAATATTAATGATGTTTTAGTGCTCACTTGGATAAAGAGTTTCCTAAAACTACTTGCATAAATCTGATCAAAGAATGCTGTCGTTTGGTGATGCTTAATTTCAAGATCTTCAAACACAGAATTGATGTATTCATATGCTGAATAATTTCATTTCATCATTTCTGTTATATATACCATTGCCATATGAATGAGTCCATAAGATAACAAAGAAAGGAGAATATCTGTAATGCTAATGGTGTTTGGATACTTGGTTGGATAACGATTGGCTTATGTCTGCTTGCACAAATACAAGAATGCTAGTTGCTAGTCTAAGACCTAAGGTGTATGGGTGGCATACCATTAGTTCAGTGACTCAGTCTTATTATGATTGGGTAAAGCATTTGATAATTTTGAGACCTCCAAAGACAAAATTGTTGTAATTATATGTGTTCTAAACAATGTCATTCAATGGCTCTGTGACATAACATAGCTATCTCATTGTGCCTATAAGATATGGAAGAATGGAGAGTCTGTATAATGTTAATGGTACTAGATGCTTACTTAAATAAAGGGTTTTCCATGACTGCATTCACGAATTTAATACAAGAATACTGTCATCTGGTTTAAGACCTCAAGCATTATGATTACTTCCCATTAGTTTAATCTTATTCCGTTGGATAAAGGATTCGGTACACAATTTGGAATTACTCTGCGACCTTTGGACCTGCGACGGTAATGTCTCCCACTTGCGACTCCCACGACGGTATTAGCCCTCCTTCGACCGTAAAGACTCCCTTCTGCTGCCTTTGTCCTGTGCGACTCCTTTGCTGCCTCTGTGGTCCTGTCCCGTGCGACCAGTTGTCCCCTTGACCGAAACCTTGAGTTCTCGAGTTCCTCCTCTGAGATCCTTCAACGTGCCGCTGCGACCACAAAGTCAGCCCACGAGCTCACCTGCGAACACGAGCCAAGCCCCGACTATTGGTCTTTAGCCCTTGATTGTTGGTTTTCTCCTGCGAACCATATTAGCTCACCTGTGAACACGAGCCAAGCCTTCAAGTCTTCCTCCGATCGTGGCTTTCTCAAACCGCCGTGGCTTCTTGACCTTGATCTGAACTATGGCCTGCCTCTGTTCTGTGGTCAGTGTGCACATGGTTCGATTCTGAACCTCTTGATTCTACTCACCTAAATTTGGCGAACTGTTTGGCTTTATGCCCACACCAACACTCCAACAACTCGATCATCTAGGTGACTCCCCTAGCTTTCCCCTCTCTTTAACCCCACTTCAGGAAGTCCATCCACCAACAATGTCTCCATCCAGCTCAGCTGTGCAGGCAGGTTATATCACAGGGAGGACAGAACAAGGACAGTTCGAGGGGGTCTACCCAACATAATTGAGGAACTACTACACAGATTGGAAATTGTTGAATCCTCCAACAGGGCTCTCCGAACGGAGGTCTTCGAGCTTACTGCGGATGGAGAAGGTGGAAGTAGATAATATCTCTCTACAAAGATCACTGGCAGATACCACATCACACTCCACTCCACTCCCGGCATCGTCGCGACACGATTCTGCAAGCTGAGCTTACGGACCTTAAAAAACGAACAAACAAGAAGAATTCAAAACCCAAAGCATGAAAATCTCAAACAACAAACAGACTCTTGGGCCCAAGTGGTGAAGGGAAAGGGCACAGTTCCTCCTCCTTTGGCAGCAGTAGAAGTGGTGCAGGCAAAAGTTGATAGAGGAACGAACCAGGCGGGCTAGGGAACTCAACCTCAAAGTGAGAGGGCTGCCCACACCTCCCCCTTCTTCAGACCCGATGGCCATTGGGTCTAACTTTCTCATGGAAAATTGGAGCTTCCAGATGTGCAGCTTGACAGGGCATGGCTTGGGCTAGACTCAACGCTTTTCCTCCGTTTTAAATCAGTGGAAGACAGGCTTAGGGCGTCGAGCCAAGCGTAAGCTATTCTCCCTCCCCAATAAGATCTTCCTTGATGAAGACCTCACTAGAGCCCAAGTTGCCGAACTCAAACAATCTCGTGAAGCGGTGATGGCAACTAGGAAAGCAGGCAAGTGGGTGGTAATTTGTAATCTCAGACCTGTTATGTGGGACTCTTTCCCTCCCGGTTGGGCTCCCGGGTCCGGTCCCAAATGACAGCCTCTCGGGAGATGGGATTTGCGGCAAGCAGTGGCATTTCCATCGCATGTTGGAATGGTAATGGGTTATTCTGGTCTTCTCAGGTGTACTATATGATGCTTTGGTTTTTCAAACCTCCTTTTTGTCACAGAGACTCATGAGAGCCCTATTCGTCCTCTCCCGGAGATTAGGGGATATCACTGGCTTTCTGTTTGTAGGCAAGAGACTAGGAGTTCTGGTGGTGTCAGGGGCTTAGGCGGGGTTGCTTGCTTGGTCAGAGATATTTTCCATGTTGGCTAGATTTTCTGCATAGCTGAAAACCTAGGCAGTCATGAGATAAATCTCCCTCATTTACCGGTGAGGCTCCCGTGTAAGATTTGTCAATTAAATATGCTAGTATCTATTTAGGGGTTTTACTTTAACCATGCAGCTCATGAACCATAGTTGTATAGTTTTGTAGCAAGTAAGCAACTGTTTAAAGAAAGGAAATATCTGATGAAGAAGGAAATAATATAAACACAGAAAGAAAGAGGGAAGATGTGCAACCCAATCAATAGATTACAGAGTTGATTGCATGCACATAGACAAAACCAATAGATATTAACACATAGAATTATAAGCAAAGGCAGCTTTCAGATCTAGATCTAGAATAACACAAAGTTTATAAGTAGATCTAAGACAAAAAGTTAGAAACAAAATGCACCGTGACACAAAGTTGTCCGAAATCTGCTCCTTTCTATTCTTTTGCTTCAAATAGCTATCAGAGGTTTCAGCACAAAGTTTGGAACACAAGAATGCTGCTTACAAATTCTGATTCCTTTAACCTGTAGGTTCTTCCTCTACTTATAGCATGTAGAGGGAAATTACAAATAGGAAGCCTTTAGTGAACTGACACATGTGGAAGTCGGAAAGGAAACAACTGACAATCTCCCTCCTCGAATTCCTCTTTGCATGACATGCATGATTTGTAACTGAAGATAAAACCTTCTATTTTGCATGTCTGCCACCTATTTCCAAGTAGTTGACTTCTTCAAGTAATGACTTTTAAACCTATCACTTAGGTTTTATAATTTAATTGATAGCTCAATTACTTTGTCGGAGGAAATAAGAGAAAGAAGAAGAACGAGGAAAGCTGCAGTCTTGTCATTTTTCATATTCTGCATGCGGTTGATTCTTTTGCCTTTGATTCTCACCAAATTGAATCTGGAAGCAGCTGGATCTGGAAGCGGTTGGATCTGGAAGCAAGTGACTGTGATTTGCTTGCGGGTATTGCCTTTGACTTGTCTTCGTTCTTATCCTTAAAGATTTTGTAGTTCTTTTCCAGTACATGCATCATTGCAATGTTTGTCGTAAATAACTCATCATTTTTATTTTTAATTGCATACGAGCAATTAAAAATTCGTAAAAGCACTCGGGTGAATGCAACTTCAATGAAGGCTTTAATGGAAGATTGGGAGGGTGGGGCTGCATTAGAAACAAGAGGATGAATTCTTGTCAGAAGCTTTTGCAATTATGAGATCTGGACCTGAATCTGGATTTGTATTTGTATTTGGATTTGGATTTGGATCGGAAGCTATGCATGATTCTGCTGATCCTTTTCTTTCATCATGCTTCACCATGGCCAGAGCAATCTTTGTCTGAGCAACTCTTTTTCTTTTTATTCGGCCGAATTCTTTACAATTGGTGCAGATCTGAGAATTTCTTCAGATTCGGAAGATATATTCAATGTATTGGACATTGATTTAAGCTCCCTTTCAATTATATAAGCACCTATAATGAATACCTGCAATTAATTCAGACAAAGACGGAATCCGGAGCATGAACACTTGATTTTTATCATAAAAATCTGCATATAAAGCCCGCTGCCCTAAAATTTGAGGCTTTGCTTGCATGCAAAGCAAGCATAAATATTTGTAACTTCACCTGGGCACCTGTAATAATATGCAGACAATTAATCAGACTTAAATAAAGTTCGTTTCAAACCTAGCGCTAAACTTTGAAGCTTTAAAGCGGTGAAAACACCTTTTTCTCAAAGCAAAAATTCTCCTCCTTTGGGCGCCAAAATTGTCAGGTTGCACTCCTTTGCTAGAAGAATTAATTAATACATTATTATAGCAGCCCATGCTTATATAACCTTCATCATTCTATAATTAATAATTGCCCTTCCTATTCCTGGCAATTAATTAAAAATCATGCTTTTCTCTTCAATTTGGGCGCCTATTTTGTGCATGCTCATGGCTGCCATTAAATAAATTAATTTAATTTATTTTTAGCATTTTACTTCAGTCTACTTTGACTTCACACTATGCCTACTTTGACTTCACACTATGCTTTGACCTCATGCGCCAAAAATAGGAATTAATTCCATCAATAAATACTTTAAAAAGTATTATTTCTCCTCTAGGTGGGTCGCACTTTTTTGCATGATAGAGGGCTGCATTAAATAAATTAAATTTATTTAATTTTAGTATTCTATGTTGATTTTTTCTCATGCTTGGGCGCCAATTTTAGGAATAGAAACAAGTAATTAATACTTTAAAAAGTATTATTCTTCCTCTAGGTGGGTCGCACTTTTTGCCATAGCTGATTTCTATTTTTAAAAGTCAATTTCTAATGGGATTATTCACCTGCACCGCAGCTCCAAAAATCCCATGATCCACTTAAGTTGTTTGACTTTCATAATGAGATTTTTACCTGCAAGGCAGGTAAGAAATTCCCATCAATACCTTAAGTGATTTTCTTTTATTTTATTATAGAAATTTTCATCTTACAAAGTAGGTAAGAAATTCCTGCCTGCCTACTGCCTTTAATTTTCCCATCATGACTTAAGTGAATTTTCTTTCATGGGAAAAAGTACCCTGCCAGGTAAGTACAAAATTCCCACCTGCCTGTTGCTACCAAAAATCCCATTCATAGTCCAAACCTTCCTTTCCCAAAAATGCGACTTGCCCAAAAGAGGCCTTTTTTGTGCATGATTTCGTATTTTTAGAGAGAACCAGAGTTCCTGTGGCAAATTCCTTCTGGCATGACGTCCGTAGATGATTTCCAGATACTCCAGGCAAGAAAACAGACTGAACCGGCAAAGGAATTGACCTAGGGGAATTTCACAAAGAAAAATACGAGAAAAAACACAAAACGAAAAACGTTGTCAGAAGTCACAGACAAAGCTTAGGATTCATTCCTGGTGGAAACCCTACTGGTATATGGGAATATTGACATGTAAAACCTCAATAGGGTTAAACCGGAGCACAATTTACCTCAAACGGGGCTTAAAATAATTAAATAAAAATTTCCGTCAGCAAACCCCAGTGACAGAATATAACAAGTTTGGGCATCTTGGTATTTGTTGAAATTGGCTTATATGACTCTTTGGGAATATCTTGATGCAATACAGACATTTTCTGGCAATAAAAACACAAAACGACCCATTATTTTAAAAGTACGAAATTTTTAAAGCATGGGGTAGTCTCAGATTTCAGAGTGAAATCTGGGGACACCATTTTAGAACAACATTTCAGTGGTCATTGCAAATGAGTTTGCCCACTTCCTTTGGGCGTGATTAGCATGGACTTCACCCCACCCCAAAGACTTCTATATAACAGTTTGTTACTTTCTCCTAGCTTCCTCCCCTTATGCCATTCATAATGGCCCTGATAGGATCCTTTCTTCGACCTCTACAGGTATTTCATATTTTTCAATTTGTTGGAGAGGTCCTCATTTTGGGGGATTTCAATGCGCGAAACAAAACTTCCAGGCCCCCTCTTCACGAGAGGACTAGTGATGTGCTCTGTGCTTTTGAGATGGATCCCGACTCCATTGGTCTTCAGAGAGAGTCAGAGGACTCTGCGGGACCCTTGACGTCCTATGGCCAACATCTCTTACAGATGGGAGAGTCTCATGAGCTGCTAATTCGAATGGTCTTTTGTGTTTTCCCGACTCTAGGTTCTTCACTTGTACACCTCACGGTGGAGGGGCTAGCGTAGTGGACTACATCTTAACCACCCCTAACCTGGTTCCTCACATCCACCACCTGTCCGTCTCCCCATCCCTCTTGCTGATCATGCTACCCTTTCCTTCTCTTTACAGATTGATCCCCCAAGTCCTGCCTCACTTTTGCTGCCCTCCACGCACTATTTTGAAGTTTAGTCCTTGAAACCTTTTCATCCCACCTTCGTCAACTTCTTCCCCTTGAGCCTCAGTTCACCTCGCTCTCCACAAACATGAAGTACAACCTCCTCTCTTCCATTATCCATGAGGCTGCCTTGAATTCCTACCCCCATATCACCCTCACCCATCATAACAAAAAAACTTGCCCCATGAACCAATGGTATGATGAGGATCAGAAGCCCTTCACCGGCAGCTTCGCTTTGCTTCTGTTCATGCTCTCCCATCCTTTCCCTCTCTCAAGTCCGCTTATCGCCACCTCCTCCGCCACAAGAAATGCATCTTCATCTCTCGATGGAGACAAGAGCTCTGTGAGTCCCTTTTACACTCTCCCAAGCATTTTACGGCGTACCATTTTTGTGAGACCCACTGTTCTTTATGGTTCTGAGGTTTGGGGCCCCTCCTTGCTCGAGTCGGATTGGGCCTCTATTGAGCGGGTTCAGATCCTTTTGCTCAGACGGATCATCAGATGCAAAGAGACTGTTTCTCATCATATCATCCTTGCCGAGTTTGGGGCTCGCCCTTTCAGACTAGAGGTCATCTTTGGTCTCATCTCACTCTTACACCGCATCCAGGGACTTTCGGACTCCTCCACTGGTAGGGATAGATACATCTACCTTGCTTACTGCTCTTCTGAGGCCATTACTCTCTCCGACTGTAGTGGTCGTGTTCGGTGCTGGTATGCCGAGACCTCTCGTCTTCTTGGATCTCTTCGGATCAACATGGACCGTCTCCCCCTTTTAGGTATTCCATGGATGCTCCTGCTCACCTCCTTCCGAGCACGCAGGATTTGCACAAAATTATCAGAGACGACATATACAGACTATTCACCCAGGTTACGTGGACCAACTCCCGAGAGGAGCTACGCCCGAAAATGGCCTTCTACGCCAATCACTTCCTGGAAGTCAGCAATGGACTCATCATTCGGCCCACCTATATCTCCCGTCATTGGATGCATGCTCTTCGCATATCTTTGGGCCAGTTCAGAGTCGGATCCCACAGGCTTCGGGTCGAGAGTGATCACCATTTGGTTCGTTCTGAGAGGATCTGCCAGCTTTGCTCCCTCCAGGAGGTTGAGACAGAGGAACATTTCATCTTCCGATGCTCCATCTATTATGAGATCAGAGGGAGGTTTCATTGTCTCTTCCGTGAACATCCTACGTTCACGACCTTCTTTAGGTATTATGATCAGAGGTGTCTCGCTCTCTATTTACAGGAAGCCATTAAGCTCCGTGACAGGCCCTCCATCCTCCTTCCAGGGAGGCTACTACTCGACAGATCACATCTTTCTTTGATTTGCTCCCGGGTGTGAGGGGCACTAAGCGGGGCATGACCCTAGTGGAGATCTCTGGCTAGATCTGTCAGGATTAGAGGAGCTTCTTCCTTGACCAGAGATTTCGGATTCGTGCACAACCAAGAGCCCCCTCTTTTAGACGACAGACCACTAGGTCCACCCCAGAGCTCGACATTCCACGGAACATGGGCGTCTCCAACAGTTTCCAGTCCCTGACACCAGACAACAACACATCACCAATTTCTTTTCAGCTGACCTTGGGCGACAGTCGTGAGGGTTGGTGTCGAGGCCTTTCCCTCCACCTTCCTCTCATCCCTTGTGCTCTCTTCTTCTTCTTCTTTTGTTGTTTTCGGAGACCCTCTTGGGTTTTCCCTGTTGTTTCTGCTTTGCTTTGTATTGTACAGTCCCATTGACCTATCTTTGTGGTCACTTGTTGGACATTTAATATAATTATCTTATCTTATCTTATCTTATCTATCTCCTCGGCATTCCCCTCCTCCGCAAGACTTGGATCCCAACTCCATGTATGCTCATACCTCTACTCTTTATGATGTCCCTAGCCAGCCCCAGATCCGAGTGGTATCCCCACCTTCTGCTTGCCACATTTTCACCCACACAAATGTTAAAAATGCCATCTCAGCCATGAATAGCAGCAAAGCAACGGATGAGGAGGGCTTCCAAGCAAAACTCTTCAAGCAGGGACTTGGCATCCTGAACAGCTATTTAGTGGATCTCTTCAACCAAGTGGTTTGTACAAGCTTTCCGGGGTCTTGGTCCCACCACATTATTCACCCCATCCACAAATTAGGTCCTACCTCTGATCCCAACAACTACCAAACGATCATGGTGGGTCACACATTCGCCAAGCTATATGCTACAATACTTCACATGCAACTTTCAAAGTTTCGGACCGAGTCACTTTGTCGAGCTAGGGGACAAAGGGGTTTGACCAACCTACGGACCATTGACCACATCCTCACTCTTCGGGCCATCATGAAGAAGCACGTCACTGCTCTTCCAAGGTTTTCGTTGCTTTGTCGACCTTCGGAAAGCCTTTGACTCTGTTCCACGGGAAGCTCTCTTCCAAAGGCTCAGAGAGATTGGCATTTCTGAGACTCTTTTAGCCTGCTATCATACGCCTTTATGAGGAGGTTCGGGCCGTCTTCATATGTTATCTGGGCTCCCTGACTTCATCAGGAGTACCATTGGGGTTAAACAGGGTTGCCCTTTGTCTCCTACACTGTTCAACATCTATATTGATGAGTTGGAGGATTTTCTTAGGGATCACATCTAGGAGGGGGACGGTTGTCTTCTCCACCAGGTCTTGATCTATATTCTCCTCTTTGCGGACGATGTGGTCCTTCTTGCCTCCTCGGCGGAAGGTTTACAGAGACAACCTGGATGCTTTAGCCCTCTTTTGCGACCACAAGTCGTTGACGATTAACCTGAGTAAGACCAAAGTTATGATATTCAATGCCCTGAAGACATCTGATTTTCATTTCTTCTACAAGGGGAGGAGCTTGAGATCACCAGCTCTTACACTTACTTGGGAGTGCTCTTTTCTGGACCTTGCTTCAATTTACAATCAACACTCCAGCCTCGGGTTGATAAGGGCCATGGCTCTTGTAATATCCCCTTCCCAATCGAAGACCCTTAGCCTATTTTGTTTACCCGACGGCTAAGGGAAGAAAATAAGGGTGACTTAAGTTATAATAGTTTATTATAAAGTGCAAAATAAAAATAAAATAAAAGAAAACATTATATGCACTTATAATAAATTATTAGCAACTTAAAAATAGAAAAAACAAACAAAAGGGAAAAGCACTTAGAAAAAATAAATTATCCATAGAAAAGTGCGACTTGCCTAGGGAGAAAATCAAGTGGGGAAAAGTATTAAATGAAGGGAAAATTCTGATTGGATGTGAGAGTGGCCATTTGGGCCCTATTCTTCTATTTAAGCAAGTGAACTTGCTTGGAGAACATCACTTGTTAATTTTGTCAAATCAGATTTGTTTAATGAGCTTTGAGCTACATCTTCAATCTTCTAAGGACAAAAACCCTTAGAGATTCATTCTCGAGGACGAAAACCCTCAAAGAGCCTAGTAAAGGACAAAAACCCTTCTCCTAGTTGAGAGAATTCTTCACATAGGGGTTTCCATTGCATATCAAGGAGTTAGCTGATTTTCCAGTAGTTTTCCAGTAGTTGTTGAAGACCGATTTCAAGCTAAATTCAAGGAGAGATCATATTTGAAGTGTTTGATCAATTTTGAGGTGTTTTTGGGCCTTTCCTAAGTGGGGCGAAATTGTATTTTCAGCTTTCACTTACAGCTAGGGTTTATCTACATTGTTCTAGAATTGCAGATCCATTTTGGATGCCTTCTCGCCATTGAAAAATTATGATTTTGGGTTCATTGGAAAGCTTATTTTTCAAGCTTTAGTTTGAGCTATCATTTGCCCCGAAATTTGGAGTATTTTGCAAGTTATTGAATTTACAAGTTCTGCTGCGTTTTTTGCCCTAATAAATTCCAGAATTAATATTTTTCGAATCTGATTGAAGATCCTATTTTGATTATTCATTATCTACTTGCAAATAATTTTTCATAATTTTTGGAGGTATTTTGAGGTAGAAAAAGCTATATTTGCTAAATCGTTGGCCTAGGGCAGCAAACTAGGGTTTTCTGGAAAATATTTAGTTTGTGGCCTAATTTCATTCTGAATTTCAGTTTGATAGCAATTGAGATTTTTTTGGCTTTTGGATTAATCAGATTTAGCCCTAGTGGGAATTGTGGGTAATCCACTTGGGGTTGAAATATGTCCATTTGGGGACATTGCAACTCCTTGGCAATCTTGAAGAGACACTGCTTTCGCCATCACTTCCAGGACATCTTGTCCAAGTTATCCTTTCGAGACTCTCTTGTTAAACCTAGAGTCCGACTGGGCTGCAGTGGAGAGAGTTCAGATCCTTCTTCTCAGACGTATCATCAGATGCAAGGAGACGGTTTTCCACAATATCATCTTGGCGAGTTTGGAGCTCGTCCCTTTAGGTTGGAAGCAATTTTTGGCATTGTTTCCCTCCTACATCACATTCGGAGGCTAGCTGATTCCTCTGCGGGAAGGGACAGGTATCCCTACCTTGCTTATTGTTCCTCTGAGGCCATTGCTTCAGCTGATTGTTCTGGTCGATCCCATTGTTGGTATGTCGGAGTTTCATGACTACTTGAGTCTATTGGTATTCAGACAGATCACCTCCCACCATACAGTTATTCCTTGGACGCTCCCGCCCATCTCCTTTCGGGCAAGCAGGATCTGAACAAAATCATTAGAGATGATATCTACAGACAATTCATTCAGTGCACTTGGACCAACCCCTAGGGTGGGTTACGTCCGAAGATGGCCTTCTATGCTACACATTTTCTTGAGGTCAATAATGGTCTTATTTCTCGGCCCCAAGTATATTTCTCGGCATTGGATGCATGCCCTTCGCATTTCCTTGGGTCAGTTCAGGGTTGGCTCTCATAGGCTCCGTGTTGAGTGTGATCATCAGATTGACCGTTCCGAGCGGATTTGCCAGCTCTGTTCCCTCAGGAGATTGAAACGGAAGAGCACTTCATCTTCCAGTGCCCCATCTACTACGAGATCAGAGGGAGATTCCACTGCTTGTTCAAAGAGCGTCCGACATTCACTAACTTCTTTAGATACTATGATTAGAGGTGCCTTGCTCTTTATCTGCATGAGACTCTTAGGCTTCGGGAGGAGACCCTTCAGCCTCCTTCTAGGCAGTTGACTACTTTGTAGATCACTTCCTTTTTTACAGCGCTCTCTTTGGGAGGTGCACTAAGCTGCAGGGTGATACCAACCCTAATTACCAGACGAGATCAGTCTGGAATCGGAGCACCATAGACTAGGGACGTCCAGACACATACGAGGTCGAGGCCACCCTCTCATAGATGGCCTTTGAGATCCACAGACGAACACAAAGAGTTCATCCTTCCTCAGGCATCGACACCCCAGCTCTTCGAGCCCCGAGATCGGGCTTTAACACATTGCTAGCTTCTTTTAGGATGCCTTGTATATTAGTTGAGGGGGTCTCATCTCTTGCCTCCTCTTCCTTCCTTTTCTCCCTTTGCATGTTTGGGTTTTGTTGATTTCTGCAAGCCTTTTCCGGGCCTCTCTCTTTGCCCATTCTTCTCTTCCTTCTTTTCTTTTTGGTTGTTCTCGGGGACCTTTTGGTCCTTTGGCTGGAATCTTGTTCGCCTTCTTTGTATGGTTGCAGTCCCATTGACCTACTTTTGTGGTCATTTGTTGGACATTTAATATATTTATCTTATGATAAGACAATTTTTTTGTAATTGTATGCTGAGTTATGTCATTCCATGGTTTCCGTTACATCCATTGGCATCTCAATGAGTCTATAAAGTAATAAATATAAGGAAAGCAACCATTGATTTAATGGTATTTAGATGCTAGCTTTGATAGAAAGCGCCTCTTGATTGCATGCAAAAATTCAATGCGAGAATGTTGTCATTTGGTCTAAAATTCCTGTGGGCAGCTTCCCATGTTGATCTTATTGCTGTTGGATATAGCATTGGATGTCCAAAATTATAATGTCTCCAAAGATGAAATTGATGTGATTGTATGCTGAAAATTATCCTTCCATGGTTTTTATCATAGAAGCAGAAACTGAAATTGCCAATAGCTTGCGATGAATTGACGCTTTCCTAGAATGCCATGCCGAACTAACTTTTTGTGCCTAGTAATTGTTAGAAGTAGGGTCAATGGTCTATAACATGTGATTTTTTTGCAAAACTTGTGAATAACTTGAGAACTATTCAATAATTTGCAATTTTTGAAACCTAGTTTTTAAAAAGTGGTTTTAAGTTTCTTTCATTTAAAAAAATTTTGCACTTAGATTGGTAAGATTTTCCGAGTTTTTCCAGCTTTAATCCCAAGTAATTGAATTCCATTCCATTTAGACATTTAGTTTGCTATGTCAAAGCCGTGTATATGGAATGCTACTATGGTTTTTGTTACATAGACTGCTTCCATTTCAAGGAGCCCCTAAGATTAGAAAGAAAGGGGAGTCGGTATAATGTTAATGGTGTTTGGATTACTCAATTAAAGAAAGACTTTTTGCTGTTTGCACAAATACAATGCAAGAATGCCGTCGCATAGTCTAAGACCTAGGTATTAGGGTGGTTTCCATTAGTTTCTTTATTTTTAATCGTAAATAGATGCTGCATATTTTAACAAAATCAATATTTACAATCAAGGAGCTGTACAAAAGAACAAAGAGCTGTATATTGATATATACAACGAAGATTACAATTTGTTCCTTAAAGAACAAGGATAGCAATAATGTCCGACTATTCTCCGAGGTTCAAGCTTTTTGGCTTCCTTTATCAAAAGAAATCCTTTTGCTAGCAATTGCAAACACACTTCTCCTTTCCATGTGCGGCAAAAATCATCCAAAGTGCATACCTCATTTTGGAAAACATAGTGCATCTAAGTTTCCAAATGATAATAAGGTAGAAATTTACTGAAAATTCCAAATACTCCTAAAAGGGTCACGGATAAGAGTATTGGAAACTCCCAAGAGAGCTGCTTGCCAATGAAGATCTGCTCAAAGAATGTCTGTCAGTCTGGAAATGGTTTAGTATGCAGCAATAAATATGACATGTTGATGTTACCAATCCTTTCACACCTTGGAGTGTCGTCAAGATATTCATTTGAAATGTCCCTCTTTCTAAAATAACAATGTTGAAGACCCTTAGCCCATTTTGTCTACCTAATGGCTAAGGGATGAACACAAGGGTGACTTAAGTCATAGTAATTTATTATAAAGTGCAAAAAGAAAATTATAAAGCACTTATATTAAGTTATTATGGACTTAATGATAAAGTAAAAATAGAAAAGGGAAAAAGCACTTAGCAAAGTTTATTTATTCTAGGGGAAAATGCGACCTCCCTTGGGGATAAATACATGTGGGAAAAACATTAAAAAATAGGAAAATTCTGATTGGGTGTGAGAGTGGCCATTTGGGCCCTATTCTTCTATTAAAGCAAGTCGACTTGCTTGGAGGAGTATCTCATTCCATTTTTACAAATCTGAATTTTGTATGCTGAGCCTAGTGCTTACATCAAAAATTCTCTAAGGACGAAACCCTTAGAGCTTCTCTCTTGGACGAAAACCCTCTTGAGATTGAGGAGAAGAACGAAACCTCTTCTTCTTGGTTCATTTTCTAGCAGTGTTTTAGTATTTGTGAAGCTGATTTTCAGAAGGGTTTGAAGGAGGAAAGTGTTGCTGAAAGTTCTTCTTTGTTCCCAGCTGAAGTGACCCACTTGGAGGATTGTTTGGAGGTGTTGGGTATGAATAAAAATCAGATCTGTGTTGCTGTTATATAATCTGATTTTTAGTCATCTGAATCATCATTTTTGGAGTGGTATTTGGCTCCTAAACTTCTCATTTCCAGCTGTTTCTGAAGACAAGGGTTTGCAGAATTTTAATAAATAAATCAGCCATATTTGGAGCTTCAAATTGGTACTTTTTATTCTGCATTTGTTTTCTAAATTCAGCCTCTTAATTTTGATAAAAGAAAAGTGTGATTTAATTCATCTTTGGAGGGTTTTCCATTACCCTAGCTAGTCGCATTTTCTGAAATAAATTCCAGATTTGCATATTACTAAATTTTTGTGATAGATTTCAAGTTGGGTATTTGGGGAAATCCACTATATGCACTTATTTTTCCTTTAGGGGACATTACATGATTTCCTTTTTCCTTTTCTTCTTCTACAATTGGTGCTTTTCCTTTTGCACTACCTCCATACCTTGTTCATATATGTTTTGAATGTCTTTGTGGCTCTTACTGAAGTCTAATCCATCATCATTTTTCTCTTCATTGACTGCTGTTAGGATAACTCCAGTAGGATGAGAGTGATTATGGGCACCGGAAATGCCCTTTCTTCATGGGTATAACTTCCAACAATGCCATCCCCATGTTCCTTCCCCAAATCTGATTTTTCTCTACTAATATTCAGCTCTATGCAATCATTGGATACCAATAATTCATCATCAAACACTAAAATATTTTTACCTTGGGTTGCATGCTCCTTAATTTCCTTCTCATTCCTTGACATGTGCCCCATGATTTCTCCAAACCCTTGTGTCTTTATGGTGCTGTTTGGAAAATCAGTCAAGGGATCTACTTTGGCAATGGTGATGGGGGCTTCTAGGGCTCCCATGGGTTGCTCCTGTTGAGATCTTCTATTCTTTTTGGTGCCCTTACTATTCTTCAACTGGCAGAAATATCGAAGGACAATATCTCACTATGAAACCGAGGGCACCTTTGTACTCTTCACCCCATGCCTCTATGTCTTCAATGTCACTTGGTGGATCTAGCTCAATTGGTTGTTCCTCTTTCTGAAGGAACTTGGCCTGAATATTTGAGGTGGAGGTTTGATGGAAGTCTTTGCTTGACCAGATGAGCTTCCTTCACCATTATTGGTTGCTCCTGGTTTGCTGATATATTGTGTCCATGTAGAGCCTTAGCCAAGTCCATAATGGATCTTGTCAATGCATCACACATTTCCCTTTGAGATTCCCTCAAAACATGTTGCAATTCCCTTTGGCTTTCCCTTTGAGATTCCCTCATAGCCTATTGCAACTCCCTTTGGCTCCTTGTAATTACTTCTTGCATAAAACTCAGCTCATCTGTAGGAGGAGCTCTCTGATCTTGATCATCCATGGTTCCTTTCCTTGGAGTTTGATTTCTTCTTTGATAAACCTGAGTCGATTTTTCCTTGTGCATCAAGATTTAATCTTTTCACGAGTTGGCAAGGATCATCACTCGATACGATTGTAATGTCCCAAGTGGAGAATTTTCAGACGTCCAAAGGGAACACCTGAAATTCCTGATTTATTACAGCCAACTGGTTGAAGAAAACTTAAAAAAATGTAATTTGTAGATCTGAAATTACCCTAGAAATGGTGAGCTGGTCTAGAGATCAATCACCCTCAAATCTGATCTAAACTTAACCAAATCTTTGCCAAAATAACCAAAATTAATCATGCATGTATGAATATCAAATATATAATTTTTGGACCCAAAAATAAGAGCTGGAAATTTATTAAAAATCTGCAGAAGTACAACTTACAAAAATGGCCGGAAAGAAGGTTTTCCAAGCCCAGATCAACTGAAACCAAGCTGAAAATGGCCTCCAAAATTATGGCAAGGCTGATAGTGATCAGATCTGGAACAACCGTGCCCTAGAATGTGTCAAACTCCACCCACAAGGGTGTAGATAACCCTAGATATGGCTGAAAATGAAGGTAGAAATCTGCCCAAACACTTTTGTCTTCAAACCCTAGCTGGAGATGCCTCAAATCTGCAATATGGGGTCTTCAATCACTGCTGAAATTTTGAATTTCTCCTTGAAAGCTCACTAGAAACTCTGAATGGAGGATCTTCACACAAAGGATGAAGAGTTTTCGTTCTTCAACCTTGGCAAGAGAGGGTTTTCATCCCCTAATGCAAATACACCAAAGGGTTTTCGTCCTTCAATGTAGAAATGGAAGAGCAATCAGCCCAAACTTGAAAATTGATGTCAAAATAGCAAAAGATGTCCTCTCCCAAGTGTGGCGACCTCCTTTTATGGTTGGAAGTGGCACAAGAACCCAAACAAAAGGCCCAAATGGTTTGCTCCACTTGGGGAAAGTTACTTTAATTTAATATTTTTATTTCCCTTTGCTTTATTCCCCATATGGGTCGCATTTTCTCTTTAGGAAAATAAAAATAAAGTGGACATTTATTTTATTACTTTATCACTAATAAAATAATTAAAGTGCTTATAATAAAAATTACTATGCACTAAAATTAATTTATTAGGATTAGTTTCCCTTATTTTCTATCCCTTAGCCGTCGGGAAACAAAGAATAGGCTAAGGGTCTTCAACTTGTTATTTTCGAGAAGGGGATATCACATAAGAAAACCCATCCTGTTTATCTCATTCACTCCCCACGGTTACTTACTTGGCGGTCAAAACTATATGTTTTCAATGCATGGTTCAATAAAAGATATAGTGAGTGGGAGAGAGTTGAACACTTGACCTCTCTTCCCTAGTATTTTCCTCTTATTTGCTAGGTTGAAATGTGGCCATAGCATAAAAAAGCGACCGATTTTGGTTTTGATATTAAGTTTTCTATAAGCGTAGTTTTAAATTTCAATGCAAAGAAAAGGGTATGACCAGGGGTCAAACCACGAGACCTTTGGCCGCTAATTCAAAGACTCTAACCACTCTGCCATAATGCGCTTGAAGCATGCAATTTAGTATCGTTACTAAATATAATGCTAGAGAAAGAAGAAAACTTGGTTTTGGCAATGATTCCTTCTCTCTATGTGAAGATCTTCTTTCTACTCAAATTTCATCTATGCTCTCCTATAGCTCCTTGCTAAATCTCTTCGCTATGTTCTACATGTGTTAGCTCTCTGTGCTTTTCTTGTTTTTATAATTTTCTCTCCATCTAATTTTACTCTCACGCGTTTTTATTTTTGGTTTCCATGCATTCTCTTTTGGTTTTAACGTTTTGCTTTTCTATTCCTTGAGTCAAACTCCACTTTGAATCCTTGTATCTAATCTCTTCGCCCATTCAACCCTGCCATTCCTAACCCAACTTAACGCTTGGAGCTCATGTCTAAAAATAGCCCCGAGGACTCCAATTCGAACTACTCTTTACTTGACACGTGGGCGACATGTGGATGTCTCAAGCAACAGACTTTGGATTGCGGCGGTCAATGTGGGGCTTGCATGAGCTCATTGAGCTACCTTTTATTTTGCAAAACCCTCGATATAAATCTCACATGCATGGTGGGTTTATGGGTGTAGTGGTTTAAAACTTATCACGCCACTTTATCACTTGCCCTAGCTTTTGGCTTTTGCTTAACCGTGCAAGTAGCGAGCTAAGAGAGCTATGTGCATTGCGATGCGAGTGAGCTCGGTTCCCAACTCGGCGAGCTCTATAGATTTATTGTAAGGTAATGCAAGGTAGGTTGTAAGTGTGAATAACTTGGTGCGAGTTTGGTCATAAAGCAAGGTATGCAATGCAATGTAAAACATCACAAAACGAGCGATTGGGTTCTAATGCAATGCTTAGATATTGCGAGTGAGTTGTTTGTGACGTGGATCTTGGTCGATTTATTGCCCCGAGCTCGCTTATAATGCAAATTGATGAATGAGTAGCTCGGTTCAATACAATGTGAGCTCGGCATGGATAGGTAGCTTGGTCAAGTTTGTTGTGATCCGAGCTCCATTTGAATGCAATGAATTCTAAGGTAATGTGATGTGATAAAATTACAATTCGGTTGGTTTTGCCGATGAGCTCGGTGAGCTCATCCCTCACCTTAATGCGACTATGATTTAATCCCGCTTGCAAGGGGTTTAAGTATCACTTGGTAAATATAAATAGAATGAATTCCATGGTATAGTAGGAAGTCGTGGCATATAACCACACCAACCTAGGCCAACCCGAATGGTAGGTGATGAGCACCGGGCTCGACGGTGCAACCCAACCCAAGAGGAAAATATGAGGTTAGGGTGGAGATATAATAAGTTGGAGGTATAAGGAGAAATATGAAAAATATTACATAGATATGCACAAGGCCACTTAGGACCAAGAAGCCAAGCTACCCCCAAGAACAACACCCTTTTTGTTGAACCCCATAATAACCTCTTTTAGCATAAAAGTGTATTTAACATTCCCAACAAAATGTCATAATCGCCAAATGCAAGTAAATGGCGCAACAACGTAATGCAAGTGAACCATTGTCACACAGCGATAATGCGCCACTCAAGAAGCGTGCAATGCGACATTGCGCTTCTCGCCACAATGAGAGTGTGCAACCTCTATTCACCCTCGTTAAGCAACTAATGAATTGCTTCCTCGACGAGGTGACACCAAATAAAGGAAACTAGTCAACAAATAAACTAATGACCATACTTACGGTTTTGACACCATTTTTGTGCATGGTATCACACATGATAAATCTCTCTATCCATACGCATTTTCTGCATCTTTCTGCCTCTCCCGATGATACCCTTTCTCGAGTTGGAGAACACTTGTACACATGCAAACAAGAGTAATTATCCATTCCAAATAATCAAATTAACTGAAATGAACTGTTAGTAGTATATATGTAAAATAGTAATCCCAAAACTGTAATATGAATCCACAATATCATCTAATTAATCAACTGATAATAACTATTTCACTCTCAAAACATGTCATAATGCTAACTAAAGCAAATCAAAACAATATAATGTGTTGTATCAATGTGGCAGCAACCACCTAGTCCTCAGAATGTCTCTGAAATAATAAAACATGAACACGGGATGTGACACCAAATCACCACCAACTTACTGAGCACATATGCACACTGATTGTGAGTAGATCCGAGTTTAATTGAAGCAAAAGAGGGGATGCACCATTTTCTCCACCAAGTGGGTAATTTACATAATTAATGCTCTAATCACTAGAGTGTAGAGTATTATTAATTTCCAACTCTAAACCTTAACTGAGCTCTTATGATGCATCTGCTTCGATCATATTAACTCTCCTAAAAGTTTAGGAATTGCTCCTTAAAGATACAAAAAAATGATAGTTTCATAAAGCAAATGAAGTGTCCCAAGATTCAAGGTACAAAGAACACTTACTAGCTGGATGGACATTTCAATTAGATTAACTAACAACATGTGATCTTCGAGCCCAATCTCTCGTGGGTCTGAATTAGGAAGGTAATCTCTCTTAATGTGACATCATCTTGGAAGGCACCCAAAGAATACCCACTGTACCATTGCAATTCTAGCTGTGATAGAGATGCCATCATCCACTGAATATATTGAGTGCCATCATATTAGATAGCCAGGAATGTGATCACCCAAGGTATAACAAATAGCAGCCTTGCAATCCTGGATGGCAGCCCATTTGTTATCGATCTTGGCTTGATCATGGCAACTATGAACTTAGCATGAGCATTTTGAAGTTCCTCCACTTACAGTTGTGAAAGATCTGCATCTAAATATTTAATTTTGAAGACAGAATAACTTCTTTTAAGATTTTAGAGTGTTTAGAAATACTCCTCTGTAGCTTGGAACTTGATAGAGAGAATGTTATCTGAAGTCGTCCAAGCTTTCTCAAGAGAAATGTCCTTTAGGTCCAAAATGTCATGTAAGAAAGTATGGCTGAATCATGGGGCACCAGTAGGCTTAGGAAGGTTGCGAATGTGAAGGTTGAGTGTCTTAGCCTGTTGTACTCTTGCTTTTTCAAATTCACTTGTACCAACATTCTCACAATTGGAGGGGCCTTTTTCTTTGACCACCTGTACCCGTGATTTTGTTCCTCCACTTGTTTTGAATGTTCACTTGATAGCCTATAGTTTCCGACGACCACTAGTACCCGTGATTCTGTTCCTCCACTTGTTTATGAATGAGCTCTTGATGAGCTATAGTTTCATTTGTCAGATGATCCCACTGGGAAAGTGCCTATGACTGTTTCTAATTTCATATACTACCTCCGGAAGGTATTGAATGTGTTGGATCCCATTCACTGGGGGGCATGGATTGTTTGAGTTTAATAATCCTCACCTTCAGGCCATGAATGACATTGTATTCTTCTGAAATCTTGCTGGAACAAGAGCACAAGCTCTGAAAATTTGGATCCCATTTTTGAAGTTATAATATCCCGCTGCAAGGCTTGCTGTATTGAATCCTTGGCTTCATGGCCATCAAAACTTTGGAAGCTACAGTAAATTTGGTCGGTAAGGGCGTTAATACTGAGTTATTATCAGGCAATATAGACAACACATAACAAGACTGGTCCCCACTTTTGTGGAATGAAATCACTGCAACCCCAGCTGCAAAAAGACTGAGAAGAATAAACTACTTCAACAAAGGGGACAATGAACCATCCAAAGGCTGATCATTGTCTCTTCATTAGCCTTCTTAATCTCATGTAACTTAAATCTACAAGAGCTGGCACTAGCGGGCTAGGATACTCTTGTTCAAAATTACACCCCATGCAATTTTGAACAACTCATCTAAGTTAGGGCTTAGACACCTCTTGCTTGAAAAGTCGTGGAACACTAAGTTAGTCTTTCACGAAGTGCATAAATGTAATGTTCCACGGGTTCTCCTAATCCACCGAACAAAGGAGCTCGAGCTCAAGACTATGGCGAATTTTAATGATATTAGCCCTTCACGGCAGTGAGGTAAGGTCGGAGTACCGTGGAATTTACACCCGATAGAGGCCGCAAAGTATGAAACCAAGTTGGAAAATCGGCCAAGGACAGGATCCGCAGAATGAGAACATAAAGGAACATGGTAGTGCTTCGCGGCTTGGAAAAACAATGTTATGCGGACTTGGAAAATATGAAGTTCTGCAGAGTTGGTTAATTCCGCGCAACAAAGCATGTAGCCCACTCAACGAAGCAACGATGTAAGGAAAAGTGCCGCGGGGCAAAAGCAACCAAGTTTAAAACGGCAAAGGTTGAAAGCCTCACTCGAGATAGTGTTCCGTGGGTTTTCTAAGTATATTGTTCTATGGATCTCATAGGCCACGAAACAAAGGAAAATAATGTGAAATATAAAAGTTCCGTGGATGAAGGGAAAATTGACTGCAGATAGTCTAATGCATTATGGAGGTCAGAGATGACTCCGCTCATCATTTAGGGAATGTAGAAGGCTGTGGGAAACCATAGATCGAAGAGAGTCTGCAAGGGACATGAAAGCCTTGTCTGTTTTGAACCAGAAGTTTAACCACCTCAACAACTAGAATTTAATGAAGTATGGGTGCCGTCAACCTCATCCTGTAAACTAATGGCGTGTGCTTGGGAAAATGTCTGGCACCCATACTTGGCCTGTGAGTGGTCCTTGGTGGTGGTGGGTGGTTGAGTTCATTAATCATTGGATGTGATCGACCTCTTCTCCCTCCCTTTCTCTCAAATGCTATAAATGTAAGTGCTTTGGCACATAATACAGGTTCTTTTCTGTTGAATTAGAAGCTCCTCCTTATGAGCTTGCGAAACTCTTGCTCGTGACCTCTGTAATTTGCATGTGAAGTTTTCTTGCCTCGGCCTTGTGTCTGTAAATGGTTAAGTGTTGATATTAATGCAAGTGTGATTTCGTTCCTTCGAATGCTCCACGTTTAATGCAAACACTTCTATCTTCTTGCGTGCCTTCACTCTTTTCCATTTTATTTCCTTCCAAGCTGTGTGCATCTTTTAAATTTTCATTTGCATGTTTACATCTGTGTCTTTTAGAGCCAGAATTGATCCATTTTCCAGTTTGGTGCATCACCTCCCTTTATTTTAGTTCTTTCCCTCTCTCACCCTGTCTCCTTGGAGTTTCTTAGTTTAGTGATAGAGTAGAAGCTGGTTAGGATAGTTGCAGAAAGCTGGGATGAAAGGAACCAGCCCTTTCATCTGAGGAAGCCGGCCTTCTTCGGAGGATGATCTCATGTAGTCAAGTCCCACATTGAGAGATCATCCCATGTTGCACTGAAACTGCTGAACCCGCTTTCGGCAGGGTGCCAATTTCAGCTCCAACAGATACCATGAAAGAAAGTAGCAGAATTAGAACGACAATGTGAAAGAGCTGCAAAATAGTCCTTGATTTGTGAAATATGCTGAACTATATAGTTTGAGTGACCTTAGAAGCCACTGTTATATCTTCCAAGTAAACAAGAATAAAAAATTCAATATACATAACACCTGAACTTCTGTGTTATGACTCAATTAAAAAAAAACTGATGCTAGTGTTAGTACCTAAAAATAACTTAACGAGTTGCATGGTATACCATATTATTTGTCAAGGTGACCTGTATTCTTAAATTATTTGACATTATTTTCTAATGCACAGGCTGGACTTCTCTGAGCTGCATATGTCTGCCTCATTGAAGGCTTACTGATTAGGTGCTATATTGTAAGCAGGGCTTAGGTCCAATGTTATTTACTTCTTCTTCCGTGTGTCTTCGGCTCAACGTTTTGAGCAAGACTGGAGTTACACAGACCCCTGGCATACCAATTACGAATGAGATTTTGATATAGTGTTTTTATATGTGAAGAGATGGATCATTTTATAATGTATAGGGTCCTCATTGTATATGATCAGGCGTCCGAATATTTATGGGCTCGTTAACTAATAAAAACTATTGCCTACCATGTGAGCATGACTTGGAATTGTCCTTAAGAATATTTTCTATAGAAGCTAATTATGTTGATTATTTTGCTCCTTCTCCAAGTCAATGAAATGAAATATTTAAGGGTTCAAACTACACGCTTTGTTGATCTTCATCACCTGGGTAGAATTTGCATAACCCAGAAGACCAGAAATTGCTTTCAGGTGCAAGGATTTCAATTTCTCAAAATGTATTATTAATTACACTGCTATTTCAAATTTCATTTTGTACCTCTCTCTAAATTTCTTTATTTCTCCTCAATCTTGATCATTGCATATAATTATTCAAAGGAATGAAATGTCTTGCATTTCAAGTTTACTTGCTAATACTGTTTCAAATTTTTGACTTTGTAGGAATGAGATAAAGATATGAATCTAATTGACACCAAGTAATCCTTTTTGTTTTTGGCTCCAGCGTTGCATACCAGTATTTCTTGATGAGGAGTTAGTTCACCAGTATTACAATGGCTATTGCAACAACATTCTTTGGCCACTTTTCCACTATCTTGGAATTCCTCAGGAGGACCGACTGGCAACTACACGTAGTTTCCAGTCACAGTTTGATGCATATAAGAAGGCTAATGGGATGTTTGCAGAGGTTGTATATTCACATTACAAGGAGGGCGATGTTGTATGGTGTCATGACTATCATCTTATGTTTCTTCCAAAGTTTCTGAAAGAGCGGGATGCTAATGTGAAAGTGGGATGGTTTTTGCACACTCCCTTTCCTTCTTCAGAGATCCACAGGACACTTCCATCACGCTCAGAGCTGCTAAAAGCAGTTCTTGCTGCAGATTTAGTTGGGTTTGTTCGTGAACCATGCTGTGCTTGTTGTATTTATTATTATATATGTTATGGAAGCTGATAGATTAAGGTTTCCATGCCGGGAAAACATGCTGACTTCCTGATCAGTTGTGCTATGCAGTAATTCACTGCTAAAGCTAGATGAGACACCTTGAGATTTGTATTAAAATATCCTTTTGACACCATGGTGTTTCAAAAGTAGATACCCTTGTTGCTACAGATCATAGCTTGTTCCTTATATGTCTTCTTTTCAGATTTCTTATGTAATGACCCTTAGGGTAACGTAAGAAGTAAAATGTATGGAGGATTTGATAGGTCACTAGTAAATTCGGAACCTGCTTAATGCTGTAAAGATCTGGTTCTTTCTACATTGAAAAACAAGCAATATTGATGATTTTGTAGATTATTTATATCCTTCATGTTATCTTGATATGATGAAGCCTGATCATATGGTAAACAAGAGGAGTGATACCATGATTTGTCAATCTCTGAGATGGTTTTCTTTATGGTTTTAAGTGGCTCATCAATTGGTTCTTGTTTGTTAAGTATGAAAGCTAAACTTATTCTATGCCATTGGCAGCTTGAAACTACACATACTCTGGGAAAGATTCTCTCGCCATAAATAGAATTACTGTAACTTCCAACTGTTTAAGGGATCCAAATATACCAAATTCTGTGATAACTATGAAATGTACTGGAAGTTACAGCGTTGGCTTTCCATACTTTAGTCCCAAGTCCTAGTGCTCACATTGGTCTCAAGTAGCTTCATAGTTGTTTCACAAATTCACGAAGTTGAGCATCCCACTTTGAAAGACTAAGAACATTGAGGAAACCTTGTGGCAAGTGATAGGTTTTTTCAGACCTTAATATGTTTTTATGTCCCACCTTTAAAATGTGCAGTTCTAAATAATTTGATTTCCATAGCTTATTGACTTCATAGATTTGAAATAAACTGTTCTCTCAGTTTAACAGCCTACAATCTTGAAGAGTTTAGTAGAGATATAAATTCTTGGATACAAATGATGGGTACTGTATGTGATGGATTTTTCCAAGTTCTGATCCTTGGCTTTGATCGTTTCAGTTTCCATACTTATGACTATGCAAGGCATTTTGTAAGTGCATGCACACGAATTCTTGGGTTGGAAGGAACCCCAGAAGGAGTAGAGGACCAAGGAAGCTTACACGTGTTGCTGCGGTATTGACTGTATTTTTTTGTTTTGTTTCAAACATTACATTTTTCTGCGCAATTAGATCTTGTTCATTATTAAGCTTATATTTTCTTGTCTGTTTCCATTGTGAGAATGAACATTGAATTTGCAGTCTACCCTTTGAGTCGAGTTATTTTTTATAAATGACATCTTGATATTTATACTTTCTATTTCATTTCTTTATTTGTGGTAATTGCAGTTTCCCATAGGCATTGATTCAGACAGGTTCATCAAAGCACTGGAATTGGCCGAAGTTAAAGAGCATGTCATAGAGTTAACCAAAAAATTTGCTGGTCGAAAGGTGAGCTTTAATGTTCTTTTCTGTTGATGCCCATTGGTCAGCTTTTTGTATCTTCTTTGCCAATGGTTGAACATAATTTTGTCTGTGGTTTTGATATTGCTTTGTGGATTAAGGCTTTGAACATGGACAAACTTGATTGTGTTAAACCTTGTCTGATGGATTCTTTGATATGTGGGTCTAATAAGTACCGTAGGGAAACAATACTATTTACACCAAATGCTGCATTACATTGTATAGGTTTGTAGTTATTAATGTTTTCCGTTGCTGAGTTGTGTTCTGTGAACCCTATTTGCTATGTCACAAGGTTCTCTGAATTTTATTGAAAAAGTTCGAATTTTGCTGAACTTTATTCTCATCGAACATGAACTCAAACTTTATCCATTATTTTTGCATGGGAAGTTTTTGACACGATTTTGCATTATTTTACAAATGTATGTATATATAGTATATACATATACTGACTGAAAATAGTGGATAGAAAGCTCTCTCCACTCTGTCCCTCTGACATATTTATGCATTTTTTCAAAAAATAAAAAATGATAGAAAAAAATTGTTCGAACTTAAAGACGTTTTTTTCTCGAACTTTATCCCTTGGCAAACTTGAACTGAAGTTTATCCTCGTTGAACATGAACATGAATGTGAACTCAAACTCTGTGACTTAGCCTATTTGTGATAGAAAACAGCACCATGTTGAAACAGAGTGTTATGTATGCTTCATTATTTACACGGATGTTTGATTGAATTCTCTGGTTGATATATTCTTGAAGAGTCATTTCCATTGTGTTTGATAGATTAAAATTACAAATACATTCCCTTCTGTTTCATTAGCTGTTTTCACCTTGGTCCAAGTTTCCCATTGCGTAAGCTCATGTAGAATGAAATTATCTTTATTTCTTTTAGGAACATCCTTAGTTTGTACTACAGAAATTTACCAGGCCAGTTTTTCTTATGCCTTCCTTCATAGAACAACACACACACACAGAACATCTAAGTGAGCATTTTTTTGTTACATTTATTTATATGCTTTCCATAGTGTACCCTAGCAGAGATAACAACTGAAGATGTATCTAGCAATTTTCTCATGTATCTTTATATAGCAGGCAGCATTTCTTGTAGATTTTCAAATACTATCTTGTCATGACCGTAAGTATGTATTTGATTGTGCTATACCACTAATTATAAAACACAGAAGGGAATCCTGCAACTTCTTATCAATTTATTCTCTTATAAGTTACATATATATTTTTTTCTTTTGATAAGAAAAAAACCAATTCTATTTTTTTGATAAAAGTCAAAAGTATTGTGTTAAAAGGTGTTAAAAACTCATGATATCAATATCCGAACATCCACATCAGTGATGTCCAAATATTAGTCTAAGGGGTGCTACATAAAGATTTCAATTTCCAAGTTTGAGCAAAACCACAGAAAAATCTAACAGAATTAAAGAAACTACTAAGCATGCAGTTCTGCCAGATTTCAATGTGGAACTGGCCTGTAGAATGTATTGTTCTCAAGCCCAACATTGGTAGCATGCATCCCAGAGAAATTGGCAGGCGAATTCCCCAATCATCTGCGTAAGTGTTTCTTTAGAATCCATGCCTATCCATATGAGTTGTTTTTTTTTCCTGAAATTCCTAGTGTTTCCCTTAGAGGGATTTGTTTTGGTGGTCTTTAGTGTTGAATTCTGTTTTTAACAGAATCTTTGGTGTGGAAAATTAAGGCTTCAATTTTGGGCTGAGCCTTTTGCTTTCCTTTGGAAGTTTTGTATCTGGTTATTGTTTTGAAGCATTTGTTGTTGATGTGAAAAGCATTTGATCAGAGTTTGGTGCAAAGATTAACTATTTGAGTTGGAGCATTTATTTCTTCGGTCCCAATGTGGTTTTGAATGGCTTTTAATGACTCCTTTGGCTGTTCAATTTCAATATCTTCCAATTAGCTGTCTACTTGTGAGGCCAGAGAATGGAAAGAGTTTGTGATTTGTGCTGTTCTATCTGTGTTTTCCTAGGCTTACATTTGTGTGCATATTCCCTATGGAATTTGCCCTTCAATCTACAAGGCTTTTCCTTTGAGGTTGGACAGCTGCTATGAAATTTGTCATTCAATCTGCAAGGCTTTTCCTTTGAGGTCGGACAGCTGCTCCTCTCTGGCAAGTTTAGTTGATTGTTGTTGGGGTATTCTAGAGACTGTGGCCATGATCTCTTTGGGTAGCTGCTTTGTTCTTGTCGTGGATGTGCAGAACAAAACCTACGTGGAAAGGGATATTCTCAAAATCTACTAGCTGCTCCCTTTCAATCCTTACCATGTTTAAGATTATATGGTTGGGCAACAGTTTTTCTAGATTAATGTGACTTAAATCGTTGTATAATTAAAGAACCCAAGGATACTAAATTCAGAGGTGGTAATGTACTCACTTGTTGCTCCTCCAATAGTTTTGAGGGTGAATTCTCGCCAGTAATCATTGTGAAGCATAGGTAGCCTGTGAAGAGTCCATAACCCCCTAGAGGGGTAGATCCTCGTTCAATCAGCCCAATCAGCCTTTGGCTGAGTTGGGGTGGTGGTGGTGGTTAATTGTGAGAAGAGAAAGTTGGCCCAGAATTATTTTTGTATGATGATATCTAAGTTCGATATATACCACATTAAAAAAACAAATTCTATTAGCTATCAAAGTTAAATAACAACACCATTGCATCGCTGTCATCTGGATCTGTGATAAGTTCTAGAATCATAGTGAAATTGTGGTTTAAAGTTTATCATAAATCCAAATGGGCTGTAAAATCGCCCTGTTAAGCCCATAGGAGAACCACATATCACTAATATGTTAGAATATGCAAAAAGAAGAAAGAAGACAGAAGGCACAAACTGCGCTGTGTAAATGATACAGGCAGAGGTTTATTTATAATATGGAGGTGGTTACAATCTAGTTACACAGTTGCAACTGCATAACTGCCGAATAGGCTATATAAGCATCGTATTTTAACACCCCCTCTTAATGACTAACCTAGAAACTATACCAAGTTTATCCCAAAACTTGACAAACAAGAAAGCACCAAGAGGTTTAGTCATTACATCAGCAGACTGCTCCTGAGAAGGACAGAAATGAAGAGAGATTTCACCTGAGTCAACCAATTGACGAATATAGTGATGATGAATCTCAATATGTTTAGTGCGGGCATGATAGATAGGATTTTTGACCATCTTCAACACACCTTGATTATCACAAAAAAGTGAAAGAGGTGTAGCAGTGACCTGTGAAAACTGAAAATCAACCAAAATCTGACGAAGCCATACCGCTTCGCAACCAACACTAACAACAGCCTTGTATTCTTTTTCGTGGAAGAGATAGCCACAGTGGGCTGAAGCTTACTCTGCCAAGAAATAACTCCTGAACCAAGAGAGAAGATATATCCAGTGGTAGATCTCCGAGTATCCACTGAACCTCCCCAATCAGAGTCTGTGTAGCCAATCAACGTGAAATCTGCAACTCTCTGATACAAGATGCCAAAGTCAAGAGTTCCTTTGACATACCTTAACACACGTTTTGCTGCTCCCCAGTGAATGAGTTTCGGTTTAGACAAAAACCGAGAAAGATAACTCACAGCAAAACACAAATCCGGTCGTGTAGTGGTGAGATAAATCAAACTACCTACCAACCTGCTCATCTACATGTTTCATTGACCGGTGGTGAATCGTCATGAGCTGAGAGTTTCAGCCCGACCTCCATAGGTGTAGATGATGAATTACAATCATACATCTTAAATTTTTGCAAAAGATTCGTGGCATATTTAACTTGAGAAATGAAAATCAAGTGATCTTGTTGCCAGAATTCTACACCAAGACAATAATGAAGGAGGCCTAAATCAATCATGTCAAAAGCAGTGCACAAATCTGATTTTACCTTATGAATCGTAGCATCTCCACTGCCTGTGATGGCAAGGTCATCAACATAAACAATAAGAATCACAATGTCATCATTTGCGCTTTTGACATAGAGATTCGGATCAGAATGACTTTGTTTGAAGCCCGAATCTCTGAGATGTGTATCGATCTTAATATACCAGGCTCGAGAAGCCTGCTTAAGCCCATACAAGGACTTAATCAACCTGCATACTAGATGCTCACGACCACATGCCTGAAAACCCTCAGGTTGAGTCATATACACTTCTTCCTCCAAATCGCCATTCAAGAATGCACTTTTCACATCCATCTGATATATTTTCCAACCAAATTGAGCGGCAAAAACAAGAAGTAACCGAAAAGTGGCCATCTTTGCAGTAGGAGCAAAAGTCTCCTCATAATCTATTCCCTCCTATTGCGAAAAACCTTTTGCAACAAGTTGAGCCTTGTACTTATCCAAAGTACCATCTGCTTTACACTTGATTTTGTACACCCATTTACAACCAATAGGGTGTTTACCTGAAGGTAATGGCACCAACTTCCAGGTATCATTCTTAATCAAGGCATCATACTCGATTTGCATGGCAGTTTCCCATTCTGGTATGCCTTGTGCATCAGAGTATTTTTGTGGCTCGCGAATATGGAGAAGATCAGAAGCAAGAGCAAATTGAGCTTGCTCAGAGTAATCAATCCTCTTGCCAAGTCTGCGAGACCGGCCATCTAAGAGTGGAGACAAATCGTCTCGTGTCAGATCCTGAATAGTGGAATAATACCACTTGGGCCGTCGTTGAACTGAGGATTCGGAAGCTAGTGGGACTTCCGGAGGTGAAACCAATGCAAGTTGATTTCCAGGAGACGGAAAAGACTCAGTAGGAGAGAGCATAGACTGTACTGGAGTCTGTGGAGGAGTATGAGAATGACCAGACTCATCATCAGGCAAGGAAAGAGAACCAATCTCTGTGACCACCCCTTGCTGATCGCTGCCATGTTGCTGGTCTATTTGCTGATTACAGCCAAAGAAAGACTCTGTTTCTTTTACATCAACATCACGACTAATAATGATTTTATTAGTGGAAGTATCAATCAATCTATATGCTTTAGAATGATCACTATAACCAGCAAAGAAATATCTAGAACTTTTGGAATCTAGTTTACTCCTCTTACGATCAGGAACCAAAGTATAAGCAGCTGAACCAAAAATACGAAAAGCTGATACCTCTGGTTTGATTTTGGACCATGCCTCCTCTGGTGTGATCTCCTGCAAGGCTTTGCAAGGACTGCGATTGAGGATATAGACCGTTGTATTAACAGCTTCTCCCCAGTATGTGTATGGCACTCCATGACTGTGCATCATACACCGGGCCATCTCCATGATGGTTCTATTCCGCCTCTCAACCACCCCATTACGTTGGGAGTATATGGTCTTGTCAACCGACACTTTGAATCCCTTCTTTCTCACAAAAACAGCGAAGCTGTTTAGAAGTGAATTCACCCCATTATCGGATCTTAAAGTCTTTACCCGCTTGGCTGGTCCGGTTCTCCACCAATGCCTTGAACTTGACAAAAGTAGCAAAGCAATCAGACTTCTTTTTCAAGAGATAGATCCACATCCGCGAGAGTGATCATCCACCAATAAGAGAAAATAACGTGCACCAAGGATTTGTGGGAGTCTTCCACGATGGCTCACATAGATCTGCGCATGGACAAGATCTAAGAGCCCCTTTGCATGCCAAACACCTTCATGAGGAAAAGGTTTCGCTTTTGTTTGTTTTGCAAAACATCCAACACACATATCTCGCTTTTTCTGGATAGAAGGCAAACCAACAACCATGTTGTCTTTATGAAGACGGGCCAAATACGGAAGATTGAGATGCCCATATCTTTCATGCCACACTGGTATTTTCTACCACAACTAAGGCATGCAAGTTGACCGTGGCAGGATCAATGAGTTTGTACAAACCTCCATTCCCAATTCCCAGGGCAACCACCTTATTATGTTTGACATCAGACACAATACATTGTTTACCAGAAAAGTTTACAGAGATATGAGGATTATCAGTTAATTGACTGATGGATAATAGGTTCTTATTCATGTTAGGCACATATCTAACACTCTTCACAAGCAATTTAGTGTTATTATTTAACATGATACGAACATCCCCAATCCCTTCCACAGCATGTGATCTCCCATCCCCTAAAGTAACTGAATCAGAAGAACATGAATTAGCATGAAAAGTAACATACCAATCTCGTTGACACGTGAAGTGTCGTGATGCGCCGGAATCAAAAAACCAGCACCGTGTAGGGCTGCCACCATCCGAGCAAGATGCCATGAGGGCATACTCATCTTCTGACTCGTGTTGCTCAACTGTTGCCACATGTGCTTGCCCCTTCCGCTTCTTCAGGGCACTTAGTCGCTTATGACAATCCCTCTTCACATGACCAAGTTTGTGACAATAGTAACACTTTACCGGAAATTTAGGAGAGGAAGGTGACGCATCAGCCTGTCGCTTCCACTTTCCTTTGGACTGTGCAGCAAATGCACTCTCAGATTGTCCAGAACTGGACTCTTGAACTTGTGTCTGTCTCCGTTCTTTTGCAACAGGTAGGAACACACCTTGTCAAACGTAAGAGTTTGACTCTCGCCCATTAAATGAAGAGCCTCCACGAACGAGTCATACGAGAAGGGAAAACTGTTTAAAATGAGAGCCACCATATCATCATCATCAACCGGCTTGTTGATGGAAGCAAGCTGATCTCGGAGATCTTTCATCCGAAGTAGGTGCTCAGACAACGATCCACCTTCTTGTAATTTTACGGAAAAAAGCATATTTTTGAGGTATAGAACCCGACTCTTCTCGACGTCTGATATTTGTCCTTCAGACTGACCCACAATTTACTCACCTCAGTGGCATTCCGGACCTCAGGTATTAATTCATCCGATACCGACAATTTTAATAGCAGAAGAGCCTCCCGATGATGTTTGTCATAATCATCGAAATTTCTTTGAAGGTCTACTCTCGACACCCGTGATTATTTTCTCAAAACCACGAAATTCTGCCAGTGTCAAGATCTTATGGCTCCACACATTAAAATTTGTGCCCGTTAATTTTTGTGTATCCGGCAAAATCAAATTTGCAATGTTTGACATTTTATTATTCCAAAGTAATTGAAAATAATAAAATAAAAGTTTGCCCCACACTTAATAACGTATTCTTTTCCAGCCAAAAATATTAAATGAATGAATAATATGCGTGGCTGTAGGAAAATGCAAATACGTGGCAGGTAGATAAAAAATTATAACATTTTATAAAATCTTTTGCTACCTTTGCGATTACCTCGCCCGATTACGCCCGACATGTTTATATTGCCCTTCGAGTTTTGTGAATTATGCCCTTTACCAACAAATTCGCCCTCGAAGCGCCTCGGTTTTCTCTTAAGCGACTGGATTTGCGTCTGCATTCCTGATTTGCGATGTCCACGTTTTGCAACTCGCGAATCCCTGAGCAACTCCACGATTTTTATTTTTATTTTTATATATATATATATATATTTTTTTGCTGCTTTGCCCGCGTCTACTTGCCTTGCCCTTGCTTGTCCATGCTGCGCCTCGTCCCACTCGCCTCGCCTAAATGCTGCGCTCGCCTGCCCTCGTCCGCGTCTGCCCGTGTGACCGCGATTTCCTTGCTTGCTACCACGATTTCCACGGCGTCAGACTGCGACCACGATTTCCTCCAGCGAACCACGATGCCCTCGAACCGTTTTGCCAAACTCGTGCCTTGTTAGGGCTTCCTCGAGTTTGCTGTTCGTGCCTCTTGACGGCTTCCTCGAACTACAACCTTTGGGGCTCTGATACCAATGTTGGAATATGCAAAGAGAAGAAAGAAGACAGAAGGCACAAACTGCGCTGTCTAAATGATACAGGCAGAGGTTTATTTATAATATGGAGGTGGTTACAATCTAGTTACACGATTCTGAATCGCATAATGCCGAATAGGCTATATAAGCATCGTATTTTAAAATTACTACTATCATTTCTATACCAATTCGTATCAAAACTTTCTAAAATAATAAGAGTGGAAATGAAATTGCTCAGAGAAAAATCTAGTCTCTAAAGATTCACTCTGCAGAAGAGCTCTCTTTTCCATGGAAGATGGGACTCAGTACACTCACATTGGGAAAATAAACAATTCCCCCATCAACAAGCTGCATCAAAGCACAAAATATGTCGAGAAATGGGCTAGGTGGCCCACGTTTTGAGAGCCCTGTATTCATCCTTGAGAGGAAGTAGTCTCGCAACTCAAATTTATCATTTATCCCTTCCAGTCTTGCCAAATGAAACGCCAAACCATGCAGCTGTGCATCCTTTGCTTGCATTGAATTCTTCAAATCCATCAGAATTTTCTAATTTGACTGTTTGGCTTTTAGAAGATCTATTACGAGGATTTGAGGGTGAAATTATCTTTTATAATACCCTTAAATTTTTCATTCACCATTTTAAGGGAGCCTTCCTTCATTGGACACTCTCTTAGAAGCATGGTTTTAGGAATAAAAGGTTTCCCCATTTGATAACCTTTCAAAGAGAAAGTAAGAGTACCAAGCAAATTATGCATAAAAGGAAAAAGAGAGGATTTTACTTTGACCCTCCCATGCAAAACTTATATGAAGAGGACATGGGGACAAATCATGACCAACATTGAAGAGGTCCTGCCATAGAGCTTATACCAAAGAACTATTGAAGCTATCCTAGTCATATCCCAAACTCTTCACTATCATTGCACTTCCTAGATATTCGGAGTAGTGGAGTGGTAAGAGCCAATTTTCTATCGAAAAGGTAGTTAACCCAAACAATGAAATACTTGGAGGTTTTAATGATTGTAATTTGTAACCACCTTCACAAAAACATTGTATTTTCCCTTGGTTGTACTTTGTCTTCCATCTGTACCCAGTCCATCTCACTAGATGTGAACTCACCCTTTCCCATAATGGGTTGCTTGCCACGTTGCTTGAACTCGATTAAGCACATATTGAAATAAATAAATGCTAATCTAAATATGTAACAACTCAGTAAATAAATACAAATATGCAATAAAGTACAAATTTGACCCAAGTAAGTAAGCTAGAAAATATGAAACCCTAGTTGCAAATGAAGGGATAAAAAGACTTAGCTGATTTGCTGATGATTCCGAAGGTATGCGAGCTAGAAAACTGTTGGAGCAGGGAACTCGGGGCATCGTAAATCGAACCTAGAAAAATGCAAAAGTGTCGGAAATGCCAGGACCAATGTGCCTATGTAGGGTTAGGGGTGCTTGGGGGCGCGGAGACCTTCTTCGGCGCTGTGATCGCTCGAAGTTGCGGAACTCGGTTTTGCAAGGTTGCGAGATGTTCGTTGGATGTTGCCTTTAGTTGCTTGTATGTCGTTGCACTTCGCTGTTATTCGCCTGAAACCTGCAATAAGAAGGAAGCACCCACAAAACCCCAAAACACATCAAATCCTAAAAAGAAAAAGATGCAAATGGGGAGTCGGACTGACCCCGGTGGTCACCCGACTAAGTGAACTTATGATCTAGGCATTGCATTACATTTCAGACTCCATGTAGTTTTGCGTGTGTCTAGAATTGTGCCCTAGGTGGCTCTTGTGCGAGTCACACTTGATAGCAAACAAATAGCTAGATGTAAGTAGATGTGTGCATGGAAAAATGAACTTCCCCTCCTATGAAGTGTATGCAAAAAAATGCAGTCCCTTGCCCTTGTGTGGATGCTAGATGGATGCTTGAATGCTCTTGTAAATGCCTTTGGATGCAACCTTAGGTGGAGATAGTAGATGCTTAGTGCTTGGTCCTTTATTATTGTCACATAACTTTATATTTATATGATTCCCTGCTCAAATTTTGTAATTAACCACTAAAAGGCTGACTAGTAAAAAGCAAGATGCCTCAAACAGCTAGAAGAGACCCAAAAGATGCGAGCAAAGTACAAATAGGTCGGGGTGCCGGTGTTGAGTGAGTCGAAATGCCGAAGTGACGAAAGAAAAAGCGAGGCAAGAAGGTGTGTAAGACCAAGAAGGACAATGAAAGCAAGCAAAGAGGCCAAAGACTGATTAATTAGTACTTTTCTTGCTTAGGAATCATATGAATAGTAGTATGTGAACATGACTAGATAAATACCCAAAGTGCGTGATTTAGTGTCTACAAACTCTTTATTAAAGTCATCCAACTTTATCTAGTCTTTCTTACAATTTTCTCTCTCGTAATTCTCATCAAGGTAATCAGTGAGTGTCCCATTTGCGTTTTCTTGACGTGGACCCCTCTCGTGCTTTATAGTATCTTTACACACAAACTGAAAAGGAAATCTAAACAATAGACACAAAGCAACCTTGTTCAAATTCCCTTTACTTAGGCCAATAACTCTTAGTAAAAATGGAGTAAAAACTTTTTAGAAAGAAAAAATCGTAGTTTTTATACTGAGAGGAGGATAGCTAAATCAAAGAACCTTCTCCATTTCCCATGTGTCATGATAACCATGTTGGTGTGAGCCTTTCCATTATGCCGTTAGGCTGAACCATAAATCCAAGATCCAAATTTGGCATTTCAAAGGCTCGGTCCTTGAAATGGAGTAGGTGACCTTAACTTTCCATGACGAGGCTTTAAAAATCTCTAAATTCTAAAATTCCAAATGTATTTTGATGGTTAGAACAAATTTTGGAAAGACCCGTATAAGAAGTTTTCGGATAAATGTTTCAAATCGCCAATGCAATTCAACATTTTGATGGTATTGGGTCATGTGTTATGTAGGAATTTCCAAGGGATATGCTTACGGAAAGAACTTTAGTGACGGCTTGGACATCAAAGCATACTCTTTCCCCTCCCTTGCGTTAACCAACTGAAAAGCCCATGGTCTTCAATACCATGACCTTATCAACAAGATAGCATTTGCGATTGCTAAAAATCGCATTTAGTGCGAGATGTTCATAATCTCACTCACACAAAGTAGATTCTTCTCCATTCCTAGAATGTAGTAGACACAAGGAAGAACGACTTTTAACCCGACATGGTTGTCTACACATTTCCTTTTCCTTCTACTCGAATCCCTCCCCACCACCAACAACCATAGAGTTAGTAGATAAGATAAGATAAGATAATTATATTAAATGTCCAACAAGTGACCACAAAAATAGGTCAATGGGACTGCACCATACAAAGCAAAGCAGAAGCACCCAAAAGGGTCTCGAAAACAACAGAAGAAGAAGAATGAGAGTACAAAGAAGGAGAGGGGTGGAGGGAAAAGCCTCGACACCAACCCTCACGACTGTCGCCCAAGGCCAGCCGGAAAGAATCTGGTGATGTGTTGATGTCTAGTGTCGGAGACGGAAGCTGTCTGGGATGCCTATGATCTATGGAAAGTCGAGCTCTCTGGGTGAACCTGGTGGTCTGTCGCCTATGAGAGGGGGCCCTTGGCCGTGTCTGAGTCCGGATATCTCTGGTTTGGGAAGAAGCTCCTCTAGTCTTGACAGATCTAATCTGAGGATCTCCACTAGGATTAGGTCCCGCTTGGTGCCCCTCTCACCCGGGAGCACAACAAAGAAAGATGTGATCCGTCGAGTAGTAGTCTCCCTGGAAGGAGGATGGAGGACCCCGTCACGGAGCTTAAGAGCTTCTTGTAAATAGAGAGCGAGACACCTCTGATCATAATACCTGAAGAAGGTCGTGAACGTTGGACGTTCACGGAATAGACAATGAAACCTCCCTCTGATCTCATAGTAGATGGGGCACCGGAAAATGAAGTGTTCCTTTGTCTCAATCTCCTGGAGGGAGCAAAGTTGGCAGATCCTCTCGGACCGGTCCAACTGGTGATCGCTCTCGACCCGAAGCTTGTGGGAGCCTGAAATGGCCTAGGGAGATGCGAAGAACATGCATCCAATGATGGGAGATATAGGTGGGCCGAATGATGAGTCCATTGTTGACTTCGAGGAAGTGATTGGCATAGAAGGCCATCTTCGGGCGTAGCTCATCCCGGGGGTTGGTCCAAGTAATTTGAATGAACTGTCTGTATATATCGTCTCTGATGATTCTGTGCAGGTCCTGCGTGCTCGGAAGGAGGTGAGCAGGAGCATCCATGGAGTACCTGAAAGGGGAGACGGTCCATGTTGATCCCAAGGGATCCAAGGAGACGAGAGGCCCCGACATACCACAGCGAACACGGCCACTATGGTCAGAAAGAGCAATGGCCTCAGAAGAACGGTAGGCAAGGTAGATGTACCTATCTCTTCCTGTGGAAGAATTAGAAAGTCCCTGGATGCGGTGCAAGAGTGAGACGAGACCAAAGATGACCTCTAGTCTGAAAGGGCGAGCCCCAAACTCGGCAAGGATGATATTATGAGGAACAGTCTCTTTACATCTGATGATCTGTCTGAGCAAAAGGATTTGAACTCACTCAATAGAAGCCCAATCCAACTCGAGCAGGGAGGGAACCCAAACCTCAGAACCATAGAGAATTGTTAGTAATATAATAATATAATTAATGCACCAATATTTCCTATTGGTAAAATCACAAGATGCACTAGAATCTACGTACGAAGAAGATGTTTTCACATTGTCTTCTTTATCCCTAGGGCTCGCTTATAAACACATAGATCACATCTTCCTTATGTTCTGCAACGTCACGATTTTTGGCCCTTTATTATTTTTCTCATCCATAACCGTTTTTTGCAATGCTTCTTTTTATGGCCCAGATTTCCACAATAATGGCATTTAAAAGTCTCTTGAATATCTATGTCATATGGCCTACTGCTTCCATCTCTGTTTCCTCCTTCATTCTTCTTAGCAAATTGGTCTTTTCCCTTAAAGTTTGCTGTCAAAGCCATATGTGAACCCTTATTTCTGCTGCAATTGCCAAATTGCTTTTTCCACTTGTCTTATTGCAAGAGTTTAGTGCTCACCTCATCAAACTTCAGGTCATCGTCAGTAGCAATAATAATTAGGGTCTCAATAAAATGCTGAAACGAAGGTGGTAACCTCTTGAGAGTGATTACCACCATGTCTTCTTCCATTTTCCAATGAGTAGCATTTAACTGTTCTTTACTATCCTTGATCTTTACTAAATGGTCTTGTAAAGATTTATTTTTATCCATTTTGATTGAAAACAATACATTCTTAAGGAAGAAGGCTCTTCTTTTTTATTTAACTCCTTTAATCGCTTCCAAATAGTTGAAGGATCTTCACTAGCCTGCACTTTTGGTAGTATTTCATTAGTCACAAAGTGTTCTATTAGCATCACCGCTTCTCTTTTCCACCCACAAAACTTTGTTTGATCATGTATTTCTGTCGCTTGTCTTGTTTCATTCCCTAACACAATTTGATCCAAATACCTCTACTCAAAAATAGCCAGCATTTGTCATTTATATATAATTCCTCCTAGAAAACATTTGGTTACCTTCCAACATTATATTAATAAACCAACAATTTTTTTGGAAAAAAATTTCAACCTCTTTGCTGCTGATTTTAAAAAAAAATTGCTGCTGAAATAGAGACAGTCAAAAAAATGTGTCATGGAGGGAAAATAGAAAAATAATTTTGAAAAATTGTTGAATCTGCTGAAAAACACTGAAAATCTCTATCCTATACAGAAACGTACAGATTAGCATGACAGTACTATTTTGTAAGGCTGCACGATGCCATTCAATACGGCTGCTCTATGCTGTTCTGTATGATCCTTTAGGGCTTGATTTTGCTTTATTTGGATTTTAATTAAAAATGGATCTTGGTTTTAATTAGAAAAAAAAACCATAGGTTTCTTTGCTCAAATGTCCTTTCAGTTTCTTGGTGTGTATTGTAAGTAGTCCCTCAGTCCATCACTGATCTGAGTAGTCTCTAGTCCTTCACTTGCTACTTCTTGGCTTCTCACTGTGGTATTGATACCATACTATAAAAACTGAACACACAAAGAAACCAAGCAAGAACACGAGAGATCTTGAAAGAGAGATACTTCTTGGATATATTATTGAGAGAGCAATTGTCACTTCATTGAAAAATAACAACATAAGTTCTAATACTTGGATGACACGAACCTTAAATTTAAAACAACTTAAGTGAACATTAGGTCATGTTTACATTATTTGATAAAGCATACTAAACTTGAAGTGATAAAGTGAATTTATAACCTAAGTCACAAGGTTCAAGTTCGCGTTTATGTTTGATGAGGATAAAGTTCTGTTCAAGTTTGTAGAGGGATAAAGTTCGAAGAAAAAACGTCTTGAAGTTCGAACATTTTTTTTTCTAGCATTTTTATTTTCTGAAAAATGCATAAATATGTCAGAGTGACAAGCGGAGAGAGCTTTTGGCCACTACATTCAGTTTTTATATGTATATATACACACATTTGTGAAATAATGCAAAATTGTGCCAAAACTTCCCATGCAAAAATAGTGAATAAAGTTCGAGTTCATGTTCGACAAGAGTAAAGTTTGGTGTGCAAAATTCTAACTTTTTTGATAAAAATCGGAGAATCTTGCGACATCGTTTATAACTAAGTTTATTGCCAAGCCTAATATGATCATTAACATATTAGGCTAGCCTTATATGTTACAAACTTTAACATGGCTAGCCTTTGTTATATCCTGCTATTTACTTCTAGGCTTATGAAGGAGCCCCTTCCATTAAGCATTTGCCTTGGCTTATTGACTACTCAAGTTGGGATTTTTTTCTGACTGAATATGGGTCTAAAATAGGGCATTGAATTGACTGTACACTCACCTCAATCTCTATTAGTGACCATATCATTAGGAGGTAAATTAATTTCCAACTTTGCAAGGTGGTCAGCCACCTTATAATGCTCCCTATGATTATGAGAGGCCATAGTTATTTTGAAGCTTAAGATGAGTTGGAAAATATCAATTACTGAATTCCAAAATATGCAATTCTTTTGCAAAAGATTCTTCTTCTTCTTGAGCTTGGATTCAAGAGATCGTCTTCACTCAAAGAGAGTCAGATTTTGCTTCTATAGCTAACCATATTGCTAGTCACGTTCCAATAGCTTCTACTGCATTATTCAATTGGATCCTCAATCCTTCCTAGAACCAAACAACCATTTTACATCCAAGGTCCCTAACCACACCTCTTGGTGTAATGTCCCTCATCAAATTTTATTGAAGACCTTTGGCCCATTTTGTCTACCCAATGGCCAAAGGGTGAGTTCAAGGGTGACTTAAGTTTTATTAATTTTATTATATTGTGCAAAAATTAAAATATAACATTATAAAAGCACATATAATAAATTAATAAACTTAATATTAAAATAGAACTTAGGAAAGTGCATTAAAAATAAAAGCACTTAATTAAAATGTATTTCCTAAGGGAAAATGCGACTAGCTCAAGGGAGTCAAAAAAATAGAAAAGTGTGTCAAGGGTCCCATTAAAAAATGTGATTTGGCCTAGGGAAGTGCAACAAAGGAAATGAAGCTCATTGGATGTAATGGAGGTCACTTTGGGTCCCTTTTCCTATATAAAGAAGAAGTCGACCTGCTTAGAGGGCATTCCAGATTCATTTGATATTTCACTCTTGCATTGGAAGCTTTGAGCTTTTTGCAAATAAATCCAAGGACGAAAACCCTTAGGATTCATCACTCTTGTGGACGAAAACCCCAAGAGCATTGGGGGATTTCTACTCAGGGAATTCCATTGATCTTCATAGATTTTTATTATTCCAGCAGTGTGTGTTGAAGAATAAATTTGCAGCAGCAGTTATCAGTTGTTCTAGTGTTGGGCGACTCACTTTTTGGATGTTCTATGCTATTTCAGAGGTATTTCCAGATCTGATTTGTATGCCGTCTATTGTACTGCTGTTTTTGGATCTAGAGGAATAAATTTCAGAGTTTTCTGGAGGGTTTTAAGAGGTATTTTCAGTCAGACTTTTATGCAGATTTTTGAACTGTTTTGCAGTCATTATTTTCCTCTAAAAATCAGATTTAATGCATATTTGGGCTGCTAATAATATAGAAGTCGGTTTTTGATAGAAATAAAATTATTTGAGTGATGTTTGTGGAGGTTTTCCCAATAAACCCTAGTCGCCATTTTTGAAGTATAATTGCAGCAGTTAGTAAATCTGATTTTTGCATGATCTTTTGAGCTATTAGTGTTGGTTATACTTTATTGTTGTTATCTAACATTGTAAGCAAGGATCCAAGCCCTAAGCCAATCAGAAAAAATAAGGACAACATAGGTGGGGATCTTTCACTTGGCCCAGCCAAACCCATGTTGCCTACTGTTGAATTCCTATTTAAATTGAGTTTCCATCATCTCATGGGTTCATTTCCCATTTCTATTAACCTTTTAGCAACCCCCTCACTAGGGATTTAAGTTTTATTTGTTATTATTATTGATATTCACCAAATTCTAAGACCAGTAAAAGCACAATATTATATCCATACTTAGGTAAACAGTCTGCACCACATTTTAATTACGATTCTCAGTCTTCAGTTCTATCATTTGATGTGATTGTCTAAATTGTTGTAAAATTATTAGATGATCATGCAAATCACTCTCTCTTGTCACTGCACATGGAGATCGTATAGATTCACTTTTCTATTAAAGAGCAGGTCATGCTATGTGTTGATCGACTGGATATCATCAAAGGAATTCCTCAGAAGATTCTGGCATTTGAGAAGTTCCTGGAAGAGAATCCAACTTGGAGAGACAAAGTGGTGTTAGTTTAGATAGCTGTACAAACAAGGAGGGATGTCCTGAGTGTATGTTTACTTTCTCATGTCAGAGTCATGATTTTGTAATTGTATTTCTAGTGTATTTGACCATATACCCATAGGATATTCTGTACTTTATGGATTTGTTGGGGTTCTTTCTTCCAGTTCTTGAATCTACACAGAATATTCTGTATTTGTATGGATCTGTTGAGATTCCTTCTTACAGTTCTTGAAGCTCTAACAATCTAAATCTAGTAGTAAAATGTCACGAGCATGCGAATGTCTGTAAATCTCTATAATTTTTAGAATGTTTCTAATTTCTGTTGATTTAAAATTTTTGGTGCACCCTTTAGAGGTTTTAGCTGAAAATAAAATTTGAAACTCAAAATAAAAATGAATGTACTAAAATTGAAAAAGTTGAGGCAAAATTGATTTTGATTGATAGATTTTGTACTTTTCTATCAGGTATCAAATGTATTTAATGCCAAGTTATTGCTAAGTAGGTTAAATTGGCCAAACTGAATGTTAGACATAATGATAACATAACGTAGTTTTCAAGCATCTTGTTGCAGTTATTTTAAATTATTAATTGTTATATACCCTTTGCATATGCTTTTCAAAGTCTAATAATTACTGCAAAATACAGGACCACTAACGAAGTTGTTAGCTTTCCTGTGAGAAGTGTTTAAATTTGACAGCCAATTGTGTCAAGAGACCAGATTCCCATCACAAAACAAACAATGCTAAAATCTGACCTTTATCCTTGCAAGCCAGTTCTTTTCCTAGACTGTCAAGCTAGTTCTTTCCCTAGGCTGTCATCATAACATGCACATTAAAATTATGTTCCTCATTATCATAAACATGCCAAACTGTTATGAGTTAAAATCATCTATCTAAACCTTTTTAGTGCAAATGTGAATGTACATTTTTCATTTAATTAGTGTTCTATCAATTTTGGGAGCAATTTTGCGAGTCAAATTTAGACAGATTGAAGTTTAAGGTTTTGAAGTTTAAAGTTAGTCATTGCTTATGACTGGAGATTGAAGGCATCTTGACCTAAGTATTTTGTCAGTTTATAATCTACATTTGCATGTTGTAACATGTAAGCAGAAATGTCAAGTGATTAATTACAAGGAAGGAATACAATAATAATGATCTTGGGAAATGCCAAATATCACTACAATCATCTCATCAAAATGGAAATTCAAATAGGGCCACAATAATATCTATTCATTAGGGTTGACAGAAGGCATTCTGCCTTAGCAGTGTTAAGGGCCTATATATACATTAGAGTTGTCAGAAACCATCTTTCTGTAGCAGCATTAAAGGCCTATATATGGCCTTGATACAACTCTATCTGTATATGGTGCGGATATGGTGTGGCAATATCAAAATACACAAAATCGAATTTCCAGAGCATCTGATGTGTATCCATGCTGTAATAGTATCCTGATACGTGTTAGATATATGGAGCCGGATATCATAGGGTGGTCAATTAGTATGGTGGTTGTTGGATACATTGATTAATTACTCAGTATGGTGGGTGTTGGGTACATTGATTAAATGACTTGTTAATGACTGCTTATTTGATTTCCTTGATGATGCATTCCATGAACACCAAAAGGTTTAGTGTGGGAAAGTTTGATGTTATGCAGGATGATCAGCTATTTATAGAAAGGGGTTGTGCATTATTTTAGGATGCAAGTACAAATCCATTCCTGTAAAATTATCTAATTTTTGAACTAAAATTTAAATCTCAATTATTCATTTTTTTGGGATTTTAGTTTTGTAAATTTCGAACAAAATGGATTTTTTTGGTGAAATATTTTAGTTCCTAAAACCAAGCCATATCCTCCAACGTAAAAATTAAAACCAATGCACTCCTTTGACTATCATTAAGTTAATTTATATGCTAAATGAAAAGAATAGTTCACTTAGGTAAGATGACATATATCAAGAAAGCGTGCTGCATATCCTTCATCCCGGTGAAAATAAATGCAATATACACCTCATCCACTTATGTAAGAAATCTGTGCAAGCACAAGTCTTCAATAACCCTAAAACGGTATCATTCTTCATTTGCTTCTGCATCTGCTGAAGGTCAGTCAGGATACTTGATCTAAAAATAATGGACGCTTGGACAAGGCCTCTCTACTTTCCTGTGTTGGTTTTAGAGACAACTTTGTATAGATAAGATTTGTTGTTTTATTTTGAAGGTTTTTTTGTTATTTATTATTTGCATAATTTCAGACTCTTAACAACAAAAGACCAAGCGCTCTGATTGTTTTGTAACTTCTGTTGTAAATATTAATTTAATAGCAATTACTACCAAATGATTTTTTCCTTTGTTCTCTTTTCAGATATTTTTTGTTATATTTTAAGATAAATTTATCAATAGCGAAGAAGTCAACTTCTTGCTGTATTTTTAATTTAATATGTTCCTTCCAATTTTGTATGTAGTTAAGAATTAAAAAGTCATTCTTTGCTGCTTTTGCCTGAAGTGTTTTCTGTCAGGATGTTGTCAATTTTTTCCTATGGTGGGAGAGGTGACTGCCAAATTAAACTTTGACTGTGAGATGTGCTTGTTGGTGTTTGTTGAGTTTTGTGTATTATTGTCGAATTCATCAGTCTAATGGCAATTCGATTTGTCTATAGAGCACATCTTCATTGTAATCCATGTGTTAATATCTTTCTTGTGTTATTTGTACTTGTATAATTCGTCTCCAAATTCTGAATAGATGCAAACACTTAACCTTGAAGGGTTGCATGTGAAATCCACAGAATGCACGGAGAACATTGATGAATGCTAACGACCAACAAGATCCATTTTTTGGATTCCTAAACAGGTGAAATAAGGATAAGGGAATGTTTGATGATATAGCTCACTTTTATTCAAGGGGAATGTGAGGTTTATAAATATTTTGCTATTTTTTCTAGGTAATCATGTTGACATTTCAGAGCATTTATCATTGCCTTAGCTGATATTTTGTAGATGAGGTTTAATCATTAACATCCTATAACAACTATGTGCATTTTTGCAGAAGGTACCTCAGTTAAACAATGAAGGATTAGTATAACAAGGTATGGAAGCCCCTGTATAGCATCTTGTATGATGATAAACCATAAAACAGTCATTACAAAGACACTAGAAACCATATGCAATGGGTTTTCAAAAGGAGGAAAAGACGTTATGACCCAAGAACCATAAGGCTATTAGAACCATAAGGATCATAATAAGGTGGAAAACATGCCATTGTAAACTATAATCCTTGAGCTTTTGAATAGTGTTTAACAGGCCTATGTTCAAGTTGATCAACGTTGTGTACCCAGGCACAAAATATCAGTATCTTTATGTTTATATGGTGTTTTGTCCCTAAGTCCATAGTCCGGATATTGTTATGTAAGCTATATTATATTTTAAGCACTTGGGATTAATGAAGGGTTAAAATGTAAGTCATGAGTTAACTACGGTTTCCTTTCTCATCAAGTACCTAATGAAGTAAAACCTTAGATTGTGAAATTTTTCATTCCCATTTCCAAATGCAATACAAAGAGCCACCATTGAGTGAGCTAGAGCTCTTGAGTGTGTTTACCGCTGATTTGTAGGTGCAATCCATTTCAGTTGAGTAGCGCCACCATTTTTCTTCTTATTTAGTCTTGCTAGTTAATATTTTGTAGTTGTTTTCTGCTGATAGTTTCCATTTTTCTTCTTATTTATTCTTTGCTGTTTAATATTTTGTAGTTGTTTACTGCTGATATTTTAAGAATGCAGCAATCAACTTTATGACCTTGGTGCGCTACCGTTACCTTGTGAAGCCACTATGTGATCCTAAGGCCATTACTGAAACCCAAGAAATAAATAATGAAATAATTTATTTCAACCTCTAGGCATGATCAAAACGAGTTAGTGAAAACTGATGTACAAAGTTACATGAAAACAATAGGAATGCATGTTGCAATTTTTTGCTACGTCAATGAATAACAACACAAAATACTAAAACATAAGAGCATACCATTACTAATAATTGTTCGCATGGAATTGGATAAGAACTGCAACTTTATTGATATAACGTGTAGTGTTCATTCAAGCCATGGTACTAGCATAGTTACCAAGTCTGAAAATCTGGATCTGTTTCGAAGTGTAAAAAATATGAAGATCTGGAATTCTTTAAAAGTTTTGGAAAACTCTGGTCTGAAAGCTATACATATTATATATGGGCATAATTTTATAAATATGTAAACTGGACAAATACAATGGAAAACAATAATAATGTAAATATATTTAGTAGTAAATAATATATAAGGTTGTTGGTTTCTTTTTGTGTAAAAACAATTAAAAAAAAAAATAGGGCTGAACAATCCGGATCCAGCTGAAAATTTTGGATCCGGCTGGAGTTTGTGCAGATTCGGACGGATTTGGTAAGTATGTTACTAGGAGTATATCTCAATGGGTGAGATCTCCCTTACCTTATTGATATCTACCTACATATAGATGGGTTGACCGAGAGATGTGTCGGTTGGAACACAACTGTCTTAGTACCAACCCTGACTAACTGAAACATAATTAAGTATACTAGAATACCTATCCATGTATTAAGACAAAATCATGATTGCGTTTCATTACCAAAATGCCCTATTGTATTTAGTAGGCCCTAGAGGTCCCCTCTCTTTATATGGGGCCTATCCATATATGGGCCACCCGGTTCCCTCTATATATATGGGGCCTAGATGTGAACGGTAGCGAACATTTATACATACGGGGCCAGCCCTCTATAGCTATGGGCCTCCCCCACCCCCTCTCTATCTAGGGGGACTCATTTCCAAACATTAAATAGAAATGATTTTAAAATGTTTATTATAATTTGTATCTACATCAGCCCCCCTCTAGATAAGGCGACATCCTTGCTGACAGAGGCTATTACAACTCAAGAAGAATGATGGAGAAGTGGGATGAACAAGACGCCCCTAAAGGGTGAGGGCTGATGTATAAGGTACACTCGTTGTCTTGGTACCAACCTTGACAAACTGAAACATAATTAAGTACACTAAAATAGCTAACCATGTATTAAGACAAAATCATGGTTGGGTCTCATTTACAAAAGATAAAATAGAAATTATTGTAAAATGTTTATTATACTTTGTAACTACATTTACCCCACCTTTTTGATAGGTCAATATCCTTGTTGACATAGACTCTGCATAACTCAAGGAGAATGAGGGGAAAGGGGAATGAAGAAGATGCCCTTGGAGGATTGATGAAGAAGGTATGCTTGCGGTTTTACATGGATTATGATTTCAATAAATGATTCCTGCTCTCCGATTCTTTCTACAAAAGTGCCCAGTCCCTTTACTTATTTTCCTTGATGAAATTTTCCAAAAAGTTCCCAGCTTGCCTTAGCTTACATTTATAAAAGGAATCCACAACATACAATGAAAGACTGTGACTGGATTCACAGGTATCCAGTTACTATGCAGCAGTAACATACATTGTAGGGATGTCTTTAGCCGGGGAAGTGGTTTACAAAGGATATTGCATGACTAAGGTCACAATAGAGAAGTTGTACGTTTGGTGCGTGTGGGGCTGCGAGCCCAAGGAGGATTGCAGTCGTATAGTTGTGGACTTGGCGATGCAATGGGCAACTTATCTATATTTAATAATTTAGGCCTTGGACATTAGGGGTTCTAACTTCCTTTTGCTTTTTATTACAATAATTTCTATGTTTAATGAAAATTTCATTCACTTCTATAATTAATAATTTTGTTACCTTCTATTTTTGACTGGTTTTGACTTGTCTCTATCTTCCTTCACAAGATCAAACACAATATTAATCATATTTACTACCTCTGTTCGAAGTTTGTAGAGCTTCAACTTTGACATGAACATTGCATCTTTGTACACTTCGCATGTTTTAAACAGTCCTTATCAGAGAATGTTAATTTTTCTTACTTTTATCACCCTTTTACTATTGTATCTCAACATGAGTGCCCTTGGCTTGAAATACTTGTTCCGTAAATGTTAATCATACTCATGCTTCCTCCCTCCATTGAACACAAGTTCCCCTTGATTGAATTTCATACGTCTCAAGTGTTTATCATGGCAACACGTCCTCCACCTCCGAATGACCTTAATTGTGCACATTGTGATTTTCTGTTCACCGAGGTTGATGATGGTCCATGCTTCAGCTCATACTTCACCTTCCGTGCTAATTTGACGTTTCTCTTCTGTTGTTGCCTAAGATTGCACCCTTTGTTGAGATTAAGCTCAACACCTCAGTGAAACATGGAAAGACCTTCAAAGTGTGGGACAAAGGCGCTTTTTGAGGTCAATCTCCAGAGAAGGCTAACTCCCAACCTAGTTGACCGCGACTAACTAACCAACACTACTATTCTATCTAATCCTATCCTAAGTATTCCAAGGGACCAGGGTTAAGAGAGAGAAATGCTGAAAATAAAGAAAGGCGATGCACCAAACTAGAATAGGGTTCGATTATGGCTCCATAGACACGGATGTGAGGATGCATGCGAAGATCAAAGACGATGTGCATAGATCTTTGAAAGAAAGAAATAGTAAAGATTGAAGAGAGAGGATCAAAATATTCACATTAAACATTAATGCATTCAAAGGAAAGAAACCACACTTGCACACAATATCAAGAACTCATCCATTTACAACCTCACAAAGTGTTGAGGTGCGTAAAACCTTCGGAGGCGAGTTACGAGAGGTCTGCGAGGAAAAGTTTTAAGCTTAAAAGGGAAGAGCTCTTAGACTTAGCACAAAAACGAACCCTTTGCATGTGCTTTTGACTTACATGTATAGAAATTTGAGAAAGAGGAAGAAGAAATGGATCACATCCATCAAATGAATGAATCTAACCACCTTGTCACCTACCAAGGACCGATTGCCATTGAGTTCACATGCCAAGTATGGGTGCCTAACATTGCTCCACCGCACGCCATCGATTGCGGTGTAGGAGGATGACGACTTTCAAAATTTAATGCTAGTTGGAGTGGTTGGGTGCCCGGTTTGAGTTATTCACAACTTTACTATGTTCCGCGGATTTTTGAAGTTCCACCACCTTGCTTCCTATCTCCCGTGGCCATTGTGGTGTTTGCAGATCCTAGATGACCCAAGATCCCATTCTAGAACTCCGCCTTGACCTGCGATCTCATCGTTCTTCGTTCCGCGGAGTATACTACATTCCGCGAAAGTCTTACCTTCCGACGAGATTTCCTTTGTATCATAGACTCTTCGTTCCGCAAAATTTGAAATTTGCCTCATGCCACAGACTTATGAATTTGCTTTGTTCTGCGGGCCTTTCAACTTGCATGGTTTTACTCCTCGCGGACTTCTTTATCGCTCCCGCGGTTTACTTTCTCCATTTCGTAGTGTTGTGCGGCCCTTTACCTTTGTTCCATGACATATGTCCCCCGGCTATATTCCTTCGTTGTTCGGGCTTTACAAAATCTGCGGTACACTTTATTTCCTACTTCGCTAAACACTAAGTTTCTTCATTCCACGGATCTCTTTTATGAAGCCGCCTAAGTCTATAACTTAATGAAGTTGTCCAAATAGCATGGGTGCTATGTTGGACAACATCTTCATACTAGGCTCATGCTCCTTGTAGTCAACTCCTTGAAATTCCTGCCAGCTATGCTCTCAAACTTTTTCATCAATATTAGCTTTGCTGACTTTTATATTTTGTATACTTTGAAGGGCAAGTCAAGTGTAATGTGGAAGGTTCATAATAACTTGACATCATTGAATTTTTCTTATGGTTGTCTTGAGCTCCTTTCTCTTCTTCTCTCTCCATGATCTCTATAAAATGACCTCATAACCCTCCATCCTTGGTAATGGAAGAGGCCCTTGACGATTTTGTTTCATCCTCGAGCATGGTTGCAACTCCAACACTCCTTCCTCATTGGGCTCCATTTTGTTTTTGAAGAATTAGACGAGGTCGGCTCCTCACTCCCTGATTGACTTTTGTGGTCAATCACGTACCATTTGCCCCTATTTTCTAGAGAAGGTTCTTCTTTTAATTGTGATTTTCCTATGTTGTTTTTTATTTTAGTTTAAATAGATGCTTCAAATATAAACAAAAAGCAATAGTTCAACAAGGGGCTGTATAAAAGAATGAGCTGTAAAACTCTATTTACAATGAAAATCAGAACTTTGTCCTTAAAGCAACAAGGACAACAATGAAATCAGAATAAGCTTTAGAATCATTTTTAGCTTCCTTGATCAAGAGAAAACCTTTTATACCTCATTCCAGAAGACAAAATTGCATCTAAGTTTCCAGATAATGAATAAAGCAGAAATCCGCATACAATTCCAAATACTCCGAAAAGGAACACGGATGAGAGTATTGGAATCACCCAACAAAGCTGCCCACCAATGAAGAGGTCCTTGGAAAATAGCTGTCATATTGGATTGGAAAAACTTCCAATAGAATCTCACAAAATGACATTTTCGCAAAAACTGTTTAGCAATTTCCAATTTAGACCAAGGCATAGAATATTAACGATAACACTCTTGGATAAACGAGCCTTTGTTGGAAGTCCATCGTAGTTCACAAGCCAAACAAATACTCAAAGTTTATATGAGACCTTGACTGTCCACACACCATGGAGTCTATGTATCCACTAGGTTTCAGCATTAGTGGCCACCTATCCAGTATTGAGAATTGATGCAAGGAGCTTTTATCATGTTACAGAAATAAAATTGATGTGTGTCATATTGAGATATGGGATGATCAATAATCCATTGCCAATCTCTCCAAATGGGGCCGTTTATCTCTAGGTTCAACTTAAAACAGGTCCTTCGAGGAATAAGATATTGAAGATCCTTAATGGAAGACCGATCTGTCAGGGATAGAGAAAACTCACAGGCCAATCACCACCATTCTTTCCAGCTATATGTATGGGCATTCCATAACTCTTTCTAGAAAAAAATTGCTTTTTACCAAGCTTGCGTGCCTAAAAATGTGGGATACTTGTTAAAATTTTATCTTTCAATTTCCACACCTAAATGGGTCTATTAGCCAAATCCCATCCAACACGACTTCCCGAAACTCTCCAAGTGAGTAAACCGGCAATTTTCTTCCAAGCATTCCAAATACTCCGAAAACACAAGATCCTCCAATCTGAAAATTATTTGGATCAACAATAATATCACAGAGCCCGTAGGAGCCCAAGAGCTTACCCAAATGACAAGTTGATAATAATCCATGTTGTAATAAAATCTGCCAAGATGAAGAACCCTCCACGCATTAGAGCATCTATTTGGTTGCATAAGAATATGGTGGTACCCAAGATTCTTCTACTGGGGAGATGATCCAAAATTTCAACATGAGCGAGTGGGCCCCAATAATAACATTCCGTCCCACGAGCACACCCAAAACTTCAATGTCTTATTGGTTTGCCCCAACAAGTTTTATGTTTGGAGGCCAAATAAGCTGGTTTCGGTTTCGAGCTTTTGTGATGGCTCCATTTTGTTTTGAAGGTCTTCTTCCATAGGAGATGACTGGAAATTTCAACATTAGGTACTAGTGCTAATAAGAACTTTCTATCCCATGAGCTCACCCAAAACTTTGATGTCGTATTGGTTTGCCCAACAATTTGGAGGTTCAAAGGCCAAATAGTTGGTTTTCCGAGTTTTCGTCATGGCTTTATTTTGTTTTTAAAGCATTAGATAAGCTTGGCTCCTCATTCACTTGGATAACTTTTAAGGTCAATAACGGACCACCTACCTCTATTCTCTATGGGCGTAAGGTTCTTTTAGTTGTGATTTTCTTAGGTTGTTATCAACTAGTTGTGACCCAATAATGCATCATAGGTCTCTCTCGCAGGGGATGGCCAAAATTTTCAAAATGAGCGATGGGGTCCCTTTAAGAACTTTTTCTCCCATGAGCACACCTAAGACTTCAATGTCGTTTGGTTCTCCTCAACATATTGGAGGTTTAGAGGCTAAATGACTCATTTCCCAAGCTCTTGCCATGTCTCCTTAGGGAGAATGTTCGTGCTCAAGCCTCCATTCACAATGGTGGTGGTCGATGCCATCCCCTACCATTTCCTTGTGAGATTCATCAATAAGAGCATGGGGTGTGATAGCCGTGTGTTGCATCTTCAAGTCGGGAATGCTTTGTAGAAAAGTAAATTAACTTCATCGATATAGTCATTTCGCAATTATTGTCTCGCAATTTGTTTACCCGATGAAAGTGATCGGGAGGATACCCACATACAAACGGGTTAGATGATATGCAATATGTTCGGAATTGCTCGCCTGACAACGAAAATCTCGTCGAAAGCTTTCCAACGCATTTTGAATGGGGTCAAACCGATTTCATATGCAAAAGTTATGGCCCACTGATGTCATCATGTTGACTGGACCTATAGAGGTGGACCAATCATGGCTTGACATGTGGACCAATCACACAGTGACACATGGAATAGAATATGTGTGTCCCCTTTTTCGAAATAATATAAAGTGAAGGATTCTTGTTCATCTTCCTTTCCGCGGGCAAGAAGTTGAACAAGGGAAGAACATGAGTTATATTTTAGTTTCTTTATTCAAATTTATGTTTTTATTTTGTGTTTTGCCTTTCAAGGCAGGTCGGCTGGGTTCTAGTGCTCCCAACATGAAATTAAAAGATAAATTGATAAAGTAAGCTCCTTATGAGGCCGACAAGGTTGGAGAGTTTCCAACATGGAAATAGAAGATAAAGCAAGCTTAAGAGGTTGGTCATTACCCCTCATGACTCTTGGCACCAACTAAAGGGTATAAGAGGAGTCCATCAACTCATATTTGCACATCAATTTTTTTGGCATATACACTTTTATACTTGGTTCTAGGGCTGATTGTTCTAATTCCATTCCACTAAAGGGCGACAACTCATTAGTGTGGCATCCAAGGAGGATGAAACTCTTCCGTGTGGAAGATTAGAGGACGGAAACCCTCCAATTTGGTGGTGTTGAAGACTTTCATTGACGATCATCTTGCTGGTTTGCATATAGAGCATCAGGGAGGAGTCATACAAGAGCTTTTGGCATTGTTTGGAGCCCCTCTCCTAGGGAACGGCTAGGGTAGAAGAGGATTTGGGTGCCTTCTAGGGCACAAAACTTCATTATTCTTTGATATTCAGATTTGTCATAATTTATAAGGCTGGAATCTACAAATTGGTGATTTTTGGAGGAGTTTATCTATCATTTTCAACCCTTGTTTGTGGCTGCCCTGCTGCTGTCATAAAATTAATTGCAGCTGGGTGTAATCTCTTGTTTTCTCCATTTCTTTGATGTAATGTGGATGGATAAATGTTGCTGTGGTTGAATTAATTATTTAGAAGCATTTTCAGCTGTTATTTGCATGATTGTATGATGATTGAAGTGCCTATACAGTTCGCTGCCCTAGAGGACTGATTATTGATTGCTTGAATAGGGTTAAAGTGTATTTTCAGTCATTTTCAGATTGATGCTTGGTTGACGGTGTATTTTCAGATTTGATTCTTTTGGGTTTGTGGCCAAACCCTTATTTTCAGTTTTAGCCCTAGAAAGAGATATTACAATATGTAAATGGGTAGCTTTGGTTTTTGTCCTCCGGTCTTTGATGCTCTATTGTGGGGCTCACGTTATTTGCCGGCGGGGGCCCATTGGCTGGTGGGGTCCACTTTTTGTGAGGAGGGGACCTTGCGCTTATCTTCACATTATATCGAAGTGAATTTACATATAAATCACTTTCAGGCTTCAACATGGTGCATGTGGGACTAAATGTCTCAAGGTTTACAAAGAATGGCACTTTAGCCAAGAGGTGGGACCTCAAGCCACCATGTGGCACCTCTGCAAACCACCAAGGAATCCAAGCCAACAAAGTGCCAAACCAAGTCTCATGTCCAACGAACATGCTACAGCCAAGTTAAAGCCAACTCATCGCATTTCACGACTCAAAACAAGGCACATTAGATGACCCTATGACCGAGTTACATGGTGGTCGGGAAGATTGCTTTTAAACCTACATCGCTTCCTATCCCTATGCATGTGGGATATTAAACCTACATAGAATACACAAAGCCTTATTAAAAAGGCTAACGCGGTGTATGGGGCTCGACCTTCTTACCTACATGACCTATTTTTCGGTCTTAACAAACTATGCCATGCTCGATCTTTGGTGGGATAATATAAGATTTAGTATTAATGCTTGATTTTTCAGGATTGTAAGCCTAAAACAAAGCCAATGAAGGCTATTTAAGGGATTTGGACCCGGAATCTTGGGCAAAAGGATAAAACTCTTAGCTATTCAACAATGAGGCCTAGAAACAATATAAAAAAGAGAAATATTGCATATAAAATGTAAGGTTTTAACCATTTTTAATGTATTTAGCCACTTTGTAAAGAGAAGAGCAAGTAAATGCGGGAAATTTGTGCCTGGTGAAGATTGTGAACTTGAGAGTTCCTAGAGGCAAATTATTTGCAGATTGAAGCCCTTATCGGGAGAAAGCCCCTTATGGGAGAGAGCTCCTCATTGGGAGAAAATTGATGTAAGCCTGTATTTTGCATCATTTTAATCAATCGGTTCAGTGTTTTCGGATCCAGAGATGTAGTCCAATTTGATGGACTCGTTATCAATTTACAACATATTGTTCTCTGTTTTTATTCAGTTACTTGTAGTTTTTAATCAGTATTGAATATGATTTTAATCATTTAAGCCAATTTTTACATATTTACAGGAAATCGAGAAGAACAAGCTTGGTATCCGAAATTGGTGAATTAGTGAGCGTTTGCATAAACTAAGCATTTTGGATCAAGTTTGGAGTCAAATTTTAGTTTTAAATAAATATATACACACACATATTTTCTTTAAGAAACAAGCATAACATCAGATTAGATGGAAATCAAAAATACATATTTGGTTGTGCCAAGCCTGAAAACTATTAGTCCAAGCTTGAGCATTATACAAAAGTAAAGCCGAAGAAATAATCATAACAAAGAATCAAGATTAAGAATATATCTGATGTCCTCTTGGAGCTTGTTGGACCACCATGTAGGAGGCAAGCCATAGCAAAGAAGATCCTTATTATCCAAGGCCCAATTAACCAAACCATCTGCAACTTTATTTCTTTCACGAGGAATGTGGTTGAATTGAACTTCTTGAAATTTCTCTTGCAATGCTCTTATCTTCCAAACCTCTTTAGCAATTCACCAATTGGGGGAAGAATCAACTCTATTATCAGATAACAAATTCATAATGATTTGAGAGTCTGATTCAATTTGAATTTTTTGCCACCCAATTTTTAAAGCCTCTTGCATGCCTTTATGGATTGCTTTCACCTCCGCAAGATTATTGGTAGTAGTACCCAAATTCTCTGCAAAAAAAAAACTGCACATCACCTTCCTTGTTTCTACCAACGCCTCCCATAACAACTCTTCCTAGATTTCCTCTGGAAGATCCATTTGTATTCAATTTTCCATAACCCAAAGGAGGTCTTTTCCATTGACTTTCACTTATGGCATTCTTTTTAATTTACAACCGGGAAAGAGTAGCATCCCTAGTATCAAGAGATAACTGATTGCAAATATGCTCCCACTTTGGGGATAGAGAATGGGTCAAAGATATCGTGTGTTCTAAACTTTCAGCTATATTGAATTTAGTTTTTTCCTTGATGAAAGACCTCTCTCTACCTATTTCTTTGGAAAATTCTACTATTTCTTTCTTTCCAAATATTCCATAGAATAAGAGAGATGCCATTCCAAAGCGCTGGAAGAAGATTTTGGCCTTTAGGAAGAGTCCCCTGCCAAGCTTTGAAAAGCTGCTCTAAGGATCCAAAGTTATTCCAATGTAAATTAAACAAAGAAGAGAGATGTTGCCATATAGGAATAACCCAAGGACAAAGGAAAAAAGATGTGAAGAAGATTCTTCATCCTTTAAGCACAAAGTGCATCGAAAGGGCCATCACGCAATCCTTTCTTCAAAAGACAGTCCCCTGTTAAAACTCTTCTTTGAATAAGGAGCCAAACAAAACTAACTTCGTGCCACATACCGATCGCCATAAGTGCTTAAAGAGAAACTGAAGAGGATGAGGATTATCTACCATCAAGGAGGCATAGCCAGTGGACACTGAATAATTACTAAACATCTTGTTCCCATCCCAACTTATCTGGTAATGGGGAAGAAGAAAGAGGATGAGCTTGCAGGACATTGTGAAGCAAAATTTGATCATCATGATCTATTGCAATGGGCCATTCAGAAACGGGAATCCAATCTTTTCCATTCTCCCAAGGATGAATAACCATTTTACCTATATCTTGCATTTGCTCCATAATAGGCTTGAGTTGAGGAAATTGGAGAATGAGAGGGGCTGACCATCCCAAGAATTAGTCCAAAAATTAGTTGATTGACCATTGTTAACAATCCAAAAGAGCTGTTTTTTTAATCATTTCTTCTCCCATTTTGATAAACGTCAAGGTAGGAGAACCCTTAAAAGGAAGGGTAGATCTAATAATTTCCTCCAAGGGGTTATTTTCAACATACTTTGCTCTGAAAGTGGCAGCCCAAAGATCGTTAGGATGAACAAGCATCCTAAAATATAACTTAGCAGCCAAGGCTTTATTTGCTTTGCTTAGAGAAGATCTAAATCCCAATCCTCCTTCCTTTTTTGGCCGGCACAAAGTTTCCCATTTAACCAAGGACCATTTCTTCTTATCTTGAACTCCGCTCCATAAGAACTTCTGGCAAATAAATCCGCTGTTTCAAAATAGTGCCAGGAATACTTAAAACAAAGGCAACATATATCGGCATAGCTTGAAGGACAGACTTAATCAATGTCATCCTCCCTCCTAATGAAAGCCATTTATTAGTCCACTTTCGTAATTTTGATTCAAACTTGTTGATTAACCAATGCCAATCCTTTAACTTCTTTGAGGCCAAAGGAACACCCAAATATTAAAGAGGAAGCAATCCCTTCGTAAAATGGAAGATATTCATAATTTGCTCTTCTTGTCTTCCAGAGAGCTGTGAAAAAAGAAAATACTTGGACTTTCCTTGATTGATCACCACGACCGGTGGTAGCCGAAAATGTATGAAGAAATTTCTAGACTCGTCTAGCTTCCAGGAGGTAGCTCTTCCAAGCATCGTGGAATTATCAACAAATTGGAGACAAGATATCGGGTGACTGTTTTTAGCCAACTGTATTTTGTGATTTTTTTTCGCGACAGACTTTATTAACAAGTCTCCTCATGCACTCTGCCAAAATAATGAATAAAAAGGAGATAAGGGATCTCCTTACCTGATACCTCTGGAAGCTCCAAATTTTTTTGAAGGAGAGCCATTAACTAAAACGACAAAGGAAACAAAAGAGAAGCAGGCCTCTATCCATTTAATCCATTCCATAGAAAAACCAAATTGAGCCAAAACCTTACAAAGGAAACCCCAATCCACTCTGTCATAAGCTTTGGATAGGTCCAGTCTAATAAACATTGCCGGGTTTTTTTGAATTTCCATAGAATGCAAAATTTCCTGTGCTAACACAATCTCATCATGAATATGGTGTCTAGGACAAATCCACCTTGCTTAGGAGAAATAATTTTATGAAGAGGTTTTAGTCTTTCCGCTATAACTTTGGTAATAATTTTATACAAAACATTACATAAGGCTATAGGACGGAAACCGAAATATCCTCCACCTCATTAGTTTTAGGAATAAGAGCAATGTAAGTCTTATTTATCTCCTTAAGCATAGTTTTGGCCATTCTAACTTCTTCAACCACTTGTAAAAGGTCCCTTTTAATAATATCCCAAAAGGGTTGGAAAAACTCAATCGGGAAGCCATTCGGACTAGGAGTTTTACCTTTCTTCATATTGAAGACAATTCCTTGGATTTCTTCCGTAACAGGTTGAGTTAACTTCTCATTATCTTGTTGAGAAATCTTTGTCGAGTAGTATGTTTAGAAGTTCTTATTGTGAATCTCGATCCAGAGGTATTTCAGATTTTAAATATTAATTTTTAATAATGAAGCCAAATTTAACATAAGATGCGAAAATTATTAAAATATTTGAAAATGGAGAAAAATGATTAATACGCCCATTTTCGGATCAAGTTTGGTATTAGAGCCGGTTTTGCGAAGCGTTAACACCTTTTTCGCTTTAGATTTGTTCATTTGTTCAATTTGTAGTTTGGAAGTGTAGATTTGTTGGTTCGAAAAGTACAACCATGAGCAAAACTTTGAAGAGAAAGATTTCTAGAGCTTGGAAGCATAAACCGGCGATTAAGGAGGAAAATTTTGAATTAAGAAATAGGTGGCTTCTTTTGGAGGATGAGAGCAAGATCTGCAAGATCAATTGATGTAAATTATTTGAAAATGGAGAAAAATGATTAATACGCCCATTTTTGGATCAAGTTTGGTATCGAGACGGTTTTCAAAGCGTTGTTAACACACTGCTCGCTTTAGATTTTTCCATTTGTTCAATTTGTAGTTTGGAAGTGTAGGTTTCTTGGTTGCAAAAGTACAACCATGGGCAAAACTTTGAAGAGAGAAAGACTTCAAGAGCTTGAAAGCATAAATCGGCAAATTTAGGATAAAAACTTTGAATTAAGAAATAGGTGGCTTCTTTTGGAGGATGATAAGCAAAATCTGCAAGATCAATTGATGTTCCATATGTGAATCATCACGGAATTGCAACTTGAGTTGCAAGCCAAGGAATATTTTTTTGGCAAAATTCCATAATGGCGAAGGAGTAGAGGAGAAAGAAGAGTTACGATGCAAAGGAGACAACCCTCTACCATAGATACACAAACCATGACTGAGGTATGCACTGTAAGTAATTCACTGTGTTTTCTTTCTTCCCATCAAGATGTAGATGTTTCTTTTGGTAAATTTGAGAAACATACTCGGAGTATTGGCTATAAGTTGCTAATCAAGAAGGCGACAACCTTCCAATCATTGGAAAAGCATTAAGAAAGAATGCAAGGCATCTCCAAAGAGTGATTAACATCCCGAAGGAGGAGACAACACATATTCCCCTCATCAGACTTGCACAAAGGGAAGTCCTAAAAGGTATGGCAAGTATAAGTACTCCAATGTTTACTTCTATTATGAGAAGATTGGCCTGTAACACAAAAATTTGGTATGCATATCCATGTTTTTTTGTGGAATGAATAACCATTGTGTGGCCATGTGTTGGAAGAGAAAGTCCATCCAAAGGAAGCCTATGTCCTTTAAGAAGGAGGCAAGTTGTAAAGACCACTTTCCAAGTCAAAATGTGGAGAATGGCAAGAAGGGCTTATTGTCCAAGAAAATGGGAAAAATTTTTGCTCTCATTGTAATATGAGTGGCCATTGGGTTGACAAGTGTTGGAATCTTCATCCACAACTTGTCCAAATACCGACAAGAAGAAAGTTGTGCAAGCACCAACAGTCCAAGAGGCAGCCCATGAAGAAGCCCACCTATCCAAAGAAGATCCCATCAAGAGGGAGCAACCCAAAGAGGAGCATCCATCAACTTGGGTTGGTAAGAAACTATTTGGTTTCATGGATAGTATATTTGCATAGTTGAGTTTTGTTTAACATGCTTGTAGCACCTCTAAATCAATTTTTGGGTTTCCATTGTTGAAGAAGCATGAAAGAAACTAACCCCATTTGTATGAGCAAGTGTGGAGGTAGATCACTCATTGAGGTGAATATGGAGAAACCATCCAAGTTGAGAAGCACATTATGAGCAACCCGTTATAAGAGGTTGTATCATTTTCTATTTTGCATTCTCATGTTCATGTTGACATTGGTGTTAGCATGTTTTGCTTACCACTTCTTGTAGCATTTGATAAGATGGGTGAAGAGTCACTCCATTGAGAGAGAACTCCAAACAAAGGTTCTCCAAGTTATGACAGCAGTAGAGACATGTTGATGGACATCTTATAGCATGCACTGAGCCGAAGTGTTCTTCAGGAGATGGAGTGGCAGGAGATCAACATGAGAAGTGTTTTGTGATTGTGTAACACTCAATAAAAAGCACTATTGCTTTAGGGATGTATGTTGGCATTTGTTTTCTTTCATTGAAATGTTCTTTCAATGTGTGTGCAATTGTTTGTATGCATGGTTTGTAAGATCTAAGTTTGAATAATGTTTGTAAATGGAATTATGTTTACAATCCATGCATCCATCTATCATTTGATTATAAGACAAGACTCTAAGAAGGGAAAATTGTACAAGTGGTAACCTGTTATAACACCACTTATTATGCAATGTAATTTTCTTCCCTTGTTGAGAATATTGAACAAGGACAATACATCTCTTAATGGGAGAGCTTCATTCTAGCCTACAAGCAATGCAGAGGCTAAGAGAATTTGCAAGAAGACCAAGACACCGAGAGTGCAAGAAGATCATTTGGTAGAGATGGAAGGGAGTATGAACTCTCTTTGTCACTTGAGTTTCAGAGGTGCTAGTTTGGGGCAGTTAGTCTCCAAGAGCTGAGAAACAAAGTACTCCAATACATGCGCAGAGGTACTCCGTGAAAACTTGAAACTATATGAGCCTCTTATGATCATGGATCAAGGTGAGAATGTTCAAGTTCCTTCGTTGATGATTTTGCTTCTAAATATGTTACCGAGTTGTAGGAAGATGTTATTCTTGACAGAAGAGAGAGAAAATTAGAAAATGGAGTTGTACCTTAAATTATTTTTGAGAAAAACAAACTTTTGGTGGTCCAAAAGCTTTTTAGTGGGGAGGAGTGATCGAGAGGATACACACATATAAATAGATTAGATGGTCTCGCAATTTGTCAAAAATGCTCGCACAACGAATAGCTCGTTGATAACTTTCCAACACATTTTGAATGGGGTTAAACCGACTTCGTATGCAAAAGTTATTGTCTGTGAAAGCTTAAAGCCAAACAAGCAAAAAAATGTATGGGTATAGTGATGACATCATCATGCTAATGGACTCAGAGGTGGGCCAATCATGGCACGACATGTGGACCAATCACACGGTGGGATGTGACAAAGAATATGCAAATGAGTTGGTTTAGTTTTTGGCCTCATGTCTTTGATGGTCGAGTGTGGGGCCCATGCTATTTTCCGGCTAGGGGCCCATCAACCATTAAGGTCCACTTTTTGTGAGGAGGGGGACCTTGTCGCCTATCTTCACATTATATTAGAAGTGAATTTACATATAAATCACTTTGCAGGCTTTCAACATGGTGCATGTGGGACTAAATGTCTCAACTCTTGAGGTTTACAAAGAATAACGCGCTTAAGCCAAGTGGTGGGACCTCAAGCCATCACGTGGCATCTCCACACACCGCCAAGGCATCCATGCCAACAAAGTGCCCAACCAAGTCTCATGTCCAACAAACATGCTATAGCCAAGTCAATGCCAACTCATCGCATTTCACCACTCAAAGCAAGGAACATTAGATGGTCCTATGACCAAGTTACATGGTGGGGACGATTGCTTTTAAACCTACATTGATCCCTATCCCTATGCATGTGGGATATTAAACCCACATAAAATACGCAAAGCCTTATCAAAAAGGCTAACATGGTGTATGGGTCCGATTTTGAAATGCTATTAACTCTATCATGGTCAATAGATATACTTCCTTCGTGAGGACATGGCCAAGTAGTTTACCTTATGTAACACAAAATATGTTCTTTTTTGGATTTAAGGAGATGCCATACCTTCTACATCTTTCAAAATACCTTTTGCAAGTGCTTCACGTGGTCCAACTTGTTTTTAGAGAACACAGTTAGATCATCCATATAAATGATAATGCATTTACCATTAAGACCTGAAAAACATGATCCATGGCTCTTTGGAATGTTGCTCCAACATTGATTAAACCAAAGGGCATCCTCTTGTAGGTAAATGTTCCCCACTTGGTGGTGAAAGCAGTCTTCATTCTATCTTCCTTGTTTACTAGCACTTGGTTGTATCTTGAAAAACCATCAAGGAAAGGCAACATTTCAGATCCACTTACCATTTGTATAACTTCATCTAGAGAGGGAAGAGGATAATTGTTCTTGAGGCCCTGTTCAGGTTTTTGAAATCTACAGTCTTATCTCTCCACTCTTTTTTCGGATGGAACTAGATTAGCCACCCAAGTTGAGTGTCTAATGGGAAAGATTATCCCAATAGCCAACAATTTCTTTACTTCTTTGTAAATTAAAGGTTCTAGGACTAGGTTTATTGGTCTTTGCCTTTGCCTAAAAGGTTTGTGATCTTCCATCAATGGTATGTATGGGTGATAACTCTAGGATAAAAAATCTTTAAGATTTCATAAGACAAAGCTCTAATGTTTGTATAGTTATTTAGGAGAGCTATTGTTCTAATTCTTTCACCATTTGTACAGGATAGGCCTATGTTTACAAACTTGGGATGTTCCTTTGTGCCAAGGCTTACTTGGGTATAATCCTTGTCATTAGCCTTGGGTTTAGCAGTCTTCTGAGTCTGCTGATCTAGGTTAGACATTCTGTCCAGACCTATCATACCCTTTGGGATCCTATTTTCTTTAAAATTTATGATGCCATCTTCAGTTACGTTATCTATGTCCTTTTCATCAATGATTTGGGATTCAAAAACATCTGAACTATTTAGGAACTAAATGATTTGATGGTCATCATTAAATTCCAGGAAGTTGTCCACGTTTGAATCCGGTACCGAGGGAATGAGAACTAATTCCACTAACATCCTTTTTTCTTCACTTCCGAGTGGGTGTAAGAGCAGCAACAAAAGTAGCCAATGCATCCGCTTCTTGATTTTATTTCTTGGGAACAAACAAAATGTTAAATGCATCAAAATATTCAATAAGATCCCATACTGTGCTTGTACCTCTTAAGATATGACTATTTACATTGGTATTTTCTCCTAACTTGATTGACTACAACCTCGGAGTCCCCTAAAACCTTTAGTTTCTTGATCTTATGTTTAATGAAATTTTTAATCCTAATACCAAGGCTTCACACTCGGCCAAGTTGGTGTAAGGGAATTGTAGTGTCTAGGAGGTTGAATATTGCTATTGTTTTGGGCTTGTTAAGACAACTCCTACCCCGGAACCTTGTTTAGAGCAAGCTCCATCAAAATGCATAAACCACATTCCCGAGGCATCTTGGTTTTCCTTTGATTGCTTTGTATCCTCTAGGTCCAAAGCATACCCACCAATGTCTATTGAACAAAACTAGGCTTCTTCATTTTTGGTATTGTATTCAAGTGATCATATGTTTCATTTTGGTCTCCCTTTTTACTTTGATTTGATTTGGGATACCTCTCCAAGGTAACCACATATTGGAACAATCAATAGACATGTAACCATTCAATTCTTTTGACCAATTTCTACTAAACAACATGCCATAAGCCTATGGGATTTCTACCTCTTGTATATCTATGAATTGTTGGATCCGAGACTCGGAGGCTAGTTGCATGTGTACTGAGGAGCTCCCCTATTACTTCTACCTTGGATTTGTCTAATCTGACCACTACCCTGTCAGATTTGATTGGGGTTAAACCAAGTTTCTTGCATATGCTTGAAGGCATAATGTTGGTTGAGGCTCCAAAGTCAACCAAACAGTTGTGTAGGTTCTTCCCAAACATTCTTACTATTAGTAGGAAGGGAGGAACTTATATTTTGCTCTTATATATGGCAACATTGGCATGAGAGGGCTTTTGAGGGTCTTTAGTCACCTTATTAGCTAAATATTTTAACAAGTCTCTCTATTCGTGATTTGAGTTAATTCATGCAAAGTAATGTTCGCTTTAATTTTCTTCATGTCTTCTACAATATTGTAACTGGTTTTAGAAGTACTTGAAGCAATTTCTGTGAGTGAGTCTCATTTCCTTTTGGAGGAGAAAGATGATTGTTCTTTAGCCATTGGGTCTAGTGGAGTTGTGTTAACATTTGGAGGTGTTGAAGTAGTGTTGTTGGCTCTATTCTTGAATGCATAGTTACTCTTTTGGTACCGCTGAAATGCATGGACTTCATCCGTGTTCTCTCTCGGCTCATTGTCCTACAAGGAAAGCAAAACATTTCCACCATCATAGCAGTGCTTGGTGGCTTTGTATCATCAGATGGGTTAGCCATATCATTTGTATTTGGAATTATTTCATAGTTATCCAATTCACCTTGAAAAACTTAAAATGCATGACAAAACTCTATACAATCCAATTCACCATGTTTAGCAGTATTATGAACTCTACACCAATTTGGTAATGCAATTTCACATACATTTATTTTTGGCATTTTGTTTTGAGAGGACTCTGCCTGATTACTACTATTCCTATTGAAGGGCTTATTGTTATATCTTTGATAGTTGTAATTCCTACTTGGGTTACCTTCCCCTGCATTACCTATTTGTCTTTGCAGACTTAGGAAATCTTGGCCTAATTTTCTTACCATCCTTTGGATAGAATCCAATTCCCCTTTAGCATTCTCTTGATTTGCTGCTTGGGAGGAGCTTTTGTTAAGAGGAACTAGGGCCTGTTTTATCACTTGTTTGTGGCTCAACCAAGGGTGTAGGATTAGCTAGGCTTTGTTGTTGGTTTGGGGCCATGTAATTGATAGGAAGAACATTTAGGACTGGTGTCTACAAAGGATTTGACATATTTTGATTGGCTTGAGGAAATTGGTTGGGATGTAGATTTTTGAAGGAAGGGGTGGCATACCCTTGAGGGTGCATTTTCTCATCAATCTGGATAGTTTCAGCATATGCAATTGTCAATGTAGTGATATTTTGGGATCTTCTTAGGAAAAGTGATGTCATGTGATCCAAGACATTCTTATAAATCTCTAGTACTCAATCATTTGTAGGCTTGTATGATTAGGTGGTCGACTATATATCTTTTAGAATCTAGCATTGAAGGCTCTGATGGGTTCTTGGACATCCCTTTGCAGGGTGGTGAATCTTTGGTAAAGGTCAATTGGGTTAGTGATTACGCCAAATTGGGCAACAAAGATATCATGGAAATCTTGCCAACCGGTAATTGTGTCGTCCAGTAGGTTTAAAAACTAATCATATGCTGCATTCTTCAAAGAGAATGGGAAAATCCTATAAGCCACATCCTCATGTGTCACATTTAACAATCTTAGAGATGATTTGAATGTTCTAATATGTTCTTGATTGAGGTGTGCTAGGTGGGTCAAATACAGGAAGATATTTCTCTGGGTTTCTTGGCAAGTCATGGACATCACGGGTATACTAATAGGAGATCCTACCAACTAGGCCATTGTGGTTACTATGGTAGGAGAAGGATTGCCTAATTTGGGAGGACTTGTTGGTTTATCAACCTTTGAGTAGAGTACAAAAAGGCTCGAGGACTTTTGGATTTCCTCTTATTTGAACATGGTTTCTGTGAGTATCTAAAGAAATATGGGATAAACCAAGATCGAGTGGGATCTAGTTACTGATTCTTGGTCTATCCAATGTAAATGCACAATGTTAATAGTAACACAAAAATCCCTCAACAAAAAAACGTGTGCAGAGTACGGTAAACAATGAATTAAGCCAAAAATTGGTTAGACTTGGAGTTTCAGCCCTACTAACACTATCTTTTTCTCATGTTGATGCAAGAAATGGCACAACCGGGAGAACTTATGGCTCGTCGTACGCCCTACTCATTTTAGGATAACTTAAAATGTGATTCAAGTGCATGAGTTGTAGGGTATTGGTTATTTAGACCAATAATAAGGATGTTTGCTGGATTGTTGGTCCTTCTAGTGTCACTCCTACAATATCTTCACCTAATTTATCTTTAAAAGGATTTTTTAAACTAAATTAATCTAAGGTTAATGCTCAAATAAACCAAAAAGTGAAAAGAAAACGCCGAGAGAAGAAATTTGCTAAGACAAATGTATTTAAGATTTTTAGTGTGTGATTTTGGAAATAGCGTGCTTTCCTTGTGAAACAAGCAACATGAAACTCAATTACTACGCAAATTTTAATGTCACTAGTTTTGCTACGGGTCCGTTTTGAGTGGGCTTGCTTGTGTGGATCCTTTCGTGGTGCGGGGTATGGATAACCCTTACCTAAACACACCGATTTGTTAGTGCTTACTCATTCCTACACCCCCGCATTGAGGATCATCCACGGTTCCAAAATACACATTTTCCCATGACTGTCCATTTGAGAGTTTCGGCCTGGAGCAAAGCATGCACTTACTATAGTCTATTCAAAGACAAAAATTCAAGCAAAACTTTACACAAATTTTACCTGCAACACCAATATATGCCTTCATAATTCATTAATAACCTGTATTACATCTTGATCCTCCATATTCCATGATTGATCTTCGTAGAAGGATCTCTTATATCCCTAACTAGACCACTAAGAATGGTTTATTCTAGCTCCTTAGAGAGCTCAACATCTAAACTTGGAATAGGATGAAACTACATCCCTATATGCTCTCCACATGTTCCAAATCCTATTTTTGACTCATATCTCAACAATAGAGCCTTAATTAGGCATAATAACAACCATTTCACTCATTTACACTCAATTATTATTTATTTTACCACCAAATTCCCTTTTACACTAACTATTACATTGACCAAGCCAAATAAAACACTCATCCACATACATTTGGAGGTTATTAATGAAAACAATAACTTTACATGAACCTAAGATATTCTAACCATCCTGATGCTCCTGCATCAGACTCCCTTGGTGGGAAAAATTTGAGCTCCTGCTTAGATGCATGCTTAACTCTTCTTTCTTCTTGCCTTCCAATTTCTTCTTGCCATCTTTGATGCTTCACTTGGCCTCATTGATCTCTCTTTAGTCAACCTGTATTTGCATCTCTTCTTCATATGTCTTGTCTTCTTGCTTGTTCTTGGCTTTTCCTCTATCTCTCTCATAAGCTTTGATAGTGATTCTATCCTGTTTCCTTCATAATTACTTGTAGCTACAACATCCACACCATGGTTCAGTGCAAACATGTAAGGCCTGATGGCCTCCTCAACTTGTGCCACCACCATTCTCTTTTCATCTTCTTCTATTGTTTCCTCATAAGCTTGCTTTACTCTGTCTATGAAGTGAAAATCCTCTACATTGAAGGTTAGCTCTTTTGCATTCCTTGTGAGCTTACTTGACCCCTTAGCTATTTTCACAGGCCACTGTAGCTGATTATATGAATCATCTCTATTTGCATTGTCTTCTTCACTTTGAGACTCCATAGCCTCACTCCATTTGTCCTCTTTGCTTCCATGTATGGCACTCTCCAAGGCTTGCAATTCTTCAAGTAGCTGCTCCACGCTTTTGTAGACAAACCCTTAATTTGATGCTTCCTCTTCTTCAAGGTTTAGTGCCTCAAATTGGCATTCTTCTTCTATTGCCTTTGTTCTTGCAAACACCCATACAAAAGAACAATTAGAAAGAATTTCTTGAGACCCCTTGGCCTCCATGGATGCCTCTTCCTTTGGCATCTCTCTTTCTGGTTGCACTTCTTGCAACTCCTTGGTTGCTCTCTAGGCAACTCTTCATATTGCTCTCCTCTTGGCAACATTTTCTCTCCTTCATTCTTCTTCAACCCAACTGTTCTCCTTCTTCTTCTTTCTACAAGTTCCTTTGCTGGCCATTTAACAAACTTCTTGATGTGAAAGTTCCATCCCTGTAACTTGAAGATAAGGCTTTTCATCTTCTTTTGCATATTTTGTATCATCCTGTCAATATCCTCAGTAATGGATTGCACCTCTTGTTGAAGCTTGAGCTGTCTTTGTCCATCCATTTATTTCTCTTTCATCTCTTGTCGACTTGGAGCCATCTCTGCAAAATCTTACAACCTTGTCAAATAGTAGTTAGCCAAACAATTTAAATGCTTCCCAAACTCCTTAACCTCTGCAATATGTTGTTATAATCTCTTGGTAATTAATTTTCTTTTGGAGAATTATTTTTCTGTATAATTCAGATGTAAAACTTCCCTTTTCTGTCCACTATTTTGATGAAATTCCAATTTCATAGATAGAAAGATATTAATGCATCGTTGAAAACAAATCCCACGCTCCTCTTGGCAGATTTCAAACCTTTTAAAATTTATTAATTTTGGTCAACCCTGCAAAAAAACGTTATTCCTGGCATTTGGACGCCTTCACAAATTTCTGCTAGCCTGTTCTCTTTCCACACATTATCAATCGGTATGATTTCTTTTGCAGTTGATAGGCGACCCCTGGGTAGACTTACATTTAAAATTTCAAAATTTTTGTGGGTCGATTTGGAAGAATAGTGAAAATTTTGATTTCGTGCCCTAACTGAAAATTTTCACGACTGTGGCAAAATAGTGATATAAAAGCATTTGATTTTCACTAAATTTGATGTTTTTTTCTATTATTCTAACCTTTCAGGATCGATTTGACTATAACAAGGCTCATCCACTCTTCGGATTCATGCCAAAATCTCTGAATTGTTTTTCTGTGGTCCAATCTTACCTCATACTTTATTCACAGTAATTTATATCAGTTATGCTAATTCGAATTGCTCATATCTGTGATCACTCCCAGGAAGAAATTGGCATCAAGAATTTATTTACTTCTATTGGCACGACTGGAATAACTAATTCGTCCCTCCTTTTCATCTATGAACAGTATCAATTTCCTCTCAGTTAACAACAATACAATTCCATATTTTCACAGCTGCTTTCATTCATACAAAGGAAATGCTCAAAGATTTGTAATTGCCTCCTATTCACATTTTAAATTACTAATTTATAGGGCTGAAATCTATCATCTTTTGTAATTATTGGGGTTTGGAGACCTCCATTTTGATCATTTCTATTGGCTGTACCTCTGCTGTTCTAAATTAATTTTCCAGCTGAGTATTTGATCAAGTTTCATGGTGAAAAGTGGCTTAAAATCTTCTTAAAGTGTTTTCCTATGTTGTTGATGAGTTCTTTGATGATATTTGGGTGATTTCTCACTAATTACAAGTTGCTGTTATAAAAATCAGACTGCTGATTTACAGCTGTCATAAAAACCAGTTGGCTGATATAAAATCTGAGTTTAATCATTTGGGGTTTGTGTGATTTCCTCCTTTTTCAGTTTCAGCCCTAGAAAGGGTCATTGCATAGGAGGCCATAAAAAATGGCTTCTTGTGATCCATAATGTTAGCTCTTTGGGAAACTAAATTAGAAGTTACCACCTGCCCTAGAAAAGGAAATTTGTGGTCATCTATAATCATTGTAAGTAGGGGAAGCCAAGTTACATCAAACTTTGTGATGGAAGGGTTTCCATACAATTTGTTCATCAAGGCCATGCATATACGGACCTCAGGTTTGAACCTTTAAACAAGGATGTTGTTTAGGTGAGGATCATCCATATTATCAATTGGGTCCTTGGCCCAGTTCCGCAAAATGACCCTTACTTGTCGTGTGGCCATCCAAGATTCAATTGTGGTTGAATTATAGACAGTGTTGGAGTCGGGTAGCTTATAATAAGATTTAAAGGCATAACCAGTGAAGAAAACTACCTTGTTTGTCTCAGATTGGGAAAACAAAGCCCAATTCTTTGCCTTTGCATGAACAAGAAGGAAAGAGAGCAATCCCATACACGAAAATACTCAGTTTTGGCAACTAGATAGAAGGTCGACTCTTTTCAATACCCTAATGTCCGTGGCCATCTTTGCTTGATCGACGGACATCCTTGCTTCATTTATGGCCCGTGTCGAGTCTCTCTCTCCGGATTGTTGAGAAAATGGTTGAATAATGTTGAAATTTGTGGTCAAGCTTCTAACTCACCCTTGGACAAGAAAGGATACTTAAGGAGGTTCGAATGGAGGAGGACATCATCATCATTCATCTATTTTGACATTTACTTGGAGTAGAGCTAGTGTAGCTTTTCTACTTTCCATCAAGGATGAAAACCCTCATTTGTTGCTTTGGTGGCTTCATACGGGAGTCACAAGTGGACTTAATTGGCAAATTTCTGGAACAACAAGGCATTTATCCATGCATAGGGCACTTCTACTTCAGCTAGAGCATTTTCTAGGGTGTTGGCACCCTTCTTTTTTTGGAGCAACCCACCCGAGAGGTTCAGGATCATTTTTGAGAGGGTTTCCATGATTGGAAAATTGTGATTTCACTTTCATTGGATAGTTGGTCTCTTCAAGATCATTTCTAGCATTGGTTTGTGTTAAAATTCCAAGTATTGATGGAGTTATGAATTTTATAAATTTCGTTGTAGTTTCACTTGAGATAAATTTATAAAATATGTATTTGCCCCAAATTTCATCGTGCTAGATTTATTGAGTATTTGGGATATTTCTATGTTCATTTCTAGCCTATATTGCATGAAAATGGGTGCCATCGAGTGCTGCTATAGTTCGCTACATCAGGAAGACTTGTTTATTTACTTTCAACTATTTTTAATGATGTATGATGCCCAAAAAGTGTAATTACTAGTTCACCGCTAGGGTTTCTAATATTGTTGGATCTGTTATTATAAAAATCAGATTATTTTCAGCTGGGGTTTGTGTAAATTCCTTGTTGGTGTGGTTTTGCCCTAGAAAGGGACATTACAGTGGTATCAGAGCTTCGGTCTTCCTAGCTTGAGGGTTTTGCAAGAAGATAAATGGCGGATAAATCTTTTTGTGATGCTAGATTCGAAAGGCATTCCCAAGGCAAGAAAGGTTGGCCAATAAAATGGCTCATTGATCATACCCTTCAAGATCTGGATGGTGGAAAGAGATCTTCAAAGAGAGTCAATAATTCTCAGCCATCCAAAGTGAACAACATTGCTACATGGTATAAGGAGTACAAGGATCTTCCGGAGAAGATTCATGATGCCGTGTCATTTTCTGAGTTTGTGGGAATAAGCAAGGGAAAATCAAGGCCAAAGCCTAGGTTGTAAGTTGCACAAGAAGAAAAATTAGGGATGCAAGTAATAGAGAAGAAACAGTCCATAGAGGAATCCACGGTGCAAATTGAAGAGGGAGAAATCGTGGAACTTGAGCCAAAGAAGAAAGAAAAATAGATTCACACGGTGCTGAAGAGAAGTTGAAGGTTGAAGCTCAATTGCCAAAGGACAAGGAGGATATTCATGATTCCAGCAAGACTCACGAGGTGGTTCCTTACATGTCTCAACAAAGTGCTTCAACAAATTATCATAAAGAAAACCGAAGGTATGAAAATAATTCAGATTTGTTGCTTTCTATCATGCCATTTTAGATTTATAGTCATGGACAATTTGTTAAAAAGAGAGTTTGACGCTCCATAATAAGTCACATCAAATGAGTGGTGGTCATGGTACTAAGAAGAGAGAAAAATCAGAATTACAAGGTGATAATGGGGTAAAAATATCCGATGACCTTGTTAAGAGGCTGTAATGTCCCCAAATGGGACAATTTGACCCCAAATTGGATTTGTAGCTAATCCAAACACCCAAACAACTTTTTGCAAGGTTATAGCAATTATACTTATGGCAAATCAGATTTAATTAGAAGAAATGCGACTAGGGTTTATTAGAGATCCCATAAAAATCAGACATGAAACCAAACCCTTTTCACACCAAACTGAAATGCTGATTTTTCAAGGCCAAAATCTTGAAAGAAATATGCAGTTTTAAGGTACAGAACAGATCTGAAGTATGGCTCAGAAAATGTGACCGGGATTATGATTAAAGCCCAAAAATCTTCAATGGAACTTGTATTTTTTCACCCAAAACGGATTCTGATTTTTACCAGTCATACATGAATACAATACTGATTTTTAGAAGCAAAAATAAGCTGGAATATTCCTCAGAAATCTGCGGATAAAGATGACTGCGAACAACACTTCTAACCCTTCAAAATGGATGAAAACTGATTGCATTTAGTTCATAAAATTAGCTTGAAATATGCCAGTACAGATCAGACCTGGTTATCTCTGAAAAACCACTTAAAATGGGTCGCTCAGCTTTAGAAAAATAAGAAGTAACAACTGCACTTTATCTTCAAAACTCTCTATAGTATATACAATGATCTGCAAATCCCTTCATTACTGCTGGAAATAAACTTAATCCTTGCAAGCACCAAGGAATCCCCGAGTAGAGATCCCTCCCAATACTTCAAGAGGGTTTTCGTCCTCTAGAAGTGAATACTAAGGGTTTTCGTCCTTAGAATATTTTTGCCAAGCTACAAGCTTCAGACATAAAATCAGAAATTATAAATGATCATGGAATGCCTTCCTACAAGTCGACCTCTCCTTTTTAAAGAAGAAATGACCCAAAAGCAACCTCCAAGGCCACCAATCAGCAAACAATGATTATTTCTAAGCATATTCCACCCACTTCCCTATCTAGGCCAAGTCACATTTTTCCATAGGGAAGATACAAAAATAATATGGCCTTTTTCTTTCTAAGTTCCCTTTATCCCTCCTTAAGGCAAGTTGCCATTTCCTTAGGAAGAATAAAAATATAGTTAGACCCTTTTAACACTAATATTTGCCCCTCAAGGTAAGTCACACTTTTCCCTTTAAATACAATTTTAATAAGTGATTTTACCTTTTGTGTACTTTTATATGTCTATTTTAATTATTAAGTCTATTACTTTATTATAAGTGCTTTTTATAATGTTTTTTTTTTTCACTTTATAATAAAATAATATAACTTAAGTCCTCCTTGTGTTCATTCCTTAGCTGTTGGGGAGAGAGAATAGGCTAATCAAATGAGGGTCTCTCTAGATGCCCATGATAATTTTCAGCTGGCTGGAATGTTCAAGGACAAAACCCTTCCTTGGTCACCCTTTGAGGACGAAAACCCTCATTGGATCCTATTGGGGACGAAAACCCTCAATAGTCACAACACTTGGGGACGAAAACCCTCATTTGTTGCATTGGTGGCTTCATACGGGAGTCACAAGTGGACTTAATTGGCAGATTTTTGGAACAAGGCATTTATCCGTGCATAGGGCACTTCTACTTCAGCTAGGGCATTTTCTAGGGTGTTGGCACCCTTCCTTCTTTGGAGCGACCCACCTGGGAGGTTCGAGATCATTTTTGAGAGGGTTTCCATGGTTGGAAAATTGTGATTTCACTTTCATTGGATAGCTGGTCTCTTCAAGATCATTTTGAGCATTGGTTTGTGTTGAAACTCCAAGTATTGATGGAGTTATGAATTTTAGAAGTTTCAGCTGTATTTGCACTTGAAATAAATTTATAAAATACATATTTTCTCCATATTTCATCTTGCTGGATTTATTGAGTATTTGAGATATTTCTATGTTAATTTCCAGCCTATATTGCATGAAAATGGGTGCCATCAAGTGCTGCTACAGTTCGCTGCATCAAGAAGATTTGTTTATTTACTTTTATCTGTTTTTAAATATGTATGATGCCCTAAAAGTGTAATTTCCAGTTCGCTGCTAGGGTTTGTATTATTGTTGGATCTGCTGTTATAAAAATCAGATTATTTTCAGCTATGGTTTGTGTAAATTCCTTGTTGGTGTGGTTTTTCCCTAAAAAGGGACATTACACTAGCTGTAATTTTGAATCAGTAGCTCCGAGATTCTGAATCGATTGCATCCCAAATATGACCTCCGAATGAGATCACCATTGCAGAATTTGAGGGTTTTCATCCTCAATTTTGAATTCTATTGAGGGTTCTCGTTCCCAATAAGATAACAAGGAGGTTTTTGTCCTCAATGGCTAAAAATTGCAAGCATAAGCCCCAATCTCCAAATAAAAATGAATCTTTATGAAAAGTGACCGTAATATCCCCTTCCCATTCGAAGACCTTTGGCCTATTTTGTCAACCAGACGGCCAAAGGAAAAATATAAGGGTGGCTTAAGTTATATTTAATTATTATAAAGTGCCATTAATAAAAGAGAAAAAAAAATATAGAGCACTTATAATAATTTATATGACTTAATAATTATTAAATCAAGGATGGAAAAGGCCCAAATATAAATTGTTATCCATCCTAGGTGAAAAGGCGACTTGCCTTAAAAAGGGGAATGGGAATATAGAAAGGATAAATGCCCATTTTACTATGTATTTCCCCTAGAAAAATGTGACTTGCATTAGGAGGGAAAAAGTTGTTGGGAAAAGCATTTAATATGGGAAAATATTAAATGCTTGCATAGGGAAAATCCTTGGGAACTAATTGGATATTGTAGAGGTTGTTTTGGGTCTCTTCTTCCTTTATAAGGAGAAGTCGACTTGAAGGGAAACATATTCCATACCATTTGATATTTTCTAATTTGTGTCTTAAGCTTGTAGCTTATGCATATTTTTTCATGTGCAATTCTTTGTTTGCAAATATCCGAGCTTGTGGAGTAAGATCCCACAGAACCCTAGCTTCGGTGGTGAGAGATCCATCCCTAGCTAGCAGGGCATTCTTCGGTAGTGAGAGATCTACCCTAGCTTGTCAATTTTGGAGCTGAATTGATGCCCTAAATGTGTTGGGCGACCTACTTTTTAGGGAAAAATTAGGGTTTTGTGTTTGTTGTGTGAAAACTATTTTTGGAATATTATTCTTCATATTTTTGTGGCCCAAGATCCAAAGTTTCAGCTCATTTGGACTTCTCTAGCAAAAGATATTAATTTTAGAAGTTTTCAGTTGTTTAGGGCACGCTGTAAATTTCTGGCAGCATTCTGTTATTCGAAAAATTCCAAAAACAGTTCTATAATATCTGTTATTGTATTAGCAAGCTCTATTTAAAATTTCAAGTGATTTGAGCGGATATTTTGGGAGTTATTCATATTTTACTGTTCGCTGCCCTAGCTGTAATTTTCTGCAAAAATCAGTTTTCTGTTTGGCTGCAATTTGTCTGTATTTTGCATATTTAAAGTTGGGATTGCCTAAAATCCGTTTAGGGGTAAAATAATGTCCATTGGGGACATTACAATGACGCCTTTTTCCATCCCTAGCGACTCCTTTTTATAATTGTGGGTGGCACAATCCATGAAAAAGGGAGCCCAAATGGGTCAACCCTTTTTTAAGTGGTGTTATGTTCCCCTTTTAACTCTATCACTTCTATTTTTAAGTCGGCGTTTGCACTTTTTTGACCAACTTCACTTTCTAATGTTATAATTAGAAAGTTGCTTTTACAAAAATAATACAAGGCTAAAAATAGCAACTTACAATTACAACATTAAAGTACTTCCCTTGCTTTTCCCTTTAAGCCCAACAGAAGTAAAATGGGCCCAAGGTCTCCATATCGAATAAGCTTTGAGAAGGGGACGTTACATTAGGGATTAGGCTATTAGTCACAGGGGCCTTAGAGCTTCAACAAGAAATAAGATTGCGTAATCATTAGCAATTAAGGTCTCTTAGACCTTAATCTTGCGATCATGACCACCATGCATTAAGTTTGTAGGGTTCAAATACACCTAAGGCCAATTTTGTTGTAGCAAAAGTTGTTCTTAGGTAGAACCAAAACCTGTAACAATATACGGAGGCAATGTCTTAATGAGCATAAAACTTAAGCCAACGGGCTTGAATAATCAAAGGCAAATCCTTAAGTATAGTCATTGTGAGAAAGCATTATTTCCTTCAAAGGGAAATGCCTTAGAAAAGTAGAGCAAATATTTAGTCATGCTTTGCAAAGGAATATCTTCGGGCACGAAAAATCAGAAAATAAATAAATGAAAAGTTTGTTTTTGTTGATGCAAGAGTGCTAACAAGGTAGGGATGCTCCATCACATTGTCTAGACTCTACATCTTTGAGATGAAAATTGAAGCATCAAATTATATAGTTGACTCAGTACTTAGAGACATTTAATGACACTCTGCGTAGGAAAACAATTCTATGCCATCATTTAGGTAGTAAAAATGGTGCCACCACATCCTAGGTGAAGGGACCACCATTCACTTAGATCACAAGCAGCTTCACTATCTGCATACAAAGAGTAAGTTGGAGAATAAACGCCACATGAAGTGGATGCCATACGTGTAGTAGTTCTATTTGGTGATCAGCACAAGAAGGGAAAATATTTCCCTAGACAACCTCCTCTCTAGGCACTCTTTACCGTGCTCGAAACTTGTGGCTCTAACTTCTCCGATTGGTTATTTCTCTACTTAGTAGACCAAGAATTTACACAGGCCTACATTGCTCTCACCTAGTGTGAATAGGTTTCTGATTTCTATATGTTCAATCGAGTTCTCTACAAGTTCGAGCATCTTTGTGTACTTGATGGCACATCTTGCCAAACACTCATCCAGAAGACACTACTCCAAATCAACGAGACACTTTGCCATTAGTAAGACATTGTCAATGCCTCAACAATACTTTTTTCGCCTCACATGTGCATAGATAGAGTGCCGGATCGATTCTTGCATTCTTTGGTGCATTGTGAAATCAACAAACTTGAAGCGTGGGGTTTACACACCTTTGTCGGTTCTATGGAGGCCTCGGGAATCTTTCAACACGGATTTCTTGTTGGATTGACTATGCCGAAGTGCCATGATGGTTCTGTTTGTTGTAGTGGACAGGTTTTTGAACATGGCTGTCACGGTCACGTGTAGGAAGAGCATCGCAACACAAGACACCACATTTTGCTTCTTATATCATGTTTGGATTATCTTTGAACTCTCTTCATCCAATGTGTTTGATGGTGACTTGAGGTTTGTTAGTCACCTTTGACATGCCTTGTGGGAAATATTGGATACACTATTGGACTGGTCTATATCATTACATCCTCTTATAGATGGGAAAACATAAGCTTTCAACCACACTTATCGATTTGCTGAGCATGTGCAATAGTGCACTACCATGTGCTTGGGACTGAAATTGACTCATTCAAAAGCTCTTTGCAATTCTATCGAGCATAGTCCATTTCAAACATGTCTTGGGTTTCAGCTTATCACACCTCTCAACATCTCATACTGCGTGCTATCTGACATAGAGTCACACACACATGCAAAGAAATTAGACAAGTCATAAAAGTTTCTGCAACACATCCAACATTTTCTCTAGTGGGTTGAATCATCAACAACAGAAGTATAAAGAGCACCACACTGCACATCACACACCTCATAAATTCAAAGGTGTGATAGAGTCTTGTTTCATCTTTAGAAAGAATGTTTCAACTTTCAAGTATCATCATAAAAAGTTCAAGCCTCTATCCTTTGTACTTACACCATAGTATGTGCAGTTAGAGAGAATGCTTTCATCCTTGATCTACTTCAATACTTGGGTATTCATGAGGTATTTATTGTGGAACTGCTTAAGCCGTTCTTTCCACCTTTTGCTTGAGCCAACAACTCAACATTCTTTAGATTTGGTCCTTGAACTCTTGTAGTCAGTGTCCAAGGATCAGATTATCGAAGTGACTATGTCCGTTTGCTAAGGCATACATTAGGCTCAAAGAGATCAAGGCAGGACAATATGCTGATCAGGTAAGTGGTACAACCTTTGTCAACTTCAGGTTCAGTTCTCATAGCTAATTAAAGATGTGATGGGGGTCATCGCTCCTCAAGAAAGGATGAATGGTCTGAGTGCAGTCGTGCTGGTCCATTCCCGACTTTGAAGTTTGAGGATCACTTACACCCTGTACACACTATATTGTCTGTGCAACACTATGCTGACTAGCTCCATTGAAACAACATTGAGCTTCTTTGCACATCCCCTGCAGTGCATAACTTCAGAGGCCACAACTCAGCATCTGCACAGAACAGCCATTGGCCATGTGTAGGCTCCATGCCACGTCGTGCCCTGGCATATGTCATTTTTAGAGCTTGCATCATATCAATGCACTTGTTAGCATACCAACATGGAAGTCGAATTGTCACACCTTTAGGAAGGTGAACCATCGTCTGTTGCAGAAGTTGAACTGCTGCACACCTGCCTTCTTTGTAACTTCTTTTTGTAATGATATATTCTAACGACTGGACCCAAAGAGGAACAAGCATCAAATGGCCATTTGTTCACACATTCTAGACCAGGAAAATCAATTAGTAGGTGTCTCCTTCTTTCTGGCCAGAAGAATCCTCAATCTCAGCCTTACTACATATTGTACATGTACCATTCCTGATTGTTTCTCATTGAGTAGGAGAGCACTATTCTGCTCTCTCTTTGTATTCAAATGGGTAATGGTTTATTGTCTCTTATGTTTTATATAATTCAGCGTCTTACCAGATAAATTGTTGGGTTGTCCTTTGTGCCATCTTCCTAGGCTTTGTGGTGTGGATCAGGACTCCTAAAAATGAAATGAAATATTGTCTTTTTGAGAGATGTGAGTGTCAATCTCAACATGAAACTGTTAATAGTGAACGTTGAGCTGATTGAGAGGAAACCTAAGACCGCTTGATGTGTTAACAAAAATTGTGTAAAAATCATAAGAAGGGCAATATTTACCACTTTCTGCCGATTTTAGTAGAAATCAGTAATTTATATTCTTCATGATAAATAAAAATAGTCTTGAATGCAAACTGATCTTCACATAAATTGAACTAAAGCAGAAAATCATAAAACAATAGGATGCATTACAGAAAGTTTAATTTAATATGTACTGCAGTAAAATCTGGAAGAATGGTGCTGGCTGAATGAGATATGAGCATAAAAATAAGCAGGAAGGTTGCAATTTGGCCTCTTGTAACAGTTGTGACTGAAATACATGGAATTGGTCATTCCCTACAAAAACATGTTGATATTGAATATAATGAATATATTTATAGGCACACATGTTAGTTGGTAGTTTTCAGTTATGAACTGTCACAGAACTGTTCCAACTACATTGTAACTACTCCCAATCATAATAAAATGAAGGACACACATTCATTTGATGTGCAGTCCATTTCCTCTTCATTCTATCTTTGTCTACATTTGCTAACAGTTGATTGGTTAATTGGAAAGGATGGGTGACCTAAAAATCTTGGTAAAGGTATTGTGCATTTTCAGTGAACAAGAATTTATGTACGAGCAAGTTTTATTTGGTTGAAGAAATGTATCTGATGTTACCCCCAACGAAAAAATATCTTCACCAACTGAGCATTATGATCACAACGAAAATTTCTCCTACATAAGAAATGACAGAAAGCACCTGGTGGTGGCTTGGTTATACAAGCAAGGGAAGGAATTTGGCCAATAATTCATGCAGGAGGCTTCTAGGCCATTCCAGATTGTAAACCATACTACTATTGATTATTTACCACCTTCTGCTATTTTCTGTTAAAATTATATCAAATCTGTACCTGATATGTTTTTCTTGAGTATCGGAGGCAGGCAACTTTACTTTTGCTGAAATTAGGACGATTTTCTTGTGTCAACTTTGACAGTTCTCATCTCTTTATATTGGTTAAAAGGATGCACAATAAACATCCAAGGTCTATATCTTCCAGTAAAAAAACTTCACCCAAGCAAAATTTTTGGCCTTTCGAATGAGGCAGTCTTTGGAGAGATGCAGACCATGTTTTACAGAGAATCATTTGAATTTTTGCAGATGCTGACTTGCTTTTGTACAAGTTTTGGAAAGTAACATCTTCAAATTAAGGCTGGCTTACCCAGTCTATATTGGTTTGGCGTCCTGCCCTAGTCTCTTTTCTGTCCTGGTTGAAATGAAATGTTATGATAGATTATATAAAGCCTATCAAAACTAATGTGTTAAGATGCCGTTTATTGACAGACATGATTATGAGATGCTAATGTGTGGCAATACACAGATTAGATTACGTTGTCTTATAATTTATGGTGCATGCATGGAAAGGGTTGCAATTTAGGCATATTGCATATCACAGAGACCAAGTCTTTGGATAACAGCTAATGAATATGCGATTACTATCAGTTGGTGAGGATATGTAATAGATGTATCATGGCATATGAGATTATGTCTCACGCTGGTCCCATGATTCCTCCCAATTAACTGGTGGATTGGCCTGAATGTACATATGGTACTGTTGTTGAGGCCTGATTATATATACCTATGGTACGTGGATATGAATGGTTAATCATCTATTGCACATGAAGTACATTTCTTGTTCAATTTAGATCATATGAATATGGATTATGTACTTGGATATAAGTGTTTTTCTTCAATTGCTCAAGAGGTTTTAATATCAATGGCTTTACCATGTGGTTGTCTTTTTGTATATGTGGGCATCACCTACATGAAAACACGACTTCTTGATATGCTTACCATGAGCGAATGACCTCTTGAAATGATTGGCTTGATATCTATTACTTTGGCTCGAAAAGATAACTCTTTCTTTATATTAAATTTTCTTTATTCTTTTTATGCATGTATGTTGGCTATGCATCAGAGCCATATGGCACTATCAACATGCAACATGCAGCATAAGGCTGTATTTTGGTGCCAAGATAACCCTACCCCTATAAGCATATGGCTTCAGAAACAAAATAACTTATTGTGTACCTCAAGTAAAGAAGGGGCCTTGGAGGCGTAAAGTGAGATGTCCCCTTTGGGAGTGCCTGAGATTGTCAAATGCCATGAACCACTCGGGGATCTAGGGAGTTAAAAGGTTATTTCTACAGATTCTAAAATAATAATTTTGTGATGATCTAGTCACCTCTTCTGGTGTAGATACTAGATAAATCCATTGAGGAGTTGGCTATTGCATTACCCTATCCGAATTGCATTGATACAAAATCATTAGCTTCATGTTAAGTAATAAGACATCAAGATGCTTATCTCTTCATTGCTTTATGTTTCTTGTGTCATCTCTTATAGGTAGATGAGGTGCAGATATATCAACACAAGCTTGGCAACTATCTTGGATGATGATTTTGTAAACTCAACTGGTCACGGGAAGGTTTGGGAATTTAACATAAATTTTGTGTGGTCATGTAGAAGCGATAAACTCAACCCATGAAAAACAACAGAATTAATACATCAAGGCATTTATTACCCTTGTGTTATAAATTAGTTAATATCTTCATTGGTTTCTAATTAAAAAAACGACCAGTTCTTTAATTATATTTTAAATGGGACTTACCATCAGTTCATATACTTCGTAGTTTCCCTTACCTAAAGCTCAAACTGCAATCAAATGTAGGATTTGGGAAAAAGATAACCAGTCAATGAAAATTGCTAATCTTTTGCTAGTTGAAAATGATACCTGCACTTATTTTAAGAATTTTTATATGCAGTGGAATCAATCATGATGTCTTCCTCCCTTGCATTGATTCCATCAGTTGGATAACTGAATGCCATATAAAAATGAGTTTGGGATGTGCATGAACTAGCCATATGGGAAAAATACTTACTCTAATTGGGAGGTTAATGGCTTGCAAAATTTATGTTGTGCAAATGGATACTAATTGGGTAAAATCATAATTTAACATTGCTTCATAAGCCCTAACCATTTATGATTATCAACCCTAGTAATGTCTTGCACATTCTTTCACATTATGTCTTTTCTTGTTAGTTGTAGTTCACAATTCAAACTATATTCAATTCATAACGTGTAAACTTTTAATGTTAAATTGTGCATAAGTTTATAACGTAAGCTATGCCTCAAGAATGGAGATAACTACATTAAATTGACATTTAGTACTTAATGCTAAGCTTAGAGTTATCTATAATTGGGAAATGAGGACAGATTGAGGAAAACATGGTATCACATCAATTGTACATGATAATGATCTTAAGGAATTCATGCTAGGTTTGATAAGAAATTCTATGATGGTTCAAATTCTTGCATATGAGTGGATGGTACCGGAAGTGTTTGCAAATTGTTAAAGAAATGTGTACTTATGCCAGATTGGAGATAGATTTTTACTAGCATTGGTGGTGAGCCATATCATATATTGTATTCTCAATGCAGATCAAAAGCTTACAAGTCAAGTTCATGAGATTGTGGGGCGAATCAATGGGCGTTTTGGAACTCGACAACTGTTCCAATCCATCATTTGGTATGCCCCCTAGGATAATCTGTTTGGAAAACAATTTCTTCATTGCTGTTTTTGATTGACATTTGGTCTTGTTTTACTAAGTTGTCGAAGACGGATCTTTCAAGTTTTCCGTGATTATGGTTCTATCTGAAACGAGTGAAACTCAATTTTGTCATCATCTTCATCAATTTTTGCCATATTCATGTTTCTAATTGTAGATTAAAAATATACTTGAGCTTTTCATTTTTATTGATCTATAAAGGATATATACTGGTATTCTTATGAAAAAGGAAGTTCAATTGATCTAATGACTATTCTATACCATAATGTTAATTTAGGTGATCTAGCATAGGAATCAAATAACAACGCAAGTCCACCAAACAAAGATTTTTCTGTAAACTAACAGATTAATGTGTGGTTAATGCTTGAGCAACTTGTTGAAGGAGACTGCTTGGGATCACTTGTAACAAGGCTAAGGATGACTAACTTTCCATGCTTTTAATGTGAATAATGTACTAAATAAATTTAGATGGTAGTTCGATTGGAATAGATAGGATGCTTTTCATTATTAGCTTCAAAGAACTTTCCCACGCTTTTAAAAGTCGACTCTTTTTGGAATGCACCAATGCAAGAATCAATAATTGTAAAAAAGTTCCAAATCAATAAAATTATATGGTTTATTCATATTATGATTGAAGTTGACATAATGCAAGTCTAGGTAGAAGTTAGAACTAGGCAGGTTTGCAGCATGCCAAAGGGAATGCATCGATTGCCATCTTTTGTCTATCATCTGCAAACCTTCCTTTTCTTTGTGAAACCATTCTTGATTGCAAGAATAGCCTTTTTCCTAGCGCTTTACAATGAGTTCACACATTTGCAAGGATTTTCAGTTTCCTTCCAAAATGAGCTACAAAGAATGATTGGTTGAATCTCTTCTCCATGATACAAATATTAAGGATGATTTGCATTGTTCAAGTGTGTCTTGATGAAACATTAGATATCAACACAATGTGACATACTGATTAAAAATATTGTTTGTAATCTTTCTCTTGTGAGGCTAGATATAGCATGTAAGGTACATTTCCAAATTCTTCAAACAAGGAATCCATGGTGTTAAATATGGAGTTGAGCATCTCTATGGCAAGTCAACTAACTGGCATGCATAGACAATGTTGTCGAGAAGTTTGCCACTGTTCTGGAAATCTAACAGCTGAGATTTGGAAAAAGAATTTGAAATCCTGTATTTGTGAAAATATGTCTGTCATCCTAGCTCATTCTGATTTTTTTAAATTTTGGAATTGCTGGATTTGTTGTAGACAATGGAAATAGAACTATTTCCAAATCTTAAATATATTTTAAAAAGTACTGAAATTTGGAATGGATCCAAAACTGGTAGCAACAATGAATCTGAACTGGTAAAACTGCGAAGGCTGCCAAAAGCATAAAATATGAAGCTGAAAGAAGAAAATTAAAATGGGTGATTCTTTTTTCTTTTGAAACTGTGATCAGAACTTTTAATGAAACAACCAAAGGAAAACCTCCAGAAAATCACAACCAATACAAAATTTTACATCTCATCGCCATGGTATTTCTAGATAGTAGACAAAAAGTAGGAAGAAAATTTCTAAGAATATACGGGTTGCAACTAGCAACTCAGCCAAAGTAAGCCTCCAAGAACAGTTAAGTCCATGTACTTGGCTTAGAGCTTAAAGCCTTAATCTATTACAGACCCTCTGCATAAACACTATAACACCCTATGCTCCACCAAGTTTCCTTTTGGGAGTGATGCGAAAATGGGAGGGATGCAAAAAGGGAAGGCTGGAAGTACCCTGAAAATCCTAGGGAAAAGGGAAGCAACTGAACAGCTGTCCCGAAAAAACAAAAAATAAAAAACAAAAAATAGAAAATGTAAAAATAAAAAAGCATAAATTAAAATTAATCATAAACATAATAATAGCCAAATTTGGAGCAATCATCGGGAAGGGAGTTAGTAGGAAGAAGGGCCTGATTTGTCATAAGTAATAGCAACCAAAGTTTAGACAAAACTTAAAATCTACACCAACATGAATAGTACGAATTAAGTTTGTTTTTAATTTTTATTTTGTAAGTTATTTTTATTTTTATTTTTAAGAGGAGATGGGTCTGTAATATCCCCTTCCCAATCGAAGACCTTTGGCCTATTTTGTCTACCCGACGGCCAAAGGAAAAACATAAGGGTGACTTAAGTTATATTATTTTATTATAAAGTGCTAAAAAAAAAAAAAAAACATTATAAAAAACACTTATAATAATTTAATAAACTTAATAATAAAATAAAGTATAAAAAAGTAAATACATGATAATCTATTATAGACCCTCTCCGCATAAACACTATAACACCCTATGCTCCACCAAGTTTCCTTTTGGGAGTGATGCGAAAATGGGAGGGATGCAAAAAGGGGAAGGTGGAAGTACCACGAAAATCCTAGGGAAAAGGGAAGCAAATCGAAACAAAGCTGTCCCGAAAAAACAAAAAATAAAAAACAAAAAATAGAAAATGTAAAAATAAAAAAACATAAATTAAAATTAATCATAAACATAATAATAGCCAAATTTGGAGCAATCATCGGGAAGGGAGTTAGTAGGAAGAAGGGCCTGATTTGTCATAAGTAATAAGAACTGACAAAGTGTAGACAAAACTTAAAATCTACACCGTATGAATGGTACGAATTAAGTTTGTTTTTAATTTTTATTTTGTAAGTTATTTTTATTTTTATTTTAAAGAGGAGATGGGTGCGTAATATCCCCTTCCCAATCGAAGACCTTTGGCCTATTTTGTCTACCCGACGGCCAAAGGAAAAACATAAGGGTGACTTAAGTTATATTATTTTATTATAAAGTGCTAAAAAAATAAAATAAACATTATAAAAACCACTTATAATAATTTAATAAACTTAATAATAAAATAAAGTATAGAAAAAGTAAATACATGATAAAGCACTTAGCAAATTGTATTTTCTAAAGGAAAAGTGCGACTTGCCCAAGGGGATTAAAAAATAGAATAAAATGTAAAAAGCTCATGAGTCATGGGTGTTCCCTCTAGAAAAATGCGACTAAGCCTAGAGAAGAGAAATGGAGGGAAAGAAGCTGATTGGTTGTAAGGAAGGTCACTTTGGGTCTCTTCTTTCCTTAAAAGGAGAAGTAGACTTGCTTGAGAGATATTCTATGATCATCTTTTATTTTCTAAATTGTGTTTCAAGCCTTTGAGCTTTTGCCAAAATATCTAAGGACAAAAACCCTTAGTATTTTTCTCTACAGACGAAGACAGGTGCCCTCCTCCCAAATCCCAGTTAAAGAGGAGTAAGACAGGGGTGCCCTGCCTCGCCCACTCTTTTCAATATCTTCATAAATGACATTATGCAGGATCTTGAGGGATTGGGTGTTAGGGTACCCGGTCTTACCGAAGTGATTGTTGGGCTTTTGTTTGCAGATGACTTGGTAGCAATGGCTGAGTCGGTGGAGGAAATGCATGTAGTGTTGCAGAGGATTCAGTGTTGGAGTGATAAGTGGGGAATGGAGTGTGGAATTGATAAGTGCAAGGTAATGAAAATCTTTGGAGATGCAGAGGAGCTCCAACATCAAGTTTTCAAGTTAGGGGAGTAGGAAGTCGGGGTGTGCAACAACTACAAGTATTTGGGGATTGAAACTGACCCATAGTTGTCTGTTGAGAAAATCATTAAGGAGCGAGTTGCGTCAGGAAGTAGAACCCTCCATGGGATTCAACATTTCCTGGCCTCTCGAAGGGTCCCCACATGGTCAAAAATTCTTACCTTTAAGGCGTTGGTCTTTCCTGTTCTTACCTTTGGTGCTGAAGTGATAGGAATGTTTGACATGGCCAAACAGAACGCCTTAAAAAAGTGGTGGTGGAAGGGATGAGGTGGATGTGTGGGAAGTCTTCCACATCTAACATGGTGGGTTAGGCTGTTATGCACCATGAGCTCAACATTTTCCCCGATTTCAGTCTTCAATGCAGGGCAAAGGGCCCGAGCCCTAGAGAAGTATAGTGGTCTTAAGACAGTTATTACGGATCTTGTGAACCACAATCCGCCCTGTAGAGTGGGAGAGATATGGACGTGGATCCATAGGACCACGAAATGGCTTAAGTCAGATGGTTCGTGAAGAAGCTTGGGAGAACAAGTTCAGGTTGCAGGGTTCCCTAAGGTTTTATAAGGATTGTAAGTTTGGAGAGACCCAATGCTTCATCAAGCGAGCGCAGAGGTTTGAGAACGTGTCGGCGGAAGCTGTCTGCTGGTTGCTAAATGCCAGAGTGGGGGTTTTCCTTAGTAGTCGTGCCTCTAGAATTGGGGTGTTGGATCCGGCCCTTAGTTCTATGTGCCCGTTGTGTGGGGATGTAGGAGGGGACTCTCTCTTACATCTCCTTGTAAAGTGCCCGCATGTCAGGTTGCGAGAAACCATATCACGGAGTCGCTTTTCAGAAGTATCTTGTAGGAACTTTGTTGCCTTGCCCCAACAGATGCAGTGAGAAGGACTTGCTCTCGATGCTCCTTGGTGGGGAGTGTAGCGGTCGTCGTCTATCGTATTGGTTAGGCGATCGTTCGCATCGGAGGGGAACTGCAAGCTTCGTGCTTGTGGCGAACTTCTTGGCTGTGGCACTACCCCTCTATCAGAAGGCCCTGCAGGTTGGACGAGGGAGGGGAAATGACGTAGTCCACCCCTTCAGGGATCGGGGATACCTAACCACTAATGAGCCGACGCACGCTTGTGTAGGGCAATGCCTTCTCGTCAGTACGTTGTTGGAAGAGTTTCTCTTTCACTTGGCCCCCATTCTTCGGAACATGGGAGATTGCCGTGAGGCCTCCTTAAGGCTGGGTGGAAGGACAAATGGTTTTCACTAGGGAGCATTCCCACCCTCATGGTGGGGTCGGTATCGCTAGTTGTAGACAACAGACAATGTATGTTACTTGATTTCTTGCGCAAGGGGAGTAGCATAGATCAAGTTCCACTGTTGTGTACACGATCAAACGTGTAGAATCTAAAGTCGAGGGTGATTCTTGAAGCTGCGGTTGCCCGACCGGCTTTGAGAAAGGAACTCTTCCAGTTCAGGAAACTAGGAAACGAAAAACCCTCTTAGAGCTTAGGAGGAATTTCTACACAAGATTTTCCATAGAGTTTGCAAAGATTTCTACTATTTCCAACAGTGTTGAAGAATAAAATTGCAGCAGTTGTATGTTCTTTGTACCAGCTGGAGCGACCCATCTTTTGGATGGTTTGCAGTGTAGTTGAGACATTCCAGGTCTGAAATTTATTGTTGCTTATCGTATTGAATTTTGGGAATCAAAACAAATTAATTTCATAATTTTTGGAGATGATTTGGTGCCCTAAATGTGCTGGGCGACCTACTTTTTAGGGAAAAATTAGAGTTTCGAGTTTGCTTTGTGCGGAAACTAATTTTGGAATATTATTCTTCATATTTTTGTGGCCCAAGATTCAAAATTTCAGCTCATTTGGACATCTCTAGCAAAAGATATGAATTTTTGAAGTTATGCTGCAAACAGGGTTTTAAATAATTTATTGCAGCCTTGTTTACATCAGAAATCTGCATTTTTATACATATTTGGGCTTTATAAATTAGTGGTACCAGATTTGAGTGGAAAGATTTAAATATAAGGGCTGATTTGTGTGGGTTTTCCACTTAACCCTAGTCGCACTTCTCATTATAAATTCAGATCTGCATAGTAAAAATCTGATTTTAATTTTGTGAGCTTGCATTTGGTTGTGGGATTTTCCTAAAATCCATTGAGGGCAAAATATGTCAATTTGGGTCCCCATGGTAAATGGGCTAAGGTTGCATGGTTGGTTTGTCCCCAAACTGTACCCTTATAAGTGTTAAGATATGCGGAGAGAGACAAAATAAAGAAAGAATAAAATGTACAAAGAACAAATGAAGAGAAACCGGAATGCAAATATTATCATTGTGTGTCCATCATTTTATTATGTGAGAGATGGTTACAAAATGGATGATGTTATTCTGTTGTTTATTAGTTAACACTTAACGAATATTAACTAAACGCTAATTATAAGCCTTATATTATAATACCCCCTCTTAATGACTACACTATAGAACATCACCGACAATGATTAAAGTCACATAACCAAACAAGACAATGCATTCTTCAAAAGTTTTTCCCTTTGGAAAACTCTACTTTGACTAAGTAGAATTCCATCACATTGCCTCTCTCACCCTCATAAAGATGTAATTCCCTAGTTGAATTCATGAGTTGTTGGATTCCACCTCCTTGAACTCTGGAATTACAAAATCTTCCGAATTGTTGGACTACCATCCATACTAAGCTACTCCCATAGTGCTCCATCAAGTTGTCCCATGACCTCCGTAAGGGTAGATTCTCGACATCCACAGACTCCTAAACGACTCGGTTATGTTTTTCTTGCCCTACGTTATTGCTTGTTGCCTACGATATTGCTCTTGCATCTAGTGTTCGAACTAGTCTTTTTCTCTTTCATGCCCTAACGAGACTAGTTTGAACTTCATCCCTTCTTTTTCTCTTTGCTTGCCACACTCTAATACCAATGTTAGAATATATGGAGATAAAATAGAATGTACAAAGAATGAATGGAGAGTAACCGGAATGCACACATTATTATGTGTCTGTCATTTTCTTATGTAAGAGATGGTCACAAAATATTGCAGCGGTTGCAATTGTTGATCAGTTAACACTTAACTAATATTAACTAAATGCTAATTATAAGCTTTATATTCTAATAAAAAGGGGAACTGCTCTGTGATGTTCCCACTATGCCCCCTTGTCACAACTCCATGGATTCATGTTCTTCAAGGAAAATGAGGGATGGGGACATGCACACATAGTAAACTTAGTAGCATTCTTTTTCTTTATAGGCAAAAGTATTTCATGCAAGATAATTACATTTTATGGTAAGTTATGACAATGGCCTACATATAGGTATTATTTCCCTTTATGGTTGAAACTCTAATTACTTAACACCAAAGAATCCATCGAGATAACCTTCATATTTTCAAATAATTCCCACAACTAGAGGGATTCAAGAGTTAGGATGCCTTTGATTAATGATTTCTCTTTCTTTAGACACCCCAAATATTTAGGACCAAAATTTTACAACTGCAATTTGAGGAAAAGCCTTCTAACCGAACCCGCGTTTCTTAGAGATGAGCCCTCTCGCGTCCCTCAATTTGAAACAAGATTCAAATCCTCAATGTTAGATGCATGGGCCCTTGGTCATGAAGACTTCAATTCAAGGTGCATTGCTTGGTTGGAGGATGCTTTGGGGTAGCACTTCTAGTGTCCCCTCCTTCTCACTCTCTTTCTTATTTTTGGGCTCAATCCAATCCTCAAAGGTTACTTGGAAAGTTTGTTTTAGCATGTTGACAAATGCTCTTGTGGATTGTTCCCCTAGCTCTTGAGATCATTGCTCCTTTTCCTTCTCAATGTGCTCCGAGGCCCATAGGGCTTCTTCAATATCAATTTAGTTGTCTGCGCATACTTGTCCATGAGTGTCTTCTTTATCCCAAACTCGTCACCTACTTTGCGTAATTGAATTCTTGTACAACTTGTCCATATTTTTATGGTGCACATGGTTAATTGTTTGTGAGAAACAATGTCATGGGTATCCCAAGTCGGTTGTCGTATTAGGGGCGTTACGGTTGGAATGTTGTACTCTTTGAACAAGATTAAATTCAACATCAAGCCTACTCAAAATCGTAGTGCGACCTTTGGGTCCTGAATGACATCATCCTCCATTCCGTCCTCTATGCCCCGAGCCTTTAGTGGGCTTGTGCGTCAATGATTTTCTATCTCAACCCCTTTTAGTAAGCTTTCCTTTGTGAATCAATGACACAACAATTCTTGGCAACTTGCTTTACCTACATGCGCAATCGAATTCTCGTACAACTTGTCCATATTTTTACGGTGCTTATGGTTGATTGTCTGCGAGACATTCATACATTAGAAACCATGTTATGGGTATCCCTAGGCCGATAAATTTATTAGGGGGACGCTTTGGTGGTAACACCATACTTTTGACAAGATCAAAATCAACATCATCCCTTGCTCCTCGGGATTCCAATGCGACCTTTGCATCCTTAATTAAATCATGCTCTATTATGTCCTACACGCCTTAAGCAACTTGAGCACTTCAAATATTGTCTATATCATCCCCTTGTAGTAAACATCCCTTTGTGAACCAACAAGATGATAATTATTGGTATTGTGGGTAGTGCTTTCGCACACATCACTCCAAGAAGTGACCACCATGTTTTGATTTTCTAAAGGAGAGAGCATTGACTTGTGGTGTGATCCCCTTCTTACACACTTAACATAAGTTGATTAATGCATAGGGTATAGTCGGAGTAATCATTTTAGGCGTGTCCTGTTAGTAAGCAATCCGCACACCATGAGTGATGTCTAATATATAGGGATTGTGTAATTGCAACTTGCTCGAGCTTCGTGCTCACGATGCATGCGTGTATATGCTAGGTGTCCCCAAATTTCACTCTGAAATTGCAATCAGTAAACCAGATTAAATTGCAAAAACAAGGCGGAGCTTGCTGTGATTTTATTAATATAAAATGAAGCATTACAATCAAAAGAGAGAGCTGCAATATTTATAGATATTGGACAGCTTCTATCTCTTCCACAATACATGGAACAAATCTCCTAAACAAAGCAAATATGCAGAAATAGCATATTGCCCCTAAAAAGCTTCTACAGGAAATCATCGAGAACAATATTCTAACTAAAGAACATCCTCCACAATCTAAGGGATGATAACAACACACTAATAATAAAGCTAACTAAAGTAATTAAATAATTACTTTATTACTATTACACATTAATCCACATATGGTGAATTAAGTGTTAGATTATTTCTAACATTCCCCCCCTTAATTCATCATACTCTGAAGTGAATAGGAGAGAAATACTCTGAATGCCTCAAATTTAGGACGTGCAAGAGATTTTGTGAAGATATCTACACGTTGATGTTCTGTCGGGCAATGTTGAAGCTGAATGTTGTTGTTCTGAACATGTTCGCGAATGAAATGTACCTGCACCTCAATGTGTTTGGTGCGTTCATGAAAAACTGGATTCCGAACAAGTTTTATTACTCCTTCATTGTCTACATGTAGGATTGTTGGATGATCTGTGGAATTCCCAATCCTTCAAGTATCCATCTGAGCCAAATCGCTTCACAGACAGCTCCTCCTGCTGCGCGATATTCGATTCTGTGGAAGACCTTGAAACACAATTTTGTTTCTTGCTCCCCCATGAAATAGGTCCAGATCCCAAAAAGAACACAAATCCTGAAGTGGACTTCCTGTCATCAACGTTCCCTGCATGATCTGAATCTGTATATCCTGTCAAGAAGAAGTTATCATTCTTCTTGTATTCTAGGCCAAAGTCCAAGGTTCCTCTGATGTATCTCAGTACCCTCTTTGCTGCTTTCCAGTGACAAACCCTTGGTTCTTGCATAAATCGAGAAAGATAACTGACTGCATAGCTAATATCTGGCCTAGAATAAGTTAAGTAAATGAGACTCCCAATCAACTGTTGATAAAGAGTAACATTTACTTGTTCTGATGGATCGTGCGAGGCGATTGAAGCCTTGTCTCCATAGGTGTAGCCATTGGTATATTATCCATCATTCTGAATTTCTCGAGCATTGTCTTGGCATATTTTAGTTGAGTAACAAAGATGTGATTTTCCTTTTGCCATACTTCAAGTCCAAGATGAAGCCCGAGATCTGTCATGTCGAATGATCGATTTAGATCTTCCTTAGTTGTTTCAATCATCTTCATCGAACTTCCAATGATGACTAGATAATCGACATATACTACTATGATCATATCTGCAAAAGAAGCATGGGATAAGCTAGCAAGAATGTGATATGAAGCTAAGACCAAAAATGCTATTTTGCGATTGTTGCTTGATTGCGAATATGAGGTTGACATCATCAGATTACACCAAAGCAATTATAAGTTTTGCCTTTTGATTAGCACGATCAAACACACGTTGTTGAGCAATATCATTTTCTGGTCTCGTTATCGAGCCATCAACTACACCAATTATGTCCTCAAATTCAAGTTGAGTTTTAATTTTCATTTTCCATGCAAAGCATAATTATCTCCTCGTAGGAGTTGTGAATCGGGAAAAAGAATTTAGGCACATTGTTGGCCATTTTTGCACGAAAGAAAAGAGAGATAGAGAATCAAACACGAAACAAATCCCCCTCAAATCAGCACACACCCCCAAAATTGATTTTTATTGAGTGTGGGCTCCTTTTTGGCCTTTTACAATGATTTTTCGGCACTATCGGCCGTTTTTACAAACATCTTGTAAATAGAAAAGAAAATTGCACCCCCTTCTTGTTTACGAAAAATTAATATTTTCGCAATTTTTTAAATTTTTGGGCACTTTGGCCTCTTTTCCCTTACAAATTTAGTTTTGGGCTCTTTGGCCTCTTTGACTGGACCAAAGCGTAGAGCTCGAAAAAACATATACTTTAAAAAAAACGGCACCTCAATCCGAGGTACCGGCGGAAAGAAATGACAAATACAAGTTTTGATTTTATGATCTTTCTGGACCCCTTTCCTAAAATGGAATTTTTTTCTATCCTTCTAAAAAATTCCGCAAAATCCAAAAAGGAAAGTTTTGTTTTTCTCTTTTTTTAATATACGCAGCCCGCTTAGGGCTTACCTGGCACATGCCGCCTTGGTTTCTCCGTCGCATTCAACTATATCCGCCTCTTATTCTATTCTCCTCCTCCCGTTTTGCTTTGCCTCTGCAACGTTTTATTTGCTTCCATTTGTGCTTGCAGGGTATGGAGATCTTCAATGCACTCGAAATAATGATGGGTCGACCAGATCTGTGTGCTTTACAGGTCACGGTGGAGTGTTTTGACGCCTCTGGTTTGGATTCAGGGGTCGAAACTCGCCTACGACTTGAAACGAGGGTCGATCTACTCTCCTTTGGCTCGATTGGTTGAGGTGAGGACGCCAATGCACCAACACTTCCAACAATAACTCACCAATACTCCCAACTTGGCTGTCAATGCAGCTCTACAACCCCAACTTGATGCTTGTATCTTGATGTAGAGTAAAGCACACTCTTGCAACAATCAATTTTTTTTTTTTTAACTGCAGATTTTATGCTGCTGCAAATGAATCTGCAGAGTCTGCAACACTATGTGCAGAACTCTAAGGATGAGGAAGCAGGGCAGGTGCTTCCAAGAGGCTAGGGACAGCTATGGTTCCTCCAAGCTCAAACTTGCAGCAATGAAACCTTAACCTTCTGCAACACTCTCCTTAGAGGATGAGGGATCCTCACATGGATCAACCAGCTCTGATACCAGATGAAATTTGTAAACCAGATTAAATTGCAAAAACAAGGCGGAGCTTGCTGTGATTTTATTAATATAAAATGAAGCATTACAATCAAAAGAGAGAGCTGCAATATTTATAGATATTGGACAGCTTCTATCTCTTCCACAATACATGGAACAAATCTCCTAAACAAAGCAAATATGCAGAAATAGCATATTGCCCCTAAAAAGCTTCTACAGGAAATCATTCGAGAACAATATTCTAACTAAAGAACATCCTCCACAATCTAAGGGATGATAACAACACACTAATAATAAAGCTAACTAAAGTAATTAAATAATTACTTTATTACTATTACACATTAATCCACATATGGTGAATTAAGTGTTAGATTATTTCTAACATGAAATGGGACAACCCATTTAAAAAAATTCGTTCTTTTAAAACAACAGTCTTTTGTGTTTTTATTTCCACAAGATGTCTCGTATTATGTTAAGATATTGCCGGTGAATCATATGAGCCAATTTTGACAAATTCCCGGATGCCCAAACTCATTTTATACTTCCGCCAAGTTTTGTTTACGGGAATTTTTATTTAATTATTTATTAAATAAATAAAGCCCCATTTGAAGTAAATTGTGCTCCGGTTGAATCCTGTTGAAGTTTTGCATGCCAGTATCCACACATTTCAATAGGATTTTCACCAGGAATGAATTCAGAGCTTTGTCTGTGACTTTTGGCAACGTTTTTCGTTTTTATTTATTTCTTTTGCGTTTTTCTCCGGTTTTCCCCGTGGTCTTTCTGTTTAATTCCCTGGGTCCATTCTTTGTCCAAGATAATCTATTTAATTTCTGAAGCATCGAAGATCATCCATTGACGCAACACGGAAGGAATCACCTCAAAATGCAAACTTATGACCAAAAAAGATGAAGTCATGCACAAAAAGCCTCTCCTAGGCAAGTCGCATTTTTTGGAATTAATGAGTGTAAGTCTGTAATGATATTTTGGTAGTGGCGGGTAGGCGGGAATTTCTTATTGCTCTTGCACGGTACCTTTTCCCATGAAGTCAAAGTCACTTAAGTTCAGTAATGGGAATATTAGAGGTGGCGAGCAGTGGGAATTTCTTACTTGCCTTGCAGGGTAAAAATTCCCATTATAAAAGAAAATCACTTAAAACACCATTGGGAATTTCTTACCTGCCTTACAGGTAAAAATTCCCATTATAAAATTCAAACAACTTAAGTGAAAGATGAGATTTTTGGACATACGGTGCAGGTGGAAATTCCCATCAAAGTTGACTTCTATTTTTGAAATTACCCTTGGTAAAAATGCAACCCACCTTGGGTGAATAACAATGCAATTAATAATATTTATTAATGGTTTATTCACCCAATTTTGGCGCCATAAATAGAAGGAAAATCAATGCAAGTGGATGAGCTAAAGAGAAGTCAATGATGCATGCTAAAAATAAATAAAATAAATTATTTAAAAAAACAACCAGCAACATGCATAATTGGGAGCCCAATTTGGGTGAATAAACATGATTGTTTATTAATTAAATTGCCAGAAATAGGAAGGACAATTATTAAAAATAGTATGTTGAGGATCATATAGCATAAGCATGGGATGCCATAATGAAGAAAAAATTAATTTTTTTTGCAAAGGATTTTAGCCCAAACAGGTTTTGGCGCCAAAGGAAGGAGGTTTTTGCATTAAAGAGTGTTTTTCATTGCCAGGGAGTTTCAAGGTTTGTCGCCTAGGGTTGAAATGGCTTGATTCTTGCTATTATAATTATCCGCATGTTGGTATAAGTGTTCGGTGAATTAAATAATATTTTTGCTTGCTTTGCATGCAAACAAAACCTCAAATTTTAGGCCAGAAAACTTTATATGCAAATTTTGGTGATAAAAATCAAGTATTCATGCCATGGACTCCATCTTTGTCTGAATAAATTGCAGGTATTCATCACAGGTGCTCAAATCAATGTTAGGTATATTGAATATATCTTCCAAATCAGAAGAAATTGTCGATTTGCACAAATTGATCCAATTGCAAGGATTTTGTGCAATTAAAAGAAAAAGAGCTCGGGCGGAACAACTATGATGAAAGAAAAGGATCAACAAAATCATTCATAGCTTCCAGATTTCGATTTGTCAAGTCAATGATACAGACATAGGCCCCGAGCTTATCACCAATTTGATTGACAAATCCAACTCTCATAATTGCAAAGGCTTCTGGCAAAAATTCATCCTCTTGTTTCTAACATAACCCATGTGGAAGTCATTACATGGAGAATTCCTTTCAGAAGCTTGTGCATGTGCTCCCAATCTTTCAGTTCAAGCCTTCATTGAATTTACTTGTGTTTTCCTTCACCCAGAGTGTTTTACAGAATTTAAAATTGCTCATATGCAATTTGAAATAAAAGATGATGAGTTTTGTCTGAATTATTTACGGCAAACATTGCATTAGTGCATGTACTGAAGAAGAACTGCAAAAGCTTCAAGGATAAAAGGGGAAGACATGTTAGAGGTAACTCCCACAGGCAAATCATAGTCAGCTGCTTCTAGATCCAGTTTGGTGAGAATCAAAGGAAAGAATTCAACATCATATGAGAGTATCTCAGATCCACGACAGAGATCATTCAGATCATTCATTGCTAATATAGATGAAGCAAAAGTACAATACAAGTTGGATCAACATGTAGAGTATGGAAGGAGAACAAGACTAGGAGGGTTGCAACTTTCTTCTTATTTCTTTTCCTCTTTCTTTTATTTTTCTCGACAAAGTAATTGAACAATCAATTAAATTATAAAACTTAAGTGCTAGTTTTAAAAGCCGTTACTTGAAGAAGTCAATTACTTAGAAATAGGTGGAGACAAGCAAAATAAAAGGTTTTATTTCCGATTATAAATCATGCATGTCATGCAAAGAGGAATTCCAGGAGGAAAATTGCGAGTTGTTTCCCTTTTCATAGCTTCCACATGCGGGAATTCATTTAAAGCTTCCTATTTGTAATTGCCCTTTATACACTATAAATAGAGGAAGAACCTACGGGTTAAAGGATCGGAATTTGTAATCAACATTCTTGTGTTCCAGACTTTGAGCTGAGACCCTTGATAGCTTTCTGCAAGCAGAGGAATAGAGAAGAGATTTCTCGGAGAACTTTGTGTCAACGGTGCATTCGTCTCGTATTTATTTCTAGATCTATTCATAAACTTTGTGTTATTCTAGATCTAGATCTGAAAGTTTCCTTTGCTTTGAATTTTGTATTTCATGATCTATTTGTTTTAATCTATGTGCATGTGATCAACTCTGTGAACTATTGATTGGGTTGCACATCTTCTCTCCTTTCTTTCCGTTTCCTATTATTTTCCTCTTCTGCAGATTTTTCCTTTCTTTTACAGCTGCTTACTTGCTGCAAAACTGTCGAACTATGGTTCATGAACTATATAGTTAAAGTAAAACCAACAAATAAATATTAGAAAATTTAATTAACAAAATCTTACATGGGAGCCTCGGTGGTAAATGAGAGAGATTTATCTCCCTGATTGCCTAGGTTTTCAGTCAATGCAGAAATGTAGCCAACAAGTCTCTTTTTTAAAAACTGAATTGGGCCTTTTAATGTGTGCAGAGGATGGAATAACCTAAAAGTTATAGTTGAGAGATCTCGATAGAGTTGAGTCACCTATACGGGCGAGATAATTTCTTGTTATATGGAAGCCATTTTTTCAGAGATCAAATTATGTTCTATTTTTCCAGCCATGTAATTCTTTCCGTTTCTATGGTTGCACTATATGAAGATACTTTGAAAAAATTCCAAGTCAATCAAAGATTCATCCCTCTCTTACTTACTTAGTACATTTGTTACACAGTGATCGTAACCCAATCTACCTTTTTTCCTTAGAAGCTTTGAATGTCTTGTAGTTGCCTTTTAGAATAATAATTTTGGGCATTGCGGGTTTAATCCGATTTTGAATCTGTTCTAGTAGAGTTGTTTTGTGATTCTTGTGGGAAGGCAGATATTTATGTATTGGCTATACAAAAAGTTTTTCCCAACTCTTGTGAGGGGAAAGAAGAAAATTATCCCCACGAGTGAGATTGAGACGCTTGGTTGGTTCCTAGTGGACCAATCATCAAAGTTCTAGTGGTATTACAGGAGATAGTTTGTTTTCTTCCCCATTTGCATGTGAAGTCATTTTTCTTGAAAGAATTTGTTGAAGTTGTTTCTTGGAATAGCATCATGTCTATTTTGTCCTTTTAACTTTTCTTTGAGAAACCGATTGTAGTTGGGTATGTCAAGCCCTCTTTATTCCAAGAGATCATCTACATTAAGTAACTGGACTGGTTGAAGGGTTCCTTCCTCTTGTATCATGGCTAGGGATGTTGGATTTTTATCCCTTTGTGGTCTTGACTTTGTTCATGTCACTTCCTCATCTGTGGTGATTGTATCAAGGAGGTCTTTCTTTTTCTCTGCATAGTATAAGCTGTTTTTCCTCCCAAAACTGCAGATTTTCTGGGATTAAATTTGTCTTGGAGCTCTGTTTTTCAGTGCTATTTTATGTTTTGGCTGGGAGGAAAATGAATTATCTTTTGATGTGAATGTGGGAGGGTGTTGAGACCTACCTTTGAGAGGATCTTTTCTGATTTGCAGGATATTGTAGAGCATTTGCATTTGGTGATACAATAGCTGGCATACTCTCTACATATTCCAATTACTTTGTGTCTAATATCCACAAGTTCTGCGAATTGGTTTGGTTGAAGGATTTGACCTGATGTTTGTTGAGAGCATGTACCTTTTCTCACATAATTTATTTGAAATTTGCCTCCATGCTATTGATCCTATAATGAGTGCTGATCTTGCTGATGTGTAGAGATTTTCAGTTCTCCTTTGGCTGATATGCCTTTTCCTCCATTTGTTCATTTTGCAGATCTTGTGTCTGTTTTTTTGTGGATATTGTGTGATCTGAAAAGGGCACACTTGAGCTCCACGACCGTGTTCATGGTAGATTCTCCAACGGAAAGGGTATTTTAATTGTTTGTGGGTTGCCCCCATTTTATTCCTCCTCCCATAACAAGATTTGGCCTACGGGAGGGTTTTTTCCTGGTGATGATTTACATGCCCTTGTATAGTTTAAGAATCCCAGATTTTGTGTGAAATCAGTAGAGGAAATGTACTGTCTTATGGTGCTCCCTATTTTTAGAGAAAAGTCTTGTGAATATTCACTAGGCAGTAAAGGGGGAGGCATACCCCATTTGGGACATTTGTGGGAAGGTCTTTTGTTGGATTGGAAGTAGGAGACCAGTGTTTCATAAAGAGGCCTGAGCTGGTCTTTTGTCGGATTGAAAGTAAGAGATCACTATTTCATAAAGAGGCCCAAATTTAGTTTGGGCTGAAAAATGTATGGATGATCCACCTACTTTGATCAACTACATAAGTGACATAATTTCATCGTTTCTTTGAGTGGGTCTTGGCTGAAGTATCCCTTGTAGGATATCCCTTGAAATTCACAAAATATATAAAAATAACAGTGAACTGAAATTCTGATTTTTAGGACAGCAATATGTAGAAACAAAGAAAAATTTGTATTTTCCGAATAATAATTTCTAACACCACCGGAAGCTTCAAATAACTTAGAAAATATGTAGAACAATAAACAAGAGAGATATAATTTTATCTCTCGATCTGATTTTATTTATTTTTTTACTGCTGAAACTGCCTAAAAATTCCAAAAATTCACAAGGAGCTGAAATGATCTTTATAAATTCTGAAATTCGGACAACAATATATTTAAATCATAACGAATTAGATCCAACTTGGAAAACTGAAAAACTCCAACCAGAAACCCTAGAAAACACTGCTGCAAAACCCTAAGTAAGTAGATCTGAAAATAAATAAAGCCCAAACTGAATGAAACTCCCTGGGAATTCGCCAAGCTTGCCTCAAATGCTGGGAATAATCTGATCTGTAGATGGCTGAAGTATGGACCAAATAATCTCTCTCCGACACTGAGCAAACCCTTGAAATTCTCTGATAATTCTGATCTGAAAATTTGATTTGAATGAAGCTCCAAATTAGCAAACTAGGGAGGATCTCTCACCACCGAAGAGTGCTCTGCTAGCTAGGAGTGGATCTCTCACCACCGAAGGTAGGGTTCTTGTGGGATCTTACTCCACAAGCAAAAAACATGCAACTAGCAATGACTTCAATATCCAAAAAGAGTGAGTGTATGAATGAATGCACTTTTCTCTCCCAAGCACTTCCGTGTATAACTTTTTATTGCAACAAAGGGCCCTAAATAACCCTAATCGACCTTCTTGGGGAAAATCCACATAATAATAAAATAACTAAAGTTACTTTATCACCACTATGCCAAAAGTACACTTAAGTTACCCCAATGAAGATAGAAAATAAAGTACCATATACTCACCCATCACTTAAGTCATCAACAAAATATAACATAAAGTACCTTAGGGGAGCATCACACAACCTTATTTCAGTTAAGTCACCTCAAAGTACGTGTCCAACATTGAAACATAACCTATAAGTGAAATGAAGGTGCAAACCATACCCAATAACCATCAACGTCACTAGCACCTTGGGCATGATCAAGGCTAAGATGGATGAAAAGCCTTATAGGCCATCTGCTCGGAATTGGGGACATTACATTGGCTAAGCCTTATCTGCCATGTAGGACATATTAAGACCGAGATTATCATTTATGAGGCATATGTATGTATAAGATATTGAAATATAACAAGATAAAAACTGCCATAGGATACATTTTCACCCAATGCACTATTTGGATTAGTAATGGAAATAACCATAGCTTAATCATGCATCTTTAGGAGAGAGCAATAATTGAAGTACAGTTCAATCTTATAAAATAATCTACATATGGTATGAACATTGATAAGCTATAAAATGTTATTTGCTAAAGACTTGGGGTATCCTTTTGAGAACTGGTTTGGTATTGTACCTTGGTAATTGTTGCTACAATATATGCCCCAAGTGTGTCTTTACCAAAGTGAGGTAGGCTAAATGTTGTTTCACTATAAATCGTGAATTTAGATTGTTGTTGGATTCATAGGCTTAGATTGTATCCTGCATAAGTATATAGTAATTACTCTAAAAGTTGGCAAGCTTGAAAATTCCAATCTTATAATTGCTTCGTTTAAGAAAATCATTTGTGTTGGTTACGGGATCGGTCCTTAGATTTTCATGCACTTTGTGCCCTATATGCGATAACAGGTACTTTTTCATCTTTTTCGTATATTTATTGGATTTTATATAATAATTGTTATTTCTCATGGATTGTGTTTATCATTTGTTTATGTGATCTCTTTTTCTAATCTCCGTAATTTTCTTGGCATTCTCCTTGCATTGTCATATTTTATGGAAATGTGTTGATTCACATGGCATTGTTGACAAGATTGATTTCTACTCATCAGTCTTAAGTGCCAATTCGATTTAGGAAATAAGTTATTTTAACAGTGTTAAGTTCTTTCTCTGTCTCTATCTCTCTACCTTTGGTGCATGTATTAATTGTAAAATTGAGAAGCAAACCTTGGTATTGCAGATGTTACTCTTATAACATCATTGCGAGATGGGATGAATCTTGTGAGTTATGAATTTGTAGCATGTCAGAACTCAAAGAAAGGGGTGCTTATCCTCAGTGAGGTATGGACTGTTATATTTAGTTCATAATTCTATGAATAACAATGTTCTTCAACTGCCTCGGGGTAATTCTCATACTATTATGGTCGTTTGTGATGTAGTATCCTTCTTTAAATGTTTCGTAAGAATATCCATGTTTAAGATGTTTTTAATTTACTCAGTATGCTCTTTTTTTGGCGATGATGATTAAAAGATTAGTCAACCTTCACTATTAATTAATATGAATTTGTTTACAAAGCAAAAGATAATATTGTTATAAGGTAATAAGTGATTTAAACAAGAGCAAGATTGTCGATCTTGTTTTTACATTTTTAATATTAAAAGACAGATATTGTGCATTGCAGTCAAGTTAGAAGCTAATGCAATTTCTTGAGGTGTACTCTGTTATACAAAAACAAATAAATAAACACTTTATCAAGTCCTTCTGTACGTACTTAAAGAACTTAGGAATATTAGTTTTCACCTTAATCTAAAGAGGAATTTTTATGCATGTTTTGGCCCATAAATTCTGCAGGTTTTTTTTTCTTAGTCTTTGTCTGCCAAACCTTTCAACTGTTTTCTATGTTCTAACTTATTAGTAGTATAAAGTGTGCTCGATTTCTATGCAAAATAGAAAAGTATTTACAGGTAATTCCAAACATTTGGTTACTTCTTGCATGAAGGACAAAGGTGTCATGGCATATAGTTGCTTGCACTTTTCTTTAATTTTTAAAAAGAACTGTTAAAAGCTAAAGTTCATAAAAGTATGATCTTTGGCTTATATGGGTTCACACACCAAGGTTTTTCACTTCTCTTTGAGGTTCTACACCATCTTCCTTAGGCTTCCGAAACAGCTTTTGTGTTGTCTTGTACCATGGTTCCACTCCCCCTTCGCCCTCCCCACCCTGTGCCCCTGTCCCCCACCAAGACTTATTCCTAGATATCCCTAGCCTTCAATCTGATTATCGGTTACATTTGTTTCTGATTTCTCACTGGCCTCTTTGTAGAGTTGAATGTTTTTAAAAAGTAACTTTAAAAGAAACTTATGTTCTATCAATAACACTCCACTTATAGTGTGCGAGATACTTCTTTGCATTTCTTTGTATAGTGTGTCATATGTGATTACAAGTTTGCAATTATTCACCTTAGCTTCATCCTTTCTATGTATCTTTGGTCTCATTATGATCTGTACTTCGCACTATGAAGAACTTGTAGGTTGCCTAGTTAGAATAAACAAGAATAATCAACAATAGTATAATTGTAAAAACAAATAATCTAAAGCAGCTCAAGATATCTGGAACAATGAATATATTTATTAGTACCAAGAGTGCGTAGGACAATAAACAGGAGTCCAAAGTCATTGCACATGAGATTGTCATTGTTCCAGAGGCACAAATTGCAAATTAAAGACAGGCAACAAGTGATAGTTCTCAATTGACGGAAGACGTGCACTTAGAGCAAGGGCATCAAAAACAGGGTTTTCTGTTGTATGATGACTGTATGGCTATTGAAGCTAACATTTCGTACAGTACAATTGCTTTTGGATGTGCAACAATAGGAACACGGCCCCTACAACATACAACTGCCTTCATATTTAAGGGTCTGCTTAAAAAAATGTCAGTCATACAACTGACATCAGACCTACCAATTCAAGTCTGTCAATGGGAGACACATGAAAAATACTTGAGGTCAATAAGCAACATATATTTAAAGTTGTCTTTGAAATATGTATTTCTTATTGACCTCAAGTATTTTTCAGGAGTTAGGGTCGCAGATATGACTGTCAGCCATACAGCTGACATCAGGCCTCTTTGAAATATGTGTTGCTTGTCGATCTCAAGTATTTTCCCAATGTCTCCCATTGGCAGATTTGTATTGATAGGTCTGATGTCAGTTGTATGACTATCAGTCATATAACCAGACCCTTAAACATTGTTGTCGCCCTCAAAATTCCCCTCTTTTGAAGTCAAGTTTCAAATTTTTGAGTTTGTACCTTGGAGTATTGGATCACGTCGAGCTTGACATTGTTTGTAGTTTTCCCATTCATGGAGAACAATTTGAAAGTCGGGCATATTGGTGAAGTTTCTTCCGCAATCGGGAATGACAGGGTATCTTCCCTGTTAATTTTTGCCCTTGCATCCACGGGTAGTACGTGGATATTCCTAATTGGATACGGCATGGCCATGTTTCAAGCGACAACGGAAGCCTCCACGTGCCTCATCGGCGCAACTTCAAGAGTCAAAGCCGGGTAGTTCTCAAATTTGCGCTTGATCCTTCACGTGTCCTGAGTCCAAAAGAGAAAGAGCCGATCGTTAAAATTGACTAAGTATGGGCGGGTTGGCGAAGTCTCCACGTGCCTTAACGGTGCCATTTCGGAAGTGAAATCAAAGGGTCAATCTTCAAATGAGCGCCAGCTCACCACATGGTGAAAGTCAATGGAGAGACAGAGTTGGCCATTGAAAAGTCCGAGACCGGCGGAAGGAGACATGTGTCAGCTTGGTACAATTTTAAGAGGCGTTTCCAAAATGGAAACTCAAATGAGTGCCAACCCTCCACGTGTCTAGGGGTCAACATAGGTCAAGTAGGAAATAGGCCCGAATCGGCTAAGTATAAAGGAACAGCAGAGCTCTCCACGTGTCAGCCTAACGCAACTTTAAAGGCAAAAATGCAAAAGGCGTTCGTAGGCCCGCTCCAATCAATTCCTTCCACGTGGGCGGCCCAAATTTAAAGTTGTAGAAGCAAATCAAATGGCCCATGTTTTAATTGGCGAAATAATGAAATGGCCGTATATTTAAAAACCTATTTTTTTCTGCCATTAACGTTTCTTTGCAAATCAAGAATTCGAAAGGGTGTGGATGATTGGAATAAGTTGTAATTGTTTCTTGCTTGCTCAAGGAAGTTGTAACCGTCTCTTGCGAGCTATATCATGAGCTTTCAAAGCCATTGTACGGGTTGGAATTTTGATATTCTGAAACTATAATTTCGAATTGGAAGAAATCAATACAAAGGTTTTCCCCTTTTTCCTTTGTTTTCTCTTTCCTTCTTGCTCTGATCTGTGAATCATTTAATCCTTGCATGCTTAGAAACTTTGTGTTCTAGTTTATACAATCTCAAGAACTTTGAGTTTGCGGATTGTGCCCGTTATAAATGTGAATGGTTCTATTCTATATCTCATTTGCTCAATACATATAAGGGTTTTCTTTGCCATCTCTTTTCCCTGAAAGTATTGTCTTCTTCTGCCTCCCTCCTCTCTTCAAGTCTTCTATCCTCATGTATTGATAACTTTCTAGGCATAAAGCACATTTCAAGATATCGGGAAACCACCATTGAATGAAAGATTGTGTATTTGTACATAGGTTTTGCCCCTGCTTTCAATAAGGGAACCTCTCCCATTAAAGAGGAGGGACTTGCTTGTCCCTTGACTGTGGTTTCATTCCAAGTGCAAATCTGAAACCCAACAAACATGAAGGGAGATGTTTGTTTGTAAGGCCATGTTGTGCTGTTGTACATCCAAAAGCAGTTGTATCATATGACATGTTAGTTTCAATAGCTGTACAGTCACTGTACTACAGAAAACCGTATTTTTGATGCCCTTGTTCTAAGTGCACATGCCTATGGTTGATTGCAAACTTTTATTTGTTGTGCCTGTCTTCAGCTAAGTCTGCCAATTGGAATTTTACCTTTTCCTCAGAATATCCTTGCTCTCTTTCCTGAATTTGAAGTTAGTGTGTATCTGTAGTAAATCAAATTGTTAATTAACCTTGCTTGGCAGTGGCTGACTTTTGGTTGGCAGGCATCTTCTTTTCTGCTCACTGGTTGGTCCTCTTCTTCGTCACTCATTTGGTAGTCATGTTCTCTAACCAAGCTTACATTGACATCAAGGTTCTTAGGCTTCAAATTTCATGATCATTGGGATTCTTCATCTCATGTTTGTCATATTGCTCAACAACTCAATATCATAAATCTTCAAATTGATGGCAAAGAGAACTCAATCTTCGAGAAAATAAAAACCAACCATACTTGGGTGATTTGCCACAAGAGGTAATGTAGGATCCACCTCTTGTTTTGCACTTTGTACTCACAACTACACTGTCAAGGCTCAATTTCTTTATACTTCTTTCAGGCTGGACACCATCCTTTTTTCCTTATTGCCCTATAAATTTTGTTTTCACTTATGTCCTCTTTGGGAAGAATCTCCTATTCTCATGTTACCAAACTTAAATGGCATTTCTATTAAAAATTGAGGGATTACATTTTCTCTCAGCCATTGCTAACTTTCAATGCTCTCATATTTTGGTAGAAGAATGAGACATTTGCCGTAGCAGCAAATCCTTGTTGTATCAAAGTGGCCCGCCACCCTTAACTTCCTAAACCAAACTTCGAGAAACACTCGTAATATCTATGGATTCACTTTTGGTAGGATGGTGATCCAAGGACTCTTGATTTCTTGGTCATCCTTGGACTGCAAGATCCTCCTCTTGAATGAAAATAGTGTTGTATGCTCCCGAGCATTCCTAGACGTATTTTCACCCACTCATACCCAACCTTGAACAATCCTTGCAGCCTAGATTTGTGCCTCCCTGGTAGGCCTTGGATGCGGGTTGCTCTTTGCTCCGGTTTTCTCAAATTCTCATTTCCATCTATGTTGTTAGGATACGGATACGGGTTCGATACGCGGATATGTCAATTTTAAAAAACCCTTGGGTACAATACGCCTTGGATATGTCTCGTATATATATATATATATATATATATATACTCATTTTACTCATTTTTTAGTCCATAAAAAACTGAAATAGTAATACAAAACTTGAATCAATGTTCAAAACATCCAATATACTTAAGACTTTACATTTTCATTGATCATGTGGCTGCCATACATATGATATACGAATATCATGTCAACATGAATACAAACAAAACTTGAAAAATATACTAGGATCAATGTTCAAATTTTCAAAACATACAATATACTTAAGATTTTACATTTCATTGATCATGTGGACAGAAGGTTGTGGGTTCCAATTTTTTTCCCACAATTTTATTTCGAATCCAGACACATTGCTGCAGTTAAATTAATATCATTATGTTAAACCATAATATTCAACATATGAACGCACTGGATATTTACTTTCAGCTGGCCCTTTGTATGGGTTGGAATGTGGATTTGTTCCAAGAAAAATTGTTTGCAACATTCGTGTATGTAGTTTAATAATATAATGTGTTGTCACTTGTGATTTGGTAAATATCTATTTATTTGAAAATGACAAATAAAAACATTCAGTGGTTCTCTCATTTCATTATATTTGAGAACGCAAGACAAAATAAGTCGAGGAAAAAAAGAGGCCCCTATACTTCAAAATTCAAATGAACCAACTGCTTTCATGAATATATTTATAGTTAATGTCAAAAACATAATTTTTTTTAATGCCTTAAAACCGTATTTCTCGGGTTCGCCGTGGGTATGTCCGGGTTCTTCCGGCACGCGTTTGGACGCATACCCGTGGCATACTGGATGTACCTTGTACATATCCGTACCCTTACCTTGATGTATCTGCACCGGATACGTATCGTAGGGGACGGGGTTGGAGGATGAACCCGCAACGTAGATTTCCATATCCTAAAACCCGAGGACTTCATGTTTGTAGATCTTTAAACCACTCAAAAATATTTGCTTAACTTCAATATATCTTTGTAGGATCTTTATTCTATTGGTCATGTGGCTATTCTATTTGTATCAATTTTCCTTGGGGCTGTTCTCGCATGTTCCTCATTTGTTCATTAACCATTCTCTTCTCGTTTGGTATCTATATTTACGAGTTGAGAACTTCAATAGACAACACTCTTGCAGGTAATGGTTGAGAAGTAATGTTCCCTTTCGGCTCTAATTGAAAAAAGGAAAATAGCGCAAACCCCAATAGATAGTAAATTGAATTTTATTATGACAGGAATTGAAAATTTTGATAGGAGTGAACAATCGTTTGATTTTTATAACAGCAAGGAGAATGCAAAGTAATTCTTCAAAATGCATCATTCACACCATCCAAAACACAAGGACACTTAAAATATTTTAGAACCAATATTATTAACTAGTGTTTAAAACCGGTCGAATCGGGAATCGAACCGGCCGGTTTGACCGGTTCAATATTTTTAGGCACAAACCAAGATAAAAATGGACCGTTCGATTGGTTTGGTACGAACTGGTCCGGTTTTGACTTGAATTGTCCGATTCGTGCAAAGACGCATGCATACGACGTTGAGTATAAAAATTCATTTTTTTAATTAAAATTTCTACTTTTAACACCTTACTTGGAGTTCGTGCCATTTTTCTATAAACACCTTTCTTACATGTTATATAGTATATACATGAGCAAACTTTGCATATTTTGTGTGTAATTGTTGGAATCATGGTTTCTAATCTTTCAAATATATTGTTTTCATTAAAAATATAATTTTTTATGTGTTTTTAGTAAACCGGTTCATAAAGTTTGAACCGATCTGTTCGGTTCACCCAACCTCGACCAATTTTGAGTCTGGTTCCGATTTTTAAAACATTGATATTAACCAAGAAATCAGCCTTCAAACCCCAACTGGAAATTATTTAATTAAATAAAATAACAATAGAGAACACCCTTACAAAAGTGGCTGGAAATGAATGATTCCAAGCCCAAAATCAAGTCCAAATATAGATTTTGGCTGCTAAAAATACAAGGAATGCAATGATGGATGAGTTGGATGTCGCCGTGCTATGAAACCTCATAACTCGACAAGGTGGGTCGCTCCAATAGGAGAGGGGCTGAAAATCACTGTAGAATCAAACCCTAGTTGAAAATCTGCAAAATCAATCTTCTTGAAGCTCTTTGAAAACTACGGGATGGAGAATCATCAATGAATTGAAGTGTTTTCGTTCTTTAATCAAACATGGAAGGTTTTCATCCTCCTTAATAGCCGCATCAAAGGATTTTTGCCCTTAAGTGGAAGTAGTTGAGCAATCAGCCCAAAAACCATGCAATGTTAATTTTAGACAAGACGATGATGCACAAATGAGCCAAATGACCCCTTTTATACCTTGTTGTGGCGCAAAACCCAATTAGAAAGCTTCCAATTAGGACCAACCTCATAATGGATACTTTTCTTTTATTTTTCTTTGGCTTTTCACCTTCTTAACCCAACTGACCTGACTTTATGTAGAAAACTATTAAAGAAGAATGCAATGCTCACGAAAATAACAGCTATATCAGCTACTATCAGCCTACTATACCTTGTTGTGGTTTGACCTAATGGCACTTTGGTCAACTGCTATATCAGCTACCGTGAGCTCTCCCTTGTGCTTTCCTTCTGCCTGGACGGGACAGATAACTCAGCGAACTTCGTCTTGATTCCTCAATAATGAACCTAGAAGCCATTTTGGCAATTTTAGGTCTTCTATATCTTCCACCCAAACTCGTGGAGCAGTGAAAGTCGTGTTCTTCCAGGTGATCTTCTCTCGGCTTCGGGATCGTTTGCAAAGCTAACCATGATAAAAATTGTTTCTTGGGGAATGAGAAGTCGCCGAGTGCACCACCATCTCATGCTCGACAAAGCTCTATCGAATTTGCCACCGTGTTATGACTCGCCACCCTCTGAATTGTCCAAAGACACTGTTTTTTCAAACTTAGCCATCTGTGCTTTCAACTTCTCCGCATGGATAGGTGAAGACCTGAGTGGTCGAGGAGAAAATACAAATGACGTTGGATTCAAAGGAGGAACAACAAGATCACTTTGAGGTTCTGGGGCTGTTGAAGTGCTATGAGTTGATGTTGGAGAAGCTGGAACTGACACGATAGCTGTAGATTTGGCCTTCTCCTATATGTGATACTTGTTGTGAACTTTAATCTTTTCCGACCTTCTGCTGCTTTCACCTTCGTGCTTTCTTTTACTGGAGTCTCCTGTGGTAAAGTTGCCTGTGATCTAATTCATCAAAGCTTCATCTAGGCAATACCCCTTTTCACAAGAAATTACCAAGTGTTAACTAGAATCGGAAGATCTTTCTTCAATCGTCTAGACAACCACCAATGTTTTCTTGAAGAACAACTCTATCTCCTCCCATCTGATGATACGAGTCAAGTATCACATGCCCATCATTTGCGAGATCTGCAGGTATCCGTGCCAAACCATAATTAGACACTTGTTGCGTCGATAACTTGTTGAAGTCTTTCTTTCTGACTTCATACTCGTTTTTGCACTTCATCCAAAAGTCCTCCAACGAAGGCACATGTGAGTATTCCTGGGAGATTGTCTTCCTCGCTACTCCATATGGGTCAAAGTTCAGCCGTGCTGGGAAGAACTCAGGCTCATACTCAGAAAACATTTCAGCTTCGACTCCTCTAGCTTTGTGGATGCTCTGGCAGCTGTAGTAACCCACTGTGACTGAAAAGAAACTTGTAGACTTGTGTTGCTTTGATTGTAAGTCATGCATCTCCATGAGCTGTCTGCACAACTCCATGATGACCCACTTGTCATTTGGATACCTCGGCAACTTTACTGGTTCTCCCAAAAAGCCAATTACCCGAGATAGGTGAAGTCTGCAAACTGGATGAAAATGTAGCCATGCTGAGATACAACTTCCCAAGCTTCTTTGCTCACCCTGTTGGTCTTTAGATCACTATTTAATTTGCAGATGAATTCATAGAAGAACCCATCGTTGACCACTTTGTAATCTTTGTGGCATTCAGGACTTCAACTGTGGGTGGCACTCAAAGATAGGATCTTTCGCCAGTACGCCCCGTCTATCCAGCTTGGAAAATATGCCTGTGCGAGGCTACTGCATATACCAGGTATGAAGTCATTTTGAAGCTATAAGTCCGCCTCACACTCCGAAGTTGCTCACCGATTCTATCACTGATGATCTCTGCCCAATTGATTATCGAATCAGCTCTGTTGATCTCGATAGTTCTTACGAAAGCATACACCCATGAGCGAAAGTTGTGAGTATTGGCTTCTCTACTTATCCTGCAAAGCAATTTAGTGATATCATCCATCTGCTGCACCAAGTTGGATCGTGGAAGAGTTCTCGAGAATTTTGATGGAGACCTGGGCTTCTTCATATATCTGCTATTCATTATGCCCACGCAATCTGCTTTGTGTTTCTCCCATTTGTTGCCTGCATCTAGCATGATGATTGCAATCACCACCATTCGTGTTGGAATCTTCAGATAATAATTGATAAATTGTGCATCTAGCCTAATAATTGTCTTTCCCGCAACATCTCGGATTGTCTGGAAAGAGGATGATATGATCTAGCACATTCCATGACAAATTCGGGCAACTAAGCTGTGACTGGGAATGCCGATGCTTGAATAATTCCACTGCTTTTCATTGCCTGCATGATAAATGTCTTTCCGGCCCTGGATTTGTAAATTGTTTCGAGATGGGTTTTGGGCCGTGTGTCGTGTCATTGATATCGTGAAATCTTAGCTTATGCATGATTCTCACTTGAACCTTCCCTTTCATCTCGCTTCATCATGGCTAGAGCAATCTTTGTTTGAGCAATCTTTGTCTGTGTTATTTTTCTTTTAATCCTGCCGGAATTCTTTATAACTGGATCAATTCGTGCAGATCTAGCAATTTCTTCAGATTCGGAAGATATATTCAATGTACCTGACATTGATTTGAACTCCCTTTCACTTGTATGAACACCTGTGATGAATACCTATAATTATTTCAGACAAAGATGAAGTCCAGAGCATGAATACCTGATTTCTATCACCGAAAATCTGCATATGAAGTTTGCTGCCCTAAAATTTGAGGCTTTGTTTGCATGCAAAGCATAAATATTTTTAAATTCACGGGCAGTTATAAAGCAACATGTAGATAATTATCACAGCATAAATCAAGCCATTCCAACCCTAGGCGCCAAACCTTGAAGCTTCACGGCAATGAAAAACACCTCCAAATGCACAAATCCTCCTTTCTTTAGCGCCAAAACTGTCCGGGCTGCAATCCTTAGCAAAAAGAATTAATTGCTTCTTCATTATGGTAGCCCATGCTTATATAACCCTCAAAGCATTCTATTTCTAATAATTGTCCATTCTATTCCTAGCAATTAATTAATAAACAAATATGTTTATTCACCCAAATTGGGCGCCCAATTTTGCATGCTGCTGGCTGCCATTAAATAAATTTATTTTATTTATTTTTAGCATGCATCCTTCAGTTGTCTTTGGCTTGACCTTTTGCTTTGACTTTCTATTCATTCATGGTGCCAAAATTAGGCAGAAAAGCTATTAATAAATACCATTAAAAGCATTGTTTAATGCCCAAATAGGTTGCACTTTTTGGCAGGGCTGATTTCTAAATATAGGAAGTCAACTTTGATGGGATTGTTTACCCTGCACTGCAGCTCCAAAAATCCCTTCTTTCACTTAACCTGTTTGACTTCCATAATGGGGATTTTTACCCTGCAAGGTAGGTAAGAAATTCCCGCCTGTCTGCCACTGCCAAAATTCCCATTATTAAATTAAAATATCTCCCAAAAAGTGCGACTTGCATTAAAATTAGCCCCCTTTGATAAAGTGCGACTTGCATGGGTGAATAAATCTCTTTGGTGGGAAAAGTTAGCCTGTCAGGCAGACAAAAAAATTCCCATCGGTGCTTTAAGTGATTTTTCTTTATTTTATAATGGGAATTTTCACCTGCAAGTGTAAGAAATTCACCGCCCGTCGCCTCTAATTTTCCCATCGCAGCTTAAGTGACTTTGACTTCATGGGAAAAATTACCCTGCAAGGCAGATAAGAAATTCCCGCCTGCCTGCAACTACCAAAAATCCCATTGCAGCTTACACTCATTAATTCTAGAAAATGCGACTTGCTTGGGAGAGGCTTTTTGTGCATGACTTCATCTTTTTGGTCAGAAGCTTGCATTTTGAGGTTGATTCCTTCAGTGTTTGTGTCGGTAGATGATCTCCGATGCTTGGAAATTGAACAAACTATCTTGCGAAGGAATTGACCTAGGGAATTTCACAGAGAAACTGTAGAGAAAACCGGAGAAAAGCGTAAAAGTAAATAAAAGCGAAAAACGTTTGCTGAAGTTGCAGACAATGCCCTAAATTCATTCCTGGTAAAAACCCTATTGAGATGAGTGAATACTGGGATGAAAAACTTTAACAGGATTCAATTGGAGCACAATTTACTTCAAACAAGGCATTATTTATTCAATAAATAATTAAATAAAAATTTCCTGCAGACAAAACTTGGCGGAGGGATAAAATGAGTTTGGGCATCTGGGTATTTGTCAAAATTGGCTCATATGATTCACTGAGAATATCCTAACATAATACAAACATCTTTTGGCAATAAAAACACAAAAAGACCCGCTATTTTAAAAGAATGATTTTTTTTTAATGGTTAGTCCCAAATTTCAGTGGTAAAACTGGGGACACTAGTTTTATTGACAGTTTCCTCCCTTACACTTTAGATGCCCTTTATAATCTCCTCGTTAGGTAAGGAGTGATTAAAAGAGTTGTAATGGTGGACATTATCGGCAACATAGTAAGGTCACTTGGTTCTTCCATGTTTGACTACCTTGTCTTAAGATTGCCTTTTATGTGGAGCATTTGTTGAAGATTAGTGATGATATCATCATCCATCCCGATTGTGTCCAATGCCACTAGACTCATGGCAATGAGATGCCTATCGATTAAGACACAGCATTATCTAAGCAATTATGGATTGAGATAACCACCATATTCCTTTGGGGTGATTAGGATTTTGCCCCTTTGTTCTTTCCGGGGATGGAAACTAAGGAACAATTTATTTTGGATGTCCTACTTACAATGAGATTCAATGGAGTTTATTGCCCTATATAGAGACTTTCGAGGATCACTTGCTACTGTTTTCATTTTGAACACGACATATGTTTGGCTATATACCTCCTGAAGCAATTACTCTCATGCATTAGACACTTTAAAGATCCCCAGGACTACTAGATTGATCACCCGCATCTTTCCTCTCCGATTATTGGGGCTGCTAAGTGCTTGTTGGACACTTTTTGATCAATTAATCATGGAAATTGGAAGGCTACACCGCCAAATCGGCACCACCACTAACAACTAGTTTGAAATAACATGCAACCACTACTATTCAAACTTTCATGACCAGTCTGCAAGTGAAACGGTCAGTAACCAACAAGCGCTTACCCCCGTTAACCAACTCACCCGCATCTCCTTTCCTTGCTGGACACTATAATTGCTTGCATGGATGATGATAGATTAGTATGACCACATATTCCTCCTAGAGTATTGAGTGAGAGAGCTCCTCCTTCCCTTTCTCATGATAGACATGGTGGATTTGTTGTTCTTGGGCCTAGAAAGGCAACCACTCGGTTCTCCCAAAGTATTAAGCCACTTGAGCAAAACATATTGTCAATTTGTTGTGCTTTTGGGGATTATTGATCTTAGGTACGAGGAGAGCTTTTCATAGATGGGTTGTGTTCCTTTAGCTAAGGCTACTCACCTATTAAAATTATCAAGTCTTGTATTGGCTAAAAGATTTTAGTTTTGAAGAATGGTGGCTAAAAGATTTTGTTCCTAAGGCAAAACTTTTGAATAACATTGGTTCAGACCATTGGCTTGTGTCTATTGAGATAGGGAAATCATATTGGCATTATGTGCCCTTTTGATTCCAATTGATGTGGTTGCGACATGAGAATATCAAAAATTCTATCCAACAGTGGTGGGTGGAAGGAAAGCCAAGGTATGGTACTTAGATGTATTCCTTTGTTAAAAGGTTGGATTATCTTAAGTCCAAACTTAAGAAATGGAACTGGAGTGAATTTGGAGATATAAAGGTTAGGAAAACAAGTATTTTGGGAAAGAACAATCGTTAAACGCCGAGTTGATGAATGGGAACTTAGAGAGGAAATAATGTGGAAGCAAAAATCTAGAATCCAATGGTTAAATGAAGGAGATAAAAATTCTGCATTCTTCCATAAATCATTACTAGATAGAAGAGTGCATAATCATATTAATTCTTTGAAGAAAAAGAGGACAACAGATCTATTCTCTAGATGAAATGAAGCAAGAGGTTGTTATGTTTTTTACAGAATTATTCACAGCTCAACCTCTTAATTTAGAGAACCAGCAAAAAGTGTTAGATGTTCTGCCTCGGCTGATTTCTCAAGAGGAAAACGAACAGCTTATACAACCAATTATTGAACAGGAATTATATACACTGTCTTCAGTATGGAGAAAGGCAAAACACCTGGACCGGATGGATTCCCGATTGAATTCTATCAGACTTTCTGGGATATAATTAAGTATGATTTACTTAGTGTTGTGGAAGAGGCTAGAATATCAAAAGCTATGCTTAAGGAAATAAACAAAACATTCATCACTCTCATTCCGAAATTTGAGGATGTGGCTGAAATCTCGGGCTATAGGACGTACAACTTTATGCTAAGTTTTGTATAAAATTATCACAAAAGTTATGGTGAAAAGATTAAAACATTTTTTGCAAAAGATTATTTCCCCTGAACAAGAAGGGTTTGTTCCAAGACGTCAAATTCATGATGAAATTTCTTTGGCTCAAGTAATCTTGCATTCTATGGATCTCCAAAAATCATCTTATATGTTTATTAGATTGGATTTATTCAAAGCATATGATAGAGTGGACTAGAAGTTTCTTAGTCAGGTCTTAGCTAAATTTGTTTTTTTGATGATTGGATCAAATGGATAGAGGCGTGGTTAGCTACGGTCTCTTTCTTTGTGTTAGTTAATGGTACTCTTACTAATTTTTTGGAGCTTCTAGGGGAATAAGAGAGGGAGATCCTTTGTCGCCTTTTTTATTCATTATTTTGGTGGAATGTCGGGGAGACTAACGAATAGAGCTTGTCAAGAAAAAAAAAAATACAAGGTGTGCAGCTTGTAAAATCTCTAAGGCCTCTATCTCATTTTGCAGCTTGTTGATGATTCTACTTTGGTGGGAAAGCTACCCTAGTGGAACTAAACAATTTTCTAAAATCATTCAAGTGTTTTCTTCCGCACAGTCAACTAATCAATGAAACAAAATCAAGTATTATTTTTTTCACCGCTTTACACAACAACAGAAGAGAGAATTCTCAAGATCTTCCATTTCAAAAAGGTTCTCTTCCTATTAAATATCGGGAGTTCCTCTTGTTGCTAAACAGAGTAAAGATTGGGAGTGGCTAATAACAAAGATAAATGGTAAGATGCAAAATGGACAAATAAATGGCTATCTACAGTAGCCATAATGAATTTGGTTAAGGCTGTCCTTCAGGGTGTTCCAGTTTATGTTTCATCTATTGTCAATATTCCTAAATCAATTTTTAAAAAAATGATGTTATTTGTTAGACTTTTTTGTGGAATGGAACACAAAACCAGAACAAATGGTCATTAGTAAATAGGGACATCCTATGTTGCCCCCTAAAAGGAAGGTGGATTAGGCTTTAGATCAACAGTTAAACAAGCACATGCTCTTGTTGGTAAACTTTATTGGAGGCTGATCACATCTCCAAATGAATTGTGGGCTGTTAATATTAGAGCCAAATACATGGAAAATCATCCACCAGAACATATTATTAGATTGTCCCTTCCGAGAAGAGGATCTCCAATTCTGGTTGTTCTCAAAATGGGGGAAGGCATTATAAAAAAAAAGATCTTTTGGATAGTGAATAATGGGCATGAGGCTTACTTTTGGCTGGATTCATGGGATGGCCAGCCTCCTTTAATTCAACAATTTCCTCATTTATATAATCTTATGACAACAATGCATCAAAAAGGATGGACAAGAGTCATGCATTATACTAAACAAGCGTCTCTACCTTGGGAAATGGGCAGATGCTGGATACTTACTCATGAATGGCCTATTTTGGTTGGGCAGCAAGATCAAGTTTTGATTGAACATTTGTTAAAAAAGTATCCTCTTTCCTCATCTAATGAACCAGATTTAATAGGATGGGGAAATACTTCAGCAGGAGAATATACTGTTCATTTAGGATATGAGGCTTTAACTAAAAGCATCTCTCACCCTTTCCAAGCAATGTTTAAGCAGATATGGCAGCCAACTTTATGGCCCAAGGTCAGTTTTTTTATTTGGCTCTTGGTCCATGGTAGAATTCTAACAGGAGACAAACTTATGAAAAGAGGTTTCTATGGACCATTTAGATGCACATTATGTTGGAATGATGAGGAGACTAAACATCATCTTTTCTTCCAATGTTCGTGGGTGATACCTTTATGGCAATCTCTTGCTAATATGTTTTAGATACATTACTATAGAATTCACTCTTTTGAGCAATTGATGAAAGATTGGCAAAAAGGTATACCAAAGGAATAAAATTTACTCCCAGTTCTATGGACATGCATTTCTTTGTTAATTTGGAATATATGGAAGGAAAGAAATAAATGATTTTCCAGCAAGAGATTAAAGATAGGGGGTATGTCTGGATAAAAACTATAATTAATATGGCAGAAACTATCAAGAAAAAGGTTTCCCTTCCCTCTATTCTTACAATCGGAATGGGCTAATATATGTAAGGTTCTATAAGCTCCACTTTTCCTGTCTTTGAATTGACAAAGAGAGATGACAAAAGAAAACATGGGTTCCTCCTATGCAGTTTGGTTGTAATATCCCACTTCCGGGATCAGTGGGAGATGGCAACCAAACAAGTAGAATCAACACTAAAATGATCAAGCTCAGCCAACAAGGTTATGAAATAATTGTTACAATCTGATAATAACATAACAGCGAACAAATCCTCACATTCCCTTCACATAATATTGATGAAACCTTCTTATAGACTGCTGCTATGAACCCAAACACAGACTGCTGCAATAATACTGATTGTCGCACTCACATGAATGTAATAAACGCTGAACCAAGGTACCTGTTTGCTGCTCCCAGCCTGCAGATGAAATCAGGTCCAGATCGTAGTATCCAGGAGCTATATGATGCCCCGAGGCACACTAAACATTAGTCGATCTATCTAGTGAATATATCATATCAATGTAGGATGAATTGGCTGTTTCAAATGAATAATAAGGAGGCATATAAACTCAGATTTAGCACTTCTAGTGCAAGTCGCTGTAATAGAGACTTAGCACCGCTAAAAGCTCAATAGATCAGGCCCAAATAGACTCCCCAATCTCACCTGAACAGTTCACTGTCACTTAGAACTTCAAAACACCAACCAATCATGCAAAAACCAAGTCGCCAAGCATGGGAATGAGCAGCCACAAAGAGGAATACTTACTAAGAGAAATCGCTGTCAGTTTGCACACAGATTTACTCTAAAAACCAGTCACCAAACAATGGATGCAAATTGCTAGGGTTTAGCAAGATACATTAAATAGTTCGCTGATCATATAAGGCCCAAAATACACATTCAAATGCTTAATAACTTCCCAATGAAGTAGCTGGGTGTAGGAACAAAAAACCAGATTATTATCTATCAAATACTAACACCAAACTTGCCTTGAATAAGTCGCTGTAAAAAGAAGATAATATCATGCAACCAGCTGATCGATTCACATCAAATAATGCTCCAAAAACAGTCCACAAAACACCATGAGAAGTCGCTAGGGCTGGAATGAAACATACACCCAAGTCGACTTGCAATGGCACTCACAAACCAGCTGCTACAGTGATTCGCTACAGTAAAAACATGCAGATTTCAATGGCAAACTTCATCTAAAAATTAGCTAAAGCCAAAGACATGGATCTCACTTGAGATTGCACAAGTAACTTCTTCAAATTGATTCTCAATAACCAGCTATAAAGATCTCCCAAGCATGAGAGAGAGAAAACATCAATGGGCATGCATCCCAACTCCAAGCATGGAGTATCAAATAAATCTCATCATAACATAATAATAATAATGATCCTAGCACTCCTTTTATAAGCAAGGAGGCACAAAATTCGAAATCCCTAGGAGAGGGAAATTATTAAATAAAAGCAGTTTGTTTTCCCTAGGTGTGGCATCCCCTTTTCAAAGGGTGATTTTATCAATAAAAGCCACCTAAATATTTATTTAATTAATTCCCCATTTAATTTTTATATTTTGGGAATTAAATTAAATAATCTTCATAATTAAATAATTAAATAATTATTGCTCCAGGCAATAATATTTAATTATTTAATAAAAATGTTTCCTTTTGACATCCCGAAGCCCACAGGGAAGTATAGGCTAAGGGTCTTCAGAAATGGGGACATTACATTGGTAAATTGAATACGGATGGGGCTTCAGGAAATCAAGGGAATGTCTGCGATGGGGGTATTGGTAGAACTCATGACGGGAAAGTCACCTTTATGTTTGCTTTGAAAAGCTGGTACCACTACTAATAATATTGTTGAGGTTGGAGTTGTTTATTAGGGACTGCAAAAGGCTATTAAGTGTGGGCGGATTCAAGTGCAGGTGGAATTTGATTCCAAGATCATTGTTAGGATGTTGATCATTACTGAGAAACAAAGGAGCTCAAATTGGCAGATTGAGAGAGAAATAAATAAAATCAAAGGTCTGCAGGCACAATTTCAGACTATGCAAATCAGACATATTCCTAGAGAGAGAAATTAAGTTGTAGATGCATTGGCAAATTGGGCTCTGGATAATCATGATGTAATATTGTTGAGGTCAAAATTGTTTATCGGGGGACTGCAAGAGTCTATTAAGTGTGGGTGGGCTCAAGTGCAGGTGGAATCTGATTCCAAGATCATTGTTAGGATGCTGACCATTATTGAGAAACAAAGGAGCTCAAACTGACAGATTGAGAGAGAAATAAATAAAATCAAAGGTCTACAGGCACAATTTCAGACTATGCAAATCAGACATAATCCTAGAGAGAGAAATCAAGTTGCAGATGCATTAGCAAATTGGGCTCTGGATAATCATGATATAAGTTGCTATGGTGATCCTTCTCTATGGTGGCCTCAACGGGATCAGGAAGATATGAGAGCTATTATAAAATTAGACTATCCTTAATGATTTCTGTTATGTTTATTTTCCTTTATATTGCTCAGGATTGGACTAATTTCTTGAAGCTTGGCATAATTGTAATTGTAAAAATATATTTCCTTTGAAATATTATTTTTGCTTTTTATATAAAAAAAGTTATTGATGATAGTGCTGGTGCTTCTATTCCGTACTTCGATTATAATGTAATGTAGACTTGGGGCAACACCAATTGAGGAACTTTCTCTTCTTGATTGATATTTATGACACGGGGTCCTTTGCATGGCCATTTTAATATCTGTAACATTTTGGATATTCGTACTATCTATAATTCATGTTAATAAATAGATAGATTCTTGTCCTCTAGTTAGTTCGTAACACGTAGTATGATTGTAGAGCTTTTAATTTGGGCTCTCCCACGCTATTATAACATGATCTATTTGTGGAGTCCCAGTGACTTGCTTTGCTTGTGCACATTAAAATAATATCTTTCTTTGTTTGATCACTTTCCGTATTGGTCTTGAGTCTCTTCTGTCTGTCAGTTCTATGAACTGCTTTGTGGTTGATCTCTTTGTCCGTACAATGTCTTAGACAAATCTTCTCCACATACATCTCCTCCATTACCCTGGATTATCTAGGCAATGAAACCATAAATGTAGGTTTCACTAACTAGATTAAACTGTAATAAGTATCAACAGTTGTAGTGTAAACAAACAATGTAAAGTCCTCGGATACAACTCAATAAAAATTCAAAAAAATTCAATACAAAGCTTAGGTCAGACCAGACAAGGAGGTCCATCTTCAAAAAGAAGTCTATTTCTCACAAGGAGGTCCATATTCAATAAAGAATACATAACCAAATGTGGGCTCCATCTCAAGAAAAGGATAACAATAGAAGTAAGTAAAAACAAGGTCCCATCTCAGGTTAGGGAAAAGTAACAAGTTTGGGTTTCATCATTCAACAAGGAATTATAAAACTTCATTTTTTAATCAGTACAACATTTATGTGACAACAAATCATCTACGAAAAACACAATTGGTTATTATTTCAAGTACAACAATCAATGCTTATCATTAAATTTACTTAGAATTTCAAATTTGGTTAAAGAATCCACACAGGTCAAGATTTTCTTGTTCAGTATTGGATCTTATCAGTCAACAAAACAAATTTCTGTCATTGCAGCAGGTGCAATAATAAAAACAACAAATATGCTTGGTCAACACAACTGAAATCAGTTGGACAATGGTTGCTTTGGTCAAAACAACTGAAGCATCAATTTACAAAATTGTAAACCTCTGAGATTAGTCTTGGTTAATGTTATGGTCTTGTTGATGTGGTGGTAAGTTGATTCAGTTCCCAAGAGTTATAGGGGCAACACTCTAACTGAGGATTTAGATGTGTTATATGCATATGTGCAAGCAATATTTAGAATAGAGATGTATGGCTGTTTTTTCACAATCTGACTGCTATCTAATGCTACAAATATGTATACACAGATTCCAAAGATGCGTATGATTAAATATTTGTTATTTAAGTTGAAACAATTAAGATTCCACGAGTGACTCCTTGCCTTCCAATGGTTGCTTGGATTGACTGCAAGATATGTGGTATGTTGACAATTGTGCCGGCATGACCCAGGATTTGGAAGTTCAACATGGCATGGCGTAATGTGGTCTGGAGTATCCATGTGGCTGTTGTGGACTTTAGATGTTTTCCGCAAGGACTGAGTTGTGTGGTTTGTCTGTAGGTGTCGCACAGATGGCCAATATTGCCTTCGGAGCTATGTAGTGTGTATCTTGGTGCTTCGTATAATGCATATGGTGCTTCGTATAATGCATATGGTGCAAGAGATAGCATGATGGTCCTCGAAGTGCAAAGTTGCACAAATTTCCAAGACACTAAAGGTAAGATTACGGACCGGTGGAGGTGCACTCGGATTATTTTCCCTTTGTTGAGAAGAAATCGTTCTGATTATGTTAAGTTTAGGAAGCAAATGTGGAATCTTGGCATCTAGCTGATCTTTGGTAAACCATTTGCCTGGGCGATTGTTTTTACCTTCCTGAAAACTCTTTATACTGGCATGGAAAGGCTCCAATTTTACATGTTTTTGGGAATCTAATATGTTTATATCAGTTGAGGTTGTGATGCTATACATAGTGAATATGACACAATCTTCTCATGAGTTTGTGCAACAAGATTAGGGTGTGTAATCACTTCAAGAACTTGGTATCTTTTTCTTTCCCACTAAAATGATGATGCTTTGTGTACACAGCCCGGTGGCTATGTATGCATGTGTGCTTGAGAATTATATCAAAAGCATCAATTGGTGCTACATCACAAACTAGCACCTCTTTGAAAGGATGGTTATCATATGTAAAAAAAATTGGTGTATGATATGTATGCCATTGTTGCACAAAATCACTATCCAAAATTGTAAGGACACAAATGAGGCATGGGTGGATGAGATTCTTCATGCCACTGCATCCACAATTGTGAATGGAATACACATTGTGCTTCAACGTCTCGCATTTTATGTCTAACTGTTGCACCAAGGCAAGTAGCTTTTCGGTCCATGACTATTGCTTCTAGAGACGTATGGACTTTTGGGTTCTTCGCTAGCACGCACACAAACTTATTTGTGCATGGCTTTGTGAGTTCAAGTGGTTGTTGGTTATATGTTTCTCGTACCATTTACTTATCTTAGAATGTGTTTTCTTGTCTGAAGGTGTCTTCCTTGGCACAAAAATGTTTGCTTGTCCTTTATCTTTGATTTTTCCTCAATAATTGTCATGTAGCGATAGGTTCACATAGTGTCTTAACCTTGGCCAAATTTAGTTTGGACTGAGTGAATAGCCGTAGGGTGCTGCTGTACGTGATCTGAGTTGAATGGGACCAACTTTACATACAAGTCGTAGAAGCCATCATCGTAGGCATGGACTGATTGGCCATGTCCTTGTTGCAGTTGCTGTCAGTGAATATAGTGGCCATCATAAACATCCTCAGGATGATATTCATCCTTGAATGTTTCCAGGATTTTTCCTAGGTTGGTTCATATTTTTCTTTTGCGTGGTCTTTGTCTAAAAAAGTATGGGCTTGCCACCACTTCTTGACAAGTTAAGAAACTTGTAGAAGTGCAATCTTGACCTTTTCTTCATTAGAAAATTCATTCATAGTAAAATATGACTCTAACTGACCTAATCAGTTATGTACCGTATTTGCATTGATTTTTTCCACAAACACAAGAATCAATTTTGAAATTCAGGGGGCTCAACCGTCAAAACCTTTACCTAATGAGTGAGTGGATGGAAACCTGTTTGAGTCCAGGACTTCAACAAACTGGTCAAACAAAGATGTCTTTTGCTCTTGGAGAGCCTTTGCAATCTCACTCTTGATCATCTTGTGGACTTATTGTACTTCATTGTCTCTATCCATCTAAACATTTTTAAAATGACACAGGAGGTAATTTGAATGATCTCGTGGTTGGATGCAGAGCTTTAGATACTCCGACCTTGTTTGTTGGGACATACAAGATGAACAACTCTAATATAATACCAACTCTAATATAACCAATGAAACAAAACTTTAAATGAGGAACCAATATTAAACAATATTTAGAATAGAGAAAATAATGGATCAGGAGCAATTTTTAAATAATTAGTGTGTTATTTTCATGACATTACTCCTGAGGGAGATGCATGGTTATTTATTTTTTGCATGGTGCAGAGTTTTCACATGGGTGTTGTGGATTTTGGATGTTCTACTTATGCATTGGGACTAAGCTACACAGTTTGTCTGCAGCCTGCAGGTGCTGTGTAGATGGCTGATGCTGTGCACATGCCACAAACTAGCACATTATTGTGTAGGTTACACAGAATGTGCTGATGCAATATTGTGTTGTTTGTGGAGTTGCACTAAAATCTAGCTCACGGGGTCTTGCCTTACACCCCTCAATCATGCAAGTGCAACCGCTTGAATCATATTTGGGCTCCACCCCATTTTGGTTGAAGAGAACAATGTCGTCTATTGAGCTGCATAGGGTGTATCTTGGTGCTGTGTGGATTGCACATGGTGTGAGGGACTGCACAATGGTGCTCAGAGTGTGACATTGCACAAATTGTCAATGCACTCAAGGTAAGAGTCTTGACCTGTCGGACTGCACTCAGATCACAAATTGTAGGTTTTCCCAGAAGTCTTCTAGCTCTATCTGATGTGACAGCCAATAGCACGAACCCGCACTAGTTTTTGGTTTTTGTTGGTCAAATGCTGCAATGTATTGAATCCACATTGCATAAGGTTTTCTTATTCAATGTTAGATCTGATCAGTCATTAGAAAAAATTTCTGGTAGTCTCAACGAGCGCAACTTCAACTTGGCTTTTGTATTTGTTCGATTTCAATCTAGTTTATCTCTACATTATCTATGGTATTCTATCTTTTTAATTGGATTGTATTAATCAGATTTCGGTCTAGTGTTTTGTTCACATTTGCCAATCAAATGGATCCATTCTCAAAGGCTTGGATTATTTTGAAAGGACTTTTAGATTGTGTTCTTAATTTTTGTTCTTGTCTACTCTTATTTTTTATCTTTTAATAAAAGTTCAAACATGGCTAGCTTATATTGCAATTTCTAAATATGCTTATCATGCCAAAAATTTCTTCTTAGTTGCTAACTTCTGATTGACTGTTGTGCCAAAATCCGTTTTTCATCTAGTTTGGTCGATTTGAATAATCTCTCTTCCTACTTTCTTTGACATTGTTGATTCTCTATTGCTATCATCAAGATTGAATTAGAGAACCCATTGGCTGCTATGCTTCCTTCCATGCATTGGTGGAACAATGTAAACCCCATGACTATTTAAAAAGATGTTTAGTCAGACGATTTTTTGTTATTTTATGGAATGTCTCTCAAGTCTCTTATTTTGAAAGATGTTATGTATGCACATAGTACAGTTGGCAATTTCTTAGCCCAACATTGTTTCTCAATTTGACGCGTTTAGTAAATTATAGCCATGATCGATTCAATGCTTTAGATGTCCATTACCCCTGTGGGTAATAGGCTGTTGACTTACCGTGCTTAATCATTCGAATATACAACATTTCTATAATTACCTCTTCTAATAAGTGCAGCCTTTGATCACTATTTATATTTATTTGACATCCAAATCGAGTTCAACTTTTAAGACATGCACCCCTTTATCTTAATGCTGCAATACACTTTCCATTTAATGGTTGAAAATATGAAACTTCATATTTTCTCTTTGCTTACAATGTTGCGATGCAAAAAGATACCAATTGGGGTTTATTCTCTTGTTTTTCTAATTTCAAGAGGAAATTTGCTGAAATTTAAGTTGGCTTCCCAAATTTATTCAACACTTTTTTCTTTCAACTGAAATGGCAAATGAGTTGAGATTAGTAGTAGATATGTACATAGAATAGAAGGTTTTCCTTTACAAGTTAGGAAGACAATCTTTGGGGAAACAAAGCTTTAAAAGAAACTTTTCGCGTTGGCTCCAAGTTCTCTATTTTCTTATATTTGTTTTCAAATTTTAATTGTAGAAGTTGAATGTTCGGGGTTTTCTTTTTAATCTCTTAATGCAGTTGTTTGCTTTGAATGTTGGAGGTATTGATTTTTAATTTGATCCTTTATTGCATCAAGAGTTTATAGGCCATATTATATTTCCGGTTATTTTTGAGACGCAAAATAACCAAATCAACAACTGACATGCATCCCAAAATTGTTCATTCTAATGTATTCAAAGATTTATAGATGCTTCAATAGAGTTAATGAATGTATTGGTTGATAGGATATGGCCTCATGCATAGGTGAGGTCTCTTAGTTCTCATGGAGCTTTTGGAGGGGTTACGTGTGTATGGGATCCGAAGACGCTTACAATGTTAAACTCTTGTGGAAGCAAAGGAGTTCTGCTTTTACATGCTTATTCACGGGTGGATTCTCAACAACTTCTTTTCATTAATGTTTATGCCCCAACTTCTATGGAAGACAAATTATTACAATGGCAACATATTGAATTTATGATCAGGTCATTTCCTGATGTTCCTGTGTTGTTAGGAGGGGATTTTAATACTATCCTAAGTCTAGAGGAAAAACAAGGAGGATCTACTAACTTAGATGCCAGCTCAAATAATATGGCCAGATTTTTACAATCTCTTCATTTAGTGGATGTTATAATTGGTAATGGGTTGATAACTTGGTCCAATAAAAGACAAAGACCAGACTGTATCCTTGAACGGTTAGATAGATTCCTGCTTTTAGAGGTTTGGTGGACAAAGGAGTATATTCCCAAGGCTCAGATTCTCAATAATATTGTCTGATCATTGGCCAGTTTGTTTGGAGATGGGGAGAACAACCCCTTGTTTTGCCCCGTTTAGATTTCAACTGATGTGGCTTTATCATGACAACATTAGTAATCTTATCCTCATCAATGGTTGTTGGAAGGTAAGCCTAGGTATGGCACACATATGTACTCCTTTGTTAAGCGCTCGAATTACTTAAGAGTCAAATTGAAAACCTGGAATTGGATGGAGTTTGGGGATATTAAGGACAAAAAGAACCATCATATAAAACAATTGGGGATCTCAATCATAAAATCTGCACCTCAGGGAGTAACACAAAGTTACTACAATAGAGCTCTCTTTAAAGGCTGATCTTCATGAATGGGAGAAACGAGAAGAGATTATGTGGCAGCAAAAATCTAGAGTACAGTGGTTAAAAGAGGGAGATAAAAATACTGTCCTTTTTCATAAATCCTTGCTGGCAAGAAGAGCTCATAATCATATCAACTCTTTAGCCACAATTGATGGTAAGACAGAATATTCCTTGGAAGGAATACAAAATATTGCTAAGGACTATTTTTCCCAATTATTTTCAGCTCAACCTCTAGATGAGGCAGCCCAAACAGAGGTTTGGCCACTATTCCAAGAATTATCTCTGCACAGGATAATGTGTGGTTTACAAATCCAGTAATGTGAAAAGTGAATTGAAGCGGGTAGTTTTCAATATGAAAAAGGAAAGACTCCTGGTCCAGATGGCTTTCCGATAGAATTTTATCAATTTTTTGGGATGTTCTTAAAGTTGAGCTTCTCCAAGTTGTGGAAGAGGTGAGAACTACTAAAACTATGTTAAAAGAAATCAATAAAACATTCATAGCTCTGATTCCTAAAGCCTCTGAAGTGGAAGATATTTCAGGATTCAGACCTATAGCTTTATGCAATGTTTTGTGCAAAATTATCACAAAAATTATGGCGGAATGGATGAAACCTCTTCTGCACAAGATCATATCTCCTGAGCAAGGGGGATTTTTTTGTTCCAGGAAGACAAATCCATGATGAGATAGTGTTATGTAATGTCTCCTTTTTCGAATTAATTTCAAATGAAGGCTTCTTGTTATTTTTCTTCTCGTGACCAAGAATAATTTGAGCAAGGGAAGTATGTGGGTTTCATTTATGTTTTCTTTCATTGTTATTAATGCTTCTTTTTGTATTTTCCCTCCTAAGGATAGGTCAATATATGGAATGGAGTGCTCAATTAAAAACAAAAGCATAAACTTAAAGAGGTCAGTCATGGGGGATAAGTCACCTTATGACTCTTGGCGCCAAAAAGGAGGATATAAAGGTGGATTGAATGGCCTAAGGAAGGTTATGCACGTTTATTTCGAAAATTGATATCTTGGGTTTGTGCATGGTCGCCCTACTCTCCATTTCAAGACGAAAGCTTATGGTGTGACTCTACTTTGAGGACAAAACACTCATTGTATCTTATTGGGGACGAAACCCTCAATAGTCACAACACTTGGGACTAAAACCCTCAATAGTCACAAGACTTGGAGATGAAAACCCTCATTTGTTGCATTGGTGGCTTCATTCCGAGTCAGAGTGAAATTAATTGGCATATTTCAGAGCTACAAAGTATTCATCCGTGCATAGGGCACTTCTATTTCAACTAGGGAATTTTCTAGGGTGTTGACACCCTTCTTTCTTTGGAGCGACCCATCAAGTAAGTTTGGGATAAGTTTTGAGGGGGTTTCGATGGCTGGAAAAATCTAATTTCACTTTCATTGGATAGCTGGTCTCTTCAAGATCATTCTGAGCATTGGTTTGTGTTGAAACTCCAAGTATTGATTGAGTTATGAATTTTAGAATTTTCAGTTGTATTTGTAGTTAAAATAAATTTATAAAATACATATTTGCTCCAAATTTCATCTTGCTAGTTTTATTGAGCATTTGGGATATTTCTATGATAATTTTTAGTCCATATTGCATGTGAATGATTGTTCCCAAGTGTTGGTACAGTTCGCTGCCCTAGAGGGATATTAATTAATGTTCTAAGCTGATTTTGATACACCTAAGGTGTAATTTCCAGTTCGCTGCTAGGGTTTCTAATCTTTGTTGGATCTGCTGTTAAAAAATCATATTATTTTTAGTTCTGTGTTGGTGTATTTTCAGATCTTATTTCTTAGGGTTTGTGGCCAAACCCTTATTTTTGGTTTAAGTCCTAGAAAGGGACATTACATAGCCTAGGAAGCTTTTCATTCTATGGACATTTAGAAATATCCTTCAATGTATATTAGGCTTGATTTTTCCAATGCTTACGATAGAGTTAAATGGAGTTTTTAATGTAAAGTTTTGGCTTAGTTTGGATTCTCAAGTTAATATATTGAATGGGTTCAAGCTTGTTTATCTTAAGTTTCTTTTTCAATTCTTGTTAATGGGAGCCCAACTCAGATTTTTTCAGCCTCTAGAGGTATTCGCCAAGGTGATCCTCTCTCTCCTTTCTTATTTATTATTTTGGTTGAGTGCCTTGGAAGATTGGCCACCAAAGCTTGTCATGCTAAGTACATAAGTAGTATCAAATTGGCTAAAGGGGCTTGATTTCTTACACACAATTTGTTGATGATTCTACGCTCCTTGGTAAGGCAACTTGCCGGGAAGCATCTCATCCGCAAAAAACTCTTCAACTTTTTTGTAGATCCACATGTCAATTGGTAAATCGTGCCAAATCTAGTATATTTTTTTTTCATTGTTCTAAGAGACAAGAGGAACTAAGCCTTGATATTTTTATTTTAGAAAGGGTTGTCTTCCGCTCCAATACTTGGGGGTTCCTCAGGTAGCTGAACAATTAAAAGATTGGAAGTGGTTAATCAATAAAGCCAAGTTGAAATTGCAGAAATGAACAAATAGATGTTTCTCTTTAGAAGGAAGAATGACTTTGGTCAAGGTAGTCCTTCAGGCGTTGCCGATATAGGTCTCTTCCTTTTGAAAATACTTGTTGGGTCTCTAAAACAAATGGATTCTCTATGTCAGAAATTTATTTGGAGTGGACTACAAGAGAAAAGAAAATGGTCATTAGCTAAGTGGGAGATTCTTTGTTAGCCGAAAAAAGGGTGGCTTAGGATTTGATCTACTTCAAAGCATAATAGAGCATTAACAACCAAACTATATTGGAGATTGCTAGATGCTTTGAATGATTTGTGGGCTTCTAATATCAGAGCTAAATACGTAGAAACCAACCCTCCGGGAGGATTATTAGGTTGACCCTTTTAAAAGCTCCCCAATTCTTTCATCCACGAAAATAGGAGGAGATTATAAAGAGGCATTGCTTTTGGATAATCAATAATGGCCAAACAACTAACTTTTGAAGAAATTCTTGGGATGGAAATCCGCCACTCATTACTTGACATTTTCATTTAAAGCCGGCTATGGAAATTCTTCATGAAATGGGTTAGATTAAGGTTATTAAGTATTGTGATCCTACTATTCATCAATGGGAAATTGGTCATTGTTGGATTCCCACTCATGAATGGCTAGTTCAGTTTGGGGAGGATCTTAAAAGATGGAGGATAATATTATTTTGTCTAGACATCTTTGAACTTCTGCATGGCCGGATTCAATAGCATGGGGAAAAAGTTCTGCAGGTATCTACTCGGTTTTTTATGGGTACGATTTTCTATGTTAGGTAACTCCTCATCCTTTATAGGTCATTTTTCATCAACCGTGGCATCATGCTCTATGGCCCAAAGTAAGCTTCTTTGTTGGTTAGTACTAAGAAGAAGAATTTTAATTGGGGATAGGATCATGAAAAGAGGGTTTAATGGCCCTTTTAGATGTGTAATGTGCTTGGAGAATGATGAAACCATTAGTCATTTTTTCTTGGTGCCCCTTTGTAATCCAATGTAATATCCCCTTCCCAATCGAAGACCCTTAGCCTATTTTGTCTACCCGATGGCTAAGGGGAGATCCTAAGGGTGACTTAAGTCAATTGTAAGTTATTATAAAGTGCCATTAATAAAAGAAATAAAATATATAGAGCACTTATAATAATTTATATGACTTAATAATTATTAAATCTAGGATGGAAAAGGCCCAAATATAATTTGTTATCCATCCTAGGTGAAATGGCGACTTGCCTTAGAAGGGGAAATGGGAACTTAGAAAGGATAAAAACCCATTTCATTGTGTATTCCCTCTAGGAAAAATGCAACTAGCTTTGGGAGGGAAAAATAAGTATTAAATATCTTTTGTATTCTCCCTAAGGGAAATGGCGACTTGTCCTAGGAAGGGAAATGGAGGGTGGAAAATGCATAGGGAAATTCAATGAATGTTGATTGGATGTTTAAGAGGTTGTCTTTGGGTATCTTCTTTCTTTATAAGGAGAATTCGACTTTCTTAGGCACTTATTCTATGATCATATTATAATTTCTGAAGTGTGTTTGAAGCTTAGAGCTTTGTCAAAAATATTCTAAGGACAAAAACCCTTAGTATATTTATCTCTAGAGGACGAAAACCCTCTTAGAGCATTTGGGGATTTCCTATCCAGGGTTATCCATTGTGCTTGCAAAGATTTTTAGTTATTTTCAGCAGTGAATAAAGGAGATTTTGCAGATTTGGTACAAGGGTTTGAAGGGAAGAGAGTGCAGTTGTGTTTCCTGCATTATTTCAGCTTGAAGCGACCTATCTATTGCATAAATCTGAATTGTTTTGAGGTATTTCAGACCAGATTTGTATTGCTATATCATAATCTGATTTTTATGAATTAAAGCAGCCAGTTTTCAGTACTTTTCCAGCCCAAAACCCTAGGGGCGAGTTGGTGTTTTGGCTGTTTAGGGAACTTATGGTGGTCATTTGCATGCATGGGTAACATCATTGTGTTCTCCTTAATTTTCTGAATCCGTGCATAGTTTATTTGTGTGGATCGGAGCATTTTTGAGGGAGTTATGAATTTTTGAAGTTACCATAATTTTCTGCAGACTGGGGTTTCAAAATAAATTTATTTCAGCCTTGTTTGCATCAGAAACCTGCATATTCATGCATATTTTGGCTTTATAAATAGATGAAATCAAATTGGAGTGGTGAAAGTATAATTTATTGGCTGATTTGTATGAGTTTCTTGCTATGCCCTAGTCGCATTTTTCCATTAAAATTCAGATCTGCATAGTAAAAATCTGATTTTAATTTTGTGAGCTTGCATTTGGTTGTGGGATTTGCCTAAAATCCATTGAGGGAAAAATATGTCCATTTGGGGACACATTACATCCAACTATGGCATGATCAAATTGTTTGAGATTTCTGGGTTGGAGTCTAGGCTTTTGAACAATTGTTTAGACAATGGGGAAAACATTTGACAAAGGGTCAAAATCTTTTACCAGCTTTGTGGAGTGGTATAACCCTCCTGCTATGGAATACTTGGAAGGAAAGAAATAGAAGAATTTTCCAACAGGAATTTAGAGACATCTCTTATGTGTGGGAGAAGATAAAAATGAATGTTGTTGAATCTATTAAGCACAAGCTCCGCCTACCTCAAACCCCTTCCACTGAGTGGGTTCATCTTTTCAAAATGCTTCCTTTACATCCCTTGAATACCACCTTGGTTGCTGCTAGTCTAAGAAAGAAAAAATAGTTGAATAGAAAGTGTACAACTCCTTCGCCTTGATATGGAAAGATGAATATTGATGGTGCTTCGGAGGAAACCCGGAGTCATGCAACTAGGAAGGAATATGCAGATTTTCTGATGGTTCAATAGGCTTTTTCTTTTCTGAAAAATTGGGTTATTCAACAAATAACTTAGCTGAAATTCAGGCAGTCTATAGGGGTTTACTAAATGCACTAAAAATTGTGTGGCAAAAACTTCCATTTGAATATGATTCTTTGCTGACAGTTACCCCACTATCCAATCTTGATGCGGTTTAGGGCAAAAATTGGAAAAATGCAAGAGAGTTGGGGAAAATTCAAAGGTTGAAGGATAAGTTCCAAGAGATCCACTTCAATCATGTTCCTAGAGAGCTCAATAAAGTGGCGGATGCATTAGCTAATTGGCCCTAGACAACTACAATCTCACATTGGTTATGGTCCTCCACCATTATGGTGGTTGACCAAGCTTCAAGAAGATCTTAGACAGATTCTAGATAAAGATTTGCATCAATGTTAGTTACTAATATGTGTGCTTTTGTTTATACTGCCCAGGTCTGGACTAATAGTTTTCATGCCTGGCATAGTCGAATATGTACATTTTGATTTCTCTATAATATAAAATTTCTCCTTTGTAAATTTTTTTTTTTAGATGCAGAGCTAGGCAAACTACTCTTAGGCGAATGGGGCAACATAAATAATTGGTCACAGCCGTGCTTAGAATACCAATGGACTCCAATGTCTTGTAATGCTTTTTCCATGTCAATATTGTGCTATTCAAACAATACAAACTTGTGCTTTTCTTTTACCTGCCCATACACAACCACAATTCCAATTTAAAATGCTGTTTATCTAAAAATCTCCTATACTTTCTACTACAAAGGGGATATAATTCACTCTTAATTGTTGTCGACTTGCATCATTTTTAGTCTCGAAGGTCTACCTATCTTTGGGAAATTCTCACGATGATTCCGTCCATTGCCTTGATTGGGGATGTGAACTAATTGCAATGGATTAAGTGCCCATCTATGTACTTACAATTCTTTTGGAAACGGTCCTTGTTGATGTCCTTGTAGAGGATTTATAGACGCCGAGTGAAGTTCCATAGAAGCCCTAATAGAGTATGTTCATGGATGAATATAAGGAAATTTCAAGTTTTAAGATGACGTTTTCTACGAACATGAAACTTTCAGAAATTAATTGTTCCATAAGTTGTGCCTTGTACAATTTTTTTCTTACGCTATTTTTTTCACGTTTATGTGAAAGAGTATTATGTCCCCTCATTTTATATTCTTTTTGGCCAGTAGTTCTTCTAGAGGAAATGCTTTGCAATCTGCAAAACTGAATGGGAAACTTTTCTATGAGACATGATTTATTTTCATAAAATTTAATTTTAGGCGTGAAGAATTCATGTCTTTTTAATGGTTCTAAGATTGTCTAGATCCTAATTGAATAGGCTTAAATTCTATTGTTTGCCGCTTTCTTAGAATTATTTGAAGTTTCCATTATGTAAATGTTTGGTCTGCAGTTTGCTGGGGCCGCCCAATCTCTGGGTGCTGGTGCAATACTTGTGAATCCTTGGAATATTACTGAAGTTGCTTCTTCAATTGGAGAAGCTTTGAATATGTTACCTGAAGAGCGAGAGGAAAGACACCGTCATAACTTTGAACATGTGACAACACACACTGCCCAGGAGTGGGCTGAGACTTTGTTAGGTATATATGTTTATATATATGCTGGTTCTTTCCTGTGAAATGCTTCATTTTAAAGGGATACAATGCATTAAACTTCATAAGCAGCTTGTAATTTCATAACATTTTTTTCCAATGATGCTAATATTTCTAGTTTCACACTTCTGTATGAAAATAAAATGTTAGCCAAGAATCATTAGTTGAACTCCAAGGAAAGAAATTCTTGGGACTACAAAAATTTATTTTGTTGTTCCCTTTCACATTGATGTTTCTTGACATTTTTCATTTTTGATTAAAATTTAAAGGGGATGGAAGTAATAATAAAGCATAAAAAGCAACGTTATACAAGTTTCTCATAGGAGGGATGTGGGGTGCATTTCTGGGACAATTTTTGTCTTTTCGGGTTTTGGTGACAGCTAGTAAAAATACAGATCAAAATATATCTGAAAATTAACATATGTAGCATTATAAATAAATGTAAAGAAGCTGAAATGAAGTTAAAATAATGGTACATCCGTGATCCAACATTGAATTATATTTTCCTATTACTCTCAAGTCATTAATGATTAAAATTGATTACAAAACACTGATTCGTTGAAGTTACAATGATGATCCATTGTCAACAATTCAAGTTTCAATAGTTCAAAATACTAGTACAACATACTAGTATAAAATTATGAAGTTATAAACTAAACAATGAACATGGGAACAATGAAAATCAAAATATGAAAAGTAAGTTAAAATGCTTAACAATATTTTGCTAATTCTAGAAATATAATAGTTCAACACTAAGAGCCTAGGCTTATCAACGAAAGCGTTTGTGCAGTACAACATTATCTTTCCCTGAAGCTAATTTTTATTTTTTATCAGTCAATAATAGATAATTTTGTTGCATTGTTTGGAAAATTTCTTATAGTTAAGTAAAAGGGTTGACAATAGGACATGCTTGTAGTACTTGAACAAGTTTCTGTTTGATAACATAAACTTTTAAAATCAATTCCCATTAAAAATTTATCGATAAGGTGACTCTCGAAAACTTGTATCATGTAGTATTTCAATAAGAGCAGATACAAATACTGGATATTCATTGTAAATTGGTGTGGCCCAAAATTATCATGTTAGTGTGTCTATCTCATTTGCATACAAGCATGCTTAGACAAAGATAAAATTTTCTTAGCACAAAAAGTTCATAGATGTTTTCATCTAGATACTGTTTGAAAATGGAAGACTAAACATAATGATATAAGCACAAATTTAAATGCATGAAGACATGTCCAAACATTTCTTGCTCAAAAGAAAAATGTGTTTTTAGTATGGGTATGTTGATGTCCCTGAGTCTGCTGTTATGTGTCCAAGACTGGGAGATGTTCCGGAGGAAATCTGACATTCAAGGGGTGATCCTTTTTGATTTGTCAAAGATGACAGGAGGAGGATGTTTCCTCTGCATTCTTGTGTAATGCTGATAAAATGTTAGTATATTGATGAGAAAGGCGAGTGAATAAAAGTTTGGATGTGACACTTTGTAGTGTGCCATTTTCAAAATATGAAATATGGTTGAATTCTTTATTCTCTGTGTGAATTGGGGGTGACAATGGACATCCTACCCTTACGAAACTAAAGATAAAATAGAGACTAGAGTCAAATAACCAAATCCTAAAAATACAGCTATTAAATAAAACAAATATTTTATTAATAATTAAGGCAAACTGTCTACAAGGGTTGACTATGTAGCTATCTATAAGGCCTTACAGCCAAAAAGTTACTGTAGCCACAAAGCTGCCGTACATCTATGCACTTGGATATCAGGGACAACATAGAGGTGGTTAGTTAGCCATGCTCGTTGCCTCTGATAGTGCTTAGCAGTTATTGTTTTCTGCAGCCACTGCTGCGAAAGCTTGTGCGAAAATATGCTCATCCTCCATTTGCACTACTTCTTCCATGGTGACTGGTCAAACCTTTGGAAGGTTATCATCCAAGACCATGGACTATCATGGGAAAACACACCTTATGTCACATGCAACTAGGATAGTCATGTTTTCCCAACTCATTGGGGCTTGCAGACCAAGGTCCCACTCCACATCTTGCCACTTCCAGTACTTCTTTCTTTACAATTCTAGATGGGCCATTGGTAGTATGGGTGCAATGCTGATGACGTCTAATATCCCCCCACCACTAGCAGATCTAGGCTCCCAGGAAAGTATATTAAGGTACCATGTTTTTCCTTAATAGTATCTAGATCTCCTTCCAATGTACTCGCTTACGATGCAAGCGCCATAATTTCTCCTGCTTTTGAGTCCACTTCGTTTTTAGATTTCTTGTTACCATCCATGCCTTCAAACCTACACACCCTCTCAATCATCCAGTCTAGGAGAATTGCTTCTATAACCAGGTTTCTCACCTTATCCATGAAGGTCTTAGTGTGAGAGGCAGCCATGCTTGTATAACTTGTGCTCTAGTCTTTTGAGTGCCAAGCAACATCTTGACCATTGCCAGATTAGGATTGTCGAGGAATTTAAATCTTTATTGCTGGACCTTCTCATAAATATTGGGGGCATTCTTTCCACCATTTTTCCAACTCCATTTCCTAATGTGCAAATACATTAGTTCAAAATGGAAGGGACATGCTTTGAGGACTGAGTTTGGAAGGTTAGATTCTATCGGCCAGTTTTCCCCAAGCCAATTTGGAGAGAAACCAATGTCGAGGTCAAAGGGGAATCCTCGTGTCTACAAATAGGGTCACAAAAGAAAGCACTCATTATTAGGTTCTCTACCACTATTGATCCTCCCCTTCTCTACAACCAGGGTTGCAGAGGCAAGCACTCATTACTAGGTTTTCTTTACCACTAGTGTTACCACTTTAAGTGATATGAGAGATTCAGGGAGTACTGATGTAGAGATCAACATGCTAACAATGCAAACCATGAGTTAGTTAAGATTAAATACCAATAACCTTTTCCTAGTGCTCTGCCTTGAGGATCTTCTCAACTTGCCTATATGGCCCAAACTTGCATATTTAGTCCTTTCAGTTTTAATTGACTCTTCCAACCAGTGTACCATCCTCTTACACCTTACTCCATGCTAGGACAACCTTCACAGTGCAGGAAATTAATGAAAATCTTAAGTTCTCTTACCTTTTCCTAAAACTGTCCTTTCCTCTTCGTGGTCTATTTGGTTCGAAAATAGGCAAAACTTTGCATTTATGGTCTCTCTTGATCTTTACCACTAATGTACCCTGTTTGAATACTCCAACAAATGATATGAGTCATGACAACCATCAACTTGATTGAAAACAAGAAAATTGATCAGCTCTTTCACTTTTCCTAAAATTGCTCTTTACAAGCTTCTTGAGAGTATGCCCCTTGGAGATTTCATGTTTGGGATAAAATACACATACCTAGAATGAAACAAAGACACTTTCAAGTAGCCTTTTAATTCCTTATGGTGTGTGGTAAATTTTATGTTTCAACTCCCAAGGCTTCTCCTTCAAACACTCTCCTGTGCTTCCAAGTAGCCTTCCTTCCTAATAGCCCTTCCTTGAGACCTTTTCAAGAATAACTTTTGATGCAGGGACACATTTCACAAACTGAAATCATTTTTTGAGTACCCATTTAGGCATTTGACCTCTGTAGAAAATTTCACTAGACCTTTCTTAAGAGAAATTTCTCCAAACTTCACTAATCAGGTTCCTAATTAGGTCTATGACTGTCACAGTTTCTCTCCAAGCAAACTGTCATGCATAACATGCAAATAATGGCTTCTTATCACTAAAATCCTTCTTAATATGGGTGTACATCACTTCAAGATAATAGCTTTGTTGGCTAGGTTTTCTGCATAGCGAAAACCTAGCGATCATGAGATAAATCTCCCTCATTTACCGGTGAGGCTCTGTGTAAGATTTTGTCGATTATATATCCTAATATCTATTTGTGGGTATTTTTTTAGCTGTGTAGCTCATGTACCATAGCTAGGCAATTTTGCAGCAAGTAAGCGGTTGTCAAAGAAAGTAAAAATCAGCAGAAGAGGAAAATAATAGGAAACGGAAGAAAGTAGAGAAGATGTGCAACCCAAACAATAGTTTACATAGTTGATTGCATGCACATAGATTAAAACAAATAGATCATTAAGCATAGAATTCAAAGCAAATAAAACTTTCAGATCTAGATCTAAAATAACATAAAGTTTATGAATAGATCTAGAAAGAGAGAAGCAAAATGAATCATTGACACAAAGTTCTCTGGAAATCTCACAATATATTCCCCTGCTTGCAGAAATCAGTGTTTGACTCAAATTTTGGAACACGAATGCTGTTTACAAATTCTGATCTTTAACTCGTAGGTTCTTCCTCTATTTATAGTGTATGGAGAGGAAGTTACAAATAGGAAACTATAACTGAACTGACACATGTGGAAGTTGTAAAAGAAATAACTGTCAATATCCCTCCATGGAATTCCTCTTTGCATGACATGCATGATTTATAACTGAAAATAGAACCTTCTATTTTGCATGTCTACCACCTATCTCCAAGTAAATGACCTCTTCAAGTAATGACTTTTAAACCAATCACTTAAGTTTTATAATTTAATTGATCGCTCAATTATTTTGTTGGGAAAAGAAGAAGAAAGAGGAAAATAAATTAGAAGAAAGCTGCAACACTTCCGGTCTCGTTCTTATTCCATATTCTACGCATCCGGTTGACTCTTTTGTTTTTGATTCTCACCAAGTTGGATGCGGAAGCGGTGGTGTGATTCGCTTGCGGGTATTGTTTTTGCCTTGTCTTCCCTCTTATCTTTGAAGTTTTTGCAATTCTTCGTACATGCAAAGTAAATTCAATGAAGGCTTCAATTTGGAAGATTGGGAGCACATGCACAAGATCCTTGAAGGAATTCTCCATGCAATGACTTCTACATGCGCGTGTCGAAACAAGAGGATGACTTTTTGCTTAGGAAGCCTTGAAATTATGAGATTTGGATCTGTAAATTAAATCGGTGATAGGTTTAGGGCCTATTTTTGTATCATTGACTTCAGCAAATCTGAAAGCTATGCATGATTACGCCTCTCTTTCATCATGCTTCAACATGGCTGGAACAATCTTTGTCTGAGCTCTTTTTCGTTTAATTCTGCCGAAATCCCTTGCAATTGGATCCATTTGTGTAGATCTGGCAACTTTTTCAGATTCGGAAGATATATTCAATGTACTTGACATTGATTTGAGCTTCCTTTCACTTATATAAGCACCTGTAATGAATACCTACAATTAATTCAGACAAAGACGGAATCTAGAGCATGAACACTTGATTTTCATCACAAAAATCTGCATATAAAGCCCGCTGCCCTAAAATTTGAGGCTTTGCTTGCATGCAAAGCAAGCATAAATATTTTTAACTTCACCTGGGCACTTATACCAATATGCAGATAATTAACCAAGCTTAAATCAAGCTCCTCCAACCCTAGGTGCCAAACTTTGAAGCTTTCTGCAATGAAAAACACTTTTTTATGCAAAAATCCTCCTTCCTTGGGCGCCAAAACTGTCCGGGCTGCAATCCTTTGCTAAAAGAATTAATTACATCTTCATTATGGCAGCCCATGCTTATATAACTCTTAGCATTCTATTTTTAATAATTGCCCCTCCTATTCCTGGCAATTAATTAATAAACAATGATGTTTATTCACCCAAATTGGGCACCTATTTTTGCATGCTGCTGGCTGCCATTAAATAAATTAAATTTATTTATTTTTAGCATGCTACCTTCAGTTCACTTTGACTTAACATCATGCATTGACCTTCTATTTATCCATGGCGCCAAAATTAGGAATAAAAACAATTAATAAATGCCATTAAAAGCATTGTTTAATCACCAAATGGGTAAATCTTGTTTGGCATGGGTGAATTCTAAATTTAAGAAGTCAACTTCTGATGAGAATTTTCACCCTACACCGCAGCTCTAAAAATCCCTTCTTCCACTTAAGTGATTTGACTTTCATCATGGGAATTTTTACCCTGCAAGGCAGGTAATAAATTCCCACTGCCTGCTGCCTCTAATTTTCCCATCGCAGCTTAAGTGACTTTGACTTCATGGGAATTTTCACCTTGCAAGGTAGGTAATAAATTCCCACCTGCCTGCTGCTACCAAAAATTTCACTGCAGCTTAAACCTATTCATTCCCAAAAAGTGCGACTTGCTTGGGAGAGGCTTTTTGTGCATGACTTCATCATTTTTGGTTAGAAGCTTGCATTTTGAGGCTGATTCCTTCTGGCGTTGTGTTGGTAGATGATCTCCAGATGCTTCGGGCAATTAAACAGACTATACTGGCGAAAGAATTGACCTAGGGGAATTTCACAGAGAAACCGAGGAGAAAACCAAAGAAAAATGCAAAAGAAATAAATAAAACGAAAAAACGCGTTGCGAAGTTGCAGATAAAGCTCGGGATACATTTCGATGAAAACCCCATTGATATATGTGAATACCGGCATGCAAAACTTCTTGAGGTTCAACCTGGAACACAATTTACTTCAAACGAGGCATTATTTATTTAATAAATAATTAAATAAAAATTTCCCACAGACAAAACTTGGCGAAGGGATAAAATGAGTTTGGGCATCTGGGTATTTGTCAAAATTGGCTCGTATGATACACTGGGAATATCCTAACATAATACAAACATCTTCTGGCAATAAAAACACAAAAAGACCCGTTATTTTAAAAAGAACGAATTTTTTTCAAATGGGTAGTCCCAGATTTTAGGGTGAAATATGGGGACACCAAACTTCCAATTTTAAGACCTCATTCATTGTTTTGAGGCTTTAAACACAAATATGCTCCAAACCCTAGATGTATCTTGTTTCAGCCCGAGAGGGTTAATAGATTATGAAATGCTAAGCATTTCGTTTCAAAACGTAGTATCCGGCTTGATATGTCCGTATTAACTTGCTCCTTATTCTTGTTACTTGTTAGTATCCTATCAATGAGAAAACTTAAAAAAAACGCTTATTACTTACCCTGCAAACTGGTAGAGAATCGGGGTTTCAACATGCTCAATGTCTTTATACTCAAGATTCAGGTTTAGGTGCTTTGATATGATCATCTCTCCTCCAAGTAGACTTAATGCATTGTCTAACAATGGCCCATACACCAATTCTTGAAAGATCCAACAAAAAGTTACCATAGACATAAAAAAACTGTCAAGAACTTAGTTTGCCAAAGAAGAAAACAAAGATATACTTTCTGATCTGATTATTACCAATCATACACAAAATCTCCGAGGTTAAGACTTGAATTACCTCCTACTAAATCCTCCAAGATGGGTATCTATTTAGCAAACATTCTTCTTTTGTAAATACAAAAATCATGAGAAGAAATGCACACACAGTCCTTGTTAAGCAAAACCGAGTTTTCTTCTTGATGCTTTATTATCCTTCTCCTCCTTTTCTCATTTACATTTCTCCTCGTTTTCTCATGAGAAATCCCTCCTCTCGAGTTTCTTGTTCCTTTTGCATCTTCTCATGGAAACCCTAACTAACTCTCTCTTGTTCTTACACACAAAACTATACAAAAAGGTTTATTTTGAACTCAAGAACATTCTACACACTTATTCACCCTCAAGGGGTCACCTACAACATAACTAGACCCTCACTTACTCTCACAAACCATTTAGACCTCTTTCATCCACTTGACTAGCCAAAATGGCTTCTAATTACATTTGAAAATTTAAATTTCCCATTTAGGTGGGAAAACTCAAAATAGACCAAAATTCAAATTTTGTGATCCTTCAAAGTCTTCCAACCTCACCAAATGATCTCTCCAAATCCTCTAAACATGTCCATGATGAAATTTGCTCAAATTGTGGCTCTTCAAATGATGCTTTTGCATCAAGTACCCAAGTTTCTCTTAGGATTGTCCATTTTGGTCCCCAACGGCATTTCCCAATGAGCATTATATGATCTTGCATTGGCCCTTTCATGTGATAGATGATGATGTTGTTGGATCTCTAGCTTGAGTTGTGCTACATATATGTGACATCATAGGTCTCCTACCATGGTCTTTGGATTTCTTCTTTATCTTCTCAATGCTCAATGAGGGGTCCTTCTCGTAGAAAATTATTGTACTTAATCATTATGGTTTGGGGTGTAACTCATGTAATAGGTGCATTTCTTTATTGCTTAGTTATTTTTTAACCGAGGGTCTTTCTACCTTAGTGTTTAGTTATTTTGTAACTTCGGGTTTTCTTCCTTAGTTCTTTCCTTAGTACTTCCCTACTATAAGTGTGTACTTTTTGAGTCCCATTAACTGACTTTTGGTCGCCCGTGGACATTAACATAGTTTATTTCTTTCTTATCCTTATTGTTTCCTTAAAAGGGCTGCATTACTAGTCAAGCGATGTCTTTATCATTGAGAGTTAAGATTTTACCTTGTTTAGATTGCCTCTCTATTAGTTTTTGTTTTTGTACAATTCTTGAAATATTTTTGTTGCCTATTTTTGTATATCTTTTGTGTTCCCTTCCACATTCCCGTAATATTCTTGATTAACAAGTTGTGATATGCATTGCTTTGTGTCCTGGTTACATAAGCTTGCAGCCCATAACAAACCAAACTTGATTAAGGTATACACACTTATAATAATCTAATTAACCTACCTTATTTTAGCAAACATAATAATCATTAGTTTGCACAACTAATGCCAATTTATCTTTAATGACTAAACCATATAAAATTTCAAGTTTGTCTTCAAATTTGAATTTTTATCTCTACTAGGGGTTTAGTCATAATATCAGATATTTGCTCTTTTGTAGGACCATACTAAAGGCAAAGGTCTTCATTATCAACCCATTGTTGAATGTAAAAATGATGAACTTTATTATGCTCAATTTTGGCATGATTGTAATGTCCCTTTCCTAGACAAATAAAGATAGTTTGGGTTTTCCAACAAACCCTTATACCAAATATGCAACAAACTGATTTTTATTTAAAACCCTTACCAAAACAAATACAACAATATGAAATCTTCCTTTATTCATCTAATAACCACAAAGCAACAATACCCAAAAGGCCCAAAGCCTTTAGGAACCCTCAAGGCACATGTATATGCAAGAATTTTTTTTTTTAACAAAGATCTGAATTTATTTTTATTTATTTTGTAACTGAAAATGGAAGATAAAAACAGTTGATTGTTTAATACAAAATTTGAAGATTGGAAGGCTGGAAATGATGCCCTAGGGCAGATTTAGGCCTTGTGCAAGCCCTAGCACCAAAAATAACCCTTTTCACAATTGAACTAAGCCTCTAAGGATTTGTTCCACCTTCCTACAATTTCGCCCAACCCTAAAATTGTGCAAAAATTGTCCCAAACAAATATAGTTTGGGTTTTCCAACAAACCCTTATACCAAATATGCAACAAATTTATTTTTATTTAAAACCCTTACCAAAACAAATACAACAATATGAAATCTTCCTTTATTCATCTAATAACCACAAAGCAACAATACCCAGAAGGCCCAAAGCCTTTAGGAACCCTCAAGGCACATGTATATGCAAGAAAATATTTTTTTAACAAAGATCTGAATTTTTTTTTATTTATTTTGTAATTGAAAATGGAAGATAAAAATAGTTGATTGTTTGATACAAAATTTGAAGATTGGAAGGATGGAAATGATGCCCTAGAGGGATGGTGTCCCAGATTTCATCCTGAAATCTGAGTCTACCCTATTCAAAAAAGTTTCGTACTTTTAAAATAATGGGTCGTTTTGTGTTTTTATTGCTAAAAAGTTCTTGTATTGTGTCAAGATATTCCCAAAGAGCCATATTAGCCATTTTCGCCAAATACCCAGATGCCCAAAATTGTTATATTCTGTCGTCAGGATTTGCCTGCGGGAAATTTGTATTTAATTATTTTGAGCCCCGTTTGAGGCAAATTGTGCTCCGGTTTAACCCTGTTGTGATCATACATGTCATTATTCCCATATACCAGTAGGGTTTTTAACTAGGAATGCATTCTGGGCTTTATTTGTAACTTCTGGCAACGTTTTGTGTTTTTGAGTTTTCCCATTCCGTTTTCTGTGAAATTTTTCTGGATCAATTCCTTTGCCGGTTTGGCTTGATTCTTGGCCTGGAGTATCTGGAGATCACATACGCACGTTGTCTTAGAAGGAATTCGCCATTGGAGAGTCGGTTCTTTGGGAAAAGGAAGTCGTGCACCAAAAAGCCTCTTTTGGGCTGGCTGCATTTTTGGAAAAAGAGGGTTTGAAGTGGATCATGGGATTTTGGAAGCAACAGGCAGGTGAGAATTTTTTACCTACCTAGCAGGGTACTTTTTCCCATGGAAGCAACGCCACCTAAGTCTGATGGTAAAAGTAGAGGCAAGAGCAGGCAAAAATTTCTTACTTGCCTTGCAGGGTAAAAATTCCCATTGTGGAATAAAAGAAAAATCACTTAAGTGAATCATGGGATTTTATTGCTTGCCTTGCAGGGTAAATAATCCCATTATGAAAGTCAAACGACTTAAGTGAATCATGGGATTTTCAGGGCTGCCTTGCAGGGTAAATAATCCCATTGTCATGTGACTTTTAAAAATAGAAATCTCTTATGCCAAAAAGTGCGACCCCTTTAGGGAAGGAAAGGCAGCCTTAAATTAATTAATTTAATTAATTTCTTCTCCAATTTTGGTGCAGGGCTTGTGGAAAATTCAACAGAGAAAAGTGGACAAAAGGAAGTTGGAAATAGACTGTTCTAAAATTAAATAAATATTATTTATTTAATGCAGCCCCTTTATGTCAAAAAGTGTGCCCCATTTGGGAGAGAAATAATACTTTTAAAGTATTAAATGATTAAATTAATTCCTATTTTCAGTGGCTAAGGTCAAAGCATACTGTGAGGCTTGAGTTAAGTGGAAGCAGAAGTCTAAAATTAAATAAATTTAATTTATTTAATGGCAGCCATAAGCATGCACAAAATAGGCGCCCCATTTGAAGAGTGAAGCTTATTAATTAATTAATTAATTGCCAGTAATAGGAAAAACATTAATTAATTATAGAATCATAAGGATTATATAAGTAGGGGCTGCCATAAGGATGAATTAATTAATTCATGGCAGGCAGAGAAGTGCAACCTAGAGGAAAAGTGCGCCCCATTTGGAGAAGATTTTTGCTCGAAGAAGGTGAAATTAATGTTGAAAGCTTCTAATTTTGGTGCACTGAGTTGAAGGAGGTTGATTTGTATGCAGGTAATTGTTTGCATAAGTGGTACAGTCTTAAGGTGAAGTTGGTAAAATTCATGCTTGCTTTGCATGCAAATAAAACATCAAATTTTGGGGCAGCAGACTTGAATTATGCAGATTTTTATGATTAAAATCCATTGTTCATGTTCCGGTTGCCATCTTTGTCTGAATTAATTGCAGGAATTCGTTACAGGTGCTTTACAAAAGAAAGGGAGCTTAAATCAATGTCCAATACATTGAATATATCCTCCGAATCTGAAGAATTATCCAAATCTGCACCAGTTTTGAAGAATTCCGGCAAGATAAGGAGAAAAAGAATTGTTCAGACAAAGATAGACACAACCATGGCAAAGAGGGATGAAAAAGAAAGCACAACGGAGTCATGCATCACTTCCAAATTCACAGACATTGGAGACACAGATTTAGGTCCGGAACTTCTTTCCGAATTAATTGATAGATCTAGAGCAGGAAAGACTTCTCTCATGTGTGCGATTAAAAGCAAGTGGAATTATTTGAGCTGCAGTGTTTCCATACACAACCCAGTTGGCAAAGTTCATTATGGAGTGTCTTTGGGTCTTACCATCCATCATCCAGATCAGTCCGAGATGGTATGGGGAAAACAATAATCCGGTTGGATGCATAGTTAATCAATTATTGTTTGAAGATTTCAGCACGAAAGGTGGTGACTTCTATTAGCATACAGGATGCCGGCATCAGGTGGGAGAAACATAGAGTTGACTGCGTGAACATTATGAATATATACATGAAGAAGCCCAGATCTCCTTCCAAGTTCCCAAGAACTCTTCCGCGGTCCAATCTGGTACAAGAGGTAGATGATATTGCCAAATTGTTGTGCAGGATAAATGGCGAAGCAAACGCTCACACCTTCCGCACATGGATGTATGCTTTCATCAGGACCATTGAAATCAACAAGGCGGATTCAATAATCAATTGGTTAGAAATTATTAGTGACAACATTGGTGAGCAACTCCGGAACGTGAAGCGTACTTTCAACTTCAAAATGACTTCCTACTTGGTATACGCAGCAACTTCACAAGGCATCTTCTCCAAGCTGGATAGATGTGGTGTTCTTTCCAAGGACCCCATTTTCGAGTGCTACCCACAACTTATTGTACCTGTGTGCAAGAAAGATTTCAAAGTGGTCAATGATGGATTCTTCTACGAATTCATTTGCAGCTAGACAGGGACCTAAAGGCCAACAGGGTGAGCAAGGAAGCGTGGGAAGTTTTCTCAATTGGCACTCTTCATTCGGTTTCATGGATTTCACATACGTTAGAGTTGTTGGCTTTTTCGGAGAACCGGTTAAGCTGCCCAGATATCCGAATGATAGATTGATCACCATGAAGCTGAGCAGACAACTTGTGGAGATGCACGACCTTGAAAAAAGCGGCACAAGTCTACGGGCTTCTTCTCGATCACGTGGGTCATTATAGTGCTGCAGAGCATTCATAGAGCTCGAGGAATGGAAGCGGAATGTTCTCTGAGTACAGCAAGAGTTCTTCCCAGCACGGCTAAACTTTGATCCATTTGGAGTAGCCAGGAAGACGATCTCCCAGGAGTACGCACATGTACTTTCATTAGAAGATTTCTGGATGAAGTGCAAAAGTGAGTATGAGGTCGAAAAGAAAGAATTCAGCAGAAGCTATCAACACACGGCAAGTGTTCAACTTTGGATTAGCAAAGATATCTGCGGATCTTAAAGATGATGGGGCTGTGTTATTTGACACATACCATCAAATGGGAGGAGATAGAATTGTACTTAAGGGGAACGTAAGGGGCTGCCATACGATTGAGGAAAGGTCTGCCGCCGTTCTGGTGAATACTTCAAACTGGTTGCTGACGAAGGGATACTGCCTTGATGAAGCATTGATGAATCAAGTCATAGCAACTTCGGCGTAAGAGATTCCCTCAATAGGAAGCATGGAGGAGAAAGCAACAGAAGGCCCGAGAAGATGAAAGTGCACAGAAGGTCTCCTTTGAAGGAGAAGATCACTTCCACGGCTATGACATTAGTTTTGGCTTCTCCAACATCCAGTACTTCATTGATTGTTGCACCTCAGCAGGACACTTCCATGCCTCCATTGAATCCAGCAACATTCATCTTCTCTTCTCAGCCACTCCGTTCAATACCTGTTCCTGAAGAAACATTAAAGATGCAGATGGCAGAGTTTAAAAGAGCTTTGTCTTTGGATGATTCAGAAGATGGCAGCCACAACATTGTAGCAGTTTCTGATGGAGAGGAATCAGAGCGGGAGATAGTAGTACACTCAACAACTTCTCATTCTCTGAGAAGTAATTTCTTAGAATGGTTAAATTCACAGTTGCTTCCAGAAGTTAGAGTGGAAATAAAATTGGAGGAACACGACTTGTAGCTGCTCCTGAGTCTAGGCGGAAAAGACAGAAAACCTAAAGTTGCTAAGGTAACTTCAAGGTTGATCATCAAGGAGTTGGGGCAGAAGTTTGCTGAGATGTCAGTTTCGGCGGAAGGGAAGAAAGAGGATGAGCTCATGGTAGAAGACATAACAATAACCAAAGTACCTATCGGTTAAGCCATCACAGAAGGATTGACCCAGGGATACGCAGATACATTGATAGATGCTCTATTCCTTAGGCTTGACGAGAGAAAAGGCGGAGAAAGTCGAACTTGAGTAAGGGTATCTCAGTTGTGCGAGATCGTTGCCAAGGTGTCTTAACTTTCCACTTAGCCCATTTTAGCTCAAGAGCAGGTGAGTGATCATCTGATGCAGGAGATGGAAGATGCAAGCAATTAGGTGAAAGCTATCGACGAATGGAAAAGTCTGATTATTCGTCAAGCTTCTGTACAACTCGAGAGGTGTCAGCCCGCCTGAAAGGTTATGAAAGATGCAGCAGATCAGCTGAAGCAATTGGTGACGAGCATAGTAGATATGAACACAATTGTTGAGAGTAACCTGAGTACTTTGGCCGAAATCAATAAGCTGCCAGGAGAAGTGTTGGTTGCGGAACAAATTGTACCTGACGGATCAGTTGAGAAGGGGAAGCAACTGGAGTTTGTAGTATCTTTCTGTTTGGAGATTTGCAGAATTATGCTGCAGCAAGATGCAAGCACTTGAGAGTATGGCATCGTCTTTGCCAGACAATATCATTGCTTTCACTCATGAGGAATTGGTCAAAAATGTTACTTCTTACAGACGGATCATTCCTAGCAGAGTGCCTAATTCCCTGGAAGGGTCTCTTCTGATGGTACAAGAGAGAATTGATGGAGCTGCTAAGTCTTTCACGATGAATTCCATCAGCAGACTGGTGGCACTGTAGCTGGATATTGTGAGGTTTGGGCTGAACTTAGAGGATGTTGAAGCATGTATCAAGGTGTTGAAGGAAGGATTGTTGCAATTCAGGATAGAAAAGGAAGCTGTGGCTAAGACAGATGGGAAGATGTTGAATTATATGTTCGACAAGTATATTCAGTATCAGAACAAAAAGAAGATATAAATGTTACAGCTGGCAGGACTTTCTTCTTCTATTCTTTCTTCTTCTATTTTCCACGTTCCTGGATGAAATTGTAAAACTTTAAAGTTATTGGTTTTGAAACCATTGCTTTAAGTTATGTGGAACGATTCTATTAGTTAAGTGATAGATGTGTCACTTGAGGAGAAGTTAGAGGAGGATGATTGCCAGATGTCATCTTTACTTCTTGTTTATGTTTCAGTTCAGTTGAGTTTCCCATTTGTACTTTCCCTTCTACATTCTATAAGTAGAAGAAGAACCTTCGGGTTAATGATCAGAATTTGTAAGCAGCATTCTTGTGTTCCAGACTTTGTGTTGAAACCCCTGAGAGCCACTTGAAGCAAAGGAATATAAAGGAGCAGTTTCAGAGAACTTTGTGTCACGGTGCATTTTGTTTCTAAGCTTTCTATCTTAGATCTTTTAATAAACTTTGTGTTATTTTAGATCTAGATCTGAAGTGCCTTTGCTTATAATTCTATGCGTTGATATCTATTGGTTTGTTATATATTCATGCAATCAACTCGTTAGCTTTGATTGGGATGCACATCTTCCCTGTGTTTTATTACTTCTTTCTTCTATAAATATTTCCTTTCTTAAAAACAAGCGCTTACTTGCTTGCGAGAACTATACAACGATGGTTCATGAGGTGAATAGTTATAGTAAAATCCCATATAGATACTAGCATATTTTAATCGACAAATTTGACACGGGAGCCTCACCGGTAAATGAGGGAGATTTATCTCATGTTCGCCTAGGTTTTTAGTAATGCAGAAAATCTAGCCAACAGACAGATTTAGGCCTTGTGCAAGCCCTAGCACCAAAAATAACCCTTTTCACAATTGAACTAGCCTCCTAAGGGATTTGTTCCACCTCCCTACAATTTCGCCCAGCCCTAAAATTGTGCAAAAACTGTCCAAAAACTGTCCCAAGCGAATATCACCTGATTGGTGGCTGTTCCAACACAAGAAACTCTGAAAATCTGATCTGCAGATGATGTCCTAGTTGCCAATCTCTGAAATATGATCCAAATTGTGCCCTGACTGATAATTTTGATATGATCTTGCAAATTTGTTGATTATAAGCCCAAATGTAGCTTTTGATTGGAACTACCTCAGAAGATTAGTGGGTTTTTGTCCACAAATTTGAATACACCAGAGGGTTTTCATCCTCAGATGTGGATTGCAAAGGAGGGTTTTCGTCCTCAAATGCAGAAGTTGTAACAACTCAAACCTTCAATGTCCAAATAGATGAGAGTAAAAAGATGTGTCCAAATGACCCCTCAACACTCTTTTATAACTTTACTTTCACTTTTCCCAAGGAAAAGCCTCCAAAAGCAACTTTCCATTTCTATTCCTTCGTTATGACTTGCTTTTTCAAAAGTAACTTTTTATAATAATAAAACTTTATCAAAAAGTTACTTTTTATAATAATAAAACATAAGTGTCTTTTATAAAGTTACTTTTTCGACACTTAAGTTATATTATTAATTTATCATACTTTATTTGAAAAGGGGACATGACAATGATAGATTGGGTTCTTCACCATCTCAAGAGCACTCTAATTGTTGGGGAAAAGTGTGGATGATGATGTTTTGTCAAGTTGAAGATTGACCAATATCCTTCATGATCATATTGCCTCACAACCCGTAGTGATGACTAACCTATATTTTGTCTCATTGGAAGATAAGGTAATCGTATGGTGCAACTTGCTCACCTAGGAAATTACTCCTTTATCAAGAGTGAAAGCATATCTTGTTGTAGACTTCCTAGTATCATCTAATCCCACGTAATCAAAATTTGTATATCCAAATAGCAGGAATATAATGCCAAAGTTGAGAGTTCCTTTGACATTTCAACAAACTCATTTTTAAGCTTGCCAATGTCCTTGTCATAGACATGAATAAGGAAAAGACAAGTACAAAACATAAAGCCCAATCAATTGGTATTCAAGTATATCAAACTATCTACCAATTGACGATACACTAATTTATTAATAGATGGTGGATAATGTCCATTCGAGAGTTTTATCCCAACTTACATAGGTGTATATGTTAGATTATGTAATATCCCCTTTTCCATGGTAGTCACTATGAAGGCCTTGGGCCCATTCCACCTTCTCGTGGGCTTCAAGGAAGAAAAGCAAGGGAGGCAAACATTTTTTTGGTAAAAAAACCCAGAACTTTATATCAGATGGAAATCAGAAATACATATTTGGCTGTGCCAAGCCTGAATTTTATAATAGAAGCGATGTCAATATGAGTTTGTGAATTATTGTCAACTTATTGGGTGAGAATATGGATTTGGTACTTTTTATAATAGAAGCGATATCAATACACTTGATGCCATCCAGCTAGACAAGTTTGATGAAAAATATGTCAATATGTTTCAACACTTGTAGATCACTTTTTTGTCAACAAATCCCGACTTTTCTCCATCAACTTTAGTAGTTCTCTCCTTCATTTGTCGATCATGGACATATTTTTTTGGCCAAATTTTCTTCTTTAGCTCCTCTATCTCTATTTTGAATTAGTAAAATTGAGGTTGAAAAATCATGTAGTCTTCATTGAGCTTTTCTTTGTCGATCTGAGTTGAAATATCTGTTCTTTACTCTATCTTGTCCTTAATAGATATTAATAGATACATTCCTTTGGATTCATTTGATTTTGAGGTCACTTCCAACCTTTTCAGTAACTGTTTGCTTAGTTCACTTGCCTACTTCTTTGTCTATAGGCTTCGATTCGACTCTCTTTGTCAATGCTTTGATTCTACTTCTTGTTAATGCTTCCTTTTTCAAATGTAGTTTGTGCCTAAGACTTTGATTGTGCTTCTAGAGCCTTCGTATTTACATATCTAATTTTTTCACTTTGTGTAATAGCTTGTCCTTTTCTTGAGTGATTTTATTTAAAAGCATAAAAATATATTTAAAAATTGGAGAAGAGAACAAAATGCATAGCTATTCCTCCGCTTCATTTGAGATTTTTGGGACACATAAAACCAGCTAAACATGAGATGAACACCATATGTTATGTAGGACCAAAGAAATCTGTGAGGAACACCATGCCTTTTGTGAGGACCAAAGAAATCTGGTTATTTACCTACAATTTTAGATTCTTTATATGGATATGCATTGGAACATATCTCGACACAATCACTTTGGATGGAATCGTGCATATCTTCCATGTACAATATCCAAACATTACTATCTTAATGTATGAGATTAACAAGTTTGGCAATTAAATAGTACAAAAGACTCGAAACTTGATATTGAGGATTAAGAACTAGATCCAAAAACACCGTCTAATGTATTAATCATAGTTACCTAAGTCTCAAGGATGGGGGGACAAGGGTACGGAGGGACAGGGTTTCTGAGATGGCAAAAAATTTCCCAAATTTTGGGGACGGCGTTTAAAATAATACATAAAAATTAATATTTCAATATTTTAACTTTTATCAATGACATTTAGGAATTTAAACTGTATTTTAGGTACTTTCAAGATTATAATTTGATGTTCTTCGTAAAAAATAACAGCATTTTAAAAGTAAACACATCAGAAAACTTTTGAAATTTTTTAAAAATTGGGGACGTCCCCTCAAGTCCCGAAGCGTTTGGGACGTCGGGACGTCACCAAAATCTAGGGATGCGACCCCGCGTAACACCGGTATTAAGAAGTAATGTAATCTTTTGTATGATTTTTGATTTTGTAACTTTTACAAGTGATTGTAATAACTTGGGTTTCTTCCATGGACATCTTGAGAGGGCTTCTCTTTGTTTTCCCTTAAATTAGACCATAAGTACTACAAAATGGTATCATGATTTGATATATCCTATAAAAATCATAACCACCATGAGAATCAACAGAAACCATATGGGCTTTTCAATTTTGAGACCCGATGTTCTAGCTTGTTGAAAAGTAGTCCAAAGAATGTGGACATGAGGTAATAATCTTACTTGTGCTAATCTCCCTTTGTAGTGGATGTTGTTGGTGTGTCCTTAAGCATCTAGTTTTTTTGAACAAGTAATATACTCATCGGTGAAATTCATTCTTATTGGGTATAAGAAAGTATCTTAGTGCATGGAATCAAGATGTGTGTGCTTTGTGTCAAAAGCTTTGTCACAATCCACACTTGTTTAAAAGAATGAAAGTGTAGTACTCTTGCAAGTCAAGTATGCCAATATGGAAGGATTGAAGTTATGGTAGCTCATCATATGCATCACTACTTGTATGCCATCTTTGATTGATATATTGATGAACATCTATGGAATTTGTTAGTTCTTAAGGTTATATGTTAGAAGTGGATTTTAAGTCTTCCTATTTGTTATGTAGTTCCTTTTTGAGGTGGAAGAGTTGAAACCACTTTTTAATATTCTTGAATATAAAACATAATTCAAGTGATGTTTCCCCCTGTTGGCTAGATTTTATGCATAGCTAAAACCTAGGCAATCATGAGATAAATCTCCCTCATTTACCGGTGAGGCTCCCGTGTAAGATTTCTGTCAATTATGTATTCTAATAACTATTTGTGGGTTTTACTTTAACTACGAAACTCATGAACCATAGCTAAGCAATTTTGCAGCAAGTAAACAATTGTAAAAAATATTTGCAGAAGGGGGAATAGTTGAATACGGAAAGAAGGAGAAGAAGATGTGTAATCCAACCAATAGTTTACAAAGTTGGTCTCATACACATAGATAAAACAAATAGATCTCACAATACATAATCAAAGGAAAGGAAAGCTTCTAATCTAAATCTTAGACAATGCAAAGTTTATCTAAAGATCTACACAGAAGTAAGAAGCCAATGCATCGTTGACACAAAGTTCTCTCGGAAATCCGCCTCTGTTTAATTCCTTAGCTTTTAGAAAAGATATCAAGGGTTTCAGCACAAAGTCTGGAACTCAAGAATGCTGATTACAAATTCGATCCTCTAACCCGTAGGTTCTTCTTCTATTTATAGTGTATAGAAGGAAATTACAAATAGGAAAACAATAATTGAACTGACACATGCGGAAGCTATAAAGAAAACAACTGGCAATCTTTCCCTAAAATTTCTCTCCACATGACATGCATCTGAAGACTAAATCAAAGCTTTGCATGTCTGCCACCTATTCTCAATTAAGGACCTTTTCAGATAACTAAAAGTAATGGCTTTTAACCAATTACTTTAGTTTTACAATTTTGTCCGAGAAAATAAGAATAAGAGAGGAAAGGGAAGAAGAAATAAAATATGCCGGCCGTCATACTCTCTTTTTCTTTGTTCTGAAACTGAATATACTTGTCAAACATGTGACTCAGTGTCTTCCCATCTGCCTTAGCAACCGTTTCTTTCTCAATTTTAAACTGCAGCAATCCTCTGGACAAAGTCAACAGTGTTAGCCTTTACCTTCTCCAAACCAGGCCCATACCCCTCAATATCTGCATGAAGCTTTATGAGTCTGCCAATTGAATCTAACGTGAAAGGCATGACGACTTCATCAATCTTCTTTTGCACAACCAAAATAAATTCCTCACGGGAAGCAGGCAACTCATCTGGAATGTTCTCTGGTACTTCCCCCATCTTGTTTTCCAGCAACTACATCCTTTTCAACATAAGCTTGAGGATCTCCATGCGAAGGAAACTGCTATCTCTAACTGCTTCCCCTTTTCTATCAATCCGTCAGGTACAATTTGCTCTACAATTAGCACATCCTCTGGCAATGAATGTATCTTAGCTAAGGTATCCAGATGACTTTCAACAACTATGTTCTCATCTTCTATCCTTGTCATTAGTTCCTTTAGCTGAGATAATGCCCTGTGCATATTCTCCAAGCCAGTTGGTATTCCCTCGAACTACTCGAAGCTTGGTGAATAATTTTCTCTTTCCATTGAGCAATAGCTTTGACTGGTTCCCGCATCTTCAATCTCTTCAACCAAACGATTGCATACCTGTTCTTGCACTAACATGGGTTGAGAAGAAGGTTTGGCAACCTTAGTGATGATCTCACATAATTGAGAGATCTGCATCTGAAGCTTTGTCTTTTTTTGCCTTCTCCTTGTCAAGTTTAAGGAATAAAGCGTCTATCAGTGTCCGTGTATCTTGCTTTAATCCTTCCGTGGTGATTTTCCCCAATGGTACTTTGGTCACCGATATGTTTGCAGCAGTTAGCTCTCCCTTCTGCTTTCCTTCATAATTTGGAACTTTTGCCCTGATTTTCAATAATCAACCTTGAAGTTATTTTAGCAGCTTTAGACCTTTTGCCTCTACCTCCCAAGCTCATAAGCAATTGCAAGTCTTCCTCTTCCAAGTTGATTTCTTCTCTAGCCTCTGGAACTATCTGCAGAGCCAACCAAGATGAGAAATTGCTCTTTGGGGAATGAGAAGTCACCGAATGTACCACCATCTCATGCTCGACTCTGCTGCATCCGAATTCACCACAGTGTTATGGCTGCCCTCTTCTGAATTGTCCAAAGACAATGCTCTTTCAAACTCTGCCATTTGTGCTTTCAACTTCTCCCATGAGGAGAGGTGAAATAATAACATATGAACGATACTGGATTCAACGGTGGAATAATAACATCTGTTTGAGGTCTTGGAGCTGTGGAAGTGTCTGTGAGTTGACGCTGGAGAAGCTTCGTTTGAAAGTAACACTGGTATAATGGATGTAGGCTTGCCTTTTTCTGGTACCTGAGACTTCTTGTATACTTTGAGCTTCTCTGTCCTTCTACTACTCTCACCTTCGTGTTTTCTCTTGTTGGAATCCCCTGCAATGAAATTCCCTATGATCTGGTTCATCAAAGCCTCGTCCAAGCAATACCCCTTTGTTAACAACCAATTTGAGGTGTTAACCAGGACTGCGGAAGACCTCTCCTCAATCATGTGACAACCACCCACACTCTCCTAAAGAGCAGCTCTATCTCCTCCCATTTGATGATATGTGTCAAGTACCACATGCCCATCATCTGTGAGATTTGCAGGTATCCATGCTAAACCATAGTCAGAAACCTGCTGCACTGATAACTTGCTGAAATCTCCCTTTCTGACTTCGTATTCGCTCCTGCACTTCATCCAAAAGTCTTCAAGTGAAGGAACATGTGAGTATTCTTGGGAGACTGTCCTCTTTGCTATCCCATATGGGTCAAAGTTCATTCGTGCTAGGAAGAACTCATGCTCATACCTGAAAACATTTCGCTTCAATTCCTCTGGCTTTATGGATGCTTTGGCAACTATAATGACCCATTGTGACTAGAAAGCTACCACTAACCCTGAGATATGTGAAGTCGCAAACTGGATGAAGATACAACCATGTTGGGAGACAACTTGCCAAGCTTCTTTGCTCACTCTGTTGGTCTTCAGATCACTATTTAATTTGCAAATGAATCCGTAGAAGAATCCATCGTTGACTACCTTGTAATCTTTGTAGCATTCAGGAACTGTCAACTGTGGGAAGCACTCATAAATAGGATCTTTTGACAATATGCCTCGTCTATCCAGTTTGGAAAATATCCCCTGAGAAGTCTGCTGCATATACAAGGTATGAAGTCATTTTGAAGTTGAATGTCTACCTCACACTTCGGAGTTGCTCGTTGATGTTATTCGATGATCTCCACCCAATTAATTATCGAATCAACTCGTTGATCTCAATGGTTCTCACAAAGGCATACATCCATGAGCGGAAGTTATTGGTATTAGCTTCCCCATTTATCCTGCAAAGCAATTTGGTGATATCATCAACTTCCTGCACAAGATTGGATCGTGGAAGAGTCCTTGGGAATTTCGATGGTGCTCTGGGCTTCTTCATGTATCTGTTGTTCATTATACCCACGCAATCTGCTTTATGCTTTTCCCATCTATTACCAAAGCATCTTGCATGCTAATTGCAATCACCACTGGCCGTGCCGAAGCTTAAGGCAATAATTAATGAATTGTGCATCCAACCTGATTATTGTCTTCCTTGCAGCATCTCGGACTATCCTAGAAAGAGGATGATAAGACCTTGCACACTCCATAACAAACTCGGGCAATTGAGTTGTGACCGGAAACGCTGAAGCTTGAATAATCCCACTACTTTTTATTGCCCGCATAAGGGATGATCTTCTGGTGGCTTTGGATTTGTCAATCAAATCAGTGATAGGTTCAGGGCCCATGTCTGTATCATTGATTTCAGTAAGCCTGGAAACAATGCATGATTCTTTTGACCCTTCTCTTTCATCATGCTTCATCATGCCTGGAATAATCTTTGTCTGAGTTCTTTTTCTTTTATTTTTGCTAGAAGATCCTGCAATTGGATCAATTTGTGTAGATCCTACAATTCCTTCTGATTCGGAAGATATATTCAATGTATCTGACATTGATTTTGACTTCTTTTCACCAATATGAGCACCTGTGATGAATACCTGCAAATGATTCAGACAAATATGGAGTCCATGGCATGAATGCTTAATTTCTATCACCAAAATCTGCTTATAAAGCCTGCTGCCCTAAAATTTGAGACTTTGCTTGCATGCCAAGCAAGCTAAAATATTATTTAATTCACCTGGGCACTTATACCAACATGCAGATGCTCTGAATAATAAAAAGAAAGCTTCTCCAACCCTAGGCGCCAAAACTGGAAGCTTCCTAACAATGAAAAATATTCTTTAATGCAAATCACTCCTTCCCTTGGCGCCAAAACTCTCCAGGGCAGCATGCTCCATCAAAAAGAATTAATTGTCTCCTCCTTATGGCGTCCCATGCTTATATAGATAACTGCATGTTATATTTAATAATTGCTTCTTCCTATTTTTGGCAATTATTAATAATAAGTTATGCTCTTTCTCTCAATTTGGGCGCAAGTTTGCATGCTTTAGCTTGCTTTTCCATGTAATTCTTTTATTTATTTTTAGCATGCTTCTTTGTCTTCTCTTTGGCTTTCCTTCATGCTTTGACTTTCTTCCTATTTTTGGTGCCAACTTTAGCTAGGAATAAATAAAATAAATATTAATTAAAGCATGTATTTATGCCAAGGTGGGTCACATTTTTTGGTTGAAGACATGCTAAAAATAAGAAGGCAAAGCAATGGGAATTTTTACCCTTCCAGGCAGCTCCAAAAATCCCATCTTTCACTTAAGTGATTTGTCTTTAATGATGGGAAAAAACAACCTTCCAGGAAGGCTTAAAATTCCCATCTTCCTTCCACCACTTCCTTCCACCACCAAAATTCCCATTGGCAACTTAAAACCTTCTTTCCAAAAAGTGCGACTTGCATAAAAAAGAGCTTCTTTCTTAAAAATGACTTGCATGGGTGAATAAAACTTCCTTGATGGGAATTCTTACCCTTCTTGACAGCCCCAAAATTCCCATTGGCAACTTAAGTGATTTGACTTTAATGATGGGAAAAAAACAACCTTCCAGAAGGCTTAAAATTCCCATCTTCCTTCCACCACCAAAATTCTCATTGGCAGCTTAAGTGATTTAACTTTAATGATGGGAAAAAATAACCTTCCAGGAAGGCTTAAAATTCCCATCTTCCTTCCACCACCAAAATTCCCATTGGCAGCTTAAAACCTTCTTTCCAAAAAGTGCGACTAGCATGGAAGAAGCTTATTTCACTTACATCCTTCCTTCTTTGTCAAAAATTAGCACTCCATGATTAATTTCTCTCCTTGTCTGAGGCCATGGATGACTTTCAGAACTTCCAGGAAAAGAAACCTCGTTGCGGGATACGGATACGAGTATCGGTTTGGATACGGATACGATATGTGGATACGTCAATTTTAAAAAACCCTTGGATACGATACGTCTTGGATACGTCCGTACATATATATATATATATATATATATATATATATATATATATATATATATTATTTATTTTTATGTACATCTACTCATTTTACTCATTTTTTAGTCCATAAAAAACTGAAATAGTAATACAAAACTTGAATCAATGTTCAAAACATTCAATATACTTAAGACTTTGCATTTTTATTGATCATGTGGCTGCCATACATATGATATACGAATATCATGTTAACATGAATACGAACAAAACTTGAAATTTGAAAAATATACTAGGATCCATGTTCAAATTTTCAAAACAAACAATATACTTAAGATTTTACATTTCATTGTTCATGTGGCTGCCATACATATGATATAGGAATACAAACAAATCTAGAATATATCATCTAGATTTTCCTCAAAATCAAGTTCATGTGTGCCACTTGCGCTAGCTCCACTCTCATTAACTCCACTCTCCGCTCCTTGCGAACTCCCTTGAGCGTCATCTTCGCCATCAAATAATGAGGTGTATTATTTTATTCATTTAGTGTTTAGGGTTCGGTTTTAGGGAGTAGAAAAGTAAAAAAAAATTAAAAATGAAATAGAACTTAAAAAACACGTATATACTGCTGGATACGCGTGCGATACGTGACGGGTGCGCCAGATACGCCACGGATACGTCATCGTATCCTAACGCATTACCCGCATGTATCTCGGCGTACCCGTGCGTATCGTGCACGTATCGAGAAAGTATCCCCCACGTATCCGTATCCGATACGTTTCCAAGGGGATTCGGGGGGTTTTGGAGTATCGTACAACGTAGAAAGAAACATGCTATACAGTAAGCTAACGAACGGATCAAGGGAATTTAATAGACAGACTATGGAGAAAACCGAAAACAAACACAAAAGAAATAAATAAAAAATGAAAAACGTTGCCAGAAGTTGTAGACAATTGTTTTTTTAAAATAACTTGCCAGATAGCTGGTTCGTAAAAACTCTTCCCTGGTGAATACCCTACTGAGAGGCGGGAATACTAGCATAAAAATCTTCAACAGGGTTCAATTGCAACACAATTTATTTTAAACAGAACTTTATTTATTTAATAAATAATTAAATAAAATTCTCTCAGACAAAACACATGGAGGAATAAAACGAGTTTTAGCATGTGGGTATTTGTCGAAATTGGCTTATATGATTCTCTGGGAATACTTTAACGTAATGGAGACAACTGTAGGCAATAAAAACACAAAACGACCCGTTACTTTGAAAAGAACGAAAATTTTAAAAAGGGGTAGTCCCAGATTTCAGGGTGAAATCTGGGACACCCCCGTATTAATATGATTATAGGACAGATTGACTAATTAAGAGAAACTCTTGAGAGGTATGTATGCAAGTTTATATTCATTAAATTTCATATCTCGACATGGTTTTTAGCACATTCTTTATTTTATATAGGTAGGTTAGGACATGATATGTTGCACACTTTTCTTGCTAAATTAGAAATGCTTTCCAAGGATAGCATTTAATCACATTAGTGGGTTACACGAATTCACGGATAAGCATTTAAATAGGGTAAATGTAATGATAACAGGATAATAAGGACAATCAATCATATTCATACGCTCAATATTTAGATTGCAATCTTTATTAAGGAATGTGTTAAGCAGATGAAGTGCTTGCCTTTTGTACTAGTGTTTCATTCTTGTTGATATTACCATTGTGAAGATAATATTCAAATTTTGGCTTTCATATGCCTAGGTTTTGTAAGTTCTTATAGAGAGGCTTTGGAGTTCAGGTATATCTAAGTTATGAATATTGTTTTCTTTTATATTTAAATTCTTAGGGTCTGTACTTTTACATACCTCATCTTTTTACTTTTTGGAGAGACTTCACTTGATTTTGGTTTCATGTTCAATCATAACTGTGGGCGATTTGCATAATTGTAGTGAGCTGAATGATACGATTGTTGAGGCACAGTTACGAACTCGACATATTCCTCCTCAGCTTCCAATTGAAAATGCCATTGAAAAGTTCCAACAATCCAATAATCGGTTGCTGATATTGGTATTAATGTTTTTCCACTTTACATATCTCTTTCATTGTTCAATGTATTAATGTAAGAATGTAAGCATTGCATTGCAACAAATTTTCTTTTAGATTAATTTTCTGTGTCCTATAATTTTATGACTGTGAAGTGGATTTTTGTTATGAATGTACAAATCAAATCTTGCATACTAAAATTGAAGTAAAGGAATCTCTGTTGTAAGTGTTATGTCTAGACTAATGGTTACAAGTGGGATGTTATTGTTTGTTAGTTTGATCATTAGGGTTAAGTGGCAAAACAACATGGACCATTTAAAATTAAGCTTAATGTTGTAATCTAGTCAAATAAAATGAATAGAAATCTAAATGTTTTTACCATAGATATCAACATGAATTACAATAGAAATATGAGAATGCAAATCCATTTTTATTTTATATATAATATTATAGTGGCATGAAATTACATGTATACATGATAAAGTCTAATTGTCGTCCCACTTGTATCAACTGAAATTGGACTATAAGATACTAAACATTAAAATTATAGCAAATGACCTGACTCAATAATTGACTTGAAACTAAATATAACATCAACATGATGTGTATCTGCATTTATGAGTTTTTATTTTAATAGCATTGATGTATGAATTATCCATGTGTTCGATATGGTGAAGTCCAAAATGTTGAAAGACTATGAAACACAACCATCACCTATGCCTGAATCTATTGTTCTGTCTCAAAACAAAAGAGGCAGTGTTTGACACAAAAATTTAACAAAAGTTAACATCTGCAATGTATAGAGTGAAAATTAAGTAACATTGATTTCCCTGAAGCCTTCTTCATGCGATTCTACAACAACACATGACGCTCTCTAAAGAGTGAAAAAACTGATGCCATCAAACTTACCTAAGTAATGGTGACACCATGACACATTTAAGAAAATTTAATTATAAATTTGTCTTCTTCAATCATGGTTTTAATCCCTCAACATTCCAATCCTTTGAGAAGAGTAATACTATTGCAAATGCCATGTACTTAACTTCTTCCTAGTGTCTAGAACAAAGTCACATTGGTGCACACAAGTGTGGGTAAGACCCCATAGAGTTGGGTGACCAACTGCCCTTTTATTTTAAAGATTTTGTTGCATACATATATTTTTGCAAAAGCGTGTGTGGTTCAAGGATCAATAAGTTTGCCCCCTTTTTAACCACCAAAGGGGTGTATAGTTGTGGTATATTATGCAACATATTAACATGTCTTCCAAGGATTTGAACCTAAGGCTTTTCTATGGAAGACACATTGATTTACTGTTTGGGCTCATCCCAGTTATCGATATTTAGTTCTAGTATTTCTGATTATTCTTCTCTTTTAAAGGTGTAAGTGGTTTTTCCAGTTTCATTTGATTCTTATGCGAAACCCTCATCATGGGGGCCATAGGCAGGCTGCAGTATGTGTTAAAAATCAAGGTTTATCACCCAAACACAACATGTGCATTGTTGGTTATGGCCCTTAAATTACTAGGTATCTGTGCCCACACAACACAAGGTTACTCTCTTCTTGGTGAACCTTCCATTGCTTCTTGTTTAGGTAGGAGATGTTCTTCTTTGAGAGTTTTTGGGGAGAAGGCATCAATTTATTCCATGATCTCTTTCTTAGGAATCAAAGCTCAAGGGTTATTCCATTCTTTGATGACTGCCTTCCTCTGTTTGGACTCTTCAACTACTTTACTGTCCCTTTTTGGGGGACTTAGGAAATGGCAAAAAGCTCCCAAATCAGATTTAGGGCACTGCTGTTATAACCCTGCAAAAACTGAACTCAAACCCTTCCTAGGGCAGCGACTTCCCTAGGTGAAAACAACCCTTCGAAATGGGGTTAAACCTTGCAAAATTCCTTCCAAATTGTTAGCGAAATAATTTGTCGTGAGGAAAAATTGTGAGATTTCACCAACACTCTAGGACTAGGTCCCTCTGCTTGAATGGGGAAGCTCCATTTATTAAAAGCAAGGAAATGAAAACAATCTAAACTAATTTCTGGGGTGGCCCGAAGACCGGGGATCACACAGGAATACTTCCCTAAACTTGTGGCAATTGCTTGTATGGAATACACGGAAAGAAAATTGCTTAGTGAGGGAGATAGGAGGAGTTTAATCAACAAATAACATAGCTGAGTTCATTGCATTAAAATCAAAATATTTCACTTGCATCAATCAGAAGAAACCACTCACATAGAAAGAGGAACAATCCACAAGAAACATAGTTTTATTGCATCATGTTGCATAATTTACAATGCTCATGGAGTACAAGTTGAGATGGAGATAAAATAGTAATAGACAAGAAATAGAGGAAATGAAGGCACTTATTTCTAGAAAGACAATGAGAGCTAGTAAACAAGCATTAACCATCCCTTTACAATGAGGAGGTCATCTCCTTTTATAGCTTTACAATCCATCTCTTCATCTACCCCCACATGACTTTTCATATTCCCATTACAAGTGACTTTTCAAATGACCTTAGGAAACACAAAACAAGTCCCCTTTTTATAATTGCAAAAGGGAATTTTACATTCAAAAAAATATTACATAGTCACTTTAATGAATAAGACAAAAATTCATCATTACACACAATGAAGAATTAGGAGGAGTATAAGAAGAGTGAGAATAGAAGAAGGAGAAAGAGAATGGAGAAGGATGAAGTAGCTCCGCCACTTGATGAAGACCACTCCTATGATGAAGATTCCGCCTCGAATGCCTCCTATGGAAATTCAATTGGCTTGAACTCAAGTCCTTTCACCTCTCGAAAAAATGAACAACTACAAGTGTGATCTTCTCTGACGAGGAATGCTCACATACTCCAATGTGTTGATCCAAGCCTCTGGAATGTGGCTTAGCTTCTTGCACTCAGTGAACCAACTTTTGTGATCTCAAGCAATGTTTGAAATAGAACCACAGATTTTTGTGAGTGACTCAGGGTGTCTTCATTGAAAGAGAGGATATCCTGCCTCTTTCTGAACCATTTCTTGAAAAGGAGTCACAAGCTCTCCCAAGGATGTGTTTTCATTGATATGAGGGCTCCAAGCTCTTCTACACATTTTCTTAAATATTCAAGAATTCCTTGAGCATTGTTCTCACACTCGAGTTATGTCATATCTTTTTATACATCATACCTTCCACTCTATGAGCATTGTAAATTGTGCTGACTTGATGCAATAAAACTGTGTTTCTTGTGAAGTGTTCTTCTACTTTGATTTTAATGCAATGAACTCAGCTATACTATTTGTTGATAAACTCCGCCTCTTATTTCCCTCTCCTATCTCCTTCACTAAGCAATTTTCCTCCCTTGTATTCCATACGAACAATTGCCAAAGGTTTAGGGAAATATTCCTGTGTGATCCCCGGTCTTCGGGCCACCCCATAAATTAGTTTAGATTGTTTTCATTTCCTTGCTTTCAATAAATGGAGCTGCCGCATTCAATTAGAGAGACCTAGTCTCGGGCGTTGGTGAAATCCTACAATTTGTGCTCGGGAAAAATTATTTCGCCAACAGTTTTTGCACCCACCGTGGGGCAGATTTTGTTGTCTTTGCACCACATCAAATACCACAAAAATCCATAAAAATATATATCCCAAAATACAAACAAAATCGTATATCTAAAAAAGCCAAAAGAAATTTTGAAATTTGAAAATCCTATGAGCCTTATACCTGCCTTATGCCTTCCACTAATGGTTATTCCTAATCCTCCCCCAGTCCTAAGGCCTGAAATTCTTTTCCATACACAAGAAGATATTGCATCAGACTTGAGAGAGGCCATTTGGCATAATAGAGTGAATTTCTTTCATTACCATATAACTACAAGGGTTCTAGATTTTGAAGAACAATGCGTAGAATCTTTTAAAGGGAAAGACAAGCTCAAATTCAATGAAGGAGAGCCGATAAAATTCTGATTTGAGCTGATTTAAAATCTACGAGGCTGGCTGATTGTAGATACACCTGGGTCTAAGAGGCAAAGAGGAAACCTTGATCCTATCTTTGAAGAACTCCAAAGACGGCAAGAGAAAATAAAAATCCTCGTCACCCCACTCCTATGGCTTTTCACATTGGTAGCTCAAGTGGTGTTGAAGATTCCAATCACACCCTTACTGGTTTCATCTTTGGTTTCTCCAATTTCTCTTACTCATCCCACATCCGCGACCTTCTCCCTCACGAGCCCCTATTCTTTAACATGCCTAGTGTGGAGGCCAAGTACTCATGCCTTTCCTCTACCATGTGGGATGCTGCCCTGAGATCCTTTCCCAGATCCACGACCCATCCCTCGGCCACTAGTACTAAATCTTGCCCCATGAACCAATGGTACGATGTAGAATGCAAATCCCTTCACCGTCGCCTTCGCCATGAGCTTTTACCTAAACCCTCCCTCCTTTCCCAATCTTAAGGTTGCCTACAGGTGCCTTCTCCGCCGTAAGAAGTGATCCTTCATTTCCCACCGCAGATATATTCTTTCCACCTCCCTTCGGACTAATCCTCGGTCCTTTTGGCATACTATCTTTCCCCGCCACTCCCCCTCCACAACGATCGACCCTATCTCCATTTTTTCCCACACCTCTTACCTCTACGATTTTCCAGGGCAGCGATCTACCCAAATTGGCATCCCGCCGCTGGTAATCCCTTCACTCTTGTAATATCAAAGAAGGCGATAAGGATTTTGAACGATAGCAAGGCGGTTGATGTGGACGGTTTTCGAGCCGAGTTCTTGATCGAGTGGTTAGAGTGGGCTTCCCTCTACTGGTCTCATTATATCATTCACCCGATCCACAAAGTGGGTCCATTTCTGATCCGAACAACTACAGGACTATCATGGTGGGCCATTCTTTCTCCAAACTCTATGCTACAGTCCTCCACAGGTTGTTGTCCGAGATTTTGGAGCAGAAGCAGCTCAGAGCCAGAGGTCAGGCTGGTTTTCGCCCTGGTTACCACACCATCGACCACATCTTCACCCTTTGGGCTATTATTGAGGAGGCTCGTCACCGCTCTTCGAAAGTCTATTGTTGTTTTGTAGACTTTCGAAAAGCTTTTGACTCCGTACCTCGCATGGCCCTCTTCCAGCGACTCCGAGACATCGGTATTTCTGAGACTCTTGTTATTGCCATCATGCACCTCTATGAGTCCATCCTTGGTCGTCTTCGTACTGCACACGGATTGTCTGATCTCATCAGGAGCACCATTGGGGTTAAACAGGGGTGCCCCTTGTCTCCTACCCTCTTTGGCATTTACATTGATGAGCTGGAATCTTTCCTTCGGGATCACATTCAGGAAGGGGATGGTTGCCTTCTTCACCACGTCTTGATTTCCATTCTCCTATTTGCCGACGATATTGTTTTACTCGCCTCTTCTCCTGAGGGGCTTCAGAGATAGCTTGATGCACTTGCTTTATTTTGTGATCTTCGGCATTTGACAGTCAATCTAGGTAAGACCAAGGTCATGGTCTTCAACGGGTTGCGGACATCACACCTCCATTTCTTCTTGAGGCGGGAGGTTGAAATTACTAATACATACACCTACCACAGGAGTCCAGTTCTCTGACCTAGATTGATATGAAGCACGCTCTTGATCGAGGGTGAATAAAGGGTATGGGTCTCTTGCCATTCTCGAGAGACAGTGTTTTCGGCACCACTTCTAGGACGTCTCCTCCAAGATGTTTCTTATGAACTCCCTCATCCGCCCCACTGTTCTCTATGGGTCTATTGTCTGGGGGCCCTCCCTTTTGGACACAGATTGGGCTTCCGCTGAGAGGATTCGGACTCTCCTCCTCCTTGCTGTTTCATCAGATTGAATAGACGGTCCACCATCATATTATTTTGGCGAGTTCGAGCCCGACCTTTCCGTCTCAAGCAGTATCTCGACATATCATCCTTTCTTCACCGTATCAAGAGGTTTGGTGATCTCTCCGATGAGCAGGACAGGTATCCATATCTCGCCTATTGTTCCTCTGTGAGTATTGCCCAGGTTGTGGGCCGTTGTTGGTTTGCCGAGACTTCTGCCTTGTTGGACTCAGTTGGTATCCAGATTGATCGTCTCCCCCTTTGGTATTCTCTGAATGCTCCCAGTCATCTCTTGCCCACCAAGCAAGTGTTGAACAGGTCCATCCGGGAGGATATCTACAGGAGATTCATTCAGACTACTTGGGTGAACCCCCCGGGGGTTTGCGCCCTAAGATGTCCTTTTATGTAGAGCACTTTCTTGAAATCAGAGATGGACTCATCATCCGCCCTCAGTACACCTCTCGTCACTGGGTGCATGCCCTCCGTATACCTCTGGGTTAGTTTCGAGTTACCTCCCACAGACTTTGGTGCGAGACTGATCACCACCTTGATCGGGAGGATAGACTTTGTAGGCTCTGTAGCCTTTAGGAGGTGGAGACAGAGACTCATTTCATCTTCTGCGCCACATATACTATTACATCGGAGGCGATTTCACTGTCTCTTTAGAGGGATTCAGACTCTCCCGGTCTTCTTCAGATATATCGACCAACGGTGCCTTGCCCTCTACATCCGTGAGTCTTTGTCGTTACGAGACTAGATTCTTCATCCCCCTCCGAGAGTCGTCCCCACAAGACGGATTACGGCTTTCTTTCTGGTTCTAGCCCACTGGTGGAGGTACTAAACGACAGAGCCTTTCGGCCGGATCTGATGCATAGATCAGTTTGTCCCCGGTTGGACCCTCACACTTCTCTCGATCACCGCCATGCGGAGGTGGATGCACACACGTACGTGCAGGGCGGTCAACTCCATTCGTCCTCCTGGCCGTCGCGTCAGTCTCAGAGCTCAGCAGGGAAGGAGGCTTCCACCCCCCTCGTCGGGTTGTCAGTCCATCAGGAGCTTCTTCTCGTCGGCCTCTAATGTTAGGAGGGGTGTGGCTACCATTCGTGATTAGACCATTGGTCCTTGCTTTCCCCCTTCATTCCCTCCTTTACTTCCCTCGCTTTTCTCCCCGCTTGCTCCATTGCCCCCACCTGTGGGGGTTTTTGGCTTCGGGTTTCCTTTCTGTTGTCTTTTCTCTTCTTTTTTGTTCTTGGGAACTCGTTTTGAGTTGTCCCCGCTCGCACTTTGTATATTGTTTGGGCTGTAGTCCCATTGACCTACTTTTGTGGTCATTCGTTGGACATTAATATATTTATCTTATCTTATCTAAATTCGTTGGACATAGAATTTCCAAATATTAGAGATAAGATAAGATAATTTTATTAATGTCCAACAAATGACCACAAAAGTAGGTCAATGGGACTGTAGAGTACAAAGCCAAAAGAACCAGCAAGAGGACCCAAACGGGTCACCCGGTACATAAAGAGAGGAAGGAGAAGAAGAAAAGACAACAATAGGTGTCGAGAAATTAGAAAAGAAGAAGAGGATGAGAGTGTGGGGGGAGCAGAGGAAGGAGCAAACACCTCCAACACCATCACCTAACAATCAAGGTCGATTGGAAGTAGCTCTCGATGTGCCAATGTCTAGGAACTGAAGTTGTGGAATGTTTGGAAGGCTGATGTTCGGGAGAGAGATGGTGCCTTTGCATAAGCCTGGTAGATCTCTGTCTATGTGGGGGCCCGAGACGAGCTTGGGACAGGGGAGCCTGCGGTGAAGGAAATGGAGTTCGGAATCTGATAGATCGGCCCTGGGTCCATACTTGTGTCAAGATGTCGCTTGGTGCCCCTTTGAAGACTTTGTAGAAGTAGAAGCAAAGGTAGAAGCGAAACAAGAAGCAAAAGCAGAAATGGAGGAAGAAAGAGAGAGGCCTCCACAAATTGTGCCATGGGGTAGAAACATAGGTCCTCTTGCCCTTGCTGCACTAATCCATCAATTACCAAAGGGATCTCGTAAGAGTTTTCCTAATTACGAAGGCAATGGCATGCAACTCTCGGAAGAGCACGTAACAACATTCATCACAACATGTGGTGTATTAGGATTAGAACACGAGGATGTGTCGGTGAGGTTGTTTGTAGAATCTTTGCAAGATATGGCAGCAGAGTGGTTCTATCTTTTGCCAGCTGGATTCATCACCAACTGAAATGACATCAAATCTAGCTTTGAAGAGAGGTTTAAATCTATTGAAGATTGTCGAGGCCTTCCAAAGGCAATTGGTTCAAATGAAGGAGTCCAATGAAACTATGAGGGACTTCGTAGCTCGCTACAACATGTTGCTCAAGAGGATAGCTTTTGAAGCTATGCCCTCCGATGACAACGTGAAAATATTCTTCATCAATGCTCAATTTCCTGAGGTAGGATTCATCCTCCGAAGATCTTTACCTAGGAATCTCTAGAGAATCTCAAGAATATGCTGTTGAAGTAGAAGATGATTTGATTCTTTACGGAAAAGTAAAAATCCAAGTGGAAAACAAAAGGTCAAAGTTCAATTCTACCTCCACGGACCCCTTGGTTTAAAAATTGGCAAATGATGTGATTGCACTCAAAAACAACTTGCACAAAGTACTTTGAGGGATGCTCTAAAGAAGAGTAATTTTCAAAATAAAAAGAAGAATTGCAACACCTCCCCCAAAGATTTGCTCTAGAGGCTCCCCTTGTCAATGTTGCATGCGATACCCAAGATGATGATGAAGAAGAAATTGTTGAACAAGACGATGAAAAAGAAGAGAATGGGATCGAAATTGAAGAAGTTGATGATGCTGAGATCGGGTACTTTGAGTACTCATCCAGGAGATGAAAGTGAATAGGATGATGCACCAAGCTTCTCTTGTGCGGTGTTCACTCGTTCTCAATCCCAAAAACAAAGTTTTCCCCATCGCTTCGAAAAGAAAAAAAAAAAAGATGTGGATCCTCCCATGGCGATTCTACCTAACAAAATAATCAATAGAGGAGCTGCTGTTCCGCCTTCTATGGACAAGGATAAACAAAAGCCGGACCTCGTGGCAGCCAAGAAGACCTCGGTTGAAACAAGTCTCCTAAGTCTATCTCTGTTAAAGCATCTTCTTTTAAGTCTCCTAGTGCTACTTACAAGCCAATAAATGTTTCAAGCAAAACTTCTGAGGTACCCAATAAGCCCACAGTAGCTTCCAAGCTTACCTCTATTGCCAAAGTATCCCCCACTTCCAAAGTAGTGTCTCCTCCGCCTCCTAAAGCTTCCAACATCGAGACATCTACTTCTTCCGCTTTTGATATCACGAGACCATGTCAAAGCGGTCTAAGGTACAAAATTCCGAGTCCGAATATTTGCAAACCCATCCAAAACAATTTAATAAACTAGTCCGGTTTATTAAAGGTAGTAACCCAAAGCCCAATGTTGTCACACCCTCTTCCAAAGGGTTACTACCAACTCCTCCTTCCCCGTCATCTCAAAACATGCTAGCATTAAGTGCATCCAAGACCGACAAGATTGAACCATTCTACCTTTCTCTTCTTATCGGAGGCTACCAATTAAACAATTGTATCATAGACTCAGTGCTTTTGACAATGTGATGCCAATCAAAGTAGCTAATGCCCTTGGTCTCACCCTAACACGGGCTAAAGGCCGGTGTTATTCTATGGAGACTAAAGAAGTCCCACTTGTGGGAAGAATAAAAGATGCCCAAGTTGCTTTAGCTGATTTTCTTGAAAAGAAAGTCTTATTGACTATCTTAGTGGCGGACAATCGGCCTCACATAGGATGTTATCGAGTAGAAGATTTTGTAGAGATTTGGGAGAAGAAATTCATATGGATTGGTCTTCAAGCAAATATTCTAGTTAATGGACAAATGGAAAATTTTTAGCCGGTAAGGAAGATGAAGTATACAATACAAAAATCAGAAGATCCTAGAGCTGATATTCTTTATCAAGACAATGGACATGTGAATTACTTTATGACTTCCGGAGGAGATGATGATTTGCCTCTTATCTCTGAAGAAGATGAAGACAAGCTATGTACTATGGAGTTTGACGGAAGCCATTGCAGTACAGGCTTCGGAGCCGGTGTGGTCCTGATTTCCCCATCGAGTGAGTTGTTTCCATTCTCTTTCAAGCTTCAATTTGAAAATACCAATAATATTGTAGAATATGAAGCTCTTGTCTTAGGTATGGGAGGCGGTGAGTCCATGGGAATTAAGTAATTAAGATGTCTAGGAGAAGCATAGGTAATCGTGAAACAAGTTCGGAATCAACATCAAGTGAAGAACCCACAACTTAAAAATTATAGAAACAAAGTGTGGGATTGCATTGAATCCTTCAATCCTTATCTATACAAGTTATCTTCGAGGAACAAAATGAAAAAGATGCTTCTCTTCTTTGTGTCATCCTCTCTATTAGTCCCACACCCATTCTTTGATATAGAGAAATATTCTATTGAGATGATATACGAGACCAATTGTGCCGACAATGCCAACCATTGGCAAGTGTTCAATGATGATAAACATATCATCTCTTTCCTTGAGTAACAAGACAACTTTAATAACCTTTTGTAATATCCCCTTCCTAGTTGAAGATCCTTAGCCCATTTTGTCTCCTCGACGGCTAAGGGATGTGCACAAGGGGAACTTAAGTTATGATAGTTTATTATGAAGTGCAAAAAAATAAAAGAAAATATTATGAAGCACTTATAATAAAATATTATGAACTTAATAATAATATAAAAATAGAAAAAGGCAAAAGGCATTAGCAATAGTTATTTATTCAAGGGAAAAATGTGACTTGCCTAGGAGAGAAAAGCAAGTGGAGGAAAATATTAAATAAGGGGAAAATTTTGATTAGATGTGAGTGGCCATTTGGGCCCTATTCTTCTATTTTAAAAAATCTACTTACTTGGAGAGGCATTACTTGTATATTTTATGAAATCTGATTTGTATGTTGAGCTTTGAGCTTGCATCTTCAATCTTTGAAGGACGAAAATCCTTAGAGATTCACTCTTGAGGACGAAAACCCTCCAAAAGTCTAGAATCCTCTCCTAGTTGAGAGGATTCTTCACACAGGGGTTTCCATTGCATATCGAGGAGTTGGTTAATTTTCTAGTAGTTTTCTAACAGTTGGTGAAGATCGATTTCAAGCTAAATTCAAGGAGAGATCAGATTTGAAGTATCTAATCAGTTTTGAGATTTGGACCTAGTGGGAATTGTGGGAAATTCATCCGGGGTTGTAAAATGTGCATAATACTCATTTTATAATTGTAAATTTGTAGACCATAAGAGATAATTGATAAAGCACTCAAAATATTTTGTATTCATTGAAATTTGAACTTCTAAAGAGTCATAACTCATCATTCAACATGGTTACAATTTCAATGATTCACATATACATGATAATAATCTAGATTCTAAAATATATCATCCAGATCTTCCTCATCATCTTGATCTCCATGAACACAACTGGCAGCTCCACTCCCACTAGCTCCACTTTCCATCCCTTGTGCAATGGATCCCGATTCTTCTTCATCAATACCAAGCAGTGAAAGTTGGCTAAGAGTAGCCGCAGAAGCATCAAAGTCACTACTCTCAGGATTAATATCCCAAAGTTTGTTGGGACCTTTACGATAGCCTTCATTCTTGTGTGTGAGGATGCGCAAATTGGAGTGTACATACACTAAATCCTCAGCCTTCTTGGATCCTAACTTGTTTCGTTTGGCTGAGTGGATGAAGCTATATGTACTCCAATTCCGCTCTGCTGATGAATTGCTAGCCACCTGTTACAAAAATGAAAAAAGAAGTTAGAAATTTTCAATTAGAAATAAAATTAATTTACTAAGAAGTAAGAACTTCGAACATACAATTTTAATTTTTAATTAATTAATAATAAACAAACTTTTGATTTCATTTTAATATTTTATACCTGTGAGAGGACTTTAATGGCAACAGGTCGTATGTTCTTGGCATCATGGCCATGTACATACCACCACATGAATGGGGTCAACTTGTACTTGTCAACTGCTGCATCCATTTCACCCATGCTACCATTAGATGAAGAGACAAAGAGCGCCATTTCATAGCGGACCGTACAAGCTATATCTGGATCAGGAAAAAGCCTCCGGAATGCTGCCTTAGCTCCAATTGCAACTTCGTGGTCATCATATGGTTTTTGCCTACCAGGTAGCGAAATTATTTCATTGCTATAAAATTTGGGATTCAGGGCATATGCTAGGAGATGTAATGGGGTGGTCATTTTATTCCACCTTCTCATGATCACACTCCTAACTTCATTGTAGAAGGTTTCTGCAGGATCCTGCTCCTTTTGTTGTATGATGTCTCTAATTTTTTCAAGCATAGAGTCAATGCCATCATAGATCTCCCCTATGCAAGCGTCATCTGTGTCTGTATATCTAATCATAGATAAAATAGGCTCAGTAAAACTAAGCAAGTATGCAACCTTTGCCCACCAACCATCATCAAGTATAATTGATTTTACTTTGATGGCTCTTTCTGTGTTTGCTTGCTTCCACACTGACCAAACATCATCAATCACCATAAGCCTTAAGGCTTGTTTTACCTTCACAAGTCGTCTTAAGACGAGTGTGTGAGAGGCAAATCTTGTTTCAACAACCTATTAAAATAAATTAAAACAAGTTAATAAAATATAAAATTAAATTTAAAAGAAATTCAATTGATAAATATTAATTTCATATTTCATAGAAAGTTAGCAAATAAATATTAAAAATTAAAAACTAGGAAATTGTTTCGTTACCTTCAACAACTCCAACGTTGAGAACTTCCTAAAGATAGCCTGAGACATATGATGATTTGTGACAAACATTTGAATCTCATTTGCCTCTGTATAAGTTTCTTCTATCCATGGAATTTTGCCAATCTTCTGCAACATCAAATTCAAGGAGTGTACTGCACAAGGTGTCCAAAAAATGTGCTCATATCTCCCCTCAACAATCATCCCTGTTGCTCTACAATTTTTGGCATTGTCCGTGATGACTTGGACAACGTTTTGAGGGCCCACTGACTCAATAGCCTCAATCAAAATATTAGCAATAAATTGAGCATCTTTCACTTCACCCTCACAATCAACAACCCTTAAGAACATTGCCCCTTTAGGGCACACTGCAACAATGTTGATTAGGGGTCTATTTCGGGCATCTTTCCATCCATCTGAAATGATAGATACCCCGAGTCCTTCCATGAATCCCTAATTGGCTGCAAAGAAGTATGTACATGGGCCACTTCTTTCGCCAACAATGATGTTCTCACCTTCTGATAACCAGGGCTTGTATACCCTTGTGGTGCATCATTAATTCCTCTCACCATTTGTTGCCAATAAGGTGACCGCAACACATTGAAGGGCAACCCACATGCATAAACGCATCGAGCAACCAACTCATCAGCAACATCCCTTTTCTCATTTGCAAATGCTTGCTCTAATGGGCCTTTGGTACTTCTCTTTCGTGGCAAGCACTCTCCCTTTGATGGAGTTTCAACTGCAACTTGGATAAATGGATGGTTTGATGGGGTGGGTGGTTTTTTGCGTAACCCCTATTTTGCAAAGGAGTGGTTTTAAATCTAGTCTCAAGCGCCAAATCAGCCTCCTCTTGCTCTTTCATATATGCCAATATATGTTTCCTTCAACCTTGACACATTTTCTAATCCCCGTCTCCCTTTCCCCATTAAATGAGCTTTGAGGCGAGTGTAAGAGGATTTGAATTGTATATTGCAATGATTGCATACCCAAACTCGAGAGCCACCGCCAACAAGGTTCTCCACAATTTGCACATGTCTCCAAAGAGGAGCTCTAGGATCCACACCCCCACTTTGACTTGCTTCCCCTTCCCCATGCCCTCCCACAGAAGTTGAACTGGATGCCATTTATGTTTTTATATCTCAAGAGTCAAAGAATCAAACCTACATTGAATTTTTTAAAAACATAAACTTAGATAACAATAAATTATTAAATAGAAGTTAGAACTACACCCTACATATCCTATTTTGCTTTTGATCACCAAGTTCACCGTATAGGCGCGAGGTGAGAGCATACACAGAGTTTGGATTTTTTTAATTTAATAAACACAAAAAAACTCTTAAAATAGCAAAAAAACCTAATCCTATTCTGCTTTTGATCACCAAGTTCACCGTATAGGCGAGGTGAGAGCATACATAGAGTTCGGATTTTTTTAATTTAATAAACACAAAAACTCTTAAAATAGCAAAAAAAACCTAATCCTATTTTGCTTTTGATCACCAAGTTCACCGTATAGGCGCGAGGTGAGAGCATACACAGAGTTCGGATTTTTTTAATTTAATAAACACAAAAAAATCTTAAAACAACAAAAAAAACTACGCATCCTATTTTGCTTTTGATCACCAAGTTCACCGTATAGGCGCGAGGTGAGAGCATACACAGAGTTCGGATTTTTTAATTTAATAAATACAAAAAGAACTCTTAAAATAGCTTTAAAAAAAAAAAACTACGCATCCTATTCTGCTTTTGATCACCAAGGTCACCGTATAGGTGTGAGGTGAGAGCATACACAGAGTTTGGATGATATTTATAATTTAAAAAAACAACATATGATTTTTATTTAAAAACCGCAAAGGAAATGTTACAATTTAATTTTTTTAGCATAGAGTTTAAAAATTACTAAATTAAAACTACATATTGATATCATGATCAATGATCATGAATGATGTGTGCATTATGCACACATCATTCGTGATCATTGATCACATTAACATTTTCTTTATTAAAAAAACTTGAAAAATACTTGGTTTTTCCTTCTACAAACTTCCAAATCTGCTTTGAAATTCTTCCTTGATGCTCTTTGCCCTTAGCACCACCTTCTAAACTCTTCCTTCAAGCTGCTCCTTGATGTCTCTTTGCTCTTCACAATGCTAAATATTAGTTTAGTGAAAACTGAATTTAGCAAGAGAGAAAATGAGAGTGTGATTTAGAATGGACCCAAGAGGTCATTATATAGCTTTTAGGAAGTGTCTTTAGCAAGTTTAGGTAGGTAGATTAGGGTTAGGTGTAATAAATGCTTTTATTTTTATTTTTTTAAAGTTTTGATGCTTAAAAGTAGGAGGGAAATCAACCCATAGAGTATTCCACCATGCCAAGTGAAGAAGAAGAAGCTTCTAGAGAAAAAGGTATGACTTCCATTGAACAAAATATTTGTAGGGAAGGCAAAGAGGAATGCAAAATTGAACAAGATGTTTCAGTCCAAAAGCAACAAACAACACCTTTGGGGCAGCCAAAGGGATCATTTGGGCAGCCAAAGACTTCTTCAACTAGTGGGCAGCAAGGCATGAGGAATGGTATTCCTCAAATTATGGCAGCCAAGAGCATGGAAGGATCAATCCAAGAAGAGCAGATTGCACAGGATGAGGATGACGAAGAAAGGAGCATGTTATTGCAACAGTTGTCTCATGAAATAATTCAGCCCATTGTTGATCATGGAGACATCACAAGGTATGAGACAAATAAGATAATGTCATATATATTGCATATTCAGATTTGTTTTGAGAAAAATGATGAACTAGAAGATGAAATCTGCAATTTGAATTATGTGATACCTTGGATGCAACCTTGTATATATGAGCATCTTGTGAGTGATAGATGGTGGCAAGTTTTAGCCCACTTGATGGTACAAGGGCCAGGATTTTGGATCACTTCAACATGTTTTGTCTATTGTGCATGACACTTAGACAAACAAGTTGCAATTGTTTGAGGGCAAGCAATTTTGGGAAGGGAGGATTGTAATATCTCCTTCCTAGTCGAAGACCCTTAGCCCATTTTGTCTCCCGATGGCTAAAGGATGTGCACTAGGGTAACTTAAGTTATGATAGTTTATTATAAAGTGCAAAAAAATAAAAGATGTGTCAACTTCATGAAGTGAGTCTCTAGATCTTTTCTATCAAACCTCTCTGTTAGTCACTTTGCCAAACTCTTCAAGAGTGGTGATGGAACCATGTCCTTGTGTTATTAGACCATGATACCACCATTCGTGAGCCACACCATCTAAATGCAAGGTGACAAATTTAAGGGCCTCTTCCTCAAACATAGGATTCAATGACAAGTATCTAACTTTTGCAACCAAGCTCTAGCTGAACATCTATCTGTACCATCAAATGTAGGAAGAGTAATCTTACCCAATCTATGTTGAATATCTTTCCTTGGCTCTTGTGGTTGACTTACCCTTTTTCTTGGCCCTTTGTTCCTCCTTAGTTGGCAAAAATCCCTGAATGAAAGCAAATCCCTTGTGTTGGGATTCAAGGATGCATACTCATCTCCAAAAAGATTGACTTCTTCCACAAACCTGTGTGTAGGTGGCTATTCTTCCTCCTTTGTGGCTCATTCCTTTGAAGGAAACTAACACCAAAGAATTTGGAAGGAGTCTTGTTTGAAACCCTTCCCGCATGATGGTTATGTAATGTCCCTCTTTCCGGCATGACCCTTGGACACTTGGTGGGTAGCTTATTTGTCATCTTCGTAAGCTAGTCCCGTTGTTAGGAGATGATGTGCATAGCAGGTAAGGGTTTTATCGACGATCTGGTGGATTATTTGATGTTAGCAATGAGTTCAGTTGGTCTTAAGGACTCACTTGGCACTTTCTAAGGTTATTTCCGGCTTCTGGTGTGTTCTCCAAGATTCTTGGAGAGAGTTTCCATTTATAGTAAGTCACCCAACTGACTTCATTTCTCATTATTCGTCATCGGCACCGCTTCTGCTCAGTCAGTTTCCGATTCCGGTGCTTTCTGACGATTTCCGCACTTTGGGAGCATTAATGGCTTATTTTAATTATTTTACCCAGGTTGCTTATATTTGTACGAATTACTTGGCGAGCACCTCAGTATTATAGCTCGTCGGAAAGAGAATGTGAAGTTCTAAATGATGAGATGCTAATTCAGTGACCTTGGGCGCCAGGAATGATTAATTAATTAAATAAATCACTTTTCGGAGTTATAAGGTGTAATTAATTAATAAAGTGATTTATTAATTATATTTCCTTTTAATGAAAATTCTCGGAAAAGGTTATAAAAGGAGGGTTTGGCCCATTTGCTACACACTTATCATTTTGAACAAAAAAACAAATTCAGAGCAGCGCTTGCTAATTACTCTCGAAGGACGGAAACCCTTGGAGATTACGGATTGGACGGAAACCCAATTCGAAGGAGGAAGATTCACACAGGGTCTTCATTGGATTCAGAACATTATTCCTCTTGTGGACGGAAACCCCAGGAGCAGTGAGAGAAGCTTCCATCCAGGAATCTTCATTGTTTACACAGTTATTCAGCATTTCAATAGTTTCAGAGAAAAGAATAAATTGCAGCAGTGGGCATTTGCACATATATCTGAGTGGGGCGGCTTCTTCTACAGTTATTTATTGTTGTATCAGAGGTATTTGTCTTGCTAGATATTTATTGTAATTCCCAAAGCAGAAATATATCAAATCGACTAGGGTTTTGATTCATTTACTGTGGGTTTTTGGACAATCTCTGTTATTAAATCTTTCTACAGTTTTATATCTGTATTGCTGTAATATTTAGCTTCATAAATCATTATTAAATACACAGCTGAAATATTTATAAAGAAATCTGCCAGTTAAACCTTAGGCGCCTATTCTGTATTCGCCTGGTTTGCGGGGTTTGCTGTATTTAAATTATCTATGTAGTTTCAGTGTGATGTTTCATGAATTCCTTTGATATTATCGGTTCAGATCTGAGCCCGAGCATTTAAAAAAAAAAAAAATCAGACAAAAACGGGTTTGGGATCTTTTAGGTTAGAAGAGCTTCCCTCACCAAGATTGCCTTGATTCCCTTGAGAGTTAGACAATATCCTCTGAAAATATCAACCCAAATCAACAATGGCTCCTACGACGGAGTCTCTAAGATCTCTTTGTGACTCCAGAATCTATTTTGCAACTCTTTGTTACCCCTAGAAAACACCTCATTCATGTAGCTCAACTCATCATTGGGAGGAGGTCTTTCTTCATCATCCATCCCTCCTCTTCTTGGAGTTCTTCTTTGGTATTGATATCTAAAATTTTCTTCACCTCTGTCCATGCAAATCTGAAATTTGAATCTTTTCCTCTTAGGGTGGGAGGAAAACTGGCTCTGATACCACTGTAATGTCCCCAAAAGGACACTATTTGACCCCAAGAGGATTTTTAGCAAACCTATACCCAAATTGTAAATTTATAAAAAATGGATCAAATCAAACTTTGAAGATCTATATTTCCTTCTAAAAAATGTGACTAGGGCATAGCAAGAAACTCATACAAATTAGCCAATAAATTATACTTTCACCACTCCAATCTGATTTACCAAATTTATTAAGCCAAAATATGAAAGAACATGCAGATTTCTGATGCAAACAAGGCTGAAATAAATTTATTAAATCTGCAGACTGGCTGCCCTGAAAATGACACTTTTTGCACACCAAAATTTCTGAAAATAGATTGATTCAATCTCTAAAAATGAGCTTTGTTGATAGCTCTCCAAATCAGATCTGAAACAACCTTAAAACATACTAGATTTGAGAAGAAGTGGGTCGCTCCACATGAAATAAATAAGCAAAACATTGCAGCAATCTTTCCCACAAACCCTTGGACCAAAATCTGCAATACACCTTTATTCAACTGCTGGAAATACTCAGAAAATTACTATAAATCCGTTGAAGCACAATGGAAACCCTTGTGTAGAGAATCCTCCTCAAACTCTTGAGGGTTTTCGTTAGTGTTACGTGGGACGTGTCCCCTAAATTTTGATGACTTCTCGGACGTTCAGAATGTCACAAAGGGACTTGGGGACTTATAGAGGACGTCCCTATTTTTAAAAAATATTTCAATTTTTTTATGTTTTTCCTTTTAAAATGTTGTTTTTACCAAGAACATTAAATTATGATTTTGAAAGTACCTAAAATACATTCACATAGATTATATCCCTAAATTTAATTGAATACAATTAAAATATCAATTTTTTATATGTTATTTTAGTAGCCGTCCCCCTAGTCCCCAAAATTTGGAAAATTATTTTTCGTCCGGAAACCCCATCCCTCCGTCCCGAAGACTTAGGTAACTATGTTTTTGCTCTCAAGAGTGTATTTCTAAAGGGTTTCGTCTTTAGAAATAAAATAGACAAAGTTGGAAGCTTCATACAAAATCAGAATTGAGAGAAATATTCAAGTGATGTGATTACTTGCATATATAGCCTTGTGACCCAAATAGCCACCTACCATGACCAATCAAATTTTCTCATATTAAATGCTTTTCACCACCTATTTTTCCTCTCTAGGCAAGTCACATTTTTCCTTGGGTATTTTATTCTTTCTAAATGCTTTTTTGCCTTTTCTCCCATTTACTTTGCCTCCTAGTGCAAGTCGCACTTTCCTAGGATAAATCAATTTGGCCCAAATGTTTTTATATTGAACGTTTTTATTTTTATTTATGATTAAGTCCATAATAATTTATTATAAGTGCTTTTATAATATTTTATTTATTTTTGCACTTTATAATAAAATATTAGAACTTAAGTCTCCCTTTTAAAATTCTCCTTAGCCGTTGGGAAGACAAAATAAGATGAGGGTCTTCGTCATGACTATCCCTAGAAGTGGGACATTTCTCAAATTTTGGCATATATGAAAGAGCAAGAGGAGGTTGCTTTGCAAGTTGCAAGAGTTAGATCTAAAACCATTCTTTTCGCAAAGGAGGGGTTCAACAAAACGACTCACCCCATCATACCATCATTTCATTTAAACTCCCACCCAACCATTTGAAGTTGAAACTCTCATAGAGGAAAAAAGCTTCTCACGAAAGAGAACAAAAGGTCCATTAGAGATTGCATTTGCAAATGAGAAAAGAGAAATTGCTAATGAGTTGGTTGCTCGATGCATTTATGCATGTGGGTTGCCCTTCAATGTGTTGTGGTCACCATATTGACAACAAATGGTGAGAGGTATTAATGAGGCACTACAAGGGTACAAAAACCCTAGTTATGAGAAGGTTAGAACATCATTGTTGGCGAAAGAAATGAACTATATGCATACTTCTTTCGCAACCAATTAGTGATTCATGGAAGGACTAAGGTGTAGTTATTATTTCAAATGGATGGAAAGATGCTCGAAATAATCCCTAATCAACATTGTTGAAGTGTGCCCTAAAGGGGGAATGTTCTTAAAGGCAAAGTGAAAAATGTGCAATTTATTGCTAATATTTTGATTGAGGTTATTGAGTCGGTGGGCCCTCAAAATGTTGTTCAAGTCATCAATGGGAAATACAAAAAAGTTATAAAGCAGCGGGGTTGATTGTAGAGGGGAGATATGAACACATATTTTGGACACCTTGTGTAGTAAATTCCTTGAATTTGATGTTGAAGAAGATTGTGAGAATCCCATGGATAGAGGAAATTTATACGGAGACAAATGAGATTCGGATGTTTGTCACAAATCGTCATATGTCCTAGACTATCTTTAGGAGGTTCACAAGGTTGGAGTTCTTTGAAGGTAAGGAAACAATTTACTAGTTTCTAATTTTTATTTTCTAACTTTTTATGAAATTATCAATTTAATTTCTTTTAAATTTAATTTTATACTTTATTAACTTGTTTTAATTTATTTTAATAGGTTCTTTGAAACAAGATTTCCCTCTCACACGTTCTTTTTGAGAAGGTAAAACTCGCCTTAAGCAAAGATTATGGTGATTGATGATGTTTGGTCCGTGTGGAGACAAGGAAACACAGAACAAGCCATCAAGAGAAAATCATTAATACTCGATGATGATGGCATAGAGGAAATCTATGATGGCATTGACTCTATGCTTTGAAAAATTAGAGACATCATACAACAAAAAGAGCAAGATCCTGAAGAAATCTTCTACAATCAAGTTAAAAACATGATCATGAGAAGGTGGAATAAAATGACCACCCCATTGCATCTCCTTGCCTATACCCTAAATTCCAAATATTATAACAATGTAATAGCTAGGTACATGATAGGCAACCACCATATAACGACCAAGAAGTTGCAAATGGAATTAAGGCAACATTCAAGAGGCTTTTTGTTGATCCATTTATAGCTAGTGTGGTCCACTATGAAACAAATATCTTTGTCTTTGCGTCTAATGGTAGCATGGGTGAAATGGAGGCATTATGTGACATGTACAACATGACCCCGATCATGTGGTGGTATGTACATGGTCATAATGCCAAGTACCTACGACACTGTTGCCATCAAAATCCACTCACATTTATAAAATATTAAAATGAAATCAAATATTTGTTTATTAATTAAAAATGTAATGTCCCCAAATAGACATATTTTAACCCCAAATGGATTTTCTGCAAATTCCAAATAAAATGCAAGTAGGAAATTATTGTTTTTGTGATAGCAATGCAAACAACCCAAAATTCCTTGCTAAAACCTTAGGAGATTTGCCTATGGGTGTAAAAAAGCTTCAAAACACCTTCAAAAATTATGAAATTAAATTTGTAGCTAACCCTTGAATTATCAAATCTGAAAATACTAAAAATCTGATTTTTTAATTGTAGAAAATCAACCAAAACTTCAGAAATTCATAAATCGGAAAATACCCAACAATTTTGGACAAATGATAATTCAAATTGAAGATAAAATTATCAACTTTCTAATGACACCAAAATCAAAATTTTCCGATGTAATATTCTCTTTTGGAATATTAATTAAAATTCACTAAACTACTTGCAAGGAAACAAATTTAGAAGAGAAACCCTTCTAGGTTCACCTCAATTAACGCAGTGTTGGCTTCAATACAACCCAAATGGGGTTGGATTGAGCCAAATTAAGGGTTTAGATGGGCTAACTAGTTAGATAAAACACTTCTTTAACCAATTTAATTGCAACAGTAGTAAATGAATTAAAATGTACTAAAATCAGCTGAAACTTCAAAACTTGATATCTCATGCAATACTTGGAATTTTAGAGTGAAACGAATTGCAGATGAAAACTAAAATTGTACACTTTTCAACCAACTTTAAATCAGAATTTTCGAGCACTTAAAGGCCCTCAAAACAGCCCACAAATAAAATCAAGTCCCCAAGGTTAGAATGGCATATAAAATAAATTCCAGATTTTATACTTGACTTTCCACACTCAAATAAGCTGATTTCAGATCTGCAATAATTCTTTTATGACAGCAGTTTGAAAACCTCTCCAAAACCCTTCAAACAATGATACAAAATTGCCCAATCCAAATCGCACCACTTAGAACAAACACCAGCAATATTAGAGGTACCAAAACACATCAAATCAAGAGTATTATCAATGGAAAAATTAGCAAGAACAATTCAGATTTAGATCTTTCATAAAGAGAACCCCAAACTCCACATAACCAATCAATTTAGCTTAATTAAAAATTTGGAAATTGCAGTAGTCACTTGAGCACTCAAATCATCACCAAATGTGCCCAAACAAGCTCCCAACAAGTCGATTTCCTCAAGGAATAATCAACAACATATAATGGAATTGCATACACTATAAATCACTCTCAAACTCTCACAACTCAAGCTTAGAACACTCTCAATAATGGCGACTTCACATAGACAAGTAAATTTAAGCAAAACTCATCAATTCATAGCTCAAGAAGGAACACACACTTCACAATGGGTGGTGTTAATGAACACCTTTTGTTTTTTGATCACTAGTGGGCATTCATCCCTCTTCAAACATGAAGATAAGTTATAATAACCGTCAACATGCAAAAAGGGTGCCCATCATCTTCTTTTATAGCTTTTCCTTGCTCAATCTCCAAAGTTCCTTCTCCATTTTTGGCGCCATAGTCTAGAGATGAGAGCCTTTAATTTGAAATAACTGAAAGTCAAACTCCAATGCAAAAGTTAATTCCCAAGGCAAGATTTAAAAATAAAATACAAAGGAGAATTTAATATTAAACTTGATGCCCAAAAGGAATCGACCCATGCCAAAATTATAGATAAATGTGCCCAAAGAAATAATAAACCATCCTCCAAAAAATGCGACTTGCTTTTATTAATTTATTTACCTCCAAAGATCATTAATTGGCCCAAGGTAAATCGATTTCTCCCTTGTATTTGACTTGCACAAATAAAATATATTTTAATTTTTAAATGCACATGTGCAAATCGATTTTCCCTAATTTATTTTTCTTTGATCTAAGGGGAATGGATTAAAGGGTACCATCCTTTATTAATTAGTTTTTATGTGAAAAGGGGACATTATATGTGATGGGTGGGAGGCACCCAAAATGGCTCGAAATTATGAAAATGTGTAGATGAAACCCTAGTTATCCCGAAATCAACAATCATCCGCCCCTCTTGAAAGCTCTCAAACACCTGTTGAAAACACAAATATAAGCTTGATACTCAATGGAAACCCTTAAATGGAGAATCCGCTCACGAGAAAGAATAGTTTTCACTCCTCTTTCTCTAATTCTCAAGAGGGTTTTTGTCCTCTGGAGCTAACTCAAAAGGGTTTTCATCCTTAGGAGTTTATTTGTAAAGCTTACAAAGTTCATGCTTTTTTATAAAATTATAGAGATCCCTCTCACAAGAAAAGTCGGCTTGCTTTTATAATGAAATTTGGCTTTAGTAGCCACCCAACCACGAATCATCTTCCATTGCTTGCATTTAATTATTTTTTTGCCTTGTCCCCTCCAACATGGGTCGCCTTTTCTCCAAGTGGAAATAATAAATATAAAGTGGCTTTCCCTTTTTTCTTATTTTTACTTTATGACTTTATCTTTTTCTTCTCTTTTTTTATTTGACTTTATCATTAATAAATTAATATAAATTACATTTAATATTATTTTATATTACACTTTTATAATTAATTCATTATGATAAATTTCCTTTTTATCACTCCTTAGCCGTCGGGAAACAAAATTGGTCTAAGGGTCTTTGATCGAGAAGGAGATATTGCAAAAAAATTATATTTTTAGTAAATTTTAACTTCGTTTTTGTAATAGGTGGCTGGTAATTTTTCATCATAGCGGAATTGGAGTATATATACCTTCATCCACTCACCAAACAAAACAAGTTAACATCCAAGAAGTGTAAGGATTTAGAGTATGTACATTCCAATTTGCATCCTATAACACAAGTCGAAAGCTATATTAGAGGTCTCAACAAACTTTGGGATATTGATCTTGAGGCTCGTGAATTTGATGCTTCGCTTTGTTACTCTTAGCCAAATTTCACTTTGCACGGTGTTGATGATGAAGATCTCGGGAAGTTCTACACAAGGGATGAATAATGGAGCTAGTGGGAGTGGTATTCATGGAGATGATTATTAGGAAAATCTAGATGATATATTCTAGAATCTAGATTATAATCATGTATATATGAAACATTTAAATTGTAACCATGTTGAATGATGAATCTTTAGAACTTCAATGAATACAAAATATTTTGAGTGTTTTATTAGTTATCTCTTATGGTCCATGGACTAAATTTTTAAAATGAGTACTATGCATGTGCATATATATATATATATAAAAAAATTAAATTATATTCAGATGTTTCAAAATGTTTTGTACCCAAGGTTTATTTGAAAATCGGAGTTTCCGCATTTCGAGTTTATTTGAAAATCGACGTTTCCGTGTTTTAGATCCGCCAGGAGATGGAAATGGGTCAATGATCCGAGCCAAGAGTAAGAATGATATTGGAGGAAAATTTCAACCCCATAGTGATCCATTTTGGGCGAGAGGAAAACACTAGAAAATGATACAAACACTCATCAATAGTCGATCTCCGGCTCTCTGTTAGTCTATGTACCTATCCTTTCATCTAGTTTGACATCAAGAAGACCTATTTCATTACAAAAGGAGCTGAAATCTATCATTGCTTAAGTATTTAAATCACCCTCAAAATCCATTGCACATCCACGATGATCATTTTTGAACTGTTTCAGTTCATCACAATACCTCCTTTTCCTATATAACAAAGCCACAAAATGTTAATTTTCTTGGCTGATTTTCATAAAAACATCCCGATGTAATTGCTCCTAATGTAATTGTTGTATGAGATGATTTCAACACCCTTAAAATGTTTTGGGTGTCCTAATACTTCTAGAACTTCAAGTAGTACTTATTGCTTGTACTAGTTTCTCACATGCAATGTTTCCACATATATGGTTCTAATTTTGAGAATTGCTCGTCAATTATGGTTTACGCAATGGTACTATAACTAGTTTTGTGTCTTGAATTTGTTGTCATACCAAATGGACTTCTTGGGTCATGTCGAGGCACCTAATATTTCGGCTTAGGACTATCATCCGTGCTTCTTGGGGCCTTTAACCCCGTTAAATAAAAAATCTTTTAACCGCTTTTGAACACCATCTCCTATACTTGCTTGAGCCTCCACTTGTCTTTTATCTCGTTGCTTTTCTTGCCCTTTATTTGCCCGCCTTTGGCAAAGTCTTTGTGTGAGGATGTTACAATTTGGATTTTGCTTCTTAAAACTCTTTTAGTTCCCTTGCATTCATTCTTTTGAAAGTTTTATGATGACCGCACTTCACTTTCAAATAATCAATTTTCAGTAGCATCCTCGAAGTCCACTATTATTTCGAATAGTTGGATTTTGATTCCTCATTTTCTCTTCATGTATTTCTCCTTCCTCCCATTCAGCGCTAATCATTCCCAATATCCATTTAGATTCTTGAAAGGTGGTTCTTCCACCATGGAGACTTTATTAAATAATAAAATTTCTTGCCATTGATTCTCGAGATAAAAGTTGTGATGCTTTGGAACCCTAACATCCTCTAATCTCAAAATTTAATTGTTATTTGTCTCTCCATGCCTTCTCATGTCCTGACATAGGATGTTGGGCTCATTTCTCATTCAATCTCTCGTGTGCATAACGTTGTAAGTTCGACAGACAGGAATTGTTGGGACCATCTTTTTTAGAAAAATTGTATACTATGTTTATGCTTCTTCAAACAAGATTTGTCTTTGCTTCTTGTAGAGAAGAATGCAAAACACAATTGCATGTTTTATGTCCAGCTTAGTAGTAGGTTAGGTCACGGGGATCTTTTCTATCTTAATGTAAAGCTAATAGGTATATGCTTCATGCGAGAAATACATTTTTCCATTAATAGATATTTTCAGCCTCAATCATCCAGAACCTAAGTTGCACCGGTAAAGGTACAATATCTATTCAAGATTTAAAATATCTAGGCATGGATACAACATATATTTGTAAAATGCAAAACACATAAAACTTTTAAAATACCATTTCTTATTTTGTAAATATAACTTAAAATAGTGGAATTAACTATGAAATGTTCCACTTCCTAAAATAATCTTTGTCGAAGACCCTTAGCCCATTTTGTCTCCCGATGGCTAAGGAATAAATTCAAGGGGAACTTAAGTTACAATAATTTATTATAAAGTGCCAAAGAGTACAATTGAGCAGCCAATAACGTCTCAAATTGATAAGCAAGGGGCAATAAGGAAAGGCCCAAGAATGGGAAAGAAACGAGTCCGAAATTGAAGCAAGGAATGAGTTAAGGAGGAAGAAATTATGCTTTGATTGTAAGGACCTATGGACACCCAACCATCGTTGCAAAGGTAAGGGATCTATCCACTACATTGAGGTAGTTTCAGATAATGATGAGGATGAAGATAATGCTGATCCAAAAGACCAAGCAAAGGAAGGTGAGGTGGTTGTCACAGGTGCTACACTAGCTACATTGACGGTGTTGCCTAGTTTCTATGCTTTCCATGTTAGAGGTGATCTTCATGGGCAAAAGATCACCATATTGATTGATAGTGGAGCAACACATAACTTCATTGATGAAGATTTGGTTGCCAAATTGGGATTGCAAGAAGAAGACTTCCAAGGATTCAATGTGATTGTGGTAGATGGACATTCAATCACATGCACCAAGAAGATTCCACAACTCCAATTCACCATGGGAGGTCATGAGGTAAGTGATGAATTTTATGTTGTTGGTATTGATGGATTGGATTTAGTACTTGGTGTACAATGGCTTCAATCTTTGGGTGAGTTCATCCAAAATTATCAAACCATGGAGTTGAAGTTCAAAGTGCAAGACAAGGAAATTGTTTTGCAAGGTATGAGGAAGGGTGTTCCTCAAAGAGTGGCAGCCAAGAGCATGGAAGGATCATTCCAAGTAGGGCAGATTGCACAACATGAGGAGGGAAGAGAAAAGAGCATGTTATCGCAGCAGTTGTCTCATGAAATAATTCAGGCCATTGTTGATCATGAAGACATCACAAGGTATGGGACAAGTGAGATAATGTCATATATATTATTGCATATTCAGATTTGTTTTGAGAAAAATGATGAATCAGAAGAGGAAATCTGCAATCTCAAGTATGTGATACCTTTGATGCAACCTTGTATATATGATTATCTTGAGTGTGGTAGATGGTAGTAAGATTAAGCTCGCTTGACAGGTATCGGGGCCAAGATCTTGGATCACTTCAACATCTTTTGTCTTTTGTGCATGGCACTTAGACAATGGAGTTTGCAATTGCTTGAGGGAAAACAATTTAGGGAAGGGAGGACTCAAATGTCCCACTTCCTAAAATAATCTTTGTCGAAGACCCTTAGCCCATTTTGTCTCCTCGGCTAAGGAATAAAATCAAGGGAAACTTAAGTTATAATAATTTATTATAAAGTGCAAATAAAAAAAAGAAAATAATATAAAGACATTTATAATGAAATTATTCTAAACTTAATAAAATAAAAGTAGAAAAACTAAAGTCACCTTATAAATTCTATTATTTCCCTAGAAAATACGACCTTCTTATGGGATGAATCAAAAGGAAAAACATTAAATGAGGGGCTAAAAATTATTGGATGTTAAAGGAGCGAGTTGATACATTAGCTCTATATAAACAAGTCGACTTGCTTGAGGAAGGCATCACTTGTCTATTTTATGAATTTCCGATTTGTAAGTTTTTTTTGTTTTAAAAATAGAACTTTATATTATGTAAAACTCAAAATTACATATTCGGTTGTGCCAAGCCTAAAAGCTATTGGTCCAAGCTTGAGCATTATACAACAAAAAAGTAGAAGAAATAATCATGACAGAGAATCAAGATTAAGAATATATCTGATATCCTCTTGAAGCTTGTTGGACCACCATGGAGGGGCATGCCATAGCAAAACAGGTCCTTGTTGTCTAGAGCCCAATTAGCCAATCCATCAGCAACTTTGTTCCTTTCACGAGGAATGTGATTGAATTGGACCTCTTGAAATTTTCCTTTTAGTTGTTTTATCTTCCACACCTCTTTGGCAATACGCCAATTGGGAGGGGAATCCAATCTATTATCAGAAAGTAGGTGGATAATGATTTGGGAATCCGACTCAACCTGGATCTTATGCCATCCAATTTTCAAGGCCTCTTGCATGCCTTTGTAGATAGCTTTCACCTCAACAAGATTATTGGTAGTAGAGCCAAGATTCTCAGCAAAAAGGAACCGCACCCCACCATCAATATCCCTATTGATGCCTCCCATAGCAGCTTTCCCTGGATTTACTCTAGAAGCCCCATCTGTATTCAACCTACGATAGCCTGGAGGAGGTTTCTTCTAATGGCCATCCGTTAGAGCTTTCTTCTTATTCTGTAACTTGGGACAAGAAACATCCTTAGGATCAATGTTTAGCTACTTACAAATGTTTTTCCACTTTGAGGAGAGATCTTGAGGCAAAGATATCTTATATTTTAGGCTTTCCGATATATTGATTTTGGTTTTCTCCCAAACTGATTTGTATGTTGATCGTTGAGCTTACATCTTCAATCTTCTAAGGACGCAAACCCTTAGAAATTCACTCTTGAGGACGAAAACCCTCATACAGTTTAGTAGAAGGACGAAAACCCTTCTCCTATTTAAAAGGATTCTCCACCCCGGGGTTTCCATTGCAGATCACTGTGTTAGTGGTATTTTTCAGGTGTTTTCCTAGTAGTTTTCCAAGCATTTTGAGGGCTGTACTTTGCTTTTGTGAACAAGGGTTTGAAGAAGAGAATGTGTGGCTGCATTTCTCCCTTGTTATCAGATTTTTCCTAGGAAGTGTGACTTGCATGGTGGGCTGTTTGGAGGTGTTCTAAGCTTCCAAATTTCAGATCTGAGTTGCCAAGTTAATTGCAGAATTTTTGTGATCTAAATCAATATTTGTGGAGGGATTTTGGCTCCAAAATATCCCAATTACAACTATGTCTGAAGGCAAGTTTCTGCAGGCTTTTTAATAAATTATTTCAGCCTCTTTTGGGTTTCAAATCTGGTTTTATCTCTGTATTTTGGCTTGATAAATTTAGTGGATGGGCTTATGGTGAAAATGTCATGATTTATCTTCTGATTTTTATAAGTTTCATACTCAGCCCTAGTTACATTTTCCATAAATAAATCAAATCTGCATCATAAACATTTGATATATCTTTTATAATCTGCATTTGGTGTGTGGGAATTGCCTCAAATCCATCGGGGTGAGAATATGTCCATTTGGGGACATTACAAACTAAAAGTCTTTTTTAGGGTGCCTTTTTACGCAGAGGTCAGGTTAGCAGTGAGAAGGGGAGGTTATGCCTTTTTCTTTTCATCACAGGCCAGACATAGCCCATATATCTGGATTGTTACGACCTACACACATGTCAGATAAATGAATATAGTGTATCCAGGGGAAGGTGGCATATCTGGTATCCTAGCCAAGATATTATAACACCCAGCTTGTTTTACTAAGCCATGCATGTTATTCCACAACCTGGAATAGGTGAGCTACATTAAAGAATGTAGTATCTAGGAGCTATAAATAGAGCTTCACAAGTTCTCTCAACATAACAAAGGAGAGTTAACATGTGATCTTGAGCACCAACATCTAGCGAACCGACATTATTTCTAAAATACATCCAGTCTGGAAACAAGTTAAGTGTAAAAAATGGCGTTAAAACATCAATGGCTACCATGTGTATATACATGAAGGATCTACATGAAAGCTTGCTTTGCATATATGGTGCCAAAAGGGAAATGAAGCCAAGGCTAGTAATGTTCCACATATCATTCTCATACTGCCGAATTAGTGTCACCTTAGTAACACAACTTTTTGTCAAAAGGTGTCCAATAGAGAGATGGTCATACTCTCTAATAGTCCAATTCGACATGTCCTTTTTGCATTATATTGTGAAAAACATGACACTGATTTTTCTTTGTGATAAATCACACAAGCATCATTAGTCACCCCACAAGGTTTAAGCATAGCTTTAACATCCTGACACTGAGAAATAACTAGCCAACCAAAATCTCTCAGTTTGATTGCCGTCTGTTTTTCGCTTGATTTCATCTATTGATTTGTGGTGCCTTGTAATTGTTCAAATGTGGGCCAACAGGGAGGTTATGCGAAATATGATTATACAAAGTCTCTTATTCTAATTATAGAAAAGGGTTCAAACTTCACCATAACTTCCTTGAATCCCCTCCAATATTTGCAAACACCCTAGGCTGATGAGTCATATTAAAAATCTTAGCAGCAGTAGCTTATCAGGAACCTTATCCATGATTGTGGCTGGCCATTTTCCGAAATTTAGTGTTCGAATTTTCTCCCACAGCCACTGCCCGTCCACAAACAGGTATGAAAACCAGAATTTCATGGTTACATGTTTTCCCTCCAATACCAAATAATTTTGAATATGAAATTATTATTGGTTTATCCTTTTATTATTCTCTAGTTACATTAATTTTATACTTTCGTTATATATCTTGTAGTCCTGATGCAGAAGATAAAAGCAACTCTTTTTCCCGTTTTTGGCAGGGTTTTAATGCAACAATGACTGAACAAGTTGATGTACCTGGAAGACGAGGGAATGACCAAATTAAAGAAATGAAACTTTCTTTGCATCCAGAACTGAGTGATACGCTTTCAATTCTTTGCAGTGACCCAAAGACAACAATTGTTATTCTTAGTGGAAGTGAAAGGAGTATCTTAGATGAGGTACATGCAAAGATTACAACATTTTAATTTTTTGGAGTAGATGACCTTTAAAACAATACCTCTATGTCTGACGTGCCATGCTCTGAATGCCAGAACTTCAAAGATTTCAATATGTGGTTGGCAGCAGAGAATGGCATGTTTCTTCGTAGGACTACAAAAGGAAAGTGGATGACTACAATGCCAGAACATCTCAATATGGACTGGGTCGAAACTGTTAAGGTTGATTCTGGTTATCCCAAGCTTATTCATATCTCCATATATATTATGGTATTTTTACATTAATGTGGAAAAGGAATATGTCTAGAATAGTATTCAGTTTGAAATTTAATTTATTTCTATGCTTGTGCTTTGTGTATAAGTTGGACAGCTTAGGAAAAGGCACTGAAATCATTTGTTTGATGCAGCATGTTTTGGAATATTTCAGAGAAAGGACACCTCGATCTTATATTGAATCCCGAGAAACATCTTTAGTATGGAATTACAAGTATGCAGGTATTTTTGTATGTTTATGAAGACTTTCATTTTACACCCCAAATAGCTTGTGTAAACTAAACACTCAAGTATAACTGTATGTCCTTTTTATTTGTAGTTCTAAGCATGTAGATTTTGGGGCTGCAGATGTGGAATTTGGAAGGGTTCAGGCACGAGATATGCTACAGCACTTGTGGACTGGTCCCATTTCAAATGCTGCTGTTGATGTTGTCCAAGGCAGTAAATCAGTTGAGGTTCGGTCTGTTGGTGTTTCAAAGGCAAGTGTTGAACAATGAATCTAAAACCAAGGATTTTCAATTTTTAAAGTTCTAAAGTCACAAGACAGGTTGATTTTGTAATTAAGTGAATTAGCTTATGAATGGACTGCTGGGTTCCAAATAAAGTCAATTACTTTCTATTGTGTCATGTTTTTCAAGAGCTGTTCAAAAGTGGACTATGAACACTTAGTAGCATGCATATATGAAATTATAAAGAAAGTTTCTCTAAAGATAGATTTTAAAAAAAAAAGATCCACATAGTTATTTCCCAAAACCCTGTTTATCATTTTATAAACTCTGAAAATATCAGATCTCTAATACATGAAATTAGTTGCAGAGAAATTATTAACAACTGATTTCATTTCTTTCATCACATTATGATTTTTCAGTAAATGGACTAGAAAGAAAATTAGTTGGTTTCAAATATTAGATACAAATATTTCCTGTCTGCTCAAAATCTGGATGTAAATGTTGTAAGAATGTCATTAGTTGGCTTCTATAAACTCTGTAAAGCTGTAATGCAAAGTCATGATACTGAGCGTCCAAATAGTAGAATCCAGATGAAATGATGTCCTTCCCTAGACTTTTGTATGGGCCTAGTGTTTGCCTCAATGTCCATAATCAATATGATAAATGTCATTAACCCAAAGGAGGTCCTATGCATTGCTTCAAATTGTTTTGGGTCTAGGGTCTCTTCTTTCAAACAACATGTTGTACTTCAGATCCATTTGGGAGAACGATGAGTTTCAGTGCCAGATCCATGAGCTTATTGATTATCAATTCAAGTCCATCCTAAAGATGTTTGAACTTTGGAAGATAACATTCAAAACAAATAAGGGCTTGTACAAATGGTTCCATCCTTTGTTCAAGAAATCGTGATTTAACGCCCAAAAATTGCGATTTATCGTTTCCTGCCCTGCAAACGATTTACCGCCTGGAAAATTGCGATTTGTGACCTGCTGATAAATCAGTGATTTACAGCGAGTAAAACCCAGAAAAATCGTGGAAACTCTGTGGGAAAATCGTGCGGGTTAGGTTAAAAAGTTAAAAACGACCAAACCAACAAAAACATGGCCATTTGGAAGCATTTCATGGCTATTTTCTCTTTCGTGATTTCGTGTTTCAACCTTCGACCAAGGGTTTCGTGCTTGAATTTTCATTGATTATTCGATATTTTTTTACTTTACGATTATTTGCAGGTTTCTGTGTTTGTTTAGAAATTTTAAATATTAAGAGTCACAGATTCGCAATCATTACAAGAAGCTTATAATTCCGTGACTGTGTGCATCTTACCAAAATATCTTTATGTCGTTGTGTGTATAGTTATACCCTATATGTTTGCAATATAAATAATATTTGAGTTTGCAATATAGTTATACTTTTATTTATTAACAATAATTAATATTTGAGTTTGCAATATAATTATACATACATAATTACATTCATGTCAATATTTGAAAATTAAATATTTACAAATTCATAAATGTGTTGTAACTTGTAAGTATTTTTATAGATAAAAAAATACAAGAATATTCAATTATATATATAAGAAATAGATAAAATCTAAAATTCATTTATATATTTCAGTTAAGAAACTCTATGGTATGGTGATATATTGTGATTTATATGTGTATTTTTAATGTTGGTCAAAGTTTTACTTTTCCCACTAATATGTTTGTTTTGATAAATCCAATGAGAATGTAAAACAGCCTTGAATGAAGCATGTATTCACAACCCTTTTGGGCTAATTTGCTAAAGAACACGTGTTTGTGTTTTCAAGGTTTATCATCATTGCATTCTATAGAGTCACTTCTCGCATCATTTAACAATGTTTTTACATTTAATTTAAGTTTATTTTATGAATTTAAATGTTTTCTAAAGTAGCGATAACGTTGCCAATTAATGCTGATAAATTGTCGATTCCCAATTTCCAAGTCAAAATTTGTCCTGTCAATTAGTTTTTCGTAACGATTTTTTGAACTATAGTTCCAAGAACATCCTCGCACCTAATGAACGGCATATGCAAGCCCTTCATCAACTCCATCATCGTAAACTTGGATGATGTTCCCATTTTCAACAAGACTTGGAATGAGCATATAGTGTGTGTCCTACACAAATTGCACAAATATAAGTTGCAAACCAACTTAGGCAAGTGTACATATGTCATCGCACATACCTAGAACCCAAGGTACATCATTAACAACATAGGGATACATTTAGATCTAGAAAAGGTCAAGATAATTCAAGATTGGTCAACTCTGTCCAAATCTCACAAAACTTGAGTCTTTCTTGGAATCACTGATTTCTACCACAAGATTGTCCTTGGATTCTTGCACATATATTTTCTTCTCAATCAGATTGTGTGCGCCAAATCTACATTCTAGTGCACACTGCACAACACTCACGCATTTGCGGAGCTCAAGCACAACCTATGCCATGCAAATTCAGGCTATGCTAGAAATTTCCCAACACTTTGAGATCGATACTGTTGCATTAGATGGTGCACTCTGTGCGGTACTCACCCATCATGGACCTCTAGTCGCATATTAGTTAGAGACATTTAGTCCCAAGGCTGCCCATGAAGACCAACTGCTGTCATACCCAACATTGACAAGAAGTCTGAAAAGTAATCATGAATTTGACAAGAAAAATCAATTCCCAGCTTGGCCCATGCAACAATAATGTTCCTCAAAGTGTAAGAGAGTTCTTTAACCATGAACATGAAAGCAATTGAGTAATATAAGGGGCTGTAGTAATTGATGACAACAGCCTTAGTGGCTGCAAATGAGCACACAATAGCTTTGAACCAGCTCCTTCCAACCTTAGAAAAAGGTAGAATACTCCCCTCTCTTTTCTTCGTGAGATTTTGAGGTCCTTGGGCATGAATCCTCAAGTTATGAGCCATATGAACATGCATTTTCTGAACTAGCCCGAGGTGCAAAGAGGCTATCCCAAAAAACTCAGAAATACATGCCAAAACTTTTCTCATTTCACAACAACAATCAGCCATCATGCCCAATTGAAAATTCATCATGTAATGGTGCCACAAATTAGATGTACCCAAACCATTACCTTGCTGTAGGAGAGCATCTTCTTGCCCAAAAGTGAATGCTTGGAACACCAAAATAAGTATTCGGGCTGCGTACTTACCACTGTCCATAACCCCCACAATTTGTCCAACTCATGACTGAAAATGTGCATCCTATCATCCAATGAAGTGACGACAATTGAACATTCATCACGAGTGATTAGAATAGTCTTGAAAAACTGAAAATTACCATCTCTAATGGCTGCCATGAACATGCTTATTCTACCCTCCATGCATAGTGGAACATTTTCCCAAACTTCTCCAATGATTTGTTGGGTCTTTGGAACCCAAACCATGACCCCAAGTGACAAAACATTATGCATTTGTGGCACTTCTATATCTTGCAAATGGGTTGTCCTATGATACTCTGAAATGCACACCATACTATTTTCCATTCTCCCACAATAATCAACTTTAACACAAATGAGGAAGCAACAAACAAGTGTGTCTCAAAATTGATGAATCAAAAAGATTACCTTGTTGTAGAAGACCCTTTGATTGCCCCAAGTGGAGTGTTTGGAACACCAAAACTTGATTTCCAGGCTGCATACCAACTGCTGTACCTAACCTCTTCGAATTGCTCAATCTATGTCTGAAAATATGCATATCACTCCCAACTGAAGTGACCATAGCTGAGAGTACTTCAATGGTGACCCATAATGCCTTGAAAAACTGAAAATTATCTTCCATTATGGCTGTCTTCTTGTGCCAATCAGCAAGTATGATGAAATGAGATCTGAAAATGATGTTCTCCATATTACGAAAACTTGTAACAACAAGCTTATAGTCCCAAAAATCAAGTCTTGCATCATTTGCAATCAAACCTTCCTTGCTAGGAGTTGCAAGATTGAACCTTGCTTGCTCAACTCTCAACATGGAACATACAAATTCAGCTTCCACCCTTGTTATGAAGCTTTCATTAGGTTCGTGTGCAAGGCTTGGAAAATGAACATACCTTATGTTACAAACCATATCCATCTCTCTATCATGCCTCTCATATTGACCCACAAATTGACATGTTGTAAACAATGAATTTGAAAGACTTTCATACCTTAAGCTGATCTCAAAATGTTCATCTTTCTTTGTCACAACAACATCACCCAAACATGACATGTGATCCTTAACAACAATTTTCCCATAATGACATAAGTATGGCAGCGATATCAAAGGAGAAAAATTTATGTACCATGGGGATGCGTACCCTTCCTTTTAGGCTCGTCCTTGTACCTTGAGGACATTTCGGAAACTCGGGGATAGGTAGGAAATGTCACTTACCCATCCCCAATTTGTTAAAAAAAAATCGAGGACGTCCCTAGGACATCAAAATTGGAGCAGGGACGACGGAGGATGTCTAGATGTCCTCGGTATGGCCGGGGGACTTCTATAAGTCCCCGACCATACCGGGGACATCCGTGTGTCCCCTACATCCTATGCAAAGGTAAAGTTTATTTTTTTTTAAAAACACAGTTAATTTTAACCTATACCTAAAACAACCTCTCTTACAACTAAAAACAAAAAAGAAGCTCGTTTTTGTCATTTCCCATCTTGTGAAGGAGAAGACAAAGAAAGAAAACAACAGAGAGAAGAAAAGACAACAGTGAGAAGAAGGCAAGAGAGCAATATTCTACAGTGAATTCATTTAATAGTTTTGTATTGCTCATGCAGCAACGTGTCTATGAATAGAGAACATAGAGTAATATGTTTTGGTGATAAACAAATTGTGGTATTATGTTGAATGGTTTGTTGTGCAAGCAGAGGGTGTATAAACAAAGCATTGAGTAATATGTTTTCATGAAAAACACGGGTATTTACCCAATTCTTTGAACTATGTGTATGAATACATAACGTAGAGTAATGTGTTTTGGTGAAAAACATTGTGGTATCAGTTCAATGTTGTGTTGTGCAGCACAGGGTGTACGAACAAAGCATAGAGTAATACTAATATGTTTTCCAAAAAAGACTGTTTTTGACTCAATGTTGTGAAAGGTGTGTGAGACTACAAAACATAGAGTAAAATGTTTTGGTGAAAAAGAGTGTGTTATTCAGTTCAATGTTGTGTTGTGCAGCAAAGGTGTATGAACAAAGCATAAAGTAATATGTTTTGCTGAAAAAAACAACGGGTTTTTTACTCATTTTGAAAAACCCTATTATCATGACCGCTCCAATATGCCTGCTCAAAAGTGTGACAATGCATTTGCTAATTGTATGCTTGATGATGCATATGATTGCATTTGAATTGTTAGACTTTTGTGCAGGTGTTGTGTACTATATACTTTTTCTATGTTTCAGACATTTTGTAGTTGTCTAGTTGAAACTTGCAGCCCTTGGGCATTTCATTGTAATTATTATTGTAATTGAAACTTGAATCTTATGTGAAATCTCAATTCAGCTCCAATTTTATGTATTAAGGTTCTATAATATGTGTGATGAATGCTTTATCAATGTTATCATATGAATATTTGAAATTTCTTATATTTTTATATTTTCCCTTATTTTTTAATAGCCTTCCCCTCTGTCCCCTAAAAAAGGCTTCCAAAAAATCTGTCTTGAAAACATGTCTCCCATCCCTGCTGTCCCCGTCCCGAAACTTGGTGGAACACAAAAAAATGTCATCATACCTTGAGTTGTTCCCCACATGTCTACCTTCCCATGTCGGATGAGGAGTGATCGAAACATCCTCCATTTTCCCAATCTTGTGACTCAGAATTTCTGAGTTGAAATCAACCTTCTTCTTCTCCTCAGATTCAACAAATGAAGCCTTTTCCGCTTGGGCTTCAACCATATCTTGATGGTGTTCACATAGGGCATCTTTGTAGCTCTTACCGTGCTCATGGACACCATAAATCTGCCTCTTATTGTCTGCTGTTCTGAACAGACCAGCAAGCTTATTGTCATCATTTTTCATTGGAGAAGGGTTTCCAACCAGCCCTTCCTCTTCCCCAACATGCTCAACACCCCTTGCTTCATTTCTGGATTCATCACATGTTAAAACATTTTCATTATTAACCACAGAATGAGCAATATTTACCTTATGAAGTTGATTCTTTGGAATGGGTGCAAGTGTCATGACTCCATCTCTTATTGTCATATGAGAATTGCTTGAGCTATTCACTTCACCCTCTTGTTCCTCAAGCTTCCCTTCATCCTTCCGCTCATGCTCCCAAGTTCCCTTAGTATTTTTCAACATGCAACCATTAGAATTCAAGGAAAAATTATTGACAATTAAAATTTCTTTACCTTCCCTTTCTCTTGGCTCTTGCTTGGCCATTTCTTCCTCTTCTTGTGCTTCCTTAGGGCTGCAAGAAAAATCAATGAAGGGTTCACCTTTGGCCATGGCGGTGGGTGCTTCTAAGGCTCCCAAGGGCTGCTCCCTTTTAATAACCAACTGCTGCAATAATTCTTCCTCCCTCTTCACCTTAGGGAAATAGGTATTTCCATCCTTGCATGGTGAACTTGGGGTTTTGGTCCCCTCTTCAACAAGCTTTGTGGTTTCTCCTTGTTTTGCCCACAAGATGGGGCTCTTTTCCTCAAGGGTTGGGATGTTTCTCCCATTACCCTTGTGCATGGCTCGGGGCTTGGACCAAGTTCCAATGCCCACTCTATCTTTTTCCAAATTCATGAATTCTGAAAAGGTTAGGGCATCACGGATCTTCTTCGGAAGAGCTTGATATTCCTCAAAGCAAGTTGCCACCTTGTTGACCTTTGAAACCCTAGGCTCTTCCTTGAATGTCCTTCCTCCTTGTAGGCTTTGCATGGTGGAGGCAAGAGAATCCAAGGTACCTGCTAGTCTTTCTTGCACCTTTATCAATCTATCCATTGAAACCCTAGGCCTTTGAGAATCCGAGCTCTAATACCACTATAATATCCCTTTTGGGGACAAAACTGAAAATTACAGAAATTAGCTCAAACCCGAAAATTAGCAAGTTTGATTTTAAAATCAACAAATTGAAATTAGCAATCTACAAGGGCAACAAACTATATATGAAATTCAAATCCACTTTTCACCAAGCAAATCAATGAATAATGCCACAAAACAATTATTATAGCCATGACAATATTTATTGATCATAAACACATCAAAATATTGAAAGAATATCTGATTTCACGGCTGGAATTAATTATTTAAAATCAGCAGCCGTAATATCCCTTTTGGGGACAAAACTGAAAATTAAGGAAATTAGCTCAAACCCCAAAATAAGCAAGTCTGATTTTTATGACAACAATTAATAAAGGACCAAAACACGCTCTCAAACCCTAGCAACTATGGGAGAGACATAGAGGAATCCACTATAGAAACACTCAAAAACTATGAGAAGTTATTCCTTAGATTGCCCTTGATTTTAGAAGACAAAAATGTGATCAAATCATCAAACTCGAAATTCTGAAATTTATTATGGCACAAAAACAGCTGAAACTTGTAAATTCAATAACTCTTAAAATACAAGGAATCTCCACACATATGAAAACTCAAAATGACCATAAAAATACCAACAATCAAATGAGACCAATGGAAACCCTCTCAGAATTGATCCTGAAATCTCTAAATGAGTAGATAAAGCTGCCCAATGCCAATAAAAATCTGAATATTAAGTATTCTCTTCAGGATATGCAATAATCTTCAAGTTCAATTAATGTTGAAGGGTTTTCATCCTCCAACAGAACCACTAGAAGGGTTTTCGTCCTTCTAGGAAGCCACACAAGAGGGTTTTCGTCCTCAAGTGGAAGAACATGGAGCAACAAGCTCACAATGCCCAAATAGGAAAATGTGCCAAATCTAGATCCTCCAAATGAGCCCTCTAATCTTCTTTTATAACCTCCTTTTGGCGCCAAGGCTTGGAATAGCAAGGCCGACCTCTTAAAGTATTCTTTTAATCTTTAATTGGCTTTTAAAGTGCATAAAAGCGAGCTAACTGCGAAAGGCAAACACATGCTAAAAAGAAACATTAAAAATTAGAAAAATAAATACAAAGAAGCTCAATTTCCTTCTCCAACTCCTCTACTTCTTTGCCATGGAAAAGAGAATGGCAAGAAGTCCAAATTATGCTCTTAAATTGAAATACATCCACAAACGAGCTTTTGTTCTGTCAAATGAGAGAGTTAATGTAAAGACAATATTTTGGAATGGCTTCCTGAATCTTCCTTGAATTCATAAGGCTTCCCATGAAGACCGACTATTGTCATACCCAACATTAACAAAAAGTCTGAAAAGTAATCATGAATTTGACAAGAAAAATCAATTCCCGTTTGGCCCATGCATCAACAATTTTCCTCAAAGTGTAAGAGAGTTCTTTAACCATGAACATGAAAGCAATTGAGTAATATAAGGGGCTGTAGTAATTGATGGCAACATCGTTAGTGGTTGCAAATGAGCAGACGATAGCTTTGAACCAGCTCCTTCCAACCTTAGAAAAAGGTAGAATACTCCCTCTTCTTTTTTTCGTGAGATTTTGAGGTCCTTGGGCATGAATCCTCAAGTTATGAGCCATATGAACATGCATTTTCTGTACTAGCCAAAGGTGCAAAGAGGCTATCCTGAAAAATTCAGAAATACATGCCAAAACTTTTCTCATTTCAAAACAACAATCAACCATCATGCCCAATTGGAAATCCATCATGTAATGGTACCACAAATTAGATGTATTCAAACAATTACCTTGCTGTAGGAGAACATCTTCTTGCCCAAAAGTGAATGCTTGGAACACCAAAAAGAGTATTCTGGGCTGCATACTTACTGCTGTCCATAACCCCAACAATTTGTCCAACTCATGACTGAAAATGTGCATCCTATCATCCAATGAAGTGATGACAACTGAACATTCATCACGAGTGATTAGAATAGGCTTGAAAAACTGAAAATTACCATCTCTAATGGCTGCCATGAACATGCTTATTCTACCCTCAATGCATAGTGGAACATTTTCCCAAAATTCTTCAATGATTTGTTGGGTCTTTGGAACCCAAACGATAACACCAAGTGAAAAACATTACGCATTTGTGGCACTTCTATATCTTGGAAATGGATTGTCTTATCATACGCTGAAATGCACACCATACAATTTCCTATTCTCCCACAATAATTAGCTTTAATACACAATTGAGGAAGCAATAAGCAAGTGTGTCTTAAAATTGATGAATCAAAAGATTATTTTTGGTAGAAGACCTTTTGATTGCCCCAAGTGGAGTGTTTGGAACACCAAAACTTGATTTCCCGGCTGCATACCAACTGTTGTACCTAACCTCTTTGAATTGCTCAATCTATGTCCTAAAATATGCATATCACTCCCAACTAAAGTGACCATAGTTGAGAGTACTTCAATGGTGACCCATAATGCCTTGAAAAACTGAAAATTATCTTTCATTATGGCTGTCTTCTTGTGCCAATCAGCAAGTATGATGAAATGAGATATGAAAATAATGTTCTCCATACTTATGTTACAAACCATATCCATTTCTCTAGCATGCCTCTCATATTGATCCACAAATTGACATGTTGTAAGCAATGAATTTGAAAGACTTTCATACCTTAAGCTGATCTCAAAATGTTCATCTTTCTTTGTCACAACAACATCACTCAAACATGACATGTGATCCTTAACAAAAATTTTCCCATCATGATATAAGTATGGCAGTGATATAAAAGGAGATAAAATGTCATCATACCTTGAGTTGTTCCCCACATGTCTACCTTCCCATGCCAGATGAGGAGTGATCGAAACATCCTCCATTTTCCCAATCTTGTGACTCAGAATTTCTGAGTTGAAATCAACCTTCTTCTTCTCCTCAGATTCAACAAGTGAAGCCTTTTCCGCTTGGGCTTCAACCACATCTTGATGGTGTTCACATAGGGCATCTTCGTAGCTCTTACCGTGCTCATGGACACCATAAATTTGTCTCTTATTCTTTGTTGTTTTGAACAAACCAACAATCTTAATGTCATCACTTTTCATTGGAGAAGGGTACAAGCCTTTCCTCTTGCCTAACATGCTCAACACCCCTTGCTTCATTTTGGATTCATCACATGTCAAAACATTTTTAGTATTAACCATAAAATGAGCAATATTTACCTTATGAAGTTGATTCTTTGGAATGGGTGCAAGTGTCATGGCCTTAGATCTCTTGACCACCAATTCTTCTTCCTTAATGACTCCCTCTCTTATTGTCATATGAGAATTGCTTGAGCTATTCACTTCACCCTCTTGATCCTCAAGCTTCCCTTCATCCTTCCGCTCATGCTCCCAAGTTCCCTTAGTACTTTTCAACATGCAACCATTAGAATTCAAGGAAAAATTATTGACAATTAAAATTTCTTTACCTTCCCTTCCTCTTGGCTCTTGCTTGGCCATTTCTTCCTCTTCTTGTGCTTCCTTAGGGCTGTAAGAAAAATCAATGAAGGGTTCACCTTTGGCCATGGTGGTGGGTGCTTCTAAGGCTCCCAAGGCTGCTCCCTTTTAATAACCAGTTGCTGCAATAATTCTTCCTCCCTCTTCTCCTTAGGGAAATAGGTATTTCCATCCTTGCATGGCGAACTTGGGGTTTTGGTCCCCTCTTCAACAAACTTTGTGCTTTCTTCATGTTGCTTGTGTGGCATGTGATGTCTAGGCTTGGGCCTAGGTCTTCCTTGATTCACTCCAATGAATTCAGTGAGTGAAATAGCCTCACGAATTTCCCTTGGAAGAGCCATATACTCTTCATAGCTTGCGGCAATATTCCATCCAGCGGTGGGCCTTGTTTCTTCCTCCGGAATAGCTTCTTCTCTAGGAAGGAAAGTGGGCTTTGTAATTGATCCTCGAGGCTAATCCCATTGGTCGCCGTGTAGTGTTAGCTCTAGATGAGCTATCATCACCATTTTGAACCCTAGGTTCAATGATCCTTTGGAGGGATAGGGCTAGAAAATCCATTGTATCCACAAGTCTCCCTTGGCCGGCAATCAACTTGTCAACTTTGGCTTTTTGAGAGTCCATATTGTTCTTCTTTGATAGTATCAAACCCTTGTTGCCTTCTTCCACTGAAACCCTATGCCTTTGAGAATCCGTGCTCTGATACCACTGTAATATCCCTTTTGGGGACAACTGAAAATTAAGGAAATTAGCTCAAACCCCAAAATAAGCAAGTCTGATTTTTATGACAACAATTAATAAATGACTAAAACACACTCAAACCCTAGCGACTAGGAGAGAGAAAGAGAAATCCACTGTAGAAACACTAAAAAATTATGAGAAGTTATTCCTTAGATTGCCCTTGATTTTGGAAGCCAAGAAATGTGATCAAATCATCAAACTTAGAATTCTGGAATTTATTATGGCACAAAAACAACTGAAACTTGTAAATTCAATAACACCCTTAAAATACAAGGAATCTCCACACATATGAATACTCAAAATGACCATAAAAATACCAACAATCAAATGAGACCAATATCATAATTTTCCAACCATGGAAACCCTCTCAAAATTGATCCCAAAATCTCTAAATGAGTAGATAAAGCTTCCCAATACCAATAAAAATATGAATATTAAGTATTCTCTTCAAATCTGCAATAATCTTCAAGCTCAATCAATGTTGAAGGGTTTTCGTCCTCCAACAAAACCACTAGAAGGGTTTTTGTCCTTCTAGGAAGCCACACAAGAGGGTTTTCGTCCTCAAGTGGAAGAACATGGAGCAACAAGCTCACAATGCCAAATAGAAAAATGCACCAAATCTAGATCCTCCAAATGAGCCCTCTAATCTTCTTTTATAACCTCCTTTTGGTTATAAAAGTCATTCTCACATTGTAGATTCTTAAGGGTTCTTTTTGACATTGGAAAACTACAATCAAAAGGTAATGATTATTCTTTTCCGCTCCGTATGCTTTGATTGAAAAATCGCAGTTTTTCGTGGAGTACATGATATATGTATTCCTTGATATTCCGATAACCCTAGCTCTAATGGACCATTGTCGGTCAATCACATTCATTGTATTTGTAGAGGAAAAATGCAGATTGCATATTTTTGGGATAAAATCAGTTCTTTTTGACTGTGTTACTGTTTTCCACTGGCGAGTCGACCCAAGAAACTCGCAATTTTTGTCATGTAAATGCAGCAATTACTTGGCAAAAATTGCAAGTTTCTTGGGTAAACTTAGCTCATGATTTTCATAGAGTTTTCTTGGCATTGTGTTGACTTGCAAAAGACAAAAATGACGAGTTTTAAATTTAGGACTTAAGATGTCTAGGATTATAAGTAGGAATAGCTAATTTTATAACATTTACACTAATCTTAGATTCTATCCCCTAATTAATTGATATTTCCTTCCTTATTAAGCTCCCCATAATTTTTTCAAGAGATAAATGTTGAGCGAAGAGCATCTTCAAGTTGAAAATGGTGGATGTCATAATCCATAGAAACAATCATGTCGATCAAGTCATAGGTTGCTTTCTACCACAACATTTAGGCAATTCTTATCATAAAGGTTGTTATTTGATCTTAATCCAAAATGGATATGTAATAATGAATAGTCATTAACTAAATTTCTACAATACGTTTTTGTACGACATCATTTCATTACCCTTCTTATTTGGGTATTGAATGCTTCTTTAGTTGCGTACATAACTTCATGAGTAATGGTTTGATGTCCTTTTTGTGCTAATTTCTCAGTATTAATTTTTACCTTGTCTCAAATAAAATGGGGGATTTTACTTAATTCTAGTCGACTTTCAAGATTCTAAATTAGGCCTATGTTTAGGCTTATATGCCTAAGCCTATAGGCCTATGTTGAAACTTATAGACTTAGGCATATAAAGTGGCTTTAGTTTCAAATAGACAAAATTACGGTGTTATGTGGGGACGCGTCCCCTAGATTTTGGTGACATCTTGAATGTTTTAGGGACTTGGGGACTCAAAGTCCCAATTTTTTTGGTTAATTTTTAAATTTTATTTGGATGCTTTGTAATATCCCCTTCTCGAAAGCAGCTGGTTGAAGACCCTTAGTCCATTCATTGTTTCCCAACGGCTAAGGGATGAGAAAAAGGAAACTAAGTCATAATAAATTAATTTTAAAGTGCAAAATAAAACTTTATTATAAGCACTTAAATTAATTTATTAGTGACAAAATAAAATTAGAAAAAGAAAGTCACTTTATTTTATTTCTCCCTAGTGGAAAAAGGTGACCCATATGGGGATAGAAAGCAAAGGGAAAATATTAAATAAAGTGAAGAGAGTTGATTGGTCCTTTGTGTGGCTAAAGGGCCAAGGAAAGTTATAAAAGCAAGTCGCCATGCATGGAGAAGGCATCACTTTTTATCATATTTTCATATCTAAAATTTGGTTGAGCTAATTGCTTTCCATTTTTACCTCAAAGGACGAAAACCCTTTGAAGTGTTGCATTAGAGGACGAAAACCCTCTATTGCCAAGGATTGAAGAACGAAAACTCTTCATCCTTTATGAGAGGGAGCTCTATTCAGGGGTTTCCATTGAGTTTCAAGGATAATTTTGAAGTTCTAGTAGTGTTGAAGGTCCTAATTTGCATATTTCTGTTACATCCAGCTAGGGTTTGAAGAAGAAGAGTGTAGTTGATTTTTGGCATGCATTTCCAGCCAAATCTAGGGTTATCTACACCCTTGTGAGTGGAGTTTGACACATTCGAGGGCACACGACTGATCCGGATCTCATCTCCATCTTCATTGCCATATTTTTAGAGGTCATTTTCAGCTTGTATGCATTTGATTTGGGCTTTGGAAACATTTTTTCAGCCTTGTCTATAAGCTGATTTTCTGCAGACTTTAATAAATTTTCCAACTCTTCTTGATTTGAAAAATTATATTTTTGGTGTTCTTGCATCTATAATAAATTTTGAATTGTTGGGTTAAAGATTTGGATGATTTTCAATCAGTTTTGAGTATCAATCATCTCCAAGGCAAGTCACATTTCCTTGTAGAAATTCAGATCTGCATTATTTTTGTCAAGTGTACCTTCTATAAATTGTTGTTATAGATCGGATTTGCAGTTGTTCCGTTTGGGGTTAGAAATTATTCCATTGGGGACATTACGTGCTTTCATTATAAAAAGATGTTATTTTTGCCAAAAATTGAACCCTAACCACGAAAGCACCTTAAATTATCCATTTTCAAAGGACGGGAAAGCGAGTGGCTTCGGTTTCAAAGTAGACAAAATTATAGTGTTATGCGGGGATGCATCCCTAGATTTAGTGATGTCTGAATGTTTTGGGGACTTGGACCCTAATTGTTCTTTTTGTTATTAAAATTTCCTTTGGACTCTTTTACCGTTAAAAAAAAGGTTACTTTTGCCAAAAATTGAACCCTAAGCCCAAAAGCATCCTAAAAGCAAAAACCTTAAATATAATTCAAACCCCTAAATGTCATTGGATGTTAAAATATTTGAATTTTATTTTTATATATTATATCAATAGCTGTAATATCCCCTTCCCAATCAAAGACCCTTAGCCTATTTTGTCTACCCGATGACTAAGGGAAGAAAATAAGGGTGACTTAAGTTCTAATATTTTATTATAAAGTGCAAAATAAAAATAAAATGAAATAAAACATTAGATGCACTTATAATAATTTATTAGTGACTTAAAAAATAGAAAAACACAAATAAAAAGGTAAAAGCACTTAGTAAAAATGTATTTCTCATGGAAAAGTGCGACTAGCTTAGGGGCAAAAGTTAGTGATTAAAAAGGGAAACATAAGGAAAAGCATATGGGCCAAATGATTACTTCTAGGCAAATGCGACTTGCTCTAGGAAAGAGAAATGGAGGGAAGAAGGCATTTAATGAAGAAAAAGGTGATTGGCTTTCATGAGTGGCCATTTTGGGTCACAAACACTATTTAGGCAAGTCGACTTGTCTTATGGAGACACATTTGAATATTTCTCTTATCTCTAGTTTTGTATGAAGCTCTCAGCTTTGTCTCTAATATTCTAAAGACGAAACCCTTTAGAATCTACCCTTGAGGACGAAAAACCTTGTAATATCCCTTTTGAGGGTTTGAATCAAATTTTACAGTTCTGGAAATTTGCATGCAACACTGTACTGTAATTTTACTGCAGAGATTTATATCATCTCAAAAAGTTATTGCAAATATATCATAAACTTCATCATCAAATTGCTCAATGACATATATATTATTTTATGAATTTTATGAGCCAAATCGAATGGGAAAATACAAAAATAACACTGCTGGAAATATACTTCTTTCTGGAAATTGCAGCCACTTGGGAAATTCGATTTCACATGAAATATGGCATTAAAATTTATGAACTTCGAGATTTAGGCCTTTTAGGACAAGGCAGATTAGAATACCAAGTCGATTTGATAATATCTTTTGCCAATAAATCAGAAATCAGTCATATGCAAGTCGCACTTCTAGAAAGAAATATAATAAATCTGAAAATGCTCAATAATGTCTTCAAATCTGATAATATAGTTTAAGTACAAATAGTTTAAAGTCAATATGAAGGGTTTTCGTCCTTCATATGGACCTCACATGGGGTTTTTGTCCCAAGTGGTGGAATAATAAGACAACACTCAAAATCAGTTTTTACAAATGATAGTTCATATCCACAAATGATGCCTAACACCCCTATTTATACTTGTAGGTCTTGGTGCCAAAACATGAAAAGACATGTCCATTCATTATGTCCCTTCATTATGCCTTGGCCGACCCCTATATTTATTTATTTTGCCTTAATACAAGGCCGACCCATATAATTGAGTCCATTATGCTAAAACATATTAAAAAATATTAATAGACATATTTTTGCTCTCTCCTTTATCTTCTTTAATTCGACCATGGAGAAGAATTGCTCGGAAATCCAATTTGCCTTCGAATTTGGAGAAAAAGGGACATTACAGTCCTCCCTCCCCAAGATTGCTTGTCCTCAAGCAATCACAATCACCTGGGTCCCATGTGATCCTTGTAGTCTTCATATTTGTACCTACACAAGAAGCAAACTCCTTAGAAAAAATGAGTGTTTAACAACACTCCTTTAGGTCCTGCAATTGTCTTCTTGTTTGTGGAAGCCTCATAATCTTCATATATTTGATGGCTGCCCGTACAATACTGTAATCGAGCCTTCTTCTTTCAAAATTCAGAAAATTGGTTGGTTTCCATTCCCACGTGTTCACCCATGGACCCAAATCAATCTCCATCATTACATTCATCAATGACATGGCTAAAGATTGAGCTATTGAAATGGTAGGAAGGCTGATCAAGGTGATGTCAATCGTAGAAATGATGGGACAACAACTTGAAATTTCTTTTCCAATATGAAAGAACATCAATGACTTCCATGAAACTTCATTCCCAATAGCAGCAAACTGAAAATGACTTATAAACATAGCGGAAAATGAAATGCTTTGTGGAAAATTCATACCATATCCCGGCTTCCTTTCCAAATCTTCCCTTGAAGCACAAAAGTTTGTGAAGATGCAAGCAAGCACATCAATCAAACACCACAATTGCTGCTCAAAATCTGAAAAGGGACTTCTTACCATGCAAGGTGTAAGCCATGTGATCCATCCTTCTTTGTGCCAATGATGTTTCGAATGTTAAAAGCAAACGTATCAATGAAAATGTGGCCATTATTCCCCATGTTGCACATCATTCCCATTTCCCTATCATGCTCAATTTCATACTCATCAGAGCCCGATATGGAGGGAGAAATGAGATATAAAGAGTCATACCTTGGGCTGCTCCCAACATAACTCAGAATTTCTGAGTTGAGATCAGACCTCTTCCTTTGGCATTTTCCACTCACTAGAGCATCGAAATCATATTTCCTTGATTGGTATTTACATGGAGCATTCATGGGAATCATGTCTCGAGATAGAAACTTATTTATTGGCTTCAAATGAACAGCTGTGATGTACAGGCCAGCAAGCTTACCATTTGTATTTTTATTTTTTGAGTGGTCTTCAGAGAGTGACACAAGGGTGCTGCCCCTTCCTTGGTTTCTTCTTTATGAGCCTGTTCATTAGAGTAGAAACTTAACCAAATCATGGAGTCGAGCAATGCATACCTCTCTAGAATTGCAAACTGTTTTGTCATGCTGAGAAGAAATGAATTTGAAACTCTCCAGGTGCTGCTCCTATCCTTCCTTGAACATATAGGCCATAGTAAGAAAGGAATTTTTTCCTGATTTGCCTCCCAAAGCAACTGCTGAAGCAATATATGGTGCAAGGAATCCTTCTTATCATGGATGACCAATGAAAGGAGCTGTTGTGACTGCTGTTCCAAGTTAGCAGCATATAATTTCACAAAGGCAAGCTTAAGACACCATAAGCCAACCCTTTTATGGCTCTTGATCATATCTTTCAATCTTAGTTGAGTTATTATGCCCGGATCAAAAGAATAATACTCATTCCAACCCAACTTTATGCACACAACCTTTATGTCAAATGATTGATGAAATGGAAATGCGGAGCTTACCATGTGCCCATGTAGATCATCTTTAAATAAAGATTTGTAATTTGGTACTCCTATTAAAATGCCATCATGTCTAATTTCACCCTCATTGCTATCACAATCTGAAAATGCTCCCATGCAAAAAATAACATCCCTTACCTCTTCATCCCATGAAGTGTGATGTGCACAAAGGTGTTCCATCATTCGTGACCAAAGAGGATACATCATATATGAAGCATGAGTGTTTCTAACCAACCATTCATGGTAAAAAATCTGAATTGATACATAGGCCCAAACTGAAATGCTTCCATGCCAAGGGCTGCCCATAATATTCAGAACTTCTAAATTTAAATCAGCATATAAACCAAGTTCCAAAATCACCTTTCCTCCATTCTTCTTTGTTTTCCGGGTGCTTGCCTTCACTATGCATTTGTCTGATGCTTCTTTGACAAAATTCTCATCATGACATGAATATGGCAGCGGTATTAAAGAAGGTAAAATGTCATCATACCTCGACTTTCCCATGCATGGAACTTCTTCACAGTTCTCTCCATGATCATATATGCCTTCAATTTGTCTCCGACGAGCTGCTGCTTTGGGAATTCCAGTGAGCTCTTGGTCTTTATTCTTGCCCGAAATTGATCCTCCATTGACAACTTATCTTCTCCCATAGGCAAATCTGATTTTTCCCTTTTCTGTGGCTCATGTCCCATGGTTTTCTCCTCAAAAACATCCTCCTTTGTACTGTTGTTCTGAATATCAGTCAATGGTTTGTTTTCAACAAGAATGACGGAAGCTTCTATTACTTCTAAGGGCTGCTCCATACCCCATGAATTTGGGTTTTCTTTGACATCTTGCCACATAAAATTATTAGAAGCCAAAGGAATATCATCATACATTTTTACCTTCCTGCTGGAAATCGATCTTCCCTTGTCCTTTTTCTGCCTCTTCTTCTGCTGATGCAACTTGGAAGCTCTTCTCTTTTGTCTCCCTTCGTGGCTGGGCATGCCTAGGCTTAGGCCTAGATCTTCCACTATCCAACTCCATGAACTCTGTGAATGACATTGCTTCACGGATTTCTTTGGGAAAAGCCATGTATTCCTTATAGCTTGCTTCAACATTTTCTCTTCCCGTGGTGCTTGGATCTTCTTCCGGTAGGACTTCAACTCTGGTCTTCGGACTCGATCCTCGGGCTGTTCCCATTGTTTGCTTGATATTAATTAGATTTTGGATAGACATGGCAAGAAGGTCCAAGGCTTCCGTGAGTCTTTCTTGTCCCGCCATAAATTTATCCATTGAATTTCCCTCAGGCCCTTTGAGAATCAGGCTCTGATACCACTATAATATCCCTTTTGAGGGTTTGAATCAAATTTTACAGTTCTGGAAATTTACATGCAGCAGACTATAATTTTATTGCAAAGATTTATATCACCTCAAAAAGTTATTGCAAACATACCATAAACTTCATCATCAAATTGCTCAATGACATATATATTATTTTATGAATTTTATGCACCAAATCGAATGGGAAAATACAAAAATAACACTGCTGGAAATATACTCCTTTCTGGAAATCGCAGCCACTTGGGAAATTTGATTTCACATGAAATATGACATTCAAATTTATGAACTTCAAGATTTAGGACTTTTAGGACAAGGCGGATTAGAATACCAAGTCAATTTTGATAATATCTTTTGCCCATAAATCAAAATCGGTCATATGTAAGTCACACTTCTAGAAACAAATATAATAAATCTGAAAATGTTCAATAATGTCTTCAAATATGATAATATAGTTTAAGTACAAATAGTTTAAAGTCAATATGAAGGGTTTTCATCCTTCATATGGACCTCACATGGGGTTTTCGTCCCAAGTGGTGGAATAATGAGAGAACACTCTCAAAATCAGTTTTTACAAATGATAGTTCATATCCACAAATGATGCCTAACACCCCTATTTATACTTGTAGGTCTTGGCGCCAAAACATGAAAAGACATGTCTATTCATTATGTCCCTTCATTATCCCTTAGCCGACCCCTATATTTATTTATTTTCCCTAATGCAAGGCCGACTCATATAATTGAGTCCATTACACTAAAACATATTAAAAAATATTAATAGACATATTTTTGCTCTCTCCTTTATCTTCTTTAATTTGACCATGGAGAAGAATTGCCCGGAAATCCAATTTGCCTTCAAGTTTGGAGAAAAGGACACTACTAACCCTCCGGGACTTCAAGGGGATTCTCCACCATTGGGCTGTCCATTGTGCTTCAACGAATTTATAGTAATTTTTTGAGTATTTCCAGCAGTTGAATAAAGGGGAATTGCAGATTTTGGTCCAAGAGTTGGAAGAGAAGATTGCAGCTGTGTTCTTCTTATTTATTCCATGTGGAGTGACCCACTTCTTGGGCATATCTGATGTATTCCAAGGTACTTCTAATCTGATTTGAAGTGTGGATCATAGATCTGATTTTTATAAATCAAATCAGCGGGTTTTCTGATTTTTTGGTGTGCAAATAATATCATTTTTATTTATTTTCAGGGGCAACTTGTCTGCAGATTTATAAAATTAATTTCAGAATTTTTGTGCATCAAAATATGAATGTTCTTCCATATTTTGGCTTTATAAAATCAGTATATAAGATCTGAGTGGGAAAATTTTAATGTCATAGCTGTTTGGTATGAGTTGTTCACTTCACCCTAGTCGCAATTTTCAAGTATAGTTCAGATCTGAATTAATAATATTTGCTATATCTTTTATAAATCTGTTTTGGTGAGTTGGATTTGCCTAAACTCCGACTTGGGGTCAAATAGGCCCATTTGGGGACATTACAATAGCCATCCCCCACCGTCTACAAAATTTAGCCAATTTTATTGTCCTGGAAACCTCATCCACCCACCCCTGTCCTCTCATCCTTGAGACTTAGGTAAGTATGCAAAGTTAGAGACTTGCTCTCTTATTGCAAGAACGGGCAATTATTCCTTTTGTGATAGCAATTCCTTGTACTTCTGATTTTTTCTTCCTCTAGATAAGGGTATGATATGACCCTCCTTTTTGATCGATGCAATTTTAACCTTTATCTAGAAAGAAAAAGGTGACAAAGACTAGCATGTGCGGGATGGTCGGGAAGTTGATTATCTATTGACAGATAAGCCTCCAGCTTCTTTAGCTGTATTTAAGAGAGATTATGATGGACTAGATTAATTATCGATTTAATTGCTTTAGGTGCTTATGTTTTTGTTTAATCTAATCTTTATTAAGCCGCCATGTCTCTTTTGTTCTGCCGTACACCCAAGGAAGGGATGTTTTTATGTTAATTTTTGTTCTTGTGGATCTTTGAACTTGGCAATGACTTCCCTATTGTTCAAATTGTTTAAGATGCATTTAATGATTATGAATTTTTGAGCTGTGTCATATCTAGCCTGGACTTTAGGGGTGCGACTCCATGCCATACATTTTTTCTTGTAAAATCGCTGTACTTTTATTGTATAATAGATACCAGAAGTTTTTATCTTTCTAAAAGCAAGCTTTCTTTTCATTACTTATTTATAGCATGGTCATTATATATGTATATATATAAAGTCTTCTAATTGTGCAAGTTATTCTTCGAATGTGCAAACAGGGTGCAGCGATTGATCGGATATTGGGTGAAATTGTTCACAGTAAATCAATGACAACTCCAATTGATTATGTTCTTTGCATAGGCCATTTCTTAGGAAAGGTATGTATCTTAGATAAAAAATTATGCTTGAGGTCTTTTTAGTTGTATATTGCTGGATGCTAGTAGATTCACAGTAAAGGCATACACATCTACCTTCATACATTCTTTCCAAGCATTTGCTTCTTGCCCTTGCCATGAAGCAAGGAAAAGAAAAGGCTTGAGAAATCATTATAAGTTTGCAGCCAACTTAAAGTAACATCCCTAGATGCACATACACCTATTATTTACATGCATCACCTTTAACTCTACTTGCCTTCATTTGCAGTTGCAACTCGTGATGCATCCCAACACAAACATTCCCCTCCCCCACCAGGCAGTGGCGATAACAATAATAATAATCACCCCTTATCCTCAAATCAGCCTTGCTTGAATATTTCTTGATAGTTGCTAAAACCTATAGGACCAAAACTAATACCTCCCTACCTAACACCATAACCATAAGGAAATGTATTTTTCATCTGTTCTTTTTAGCTCTCAGAGACGATTAGAGTTCTCCTGTTTATTCTGAGCTAGTTGTACTTTTCCAGTCCCATTGACCTATTCTGGTTATATGTGGACATGAATACATTTCGTTCTTTCTTTCTTAGTGACCATATAGGAAGTAACATAGAGTTCAGAAGAGGACTAAAAATAATGTGATTTGGCTGTATATGTTTCTTGGAGTAGATCCCATGACAATAATCTGTAAACTTTGAAATGGAGGTTAACTTCAAAGAATTCATTGATCTGTTTTCAAACCCTGAAATAAGAATGTTGTACTAATTATATTTTTTGTTTTGAGAAATGTATCTTATGTAGTACATCAAGGAACAAAAGTTTACATCAGATGGGCATACTGCTAATTAAAAGAATATCTCCCTACATAAGGAAAGAAAGCACCCAAGTTCCTGCCCTAATGGGCAAAGAGTATATTTTTTTACAACACCACTCAAAATTAGATTGTACAATTAAAGCCAACTCTTGTCTGAAGAGTTTCAACTTCCCCAAACTGAGGGGGAAGGTATCCTCCTGAAAGACAGCTTGGCATCTTGTTCTCCAAAGAAAACTAATTGCCACCAGCCTAGTTGTATGCCATAAACTCTTGCAACTATCCCTAACCATCCAAGTATCTCCTAAAAGAGGCCCTTTCCAAGAGAGAGGTGCAATAAAAAGGAAAGTGAATTCAGCTTGCAACCATCCCCAAAAACCTCTTGCCATTGGGCATTTCCAGAAGATATGGAACTTGGAGGTTTATAGAGACATTCTACTCATTTGGTGGGAAATTTTGTTTTGTAGTTATCATAATTATAGTATCATTTGCCATTGTAACATTAATATCGATAAAACTGTAAAAACTTAAAGCACAATTTATTAATTTTAGGTGAACTGTAAAAGGAATGCAATCTATTAACTTTTTATTATTTGGGTGGTTTATAGAAAATTAATCATGTCGACTAGCTACGTAGCAGTCGTCCCCTAGGGACTGCAAGTACCGATTGTGCGTCCCGATGCACGGGTTCTAGTTTGAAACGCAGGGGTACGGGCAGGGTTCTTCTTGCAAGGCCGGGTATGTTTGTGGATGTACCTAGATGTACTCGAGCCTAGGGAAGAATCTTGCCCGTAGCCAAACATACCCGCATGGTAAATACGGTTTTTTTTTTTGTTAAAAAAAGAGTCAAACTGACTTTTAAACATTAAATAATTCTTTTAAACCCTAATTTGTGCCCCCAAACTCTATAACTACAACAATAACAACTCATTTACCTCACATTTGCATACTTGCCTCTTATTTGCATACTTGACTCTCACCTTCAATTTTTCCACTATTTTCAATTGCTTAGGGTTGATTTCAAGTGCCATATAGTTGAAGGAGCTTGCAATAAGTGCCAAGGAGTTCAAGGAGCTTGCATTGTTGGTGTTGGGTGTATTGAGGTAAGTATTTTGTGATTTTTTAAAAGTATTTTAGTTTGTATAATTGTATTTAATATTTGTAATTGTTTTTTTTTGTTTATTATTATTGTTTTAAGCTTCATTTTTCAACATTTGATTTCATTTAAATTTAAATTTTGAAGTTTAAACATTCTCTCAACACTAAATTTGTTTTCATTTTTTTTAAATGCATTGTGCAGTTAAAATCGCTGCGAGTTCTAGTTCTGTGGGTCAAGATAATAAAGGTCTCCCTTACAAATGTGATTCATACTCCCCCTTTGGAGGCATGTCACACAACTAGAACAAATACCAGGTGGAGGGGGCTTTATTTCAGTTTGCTCACAATGTAATTTGCAATTTAAGAGCTCCTACAGTCGGGTGAAAGCCCATTTGTGTGGGGCTATTGGCCACGGAATTAGAACATGTGAAGGGTTGGATGGAAAGGGGTTGCCACATGCAAAGACCATTGCATACATCAAAGAGTAGGAGAATGCAAATGCAGTAACTACATTAAAATCCAAGCATCCTATGGCGAAAAAAGAAGATCACATAACAAGCCACCTATTTCTTCTTCTTGTTGAGGTTATGGCCCCAGATCACTCGTTTTTGTCTACCCCTGTTGATCCATAGAGATCAAAAAAACACACCACTTGATCGAGTTCCATCAGCACCAAGAAGGAGAGTTAAAGAAAATGAGGTAAACAGAGGTTTTGGGCCAACCGCCACCCGGCCGGGCGGCGGTCATGAAAGCTGTCGGTTTGCTCGGGGTGGCGGTCCTAACACTTCGAACACATAAAAGAAGAATGGAGCACGAATGGATGTGAATTTGAAGCACTCATTGTGTCTCTTCCCTTCCATGCCCTTTCACATCCTCTAGTGCACGGGAGGACATGGGAAGGCATATAAATGCATGAAAGGAGCAAGGAACTAATCATTTTTTTTTCGAAGATCTAGAGAGATCGAGAAGCAAAGTATTTCTATGAGAGCAAGTGAGCAGAGATTCTTCAATGCTGGAGCGGAATTGTAGGAGCAAGGTGTAAGAAAATAGAGAAAACAAGTAATTGGAGAGAAGGTTTACATTGTTGCTTCTTCTCATACTTATTGTAATCTATAAAATTTGATTAATTGAAGTGGGAAGAAAGAGCAGTTGCCCTTCCCGATTGGTTTTCCCTCATTACGGGGTTTCAGGATAAAAATTCTTGTGTTGTGTGTAGAATTCAACCTTTATCTACAATTTTGTCCTAAGCACTAGTTAATCGGTCACCAAAGCTCTAATCTTCAAGCAAATGTGTCATTTTCCAAAGTTGAAAGTAGAACAACATGATTGTGTGATTCATGGAGTTCTAAAGTAGAAGTTTATGGATCATTTTGGTATCAGAGCTGATTATATATCCAGGACTGTGGTATTTGATTCTTTCTTGTGATTTGTATGACAATGACAAGGTCCAAAGGCGAAGAAGTTTAACCTTGCGAACCAAAGACATTTCTACGAAGAAGTGGAAACAGAGAATTCGAGCTCAAATGGAGGAAGAGAACTTAGTCCGTAGAGTCGAGATGCTAGAGACCATAATGGGTAGATTGTATAGAAAACAAGAAAAGCTTTCGAGATCTGCGAAAAGACGACTTCGGTTAAGCAAGATTCTATGGACTCGGTGATTCGAGCACTAGCCGAGAAATTGATATCGAGAAGAGCCATGAAGAGAAAGAATGGGAAGAACGTGAAGAAGACGCCAATTGTAATTGAAAAGCTAAAATCTGCTCATACACCTTTTAAAGTTGAAACGAAAGTGGAAATAAAGAATTTTGAAGGACAAGTAGATGCGAATTCTTTGCATAAATGGCGAAAACAATTGGAAGTCTATTTTAGTGTGCATAATGTGACCGAGGCCCAAAGGATTACCTTTGCACGTCTCAAGATGGAAGGTCATGCTCTAGTTTGGTGGGAAACCCACTTAGCCACTTGTGAAATGAAGAAATATCCTATTGTCAGTAGTTGGAAAGGTTTTAAAGAATTTCTTAGAGCTAACTTCTATCCTATTGGCCATAAGTGACATGATGATTAAGTGTCGAGTACTTTAGACAGGGCAGCGGTCAAAGCATACAAGACTACACTATGGAGTTTCGGAGACGAGCCTTGTTGTTTAATATGGACTTGGAGGACGAGAACATTTGACCAAGTATTTGGGAGGACTTCACATTCACCTTCGGAGGAAGGCAATCTCCATGAAGCCCAAGGATCTCAGTGAAGCTTGTATACAAGCATACTACATTGATGACAAGAAGAAGCAAGGAGAAGCCGAGCAAAGGGAGACTAGTCAACAAAACGGCGGGAGAAAGAACAAGGGAAGACAAGCGGCGAGAGGTAAATGGAAAGGTAAACAGGCATTCTTGCTTTGCATACTTGTAAAGATCCGTAGATATTTATGTAAGAATTGTGATATAAATGGACATACTGACGCCACATGTTGGAAGTTGCATTCGATATTGCACCTAGGATTCAAGAAATCCATGGCATTGTGAAAACAGGAGAGGTGGAGATTGAGGATGATTTGGATGTAGTCGAAAGGTGGGATGCACGGCCACTAGCATGTATGGGGGAGCAAAAGAAGAAATGTGTAAGCTTTTTCAAATCAGAATCCAAATCAAGAAGACTAAGGTAAACACTTTAGTAGATTTTGGTTCTCAGTCAAATTTGATTTCTGATGCAGTTGTAGAACAACTTGTCTTATAGACTTATGCGCATCCACATCCATACCCATTGGGATGCATGAAGAGGGGTGTAGAAATACAAGTTACAAGAAAGCGTAAGTTTTAGTTTGGGATAAATACCTAATACATAGATGTATTAGAGGTTGATATCATTCCACTTGATGTTTTTGATGTTGTCTTGAAGTCCTTGTATGCCAGGGATGTTGTGTTCACAAGGAGGGAGAGCTGGTATAGATGGGTCAAGGACGGAGTCAGTTTTAACATCCGGGCACACAGAGCAAATCAAAGAAGGCTATGGTAAGTGCCAACCAAGCACCGAGACTTATTTAGGCAAATCATCAGTTTTGTTTGCTTTCATTGGAAGAAAAACAAAATGGACATGAGAGCACGGATATTTCTAACCAAAGGATGGAGAATTTGGATAGCACTTGTCAATTTTTCTGAAGAAGCCACCACAGGAACTACTCATTCAAGGAGCAAAACAAACTTCCGCTATGCAGTCACCGTATCTACCTACGGATTCATTGGACCTAACCGTGGGGCAACAAGGAGAAGAGGAGATACAAGGAACAGTGGTGACTATAGCAAAGAACGTACATGGAGAGGATTCGGCCAATCCATCTCAAGAGACAAAGACAAGCAAGAAGGACTAAACCACTACAAGTATGGGACCTTTGCCATACTTCAAGAGTTGGAAAAGGAAGCTTCAAACCATACTTCATGTAGATGCATTCGATAGCAAGTTGCAAGAGCTCGCAACTACTAAAGCCATCTATGCATGACAAAGAAGGAAACATACAGAAGCTTCCTTCCAAAGAGGATTGTACTCGAGGCAACTCGGAGGAGGATGTAGCACTGGAGCAACAAACCAAAGATCCACAAGAGTCTTGGCAGGTTGGACGAGAGAAGACACCAAAGCTAGACCTAGTGGTACTCGAAGGAGCAAGAGAGGGAGTTGATTCCTCTACCACTCCCCCACTAAGCTTTTGTGGGACCAAAAGCCTCCTAAGTAGGGGAGGTATGATCCATAGGGATCTAGAAAAACACACCACTTCATCAGTTCCATCAACACCAAGAAGGAGAGTTGAAGAAAATGAAGAAAATGAGGTAAACAGAGGTTTTGGACAGAACCCGCTTTGTGCAGAGCGGCGGTTGCAGAACCACCGCCGGGACCAGACGGTCTTGAAACCCGGCCCAGTGCTCAAGGCGGCGGTCCTAACACTTCGAACATAAAAGAAAAATGGAGCACGAATGGACGTGAATTTGAAGCGCCCGACTATGTCTCTTCCCTTCCATGCCCTTTCACATCCTCCAGTGCACGGGAGGACATGAGAAGGCCTATAAATGCATGAAAGGAGCAAGAGAACTAATCATTCGAAGATCCAGAGAGATCGAGAAGCAAAGTATTACTATGAGAGCAAGTGAGCAGAGATTCTTCAGTGTTGGAGTGGAATTGTAGGAGCAAGGTGTAAGAAAACAGAGCAAGCAAGTAATTGGAGAGAAGGTTTACATTGTTGCTTCTTTTCATACTTATTGTAATCTGTAAAATTTGATTAATTGAAGTGGGAAGAAAGAGCAGTTGCCCTTCCCGACTGGTTTTCCCTCATTGGGGGTTTCAGGATAAAAATTCTTGTGTTGTGTGTAGAATTCTTTAGCATTTCTCTACAATTCTATCCTAAGCACTAGTTAATCAGTCACTAAAGCTCTAATCTTCAAGCAAATCTGTCATTTTCCAAAGTTGAAAGTAGAACAACATGATTGTGTGATTCGTAGAGTTCCAAAGTAGAAGTTTACGGATCACCTATCAGAATTGGAGGGGAAGAAGATTCACTTCTTTCTCACAAAAGAACAAAACATGCAGCCCATTGGAAAAGACTTTCGAGAATGAAAGCAAGGACATAGTTGACCAAGGTATTGAGCACTTTATTTATGCATGTGGTGTCCCATTTAATGTTGTAAGATCACCATACTAAAAAGATACGGTGAGATGTATTAATGAAGCCCCACAGAGGGTACATCAGCCTAGGGTATGAAAAGGTGTGCACCACCTTATTGTCAAAAGAAAGAAAGAAAGTTGAAGACACATTGCTGCCCATTAAGAATCAATGGCTCGAAACAAGGGTGTCCATTGTTTCAAACGGATGGAAAGATACAACAAATAGGGCATTGATCAATGTGGTTGCAGTGTGTCCTAAGGGGCAATGTTTCTCGGGGCTATTGATTGTGATTAGCAAGTGAAAGATGCCCAATTTATTGTTGACATCCTCATAAAATCTATTGAGGTGATGGGGCCTCAAAATGTTGTCCAAGTTGTAACGGACAATGCAAAAAAATTATAAAGTTGTAGGGTTGTTGGTTGAGTCATGATATGGACACATATTCTGGACACCTTGTGCGGTTCATTCCCTCAACTTAATGTTACAAAAATTGGGCAAAAAAATTGCTTGGATCAAACAAGTCTATGAGGAGGCAAGTGAGATTCAAATGTTCGTCAGCAACCACCACATGTCCCAAGCCATCTTTCGTAGATTCTCGACATTGCAACTATTGAAGGTAACCCGTAACATTCTTTTTTTTAAAATAATTATTAGTTTTTAAATTTAATTTTTATAAATTCATTAAATTAATTTTATAAGTTTGTAATTTGTAGAATTTTGAATGTTTTAAATTTACTTGTCTTAATTTTATTTCTTTTGATTTCTTATTAGGTTGTTGAGACTTGATTTGCCTCGCACACGCTCGTCTTGAGATGACTTGTGAAGGTGCGAGCGACATTGAGTGGCATGGTTATCAGTGACCTTTGGAGTGTATGGAGGCAAGCAAACATTGAGAGGGCTAGAAATGTGAAATTGTTGATCCTAGATGACACATGGTGGGAACGTGTGGATTACTTGCTCATTTTTACTCAGCCCATCATGAGTATGTTGAGATTTGTTGATATGGATCATCCATGCATGGGTGAGATTTATGATGGATCATCAATGATTGAGTTAGTTAAGACCATCATAAATGCCAAAGAGCAAGATCCTACAGAGACCTTCTTCAAGGAAGTGCAGTCACATCTCATTGAAAGGTGGAACAAAATGACTACTCCATTGCATCTTCTTGCTTTTTCCTTGACTTCAAAATACTATAGCGCAGAGATCCTTTCTTTGCCCAGGAGGGTCCCACCATATAGGGACGTTGAAGTTAGTGTTAGTGAGGGGTATAAGGCGGCATTTGCTAGAATCTTCCCAAATCCAGAAGTAGAAGACATGGTTAGAGGTGAGTTTGTGAATTTCATATCCTCCAGAGATCACTCCATTAGCGCTCTTCGTGACAAATACAAGATGGATGCTTATTTGTGGTGGTACCTCCATGGACAAGCATACACCTACTTCATGCCACTTGCAATAAAAGTTTTATCACAAGTAAGATTTTAATTTTTTTAATTTCTTAACTCTTTCTTTTTTACTTTTATAAATTTAAAATTTTAATTTTGCATTGACTTTGCGGCTTGCCTCAATAGGTTGTGAATTATTCTTCAATTAAGAGGAATTAGGGTACATACTCATTTATTCACTCGGTTAACCGCAACAAGTTGGGAGCAAAAATGGCAGAGGATTTGGTCTTCGTGCATTCTAACTGTGCCTTCTATCACATAAGAAGGATGAGTACAAGCAAGGGCCAACAAAGTGTTGGGATATAGACCTAGAGACTCCAAACTTGGATGCTTCCATTGCCCAACTTTCATTGCTAGACCCGGACCTAGATAGTACTTTGCGTGAGCTGCAAAGTGGGGCTAGCGGGAGCGGCATTGCTGATGGTTTTGGTTGTACTCCTGATGCTTGTGGTTCTAATGAACCACGTGATGGTAGTGATGCTCTCATTGAAGACATTGGAGAAGATGCAGAGCCATTAGACTATTAGAATGTTGATGTATCTTCATTTTTGTGTTTACAATGTTACATTGTAACATTTTGATTTGAACAATGTATTGCTTATAAGTTCGAACAATGAATATCATGACAAAATGCATTGAATTATCAATACGTTTTAACTTTTGTGGCTATTTCACTTATTTAATAATTTGTTTACTCTATGCATGTGTAAGGCTGGAATTTTGCTTATCTTGTTACTTTTAAAAATATTTTTAATATTTTATATGTATATTGTACTGCCGTACCCAAGTGCCGTACCCGGCCCCCAAAAAAATTGCCGTATCAGCGTACCAGAGCCTCGTACCCATACCCGTACCGTACCACATACCGGCTACCTAGCTGACGATTAACCCAAACATTCTGATATAAATTTATGATTACAGATAATATAATATTATTAACAGTTAACCCTAATCAAAGTACTTCAGGCCTTTTGCTTGCCTTTATTACTATTCTGATCAACTGGCTTGTGTTTGTGTTACTTGTAGAACAGCAGCTTGAAAAAAGGTGAAAATAGAAAATATGCAGTAAATGGAGTCTTTTTGGGCATCAATGTCCTTATTTTTGCAATAAGAACTGGGCTGCCTTTAGTAAACAAAATACATACGGCATTAGATATTTTAAGACAATGTTTTAAATAAAAATGTATGTGGCATTTTTATCTTCTTTATTTTTCCTCAAACTGAAAAGTACCTAGTTTTTTCCCTGCAATGCTGTTTTTATTTTCTTAAACATGCTAACTGTGGTTGAAATGATGGAAGTATACATTGATGGGTGAAATTGAGTATGTCGTGGAGCGCACCATTAATATGGTTGTATCCAACTTTCAGGATGAAGATATCTATACATTCTTTGAGCCAGAGCTTCCCTTTGGAACAGAAGTACCTACTACAAAAGCGATCGATAATAAGGCTCCTATCGAAAGGAGAATGGGAACAAAACTCAACCCTGGGAAAGGAAGTAATAAAGGGTCACGGGCAAAGCTCTTCCATCATCACCAGATAAAAAGGAGCACATTCTAGAGGCGGTGGCAGCAAAGATAGGAAGATACAAGATGAGAATGATAGCTGCAATGAAGGTTCTTCTGTACTTGATTTAAAGGGAGAGAACTATTTTCCTGTGCAGTAGGTCGGAAGAGTTCTACTGCACGCTATTCACTTTCATCCTCAGAGGAAGTTGTTAGTTTTCTGAAAGCCATGGCAAAGAGTTATTCGGAGATTGGTGCTACCCAAAAAGTAATTTGCGATCACAAAGGAGAGTCTCGAAGGGATTTTGATGCTGATATCCTGTATAGGAAACCAGTTTTGGAGGATTCACATCCTACCTCGAAACCATTGCTCTTGCTTGACAGAATTTCAAGAGAACACTTCACTCACAGACACCACACAACGGAAGCCAAGGATTTACCAGTCGACATTCCATGTTGTAGCTCATTTACCAAATATGGATTCATTCCATTTCGATTGACATAGCATTGTGCATTGCAATGAATTGTTCTAAATCAATGGTAATCCATACTATTCGTTTTGAATTACAATCAGGGCCTCAATGAAATATTGCTTTTTTCGGTCAATTTTTCCCATGGTTCTACATGACCTTATATGATCAGTTCTGTTGTTAAAGAAAGTGATGCTGAAATTTATGTTCCTTTCTTTGAATTGCAACATGTATAATTTAGATTCCTTTAACAAATCATGAAGTACTGAGCCTCACAATTTTATCAAAAGCATTAAAACTGTGTCATGTAGTGTAACTTAATAGGATGCACTGCAAATGCTATTCTATAAATGAAAAAACATGATATTAAAAGTTTGCAAATAAACTGAATTTTAAGGTACATGCACAAAGGAAAATATCTAATTTCAAGCCTAATGAGTTCTTAGATTAAGCTATGAAAGAAGATATTAAATTGTACTCGGGAGTTGAAATTTAAGTTGGTGAGAGTTTATAGTACAGAGTTGTTTTGAGCCGTGGGAGCAGGGATGAGATTTGATGGCTGACCCCACCCATCAAACCAAAAATATATTACGTCAAAAGGTGTTAAACAGCCCGTCCATCTCTGTCAAATCCCTTTTCTTTATTAAATAATTTAAAACATACATTGTTTTTAGCTGTATTTATGAGTGTTGGGTAAGTTTCAGGTATTATATGCTCGATATAAATACATTTTCAGCAAAATATGTTATTTAAATATTTATGTAATGCTGCACTTATATTTATATTGAATGTGTTCAGAATGATAATGACAATTTGGCCAAATTCCTTTACGTCAAATAGGGATGGGTAGACAATTTTGCAAAGTGTAAAATACGGTTAAAACATGCAAAAAGTCCAGGACGGGTGTCAAACCTCAGTTGTGCATGGGAGTCGTAAAAGATAACTGACAAGTAGAATATATATTGCTAATTTTAATATTGAATTAAATTATTTAAAATAGGTCCTTAGGTTATAGGGTATTGTCCTAGAATAACACAATTTAGCTCAAATTAGGATTTTTCTCTCTAGTTGTCCATAAATAGTATGAGAATATTCTTCAAGCTCAAAATATTAATTAAGTGTAATTGATATCTTGAAGGCATTCACATCTTATTGAAATCTCTACAAATTTGTATCATATACATTTCTTTTAGGTATATACTTGTATTATGTTAGAAAAATAAATTATTTTGTTTGAGTGAGTCGGTTTTGCATTGACCAATGAATGTTGTAAGACTGCTCATTAGCTCAAAATGAGTCCATTTAACACACTTTGGAACTCGTGGAATCTCTCTCAAACAAGATAGAACTTAATGTGTGCTATCAAAGGGGCTCAACTCGAGCTCGTCACCACTAGCTCAAAGTGGGAGATAGAGCCTCCAAGGAGTTTTCAAAGCCTTTTGTACTAATCATTTTCACTAATGAAGTTAATAGTAATTTATTTATCTCCATCTTTTTTTCTAAATTCTCGATGGCAATTTTTGGACCACCATAAATTGTTATTTAAAGTTGAGAACAATCTAGAGAGCTTGAAAGCCTTACAAAAATGTTCAAAGTGGGAGATAGAGCTTCCAAGGAGTTTTTCAAAGCCTTTTGTGCTAATTGTTTTTGCCGATGAAGTTGATAACAATTTATTTATGCCTAACTACTTGTGTTTTCTAAAATTCCATGGCAATTTCTAGACCACCAGTAAATTGGTGTATTAGGGTTGAGAACATTTTAGAGAGATCTTGAAAGCCTTCCAAAATGCCTTCGCATGGTACCATGTAAGCCCCTATGCTAAGGCTCTTTGTGATGCTCATTTTCGGTGAGCTTCACTCTAGCGTAATGTTGAGGATTGCTTACAAAGCCTTAGGTTTAGATAGTTCTTGTGGAGTTTACAAAGCTCCATGTTAATTTGTTAGCCCAAATTTATTTCAAGTCCTTAAAGAGATGTTATCTTGCAATTTGTACAAGATGTTTGTAGTCATGGCAACATCATATCTATTCCTAAGGCCCAGGGAGCTAGAGTTATTACTAGTTGGTGATTCATTACTTTGATGAATGTCTCGTATAAAATCTTCTTTGAAGTCCCTCTGTTGCCTTTTTCTTTGTATAATTGTTCAACCTATTAAAAATGATTAATTAAAAGGAGATGTATACTAAACAACACTAAATGTGTTGGAAGGAATGCAATTGGCTAGAGCTTCTAGACAATGCAACTTCATCCTCAAGATGGATTTTGAAAAAGTTTATTATAGGATTAAGTGACTTTTCATTTTGGCCATAGTCAAAGCTCATGGTTTAGGACTTCTTTGTTTCCTTTTAATCATTCAAAATCTTTTCGTAGAGGCTAAGGCTTGTCTTACTATTAATGGCATCAAAATTGAGTGATTTGGTCCCTCACTCTATGTACTTGCTGATAAAAGTATTTGGATACGTACTAACATAAAGTTCAACTATCTTGTGAAAGGCATTGATCTCCATAATAGGTAAAACCTAATTTTTATGGCCATTTTCTATCAATTCTTGGGTAAATATTGCAAGGAGGAAAGGACTACTAGATATACTCCATAGTCCATGGTCGTGCCCACACACGCACCCCCACCCTCACCCCCGCCCCCTGCCCACCTCCAATAGGCCCCTATCTATACATCCATATTTGGGCCAAAAATGATTACCTCCTATTGCTTGTAACTTGAATAGAGCTTTGTTTTGTGAATCCATGGCTTTCTCAAATATTTTATGCAAGGCTTCGGGTTCTTTTGACCAAATCTCAATGGAAAAGCCCCCAATGTTATCGGTAAAACATGATGCCTATGTCGAGTAGCAAGGCCTTGATAGGTTTGTATTATATTAAAGTTGATCAAATTCCTTGGCATCCGGTTTACCTTCAAGGGCTTGCCATCTTGCCTTTGGCTTGTGCAATGTATGGAAAATACAATATCATACTAGATAGTTTTAAACCAATGTTGTTGGCCTCTATGTTTTAATTTACACAAAGGTGCTCGAGGCTACAAATGTATATTAGTCATCTTGGTGAGAACCTTCAAATGTGCCATATAATACACGGCTAAATGTCTTTACCTAATTTTAAACAAACTTGATGATTTCCAAAGAAAAGGGTAGTATGGGCATCATTGATGTCCAATGACAAAAGGCACAACCCCTTGCTCCACATGGGTGGTAAGAGTCATCAAAGGGCACGAGCTTGGAAATTATTGTTAAGACATTGTATTGATTTTCATGCACCTTCTTGAAAAAAAAACATGGAATGACCATTGAACTAAATAATTTACGCATTACCACATTTTTATCAAGTTTTCTATCACTTTTGTCCTTGAAAATTCTTGTAAGGCTAAGTAATATGTTAAGCCTTTCATTAGATGGTTTTGAAGCTAGATTTTGTTTTTCCATGGCCACATTATTTGGTGGTCACCCTTCTCAGTCACTAGGGTTTTCCTCTACTAAAAATACCAAGCATAAAAGTTTTGCAAATCATCATGATGCAATGTTTGCGATTTTCAATTTTGAATCCATTAAAAACTTATATGTAGGAAAAAAGTGATGTGTTATTTTGTTCTTTACAAATTCAAGCTCGGATTGAAGAGGCCTTGAGTTCCAACTTCTATAGGACTTCTTTAGCCATTAGAGGTTTAGCTTTGCACAATAGATGGCTATTGCCGAAGTTATCTTTGTGAGGAGCTTCCGGGTGGCACCTTATTGACATTGCTTATTAATTTGAGAATGGCTCCTACTCATATGGTCTCTTTCACTCTCTTTTTGGTGGATAGATTGGGCTTTGTTTGGTTTCCCTCTCCTTTATAGTGGAGAGATTGGATATGACCACCATGTCAAGAAAGATAGCCACTATATAGCCATCACGTTGGGTTTCTCTTGCACGCACTTTGATAGAAAACAAGGTTGTTACATC